>JARHVA010000004.1:5560000-6837500 GCA_037957365.1 Torreya grandis
GGTAATCGATTGTTCCCTTTGCCCTAACTTTTTCTCTCGTTCTATAACTCTTCGCTACTTCCATTTATGGCTTGCAACCTACCACCCGTTTGCCTTTGTATCCATTGACTATATATGTAATCTCTCAAAACAATGATCTTAAGTTTTTTTCACTAAATCTCATTGCACACACCATCTCACGTTCCTTTTGTTTTCCACTTCCTTACACTTCGGTTTACATGTCTTTGCTTTTCATTCAAATTTTTATTTCTATGGCTTGTTGCCCCTATTAGCGTTACCATTGCACACTTGAGGTGCGATTGCTAGCAATATCTTCCTTAAAGATTAATCATTGTAGGTATTCAACCCAGTTTTGATGATTCTTTATACACACATATTTTTTTTCCTCCAACATACCAAGAGTATTGGGTGGTCTCATATGCTATAAGTTACATCATAAACCTTAAAAAAGACTTCACTTTTCTTTTCTTAAAACAAACTTATTTCAATAACTAACATACAAGATAATACTAATGATTTGCTCATTGTTTGAACTCATCTTTAACCACCTCTTTACAACAATCAAAGAACTAACGAACTCTCATTAATCATTTACTCTTTTAAACTAACCTAATTTTTTTAAATTATTAATTTATCCATACAATAAACTAACATTCAATATATATATATATATATATATATATTTATCAACCTGATTTTAGTTTTCATCTCATGTTTGAGATTTAAGCTTATGGCTTTTTGTTTTTCATGTAAGTTATCCTTATCTTTACTTAAAAAATAGTCCAACCCTTTTTCAATCCAAAAAAAGATAAAAAAAGAAGTCGTCCACCTCATACTATGACAAAAACAAAGAGGGTGATGGCATTTGCCTCCTAGCCATGCGACAAGCCCCGGTTTTAAGGAACCACTTAACATTGGAAAAACAATAATGTAAAGCCCACGCTTTTCAATAATTCATAAAAGATTAACGGTCGCTTTCAAATTTTAAGCCTAAGCTAACGCAAACACATGGGTCTCCATAATTTTAATTTCCAAATATTGTACATGACAAAAGCTTTCATCACATATTTGGTGAGTAAATAGCATGAAACCAAATATATAATTTCAATTCTTTTGGTTTTTATGTTATGTTCTCTTGATCATATGGGTGATCTTTAAATTTTATGGAGAAAATCCAAATTTGAAATCTTTTTTCTTGGAGGTTTTTATGAAGAAAATCCACATCGTGTTTTTTTTATAAGATTGATAAGATTTTAAGTTTCTCATTATATCGAGGGAACGATGTTATTTATAAGAATTAGGACAACTTTAATGAGGAGAATAATTCGAAGTGTAATATTTGATGTGTTAAATAAGAGTATCTCCCTCGACCAAAAGTTAACTAAACTAAAGACCTAAGTCTCTAAAGATAAAAAGTGAGCTTGAAAATGGCTTAAATGGAAAGGGGTTGTGTGACAATCTCAATCTCAACACAACACCATGGAATCAAACGTATAAGCCCTCTCGATAGATCATAGCCTATATTAGAACCTCAAACTGTTGACCTTTATCAAATTATGATTTTAATAACTATATTGAAGAGACACAACTTTGAAGGGATATTGTGAAAGTGACTATCGAAGTAGTGACACTCCATGATAAACACCGAAACATGTCCCTAACAAAGATATAATTGGAAAGCATACTCTAAGTTAAGGTGCAGGACAAAAAACTAAGCTCTTAAGTAGACATGAGTTGTTCAGATCTCAACCATATCCCCAATACAAGGGAATCAAAATCTAGAAAGAGCCTTGGATGCATTAAAAATCATGACATTGGTTTACAACGGTGACTTGAAACAATGTGTAATCACGACCTCTCACTTCTTGAGAGGTCGTCCATCATTATAATCTTTTAAGTTAAGTGTACTTTTAACTCTGTAATTTTCACATAGGCAAGCCTTCCTAAATTCTTGTTGCATTTGTAAGTATCATGCCTTGTAAACCATTCATTTTGGGTCTACCTAGGTCGTTCATATTAAAGTTATTAGAATTTTTTTAATAAAACTTTTTAAATATTAATTTTTAATATTATTTGCATGTAGAATTTTTATCCAATCCAATCCTTCAATAACCCATTTATTATTGGAGGCATTAACCATGATTCATATGATACGTTATTCAATAAAGATAATAAAATGGAGACTCATTTTAGGCCCAAAATGGTAGTAGAGGAAGAGTTAAATAAGAGGAAGAACATGTAGATGAAATAAAACAACAAATGGATGAGTAAATGGGGCATTAGCATGCAAGAGTGCCCAAACGCCAATGAGGAAATAAAATGGCATATGAGAGAAAATTCATAACAACCATGTAGACAAATAAATTAAGAACTAGCTTGCACCATCTTAGAAGTAAAACTCACAAGTGAAAAATGTCTATAGAAGAATGGGAAAAGAGAACATGCCTATTTTGTATTTTGGGGTTGGTGGAGATAGAATGTCATTACGTCATGTAGTGCCCAACTTATAGTGACATTCAAATCAAGTACATTGACAACTTGAAAGTTAACACTCCGGTCTCTTGTTTGAATAGGATAGACTAGATACAACAACAATGTTTTTTTTCAATATTCATAATAGAATATCCAACACCAAAAAGGGAATGAATATTTCACAAACTTAATGAGATAATCCTTGGCTCAAGTGGTTATTTTCACTCGGCAAACCATTATTTTTGATTTTAGTCCCATAGATTGTTTGATCTTGTGGATGTTATTAAAATCTTTTATTAGTAGGAGTCATCTACTATATGACTGCTCTCACGTGAACTTGAATGGTTCACTTGACACTCATTGTTTAAGATAAAGGCAAAGAAGTGGGACGAAATTGAAACTTTCCAAATGAACCATCGATACTTGTGGTTGAGACTAACACCTTGTAACCATGACACCTAAGAGATCATTCGTCATAATATTAGTCCTACTCAAACATCTTTTTATTAGAACACCACCTCTTAACCTATTAGACACAATCTTAGGCAGGATTGTCATAGAACACCAAACCTTGGGCTCTTAGACACAATCCTAAACATTCTTATCTCGTAGAACAACACCTTTAGTCTAAAAACCCAACGTAAAATATCGATAATGCTCAAATGGAAACCCTCGTGATTGCATGTTGTTTCATCGCTTTAGAATAAGGCTTGCCTTAAATAAAAAATAAAAAATTAAAAAAATAAATAAAAAATGAATCAATACACTCAACCTAGTAAGAACTAAAAGTATCATTTAAACATTGTTAGTCTATTAGTGAAGTTGTTTGGCTCGCAAAGAGTTCATTGAGCATTAATACTTGTAAAGTGTAAATGTCCAACACTATAATTAATAAGGCCAATCTCAAGTTTGAGGCAACTTTGACATAATAGATAACTCTTAAACCTTACACTAAAACGAAGGAATCCGAGCATTGATATCAATTGGTGCACGAAAATGAAGCCAATAAAAAAGGATAAAACCAACTAGTTTGGCCAGTGTTGTTGGAAAATAATAAGTTGTCAGTGTCATTCTTCGACTTTCATTGGTAGTGCATGGTTTGTAATATTTGGTAGTCCCCCACTAAAGCCATAAGTCAATTATTATGTTGACGTATTCTTCATATCAAGGTGCATGTTGGCATATATTATCCAAACTTGGCCTTTCTTCAGGGAAATGCCTAAAGCAAGAACATCCATGGAAGATATGGTATCGTGCATCAACCAAAAACATAATGTTGGTTATTTTTCATAGCTTTTGTTTTGGTGTGTTGGTTATAGGATGTTTTCTTGGTTGTTTTCGATGACATTTTCAATGTTATGCGACATAATGAAACTCACCAAGTCAAAAACTTCTATCAGCTGCATTGTCAATGTTACATGTCATTATGAAAGCCTGCTAAGTCAAGGACTTCTAACGGTGACATTATGAAACCCACCAAGTCAAGGACTTCTATCAGTGAAATTATCAATGTTACGTGGCATTATGAAAACCCACCAAGTCAAGGACTTCTATCGATGACATTGTCAATGTCACACGACATTATGAAACCTGCTAAGTCAAGGAGTTTTATCAATGACATTGTCAATGTTACGTGACATTATGAAACCCACCAAGTCATGGACTTCTATCGATGACATTGTTAACGGTATGCAAGGTTCTATACTCGCCCAGGGAAAACTACTCTCGATGACATTGTCGTTTATGTGCGGGATTTTGATTTTGATTAGGTGTCAAAATGCCTAAGTGTTGGCTTTAGTGCTTTACAGCTTTGGGAAGGTCGTAGTTGGTTTGGGATCATTTCTCAATGTTTTAAAATGTTCGTAAATCCTTTTAAAAGTTACCCAAGTTTAAAATTCAAAAAGTGTGTTTTAATATGCTTATATCTATCCATGAGAGACCATGTATGTTTGTTGTAGCTATTCAAACAAGTTCTTGTTCTCTTGTGGTGCTTTCATGTTGCGTTGGTCCATTTTGGGAAGGTGAAACACCGTGGAAGGTGAAGTGCTACTTGGGGAAGTTGACGGGTTAGTCCATTCTCGCCTTAAAGGGGAAAAAAAAACATTTGTTTGGGGGATTCTTTTTGGTTGGATTTGGATGTTTGAAATTGATTTTATTATTTTTTCTCTTGTCTTGACATTGGCAAAGCATGATGTTGCAAAAAATTATATTCAATACCCTGTTATTGAAAACTTGCATTGTTTTCCCGATTTCCTTCGAGATGAAGAAAAGGAATGGCATTGTGCGCTGAGTTCTGCATTTATTTGTTGATTTGGTTCTTATGAATGGTCGTGTTTGCCCAAACTAAGCATCATACATGAAACAAATGTCCTTAATAGAACCCAACTCTATATGTGCACCATGCCCTTTCTGCCTTGCTCTTGAAACTATTTCTCATCTTTTATGGCACTGCGCTTCCTCTTCTCAGTGGTGATTTTCTCTCCTCTCCTCAATCCCTAATCAATTTCCCATTGATTTCAATAAAACACTGACCTTCTAAGTCTTCTTTCCAATTCATCTCTTTTAGTCATTTAGAACATTAATCAACTAGTCATTCTCTTCTAAATTTGGAAAAATCAACACAAATCATTATATTTTGGGATGGATCTTTTTAAGCTATTTAACAAGGTCATATCCTCTCTTCTATTTTTTTACAGTTAGAGCATATCAAAACATAAACTCAGGGAATTGTTATGCTTATCACTAAGATCAAGGATTGCCTCAAACTCATGTCGTTGTAGGATGTACGAAGTGACTATTTAGTTATTATATTTTTGTTCTATTTTTATTAATATTTTTCTGGTTACTAACACTCTTAAATAATTGTGAATAAGTAATTCTAAATAACTTGTTTTTTATAAAGAGAACCTCTATTCTTTTTGACTCGTGCATTTTGATTTCATATTTTATTATTATTATTATTATTATTATTATTATTATTATTATTATTATTATTGTTTTTTTAGGAGATTGAAAGCATGTTATATATTTTATAACATAAAATTTTGGTTTCTGAATTTATTTTAATTTAAGTAACATCTTCAATTTATTAAAAAAAAAAAAAGACAAAAGAAATGATTTTAATTACATTTATAAAATCGAACAATTTATAAGATCATTAATTATAATGAATGTTTCAATTGGTTAAAGACTCCTAAAACTCTCAATAACCTTTAAAATATTGCTCGTTAACATCTCCCTTAACTTTTGTAATCTTTTTCTTCAAATACATCTACCATACAACCGACCTTTAAATTTAAAAAAAAATAAAAATAAAAAAATAAAATAAACTAAAATATCAAAGCACACATCCGCCATTTAATTTAGGAAGAAATAAAAGGATAACGTCTCCATCTACAGATTAAAACGGTCATCTCGCCAATTTAAACCTCGAAAAAGGTCGACAACACCTGGCAAGCGACCGCGAGGTCGCGGGTACGAATCACGGGCGCATTCTGGACCAAAAAAATAGTAAAAAAATAAAATAAAATAAAATTTCCCATCGACTACACGCAGTCCAGCGTATCTACCAGCCGGCGCATTTTTTAATTTCTTAAATTTAAACGTTGCCGTCCCGTCCAATTTACCGTTTGGATGGAAAATTTACGACTGAAAAAAAAAAAAAAACACTATAAAAAAAGGCTCCCCTGTCCGCATTTTTGCCACAGCAGATTTTCTGCTTCATAGGATCGAGGTCAGGGAAATCCATACTCAGCATATTTTCGAGGCCCTCGATTAGTTTTTCTCGAGGGTTTCGAGATTTTCTTATTTGGTTTGCTTTTTCTGCAGGGTTTCTTTGATTTGCTGCAAAAATGCGCGAAATCTTGCACGTCCAGGGGGGGCAATGCGGCAACCAGATCGGCTCCAAGTTCTGGGAGGTGGTCTGCGAGGAGCACGGCATCGATCCCACTGGCCGCTACAATGGCACATCTGATCTTCAGCTTGAGAGAGTGAATGTCTACTACAATGAGGCGAGTTGCGGAAGATTTGTGCCAAGGGCTGTTCTCATGGATCTGGAGCCCGGAACGATGGACAGCGTTAGGACGGGGCCGTACGGGCAGGTTTTCCGGCCGGATAACTTCGTGTTCGGACAGTCCGGCGCCGGAAACAACTGGGCGAAAGGTCATTACACAGAGGGCGCCGAGCTCATAGATGCCGTGTTGGACGTCGTTCGCAAGGAAGCAGAAAACTGCGACTGCCTGCAAGGTGAGTTTGCGGTCTTTGTTCTTTTTTGGTTTAACGCCAAGAAACCCTGGATCTGGAACACTGATTTTTTTTTCGTTTGTTGTGTTTTTTAGGGTTTCAGGTGTGCCATTCGCTGGGAGGGGGTACGGGATCTGGAATGGGAACGCTACTGATATCGAAAATCAGGGAGGAGTATCCCGATCGCATGATGCTGACATTCTCTGTTTTTCCGTCTCCGAAGGTGTCGGACACGGTTGTGGAGCCGTACAATGCCACGCTGTCGGTGCATCAGCTGGTAGAAAATGCTGATGAGTGCATGGTTCTGGACAATGAGGCGCTGTATGATATTTGCTTCAGAACTCTTAAGCTCACTACTCCAAGCTGTAAGTCGTCTTCCTTTGTTTCTTGCTAGATCTTTTACTCGTAATTGCTGCAAATTTTTAATCAAAAGTTAGATTTAGGAAAGGGAGTCTTTGTTACAAAAATTTGATGCACAGTTGATTTCAGGGAATGATTCTATTTCGCAAGACTTTTGGTACAAATCTTTGATGCACAGTTGAATTCAGGAAAGAAATCTTTCATGAATTATATGTTTAAATTACTCTATTGATAGCTCTGTTTTGTATATAGTTTAAAATTGTATTGAATCTTAAATGAAGAAGTTAAATGAAATATTTCTCCACGTTTTTATTTTTTATTTTTTAATCCAACAATTCAAAGAGGGCTCTTACATTGTCCACTGTTGTTAAATTTTACAAAAATGCTGTGTTATTTTTGTAAATTCCAAATTTAAGTTTTCACTGCCGAATGGTGCAGATCCATTCTCTTTAATATTATTTTTAAAGAGCCATTTATTTTAATTTTCAAATGGTTTTTTAAAGTTATTTCGTGATTGTGGATCTGGACTGCAAATTTTTTAACTCTGTTTCAGAATATAGTTATCATCTTTTTGTTATTTTTTACTGTAGTTTTCACCTTTTCCAACTGTTTTTGTTGTGGAAATAAAATATTTATTTCATTTCAACTGTTTTTGTTGTAGAAATGTAATATTTATTCCATTTCCAACTGTTTTTCACCGATTGTATAGTTTTTCTCTCATTAATCCTATTTGGTTTAAGTTTGTTTCATTCCTTTAAAAAACCTGAGAATGTGATGATGGTTTATCAATCTGTTAAAATAAAGTCAGTCTTGGTTTCATTTCCTGGAAACTGGATTGAAATCAACCATGTACCTGTCAAAGGAGCCCCAATGCTTGCATTTATTGGTGAATAATGGTGGGATCAGGGGGCGAACTTTAAGGTGGTGCAGGATTTGTTTGAGCCACAATTTTAAGATTTGTATTGAATTCCTGGAAACTAGATTGAAATCAATTGTTAGAATAAGGTAATTGTCGATTTGAATTTTTGGAAACTAGACTGAAATCAACCATACGCAAAAGAGCTTGGGTTGCGCCATTTGTGTGCACCCCCATTACTTGTATTGCTTTTAATCTAAAGAAGACCTGTATAATTAGTGACATCAGACGATGTATTTTTAGTTTGAGGAATGAATTTTGCAAGATCTTGTTCAGAAATTTATGGATGAATGCTGACATACGATTTAGGTTTTGGCACTGATGGCTTTTTATGTGCCTTGTTTCATACAGTCGGAGATTTGAACCACCTGATCTCGGCCACCATGAGCGGGGTGACCTGCTGTCTCCGGTTCCCTGGTCAGCTGAACTCGGATCTGAGGAAACTAGCAGTGAATCTGATCCCGTTCCCCCGCCTGCACTTCTTCATGGTGGGATTTGCCCCCCTGACGTCACGTGGATCCCAGCAATACAGAGCCCTAACTGTACCTGAGCTAACCCAACAAATGTGGGATGCCAAGAACATGATGTGTGCAGCAGATCCCCGCCATGGCCGTTACCTGACTGCCTCGGCCATGTTTAGAGGCAAAATGAGCACCAAGGAAGTGGACGAGCAGATGATCAATGTCCAGAACAAGAATTCGTCGTACTTTGTGGAATGGATCCCCAACAATGTAAAATCTAGTGTCTGTGACATCCCTCCCAGGGGCCTGTCCATGGCTTCGACCTTTATTGGGAACTCAACCTCCATTCAGGAGATGTTCAGGCGTGTGAGTGAACAATTCACTGCTATGTTCAGGAGAAAGGCTTTCTTGCACTGGTACACCGGTGAGGGTATGGATGAGATGGAGTTCACAGAGGCTGAGAGCAACATGAATGATTTGGTCTCTGAGTATCAACAGTACCAGGATGCAACCGCAGATGAGGAGGCTGATTTTGATGACGAAGAGGAAGAGCTTCAGGAGATGTAGGCCCAGTGGGCCTGATTTTCGGCAACATTCAGTTGCAATAGCCTCCTTTTATATGTTCCTTGGTTAGCGTATGTGGTTAAGTAGTTACTCAGTAGTTTTATTCGGTTATTTTTCAAAAATCTCTAATTTGGAAATGGAGACATTACCATTCGAATCTATCAGCGGTTTATTTGTTTACAGAACTCTTTGAATGACTTAGATCTGTTTCAGTGTCATATATTACGCTTATCTTTCTAATGTGAAATTGTATTTGCTGTAGTATTTGCAATGACGGCAGGCTATTTATCTTTGAATCACTTAGATCTGTTCCACTTTCATATACTACGCTTATCTTTCTAAATGTGAAATTGAATTTGCAATTGTTATAGGATTTGCCGTGGCGACAAACTCATTGATTTGAATGGATTGATTGAGATGGGCTTCTTTTGTGGTGTTGCGTGGACTGAGTTGTATGATGGATTTCTTTTGGACCATATGAGAATTTTTCAGTGGTTGGTTTGTTTGCTGTTATTTTTCTGTGTTGTATTTGCTATTACGGCAAAAGTATTGATGGTTTCTCGGATGGGATTTTTATGTAGCATTTATGGACTGAGGTGGCTTTTCGATGCGAGGTTAGTGTAATTTCAGAATGTAATTATTATGAAGGTTTGTTTGCTGTTATATCCATGCGCTTTCTTTCAACGTCACAGAATGTCTGCTTGTTTGCTGATTTTTTTTAACCCACACGCCTGATAACCTGATAGGTTTCAGCCCTGGGATTTCATGTGAAATAAGTTACTCTGCCTTTCATTGTGTGTTAGAAACATGATTATGCCATAACATGGCAGAAGATTTGAAATTAGTTGTTTAGCGATAGGTAGCTGGCAGTCACAGGTGTGAGTCAGAAACAGTTTAAAGTGGCTCCCCTAAGGATGTGTTACACCCAATTTTACTATTTTTTTTTTAAAAAAGTCGCTGGTTCTTTCGAAATGCGACTCTTCTCCCCACTTCGTAGCAA
Organism: Torreya grandis; assembly: GCA_037957365.1. Taxonomy (NCBI): domain Eukaryota; kingdom Viridiplantae; phylum Streptophyta; class Pinopsida; order Cupressales; family Taxaceae; genus Torreya; species Torreya grandis. The sequence goes on from JARHVA010000004.1 coordinate 5,570,016, forward strand.
TTTTAATTAATATCGTGAAGATGCGACGCAGGAGCACACATAGGATTGTTGAATCCTGTATCCCTCAAAAAATAATTATTTAATTTTTTAGTTAATTTGTTTTCCCCTGATGTACGCTTGTCAAGCGGAGGGTTTCATGAGTTTTTCTCCTTTAAATTAGAAAAAACTGTTATAGCTGACCTTAATTTATAGTTCAATTTACTCTTGTAACTGTCCTTAATTTATGGTTCATTTTTATAACATTGAATGCTTGTTTTTAGGCTGGATGGCTGGTAAAAGGAGACTTTATATGAGAGTCTTACAGAGGGATTTCATGCTGGGAGTTATTGTCGCTGTAATTTTGGGTATTGCAATTTATACATCATCAAAAATAAAAAATTGTTTATATATTTATATTTAAAAATAAAAAATTGTTTATATATTTATATTTTAAAATAAAAAATTGTTTATATATTTATATTTTAAAATAAAGAGTTCTTATTATTTAAGAAGCAGCTTTTGAGGAATGGGAAAGAGTAAGTAAGGAAAAGGTCCTAATAGTAGTTATTGATGGAACATATTGGTGTGTCTAATTGTTAAAGTGCATCAGAAGCTGAACATGATGTATTTAATATTTGTTCAGCATTTACTTTATAAAATTAAAAGTAACTAATCACAGCGTTTATTTTATAAAATTAAAAGTAATCAATTATATTTTGACAAGCAAGACTTAAATTATTGATACTTTATTGTAATAGAGATTGGTACTCCAAAAGATAAGTTTTGGTCATAGGTTTTAAAAATGCATTTTATGATCTCTTGTGATAAAATGGTTATATCATAAAATGTATAATTGACTTAAATTATTGATACTTTATTGTAATAGAGATTGGTACTCCAAAAGATAAGTTTTGGTCATAGGTTTTAAAAATGCATTTTATGATCTCTTGTGATAAAATGGTTATATCATAAAATGTATAATGTGTTAGACTTTGAAACTTTAGTTATAAATAGTTAAGACGATATTTTAAAATGGATAATTTTTTGAAATTTAATATGATGTTATAGCATCTTAATTCGTTATCCAAAATTAGGGCGCATGACTTTGAGAGCTTTCTCTTAACAGATTGAAGATTTACATCGCTGTGTACATCTTTATTCAATCATTTTTTTTTAATTTTTTTTTAAAACAATTTTTTTCTAATAGAATGTTTCTTATTTTCTAAAACTTGTATATTATAAATTTAAAAAGCATGGTTGGAAGGTAGGAAAAAAAAGAATAAAAGAAAGATATTTTAAGTAATTTATGGGACCCTAAGGTAAATATTTTAATATTGAGAAATAAGGGAAAAAAAAGAATAAAAGAAGATGGATATTAAACGTTCATAAGACCAAAAGTAGTTTATGGGACATTAAACCAAAAACTAAAATTGAAGAGTGAAGAAGCTATCAGAAAAAGAGAGAATTGAGTTGGTTTACTTTCTTTTCATGGATCTTGATAAAAAAATTTCTATTTCTATTGATGTTGTCCACTTCAAATATAATATAGATAATCTGGGGGTGTTCAAAATGTTGTCATATGAGCACTCCAGTGGATGATGTCATTGTCTTAACCATATCTAATATTCATATATGACATTCTCTCTTTCCACTTTTTTTTTTTTTTGGGTCCTCCACCTACCCATCTCACACTAGAGTTGGTGTCCGTGTTCTCAATTGGGCTAAGAGACGGGTCTCCTACCTACTTGTCTCCATTAAATTTTTGTCACATGTAAATTTTTTGATCACGCTCATAAGCATATTGAACTTGGTCACGTTGTATTGCTTTTTCCTCCCTATCTATTTTGTCAACATGTTTGTTTTAAACTTTTCCTTTACATAGCTTTTTATCTCTTGATTGGTCATTGGGCACTCATGCAAACTGATATACCATTTATCCATCCATTTTTTGTTTTGTTTCATCCATGTCCTTTTTGGCTTGCTTAGTTCTTTTATTACTCCCTTTGGCCACCTATCTTCCTTCATACTTTCTTTATGTACTTTAGGAGAGGTATCGTCACTGTAGCTTCTATTATACAAGAACCTATTTCTATAAGAATTATTTTGTCTGGAACTAATGCTTTAATCTTGAAGGTACTCATGATTAAACATTTTTGGATTCTCTCAAATTGCCTCCACTTTAACTTTGACATATTGCTGACCTAAATTTCGCATCCATAAAGTACCATTGGGACTACTAGTAGCCCAAACAAGACCTTGATGGTCTTCCAATCCCACAAATCAACGTTTCTACACTTGCTTTGATGAGAGTACAACGCTTTCCATCACCCTTGCATTTTCTTTTTTATGCATGTCTCCACTGAGTTTGTTGGTGAAATCAAATCTTATATATTTGTATTCTGAAACTATTTCGAGCGGGTTACCCTCAAAACATGAAGCTTGCATCGTTTCCTTTCAATTTGAGAAGATCAGAATCTTTGTTTTGCTATAGTTGATTTGCATCACTACCTCTTTGCAAAAGAGCTCTAAGGCTTTCAAATGATGGTCTTCCAATCCCACAAATCAACGTCTTTACACTTGCTTTGATGAGAGTACAATGCTTTCCATCACCCTTGCATTTTCTTTTTTATGCATGTCTCAACTGAGTTTGTTGGTGAAATCAAATCTTATATATTTGTATTCTGAGACTATTTCAAGCGGGTTACCCTCAAAACATGAAGCTTGCCTCTTTTCCTTTCGATTTGAGAAGATCAGAGTCTTTGTTTTGCTACTGTTGATTTGCATCACTACCTCTTTGCAAAAGAGCTCTAAGGCTTTCAAATGATCTCTTTAGCTTTCGGCTATAGTTGAGGTCAAAATAAGATCACCTACATATAAGAGTTTTATCACATAATTAGCTATGGGGACTCCACCCCCTCCTAGTTTGTCTATCCATTCTTCCAATTTGCCAACATATAGGCCAAATAGTATTGGAGATAAATGACATCCTTGTTTAACCCTTATATCGCCATTGAAACTTTATGATAACCTGTATATGATCTCATCTTGGCTCTACCTTGTTCATATAACTGATGAACTGCTGCGCTATACTCTTTTGGAACTCTAAGTTCCTCTATTTGGTCCCATAACTTATCTCTAGGGACTGTACCAAAAGCTTTCCTCAAATCAACAAAACAACATAGGACTTCTTTATCTTTGTTGTCTCATACTTTTTCAATTAAATGTTTGAGAGTGATACAATGATCTATAGTTGAAAACTTTGGCCTAAATCCCACTTGCCCTTTTGATCTCTTTCCTTATTTTTCAGCTCATTTGTTAATTTTGCATTCAACTATGCTCTCAAACAACTTTGCCACAAGAGGATGGACCATAATAGTTTTGTAGTTAGATGGGTTATTGAGCCCTCTGCTTTTGAAGAGAGGTATGACTATGCTAGTAATCCACTCCATGGGGAAACCCTTCGTAGTGATTGTTGAAGATGTCTCGTATGTGGGGTGTTAAGATATATATCCTCCACTTTAGATGTTTAGCATGTAGACCATGTATATCTAGCACCTTGCCACTTGCCAACCTATTGATCCCTTTTTTAACTTCTTTTGTGGTAAACGACTTCCCTTGTGTGTTGATTATTGGGGTACTATGAGAGGGAGATTTTGGCTACTGTTCCTTGCATTGCTCTTCTTTGTTTAGAGTGTATTACCCTTCTTTGTTTATGTTATGGATTGAATTATTATGTATGTCCCAATACTCTTATCTGTAGATATCAGTTAGAATATAGATTGCAGTTGTTCTTTCCATTGGGTTTTTGGAGGGTTTGCACTGCACCGATTTTGGTCTCAGAGCTAGAACTTTTTTAGTTGGGAAAGTGTGAAGAAACTTTTGCAGAGAGAAATGTGTTTGATAGTTGTAGACTGTGGAAAAGAAGCTTTGCAAGTTAATAAAGACATTAGGTGCAAATGGACTTTAAATGGGGTGTTGTTAGAAGTGTTGTGAGAGCGGGAGCACTTAGAGTCGCTGACTTGATGAGAGAGGTCCAAACAAAACTGACTACAATGGAGACAACCCAAAGAAGGGGAGTTCATATTGAGGATGTAAGTAATGAAGGAGAGAGCCATGGCAAAGATTAGAAGCAAACCCAAACTGGACACACATTATAATGGAGGCTTGAATGGTGGAGAGCCCATACATTTGATTACAGAGATGGAAAATTATTTTGACTAAGAATCAATGGAGGAACCCAATAAAGTAAAGTTTGCTAGCACAAGGTTAAAAGTCATGCATCTTTATGGTGGGACTATGTGCAAACTAAAACTTGGGATAGAATGGTGTATAAACTAAAGGTCAAATTTTTACCTTCAGATTATTAGAAGAGCTTATTTAGAAAGTTACAAAATTTGAGACAAAAAGAAATAGGTGTGAAGGAGTACACGAAAGAGTTTTACAACTTTGCTATAAGGGCTGGACACGTGGAAGATGATCCAGAAAATGTAGCAAGGTGTGTGAATGGGTTGCGTTTTAATATCTAAGATGCAATTAGTTTGCTAAACTTTAGAATCATAGAAGCCGCCTATCAATGTGCATTGAAGGCAGAAGAGTATTAGTCGCGAAGACAACAAATGAACTCTAGAGGTAGAGGAAGGTTTTCAAGAGGAAGGGGACAAAACTTTGGTGAAAGAGGACAACAAACCCATGATGGAGAGACAAGTAGCTCACATGGTCAAAACTTTAATGCAAAGGAAGAGGACGTTATGCACCTCGAGGAAGAGGATTCTATGAAGAGGAAGAGTATTCATGGAAAAATGTTCAAAGTGCAATAAGTATGCTGGTCATAGGTCCTTTGATTGCCCATAACAAACACATGATAATAGTAGAAGGACTGAAGGGGCAACACATAGCTAATGGAGATGAAGAAAGTGTTGAGTTTTCAACACACAGAAGAACCAAAGCAAGGAGAAGTCATTTTGATGAGAAGAGTACTCTTGAAACCAACAAAAGAGATAAATGAACCACCACAAAGAAAGAACCTCTTTAAGACAATCTACAAATTCGAAGGTAAATGTTAAGGTTAATCATTGATGGTGGTAGCATGTATAACCTAATATCTAAAGAAATGGTAGAGAAGTTAGGACTGAAAAGGCCAATACACCCAACTCCTTATAAGGTTTTTTGGTTGCTCAAGGGACACCAAGTGTTAGTCAATAAATAATGTACAATAAACTTCAGATTGGAGCCTATAGAGATGAAGTTTTATGTGATGTGATGCCTATGGATGTGTCACATACTCTTGGGTAGGCCTTGACAATTTGATAGGCGAGCGATACATGATGGAAGGGAAAACACATACTCTCGTAAAGGATGGGATGTGATTCACATTGAGTCCATTAGAAGACAAAGGAGAAGAAGTGGACAATAGTCCAAAAGTGATGTTAGTATCTGGAAAAGAGTTCCTAACAGAGACAAAGAAGTAAGATGGATGCTTTGCCCTCATTTTCAAACCCATGCAAGTGGAGACAAACACCAAGTTGAGTGACTTACCTACTGAAATTCAGAGTGTATTGAAATAAAATGTTGATACAGTGTCCAATGATATACATGAGGGATTACCACTAGTAAGAAGCATTAGTCATCACATGGATTTTATTCAAAAAACAAGTTTGCCAAAAAAGGCAGTTTATAGGTTGGCACCTCAAGAGAATGAAACAATAAGTCCAAGAGCTGTAACAAAGGTGCTGATTCGTGAAAGTTTAAGTTCATGCATAGTTCCCGCTGTGTTAGCACTAAAAAAAGATGGATAATGGAGAATGTATACAGATTCAAGGGCAATAAATAAGATCACAATAAAGTATTGGTTCCCATCGCCAATGATGGATGATTTAATGGACTGTCTAAGTGGAGCCAAATACTTCAGCAAGATAGATTTAAAGAGTGGGTATCACCAAATCCAAATAAGAGAAGGCGATGAGTGGAAAACAACATTTAAAACCAATGATGGATTTTATGAATTGTTGGTTACGTCATTTGGTTTGTCTAATGCCTCAAGTACATTTATGAGACTTATGAATGAGGTGTTGAAACCATTCATAGGTAAGTTTGTCATTGTGTATTTGTTGATATTTTAGTTTTCAACCATTCTAATGAAGAGCATTTGAGACATTTGAGACTTGTGTTGAATAAGCTGAAAGCGGTAAAGTTGTTGATGAACTTGAAAAAGTGCAACTTCTTAAAAGAGGAGCTAATTTATTTGAGATTTGTGATTTCATTGGATGGATTAAAAATGGACCCAAAGAAAGTAAAAGTGATAGTGAAATGACTTGCGCCAAGGACTATGTTTGTAGCAAGGAACTTTCATGGGTTGGCTTGTTTTTATAAGAAATTTATTAAGAATTTTAGTGGTACTTGTGCACCCATCACATAGACAATGAAAGGGGATGAGAAGAAATTCCAATGGACAACTGCAATAGAAGAAAGTTTCAGTTATTAAAGAGAAGAGTTACAGAACAACTAGTTCTAACATCCCTGATTTAAAAAAATGTTCCAAGTTGACTATGATGCAAGTGGGACAACGAAAGGTATAGTACTCACTCAAGAAGGTAAATGAAACAAAGGAAATATTTTGTTTATGACTAAGAGTTTTACAAATAGTTCAAGCTCTTAAGAAGTGTCGGTATTAGTTGCTGCCCAAAGAATTTGTTCTATTCATTGATCATTAGGGGCTGCAATACATAAACAACGAAGATAAATTGAATTAGAAGCACATAAAATGGGTAGAATTCCTTCAAAGCTATACTTTTGTTTTAAAACATAGAAGTGACAAATCTTAACAAAATGGAAGATGTCTTGAGTAGGTGAGCTCTTGTATTGAATGAGCTTCAAGTGGAAATATTTGGGTTTGACTCTATGAAATAATTGTATAAAGGGGACTCAAATTTCAGAGAATCATGGGCAATCTGTAAGAGCGCAACAAGTATTGATATAACTCCATGGCTAGAATTTATGATCCAAGATGATCTGCTATTCAAGGGGAAAAGTTATGCATACTTCAAGGTTCAATGCGAGGCAATCTTTTGAAGGATAAACATAGTGGCAGTCTTACTCGTTATTTCAGGTATGACAAGACATTGACACAACTGAGTAAACAATATTATTGGCCAAAGATGAGTGAAAATGTATGAAAATTTGTGGCGAGATGCATAATATGCCAACATGCAGAGGGTAGAAGTCAATATACTAGACTTAATCAATGACTACCAATTGCTAGCAAACCATAGAATGTGGTAAGTATGGACTTTGTATTTGGTCTTCCCCGATCTCAATGAGGTCATTGTGATCTAAGAATTTAACTCAAGAGAGGATGGTTAGTATGGTGTTAGTTCCAAAATGAAAACAAAATGAAAGAAACACACTAACTAGCATAACATCTCTAGGCCTAGACACTAGGGAGAGCTTAGTTAACAAACACGAATAAAACACACAACTAAAATGCAAAATAAACCCTCTTTTACCTTCCTTGGATGCTCCAAAATACTTGTTGTAGTGGCTTGCTCAGCTTGTGCTCATGAAGTCCTTGGCAATGGAAGCTTGGCTACCTCCATCTCTCCTTGGCACCTTTGGCTTGTGGCTTGGCTTGGCTTGAAATGAATTTGGCATGGTAACACTAATTGCTCGAAGCTTTTTGGAACCGTGTGTGCATTATAACTTTTCATTATCAAGACTTTTTGAAGATATTTGAGCATAATAAATTTTCACCAAAATAGCTTGGAAATGATGTGGTAAGGCCTACTATTTATAGATTTTTGAGATTGATCAGAATCAACTTGAACCGTCCATCTCAGATTGAGATGTGTGGCTAAGGATTAATCTAATTATGAAATTAAAATTGATAAATAGGCTCATCAATATTTGGGATAGAGGAGCAATTAAGAGGCATGGAGGGCATTGATGATGCATGGAGGGCATGCATCCTGATATTTATGGCATTTATGGCCTAGGGATGTCTTCTCAAAAAATGAGGTTGCCTGATGATGCAGATATTCAATACTCATTTTCAAAAATAAGTATTCAACAAGTTTCCATGGAATTATTAATTATGCCTTGATTTGAATTAATTATCTCTTAAACATGTTTAAGCACTTTGTGTACACATTACTCAAATTGATCAGAATGCTTTGTTATTGGTCTAAAATTTGACTGGATTGGAATTGGAAGGCAATGTCAGATGCATTCGATCTGTATTCCCATTTAGGATGTTACCAACACCAAATAACAAAGGCATGCATCTTGTGAAAAAGATTTGATAGAAAAGAGCAATTTAGAGCACCTAAGTGCAAAATTGGCATTTTGACTCGGAATGAACTGATCAAAGTTCGCTGGCCTATAAATTGCATTGCCCCATGTAGGGATACCTTGGCCAAAATCGGCATTTGAATATGTTAGTTTTACATCTTTTAGTGTGCTTTAGTGTTTTTAGGCCAAACTATGCATTTTGGGTGAAAATTGGCCAAAAGCTCACTTGGAGGTTATTGGTGGCTAGTTTTAGGTGTCTACAATAATGACTCAATTTTTGTTGTTGTAGATAGATTTTCTAAAATGACACATTTTATTGCATGTAAGAAGACAAATGACACCATTCATATTGCTAATTTGTATTTCAAATAAGTTGTAAGGTTGCATGGGTTGCCATTGAGTATTGTGTCATATAGGGACACTAAATTTGTAGGGCATTTTTAGAGAATGTTGTGGAATACACTGGGTACGAGAATGTCTTTTAACTCAGCGTAACACCCACAGGTTTATGGGCAAACATAGGTAGTCAACAGTGCTCTAGGAAATTTTTTGTAGTGCATTGTCAGTGCTAAGCCCAAATGGTGAGATTAGTTTTGGCACAGGCTAAATTTGCTTATAATAACTCTATAAATAGAATTACATGTATGAGCCCCTTTCAGATTGTATATGGCAACAATCCAAGAGGATTTTTTGAGTTAAGAAGTGCAACAGAGATAAATAGAAGTGTTGAAGGTGAATAATATGCCAAAACCATGCATGATGTAGGCATAGAGGTAAAAAGGAATTTGGAATAAAGTGGGTAGTGATATAAATAGTATGATGATCAGAAGCACATGAAGAAAGTGATTGAAGTGGGAGACTTATTATTGACACATTTATGCACGGAGCAGTTTCCAAAAGGTGAGTCCAAAAAGCTCAAAATGAAAAAGATTGGACCTTGTAAGATATTACACAAGTTTTCAGCTAATGCGTATGAAATTGAGTCCCTGAAGGGATAGGTATTTCACTTATCTTTAATGTTTCAATACCATACCCATTTGTTGAGGGTTACACGAGTGGAGAGAACCATTGATTGGAGTGCCCAAATCCTTGAGGGAGAAAAAGAAGAAATGAAAGCAATCATAAACACATCAGAATCAATAAGAGCACAAGAAATAAAGACTATTATGAGTATTTGATCAAGTGGAAAGGGTGTGCAATAGATAATGCAACTTAGATGTTTGAATTCGAAGCTGTGAAAAAGTAGAAATCCATTGAGCTCACAACCAATCTATGAGCGAGAGTTCATGTTCTATTTAACCTAGATGTCTGATGCAGGAGCACCCACAGGATTGTGCAATCTTGTATCAGTAAAAACATGAATTATTTAATTTTTCTAGTTAATTTGTTTTAGGGGTTTGTCCTTTTTAAGTTATAAAATTGTTGTCACTTACCCTAATTTATAATTCATTTTTATTAAAATGAATTCTTGTTTTTAGGTTCAGATGACTGTCGTAGAGGGAGACTTACAAGAGGGGTCCCATGTTGGGGGCTACTACCTCTATAATTTTGGATATTGCGGTCCCATGCATCATTAAAAGTTAAAAAATTGCGTACAAAATATTTGCACCTTAAAATAGGAATAAATTCACATATCACATATATGTTGTCCTATGTTGCACCTTAACATCACACCACAAGGCATCATGGTAGTAGGGAGCTGAAGTTTTGTTGTTGTTTCCATTTTATTACTACATATGCTTAACACTTGTTTTCTGTACGCTTATCCTTGAGACAGGTTTACAATACATTGAATACCCCATTTGATATTATGGTAATATTTTGGTATCTACAAAACCTGTAAGTCAAGGAAAACAAGGAGGTTTCAAAGTGACTTATTAAATACCCAATTTAAGTGTTTTGCCAGTGATATGATCTTTACAAAACGTGTCAGTGAAAGGAATACAAGCTTTGTGAATATCATGAATTTGTTCACCCATAAGATTATTGTTGGGGTTCATATAAAATTATTGTGAGTAGTGGTACATAAAAATGTGTATTCAATGGAGTTGAAAATGGTGTTGTCTCACTTCTCGTTGATAGATTAAAATTACGAGACATGGGTTTAAACTGGCATGTATTATTTTAAATTTTGATATCTAATATTGATAGTTTGTACTATTAAGATGTCATTATGAAATGCAATATATCTTATTGAGTAATAATTTTAATTGTTTTAATGTTCTTTTTTGTTTCATTGAGGGAGCAATTAGAGTTTTGTTTAGTTCTTGAATAAATTTTTGGTCCAAATCCCTCCCTTTTGGTCAATGTTGGACTCTAAGAGCAGAGTTTGAACATGAATCTTTTGGTAGTGAATGTTTCATTTTCATGTAGTTGTTTCACTTCTTTCTAAGGTTTAGATGAAGAAAAAAACAAAAACAAAAAACAAACAAACAATTATCATTTAATACCTTGACATCCCACTTTTATACGTTGTTACTCTCGATCGTTAAAGTAACGATGATTGGGGTCTTCTCCCTTATCTCATATGTAGAGGGTCGAGACTTCTCATGCTTCAAGGGATGATTTGTTGCAGGTAGACAATGCCTCAATACTTTATCCAAGTAGAGTGTATATCCAAGATCATTTTATGTATCGACAAATTTACATCTTTAGATGATTTAGTTGTTAGTCATAAAAGATACCTCTACTTTTGGCACTTTATTTTGTTAGAAAAGATTTGTCCCCTGGGTCCCCATTAAAAATTAAAATTATTGATATTTTAAGGCCAATTTACAAACTATCAACATCTCATTTGGTTGGCATCCTCAACAAATGAATTTTCTGAATGCCCATTTTTCACCATCTTCCTTCTAAGGAGCTCATCAATAGAAGTGTTAGAGAAGATATATGTATTTATTGAATGACCTTTTTCTCCTTTTTCTCTCAAAGATAATCAATAGATTTGTTAAAGAGGATATTTTTCAACGTTTAAGTCACTTAAAATTATGTAGGAATATCTGGATTCACTATAATCCTACATTAATACACAAAAAACACTTAGTAAAAATAAACATTTTAGCAATTTGCTCAAGTCTCGAGTTGTGTGAAAAATTATTTGTGTTGTTTTACACCTCCTTTGCACTTGTGCTAGTCCTTTTTAATGTTTTATAACATTTGATGGTACAGGGAGCAATGTGAATATGAGGATCATTGCACAAGGAGTTTTCTGTGCATCATTTGATTGTAATGTGTTGTGACTTAACCTTGCAATATTGTGACTTCTGCACAACTTGAATTATGCGCATATGTGTTCTTGTGATGTGTTATGGGTGAATAATTGTTTGCATCTAATTCTTTGAATCATAGAATATTGTTGCAGATTCATTTAATATAACTTTGTGTTGTGCTTCACCATGATGCCTTATGTTCTGATATGTTAAGGTGCATTGGAATTGTAATGAACATTTGTTATTTGTGGTGCACAATGATGTGTTATAAATATTTAATGACATTAGTAGGTTGTTGAGCATTATTTTAAGTAGGTGGGTCTTTTTCTTATATAAATATGCCCTACGTTTGAGTCAGCTAGTTAACGAGCTTAAGGATTCAGATCATAGTGAGTGTCTGAGAGATAGCTATACTTGTAAATACTGTGAGCTAGTAATCAAATATTTGATGATCTATTGTAGAATATCTCATTAAATGTTACTTTTTTATCATGTTTTTTGTATAAACGTTGGTGTTTAATCCATTTACTTCTGTCAGGTGCTTATCTGGAAGTCCAAGTCAATTCTAGATTTGTTACAACTAGGCGCAAACCTAGACTAATCTTGTAGTGCTCAACATTTGTCACTCAACTATGCCAACATTAATTCACATAAGGCACAAGCCTTATGCACTCACCCAAAGTGCAATAGAGAAAGAACCAGGGCCCACATTGGGCTAGTTGTACCATGGCGTAATTCATTCTTCATAGGACTTGGTCATTGCAACAACAATGTTGGTAGGTTCATTGACATAAGCTATTCTGGGTGGAGTATGACTATTTGTAGGCACAAAGCCTATTTGGGGAACTCATTCTGGTCATAGGGGCACAAGACTATTTTGGGCTGGTTTTAGTATCTCAAGGGCACAAACCTTTGTGTTACTAAGCTAAGAGTCATTCAGGCACTTTGATGGGGTAAGGGGATTGCTTTATAATAAGGGTTCATGCTTAGGCTAGTGCTCTCAGTAGGGGCATCAAAGCTTGGGTGCATGACTTATCCTATACTTAGGCTAATTCAAAGGTTCTGTGGATATCATCACTTACATAGGGATGCCATTAACGGGTTGAACTGAAAGCTTGCTGGAACTTAGTGTTCATAAATTAAAACTAACCATTATAACTATTGTAAACCCTATGCAATCAATTCAAAATCAAAGAACATAACTATAACTACATAAGCCAGATCAATAGTCATTTAATTACAATTCCATTCTTCATTAAACAAGATTCAAAGAAACAAAGTACATGCCAATGGAACAGAGTCCATGCTCATCTAAAACTACTAACGACCCAGAGGCTCACAAGTGAGATTGAGAACTACAATATGGATCCTCAAAGGTATCCATGCTAAAAATTATACTAATGTCATCCATAACTAGATATCCATAGGTAATTCTATAGAGCTTTGCTACCTCAATTCATGTCTCTTTGTTCATTAGATTGATCTCGACTTTATAGAGGATAGGAGCATCTTTGTGCCAGGGTGGAGGGCGCACACTAGGTGCTGAGCTAGAGCCTTGGTTGATCATTTCATCAACTCCATCACCTTGCACCCTTCACACTGTGGTCACCACATGTAGCCACTTCAAGAATATTCCCTAAAAAACTAGGTTCCAGTTAACCACCTATCAATTGGTGCTAGGTCTGTGATGATTCTTCTAGCTGGTGCAAAAGGTGCCAAAACAACAATCATACCAAAGGATTGCCTCATGCTGAGATATCTATTGAGTTGGCATAGATTCATACTTAGATGAATTAGGGGCACAATATTACCCCATACAAAATTGATAGTCCACCACATGACTAGTCTTTCAATGCTCTTGGCACATAGAAATCTGGTGTACTCTCCTTTAGTTCAATGTTGAAGTCCTCAAAGACCTTGATAGTGAGCTTCAGTTCCTCAATGATGTTGTCTATTTGTGTGGAGGTGGTGCTGAGTGTGAGCACATCCATCTTCTCTAATTCCTTTCAGAAGGCCTTGAGGTTTACCTTGATACTCCTTCATCCAAGATTTCTTGTTGTTCACAAGCCTTGGTTTGCAAGGCATGGAAGATTGCTCTTATGCTTTGTTCCTAGTCTTTGATCTATGTGCTCAAGGTATTAAACTTTCCCATTATTTGGGTGTGCTCTGATTTGCTTATAGTTTATACCTGTATCATAAAATCCTCCTCCACCTTTGCCTTCTTGAAGCACACGTTTATGATTGATGCCTAGTTGGAGAAGCTATAAGGGATGGCATCAATTGCATCTGTGCCCTTTTAAAGTTAGGCAAAGAGGTCTTCCATCTCTTTGATCTTTGTAGCTAGCTTCTATTTTATTCCGGTACATGGGTCCTTCTCTTCTTTTGGCATCAGCTTTGCCTTCAACTTTAGGAGCATTTGTTCCACTAACATGCATACCTTGCCAACCTCTGAAAGATTAAAAGTGTCAATGTCATCTAAGAGGGATGGCTTGACTACCTCTATGCACTCAGCTAGTTGTTACAATTTAAACTTCATGGCCCTTGTTTCCTCTTCTACATTTAACGTGATATTCTTCCATTTGGAGGCCCTAACATCATTGATGATGTTGTTCCATGCTACTTCATATGCCATCTAAATGAGCATGTTTTCCAACCTGATTGGGTTCATTACACAAGGATTTATGAGAAGGAAACCATGCCATTCTTCTAGTTTATCTATGATTCAGGTACCAATTTAGGTGACAATTCGGGTGACAGTTCCACCCCAATTGATGATGAAACTTTTGGGAGCCATAACTTTTGCATCGTAGCTCCAATTGACTCGCCATTTGAACTGTTGAAAAGCTAAGAATGAGAAGAACATCATGAAATGTAATTTATCTCTACTTGATGAAGTTTGACCCTAGAAAACCCAATGGAAGTGCCTCAAATTTCAATTTTAGTAGTGCAGTCTAAAAATAGTAAGTTTCTAAAAATAGTAATTCCTCGAATTCTGTATTGTTTTAAATCTTGGAAGTCAAACCACTTAATCTCCCTTGAGATTGGTGACCTTCCACATCCTCCCCATGCTTTCAAAATGTGTATAAATGAAGAGGTAACCTAAAATGTGAAGACAGACATCTCTTCCCAGAGATAAGCATATATTTGTATTGCGATCTTGAGTAATACAACATATCTTCTTAGAGAATTCATTGTTACTGTGTTATTGAGATATTTATCAACCAGAACTTATGAGTTTTGGATCAGTGGTATCAGAGTGGTTTGTCTTGAGAGTATATGATCTCGAGGACGAGGTCAGGCTACAAGAAGCTTGGGTGGGAAACAACAGAGCTTCCAAATTTTCCACCTATTCACTCCAAATGACTTCAAATGGCAGATGACACCGAGACATCTGATCCTTTCAAGGAAATGGTGAATGAAGTCCTCCAACGGAAATAAGCACAGATGCTACAACAATTTGCCCAAATTCTTCAAACACTTTCAATGGAAAATCTTGGCTTCGTGGCTCCACTTCTTGGTTCCTCATCCAGGGAACGTCCTTTCAGTGCCCCAACACCCTTCAAGGTTCAGGTAAATTTTGATATTCCTACATTTGAAGGCAAAATCAATGCTGATGCAGTAGAAAATTGGTTAGATCAATTATCTTCCTACTTATATGTAAATAGGTTCACCAATGGAGAAAATATTACTTTTGCTCTTTTGAAATCATCATTGCCTATGAAAAATTGGTGGGAAGTGTAAAAAAAGAGGTTCAGTACAGATGACATTGGCCTTGAGGTGGAACCTACCTAGGATGATTTTGTGGAAGTGGTGAAAGAATAATACTATCCCATCGGAGCATATGATGATCTGTACATATAATGGCAATAAATTTACCAAGGTAAGGACCAATTTGTTCAAGATTACACATACACTTCATTCTTTGTCTGTAAGATTGGGCATTCAAGAAAGTGATAAACATAAGACTCTCAAATATCGTGGTGGACTACAATGGTACATACGGGGGGAAATGGAACTCTTCAATTTGGAAACCCTCGGTGAGGCATACAAATTTACAGTGAAGATTGAACAGAAGCATGGCAGAAAGAATACTTAGAGGCAACCCTAAAAATGGAAAAGTGACAAGGAAGGTCAAACATGAGGCCAAAATTGGAAGCAAAAGGAGTTTTAGGATAAGAAATACCAGAAGGGGAAGGTTGGAAAATGGTGTGATTACCACAAAACTGGAACTCACTCCAAAGAAGAATGTCGAGCCATCAAGTCACTGCTTTTTGAGTCACAATACTTGACATCTACTACTCTACCTCATACACAACCTACAGTCAAAGAGGACGAAGAAGAAATTGTAGATGCTAAGCCTAACACCATTGTCGCTTCATCACAGACCCATGAGGAAAGACCATATGACAAGGAAAGATTGTTTCACTCCAAATTATGGGTAAAAGGTAAGCCTTTGCATTTCATTCTTGATAGTGGGAGTCAAAAGAATTTAATTTCTGCTAAAGTTGTGAAAAGTCTGAATCTATCCATGAAGCCTCATCCAAAGCCCTATAGTATTAGATGGTTGAGCCCAGGGAGAGACCTCTATGTCACCCATCGGTGTCTTCTTGCATATGCTATAAAATCATTCCAAGATGAAGTCTTGTGTGATGTGGTCAATCTAGATGTTTGTGATGTACTCCTTGTTTAGCCATTCATGTATGAGCGACATGGCATCTATGAATCACGAACTTGAAGGATCACCCTCACTCTTGGAACACGACGCTATAGGTTACCAGAGGTACCACCTCCCACATCTATCTCCCTGATCAGTGCTAAGCAATGCAAGAGATTGGTGGAGAAAACAAAGAAATTTGTTCTCATGGTGGTCAAACCACAAAAATCCAAGAAGGCCGATGTTACAGTCCTGACTACACAATCAAAAAAACAACAAAAGCAGATAGGATGAATCACAGGAGAATATGATCACTTATTCAAGTCACCCACAGGAGTTCCACTACATTGCTAGGTAAAACATTCTATCGATTTGATCCCAGGATCACCTTTGCCTAACAGTCTTGTGTATCGCAGATCAGTTTTGGAGAATGATGAGATAAAAAGATAGATTCAAGAATTGATCCAAAAGGGTCACATCAAGCCAAGCTCTTCACCTTGTGGTAGCCCAATTGTCTTGGCATCGAAGAAAGATGGAACATGGAGGCTTTGCATTGACTACTGAGCCCTGAATAAAATATCTGTGAAGAATCGCTATCCTCTCCCCAGGATTGATGACCTGTTGGACCAGCTCTATGGTGCGAAGTTCTTCACCAAAATTGATCTCAAATCTGGTTATCACCAAATTCCCATCGATCCCACTGATGTCTGGAAGATTGCATTCAAATCTAAGGAGGGGCTCTTTGAATGGTTGGTTATGCCTTCTGGCTTAACTAACGCACCTGCAACCTTCATGAGGATGATGGATGACATCCTAAGACCCTTCACCAACTCATTTGTGGTTGTCTACTTAGATGACATACTCATCTATAGCAGAACATGGGAAGAACATTTGCAACATGTTCATAAGGTGCTTCAAACTCTTTGGGAGCACAAGTTGTATGCAAATCTTGACAAATGCACATTCGGGATGACAACAATTTAGTAACTTGGGTATGTTGTGAATGAGGAAGGGGTCCATGTTGATCTAGAAATGATTTGGGTTATTCAAGAATGGCCACACCAAGGACCCTCATAGAGCTTTGCAGCGTTTTGGGTCTTGTAAATTTCTACCGCAGGTTTGTTCTTGGATTTTCACATGTTGGTTGGTCACTAACCCAAGTGACTAAAGGAGGAGCTAAAGCTACATTTCAGTGGGGTGAAATACAACAAAGGGAATTTGAGAATTTGAAGAACAGATTTTGCTCAGCCCCTGTTCTTGCCTTGCCAGATTTGCATCAACCTTTTGAGTTGATGACAGATGCATCTGAATATGCCATGGGAGCTGTCATCATGCAACATGGCCATCCTGTTGCATATCATAGTGAAACTTTCACTGATACAGTCAAGAAATATCCAACATATGATAAGGAGCTCTATGCCATTGTGCAAGCCTGCAAACAATGGAAACACTACATCCTGGGGAAAGAAATGGTCATCCACACTGACCACAGACCATTGGAATTCATCCAGACACAAAGCAAACTATGAAATGAGAGGCACCAAAAGTGGGCCACATATCTTCAACAATTCCACCTGATAATCAACCACAAAAAGGGGAGCTCAAATACAGCTATAGATTGTCTAAGCCGCCCACCAATTACTACACTCACAATAGTTCTTGACTTGTGCGGACATGAGACTGCCACTTGGGGTGCTCTATATGAAGTAGATCCTACCTTTGCTGATACATACCAAGCACTTCAAAAAGGTAAACATGTTTCTAATTTATATTTGCAAGATAATGTCTTTTGTCATATGGGGCACATTTGTGTCCTAGTTGTAGAACAACAAAAGATGATATGGGAAGCACACTTCAGTAGGATAGCTGGACACTTTGGTATTGAAAATACATTGGCAGTTATTCAAAAACACTTCTACTGGCCCCATATGTGAAAGGATGTGGAAAGATATCTCAAATCTTGCACCCCATGTGCGATAGCCAAGCCAAAAAATAAGAAGCAAGGATTGTACACGCCATTGCCAGAACCAACCAGGCCTTGGGAATCTGTCTCAATGGATTTTATCTCAGGTTTGGCCACTTCAAAACATGGTAAGGACTGTATTTTTGTGGTGGTTGATCATTTTTCAAAAATGGCTATCATGATTGCTTGTAAGAAAAATATATCTGCTGAGGAAATTGCTCAACTATATTTTAGTCATATATGGCTCCATTTTGGTCTCCCCAAGTCCATTGTCTCAGATCGAGATAGCAGGTTCCTGAGCATCTTCTGGTCCACTCTATGGAAGATGATGGATACTAAGCTGATGAAGTCCATAGCCTTCCATCCACAGACTAATGGTCAAACAGATGTGGTAAACCGCTTGATTGTTCACATGATTCAAATGTATCACTCTAAACATCCACACACATGGGATGAGGGACTTCTTTTCATACAACATGGATACAATTGGGTGCTGCACAGCTTAGCCAAGCACAATCCATTCTAGGTATGTTTTGGATTCCAACCCATGGCACCAATTGATATAGCTGTTCCATTTTACACCATGGAATACACACCTCATGGAAGATCTGAGGCAACAAAAGCAACAAAGTTTATTGAACAAATGCAACACATCCAAAAACAAGTTCATGACATCTTGGAGAAGATGAATAAGAAGTATAAGCAATGCCATGACAAACATAGGATTGCACACCATTTTGATGTGGGTGACAAGGTTTGGTTGCAGCTTCAGAAGGAATGACTTGCAGGCCCACACAGAAAGATTCGACCTCTGCAATATGGTCCCTACACCATCACCAAAAGAGTTGGAGAAAATGATTTTGAGTTGAACCTAATAGCCTACCTTGGTCTACATCTAATATTCAATGTGGAGCTCCTCAAACCATATCACCCACCTCCATTGGACACTTCAGTTGTAGCAAAACAATTAGACATTGATGAGCTTGATCCACAGAGTTTTGCTCCAGTAGAAGAGGATCAGATTGTGGATACCTGGATGAAGACAACAAGAGGATGCTCTATTCCACTTTATCGAGTTGTCAAAAGGGGCCAGCTTAGCCATCAAGGTGAGTGGCTCATAGAGAATCAAATCAAGAAATAACTACCACACTTGATGGGGAGCATTGACGCTATGGGGACCATTGCTTTTCAAGGAGGGAGGAATGATCCAAGCACCAATTTAGGTGACAATTCAGGTGACAGTTCCACCCCAATTGATGATGGAACTTTTGGGAGCCATAACTTTTGCATCGTAGCTCCAATTGACTCAACCCCCCCGAAAACCCAATGGAAGTGCCTCAAATTTCAATTTTATTAGTGCAGTCTAAAAATATTAAGTTTCTAAAAATAGTAATTCCTCGAATTTTGTATTGTTTTAAATCTTGAAAGTCAAACCACTTAATCTCCCTCGAGAGTGGTGACCTTCCACATCCTCCCCATGCTTTCAAAATGTGTATAAATGAAGAGGTAACTTGAAATGTGAAGACAAACATCTCTTCCCAAAGATAAGCATATATTTGTATTGCAGTCTTGAGTAATACTACATCTCTTCTCAGAGAATTCATTGTTACTGTGTTATTTTTGTGCTATTGAGATATTTATCAACCAAAACTTATGAGTTTTGGATTGATCTATGCCTAGTATGGCACCTCGAAATAAGGCTCATCCATATAACTATCAAAAGAAAATGATAGTTATTGGTGCATCATAGTAGTGGACACTACGGGGGGCATGTAATCAAACATGTAGTAGTCTTCATCGGTCCACCCCTTCTACACCTTTTATCTTAGGCTTGGCTTGATGCCTTCTTCCTTAGTGATGGCCAACTCTTTCTGCTCTTCTCCCTCTTCATCGGTGCTAGCACTCTCTTTAATGTTTTTATCTAAGGTTACTTCTTCTTGCTCTAGTAGGGGTTCTTCCTCAAACTTGTCCCCTTTGTCCACTTCTTCTTCCTCGATTCCAGCTTCACCCTCCTATTTTTGCTAGGTTTTTTGGACGCTCTCCATTTTTTATTTCAAGGTGCAAACATTGCCTTCCTTATCTCCAGGCACCCCTTCACTACTTGGGGATGCTTGTGGTGTAATTTATTCACCTGTGCTGGTGGGGGTGCTCGACCCCTTTTCTATTACTTCCTTTGTTGGTTTTGTGCTTATGGCAACCTCTTTCTTTTCCTTCTTTTTCTTGGCTTTTTCTTCTTGGGCCTTCTTTTTCTCATCTTTTTTCTTGTTTACTAGTGCTAAGGCCTTTTATTCTTTGACCTTTATTTCCTCAACCTAAATATTCTCAATTTCCTCCTGAGTCATGCCTTTCTTCCTCATGGCATCACTTTTCTCCTCTATCATCAATGCCTTCAATATTTCTACCTCACTCATCCCCAAATTCCTCCATGCTTCTCTCTTTTCCTCCTCTGTTTGCGGAGGCTATGTGGTGGGTTATTTAGTTGAGGTGCTTTCTAAATTTTTTGCTTCTTTAAGCACAATGATAGTGCCAACTTAGAGGGCCTCCTAAACTTATTTGGTGCTGGGCTCTTCTTCTGATGCTTCTTCCTAAATGATGTAAACTTTCATCCCTACTTCTTCTTCCTCTTCCTCCATCTCTTTGTGCGCATGTTGTGCTTCCATTTCCTCATGTGCCTCTTGTACCTATGTCTCTACCAAGGTTATTATGGGGATTAAAACGGGCCCCTTAAACTTTTTTTTCTTCTCCCTTTTGATGGATGAAGCAATCCTTGGTATGAAGGTCACACACCTTCTTCTTTGGTGCAGAGGGATTTGCTTCATCTCCACAAGTGATCTTCAACCTGAGGTGCTTTTAAATTTCCTCTAGTGTTTCTCCCTTCTTTTTTTGAATAGTTTTTCTATGCACTACTATGTCAATTTTCCTTCTTCATCGATCCATAGGGGGAGATCATCGTCCTTCTTGGGACACACACCCTTCTTTCTCAGCTTTATCTCATAATATAGCATGTGGATGTGCCTGAGAATCATTTCTTTCTTGAGGGGATGGATGTCAGTGCAATTTGAGTCATCCTCCTTATCCTTGGTAGCTTTCCCTCCTAGTCACACATATTGGTGTCAAAACTTGCTTCTTTCCAAATCCAAGGCTTTCACTAGGATGTACAATTACTACACATTAGGAATTATCCTTAGCACATCCCTAAAGTACTTGGAAAAAAATATGTAAGGGATCTTTAGCCATCCTGATTTGTTACCATTTGTGAGTGTCGAGTGCACTACACATAAGTTTTGCATAACGAAAAAGGTTGTCATTCCAAACATGTCTTGAGGGAGTTCTTCAGAAATGCACCATTCCATCCCAAATGCCTCTATGTACTATGCACACCACCCCATCATTCGAGTCTTATACTTTTGGGAGAATGTAGGGGGGATAGGGGAAGTTTTGATACTTCAGTGCTAGGGAATCATTGTGCACCGAGAATATCCAAAGGTTGTATTCATCACCATCGAGCATGTTGATTTCCTCTATCATAATTAAAATCAACATCGACCCCCACTAGAAGGTCTCTCGTGCCATGTGACACTCAAGTGCATTTTTCACTATTTCTTCTGTAATGGAATTTGCTATATTAAACTTGACCCCCAACACCATGTGGTGGGATATGCATAGGTAAGCCTTGGTGATGTCTATCCACCATCCACTAGGGTAAAGTTTTGAACTTATAAGGTAGACTGCTGCCCTCAAACCATGGTCCTTTATATCTTTTATGTGGAATTCAAACCCTCCCTGGTAGTACCCAAAGAGTTTCACAACCCTTTCCACTTTAGCATCATCCACCATTATTTGATGGATGTTTGCATCAAAGTCTAGAAGCTTGATGATTCTGCTAATAAGGCTTGATGAAAACCATATGTGCTTCTCTACAAAGTAGAAGTGGTATCCATGGATGTGTGAGAGGAGGAACTGCATGAGTTCCTTTGGCTTCCCAAAACATGGAAACTCATAGAACTGAGTTGCACTAATGGTTACTAGTCTGTCTTGGATGGAGACATCGAATAATGTCGCACCTACTTCTATCTTGGCTCCTGTATCAACCACCTAGTCTTGTGCTAGATCTTGCATATTACTTGAGGTATGGTGGTTATATTCTGAGTCTTAGGTATACATGAAAGATGTCCAGTTCTCTCTTACTAAGACCTCTATGGGAAACTACATTTCCTGATATGACATCTTTGCAAGTAGTTTTGGATCAACCTTGGGGATGATAACTCCTTACACTAACTATGATTTCTTCTTTGCAATGACTATCTCTTTCACTGTCCATGCCTTTTTGGCATCCTTTTGTGCTTGTGACTGACCATAACTCATACGTTTCTTCCTCATCCTAAATTGGCTAGTGTTGAAGCACAATCTATTTAACTTATCAAATCCTGTAATGTTTGTTGGCACTCCTCATATTCATGAGATCTAAGATTGTGACTTCATCTCTCAAGCTTTGCTTATCGTTAATGGTGGCCTCAACATCACTCAAGTTTTATATTGTCTGGTTTTTGCATAATTTATGCCCCACACTTATCTATGCCAATCTCAAAGGGAACACAATTCCTTTATCTATTCAATCATTCTCTTTTTTCATCTGTGGTACTGAAGGTTTCACTCTAGTAGCATTTGTTTGGTTTGGATTTGGTTTGGTTCTCATTCTGTGCTCTATGTTTTGGGTGCAAATTAACTTGAGGTTTGTAATCTAAACCAGTTGACCTTTCACTTATTTATACCCCTAATTCAATTACCTTCTTAATTGTATGTAATTAATGGTGTGGCAACACATAGATTTATTGAAATTCATAATAACCCATGAAATCCACATAAATATACTACCACCTATGCATTCAATGTAGATCTTTATGCCTCCATCGTCACCTCAATAAATTCTCCTAACAATATTTTCAGTGAAGTGATAGTTCAAACGGTCACTTCCCACCTCACTTTGGGTGGATGCCAACTTGTCTTGACAATCTTCTCCTATGCTTTGTTAACTTGGCATGACCTTTGCCTTCCTTATGACAACTTGGGCATAGTGCCTCACATGCACATGATTCAACCTTCATGGGTCTATCATCTCTTCTTGTGGTGCTTTCATTTCATTCATGCTTTCCTATCTTGGTCGATTTATCTATGCTTTTATCCCTTTCCTTGGCCTATCATACCCCATACAAATCCCTTGCGTTGGTCCTCCAACACTTATTTCTTCAGTTGTCTTACGCACCTAGCATTTTATGCACCGCTCTTGCATCTCATGTGCACCATCATCCTTTGCACCTCTATTTCATCACTTGGTACTCTTTTTTCAAAAATTTGGTGAGTTCCATGTGCTTAGAAAATTAGGTGTCTGGCCTCAAGAGATTAAAAAGCATCCATGCTCAACTCACATGACTAAGATTTATGCATGGAAGTATCATAATAGTTATCTTGCATGCTTGAAAGCATAACTTATTGACTCAACAAGAACACCAACACATTACAAATGTTTGGCTTGTGCCAAACTTTATTTGAGTTATCAAAACACAACCAACTTGGGATCGGGAAGTTGGTGTCTGATGGTGCAAACACCATATTATTACCTATAATGCTTTAATCTATTGTTGTTGAAATGCCTAGGGAGCATTTCATCCAACAACAAACACAACTTTCATGCGCTAGAATCCAACATGTTATAGATGACATATAAACCCATCCACCTAATTTGTAGCTTTTATACGTGCTTGAGGTACTTGGAGTCATAAAGTAAGACCAATGATCCTTAGTCAGTACCTTACACTTAATATGCTTATCATGCCACAAATTCTAGTGCACCTTCTCGATCTACTGGATCCATCTTACTTGGGCATGAACCTCATCTAATCGCTTCAAGTCTTTTAGCCTTGCACTCAATGATTCTTGGTCATCCAAATGACCAATACACATAATGCACAATGATGGCACCAAGAACTCCATTGATAGAATCACCTTAGCACCAAACATTAGTTAAAATGGTGTAGCTTTATTTAGGTGCTTGTAGGTTGTGCGTTATGCCCATAATACCATTAACACTCAATCATCCCAATCTTTGTGACCAATGTTGCATATCTTCATGAGACACATTCTAAAGTTCTTGTTGAACACCTCATCTGTGCCATTTTATTGTCGATAATAAGGCATTGTCTTATGGTATGCCACCATGTATTCGGTCAGTAAGATCTACATAGTTTCATTAATGAAGTGTGTGCCTTTATTGTTAGTCAAATTGAGTGGGCACCCATAGTGATTTATGATGTTCTCCCATATGAACCTTGCAGCTGTGATGGATGTAAAATTTATGGTTGGCATTGCCTCAGCCCACTTAGTCAAATAGTTGATGGTTTATAGAATATATCTTGTGCCTGTGATCCTTGTTGTAGGAGTGATCGGCCCAATAAAATCAATGTCCCATTTTTTGAATGGTGCTTGGGAAAAAATGGAGATGAGAGGAATTTAATCCTAGTGGTTGCGCTTCCTTATGTGTTGGCATATGTCACATGCCTTGGCACAATCCTTTACATCTTAGAATAGGCTTTGCCACCACAAGCCTAATTACAACACCTTGCATGCCTTTGCATCTCTAGCACAATGGCCTCCTGTTATTGCCTCATGTGCCTTACATAAAATGAAGTCCCTTTCATGTTATAAGACACATTGGAATATGAATTCATCTCAGCCTAGTCTTTACATTTCCCTATTGATAAGCTAAAAAGGGGCAGTGTGAACTATGAACTATTTCTTCTCTTTGGTTGCCATTGTCTGGGGTGAAAATCTAGATGTTAGAAAAGTGGATATCTATACCAAGTCCTCAGGGGCACACTAGAATCTATAAAGTTACACATTTGGCATGCCATCCATAATAGGTGTTGTTGCATCACCAGAGTTGATGCAGGACAAATTGTCTGAGCTTGAGTTCTATTTTCCAGGCTTGATTGTAATTGAGAAATAGAATTCCTAAAATAGAAATATCCATCTATAAATGCACCCATGGAGAGTAGGCTTGTTCATGAGGTACTTAAGTGCCTTATGGTCTATGAAGAAGATGAATGGGGTCACAAACAAATATTACTTGAATTTTTGTAGGGCATAGACCATGGCCAACACCTCATGCTCAGTTGTATAGTTTTGCTCTGCTTGGGTCAACGTTTTGCTTGCAAAAGAGATGGGATAATCCAACTTACCTTCGCTGAGTTACACCAAAATGGAGCCAATTATAGATCTAGAATCATTGACATGGATGTGAAATGGGATCATCTAATAGAGAAATTATAGAATAGGCATGCTAACCAGTTTGAGCTTTAGAGATTCAAAGGCATCCTCTTATACAATACCCTAATAGAATGGGACATCCTTGTGTAAGAGCTCCTATAGTAGTGCCGTAATATTTGCATAACTCATAAATTTCTTGTAATAGTCATAATGGCCAAGAAAGGCATGAATGTCTTTTTGCATTGAAGGTGTATGGAGCTAATTGATTATTGTGATCTTCATGAGATTGATGAGCAGACCATATTTATAGATGATATGCTCGAGCAAGGTTCTAATGGGTATCACGAAGACATACTTCTTGAGGTTCAAGGATATTTGTAGCTACCTACACCTATAAAACATTAGGCATAAGTTATCATAATGGTCTATGATGAGCCCATATGTAGTCCAATCAGTGAGGTACACTTGGAAGAACTTATGGATGAAGTCCTTGAATGCAATGATCACCAGTTTGGAGAACATGACTGGTGCATTCTTGAGCCCGAAGGGAATCATGCTATAAAGGAAATAACCCCATTCAATCATAAAGGTTGTTTTTGGCTTATTCTCCTCTTCAATTTAGACCTAATAGTATCTAGAGAACCCATTAATGAAGGTGTAGATATCATAGCCTATGATGCCATCCAAAACATCATCGGTGAATAGAGTCAAGAAGGGGTTAGTGATGTAGGTATTGTTCAAAACTCTATAATCAACGTAAATGGAAATGCACCTATCCTTATTGATGCTAATCACCATGGGGTTTACCCATTCAGATTATTACACAGAGTAGATAATTAATATGAATAACATACCATCAATCTCCATCTTGACCTTGGAAAAATGATTGGGGTTCATTCTATAGGGGTTCTTCTTGAAAGGTCTTGCATCGTTTACTATATTAATGCTAATTGTCGCAAGGGATGGGTGGGTGACCTTCATGTACCAATAATTTAGAGGGAAAAAGTATTGGAACTCCTTTAGGAGATCCAAAATTCATGCCAAATCCATGTTAGACCAATTTACACCCAGAGTGGCTAGCATTGGTTCCCCCTCTGAGCTAATGTCTACCTGGGTGGTCTTGAGCAGTGTATGGTAGGGCTTGTTCCTTTCCTGATGTGTGTCCTTAACTTGCCAAGATACCTTAGTTATCTCTAATCTAAGATGAGTCAGGTCTTGTTCATTGAGGGTACTATCCTCTATTTGGTGTACTAGTTTCTTCTTACTTGTGAAGGTCATCTATTTGTGCTCCTTCCATGTTTCATCATCTTCTTTGTTAGAGTCACTATTGAGTGCCTGCTCCTCAAAGAAAGTTGGGAGTGCCAGTAATTTTTACCCAAACATATCTCTTAGGTGCTCCTCTAAGATGATAGTGTCTTCAAACATTGCCCTACGAATCACTTGTAATGGCTCAATCAATTCTAGGTTGTGTGAGGAAAAAGAGAAGGCATGCACAAACTTCTCCTTCAGGACATCCCGACTAGCTATCTCACAATGAATTTTTTTGACCATATACCAAGATCATGCCCACGTATTCAAGGTTATGTAGAAGGTTGTACCTATAGGTTCCTTGGGGCATTTACACTGTAATCAATCCATGTTTCTTTACATAGATGTATGTATTCTATTGGGTTTGAATTGCTAGAGTATGGAGAAATGTTTAGGTCCTCATTGCTTTTTCTGATTCTGGTGTAGATGGATAATTTTTCATCTTGCCAAATTGGAAAGCTAGGCCTTTGTGATACCTACCAATGAGTGACAATGCTTCTCAAAGTATACACTAGTGTGCCCATCCTATCTACTTCATTTGGGATGCAGAACTCAAGGTTGTGGATGTATTCTTCCATAGGATTACTCCCCTCATACCTTGGGAGCACTGCAAGTTTTCCTTTTCTCAATCCAAACACTATCTTCCCCTTATTTATATTAGAAGAGACCCATCTCTTCGAAGAGAGATCAATCTAGACCCATTCTATCCTCATAGGTTTTGGCACCTTCATGATCACTAAGAGACACCTTTGAACAGTCATCTCAGAAGCTTATTAGACCCATCAAATGCAAGCAATGCCAATGTTTTTTGAGGCCAATTGTTTATCTTCCCAAAAAATCACTCCTTAGTTATTGGGGTTGAGAATCTTATCACCTTGCATCATGATGTTTTAGATATGGTTGATCTCATCCTCGAGATCAATGCTTTCTACATAGGGGTGTCCTTGGTCACTTGAGAGGGGGATCACTACCCTCTCCTTGCCATTTTCAAAGGTCATATAATGCTCCTTGAAGCACATATCAACATCATTTACATAACACCATGGCCTTCCCAAGAGTGTTGGATAATTATATTCTTTATCCAACTTGATTACCTCGAAGTTAGCATGGAACTCAATGCCCATGATATCTACAATGGCAGTTTTTATAATCTTGATTGGTTGCATCTTGGATTTGTTGGCCATGAAAATTACACGAGGGGAGAGCCTCAAGACTGGTCTACCCATCTTCTCCCATGCATTTTTTGTCAAGATATTGACCTCAACACCTATGTCCATAAGAACCTCACATACATACCATCCATCAATGGTGGAATTCACCAAGAGTTCTTGATAGTACTTTGCATTCTAGGTATGCTTGACTTTTCATGCCCTTTCCATGCATGGTGCAACACATTTAACTAGCTTCTTCCTTATGTGATCTAAGAGCAAGTTTTTTAGCAAAGGAAACATTATTCTAGTCTATAAGAGGTGCATGATATTCATTAGCTCTTGTGTTTTAGCCTCCTAGCTATCTTGCTTCTTGTGCGAGGCATCAACCTGTGCTTCTAGGTCTCACACTAGTTGGAGTTCTCCTTGTAGGTTTTGAATGACACTCCTATCCTTATTGATGCTAATCACCATGGGGTTTACCCATTTATATTCTTTCATAGGGTAGATAATGAATATGAATAACATACTATCAATCTCTGTCTTGACCTTGGAACAATGATTGGGGTTCAATCTATAGGGGTTCTTCTTGACAGGTCTTGCATCATCTATTAGATTAATACTAATTTTCCCAAGGGATGGGTGGGTGCCATTTTTTGGGTGAATATTTTGTCACCAAATAACTAAAGGGAAAAATAGGTAGTTTCATCCATAGAATAGGAAGATTGGTCGGCTAGATATGCAGGTTTACCACATCAAAAGGGGACAAATTTCTCCTCTCATCAAGGGGAGGTTCCTTGTAAATATGAGGAGCTATATACTATATATATATGCAAAAAATAACACTTAGGGGTAGGATAAAACCATCCATCTCTCTTTTCATAAATAAATAAAGGAGAAATCTAGGTGGAAACACTGAAGGCACTTCTCTTCTTTCAGAAGTGGTCTTACAACAAATAGTCAGAGTTCTTTTTGATAGGAAACAAGTAACTGGTGACAAAGGGCGTAGTAACCAGCAGACTGAGATGTAGCACAAAGTCTCCACCTCAACTGCCCAAGAGTGAAATATGAA
The DNA here is from genome assembly GCA_037957365.1 of Torreya grandis. Lineage (NCBI taxonomy): Eukaryota > Viridiplantae > Streptophyta > Pinopsida > Cupressales > Taxaceae > Torreya > Torreya grandis. Next base: position 5,598,895 of record JARHVA010000004.1, read on the forward strand.
GGAAAATGAGGGCACAAAGTCATCCCAAGGTCCTTTACACAGGAACATAAAATAGAAAAACACACTAAAGGCAATTGTGGCAGCACAAAGTCTCTCCACAGTTGGCTTCAGGACACCTTCCTAATTACTTCCACTAGTTCTGCTTATTTCAATAAAATAGACAAGAATGCATTCAGGAAATAGACATAAGAACAATCTCCTAAAATGACACAAGCTATAACAACACAAAGTCTGAAAGTAACTTGATTTCTCATTCAAACAAAGAAATATGATTAACAACCTGAGCTCAAAGTCTCAGTAATTGCCTTTCAATTTTGGTAGAGTTTTGCTTCTATAACAGAGAGATCTCCTTTGCATAAAATAGGAGATTACATTATATAGTATCAAAGAAAATCTTGGCATTTTGTTTCATGGAACAACCCATGCTGCATTTAATGCCTTGAATGTATTTTCAGTTTTGTCAAAGAGGGCCATGGTAGAACAGGGCGTCTACCTTAACTATGGTGTGTCAATTCATCTCAAATGTCTTCTCCTCAGCATGGGTTGTCTGGTCCTTCACCAAATATTTGCACAACTGTCCACTTCAATTTTACTTCATGGAGAAAAATAAGCTGCACCTTTAATGCTTGTAAGCTCAAATATCTACTTGGTGGACTATTCCACCTACTAGAATAACTATTGCGTAGATATTTTAGTCTTTCTCTCTTTTATGTTACAATTTGAGCTCTCGGGCTATCTTCTCCCTTTTTGCTAGCTCTTTCGGCTCCTTCTTCAATTGGTCACTGAGTTTGTTTTCAAGTTCTATGCCACATTTGAAAATCAATAGATATTTTATTACCTTGAATTTGATGTCCACGGGGACGTCATTGGTTCACTGTTGCAACGGTTCAGATGGCCTTCTCGGCTCCTTAGTTCTATCACCTCCCTTATTCATTCACTTGAACCATCTCTTTGAAATGGTCTCTGGGATATTTCACTTCTTTTCTATGCCTAGAGCTTTCATTGAACCGTTGAACCTGTTGAACCTGTGAACCATTTTGGTTCAAGGTTCAACGGTTCATCTTCTTCCTTAGAAGCCTTTGTTTTCTCTAAGTCTCTCGAGCTTTGAAAGAGTCTATAAAAATATGTCTGTAGATTCCATAGAAATAAGTCTGTAGAACTAAGCCTGCAGAGCCCGTAGAAACTAGTCCGTAGAACCAAGCCTATAGTGTCTGTAGAAACTAGTCCGTATAACCAAGCTTGTAGAGTCCATAGAAACTAACCTGCAGAGTCTGCAAAAATGAGTCTGTAGAAATAGGTCTGTAGATTCCGTAGAAATCATCTTGTGGGCCTTTGATCGTTCATTTGGCTTTATATCTTTGGAACCTCCCAAAGGGAAGGTTTCCCTTCGAGCCTTGAGAAAGGTCCATTTCCTGGTCACTAAGAGCCCCCTGCAAGGGTACATGCCCTTCGGGGTCCTTTGGGCAGTCTTCATCTTCAATTCCTTCAAACTTTTTGTTTGAAGGAAATATTCCCTTGCCTTAACCGCTTTCCACCAGGCTTTTGATCATTCCTTCAGACAAAATGTTCATAGGAATTCCTTCGGACATTTTGTCCGAAGGATTTGCCTTGTAAAATTTGGCCGTGGAAAATCTTTCTTAAAGATATCTCTTTGTCCACTTTTGCTCACTACCCTCCACAAGGGTACTCGCCTTTGGTTCACTGCCCTCCGCAAGGGCACTTAGACTTTGGGCTTTGGGGGACTCCTTTGAACTGTTTGATTGAACTGACCGATTGAACTAACAAATGGTTCAACGGTTCAATCTTGTGTTCTGCTCATTCAATTGACTGCTTGAACCAATTGCGTTAAACCAACTACGTTGAACCTTTGAACCTTTTTGGTTCAAGGGTTCAATGGTTCAATCTTCCTTCTTTTCGCTAAGTCTTTTGAAGCTGTTGAACTTGTCGAAGCGGTTGAACTTTGAACTTTTGTTGAAGTGCTTAACTCTTTAAGCTTGCCAATGTCATTGAACCTTTGAACCCATTAAACCTTTGAACCTTTTTAAAGTGGGGTTCAATGGTTCAATGATTCAATCCTTTGTTTGAAGCTTGCCGATGAACCTTTTGGTTGAACCTCAGCGTTAAACCTACCTTGAAATTGCCTAAGTATTGGGAACTTGTTTATTTGTGAGAGCTTGCCTGTTAAAGTCGTTGAACCTGCTAGTCCCTTAACTAAAAAAGATTGAATAATGAAGAATTTTAATGCTCAGAATAATTTTTTGAGAAAGGAAAAGAGGATTTTGGCCTGCAAGACCAAAATAGTTCATATGTTGTCCCAAAAATGAGTGACAAATTTTGGGAACAACAGCTGGCTCCAGTTGGGGAACTTCCTTCAGTTGAAATTTTGGAACAATGAAGGGGAGTAGAAACCAGAATCTTCGGTGCCTTCAAGTATGCCATTGAGATATGGAGTCATGCTACCCAAAAAAGAAAGGTGCCAAAAATAAAAATGAAAAGCACAAAATAAAACTAAAGACTATACAAATATACATATGTACAAATGATCTTATCTGATACTTCAAGAATTGAAGTGCTTCAGATGCTACCCACTATGAGATAGTGAAAATGGTGTTTTATCTTGATAGATCAGCAAGAAACCATTTCCTCCCCAAAAGTGATGATTGGCAAATGGACCTCTACACCAGGAATCAAATTTTTTGTGCATTCCTTTTGGTTCTCTCCTCTTGCCCCACATCAAGACTTGATTTTCAGTCTGAAAATCACAAATCCTTATTCTCTTGTAGAAGAGTTTCTTTACTTGATTTTGATGTGCAACAGTATGGTCCAATACAATAGCTTGTTGCTCTTCTACTCTAGTGAAGCACATTATTTTATTGTCAGCATCAAACACCTGCCAATGGTTAGCTTTATCAGGCACACTTGGTCGAAAGACTAGTTTGATAGTGTACCTATTATTTTTGAAATTAGGGTGAGGAACCATGAAGGTCACAGGGTCAGCCAATGAATTTGCATGATTATGAAGCTCCTTAGGTACTGAAGATTTATTGAAAGTATCGAAACTTTCAATATAGTCCCATACCAGATTACGGTAGTGGCACAATCTTTTGTTCTTGGTTTGACACAGGTTTCTCACCTGACAAACCATCAACTCAGCATCTCCTTTGGCATGAAGAAGCTTGATACCTCTGTCTTGAGCAGCTTTCAACCCAAGTAATAGAGATTCATACTCGGTAGTGTTGTTGGTGTTACTGAACTAAAACTTGTATGAGGAAGGAAAAATATCTCCTTGAAAAGATATCAACACAATCCCAGCTCTAGCACATGTATAAGAATTGCTGCCATCAAATTCTAGGATCCAAACATCATCAAAAACTGATCTTATATCGGATTTTTCTTCATTAGAGAGGGAAGATCCTTTTTCATATGTACTGCACCCTACCAATTCTTCTGATGTCTTGTTTGAATCAATTTTTGGATCACCACCTTTAGGAATTTTGTCTGCTGTAACAGGAATGTCTTCAGTAGATAAAAATAATTACCCCTACCTGAAGACTCAAACAAAATTTGAGCTTCAGGTGCTAATGTTTGAGTGACCACATATTTTGCTTCCTTCTCAGGGAGCAATCTCTGCATAACTCCTTTGACTGGGATCCTTGCCTCAGACAGGTCCATGCTCAACTTGCCACCAACATCCTTGTAGAAATTTCACCTAAGAAGAATGCCGTATGAGGTTGAGACGTTGGCCACTAGGACTGTCATCTTGATTCTCTTTTTTGGGAATGCTGCAAATTCAAATTGGGTGTCCTTGATTTGTCTCATCAATGGCACTTGTTTGTTTTCTATGGAGAAACATCTCCCAAATGTCTTGGTCAGTGTGAGACCAAGGGATTCAGCTACTTTGGTAGGCATGACATTGTCAGACGCACCTGAGTTTATGATACAATTGTTTAGCTGATGTCTATTTATCAACGGGGAGACATAAAATGGTTCAGTCCTTCTAGGAGCAACAGGAGGAGCAATGACAAGGTTATTTTAGGTGGACATGGGAGTCACATTTAGAACAATTGGTCTTGCAGGGACAGTTTTATTCTTCAAACATTCCACTAACTTATCCAATTGCTCAGGGTTGGATTGTAGGAATTCAAATTTAGACATTTGAATTTTAGTTTTCTTGACATAGTTGACTATGTGAAATATCTAAAATGAATTATGAATAGGGGAAGGGAGTTCATCCTTCTAGTTTTTAGGAGGGGTGGTACTGGTCTACATAATTGAATTTGAAGATGGAGTGTTTGATGTATTTACCTTTTTTGTGATCATCGGGTCCTTTGCTTGAAAAAGCAGAGTGGTTCCCCACTTAGCAATTGAAATTGTAGGCTGAGATCTTTCTCCTTTTTTTCCCTTATCAGCTTGCTAGGCTGACTGGTTCTTAGACCGGGTGAAAATAGTGTATGATCCATCAACTACTTTACCTTCACTTCTAGGTTCATCGTAGTAATTCAGGAAACCAATGTTAGAGTCGCCAGCTAATTCTTCTTCTCCCTCTATGAAGAGATTAGCGTCATTTTTAGGGTTTGACTCAGGTTGGAGGAGAAATCAGATTCTACTTCAAGAGATCCAACTGCTGAATTGGTTGGAGGTGCTTCAATGGCCAATTTTCCCTGAGTGGGAGGAAGCTGATTTGGCTGCCCTTGATTCCTGACATCATTGCCTTGATATGACTAATTGGGAAATGTCCTCCTTGGTATATCTATATATGAAGGAGTAGATGACATCCCTTGCGCCATTTTCTTTTTAAGAGCGAGCAACTCATTTTCTAGCTTTTGCACCATTGGATCAGTGGTGCCAGTAGATGAATATTTTGAGGATGAAGAAGTTTTACCTCTATTAGGATCTCTCCTTATCTTTCCTACCAAGATAAGGTCAAATTCCACCTCAGTGGCCAAATCTTGAGCAGCGTCAAGGTCTATGTGGCTAGCACATCTCAGTAGAAAACTCGCTTTAGGCAACTATGAGTTGATGAAGAAACATTTAAGTTTCTCAGGTGTTGGCTGAGCAATGGTAGGGATCCTCTTTCTCAGCTTGTCTAATTTGGAAATGAAGTCCCTCATAGGTTAATGAGGTTCTTTCTTCATCCGTGTGAATTGGGCCAGCAGGGCATGCACATCTTATACAAGCTTGAACCTTGCTTTGAACTTAGCTTTGAGAGTGTTCCAGTCAGTCATAGTCTGGGTCTGTAGATGATAGAACCAGTCTACAACAATGCCTTGTAATGTTTTCATGAACAACCTGACTGCTACATCCTCATATTCCATGCCTATCACACCGCAGGCTATGCTGAAGGCTGCAATGTGTTCATCAAGATGAACTCTCCCATCACCAAATAATTTGGGGAAATTCTTCCTTGAACTGCATGGTAGCTCATGTAGAGGTGGAGTTAAATTGAGTGGGCCAAAAGAGTTACCCCAAGGGCCTTGGACTACCATGATTTGGTTATGGAAAGTGGGGATAACAAATTTGGGTGGAGTATGTATAGGCAAAGCTCTACTAATAGTAGAAAAAGAAGCTCTGCCTTGAATTGGTGACCTGGTATTGGTAGGTGGAAGGCTCCTAGCTTGTTGAACTTGAAGTTGTGGAAGAAACAAATCAAAATTGCCTTGCTGCACCAACTCAAAAATAGGGTCAACAACACCTTGGGCTCTCTAGATTCTAGTATAACATGGAGTTTCCAAATTTTAGAATAAAAATGGGAAAGAACTAGCCCTGCTTCAGCTTGAAGCTTGAGGCTTCAAACTGTGCGCTCTTCCCCAACAACTCTAGTTTGCAGACCAGATTATATAACGGAAATGGATAAGGTTATAATGATAATGGAAATGGATATAAAATGAAATGGATAAGGATAGGAATTGCTTCAATCTAAAACTTGAGGCTTCAGACCACACGTAACTTCCCCAATAGAGTTACCAAAAATTGTTGGCGTGGAGCTGCAGGAAAGTGGAAAAAAGAAGTGAAACGTTCGATCTCCAGTGGCTCTAGTTTTACAGACTAGATTATATAATGGAAATGGATAAGGCTATAATGATAATGTATAAGACATAGGTGATGCTTCAATCTAAGGTTTGAGGCTTCAAATTATGCAAAATTGTTGTGTCCCTAGTAGAGTCACCAAAAATTGTTGGCGTGAAGTTGGCAGTGTTCTTTCCTACTTCATGTTGTTCCTCAGTAGTATGAAACACTTCAATTTGAATAGACTGGAAAAGGATTGGAAATGCTCGTCGTTCCCCAACAAATTCACCAAATTTTTTTGGGTGAATATTTTGTCACCAGCTAACTGATGAGCAAAATAGGTCATTTTAACCATAGCATAGGGAGATCGGTCAGCCAAATGTGTAGGTTTACCACATCAAAAGGGGACAAATCTCTCCTCTCATCAAGGGGAGGTTCTTTGTAAATATGAGGGGCTATATACTATATATATATATGTAGAAAATAACACTTAGGGGTAGGACAACACCATCCATCTCTCTTTTTTTAGAGATGATATTCAAAAACAAAGGAGAAATCCAGGTGAAAACACTGAAGGCACTTCTCTTCTTTCAAAAGTGGTCTTGCAGCAAAAAGCCAGAGTTCTTTCTGGTAGGTAACAAGTAACTAGTAAAAAAGGGCATAATAACCAATATACTGAGATGTAGCACAAAGTCTCCACCTCAACTTCCCAAGAGTGAAATATGAAGGACAATGAGGGCACAAAGTCATCCCAAGGTCCTTTACATAGAAATAGAAAAAAGACAAACACACTAAAGACAATTTTGGCAGCACAAAGTCTCTCCATAGTTGGCTTCAGGACACCTTCTTGATTACTTCCACTAGTTCTACTTATTTCATTAAAATGGACAAGAACACATTCAGGAAACAGACAAAAGAACAATCTCCTAAAATGACACAAGCTATAACAACACAAAGTCTAAAATTAACCTACTTTCTCATTCAAAATAAAGAAATATGATCAACAATCTGAGCTCAAAGTCTCAATAATCACCTCTCAATTTTGGTAGAGTTTTTCTTCTATATCCAAAAAGATCTCTTTTGCATAAAATAAGAGATTACATTATATAGTAGCCAAGAAAGGCTTGGCACTTCGTTTCATGGAATGGCCCATGCTGCATTCAATGCTTTGAATGCATTTTCAATTTTGTCAAAGAGGGCCATGCTTGAATAGGGCATCTACCTTAACTGTGGCATGTTGATTCATCTCAAATGTCTTCTCCTTAGCATGGTTTGTCTAGTCCTTCACCAAATATCTTTGCATCTATCCACTTCACTTTTACTTCATGGAGAAAAATAGGCCACGCCTTTAATGCTTGCAAGCTCAAATATCTACTTGGTGGACTATTCCACCTACTGGAATAACTCTTGTGCACATATTTCTAGTCTTTTCCTCTTTCCTATTGTAATTTGAGCTCTCAGGCTATCTTCTCCCTTTCTACTAGCTCTTTTGGCTCCTTCTTCAGCTGGTCATTGAGTTTATTTTCACGTTTCACGCCACATTTGAAAATCAATGGATATTTTATTACCGTGAATTTGAGGTCTGTGAGGACATCATTGGTTTAATGTTGCAACAATTCGGTGGCCTTCTCAGCTCCTTGGTTCTATCACCTCCCCTTTTCATTCACTTGAACCATCTCTTTGAACTGGTCTCTGGAATCTTTCGCTTCTTTCCTTTGCCTAGAGCTTTCATTGAATCGTTGAACCTGTTAAACTTGTGAACCATTTTGGTTCAAGGTTCAACAGTTCATCTTCCTTAGAAGCCTTTGTTTTCTCTAAGTCTCTCGAGATTTAAACGAGTCTGTAGAAATATGTCTACAGAGTCCGTAGAACTAAGCCTACAAAGTCCGTAGAACTAAGCCTGCAGAGTCCATAAAACCAAGCCTACAGAGTCTATAAAAACTAGTTCATAGAACCAAGCTTGCCGAGTCCATAGAAACTAACTTGTAGAGTTCATAGAAATGAGTCCGTAGAAATAGGTCTACAGAGTCCATAGAATTCATCTTGTGGGCCTTTGATCGTTCCTTTGGCTTTATATCTTTGGAACCTCCCAAAGGGAAGGTGTCCCTTTGGGCCTTGAGAAAGGTCCATTTCCTGGTCGCTAAGAGCCCCCCGCAAGGGTACCTACCCTTCGGGGTCCTTCGAACGATCCTCGTCTTTAATTCCTTCAGACAAAATGTTTGAAGGAATTCCTTTAGACATTTTGTCTGAAGGAAATCTTCCCTTGCCTTAGCCGCTTTTCACTGGGCTTTTGATCATTCCTTCAGACAAAATGTCTGTAGGAATTCCTTTGGCATTTTGTCTGAAGGATTTGCCTTGTAAAATTTGGCTGCAAAAAATCTTTTCAAAAAATATCTCTTTGTCTTCTTTTGCTCACTGCCCTTCGCAAGGGTACTCGCCTTTGCTTCACTGCCCTCCGCAAGGGCACTTGGCCTTTGGGCTTTGGGGGACTCCTTTGAACCGTTCGATTGAACCAACCGATTGAACTGACAAATAGTTTAATGATTCAATCTTGTGTTCTACTCATTAAATTGACCACTTGAATCAACCGCGTTGAACCTTTGAACATTTTTAGTTCAAGTTTCAATGGTTCAATCTTCCTTCTTTTCTCTAAGTCTTTTGAAGCCGTTGAACTTGCCAAAGCAGTTGAACTTTGAACTTTTTCCAAAGCACTTAAATATTTAAGCTTACTGATGTCGTTGAACCTTTGAACCCATTGAACCTTTGAACCTTTTGGAAGCGGGGTTCAATGGTTCAATGGTTCAATGATTTAGTCCTTTGTTTGAAGCTTGTCGATGAACCTTTTGGTTGAACCTCAGCGTTGAAACTACCTTGAAATTGCCTAAGTGTTGGGAACTTGTTTCTTTGTGAGAGCTCGCCTGTTAAAGTCATTGAACCTATTAAACCTGCTAGTCCCTTAACTAAAAAATCTTGAATAATGAAGAATTTGAATTCTTAGAACAATTTTTTGAGAAGCGAAGAGAGGATTTTGGTGTGTTAGACTAAAATAGTTCATATGTTGTCCCAAAAATGAGTAACAGGTTTTGGGAACAATGCCCTTCATGTGCCAATAATTTAGAGGGAAAAAGTCTTCAAAATCCTTTAGGAGATCCAAAATTCATGCCAAATCCATGTCAAACCAATTTACACCCAAAGTGGCTAGCTTTGGTTCCCCCTCTGAGCTGATGTCTACCTGGGTGGTCTTCAGTAGTGCATGGTAGGGCTTGTTCCTTTCCTGATGTGTGTTCTTAACTTGCCAAGATACCTTAGTTTCCTCTATTCTAAGATGATTCAGGTGTTTTTCATCAAGGTTACTATCCTCTATTTGGTGTACTAGTTTCTTCTTACTTGTCAAGGTAATCTAGTTGTGCTCCTTCCATGTTTCATCTTCTTTGTTAGAGTCACTATTTAGTGCCTGCTCCTCAAAGAAAGTTGGGAGTGCCAGTCATTTCTACCCAAACATATTTCTTAGGTGCTCCTCTAAGATGTTAGTGTCTTTAAACAATACCCTATGAATCACTTGTAATGGCTCGATCAATTCTCGGTTGTGTGAGAAAAAGGAGAAGCCATGTACAAACTTCTCCTTCAGGACATCCCAACTAGCTATCTCATAATGCATTTTATTGACCATATACCAAGATCATGCCCATGTATTCAAGGTTATGTAGAAGGTTTGTACCTATAGGTTCCTTGGGGCCTTTATGCTATAATCAATCCATGTTTCTTTGCATAGACGTATGTATGCTATTGGGTTTGAATCGCCAGAGTATAGAGAAATGTCTATGTCCTCATTGCTTTTTCTAATTCTGGTGTAGATGGCTAATTTTACATCTTGCCAAATTGGAAATCTAGGCCTTTGCACTACCTACCAATGAGTGATAGTGATTCTCAAAGTATACACCAGTATGCCCATCCTGTCTACCTCCTTTGGGATGTAGAACTCAAGGTTGTGGATGTATTCTTCCATTGGATCACTCCCCTCATACCTTGGGAGCACTGCAAGTTTTCATTTTCTCAATCTAAACACTATCTTCCCCTTATTTCTATTAGAAGAGACCCTTCACTTTGAAGAGAGATCAATCTAGAGCCATCTTATCCTCATAGGTTTTGGCACCTTCATGCTCACTAAGTGACACCTTTGACCAGTCATCTCATAAGCTTATTAGACCCATCAAATGCAAACAATGTCAATGTTGTCTAAGGCCAACTGTTTATCCTCCCAAAAAATCACTCCTTAGTTATTGGGGTTGAGAGTCTTGTCACCTTACATCATGATGTATATATGGTTGATCTCATCCTCTAGATCAATGCTTTCTACATAGGGGTGTCCTTGGTCACTTGAGAGGGGGATCACTACCCTCTCCTTGCCATTTTCAAAGGTCATATAGCGCTCCTTGAAGCACATATCAACATCATTTACATAACAACATGGCCTTCCCAAGAGCGTTGGATTATTATTTTCTTTAGCCAACTCAATTACCTTGAAGTTAGCATGGAACTTGGTGCCCATGATGTCTACAATGGCACTTTTTATAACCCTGATTGGTTGCATCCTGGATTTGTTGGCCATAACAATTACATGAGGGGAAGGCCTCAAGATTGGTCTACCCATCTTCCCCCATGCATTTTTTATCAAGATATTGACCTCGACACTTATGTCCACAAGGACCTCACATAAATACCATCAATCAGTGGTGGAATTCACCAAGAGTTCTTGATAGTACTTTGCATTCTAGGTATGCTTGTCTTCTCATGCCCTTTCCATGCATGGTGCAACAAATTTAACTACCTTCTTCCCTATGTGATTTAAGAGCAAGTTTTTCATCAAGGGAAACATTATTTTAGTCTATAAGAGGTGCATGATCTTAGTTAGCTCTTGTGTTTTAGCCTCCTATCTATCTTTCTTCTTGTGTGAGGCATTAGCCTACGCTTCTAGGTATCGCACTAGTTGGAGTTCTCCTTGTAGGTTTTGAATGACACTCATGGCCTATTGCAAGACATCCTTTTGATGAAAAAGGTTAGGGTAAGGTGAAACTTTAGGTTTAGGCCACATTATATTCTTAGTGTGGATTTGTTCCTCATATTCTAGGCATAACTCTGGTACTGGCACAACTGGTGGCTGAGTGGTGAATCCACTATGAGTAGTTGCATGTACTTTGATTGGATCTATGTAGGCTTGTTGTACCTTTGGAATCCACTTCATTTCAGGCTTATGCCCAATCATTCATGTGCCCTTATCTACATCAGGACTACTTTACATCAATTTCTTGTACAAGTCAGGGTATTCCTCTACCTTATGTGTTCCTTGATGATACCCACACATTGGATGTGTAGGGCAGTAGTGATTATAGTGCTCGATCAAACTGAACTTGTAACATGATCTAGGAATCTACCTCTTCCACATCCTCCACCTCATCCTCTAGCACATATTTTCATCCCATAGTTTGCATTCTACTATCCATATCCTTCATTACGTTGATTAGCTTGACCCTCGATTGCTGCACTGACCTATTGTGCACCTCTTTCCATATTTTCATGCATTTCATCAATCACTCGGTAGTCAACTGTGTTATGAGTATAAGTATCACACAACTAATAATAGATGGTTGTATTAAATTGATTGGCACATTGAAATGAAGTGCAATTGCAAACATTATGTGCCTCATGACAAACCTCATAACTTAGAGGCAATGTGTGCACATTCCTTCAAGGGTAGTTATTCCTGTTATGGCCTTCCATTTCACAATCGGTATAGTATACCATAACCTACTTTGAGTGTTTTACGATGAACTAGTGGTAATTTTTTTGAGTTGGCTAGCCATGGATGCAATCTATGCCTCTATGAATGGGATGATTCCAATGTCAGCACTTTTAATTACATCGACTCTGAAGATAGCTTCAAGTGCTTTGTGAGGGTATGTGAATGTCTTCATAGAAAGTGATCTTCTAAATGATACTAGCAATCCCCCAAAAAAACCATTGCTCATACTGAGAGGAGTGAATATCATAAGGAATTTTAGAAAGAAGAGTTTAAAACTTAGAATCATATAGGTACATGCTTTCTAAGAGCCCTTGGTTAATTTCCTTGAGCATGGTAATGCTCTACTATTCAAACTCGGGTATATCAAATTATTTCAAGGATGCTTCTTTCAAAGTGTCATAATTAACCATAGCCTAGATATGATCAAATTTAATATACCAACTTGGGTGTGATCAAGTAGAGTCATCATGAATTAGGTTGCCTTGCGCTTAGATTGGGTTATACCTTGAGTGCGCCATTGTAGTTCACATTTTAGCACATGCTCTGTGGCATTCTCTATGTTATGATACTTTGACAAGTTCATGGCCATCTCGTAATAGATCTATGATGGGGGGGGGGGAAATAGCATCTGAGGTGCTTGTCCCCCCAATAATTGTCCTAGTAATGGCCCTCCAATGCCTTCAACCATTGGATTAGGCATTGGACCTATTTTTATTATCGATGCCAAATATGATTAAGGAACTATACTGCTAACTTGTGGCACTGGGCCACTTCTTAATGGGTTGTTTCCTAGTCTGTGCAACTAACATTGGCTAAAATGGAATGCTTCCACTCATGTTCTATGTTGTTTGAGCTAGCATCCAAACGTCTAGTGGTATCCTCACTTAAATATTTGTTAGTAAAAACTTGTATAATCACAAAATTATAGTCCAAGTTTGCAAAATGATCAAAGTTAATGTGGGTGATAGGGTCAACTATCACTCTTTTTTCTTCATGTGGGAGATCTAACACATGAGCTAGTATCATTGATTCAAAGGGGGTAGGCACTTTTAATGAATTTTCAATGGTCAAATTCTTTAAGGACCTAGTGCATCCTTCACCCATCAATAGTTGAGCTTGATTTATGGCTTCATTGTTCCTCTCTTCACATTGCTATAATTCAAGAGATCCTTCCCTATGCCCTTCCCACTCACTATGGGTTCTCTCGACACTTCTAGGTTCTATATCTTCCATCAGCTTGTACCTTCTCTTGTTATAAGTCTATCACCTGAGCTCTCAGGTGTCAATCTGCTCATCCCCTTTCATTGCACTTCACCTACACATCCCCTTCTTCCCCATTATGCTACTCATACGCAAAAGGATTTTAGACTTCCATTCTCACAGTTTTAAAATCATAATAAACCATCAATTTTTTAAGCTCTGTGCCAAATTCTTTCAGAAATGTGCCTCTGGGGTCGTGTAAGAAATGATACTTTATTTCTTCAAGGTAAGAGTATATCGATACTATGAACTCAAACACGTAACTGTTCAACATTCCTTGCCACCATTTTTTTATAGCTCTAGTTCAAATGGCATCAAGGTTCTTAAGATTTTTGAAGTGATCCTTCATCAACTTAAGGCATTGTCTATAGCTTTGACTTTTATGGTTCGCATAAGCAACCAACCATCGATACACATGCTTAGGTAATTCACAAAAGTTGACCTCATATTTGTGTGCAAAATTATTTGTGTTGTTTTACGTTAGCTTTGAACTTGTGCTAGTCATTTTTAATGTTTTATAAAATTTGATGGTGTGGGGAAAAATGTGAATATGAGGATCATTGCGCAAAGAGTTTTTAATTCATCCTTTGGTTTTAATGTGTTGTGACTTAACCTTGAAATATTACGACTTTTGCACAACTTGAATTATGCGCATATGTGTTCTTATGATGTGTTATGGGTGAATAATTTTTTGCATTTAATTATTTGAATCATAGAAGTTTGTTATGGTTCCTTTAATATTACTTTATGTTGTACTTCATCATGAACATTTACTATTTGTGGTGCACATTGGTGTGTTATAAATATTTAATGACGTTAGTAGGTTGTTGAGCATTATTTTAAGTAGGTGGGTCTTGTTCTTATATAAATATTCCCTACATTTGAGTCAACTAATTAACAAACTTAAGGATTTAGATCATAGTAAGTGTTCTGAGAGATAGATATACTTGTAAATACCATGAGGTAGTAATCAAAGATTTGATGATCTATTGTAGCACATATCATTTGAGATTGATTTATTATTGTGTTTGTTGTAGAAATGTTGGTGTTTAATCCATTTACTTCTGTCAGGCACTTATCTAGATATCCAAGTTAGTTTTAGATTTGTTACAAATAGGTGAAAACCTAGACTAATCCCATAGTGCTCAACATTTTTCACTTGATTGCATTGGCATAAATTCACATAAGGTGTAAGCCTTATGCGCTCACCCAAATCATAATAGAGAAAGAACTAGGGCCTGTATTGGGCTAGTTATATCATGACACAATTCATTCTTCATAGGACTTGGTCATTGCAACAACGACATTGTTAGGTTCGTTAGTGCAATCCATTCTTGGTGGAGTCTCAGTGTTTATAGGAGTAAAGCCTATTTAGGGAACTTATTCTAGTCATAGGGGTGAAAACTTATATTGGGCTAGTTCTAGGATCTCAAGGGCACACGCCTTTGTGTTACTAAGCTAAGTGTCATTTAGACACTTTAATGGGGCAAGGGGATTGCTTTATAACAAGGGTTAATGCTTAGGCTAACACTCTTGACAAGGGAATCTAAACTTGGGTGCATGACTTCTCCTATACTTAGGCTAATTCAAAATTTTTGTGGACATCATCACTTAGATAGGGATGCCATTAACAGGCTGAACCAAAAGCTTGTTGGAACTTAGTGTTCATATATTAAAACTAACCATTACAACGATTGTAAACCTTGCACAATCAATTCACAATCAAAGAACATAACTATAACTACATAAGCTAGATCAATACTCATTTAATTACAATGCCTTTCTTCATTTAATAAGATTCAATGAAATAAAGTACATGTCAATAAAATAGAGCCCTTACTCATCTAAAACTACTTACGACCCAAAGTCTCACAATCAAGCTTGGGCACTATAATGTGGATCTTCAAAGGTATCCATGATAAAACTTATACGAATGAAATCCATAACTAGATATCTAAATTTAATTCTACAGAGCTTCACTACCTAAATTCACATCTCTTTGTTCACTGGATTGAGCTCAGCTTTATAGAAGATAGGATGATCTTCATGCTTGGGTGGAGGGCGCAAACTGGGTGCTGAGTTAGAGCCTTAATTGATCATTCTACTAGCTCCATCATCTTACACCCTTCACACTACAGTCACCACATGCAACCACTTCAAGAAGATGCCCTAAAAAATTGAGTGTCAAGTAATCACCTACCAGCTGGTGTTAGGTTTATGATGATTCCTCCATCTAGTGCAAAAGATGCAAAAAAAAAAAAAATACCTAATGATTGACTTACACCAAGATATCTATTGAATTGGCATGGATCCATACTTAGATAGATTTGGGGCCCAACATTACCCCATATAAAATTGCTAGTCTAACCTCAAACTAATCTTTCAACTCTCTTGGCATGCAAAACTTGGGCACACTCTCCTTTAGTTTGGCACTGAAGTCCTCAAATCCCTTGATAGCGAGCTTGAGATCCTCAATGACACTATCTATCTATGTGGAGGTGACACTGAGAATGATAAAATACATCTTCTCTAATTTATTTTGGAAAGACTTGAGGTTTACCTTAGATTTTGCTACTCCTCTATCTAGGATTTCTCCTTATTCACAAGCCTTGGTTTGCAAGGCACAAAAGAGACATTCTAGGCTTTGTTCCTAGTCTTTGATTTGCATGGTCAAGGCATTAAGCTTTCCCATTATTTGGGTGCATTTCAATTTTCTCATAGTGTATACCTATGCCATTAACTCCTCCTTCTACCCCTTTACCTTATTGAGGCACACGTCTATCTCTTACGCTTGGTTAGAGAATCTTTAGAAGATGGCATTGGCTGTATCTGTGCCCTCTTGAATTTGGGTAAAGAAGTTTTCCACCTCTTTGAGCTTTGCAACTAGATCCTATTTTATTATGGAGAATGGGTCTTCCTCTTCTTCTGCCACTAGCTCTACCTTTAACCTTGGGAGCATATTTTCCACTAGCACACATAACTTATCAACATATAAAATATTCAAAATGTCAATGTCATCCAAGAAGGATGGATCAGCCACCTCTACTCACTGAACTAGTTATTAAAATTTAAACTTCATGGCCTTTGTTTCCTCTTTTACATCTAACACAATCTTCTTCCATTTGGAGGCTCTAACATCATTGACAATGTTTTTCATGCTACTTTGGATTCCATCCAGATGAGTGCATTTGCTAACTTGACTAGGTTCATTATGCAAGGATTTATAAGAAGGGAATCATGTCCTTTTATTTTCTCTATGCCTAGTATGGCCTTCTATGGCACCTAGAAATGAGGCTCATCCATATAAATATCAAAAGCAAATGACAACTATTAGTGCATCCTAGTAGTGGTAGTTGTGGGGGTATGTACTCAAACATGTATTAGTCTTCATTGGTCTACCCCTTCTGTGCCTTTTCTCTTAGGCTTGGATCAACGCCTTTTTCCTTAGTGATGGATGACTCCATCTTCTCTTCTCCCTCTTCATCGGCACTGGCACTCTCTTCAACACTTTCTTATGAGGTTCTTTCTTCTTTCTCTAGTAGGGGTTCTTCCTTGGACTTGTCCACTTCTTCTTCCTCAACATCAGCTTCACTCTCTTATTTATGCTAGGTTTCTTGGATGATCTCTGTTTGTTCTTTCAAGGTGATAACATTGCCTTCTTTATTTCCAAGCACCTCTTCACTACTTGGACATGCCTATGGTGAAGCTTCTTCTATAGTGATGGTGGGGGTGATAGGCACCTTTTATGTTACTTCCTTTGTTGGTTCTGTGCTTGTGATAACCTCTTTATTTTCCTTCTCTTTCTTGGATTTTTCTTCTTGGGCCTTCTTTTTTTTCACCTTCCTCTTCTTTGCTAGCACTAAGGCCCTTTTTTCTTTAGCCTTTATTTCCTCGATCTCAATCTTCTCAATTTCCTCCTAGGTCATGCCTTTTTTCCTCGTGGCATCCCTTTTCTCCTCTATCACCAGGGCCTTTTGGATTTCTACCTCACTCATCCCCAACGTCCTCCATGCTTCTCTCTTTTCCTCCTCTATCTACGGAGGCTGTGTGGTGGGTTCTTTGGTTGAGGTGCTTGATGGATTTTCTACTTCTCCAAGCATGGTGCTAGTGTTGCCTTGGAGGGCCTCTTAAACTTATTTAGCACTGGGTTCTTATTTTGCTACTTCTTCCTGGATGATGTAAACTTTTGTCCCTATTTATTCTTCCTCCTTCTCCATCTCTTTGCACACCTATTTCAATTCCATTTACTCATGCACCTCTTGCACCTCCATCTCTACCAAAGTTATTATGGTCATTACAATAAGACCCTTGGACTTGTTTTTCTTCTCCCTTCTACTGGGTGAAGCAATCCTTAGCATGAACGTCACATGTTTTTTATTTAGTGCAGAGGAAGTTGCTTCATTGTAGAGGGTGATCTTGAACCTGAGGCACTCTTGAATTTCCTCCAGTGTTTATCCCCATTTTTTGGGGAGATTTTATCTATGATACTGGCACCAATTTTCCATCTTCATTGATCCAGATGGGGAGGTCATCATCTTTCTCAGGGTGTGCACCCTTTTTTCTTAGCTTCATCTCATAATATAGCATGTGGATGTGCCTAAGAATAACCTCTTTTTGGAGGGGATGGATGTCAGTGTGATCTGATTTGCCTCCTCATCTTTGGTAGCTTTCCCTCTTAGATGCATGTATTGGTGCCAAAACCTGCTTCTTTCCAAATCCACAACTTTCATTGGGATGCCCAACTACTATGCATTAATAAATCTCCTTAGTGCATCCCTAAAGTACTTGGAAAAAAATGCATAAAGGATCTTCAATTAGCTTGATTTGTTACTATCTATGAGTGCCAATTACACTACATATAAGTGTTTCATAATGGTAAAGGTTGTAATTCCAAATATGTTTTGAGGGAGTTTTTTGGGGATGTGCCTTTCCATCCTGAACGTTTCTATGTACTTTGTGCACCACCCCATCACTCGAATCTTGTACTTATAGGATAATGTAGGGGGGGAAGGTGATGTTCTTATGCTTCAACATTGGGGAGTCCTTGTGAACCAATAATAATAAAAGGTTGTCATCATCACCATCAGGCATGCTGATTTTCTCCATTACAATTAAGATCAACATTGACCCCCACTGCAAAGTCTCTCGTACCATGTGACACTCAAGTGCATGTTTCACCATTTCTTCTGCAATGAATTTTATTATATTAAACTTGACCCCCTATGCCATGTGGTGTGTTATGCATAGTAGGACTTGGTGATGTCTATCCATCATCTTCTAGGGCAAATTTTTGAAATTATGAGGTGCACTACTACACTTGTACTAAGGTCCATGATATATTTTATGGGGAATGCAAACCCTCCCTTGTAGTACCCAAGGAGTTTCATAACCCTTTCCACTTCAGCATCATCTACCATCATCTAGTGGACGTTTGTGTCAAAGTCTAGAAGCCTAATGATTCTATCAATAAGGCTTGCTGACAACTACATACACCTCCTCACAAAGTTCGTATCTATGGATGCACAATAGGAGGAATTGCATGAGATTCTTCAGCTTCCTAAAACATGACAACTCATAGAGTTGAGTTGCATTGGTGGTCACCAATCTATCTTGGATGGAGACATCAAACAATGCCACGCTTGATTTTGTGTTGGCTGTCGTATCAACCACCTAGTCTTATGCATTGCTTGAGGTATGGTGGTTATATTCTTTGAGTCTGAAGGTATGTGCAAAAAATGTCCATTTCTTTCCTACCAAGATCTCTATAGGAAACTACATTTCCCTGTATGACATATTTGTAAGTGCCTCCAATCAACCTAGGTGATGCTAACTCCTTCCACTGGCTACACTTTCTTCTTTAAAGAACCTATCTCTTCCATTATATGCATCCATTTAGCATCCTTATGTGCATGTGGTGTACCAAAACTCATATATTTCTTCCCCATACTAAACTGAATAGTGTTGAAGCATGGTCTATTTAAATTGTCAAAGATTATAATGTTTGTTGGTGATATTCATAGTCGAGAGATCTGAGACTATGACTTTAGCTCTTGAGCTTCACTTTCCATTAATGATGGCCTCGGTGACACTCAATTTTTTTGCTACTTGGGTTTTTCATAATTTGTGTTCCACACTTCTCTATGCCAATCTCAAAGGGAATGTAATTCACTTCTCGATTCAATCATTCTCTTTTTGTGTCTATGGGTGCTCAAGGTTTCACTCTAGTATCATTTATTTGATTTGGCTCTGGTTCAACTCTGGTTCTATGCTCTACATTTTAGGTACAAATTAACTTAAGATGTGTAACCTAAATTAGTTAGCCTTTCACTGATTTATACCTCTAATTCATCTACCTTCTTAATTATAGGTTATTAATGGTATGGAGGCACCTAGATTTCTTGGAATTCATAAAAACCCATGAAATCCACAAAAAAATTATGCCACCTATGCATTCAATATGGATCTTTTTGCCTCCACCATCACCTTAATAATTTCTCCTAATAATATTTTTGGTGAAGTGATGTGTAGTTCAAACAATCACTTCTCACCTCAGTTTGGGTGGATGACAACTTGTCTTGATGATCTTATCCTACATTTTATTCACTTGGCATGACCTTTAACTTCCTTGTGGTAACATGGGCACAACACCTCACATGCAGACAATTTAGCCTCCAAGGTTCCATCATCTCTTCCTGTGGTGCTTTCATTTCAAGCACACTTTCCTATCTTGATTGATTTCTTTATTATTTCATCTCTCGCCTTGGCCTATCTTACCCTATACAAATCCATTATGTTGGTCCTCTAATGCTTCTTGCTTCAAGTGTATCGCATACTTAGCATCTTGTACACCTTGTAGACACTAGAAAACCACACACTACGGTTCCAAGTGTTGAAAAACCCTAGACTACCTTAGGACCCCCTAGTGACCAAGCCTAACCTTTCAACTACAAACCAAACCTAACTCAAGTAAGGATTAACCTAATGGCTAACCCAACCTAAACTTTGACCCTCAATTGTTGACAATCACCCTAACCATCAATGGTCAAGCTTGACTATTGATGGTCTGGTTTCCACCACTTGAACCACTAAATAACCACATCACTTTGACTTATTTCTTTATATTTAGCTCATCTAAATCATGTGCAAGCCCATGCATGTAGGATTTAAGTTTAGACAAAAAGTTAGACCTCCTGTTAACATATTTCTACACCTCTCCTTCCTTCCTATATAGAGAGAGGAGGAGAGGGTGAATATAGATCCAAAATTAGTTAATCATTCATATCCTGAGCCAGAGCCCCTTGCATCAACATTCCCTTTTGCAGGTGTTCTTCCAATGATCTAGCGAACTGACAAGTGTGAGAGAGATATGAAGTGGTGCCATCTATTGACTAATAACCAAGTACCATTACTTTTCCAAAATTACTACAGACTCCATCTAATGAATTTATCACCCAGCTACCTCAATCGTTCATCAAATTAACAATCGATAAGCTAAGTATCTATTTTCAATCACTTAGTTACTTTGTTTTTATTTCATAATTAACCCAGACTGAACCCATTTCTTAGAACCCCATTTTGTGACCTCATATAAATAGCCTTTTTCTTGAGCAGTTCCAACCTACAGTAACCATTGATGGTCACTTTGACTACTAATGGTTTTTCCCAACCACCGATGATCACCTCAACCACTAACAGTTACTCTAACCACCGACAGTTACCCCAACTATCGATGATCACTGTGTGACAAAATAACAACAAGCTATTTTCACCCACCAGACCTAAACCAAATCCAATTTTTAGACCCTCTACCTTATCATAGAACCTTTCCCTATTTTTTAATACATACTCAACCTATTTACCATTATTATTGACCCAATTATTGCTATAATTCATCAATTTCATCTATTATTTTATCAAGAACTTCTTGTACTTAATTTTAGTATCTTTTGTTGTTTATGCAAGTACTTTATCTTTCAAAACTTTATTGTTTAAAAGTGTGGATTGATAGCCTCCAAGGAAGCTCATGTTTCTTGGATCTAGCTTGCTAGGCAATCCACCCTACTACCTAACTAACCAAACCATTTATTTGAGTGCTTTCTTATCTACATGTCATTCTTCCCAAGCCAAAAAGGAGTATCCAAAACCATATGATTCAACGCATGCACAACATATCAGGTTTTTATACCATACCCTTCTCGAGTTGCTTTTCTCTTCCTTTCAAAAACATAAGTGAAAATTTTCGTGAAACATTATGGCACACTCGGTGGGACCCTTGAGTCTCTTATTGGGTTCATAATTGTATCTAGGTGATTCTTCCTTTTTTTTATTCATACAATGAAATCAAAATTTCTCTTTGGGATTAAAATTGACTGCATACATTCTTTGCTTACTTATCTTAGCCCACATTACTTAATTAATCAAGTGAATTAATCATAGCTTCACTCTTATCACACACACAAGACCTAACCACTCACACCTAATCAAACATTAAATGTTGACATAAGGCCCGACTAGGATTTCATTACCTAGTGATCACCTTTACTTGCTATCCTACTTGGATTCACAAAGGGAAGGACCAACTCAACTCTCTAGTTGAGTATAATCTTTGGCAATTGGTATATCTTGGCTAAGCACCTGACACCCTTATTAATGTGGTGTGTGAAGTGAGGGGGTAGGCCCCAATATCAAGCCACATATTAATTCCAATACAAATCCCTTTGAGAGACTAAACACAACCTAAAACCAACCATATACTTCTTTCCTAGTACCCGCTCTACAAGCCAATTTGGATCACACAATTCTTAAAACTTAAGGCATAAGCCATAAGAGCGACTAAAAAGAATTTTAATATTTAACATGCTTTAGTGTGTGTTTTATTTTCTTGACATTTCCTTGTATTATTTTTGTTTGAGTTGTGAGATTGTTTGTTACCTCTTATTTTTCTTACTCACATGGTTTTAACTATGCAAGAATTAAGGAACCAAGAAAATTAGGACCCACCTCCCAATCATCCACCTTCCTCTTCTCCCTCATCCATGGAGTACATCTTAGATGAAAAGAGATCCCCTCATCCTTTGGAGATTCCTATCATCCCTCAGATAGTTGGCCAAGGTGATGTAGGCTTCACCACCTTTATGGATAACAACCCCATAGCTCTCCAACAATACTTTATTACCATATGCCACCATACCCCTACTTCGGTTCCACTTATTGACTAGCCCTATGACATGCCATATCACCTTATGGGTGACAATTCTATATCCACAATCTCCACCCAACCTATGGCCACCCAAGCATCATCCTCTACCAATAACCCCATGAACACCACCATTCAGAACCAACCCACTCAGATAAGCAACACCCAAACACCTCCTTCCCCAACTAATAACCCTCCTAGTATAGGAACAACTCAACCTTTGGGCACCGGTACCTTCCTTAATATAGGATTACCCTCCACTAGTGCCACCACCATCCCTCTTGCTTCTAACCTACCTACCTCCACTTAGTTTTAGATTTTGGTGGTTGTCATACCTTCTACCCTTCCACCCATTATTACCAAAGTGACCACCTACCAAAGTGATGAGGGAAATTTGAAATTTAGAAATAAAAATTCCACCTTCAATTAAAATGCAGCTTCCCCCTCCAAACCCAACAACTAAACTATTACTAATTCCAAAAAAAAGTAACCATGAATGCGGTTGTCCTTAAGACCTCCCCTCCACCCATTGTCAACCAACCCAACTCCTCCAATCAATACACTAGGAACCCAGATCACAACACCCAAAAATAATTTACTTCAATTGGGGAGTCATATGATTTAGTCTTGGAGAAATTTTTAAAATTCAACCTCATACATCTTCCCCTAATCAAATCTCCACAGCAATTTGATTCTTCTCATCCTTCACCCGATTGGTATAAGGAGAATGAATTATTCACCTTCTACCGAGTCATTGGACATGACGTTAGTAGGTGTAATACCTTCAAGAACATTATCCAAACTCTCATTGACAAGGGGGAGCTTGTGTTGCATAAACCTAATGCACCCTTGAATGAATCACTTGACATCTTCAGACAATCATTTCCCAACCACGCTTCCTTTTCCAACAACAAAAATAAAGTAAAATTTTCTCATGCTCACGAGGCCCATACTATCAATATGGTTCTTGATGAACTCATTGTTGAGGAAACCGTTGACCAAATCACCTCTTCCCCTACTCCACTTATTGAGGTAGTGGAGTCACCAACCTCTCCTTTAATATGCATATCAGAAGAGGAAACCCTTCCACTACTTTATCATTTTCCTCAATCTTATAACAATCTACCATTATTTAAGCAATCACTCCTAAGAAAGAAACCACTTTGCATACACCTCCCACTAAGGAGTTACCTTCCTAGATATTTGAACCATTTGATCAAGAAAAGGATGAGGAAATAAATCCTCCCCCTCAACCCCTAGGTCTATCCTTTGAATCCATTATAGGTTGATTCAAACATGTCTATAAACCTTTCTATAAATTAGTTAAAAACTTAGAATTCATATCCAACCCTAACCTAGATCAGGCCACCTTTTGGTAACAGCTTTGGATCCCATGTAAAACCAAGCAGGGGCCCTCTTTGTTAGACCAACCTACTATTTCCTCAGCTGCGGTCACCAAATCACCTTTTACCATTCTAACCAAATCCATCAAAAATATTAGCACATTTCCTAGCCATAACATTACTCACCCATCAGTAAAATTGGATTTAAGCCCACCAAAACTACTATACAACCCCCAAAATAAGCTAATAAAGAAGGATGAAACCACCTAGAAATCTAAAAACCAAAACTCTGCCTCCCCTCTCTACTTTGCCCTCTATTTTGGGACCTTATCCATCTACCTTAATTAGGAAGCCAACCATCCTAATCAAAACTCAACTACCACTTTTGGTTACACCATCACTCTTACTTTCATCCTCACCTATTTTCACTGACCGATTGATGGGCATACCTCCTATCTCCTAACTAGCAATAAACAAACCACTTATCTCCCATGCATCTACCGCTAAACTTCTTAAACTTGAACCCTCAACCTGTTTACCAAAACCCAAACCATTCACCAAGGACACCCCTTCACCCAAGTCTTTGATCATCAAGACCAATCCTAAAAGGGCTTCCACCACCATTGCCAGACCTAAGCCCTCCACACCTCTGCCACCATTGTCTAAGTTTTACTCTACCATCTTATAGAGGCTATTGTAAGCATCTTGCTTAACCTTGCCACCTATCAAACCATTTGACCCATGTAGTCCTAAGCCATCTTGGTATAATGATAAATTAGTATGTTCATACCATAAGACACTTGGGCATGGCATGGAGAACTATAAATCTCTCCAAGTGATATCACATTAGCTGTATCATAAGGATGACTTGTTATCAAATGAACCCCCTATGAGCTCGACATCGATCCAAGAATCAATATCCATCGACCAACACCTACCTACCCATCCATTCTCACCTCAGTGTGAGAAGGAGCTAAAGAAATCACCTAGCCTAACTCCTCCCCCAATCCATACCATCCATGTGGTCACATGATCAAAGGCTTAACCAAAGGATAAGGGGAAGATAAAGATGCCCATTTTATGGACATATCCCATTTCCTCCACCCAACCACCCAATCAATACCAAGCACATTCACCTTCAACAAAACTTAAAGTGTCTATCTTGGGACCCTCTCACCCCAATCCATCTAAATCAATCCAATGAGTTATTTTGAAACATCTTCACCAAACACCAGTGAAGATGAGTTTATATAAACTAATCAACACCTCACCCCATCATCACCAAACAATGATATAAGCATTTAAATCTATAGAGGTTTGATTAGAAGACCCTCAACCTTTAGTAACCTTTATCAAAGTGCTTCACATTTCCAACCATGTTACCTTTAAGGATTCAGTAATACCTTCTATCCATCCAAATGACTCAGATCCTCCCCTCTTTATTACCACCTATATCAACCAAACTTGCATCAACAGGGATATGATTGACGGAGGAGATTATATCAACATCATATCCTCCCATGCCTACAACCTACTCAAACTACTTGAGAATATTATGTCAAAAGCCTTGGTAGTGCTCCTATCATTCAATGATACCATGACCATGAATTTAGGAATTGTTATCCTTTACATTCACCTAGGACCTCACACGCTTCCTGAGATATTCTATGTAGTAGATGGAGAATTCTAGTACAACATCTTGTTGGGATGCCCTTGGATTCATTCTATGGGTTTTTTGATATCCACTCTACATCAATGTGTCAAATTTGACCATGAAGGTGAAGTTATTACCATACAAGCTGACCTGAACACTTTCACATCATGCAACATGCCATACCAACCCAATGACATTTTCCTTCCTCTGTCTAATAAACCTTCACCAGTAATAGATGAGATCCCATGTCCTACTAATGAAGCATCCACTAGTTCTTTCGTCCCTTCCACCCAAATCCCTATAATGGACCCTTTGGAATCAACCTTCCAACATCTTTCATTGGGGAGTATCACCTTCTCACCCTCGATGCTTTCCCTACTCTTTAAGAGTATGGGAAACTTGATCACCAACTTTGTTATGACCCCAATATCAAAACCATTGTTCCTTTCAGACCCTTAACATGTCAAACTAATTTCATCTATTTGGGACTCGATAAACTCCTTGGCACTTTTGCCACCTCTTTTTCACCTTGACCATTTACCTCTAGTTTCTCCTATTTAGATAAACCTAAATTTCCAAAACATACCTCTACAAGTGTGCTTGGAAGGGATTTGGCCTAGGTCAGTACAAACACAGGCCATACAAGTTGATTCCAATCAAAACTTGAAAACCTCATGAAAATCATGGCCTTAATTTCATGCCACCTAAAAAACACCATCCCACTTCTTGTTACCATCATTGATGAAGACATCCCATCCTCACCATTCACTCCACCATCGATAACTGAGGATTCCAATATCATCCCTCTTAAATTTTTTTTTCATCAACATGATCAGCCTCAGACCCCTAACTTAACAAAAGGATGGGGTGATCATAACCATCCCTATGACCCATCCTAATATGATAGGAGATGAGTCTCCTACCATTAATATCATTTAGTGTCAAGATGATGATTCCATTCTCACCTACCTTGATACACCAGTTTCCCCTATCCACAAATCCCTACCTTTAGAGAATTCAACCATGTTGAATGAATCCACCATGGATATCAACTTGGGCACTTTGGACAACCCCTACATTGTCAAAATTGGCTAATCACTAAATTTTAAGGAGCTTCAAGACTTCCCCTCCTTCCTGCAAGATCAAAACATAAGATTTTCTTGGTCGTACAATGACATGCTAGGAATAGACTCCTCCATCAATACCCACAACATAGTCACCTACCGTGATGCTAAGCCCAAGAGGTAGAAAATTTGGTGAATGCACCCTCATATAGCCCTTCTCATAAAAAATGCTTCAATGCCTTCTCTCCATCAATTTCATTCAACCCATTGACTACCCTTAATGGGTCTCAAATGTCATACTTGTCACCAAAGCCACAAGGGCACTATACATTTGTGTGGACTTTCATGACCTCAACCTTGCTTGCCCAAAAGATGACTTTCCTCTAAAAAGCATTGATCAACTAGTTAATCTTATAACTAGTCATGACATGTTATATCTCATGGATGGATTCTTAGGTTATAATAAAATCTTAATTGGCCCAAAAAATCAACACAAAACTACCTTTATCACCCCAATGGGGACCTTATGCTATAAGGTCATGCCTTTTGAACTAAAGAATGCTGACACAACCTACTATCACTCTATAAATTACATCTTCTATGACCTTATACATAAAATCATCAAGGACTATATTGATGACCTTCTTGGGAAATCCAAATATCATAAAGATCATAAGGGATGTCTGCCTTAACCCCAAAACGTGCATTTTTGGGGTCTTGTCAGGAAAGCTCCTTGGATTTATCATTTCCCTTCAAGGAATCGAAGTCAATCCTGACTAAATCAAAGAAATCCTTGACATTCTTCCTCCAATCAACCTCAAGTAGCTTCGCATCCTACAAGGGAAGATCTAATCCATTCATCCCTTTATCTCTCATCTCTCAGATTGGTGCCAACCCTTCCATCACCTTCTGAAGAAGGATGTATCTATTAAGTGGAACAATGAATATCAAAAGGCCTTTGATTTACTCAAAGAGTACCTTTTGTCTCCACTTGTTCTCACCCCTCCCAAGGATGTTTAACCTTTCTACCTTTATATCTCCACCACCAACCACTCCTTAGGGGCCATGCTCACTCATCGACATGAAAAACACAAAGAGTAAGTCATTTAATACATTAGATACACACATGTATAATACAAAACTTGGTAGACCCATACTGAGAAGTTTTGCCTAGACTTAGTCTTCGTGGCCACCAAACTCTACCACTACCTTCTCAATGACAAAACCTATGTCATAACCAAAACTGAACCACTCAAGTATATACACTCCAAGCCATACCAAAACTAATGTATGGCCATGTGGCTCATGCTCTTAGTGGAGTTTGACCTTGAGTTCCTTCAACAGAAGTTGATTAAAGGGAAAGTCATTTTTGACTAATTGGCTAATGCACCATTAGTAGAAAATCAACTTCCTCTCCTTGAGTTCCCTGATGAGTCCATCTCAACCCTCTCTCAGGCATACTTCACCTATCAAGTAAAAATGTTCTTCGATGGATTAAAATGTTAACATGGTGGGGGAGTTGACATCGTCCTTATCCCCATTCATGATGAACCTCTTCCTTTATCCTTCAATCTAGATTTCAAATGTACCAACAACATGGCTAAGTACGAATCCCTAATAATAGGCATTCAAACTACATTAGCCTTGGGAGTCAAAACAATCAACATTTTTGATGACTTTCAACTTGTGGTTAATCAAATCAATACCTCTTATTAGTTTAATAATGATATTTTGCAATAGTACAAATAATTAGATGATGTACTCCTGGCATCATTTGAACACTACCATATCTAAACCACCTCATGATCTATGAACAAGTTTATCGATATGATGGCTTCCCTCATCTCTCAGATCCCATCTACACCATCTTAATCTAAGATATCTATTTTTATCCATAATCTTACCTAACCGTCTTATGTCAAACCAAATTCTCCCACCATATTTAATGTGGAGACCTAACTTGATCTTTGGTATCAACAGACCTTTGACCATCTTAACCTTGCCATCATTCCTTCTGGTCTTTCTAGGAATGCTCAAATATCATTTATCCAAAGTACCTCATGTTATACCATTATGGGGGGAATTATTTATAAACATGGATTTGATGGTATACTTTTTCACTACCTACGTATTCATGAAGCCTCTCATGCTATCAGAGAAATGTATGATGGGATCTATGGGGGATACTTTAGTGGCCTTGCTATTGCTAAACACATCCTTCACCTTGGCTATTACTAGCCTACCCTTAACAAGGACTCTTGTGATTATGTGAAAAAGTGTGTTAAATTTACATCATGCACCTAACCATAGTCTTCATGTATCCATAGATTTTTGACCCTTCTCACAATGGGGTCTAGACCTTATTAGTGAAATTAACCCCCATTATTCACAATGACATCATTATATCATCACCGTGATCGAGTACTTTACTAAATGGGTAGAAGCTATTCCTCTTGTCTCAACCAAAGTGGAAAATATTGTCAGCTTTATTAATCATCACATTATCTGTTGTTTTAGTGTTCTTTACAAAATTATCACCGATAATGAAAGATATTTAAAAAACAAATAAGTCCAAGGTCTTTGTGATGCATTTGGCATCAATCTCAATTTCTCATCACCATACCATCCTCAAGTGAATGGACAGGTAGAAGCCTCTAACAAAACCCTCAATAACATTCTCACCAAAATGTTTAATGTATCTGGTTAGGATTAGCACTTACACATCCCCTTCACCTTATGGGCATATCGTAATAGCATCCAAACCCCTAAGGGAACTACCCCATTATCCCTTGTGTTTGGAGTAGAGGTCATTTTACCTCTAGAAGTAAAAATTTATTTTCTCCACACATCCCTAAAAGATATCATTTTTGAAGATGATTATTGCCACCACTATTTAGCCTAGCTTGATCTACTTAATGAGCATTATTTAGCTGTCCTTACCCATATTCATGTCTATCAAGAGCAAATAAAACATGCATATAAAAAACACCTTAAAGTATGAGAATTCAACATCAAAGACCTCATCCTAAAATAAAATCAACATGTCACCAATATGAATAAAAGAAAGCAAGGCAAATTTGCTTTTAATTGGCTTGGACCTTATATCATAATGCAAAAGTATGGATCAGGAGCTTACCATTTATCCTCCCTTGAGGGAAACCCAGAGCCTAAGCCCCTCAATGCTTCACATTTTCATCCTTTCTTTTGTTAAAAGGGATCAAAGTCACCTTTTTTCTAACTTAATCTCATCCCCTACTTTTAAACCACATTCATCTCGTCTATTTTAGGGGCAACCAAATAACACTAAATCATGTGATTATCCGTCACAATCATAACCTAATATTGAACAATGGGTACCATGGCTCTACCCATGGCATGATTCTCATGGTACTTTTTACCCCTTTCCTAGGATGGATTCCCATGACCATTGTCACCTAAACCTCTTTTGCACCTAATCAACCTTCTTGTAATTTTAGTGTTGCCTTCATTAAAGACAACCCTTTTAGCCCATATAAGAAAGTCTATGTCAATAAAAATAAAAAATAAAGTCATAACCAAAAACAATCATGGGTCACTCCTGGCATTTTTAGACTACTCCCTTGAAGGACAACTGCCAAAAACATATCAAAATTGCTTAATATGAGGTAGACTACTCCCTTGAAGGATAGTCATCAAAAGTCTTACATAAATCATACAAGCTTAGACGACTCCCTTATAGGAGGTTGAGTAAAGCATTTTTCAAAGCATAGCAATTTATTGGAAGCTTCCCACATCGATCAACTTTCCAAACCCACCCCAACTACAATAAAATAAGTAAAAGACCCATTATCAAGTATAAAAAAAGCAAAATCCATAATCAGCTCTCATAATCAAGATAGTTTTGAAATCCATAATCAAATCTCATAGGTAGACTTCCCACATCGATCAGTCTACACCTTATATGACATAGACTTGTTTATACTAACTCTTTGGTAACCTCCTAGAGAAGCATGCTAGTATGACAAGAAGGTCCCATTTTCATCCATATCCCCTTTATACACTATAAACAAGGGATTTTTAGCCCACCTAACATAATGTGATCAAGACACATTTTTAACCAATTAACGAACAGTAATACAAAGCATTCTATGGGCTTATGTTCCTTAAGCGAATCCAACTTTGATTTGTTTTAGTCCTTGCCAAAGAAGAAGCATTGTGTCCCTTCACAGCCTCTCATACTGGTTGATATATCCACTTAAACATTTTGGCTCTTGATTATTTGCCCTTTTGCACATCTTGTATTTAAAAAAACAAAAACAAAAAAAAAACACTTTATGTGCTTCACCATAAGCAAAATGACCATAATCATATCCACATCATATAATCATCATATCATAAACAAAAACATACATCATTAGCATAAACTATATCATACACATACTAATTAGGATCAACATCATAAACAATAAAACAATACACCACTTTCAACACATGTCTAAATCTAAATGAGGAAGCATATACTCATTAAAAAGTAAACCACTTTCACCATGACAATATCAACATATCACCATCATAGCAAAAGCATCCATAAATAATGTCATCAAGAACAATAGTCATAACTATCATAAACCTCATCCTAATCATCCGTAAATAACATCATCATCATAAATAATAACAAACAAACCATAAATAATAATCCATGTGATCAGCATCATCTCATTGTCCATTCATCATACAAATGATTATCATATAAAATGTACCAACTATAACAATAATATCAATATCATCATGAACATAAATAAAAATCCATCTCATCACATACCTAGCTAGGTGAGTCTATATCAACATCCATATCCCTATTATAATGAGCATAACCATAATCAATAATCACATCCTCAATAATAAACATGAACATCACAACCATGAACAATAAGCAATAGACAAATATCATATCTATAAATCATGAGTCTATTATCAACCATAAACATCATCATGTATACAACAATATACATCTATCTCTCAAAATAAATATACATCTCACTACATCAGCTCATAGATCAATATCAAAATCATATACATCAACATATGTAATGTCCCATAATCAAACTAAGCCCCTATGGCACCGTTGCCTCTTGGTGCTTATCCTCCTAAGGTAACTGCCTGTCCTCCCATGGATGCAACTCACTGCCTTGGTGTCACCATGCCAACACCTCCATCTATAGAAGCTCTGTACTCACCTCATCGAGGCTCATCGAGACAATGTCTCAAGATTATCACTTCATAATATCATAGCTTCTCCAATATAACTATGTACCTCTACATGGAAATAGTGCTTGGTGGTCCTGTAGGTGTTACAGATCCTCCTCTAAATTATCGTAGGGAATCTCTCTCCTAGGTAACCAAGGCTAACATATCACTATCCTAGTCCCTCTTACTTGTAACTATAGCTACCTGACTTTGTGTTACTTCCAACTAACCTTGTAATGTTATAATGAAAGCCTACACCATGGGTAATTCCACTCATGCTTAATCCCTCTCTACAGTCACTACCTATACATTTGGAGTAAGCCCTTCTATTGGTGCCTTCTAACCATATCCACTAGTTAGGTCAACATCCATAGCTTGTTGACCACCATCATCATGACCAATATTAGCTATAACATATAGTGCCTAGTATCATGCAGGGTACCCATCTACGAAACCTACATCATTTATCTCAACCCTAGCTGGTAGCTCCTCATGAGTAAGGAATATCTAAATTGGCTATGGCTCAAGAAGTAGTAGCACTACATCCTCCCACCTATATATCAAAAATGGACCTCAGATATCTTAAACTAGGCCAAACTGTTATTACAACCTATCAAAAGGAATGATCTCTATCTCACATTCTCTCCTACAAAAAATCCATCTATATCTAAAGATAATATATGTCTCCTATAGTGATCCCACACTAAAAACCTGACATAGGGTCTCCAGATCATGTCTCCAACAACCCAGGCATCCATTGTACCTCTAAACCAATCAATGTCATGAACCCCTCTACCTAGTCTTGAAATGTCAAAATTAGATCTCTACCTCATAAGCTCGACTCTGAACTCCATCAGCATGTACCTCTCCCATGACAACCCCATCAACCTTAGCACTCAGATGTGCTCATAGGCCCAAAAATGTAAAACAAACCCTGTACTGATACCATACCTCTTGTGGGCTCAAAATCCCATAGCTACCTATATATTTGAATCAGCAACACAGGCACCCAACTAAACATTATGTGGCCCAATAACATCTCCACCAATACCCCCAATAATAGATAAGGTAACCTCACTCAAATCTAGTATAATAAAGCATGAAATTACCATCATCATCATCATCAATAGCCTCCTATCATTTCTCACCCTCTTGTATAGTGGAGTGTAGCTGAAGCCTCCTACATTCCACCTCATGAAGTTGAGTTCATTTCCATACAATAACTCTATGAATTCATCCCACTCTTCCCTCTCTATATGATAAGTTGGCTCACCCTAAATGGGTAGCCATGTCATCCTATAGACATCCTCTAGTAAGATCATCATCTTACCTATAGGTAACAAGATGGTGTTCGAGGCAAGATCCCATCTCTCAAATGAGCACAATTATCACCACATCCTATATCATGTGATGGTAATACAAAATCACACCAAGCCCCACCTCATCCATGTGAGCCCAGTCATCAATAGTCATCCCTCAATTGATCTCGACAAATATTTGGGGTACTTGATCTTACATCTGGATCCTCTCTTGTGCCTGCAAGGTTCGATAAACAATAACCTTAGTTCACTGACACATTCTTCCTATCAACCTATATATTTTGACCATTACATGAATAATGACCCTTAACCATGACCTATTTCCCTTAACCTTTATCATTCACTATTACTTGACTATCACCCTTGTGACATTTACCTAGAGCATCAAACCTCTCTACCTTAGCTATTAACCATAACCAACTACCACTCATACATTTTACTCAACAGTTGAAATTACTATTCAAACCTACCACTACCAACTATCCCTATCACCCATTACCTATCCAACATTCTAGCATAATAAAAATTTACCCTTAACTATTAAAACATTATGAAATAACTCGATCATCATCGGTCGACTATTCCCATATTCGATCGTTGATGGTCAATCAACCCTCAACCATCACTTATCTACCATCGATAGTCGAGGGGTGACTATCGATGGTCACTATGAGTGACCATCGATAGAACCCCAAGCCCTAGATCCCCATTTAACCCACCCAATGACCATAAACAAACAAAAAACCTTCTACCCTACCCTCACTACCCTACCCTAACTATCCTACCCTTACCAATTTCAAATTTAACCTCAAAATTTACCTACACAACAATCACAACCCAACCTAGGTCAACCACTACCTACAAACAAATTCCCCCATAAACAAAAAAAATTCACATTCAAACAAACAAACTTCACATTTAACAAATAAACTTCACATTCAAACAAAAAAATTCAAATTCAAATCTACTCTATCAATTGAATACAAGCCCTACCACATTCCTTGACCATTGTCGAAGAGGAATCCTAGTTCCTACTACTTGGCCACATCCTCATCCACCCTGCATCTTAGCTAGGTCAATCCTCTAAAGCTTAGTCGATAATCTAACTCAACCACTAGCCCACTCAATAAACACTATTAATATTTTCTCACTGAAAATGTCAAGAGCTCACTGTCAAAATTCAAAACCACAATGACCAAATAGAAACCACGGAGTGACTTTTTATCTATAGCCTTTTAAGGTTTTAAATTTGACCACTGATAGTCAGGGTGACCATCGATGGTTGACTTCAAAACCCCTGATTGTTTATGATCAAGATATTGGAATTTTTTATTTTGTCTCTAATCAATTTTTTTCACCCTAAACCAAACCAACCCAACCAATTAGAGATCACCTCCTTTATCAAACTTACCTATGACCACATCACCTCCCTACTGGCCATTTTGGCACAAACTAGGACACATTTTGTAACAACCTTACCTTAGCCCTTTTGATCTCATCAACTAAATTGCCCAGTTGAACATTTTGAAATTGTGCTATCTTACGTACACCTAGCCTATTTATATTTTCTTGGGAGCACTTCTTACCTTAGATACCCATGAAAACACTAAAATTGTTAGGAGACTTTAGTTTACGAGTGTAGCCTAACCCCAACCATCACATACAGTCATGCAGTTGACTTATCACTTGTCCTTCTAGTACCAACCTTAATTTTTACCATCCCTGACAACTTAGTCAATGTGAGATATTGGCTATCACACTTAGTCGCATTTTATGCATGTGTTTATACTTTAGTGCCCAACCCATCAACCAAATTTATCATCAACTTAACCACTTGTCAAACTTGTACCCACTTCTATTTCACCTCATAAACTCTAGGTTTGAGGGGGAACACCTCCTCCCATGCTCAAGGCAACCAAACCTTCAATCCCTCTTCATTTTTGTTTTATAGCTTGTTGATATAAATTACATATCAAAAAGGGGTAAAATGTAGACACTAGAAAACTACACATTCTGGTTCCAAGTGTCAAAACACCCCTAGACCACCTCAGGACCCCTTAATGACTAACCCTGACCTTTCAATCATAAACCAAACCTAACTCAAGTCAGGACTGACTTCCTAGCTAACCCACCTTTTAACCCAACTTGACCTTGACCTTCAATCACTGATGATTACCCTAACTATTGACACTTAGGTTTGACCATTGACATTCAGGTTTACACTGCTTGAACCACTAAACTACCACATCACTCTGAATTACTTTTTTATGTTTAGCTCATCTAAATAATGTGCGATCCCATGCATGCAAGATATAATTTTAGATAACAAGTTAGACTGCTTGTTAACATATTCTTGCACCTCTCCATCCTTCCTATAAAGAAAGAGGAAGAGAGGGTGACTATAGGTCTAGAATCAGTCAATCATCCATATCCCAAGCAAGAGCCCCTTGTATCAATATTAGCTTTTACAAGTGTTCTTCCAATTATCCAATGAACCAACAAGTGTGATAGAGACCTAAAGTGATGCCATCTATTGACCAATAACCAAGTACTGTTACTCTACCAAAATTTCCCTAGACTCCATCCAATGAGTTTATCAACCAACTGCCTCAACTATTCATCAAATCAACAATCAACAAGCTAAGTATATGTTTTTAATCACTTAGTTACTTTATTTTTATTTCACAATCAACCAGCCTAAACCCATTTATTATAACCTATTTTTGTGACCTCATCTAAATAACCTTTTTCTTGACTAGATCTAACCCATAGTAACCATCGATGGTCACTCTGATTGCTAAGGATTTGTCCAAACTGCTGATGGTCACCTTAACCCTAATTTTTGATGATCATGCCAACCGTCAATGGTCAATTTGTGACAAAATAATAACAAGTTAATTTTTACCCACTAGATGCTAGCGAAATCCAATTTTTAGACCCTCTGCTTGATCATAAAACCTTGCCCTATTTTTTGAACCATACCTAACTTATTTAGCATTAGTATTGACCCACTTATTACTATAATTAGTCAATTTTATCTATTATTTTATCAAGCACTTCTTGTACTTAATTTTATTATCTTCTGTTATTTATGTAGGTAATTAATCTTTTATAACTTAATTATTTAAAAGTGTGGATTGAGAGCCTCCAAAGAAGCTCATACTTTTTGGATCTAGATTGCTAGGCAATCCACCCTACTACCTAACTAATCAAACCATTTATTTGAGTGATTTTTTATCTACAGGTCATTCCTCCCAAGCCAAAGAAGAGTATCCATAAACATCTAATTCAAAGTGCACATAACATATCAAGTTTTTATACCATACCCTTCTCGAGTTTCTTTTCTCTTCCTTTTAAGAACATACATGAAAATTTACTTAAAACATGCCTCTTTTGTATCTTATGCATATTAAAATCCTATGAACCTCTCTTTTATCACTTGGTACTCTTTTTCTGAAGTTTGGCAAGTTCTATGCACCTAAAAACTTAGGTGTCTAGCCTCAATTGCTTAGAAAGCATCCATGCTTGACTCACTTGACTAGAGTTATGCATGTAAGTGATAGAATAGTTCTCTTACAAGCCTGAAAGCATCACTTATTCACTCAACAAGAACACCAACACAATAAAAATGTTTGTCTTGCACCAAAATTTATTTAGATTAGCACAACACGACTAACTTGTGACCAAGAATTTGATGTCTGATGATGAAAGTGCCATCTTATTACCTATAAGGATTAAATTTATTACTGTTGAAATGTCTAAGGAGCATTTTACCTAACGACATGCATAGCTTGCATGCACCAGTCTCTAACATGTTGTGGATGACATATGGACCCATCCACCTAATTTTTAGTTTTCTTGAGTACTTAAGGTACTTGGAGTCATAGAGTAATACCAATGCTCCTTCAGTTAGTTCTATATGCTTAATATGCTTGTCATGTCATAAATTTTGGTGCACCTTCTTGATCTACTAGTTCCATTTTGATTGGGTGCGCACCTCATCTAATCTCTCTAAGTCTTCTATCCTTACACTTAATGATTCTTGGTAATCCAAATGACCAAACACGTAATGCACAATGATGGCACCAAGAAGTCCACCAATAGAATTGTCATAGAACCAAATACCAGTTGAAATAGTGTAGCTTTGTTTAGGTGCTTGTAGGTTGTGTGATATGCCCATAGTACCATTGACACTCGATCATCACAATATTTTCAACTAATGTCACATATCTTCATGAGGCATGTTCCCAAGATATTTTTGAATGCCTTAGCTATGTCATTTACTTATGGATGATAAGGCATTATCTTATGGTGCACCATCATGTATTTAGTTAGCAAGATATACACAATTTAATTAATGAAGTGTGTGCATCTTTCACTAGTCAAATAAAGTCAAAACCCATAATGACTTATGATGTTTTCCCATATGAACCTTGTAGCTATGGTGGCCATGCAATTTGTGGTTGGTGCTACCTCGGCCCACTTGGTGAAATAGTCAGTGATCATCAGAATATATCTTACACTTGTGAACCTTATTGTGGGAGTGATCAACCCAACAAAAGCAATGGCCCAGTTTTTGAATGCTGCTTGGGCAAGAATGGGTATGAGAGGATTTCATTCTAGTGGTTGGGCTTCCCCACGTGCTGGCATATGTCACATGCCTTGGTGAAATCTTTTGCATCTTGGAATAGGCTTGACCACCACAAGCTTGATTGTAACACATTACACACTTTTGTGTCTATAGCATAATGACCTCCTGCTCTTCCCTCATACTCTTCACATAAAATGGAATCCCTTTCATGTTCTAAGACACATTCGCACAAGACTTCATCTTGACCTAGTTTGTAAAGTTCCCCACTGATAAGATGAAAAGGGGTGGCATGAATTGCAAGCTATTTATTCTCTTTGGTTACCATTATTTGGGGTGAAAATCTAGATGTTAGTGTTAGGGTGTGGAGCTAAAAGCTTCACCAAGGAGCAGACTTCAACAGGTTCGGGTCTACACAGACACCGGTGTCGGTCAGGAGCGACCGACATCGGTCAGGTGCAGTTGCAGAGGCACCGACGTCGGCAGTGGGTCGGCCGACGGCGGTCACAGGCAAGCAGCAAGAACCGACATCAGTTACCTGTGCGTCTAGATAGCTATTTCCGAGGACAGAAGCGAGTGTTTGCATGATGAGTTTAAGTTGTAGTCTTAAGCTCGCGTCTCTATTATTAGCAATATTATTTTTAGAGCCCTTGTTTAAGTGGCTTAACTGTTTGTTGTAAGTGCATGCTCAAGTTTCCTAATTCTATATGTAGGAAAGATCTTCTTAGCTTAGGGAGTTGAATTGTATGAGTAGAACATTGTGAATGTTTTGAAGAACAGTACAGAATTGAATCAATCCAGGTTTGTTGGAGTTGATTTCTCTTGAGAGAGAGAGCTCTTGAGGAATAGAGATCTAGTGAGAGATCTATACATCTAGGAGAGGTGTGGAAGAAAGAAGTTTCTTCAGTTGTATTCCTTTTGTAAAGAGTTTGTTAATACAAGTTTTTAGGGTGGTTTCTTGTATCTCTTGTTCTTGCTGTTTATCATTCTAGTTACTTGTCTATCTGATTTATTTTCGCGTTTATTGCTTTCACAAGTGTAATCTATTGTTGGTTGATCCCCAACAAGTGGTATTAGAGCTCAGGTTCACTACCAGGTGGTTCAGATCTGTGTAGTGTGTATTGATTACAGGTTCTCACAGGGATTTCTGCAGAGATTTCTATTTGAGTGGGAGAAGCAATGGCAGATGAAAGTAAACTGAGAATGGAAAAGTTCAATGGCAAAAATTACCAACATTGGAGAATGCAGATAAAGGATTATCTGTATCAGAAAGATCTCTACTTACCGTTAGGTGGGGTTGCAAAGAAGCCCAAAGACATGGAGGATGAAGAATGGGAAGTTCTTGATAGAAAGGCTCTGGGGTCTATAAGACTGAGTCTAGCATCTACTGTGATATCTAATCTATCACAGGCAAAGTCTACAGTAGAGTTGATGACTACGTTAGCAAATTTGCATGAAAAACCCTCAGCTTCTAATAAGGTATATCTTATGAAGCAGTTATTTAATTTGCATATGAATGAAGGTGGATCTGTTTCTATTCATCTGAATGACTTCAATGGAATTGTGAATCAATTAAGTTCAGTCAATATAGTGTTTGATGATGAAATAAAAGCTCTTTTAATATTATGTTCTTTGCCTGAAAGTTGGCATGGCTTAGTAATGGCAGTAAGTAATACTGCATCTGCATCAAATATTTTGAAAGTAGAGGATGTTGTTAGTGTCATCTTGAATGAGGAAATTCGTAGGAAAAGCATAGAAGAGACATCTGGGAACGCTTTAAGTTTTGAGAGTAGGGGGAGGCAGAAAGAGAAGAGCAAGAAAGGTAGATCAAGATCCAAATCTAAGGGGAAAGGCAGATCTAAATCCAGAAATGGCAGAAGGCCACAATGCTAGAACTGTGGAAAGATGGGGCACATAAGCAGAGATTGCTGGTCAAAGCCTAAGGAGGACAATCAACACGAAGGAAAGGAAGAAGCCAAGGTTGCAGGTATTGCACAAGATGCTTTAATTTTCTCTCTGCATAATAATATAGAATCTTGGGTGTTAGATTCTGGTGCATCTTTTCATGCTACCCCTAACAGGGAATATTTTAGTGACTATATCCATGGAGATTTTGGAATAGTGTATCTAGGGGATGATGAGCCCTGTAAAATAATTGGCAAAGGTAAAGGGCAGCTGAAGATGCAGAATAGCAACACATGGGTGTTGAGAGATGTGATGCATGTTCCTAGCTTGAAGATAAATTTGATTTCTGCAGGAAAGTTAGGGGATGAGGGTTGTACAGTAACTCTCACAGCAAAATCTTGGAAGGTGACCAAGGGTGCACTTGTTATGGCCAGAGGTAAGAGAGAAGGTACTCTCTATTTGTGTAATTGTGTTACTAACAAATCTCCTTCTGTATTATCTACTTCAGATGTGGATGCTAAATTGTGGCACTCAAGGCTTGGCCACATGAGTGAGATGGGGATGTCCATTCTTAAGTCCAAAGGTATGCTTTCAGATTTAAAAGGCATAGATCTAGAGTTTTGTGAGCACTGTGTATTTGGAAAATAGAAAAGGGTTAGTTTTCTCAAGACTGGGTCTACTAAGAAGAGGCACAAGTTGCAGCTTGTTCACACAGACGTGTGGGGACCGGCTCAGGTTACTTCCATTGGAGGATCACAGTACTATGTATCTTTCATAGATGATGCTACAAGGAAGGTATGGATCTATTGTATTAGAAGAAAATCTGATGTATTTGAGACTTTGAAGATTTGGAAAGCTATGGTTGAGAATGAAACAGGCAAAAGATTGAAGTGCCTGAGATCTGACAATGGCGGTGAGTTCTGCAGTTATAAGTTCAGAGATTATTGTTATATGCATGGAATCCGTAGGCAAAGGATGGTTCCAAGGACACCTCAGCAGAATGGAATTGCTGAAAGGATGAACATGACAATAATGGAGCGTGCAAGATGTATGCGATTGCATGCCGGTTTGCCCTTACAGTTTTGGGCACAAGCTGTTGACACTACAGTATACCTGATTAACAGAGGACCCTCTACAACTCTGGATGGTGGTATTCCAAAAGAGGCATGGACAGGTAAAAAGGTAGATCTCTCATATCTCAAAGTTTTTGGTTGTGAAGCCTTTGTGCACATAGATAAAGAAAATAGAAAGAAGCTTGATGCTAAGTCTATGAGGTGCACGTTATTGGCTATGGCTCAGATGATTTTGGTTACAGATTGTGGAATCTAGAAACTAACAAGGTAATTAGAAGCCGTGATGTTGTTTTCAACGAAGAAGTGATGTATTGTGATCAGCTAAGGAAGCTGAATCAATCTGAGCAGAGCAATGGTGAATTGGACGAGGTGAAGGTCCAATATGAGCTCGTGGGAAAAAGGAATAATCAATTGCAGGAAAACACAGAGACCGACGTCGATAGATTAGGAACCGGCGTCGGCAGTACAGAAATCGGCGTCGGCCGTACAAAGACTGATGTCGATAAGATAGACACCGAGGTCGATCAGACAGAATTGGCGTCGGCCAGTAACAGGTCTGGAGGTGACTGAGGTCGGTCACTGTCAAAGAATTTGGGTGGACAGCGTGTTGTGAACGAGTCCCAGACACCCATCAGGAGGTCAGAAAGGGTAAGTAAGCCTCCAATTAGATATTCTCCTTCTTTATTTTATTTATTGCTAACTGATGGTGGAGAACCAGAGAGTTTTGAAGAAGTAATACAGGTGGAGTCCAAGAGTCAGTGGGAGCGTGGCATGATTGAGGAGTTGGAGTCCTTAAGAGAGAACCAAACATGGGATTTGGTTGAACTGCCAGCTGGTAAGAGAACACTCAAGAACAGATGGACCTACAAGTTGAAAGAAGGTGAGAATGGACAGATGAGATATAAGGCCAGATTGGTGGTGAAAGGATTTGCACAAAAACCAGGTATTGATTTTGGTGAGATTTTTTCTCTTGTTGTTAAAATGACTTCTATACGGGTTGTATTGTCTTTGGTTGCTTTCGAGGATTTGCATCTTGAGCAGCTAGATGTTAAGACATCGTTTCTTCATGGAGACTTGGATGAGGAAATTTATATGGAACAACCAAAAGGATTTGAGGTCAAGGGTAAGGAGAAGTTTGTGTGCAGATTGAAGAAAAGCTTGTATGGCCTCAAGCAAGCTCCTAGGCAATGGTATTTAAAATTTGACAGGTTTATGACTGAGCATGGCTATAGTAGGTGTCAATCTGACCATTGTGTGTATTTCAAGAGATTTGATAATGGTAGATATATTATTCTATTGTTGTATGTAGATGATATGCTGGTTACAGGATCACACATGCAGGATATCTCTGAGCTCAAGGTGAAATTAGCTCAAACGTTTGCTATGAAGGATTTGGGAGCAGCAAAGAAAATCTTTGGCATGAGCATTAAGAGAGACAAGAAAAATCATAGGTTGATATTGTCTCAAGAAGATTATGTGGACAAGGTGTTGAAACGGTTCAATATGCAGGATGCTAAACCGGTAAGCACACCTTTGGATGGACATTTTAAGTTGAGTAAAGAACAATGTCCTAATTCATATGATGAGGTAGAGTACATGAGTAAGGTTCCATATTCTTCCATGGTAGGAAGTTTGATGTATGCAATGGTGTGTACTAGACCGGATATTGCCCAAGTAGTGGGAGTTGTAAGTAAGTATATGGCCAATCCAGGAAAGGAACATTGGAAAGTAGTTCAGTGGATCCTTAGATATCTGAGAGGAACCAGCAGTAGGCACTTGTGCTATGGAGGTTCAGATACTTCTCTACATGGTTATGTAGATTCAGATATGGCAGGTGATTTGGATGGCAGGAGGAGCACTACAGGTTACGTTTTCATTGTAGGTGGAATGACAGTTAGCTGGATATCAAAGTTGCAGAAGGTTGTTGCCTTGTCAACTACAGAAGTAGAGTATATTGCAGCCACAGAAGCTAGCAAAGAGATGATATGGATGAGACGGTTCATGGATGAGCTTGGTAGGGAGCATGAGAGTTGCAGATTATATAGTGACAGTCAGAGTGCAATCCATTTGGCTAAGAATTCAACCTTTCATTCAAGAACAAAGCACATACAACTAAGGTATCACTTCATACGACAGGTATTGGAAGATGGTGAGTTGAAGCTGGAGAAGATCCATACGGATAGGAATCCTGCTGATATGTTAACCAAGCCGGTTACAAAGGAGAAGTTGAATCTTCATTCAACTTCTGTTGGTCTTCATGATTGAGCTGAAGATGGAGGAGCTAGAAGATGTTGCTATACAGGTACTGGTGCAGCTGTTTATCTCCAAGTGGGAGATTGTTAGGGTGTGGAGCTAAAAGCTTCACCAAGGAGCACACTTCAACAGGTTCGGGTCTACACAGACACCGACGTCAGTTAGGAGCGATCGACGTCGGTCAGGTGCAATTGCAGAGGCACCGACGTCGGCATTGGTTCGGCCAGCAGCGGTCATAGGCAAGCAGTAGGAACCGACGTCGGTTACATGTGCGTCCAGATAGCTATTTTTGAGGATAGAAGCGAGTGTTTGCATGATGAGTTTAAGTTGTAGTCTTAAGCTCGTGTCTCTATTATTAGCAATATTATTTTTAGAGCCCTTGTTCAAGTGGCTTAACTGTTTGTTGTAAGTGCATGCTCAAGTTTCCTAATTCTATATGTAGGAAAGATCTTCGTAGCTTAGGGAGTTGAATTGTATGAGTAGAACATTGTGAATGTTTTGAAGAATAGTACAGAATTGAATCAATCCAAGTTTGTTGGAGTTGATTTCTCTTGAGAGAGAGAGCTCTTGAGGAATAGAGATCTAGTGAGAGATCTATACATCTAGGAGAGGTGTGGAAGAAAGAAGTTTCTTCAGTTGTATTCCTTTTGTAAAGAGTTTGTTAATACAAGTTTTTAGGGTGGTTTCTTGTATCTCTTGTTCTTGCTATTTATCATTCTAGTTACTTGTCTATCTGATTTATTTTCGCGTTTATTGCTTTCACAAGTGTAATCTATTGTTGGTTGATCCCCAACAGTTAGGAAAGTGGATATCTCTACTAAATCCTTAGGGGCATGCTAGAATCTATAGAATTGTGCATCTGGCTTGTCATCCTCAATAGACACTGCTGCATCACTAGAGTTGATATGAGATAAATGGTCTGGGCCTGAGTTCTATTTTTTAGGCTTGATGATGACTAAAAAATGGAATTCCAAAAATGGAACTATATATATATATAAATGTATCTACAAAGAACAATCTTGTTCATGAGGTACTTAAGCACCTCATGGTCTATCAAGAGGATGAATGGGATCACCAACATATATTACCTAAATTTTTGTAGGGCATAGACTATGGCCAACACCTCATACTTAGTTGTTGTATAGTTATGCTTTGCTTAGGTCAATTTTCTACTTGTGAAGGAGATGAGATGATCCATCTTACCTTCACTAGATTATGCTAAAATAGATCAAATTATAGATCTAGAAACATTAACATGGATGTTAAATG
This sequence comes from Torreya grandis, assembly GCA_037957365.1. NCBI lineage: Eukaryota > Viridiplantae > Streptophyta > Pinopsida > Cupressales > Taxaceae > Torreya > Torreya grandis. Next base: position 5,642,851 of record JARHVA010000004.1, read on the forward strand.
GGGTCATCCAGTCAATTTTTTTTAGAATAGGTACACTAGCCAATTTAAGCTTCAAAGTTTCAAAGGCATCCTCTTACACTGTGCCCCTATAAAATGGTCCATCCTTGCACAAGAGCTCCTTTAATAGTGCCACAATCTTTGTATATCTCCTTATAAATTTCATATAATAGTCATAATGGCCAAGAAAGGTGAAAACATCTTTTTGCATTTAAGGGGTCTAGAGATGAATGATTATTGAGATCTTTATGGGATTGATGAGCAGACCATCTTTGTAGATGATATGGCCGAGCAAGGTTCCAAAGGGTGTCATAAAGATGCACTTATTTAGATTTAAGGATATCTGTAGCTACCTACACCTTTCAAACATTAGGCACAAGTTATCATAATGGTCTCTAATGAGCCCATACACAGTTTAGTCATTGAAGTAAACTTGGAGGAACTTATGGATGAAGTACTTGAATGCAGTGATCACCACTTTGGAGAACATGACTGATTCATTCTTGACCCTAAAAGGCATCACATTATAAACAAAATAACCCCATTCAATCATAAAATTTGTTTTGATCTTTTCCTCCTCTTCAATCTGAACTTGATGGTACCTAGAGAACCCATCAGTGAAGGTGTAGATCTCACAACATACAATGTCATCCAAAAATTCATCGATAAACAAATGTGGGAAGGTGTCAATGACGAAGGTGGTGTTCAATATTTTATAATTAATGCAAATGTGAATGCACCCATCCTTCTTGATGATAATCACCATGGGGCTCACCCATTTGAATTCCTATACAAGGTAGATAACACTTACAACTAGCATATAATAAATCTCCATCTTGACCTTGACATATAGATTAGGGTTCATTCTATAGGAGTGCTTCTTGATAGGTCTTACACCATCCACTAGATTTATAGTTATTTTCCCAAGGGATGGGTGGGTGATTTTCATGTACTAATAATTTTGAGGGAACAAGTCTTGAAACTCCTTTAGGATATCCATAATGCATGTCATCTCCACATCAGACCAATATGCACCCAAAGTGGCCACCTTTGGTTCCCCTTCGAACTAATGTGTACCTAGGTGGTCTTCAGTGGTGCACAGTAAGGCTCATTCATTTTCTGGTGTGTGTCCTTAACTTGCTAAGTTCCCTTAGTTGTCTCTATTCAAAGATGAGTTAGGTATTCTTCATCGGGGATGCTATCCTTTATTTGGCATACTAGTTTTTTTTTGCTTATCAAGGTCATCTAGTTACACTCCTTCCATGTTTCATCATCTTCTTCCCTTGAATTATTGCTGAGTTACTACTCCTCAAAGAAAGTCAAGAGTGCTAGTCCTTTTTCACTGAACATATCTCTTAGGTGCTCCTCTAAGATGGTAGTGTCTTCAAACACTGCCCTATGAATCAGTTAAAATGGCTCGATCAATTCCAAATTGTGTGAGGAAAAGGAGAAGGTGTACACAAAATTATCCTTTAGGACATCCCAACTAACTATCTCATAATGTATTTTTTTGACCACATACCAAGCTTATGCCCACATCTTCGAGGTTATATAGAAGGCATGCGCCCATAGGTTCCTTAGGGAATCTTCGCATAGGCATATGTATGTTATTGGGTATGAATCACCAAATTATAGAGAAATGTCTTGGTTCTCATTTCTTTTTTCAATATCTGGTATAAATGGCTACTTTTACATCTTGCCAAGTTGTCAAGCTAGGCCTTTGCACTACCCACCAATGAGCAATAGTGCTTCTCAAAGTATACACTAGTGCACCCATCTTCTCTACCTCCTTTGGGATGCATGATTTAAGGTCATAAACACATTATTTCATAGGATTGCTCCCCTCATACTTTGGGAGTGCCACAAGTTTTCATTTGCTATAGTGAAATGTTCTCTTCCCCTTATTTTTGTTACAAGAGACCCATTTATTCGAAGTGTGATCAATCTAGACCCATCCAATACTCATAGGTTTTGATGCTTTCACACTCACTGACACCTTAGACCAATCATATCATAAGATTCTTTGACCCATTGATCATAAGAAACATTGATGGTGTTCAAGGCTAACTGTCCATCCTCCCAAACAAACACTCCTTGGTCATTAGGGTTGAGAGTCTCAGTGCCTTGTATCATGATGTTGTAGATATGGTTGATCTTATCCTCTAGTTCAACACTTTATACATAGGAGGGTCCTTGGTCACTTGAGAGGGGAATCACTACCCTCTCCTTTCCATTTTCAAAGGTCATATAACACTTATTGAAGTACATATAATCATTATTTACATATTACCATGGCCTTCCCAAGAGCACTGGATAATTATCTTGTTTAGCCAAATCGATTACCTTAAAGTCAACACAGAACTCAATGCCCATGATATCTACAATGGCACTTTTTAAAATATTGATTGGTTGTGTCCTATATTTGTTATCCATGAAAAGTACATGAGGGGAAGGCCTTAAGGCTAGCCTACCCATCTTCTCCCATGCATTCTTTGTCAAGATATTGATCTTGGTACCTGTGTCCACAAGGGCCTCACATACAAAGCATCCATCAATGGTGACATTCACCAGGAGTTCTTGATCATACTATGCATTCTAGGTCTTCCTAATTTCTTATGCCCTTTCCATGCATATCATAGTAAATTCAACTGTCTTCTACCCTATGTGATCCAAGAGCATGTTTTTTAGCAAGGGTAATATTCCTTCAATTTTCAAGAGGTGTAAGATCTCTACTAGCTCTTGTGTTTTAGGCTCCTGGCTATCTTGCTTATTGTGTGAGGTGGTAACCTATGATTCTAGGTCTTGTGCCAGTTAGAGTTCTCCTTACAAGTTTTGATTGACACTCTTGGCCTATTGTAAGACATATTTTTGATGCATAGGGTCAGGGTAAGGTGCATATTTGGTTTTAAGCCATGTTATGCATTTAATGTAGTTTTATTCCCCATATTCCAAGCATAACTCTAGTATTGACATAACTAACGACTAAGTGGTGAATCCACTGAGTAGTTGCCTACACTTTGATTGGCTCCATGCAGGCCAATTATACCTTTAGATTCCACTTCTCCACTTTAGGCTTGTGCCTAATCATTCTTGTACCCTTATCTATACCAGGCCTACCTTGGGTCTATTTCTTATACAAGTCAAGGCATTACTCAACCTTATATGTTCCTTGACAATACCCACACATTGTATGTGTAGGGTAGTCATGCTGATAGTGCTCACTCAAACCATACTTGTAGCATAATTATAGTGGGAATATTCCTCCATTGCATCCTCCACCTTTCCCTCTGATGCCTCTTTTCATCCCATAGCCTGCATTCTGCTAGCCATAGCCTTTACTGCCTTGATTAGCTTGCCCCTCGATTTTTGTAGTGGCCTACCATGCACATCTTTCCATGTTTTTTTACATCTCATCAATCCCTTGATAGTCAGCTATGGTATGAGTGTAAGTGTCATATAATAAATAATATATGGTTGTGTTAACTTTACTGGCACATTATAACAAAGGGTAGTCATGAACATCACATGCCTCATGACAAACCTCACAACTTAAGCAATGCGTGCACTTTATTTCAAGGGCAGTTGTTCTTATTATGGCCTTCCATTTCATAATCGGTTCACCATAACTTGCTTCGAGTGTCTTGTGATGAGATAGAGGTAATTTTTTGGAGTTGCCTGGCCATGGATGCAATCTGTGCCTCTATGAATGGGTTGATTCCAATGTTAATGCTTTTGACTATCTTGAATTTGAACACAGATTCAAGTGCTTCATGACGGTTTATGAATATCTTCATGGAAAGCACTCTTCTGAATGGTACTATCAATCCCCAAACAAACCATTACACATGTTAGGAGGGGTGAATATCATAAGGAAGTTTGGGAAGAAGAGTTTTAATCTTGGAATCATATAGGCACACATTTTCTAAGAGCCCTTGGTTAATTTATTTGAGTACGATAATGCTCTACCGTTCAAACTTGAGTATATCAAATTATTTCAAGAATTCTTCCTTCAAAGTATCATAATCAACCATAGCTTGGTAAGGATCAAATTTACTATGCCAAGTACAGGATCGATCAAACAGAGTCATCACAAACTGTGTTGCCTTATACTCATATTGGGTTATAACCCAAGTGCGCCATTATTGTTCACATTTTAGCACATGATCTATGATATTATCTACACCAAAATAATTTGTCAAGTGCATGGCCATCTCATAATATATCTATGGTAGGGGGTAGCTAACATATGAGGTACTTATCCCCTTGGTACTTATCTTTTTGGTGGACTTCTAATTGCCTCCAACCATTGGATTAGGCATTGGCCCTGTGGTTATTTCCAATGCTAAATATGATGAAGGTAATATAATATTAACTTGTGGCATTGGGCCACTTCCTATGGGCTATTTCTTAGTCTACATAGCTAACATTGGCTAAATTAAAATACTTACACTCACATTATATGTTGTTGAGCTAGCACCCAAACATCTAGTGGTATCCTCACTTAACTCTTCATAAGGAATAACTTGTTCAATCATAAAATTATAGTCTAAGTCTAAAAAATGGTCAAAGTTGATGTGGGAAACATGGTTAGTTATCACTCTTCTTTCTTCACATGGGAGATCTAATGCATGAGCTAGCACTATAGGTTTAAAGGGGGTATCACTTTTGACACATCTTCAATTGTAAAAGTTTGTAGGGACCCAACACATTCTTCACCCATCAACAATTGAGCTCAATTTATGGATTCATTATTCCTCTTCTTGCACTATTATAATTCAAGAGATCCTTCCCTATACCCTTTCTGCTCACTATGGGTTCTCTCAACACTTCTATGTTATAGATCCTCCATTAGCCTATGCCTTCTCTTGTTATAAGTTTATCGCCTGAGCTCTTGGGTGTCAATCTACTCATCCCCTTCCATTCCACTTCACCTACACATCCCCTTCTTCCCCATTATATTGCTCATACACGAAAATTTAGCCTTCCATTCTCATAGTTTCAGAGCCATAATCCACCATCAATTTCTTAAGATCTATGTTGAATTATTTCACAAATGTGCCTCTAGGCTCATGCAAGAATTGATACTCTACTTCTTCAAGGTAGGAGTATGTCCATATTATGAAATAAAGCATGTAATTGTTCAATGATCCTTACCACTATTTGTGTATAGCTCTGGTCTAAGTGGCATCAAGGTTCTCAAGATTTTATAAGTACTCCTTTATCCACTCAATGGCACTATTCGTAAATTTTTTATGGGTTGCATAAGCAACCAACCATCTATATACATGCTTAGGTAGTTTTCAAAAGAAGACCTCATATAGAGCACCATACAAGTTTTTCAGGACCCACTTCCTCAACTTCCATTCACTACAAGATGGATGCTTCAGTGCAAATCTATCTTTTACCTATTGCAACCAATGTTTGATGTTCTTGAGGGAGATTCAAAGCATTGTCATGTTGCACCATTGTAGTAATAAAATTCAACACAGGTCCTAATAATGGAATCAAAATGTTGTAAAAATGTTACTGTTTAATCCATTTACTTCTATCAGGCACTTATCTGGCTATCCAAATTAGTTCTAGACATGTTACAACTAGGTGAAAACCTAGACTAATCTCGTAGTGCTCAATATTTTTCACTCAACTACATTGGAATTAATTCACATAAGGCATAAGCCTTATGTGCTCACCTGAAGTGTAATAGAGAAATAATTAGTCCTTGCATTGGGCTAGTTGTACCATGGTGTAACTCATTCTTCATAGGATTTATTCATTGTAATAACGATGTTGGTAGGTTTATTGGTGCAAGCCATTCTAGGTGGAGTCTTACTATCTATAGGTGCAAAGCCTATTTATGGAACTCATTATGGTCATAAGGGTGTAAGCCTATATTGAGGAAATCCTGCTTGTATAGTTCTACTCTGCTTGCATTAATTTTTTGAGTGTTCTAAGAGATAGCTATACTTGTAAAGACCATGAGCTAGTAATCAAAGATTTGATGATCTATTGTTGCACGTCTCATTCAAGATTGATTTGTTATTATGTTTATGTGTAAGTTGTAGTTCCTGTTATTGAAATTAAATAAATAATTTAGTTCATTTTTGTATTTAATTGCATTATTTACACTATGTAATTTTTAAGGTTTTATGGTCAAAGGTTTCTCTTCATCATGACCCCTAAATGCAATTACATTATTTGGTATCAAAGTAAGGTTTTATTATTTCAAAATGAGTGCATGGATAAAAATCTATTTTCCACATTTGAGAGTGTGGGTAGAAAGTTGTGAAGACATCTTCTAGTGTGAGGGTTAGGTAGAAAGTGTAGTGATTGTTTAACTTTGAGGAAATGGTACACCAAGTAGGGTTTGTTGTGAAAGTGCCAAGAATGGCCAAAGTACCAATACTAGCAAAACTTGGTTGAATTGATGCAAGAAAAGCAATCCCATCTAGATTGCTATGGAGATTGTGAAACATCAAGGCATTGGGGTTGTGCATGATAAAAGAGATAACAAAATATTAGAATCAACACCTAAGAACTAGGGTGCAAAAGAATAGGTAGATGAAATTGAAGATAGATTCTGATATGTAGATGTGAAGATGACTAATAAGTCGAAGTTGGACCCTCCTAGTTATTTAGGGAGTTTGAGTCTTGAAGAACTAATTGAGTAGATCACTGAGTTAGAGAAATAATTTGAGTATGAACGTATGGATGATCACAAAAAGATCATTTTAATTGTGAAAAGTTGCAGGGTCATGCATCCTTATAGTGGGAGCATGTGTAGGCAGAAAGAGTTCATAGAGGTAAGGATAAAATCAATACCTAGGATAGATTGGTTGCAAAGTTGAAGGATAAATTCATACCTTTTGATTACCAATTAAAATTGTTCAAGTCAAGAAGTTAAAAAATTTGTGACATAAGAATATGAGAGTGAAATATTACATCAAGGAGTTTTATAGACTCACTATCAAATTGTGTCATATTGAAGAAGACATAGAAGATCCTGATATGTATGATTGGGTTGTAAATTTCAATTTAAGACAAGTATGAACCAATTTGGTTGTGATCTATTGAATAAACATATTAGTGTGCACTTAAGGCAAAGGAGAAGTCACATAAACAACAAGGTGCAATGTGAGGGAAAGGAATTTTTTTACTTGTGTGACAACAAGGAAGTAGTGACAGAGGTTACTTTACACAAGAAGTTAGTACTTGGTAGTGCAATGATACAAATGTGGAAAGTCATAGAGAAAATTCTACCAGAGGTAGATGACCCTATGGATCAAGTAGAGGAAGAGGAGTCATGGGTATGTGTTTCAAATGTGGTGAACCTAGACATAGAGCATTTGAGTGTCCACATACACATAATGAAGGTAATAGGATAAATATTTTGAATGTGCATATTGTGTAAGAAAATGAAGAAAGTGTTGCTTTAGTATATCAAGGTGAAGATCCAAAAAGAGGCAAATATATTATGATGAAAAGGGTGATATTGAAACCAAAAAACTAAAAAATAGTTATGTGTAGAGGAAGAATCTATTTGGAATTATTTGCAGATCTGGAGGTAAGCATTGCAAGTTAATTGTTGATAGTGGTAATATTGATAATATTTTTTTACAAGAAATAGTAGATAAACTTGGTCTAAAGAATATTGTGCATCCAAATCCTTATAGAGTATCTTGGTTGATGAAGGGACATTAGGTTCATAAACAATCTTGCATCATCATCCCAAAACATGGGTTCAGGTTCTTGTGCACACTTACACACATTTATTTTGTGTTATACAACTTGTTATCTTTTGTGACAATGTTGAGCATGTAGAGAATGATTTACATCCATCCAAAGAATATCATGAAGATTCCAAAATGAAAATAAAATGAAGGAAGGACAATGTCAATCATCTCTCATTGGTCAGAATGAATTTTTCCTAGGATGGTGACAAACCCTTTAGTCTACAATAACCAATGATTTCACCCGTGGTGAAGGTAAAAGAGAAGTAACTTTCCAAATCAAGAAAACATGATGTGTGGACCATTTTACAACCCATAAAGAGTTTGAATAAGGTGGTAGGATGTTAGTGTTAGGCCACCAAAGCTTAGAATTAGTTTTGGTGAACATGGGGAGTCGATTGGATGATTGAATCAAGTGGGAAAAAGAGAGTTCAAACTCCAAATAAGGGAAGATCTGAGAGGGACTAAGTTTAGATTAGAGAGAAAAAGGTCAAAGTCAAGAACATGTGGGAGTTATGTATGTTCATTTAAACCAGTCATGAGACTACGTGTATGTCTTCTTCATAATTGATAGGGGAAGGGAGGGTATATGTGTGTGTGAATATTTGTAACACCTCTAAACATAAATAAAGAGAAAATTTTAGTTTCCATTTTGAGTCTTGTGTTTGTGCATGTATTTTTGAGAGGTAGTCAGTGTAACACTCACTATAGAGTAAGACAACCATTTATTTGGCCCCCTCATTCCCATCTACATCAATTGGTATCAAAGCAAGATTTGCCTTACTGGGTTGTGTGTGTGAAGATTCTTGTTGAGTCAATTTGTAGGTTTTGAAAGAGAATCTTGCATTGTGGTGAAAATATGGCACATAGAGGAAATCCTCTTGGATGAGGAGGAAGGGCACCTCGAATTGTAGACTTGGAAGAGATGTTGAAATGAATCCAAGTAAGATTGGTTAAAATGAAGATTGCACAAAGAATAATATCTATTGTTGCTGATGTAAGTGATGATGAAGGGGAAAAAACCCAAGAGATTCAAGTGGAGGAGATAGTGGATGAATTTGAAGATAGATTTTTTGAAAATTATTGCCAAGATGGGAAGAAAACCAAAGTTGGAACCCCTTACTATGGATGAAGCTTGACCCTTGAAGAGCTCATAGATTAGATCATGAAGATGGATTAAGTGTTTTGACTACGAGTCAATAGAGGAACTCAAGAAGGTGAAGTTGAAAGGTTGTTCATCCTTATGGTGGGTATGCACCAAATTTGGGATTCAAATAATATTATCAAAATGACAATACAAACCCAAAATCAATGACACCAATAGGAATAGATAGAAAAGGTAAATAAAAATAGTTATAGCATTCTTACCATCAATTTAACCTTCTCATAGCTCCATTCCAAGACTTTAAACTTGTGTGATTGAGCTTGTAGACTTGATTGTTGGATTGCTTGTAGTTACTTGACAATGGCTTCTAAGGAGACTATAGATGTTGGTCAATGGCTTGAGTGTTTAGATGCTAGTATGGATGTGATTAATGTCTTTTTTATGATTCATTTGGGCATTAGCACATTCATTTGTTCATTAGCTATAGCAAGGGATGTGGTGTAGTTTTATAGGTTTTATGGAGGAAGATCTATGATCCAAATTTGAATTTGGGCCATCAAGATCTAGGGTGGAGAATTTTCCATGGAATTTTTAATTCCATGGAATCCTTTAGAATATAAAATTCTAGATGGAAAGGGATAAACTGGAGAGATTTCTAGATTTCTCTTCATAGGATTTTTAGGGTTTTAGGAAGGGCTAGTGTAGGGTGGTGGGTGGGTAGTTAGGAATTTCTTGAATTTAAAATTGGCTAGTGGGATTAGGGGGTAGGTTAGTAGATAATAGGTCTTGTTACGGGTTTTAATGGTCATATTAATTGGTCTTAGGCTAAGATAAAGGTTATATGGGATATAGGAATGGGTATGGGAATTAGGCCAAGGGTTAGTGTCACCAAAAAATAGGGTAATTAGTATAAATTAGTGAGAATTGGTATAATTAGTGGGGAGAGCATGTTATAGTGCATACATTTTACCCCTCTTTGAAAATGTGTTGCAAGTAGATGAAGTAATAGTATTTCAAAGAAAAACCATAGTTATGGATGATTGTTAGTTGATGGTCAGAATGTTGATGTGATGCCCCCTCTAGGAAGCATGAGGGGAAGCAAACTGACCCAGATGGTGACTTGATTAAAATATCTCAAGGTGTGAAAATGATGATGTTGATGGGGTATGGGACACCCTTCAATGGATCACAGGGATGCCCCAATTGGGATAAGCAAGTGTCTTGAGTGATGGGTCTAGATAGTAGACAATTTGTTTAGAAAATGATTGTGATAAAAAAAGTGATTGGATTAAAATCTGAGCTAATGATAGGTCCAATAGCAAGGACACATGCTTCAAAAGGCTCAAAAAGATAGGATAGGTGCTACAGGTGACAAGTGATAAAAATGAGCCACTTACCATAAAAGTCAGGATTCTTAAATTAGAAATCCACTGTTAGGATAGTGAAAATGGATAAAAAGATTTTTTGGGATGATAATAGTGATGTATTTGGAGTTCAAAAAGGTACTGGGCTGGTATGCCTTGATATTTTAGGAAAATGAAAATTTTAACGAGGGTGGGTAAGTCATGTTTTTAGGATGTTATTAGAGATGGTGATACACGGTGGGAGGGATAGAATTAATTTTGGGGTGAAAATGGAGAGGGGGTATGGGGAGGTTGATATAGGCTAGGGAGGCTATTGGTGAGCTCATTTGCACACATTAATACCTAGGGATCTAGATCTTGATGAAAAACCATGGATAAAATCCCTCGAGCTTCACATTATGGAGAATGGGTTTGGGTGCACTAGAGAAAGCCAGAGGTAGGACCATCGATAAGTAGGAATTTTGTGAATTAAGTTCTTGTGATTTTTTGAATGTTTTAGATGAATTTTGGGATAGATTTAGGAATAAAAAATTGGTGAGCATTGTGAGTTTGTAATCTTGTGACTACGAATTTTTCCCTCAATCACGGGGTTATTGAGACTAGTGGTGTGAATGCTGAAATAATGGAGGGGTCATCAGGGTAAATGGTGGGATTACAATCCCACTACTGGGTAATAGTGGGATTGAAATCTTGCTAATTAGGAGTCATGAGGTTACAATCTCACAAATGGGTAATCATGAGATTGTAATTCCATAGGTAGGGAGTGATGGTATTGTAATCCCACCTGCTAGTGGCAAGATTGCAATCCCACTAGTAGGTAGTAGTGATATTGTAATACTACTACTAAGAAAGTGGTGAGATTGTGGAAATTATAGTGGGATTGTGAGATGGGGTTTAGATGTCTAAGGTTGGGGTTAGGAAGGAGAAAATTAGATATAGGAAAGGCTAAGGGAGTGTTAAAAGAGGTAGTTGGTTAGGTATTAAAAGGACTTAGGACTTAGGATGTGAGATGGGGTTGTGGGTTTTGAGGGCAATTAGTATAGGAGTGGGGAGGGGTTAAATGGTAGGATGGGTGGGGTTAATTATTAGGGTATGGGTAAGGATCAGGTAGGTAGATGATGGAGATGATAGCGATGATAATAAATTATGTGTGTTTATGATGTAGGAGCGTTTAGGGATCCTCACATCATGATATCAACATCCCAAGGTCCTCCATGAGTTATGGAACATGATGTCAAGAGAGTAAGAGTCTTGAAACTGGTGGGGCTACATGACATGGTGATGATGCCATCTATTAGGATTGACCATGCCTTGATCACAACATTGGAGGAGAGATGACATTCTGAGACCAGCTCCTTCTACTTTGTGATAGGTGAGATGACCATCACCTTGGAAGATGTTTATAGGATTTTCCACCTACCAATGACTAGCATGAGGATCTACTATAGATCTTGGACATTGATGAGGACATTATAGAGACTAGGTGGTAATTTTCAGATTGGTGTATGTGATGGATCTATTGACTTAGATAGGTGTCAGCGGGAGGATACTTTGGAAGGACTGACTTTGGTGGTACTGGCTCTTGTGTTTGGCATCTTATTGCTGGATAAGAGTTAGATATGGTTTCACCTGGGCTAGGGGGATGTTTTAGTAGATATGATACATGATCATAGGGTTTTTACATGGGGTCCAATTATGTTAGCCCATTTATATATAAAGTTACATCTTTGGGCCTATAGGGGAGCACAGAGCTTTGGGCCCTCCTTATTAATGTAGATATGGAGCTAGGAGCACATTGATATTCATTGACCATTAGGGACATTAACAAGCTTGGAGCCAAGGTAGTCGATGGTTTTTAGATGGTGCATGGAGGTGGGAGTTTCACTAGGCAATACGAGAGATGTGATGTTTTATTAAGAGGCCTTTAAAACTTTGTGCCTAGATAATATTACCTAGATGCCATATAAGGGCATTATTTTTGGGTGGGGGATGAGGCATGCACTTAGTTTATGTTGACCCCATATTACATTACTACTAGGCATGGCTAAATCATTAAGAGGTATAGGCCTGATCATGTACATTAGCAGTTTGGGCTTGTTCAGGATTTGCCCTTCCTTAAACACATTTTTGCATAGAGTGAGTGGGAGAGGCCTTACTGGGGAAGGCCATGAAATGGCTAGATGTAGTTTTTGATTATGACCAAGTGGATCCATGATAGTGGGATTTTGCATCAATCACAACAAATCTAGGAGTTATTGATGCATATTCAATATGGTGGTAAGCATAGGTGAAAAGGTGATTAACACGATCGTAAGTGGCAATTAGTAGGGTAGTATGATGAGTATTGGCTGTATGAACTCAGTTATATTAGTGGGCTCATTGATAGAAATTAATGCTTGTGTAGGAAGCCATAAATGGAGGAGTAGGAGGAGATGATATGATGGATGTTGATAGGTTTGATAGAGATGATGAATAAGATCTAAGGTAGGTAGGGTATAGGTGGCTCCACAAGTAGGTATCCCATAGGTGCCAGCATATCTAGTTGGAAGAGCAGGGCCCTCTCATCCTCCTAGATCAATAAAGGATGAGGCCTTGGTAGTGAGTTTATAGGTAGAGATCCAAGCATGCATTATGGAGATTAGGGATATTACATGGGAGAGGGATCAAATTCATGCCTATTTAAAGGCTATATAGAGTCAGGAGGATGGGTAGCTGACTTAGGTGTAGAGAGGGATTTTAGTTTTATAGACTTGAGTTGAGTAGAGGGATAAAGAGATATATTGACTACAGACACATGTGATACCTTATAGGGATAGATTCATCAAAAAGATGCACAGATTGTTACCTTGTAGGCTCAAGTGAGTTAGGGATGGGTGGGGTTAATTTATAGGGTATGGGTAAGGATCAATTAGGTAGATGATGGAGATGATAGTGATGATGATAGATTTTGTGTGTTTATGATGCATGAGCATTTAGGGATTACAATCCCACTAGTGGGTAATAACGAGAATGAAATCCCACTAATTAGGAGTTATGGGGTTACAATCTCGGTAATGGGTAATCACAAGATTACAATTCCATAGGTAGGGAGTGATGAGATTGTAATCCCACTATTACTAGTGACAAGATTGGAATCTCGCTAGTAGGTAGTAGCAGTATTATAATACTGCTACTAAGAAAGTGGCAAGATTGTGGAAATTGTAGTGGGATTGTGAGAGGGGGTTTAGATGTATAAGGTTAGGGTTAGGAAGGGGAAAATTAGATATAAAAAAGGCTAAGGGAGTGTTAAAAGAGGTAGTTGGTTAGGTATTAAAAGGACTTAGGACTTAGGATGTGAGATGGGGTTGTGGGTTTTGAGGGTAATTAGTATAGGAGGGGGGAGGGGTTAGATGGTAGGATGGGTGTGGTTAATTGATAGGGTAAGGGTAAGGATTGGGTAGGTAGATGATGGAGATGATAGGGATGATGATATATTGTGTGTGTTTATGATGCAGGAGCATTTAGGGATCCTCACATCATGATATTGACATCCCAAAGTCCTCCGTGAGATATGGCACATGATGTCAAGAGAGTATAGAGTCTTGAAACTAGTGGGGCTACACAACATGGTGATGATGCCACCTATTAGGATCGATCATGCCTTGATCACAACATTGGTGGAGAGATGACATTCTAAGACTAGCTCCTTCTACTTTGTGACAGGTGAGATGACCATCACCTTAGAGGATGTTTATTGGATTTTCCACCTACCAATGACTAGCATGAGGATCTACTATAAATCCTGGACATTGATGAGGAAATTATATATATTAGGTGGTAATTTGTAGATTGGTGTACATGATGGATCTATTGACTTGGATAGGTGCCAGTGGGAGGATACTTTGGATAGACTAACTTTGGTGGTAATGGCTCTTGTGTTTGGCATCCTATTTCTGGATAAGATTGGGAGATGGTTTCACCTAGGCTGGGGGGATGTTGTAGTAGATATGATACATGATCATAGGGTTTTTGCATGGGGCCCAGTTGTGTTAGCCCATTTATATAGAAAGTTACAATTGGGAGCCTATAAGGGATCACAGAGCTTTGGACCCTCCTTATTACTATAGATATGGAGCTGGGACCACATTGCTATTCAACGGCCATTAGGGACATTAACAAGCTTGGAGCCAAGGCAGTCGATTGTTTTTAGATGGTGCATGGAGGTGGGAGTTTCACTAGGCCATGCGAGAGACATGATGTTTTATCAGGAGGCCTTTGACACTCTGTGCCTAAATAATATTACCTAGATGCCATACAAAGGCATTATTTTTGGGTGGGGGATGAGGCATGCACTTAGTTTATGTTTACCCCATATTACATTACTGGTAGGTAGGGCTAAATCATTAAGAGGTATAGGCCTGATCATGTACAGTAGTAGTTTGGGCTTGTTCAAGATGTGCCCTCCCTAAAACAGATTTTTGCATAGAGTGAGCAGGAGAGGCCTTACTAGGGAAGGCCGTGGAGTGGCTATATGTAGTTTTTGATTATGACCAAGTGGATCCATGATAGTGGGATTTTGCATCAATCATACCAAATCTAGGAGTTATTATTGCATATTCGGTATGGTGGTAGGCATATGTGAAAAGGTGATTAACACGATCATAGGTGGCAATTAGTAGGGTAGTATGATGAGTATTAGCCGCATGAGATCATATATATTAGTGGGCTCATCGATAGAAATTAATGCTTATGTAGGAAGCTATAGATGGAGGAGTAAGAGGAGATGACATGATGGATGTTGATAGGTTTGATAGAGATGATGAATAAGATCTGAGGTAGGTAGGGTATAGGTGGCTCCACAAATAGGTATCCCATAAGTGCCAATATACCTAGTTGGAAGGGTAGGGCCCTCTCATCCTCCCATATAAGTAGAGGATGAGGCCTTGGTAGTGAGCTTATAGGTAGAGATCCAAGCATGCATTATGGAGATTAGGGATATTACATGGGAGAACGATCAACTTCATCCCTATTTATAGGTGGTACAGAGTCAAGAGGATGGGCAGCTAACTCAGGCATAGAGAGATATTTTAGTTTTATAGACCTGAGTTGAGTAGAGGGATAAATATCTATCTTGACTAAAGGCACATGTGATACCTTACAGGGATAGATTCATCAAAGAGATGCATAGATTGTTACCTTGTAGGCTCAGGTGAGGTAGCATGATACATAGCTAGAGTAGTCATGTACATAGATAGCCTACCTTTAGGGTCAGGTAGATGGGATCCTAGGATAGCTAACCCACCTTCAGATGTGGATCCAAGAGATACAAAGCTAGCTGGTGACAACAGAGATAGCTCGAGATGCAACAGATGTAGGCCTACAGGGATAAGATATAATGGGAATGATGAGTCAGATCATGTCACTGACCTAAGAGGCCCAGTATTATAGGACCCTATATGAGGGCACAGTTCCACTTGAGTAGAGATACATCTCATTCAGGATGAGTCAGTCATCTGTGCACCAACCATCAAGGAGCAGAGGGTCACAACCACCACTATCATCGTAGTTGTGATGACATTTTTGACATTTGAAGTATTTGTCTAGGTGATTATTTTGTATAGCTCATTCTTTCCCCATGGGCTTGAGCTATACAAAATAATCACCTAGACAAATACTTCAAATGTCAAAAATGTCATCACAACTACGATGATAGTGGTGGTTGTGACCCTCTGCTCCTCGGTGGTTATATATATATATATATATATATACATATATATATATATATATATATGTATATATATATATATACATACATACATACATACATACATACATACATATATATATATATATATATATATATATATATATATATATATATATATATATACACACACATACATACATACATACATACATACATATATATATATATATATATATATATATATATATATATATATATATATATATATATATATATATATATATATATATATATATATATATATATGACATGGATCCCTTGTGGACATTCATATTGTAGTGATTTGATGAGATGTATTTATATATGATGATTCATTATTTTAGATGCTTGTATTATGGGTTATATATGTGATGGACATGTTAGTAGGATTTATGGTTGTATATTATGATTACAATGTTTTATGTGATGATGTTGGTATGCTTTATGGACATATTTTATGATTATGATGTTTCATGTTAGGATTAGTGTTGAGATGATTCATGGATATGATTTATGTGCTAATGTTGTTAAAATGTATGGATATGACTTATGTTTATTATGATTTATGTTATGAAGTATGGACATGGTTTATGGTTATGATGATTTATATGATGGTTATTGTTGAGATGCTACATGAATATGTATTATGATTATGATGATGATGTATCTATTTTAATTATGATTTATGGACATATGTTATGGGTACTACGATATATGTGATGTTGTTGTTAGAATTCATGGATATGATTAATGCATATAGTCATTTAATGGTTAGAGTGTTAGATGAGATGTATATGTTTGATGGATCCCATGATGGATGATGTATAAATTATATTATGTGATGGATTATTTATGTTTAGATATTCCTGTGAGGTTTGATCAGTATGTCCATGTTTGATGATTAGAGATAGATTAATCCCCTTTTTAGATCACAGATTGTCCCTTAGTAGGAATGCTCTTACACCATGGAGGTAGAGGGTGGGTTAGGTAAATGTTTTAAGGATTAGTTTATGACATGGGTAAGGTTTGGATTAGGATGGGAATTGCCTTGAAAGGAATCTTGCCAAGTCATGAGTATATGCAATCCTTTTTAATATTGCATCTTTATAAGATATGCCAATGGTTATGAAAAGACTGTGACATTATAACAAAGATGTGTGAGGGGAACATTTTTTGAAAGGGATGATTCATTTGAAGATAAAATTCAAGGGTCATCCGTGCCATCCTTATTCCCATAATAAAAAGACACACACGTATATACATATATATGCAAACTAAAAATACTTCATTTCATACATGCACATATAACACTCACATATACACAAACATACACATTTCCATAGAATAATTATGAAGATGATGATGCATGGATGGACTCAAGATAGGATGGATAAAGATGGGGATGATGAAGATAGTGGCTGAGATTTCCTTGAGCATGAAAATATGAGCAAGTGCTACCTATATAGTCTGAAAAGACCTCAAGTCAATGTAGTTCTATCTAAGAGATGAGAGATGATGGATCGATAGGTGAGGATAACAAGTTACACTGATGTAGTGATAAATGATGGCCTGGGATGAAAGGATGAGGTGATGGTGATATAGAAATTATATACAGGTTATGTACAGTTCTAGATCATTCTTATCTATGACAAGGTTCAAATCATAGGTCACAACAATAAAGGTCAGGACAATCTTGCTAGGAATCAAAATCATAGTGACCCCTTCTTAGGATAACCCTCCATAATGATAGTGGGAATAAATGGATGGAATGATAGTTCCAATTATTGTAGGTGCTCTTATTGGAGATTATGATCAGTGATTATGCCACATAGTGAGAGATGAAGGGAAGGGAGTTCTACTTCCACATGTAATATAGCTTAAGGTCAATATACCAAGGCATAGGGGTGGCCCCTATTGGTGTGCATAAATTGGTGTGATAAGACCATAAATATTGATATATTTGAGTATGCCAATTACGCCCAGCTTGATTGATAGTTTTCTTCAGGATCTTGATCAGAGTCTTATTTGTTGCTTTTGCTTGTCCATTGTCTTGAGGATAGTATGGGGAAGAGAAATGCTGCATGATATGGTATTTTTGACATAATGACTCAACATATTGATTCTTGAAATATTTTCCATTGTCTGAGATGATATTGGTAGTGATGCCAAAATGACAAATGATTTGATTAAGGATGAATTTTGATATTTGGAGACCAATCGTGTAAGTTAGTGGCATTGCCTCTACCCATTTAGTAAAATATTATGCTAACATTATAATGAACTTATGTCCATCCAAGGAAGTAGGATTGATTTTTTGATCAGATCAAGACCTCATATAGAAAAAGGCCACAAAATCATGATAGGGTGCAGTTCCTACATTGGTGTGTGAATAAGATTTTCATGCTTTTGACAAGCTTCACATTTTCACACGTACTTGCAGGCATCTTGTTCCATGGTTGACCAAAAGTACCCTATTCAAAGGAGCTTCTTAGCTAAAACCATTCCAATGATACGTCCCCCATAGATACCATCATGGACCTCCTTGATGGCTTGAGTGGCCTTATTTGACATTAGACATCTTAACAAGGTTCTATCTTAACCTCTTTGATAGAGCATGCTGCCTAAGATGGTGTAATGAGCGGTTCGATGGAGGAAGGATTTATATTTATGGAGATTTAGGTTAGGGGAAAGGATATTGTCATGAAGGTACCAATAGATATCATGATATTAGGGAAGACTGGGATTATCGATAACACAAATTTAGAGAGGAGTCAGTGACTGATGGGTCAGGGTAATTAATTACTCAATCAAAAAACTATCTTCCAAGACATCTTCAAGAAGGTCAATGAGAAAGCCTAGGGTGGTCATAGAGTCAACTACCTTATTGTTGATTCATGGTACTTGCTCAAATGTGATGGATTGAAAACTAGATTTTAATTTATCCACCAATTGTTTATATGGGAGCAACCTTTCATCTTTCATTTGGAACTCTTCATTCACTTGTTTGATAATTAGTTGAGAGTCCCCATATACCTATAAATGCTGGATATTCCATAAGATAGCAAGATGAAACTTTGATATTAAGGATTTATATTCTAAAATATTATTAGTAAAAGGTAAATCAAGATGAAATACCTTAGAAATAAGATCACCTTGAGGGGTGACCAGAAGGATTCCTCCCCTTGACCCATGAGTAGTGAATGAGCTGTCAAAATATAATTTCCAACAATCTTCCTATGAAGTGTTCATGATGGAATCATCCAAGAAGGGAGTGATAATGGGCTCAATATATTCCAACAAAGCTTCCACTAGTTGATTTGTAATAACCTATCCTTTTATAGCTTTCTGATGGATGTATTCAATGTCAAACTCACTAAATAACATGATCTATTTTGCTATTCTACTTGTTAATGATGATTTGGATAGGAGATATTTTAAGGGATCTATCTTGGGAATTAGCTGTACTCAATTGTTAAACATATAATGCCAGAGTTTTTGTGATGTAAAGACTACAACTAAACATGCCCATTTGACTAGTGTATAATTTACCTCATATGATATTAATGTACAAATGAGATAATAAATGGCCTACTCCTTTCCTTGATCATTTTTCTATGCTAAAAAGGCACCAATAACATTTGGTGTAGCTAAGATATACATGAGTAAAGGTTTTCCTAGAACTGGTGCAGATAAAATAGTTGGATTTGCTAGATATTATTTAATATTTTCAAAAGCCTTTTGACACTCTTCATTCCAATGAAAAATTGCCCCTTTCTTGAGCAAGTGAGTAAAGGGATGACATTTATTGGTGAGATATGAAATAAACTACCTGATATCCTTAAGCTTGCCTTGAAGACTATAAAGTTGTTTAAGCATTTGGGGATGTTCCATTTCAATTATGACTCAGACCTTTGAGGGATCCACCTCAATACCTCTTCTTGATATAATGAACCCTAGCAACTTTCTTGATGTTATGCCAAAGACACACTTTGTAGGGTTCAACCATACCTTATATTCTCATAATATTTCAAAAATTCTATGGAGAATTACAATATGCTCAGATTGTAAGTGATAATTCCCTAAGCTATCATCAACATAGTCTTCCACTATATCATGCATCATGCCATGGAAGATAACAGTCATCACTCATTGATAGGTTGCCCCTGCATTTTTGAGGTCGAAAGGCATGAATTGGTAGCATAATGTGCCCCATGGGGTGATGAATGCTATTTTGTGCTAGTCCTCAGGAGAAATTTGAAATTGATTATATCCTGAGAAACCATCCATGAGAGAAAAAATTTCATACTTGGCTATAGAATCTACAATCATATCAATATTTGGAAGTGGGAAATCATATTTGGGGCATGCCTTATTGGGGAATTCCACCTTGAGGTTTTGAGATAGGGACAATATTGGATATCCAATTAGAATAGTCGATAGGGTAGATAAATCCTACATCCAAGAATTTTTGTAACTCTTACTTGACCAACAATGCCACCTTTGGATGCATCTTATGTAATTTTTGTTGATGGGTTTGGCATTGGGGTGGACATCAAGGTGGTGGACTATTAATGAAGGATCCAGGCTTGGCATATCTTCATAGCTCCATACAAAGATGTCAATAAATTCTCTGATCAATGTAATAAGAATTTCACACTCTGAGTGAGTGAGCGATGCCCCCAGCTTCATGATCTTGGGGTTTTATTTAGTCCCAATGTTTATTTCTATTACATAGTCAATGAGTGAGGGAGATTGATCTTGTATATAAGGGGGGTACTTGATCTTTGGCATGTCAGAGGCAATAATTCCTAGTAACTTGATATCAATATCTAGATAATCTTTTGATTAAGTGGGGATGAATGGGATTTCATCTGGCTCTATGGATAATTCTTGTTCTTATTTTGATCTTTCATCATAATCTTGAGCACTCAATGCTTCCTGTTCTCTGAAGTATGATGATTCACACAAATTGATAGAAAATCCTTTCTTATGATCTTTGGATGGCATATTTTTTTTTTCCCCCACATATTCAAGAATGGTCTCATCATTTTGAAACATATCAAAATTAGGCTCATGTTTAAAATGCCAGTCTATGAGGGAGGGATAATAGAGGGAGATGTTGATGGTGGATATGGAGGTGTCGAGGAAAAGGTTAGTGGTAGCTAGCTCTTTGAATTGAATACAAATAGAACCTGTCTCGATATCTTCATCAGGGAGAATTTGCTCATTTATTAGGATAGAATCCATAATGATGTTGATTGGGTCATCATCATATGGTTTATAACCTAGGCCAAATTTATATCATTTTTCTTGGACACCAATGGGTTCCAATCGACCCTATTCTTGCCTTTCTAGTCCTTTTCCTTTATAGTTCATATTCTCCATTATGTGGTGGACTTTGGGATAGCTTTGTTCAGGTGAGATGACAATTTCATCATCAAGTAGAAGCTAAGACTCATCCTCATCTTATATATATATTCATTAGATAAAAACCTTGCACTTTCAAAAGTTGTAGGCCTAAATTGATACCTAATGGGTTTGACTTCCTTCATATCAGGGGACCCATAGCTTTGGGGAGACACCAAAAGTTGACCAATGCAAAGGGTCTTATACTCATACTCACCACAACCTATGGATGTGATTTTCAATTTGGTAAGATCCGATGTTTGGGTAGATGTGGATGTTATTTGATAAGGAGATATATATTTTTCAGTCGTAGTACTGAAGACAAAATTTTTAGTGTCTTAAAATAATGATGGAGGGATAGATTGATTCATTTGGCAGCTATGATGGTCATTAATTTAGAGAATGGTGACTTTCATTCTTGAATGAGGGAATTTTAGACACTGATGAAGGGTAGATAGGACGGTTTGCATTTCATGGATCTAGGGTCTCCCAAGAAGCATATTATATGGTAGGTCCACATTAACCACATGTACTAAGGTTTGATGATCTATGGATCCCACAACAATAGGAAGGTAGATAGATCCAACTAATGGTCACTCATTATCATCATAGGCCTTTAATATTATAAAAGTAGGCCCAAGTGATGATTCAAAATATCCCCACTTTTTAAAGAAGTCTGCATTACACAAGTTGAGTGTTGATCCTCTGTTTATGAGGACGTAGGAGACACGATGATGAGTAATGGAAACTTCAATATACAGTGGATAATTATGGTGTGGGTCAACTGATGGTAAACCTAAGCACTAAAAATGAGTTATTGGGAGGGGGATATATGAGCTACTAATTCTTAAAACTAGCTTGTGTCCAGATTACTAGGCACCTTTAGGTCATTAAGTACTTTATTCAATATTTCCATATGTAAAGCATATGTTTTAAGGAGTTACATAAGGGAAATTTGGGTAGGGATATTTTCTATTTATTGGATAATGTCATAAGATTTATCAGACTCATTTGTAGCTTTCTTATATGTGTTCCCCCTTGGTGCAGTAGAGGAAGTGGAAGACTGTTGGGATGATGCTGTGAAATGACTATTTTATTATGTCGGGTAGTGATGGTATAATCGGCTATGGCTAGGTTAATTTTTGAAACAAGAGATGAGGAGTCAATAGATGTGGGGATCTTGTAGATTTTGATGGTGTTAATATAGTGATATGGAAGACTATGGTAGTCAATGCAATTGGATGAGGATGCCTGACCCTGGTCTCATTGTGGTCTTTGATTCCTTTTCTTATGTTTTGGAAGAGGATATTTGTAGATACTTAGTTGTCCATATCTTGATTGATTGGGGGTGGACTCTCCTTCCAACTCAATATTACCCTTTTTGATCAAATCTTGTATATAGTGCTTTATTTGCATACAATTCTCAATATCATGTCCTTTCACCCTATCGAATTTACAATATTCATCATCATGATACCAATCTGGTTTGGGTTGGTGATTATCCATGGGCCAAATTTTAGGCAATGTAATCATGTTGGTAGCAACCAACTATTATAACACAGTCTCCAATGGGATTCCCAAGCTTGTAAGAGGGCGCTTTCCTATGTGGGGTCTTGGTTTACCTTGAGGAACCTTAATGGAAGAAGCATGAGGTTGTGGTGGAGGCCCCTTTCTTTGGATGTTTTGGATATGCTATACTTGAGGCTTTGAGTTTGTCACCCCATCTCCTAGAACTTTTTTTTCTTATTAAAGACCTTGGGTTTGTTTGAAAATGAGTTTTATATATTTGGAGTGTGCTATTGTGAGAAAGTAGCTTGATAGTTCCTTTCTCTATGAGGGATTTTTTAATTTACATCCCCTTTTCTATAATCTCATCAAAATATTTTGCACATTGTAATTTTAGCTGATATTTCAATTTTGTATTGAGGTTGTCCACAAATATTTTGGCTAACTACTTTTTAGGTACAATACACCTTAATTGACTTGCGAATGCTCACCATCATTACAAGAAATAGAAAAGGCTTTCCCCATTTATTTGCTTCATGTTATAGAGGTCAATAATAGATATGTCATGTTCTATATTGAAAGAGAAATGTCTAATGAATTGCTCTATTAATTCCCCAAAGCTTGGAATTGACCCCTTAAGAAGATGCATGAACCATTCTAATGCTGGTTCTGTCAAAATTTTGTGGAAAAGCCTTAATAAGTAAGCATATTTATATGCTAATTCATGGAAAGCAACATAAAATTCATGTATATGGTCCCTTGGATCCCCTTTCCCCTTATATTTCTCAAAATTTGGGACCTCAAAATATGAGGGGAATAGGATTTGTAGAATGCTGATGTCCACAGTGATGAAAAAAATTCCTCATATTTGTACTTGAGGGCTTGGGACCGAGGATCCACCTATTGGAGGGTTTCTTTCATCATCTTCCTTTTTTGGGCAAAGGTAGGATTCCCAAGAGAATGGATGGCTTGATTATGGCTTCCTTATGGAGCGTGGGTATGATGGTTGGCATTATTGGTATGACTTAAAGTATTGGTATTGTGGTTAGGATTATTGGGGTTTTGGACATTATGAGAGGTGTTGGTGTTGTTGTGTTGTGGGGATGGTGGGCATTGATTATGAAGGAGGAGATTGATTTGTTTTGTAAGCTGATTTAGAATGTCTTAATGGTAGCTTATCTCTGATTAGCCTCAGTACGGTGGTTGACAATAGGCAGTTGTTGGTTTCTTTCCTCTAAAAATCTATGGTCCACTTCTTGATGGTCATTTGGTTGTGGGGATTTTGATGGGAGAATGATATTATTTATATTGGTGTGATCATAATTTGGTTGTTGTAGACACCTAAATATGGCCACTAATGACCTCTAATTAGGCTTTTGGCCAATTTCCACTTAAAATATGCAATTTGGTCTAAAAACACTACAATGCATTAAATGATGTGAAACTAACATATTCAAGTGCCAATTTTAGACAGGGTATCCTTAAATGGGGTAATAAAATTTATGGGCTAGCTAACTTTGATCATATTATTTTGAGCCAAAATGCTAATTTTGCACCTAGGTGCTCTGGATTGCTCTTTCCTATCAAATCTCATACACAAGACATGTGCCTTTGTTATTTATTGTTGGTAACATCCTAAATAGAATAATGGATCCAATGCATCTAAGATTGCCTTCCAATTCCATTCTAATCAAATTTTAGACCAATAACAAGGCATTCTGATCAATCTAAAAAATTTGTGCACAAAGTGCTCAAACATGCTTAAGAGCTAATTAATCTAAGTTATAGCCTAATTATGAATTCCATGAAAACTTGTCGAATACTTGTTTTTAGAAATGAATATTGAATATTTTCATCATCAGGTGACCTCATTTCTTGGGAAGAGATCCCTAGGCCATAAATGCCACAAATATCAGGATTCATGCCTTCCATGCCTCATGAAATCCCTCCATGCCTCTTAATTGCTCATCTATCCCAAATATTAATGAGCCTATTTATCAATATTAATTCCAAAAATTGAATCAATCGTCAACCACACATGCCAATCTCAAGATGGACAGTTCAGGTTGATTCTAGACATTCTCAAAAATCTATAAATAGGAGGCCTTACCACATGAATTTTAAGGCTTGATAATGCAAATTTATAATGCACAAATGATTCCAAAAGCCAACTAGTGTTATCATGCCAAATTTATTCCAAGCCAAGCCAAGCCACAAAGCCACAAGGTGCCAAGGAGAAGAGGGGATAGCCAAGTCTCCTTTGATGAAGACCTCATGAGCACAAGCCAAGAAATCCACTAAAATAAGCATTTTGGAGAATCCAAGGAAGGTAAAATAGGATTTCTTTTGCATTGTAGTTGTGTGTTTTATTCATGTTTGTTAACTAAGCTCTCCCTAGTGTCTAGGCCTAGAGATGTTATGCTAGTTAGTGTGTTTCTTTCATTTTATTTTCATTTTGAAACTAACACGATACTAACCATCCTCTCTTGAGTTGAATTCTTAGATCACATATGTCTGAGAGTGCTACCTACAACAAGTATTGAGTGCTACCTACACAGTCCTAGAGTAGGACCTCAAGTCATTATAGTTCTGCCCCTACAACAGAGGAATTCGATTAGTGTAGTAGTCAATTCAAACAAAATGGGCACACCTAGTAAAAAGGAAAAGTATGACATAAGAAGAGGCAATTTGGTACATTAAGACTTAATGTTTCCCCTAGTTTGCCCATAGGCGGTTATAACTAGGACACAACAACATAGATCAATGATATTAATTTTCTCAAAGGTGGTTATAATTAGTAGCAAGACCAGTGGTAATAAAGGAATAATAAATGAAGGATGAAAATACCAAAAATTCTATCACACTACTCCAAAATATGATCTCTATATGAAGTACTTGAACCAATTGATGAAACTAATCAGATCCCTTGATGATGAAAATATGTAATGATTAGCAAAAATGAAGGTCAAACGGGCTAGGCTTTAGAACACACTGAGTTGATAGGTCAAAAATGTAAATTGGATACAGTTAAGAGGATGGATAAGAATGATATTTGTACAAATAAGAATAGTGATAAAATGGCATAACTGAAATGGTCCTTATAGACAATACACCTTAGCGCTCAAACATAGTATCTATAAAGCTCATCAGGCTTCTTGGGTACATAATGGTAGATTTCCAACCAATAAAGATAACCATCAAAGCCTAATATAATCAAGAAAGATAATCACAAGGTACCATTAGTTTGATAGTTATCATTGGGCCTTTAACCCATGATACACTTTACCATGTGCTTGATCTTGAGTTATCATATAATATGCTTCTAGGCAGGCCTTGGTTACATGAGATTTGTGCAATCCCATCAATGCTGCACCAATGTATCAATTTTTCCCACTCAGTGATGGAAGTGAATATTTTAGGAGATTTACACCCATATGAACACTGCAAACATCTTGAGGCTAAATTTTAAAGCTACAATTATCAGTCTAGCATGAATCCAAGTTCCAAGCAGGATAAAGGAAAGGCTATACTTATTGATCCTTCACCGGATAATTACACAGATCCTAATACCTTGGATTCCCTTTACCACATGCCACCTCCTGAAGCTTCTAATCATTTCACCATTTTAGATAATGGACCAGGAGAGTATGTGACCCATGATACATTTCATATTGCCAATCTCCCTCAGATTTTGAAAACCTTTGGGCAGCCTAAAGTCAGTCTACATATACATTAGAAACAAAAGAACAAAGATAAGGGACCTATCACACTTGTACCAATATCTAGCCTAGAACCTGATCCTCTTGAAGGGGACAAATCATGGTTATATAATGACAACCAAGCTGATTGTTATAAAAATGCAAAGTACCCTATTCCCAATAGGATCATAGAGCGTCACAATTATGAAGGAAGAGGCCTTGGACCAAATCAACAAGGAACCATCAAGCCAATTTACATGACTAAGTATGAAAGACCTTATGGACTTGGATTTAAACTACCTGGGGGTGACCCCACATATCTTATTCAAACTCCATCACCAGTGACTAGTGATGATGATGCTGATAGTGAAATAAAGTCCGATCACAGCCTCACCTTTGATGACCTAGTTGAAACCAACCTGTTTGATAACAATGCCATTTGTACCCTTACCCTGGCTATTCATCGTAACCCATTGCCATTATATTATGCCCAACTGATAGATTAAGACAAACAAGAATCCTATCTACCAATTGATGAGTTACAAGATGATGAGGCATTATGTGACTTCTTAGGCCTCAGAGACAACATTCTGTTGGGAGATCACAAGTCAAGATTCTCAATTACATTAGATCCTGTAGCCTATTTTGGAGAGCGGGTGAACACCCTTAGCTAAAAAAAAATAAGTAAAACATTGAGGTCCCAAAGTGAAAACTTCTTTGAGGTGCTTTCTGAGTAAGGAAAAATTAAAGATAGAGGCTAGTCTAGTGGTGAAAACCTATGTCAGGGACCATTAGATGGGGATGTTCATTCTTCTTTGAATTTAAACCAGAAGACCACCAATGATGAACTTGCCTATGGATCTAAGTTTAGTTCTGCACAAAAATTAGTATTTGATCAAATTCTTCAAGAATTTATGACTATTTTTGTCATATGGCCAGATATCTCATTAGGGGACTCAAATTCATCGTGCCTAGGATAAGTTGAAGAGCAAGTCCTAGCAGAGGACCCTGTCATAGTCTAATAGTTCAAGTCATTGCCTACTATCTTAGAAGATGGTTCAACCCTTGTAGTCAAAGATACCATAGAGGTAAACATTGGGAATCTATCATAACTAAAATGGATAAAATTAGGTGCATCCCTCATTGAGGAGGAACAAGAAGTATTTACAACTCTATTGAGATAATTTGTAGATATCTTTGCATGGGCCTATTTTGACATGCTAGGTTTGGATCCCGCCTTGGTTCTGCACCACCTTGTTAATCCTAACACCAAATTGGTAAAACAAAAGCTACGTGAGATGCATCCTCATATTTCTATATTAATAAAGAAAGAGTTGGAAAACATCTTAAATGTAGGATGTATCTGATCCATTGACTAGTTAGAATGGATCTCTAATGTGGTACCTGTTAGTAAAAGGATTGAAGGGATCAAAATCTATACTAATTTTCAACACATCAATAAAGCTTATCCTAAAGTTGATTTTCCATTGCCTAATATTGACATGATCATTAACTCCATGATAGGTTATGAAATGCTTCCACTCATGGATGGCTTTTTGGGATATAACTAGATCAGAATATCGCTAGAAGACCAACATAAAATAATGTTCACCACTCTATGGGGAACATTTTGTTATCAGGTAATGCAATTTGGCCTTAAGAATGATATAGCTACATATCAAAGGGCTATGACTGTCATATTCCATGATATGATGCATGATATTGTTAAAGACTATGTTGATGACATATTAGGAAAATCCAAAACTAGGGTCAACCATCAGTAGTGTTGTGTAAGATATTTGAAACATTATGAGAGTACAAATTTAGACTCAATCCAAATAAATGTGTGTTTGGCATAACCTTAGGAAAATTACTTGGATTCATCTTGTCTCGTAGAGGTATTAAAGTTGATTTGACTAAAGTCCATGCTATAATCGAGATGCTACCACCGATCAATTTAAAGTAACTCCATAGTTTATAGGGTAAGATCTAATCAATCTGATGCTTCATCTCTCAGTTAAAAGACAAGTGTCACCCATTTACACACCTTCTAAAGAAGGGATTTTCATTTCACTAAGATGATCATTTCCAAATGCCTTTTCAATAACTCAAAGACTATCTTGTTAATCCACCTATTTTATTACCTCCTATGCTGAGAAAGCCATTCTTGTTATACCTATCAGCTACTGACCATGCTTTGGGGGCACTCTTAGCTCAACATGATGACAATGAAAAGGAACATGCCATTTATTACCTAAGCCATACCTTGGTTATAAATATGTACCTATTGAAAAATCTTATCTGGCCATGGTCTTCATAGCTTAGAAACTACACCATTACATGTTGAATAATAAGACCATGGTCATTTCAAAAGTAGATCCGGTCAATTATCTACTATCTAAAATAGCTTTAAAATTTAGAATGGCTAAATGGATCATGCTTATTAGTGAGTTTGACATAGAGTATGTTAATCAAAAAGCAATCAAGGGATAAGTTCTTGCAAATCAACTCACTGAATCACCTCTCACAGACACATAACCACTCACATTTCAATTTCTTGATGAATCCATAATGACCATCATTGACACACCCCTGGAGGAGAAGCCTTGGAAGCTATATTTTGATGGTTCATTTATTGAACATGGATTTTGGGTAGGCCTATTATTTATTACACCACAGGGGGATCTAATCCCTAAATCATTAAAAATCAACTTTCTTTATATAAACAACATGGCCGAGTATGAAGCACTTGTTGTAGGACGTCTACAAGTAGTGTATTGAAATATATATCATCTCTAAGTTTATGGTGATTCTCAGTTAATCATCAATCAAGTCATGGATCATTTTCAGACCAAAGATGACAAGCTGGTTCCATATAAAGCCATGGCCGACACCGTTAAGCAAAAAATTGCCAACATTTAGTTTGATCACATACCAAGGTCTAGTAATAGAACTATAGATGCCATGGATACTATTGGCACTTTGATTTGACAAATAGATAAATCTAGAGAGTATCAGTTCCTTATCGATAATTTTTTAGCACCAGCTCATGAACCTTCAACTATTGCAATGATTTGTGATATTATTGGTCCTAATTCTATCTAGTACTCAGACCTTTACAACTATCTTCAGGACCAAGTTATACCATCTAATGTATCTCAAAAATAAACTAAATCCTTCATTCATCATTCCAATAATTATACTCTACTTAGATCCACCCTTTACCATCACAGTTTTGATGCAACTCTACTTCATTGTTTAACTTCCGCAGAGTCTATACTAGCATTAAGAGAAATTCATGGAGTATGTGGATTTCATTATAGCAGGGTAGTCCTATCCAAAAATATCTTATGTACTGGTTATTAGTAGCCCATGATGGACATAGATGTCGTTGCATATGTAAAGAAGTGTGAAAAATGTCAACAACATGCTAATCCGATTCATGGCCCAGCCAAAAATCTGAAATTGATGTTGACACTATAGCCATTTTCTACATGGGGACTTGACCTCATTGGGAAGATTAACCCCACTTCATCTGATGGCCATAAACATATCCTTATAATGATTGAGTATTTCACTAAGTGGGTTGAAGCTATACCCTCACCTTCATGACTAGAAAGTAAATTTTCAAATTCATCTTCAACCATCTCATTTGCTACTATGGTATCCCCTCTAACATTATATCTGATAATGGATGATCATTCAAGAATAAGGATGTAGACCAGCTATGTACTAAATTTTACATCACACAACATTTTTCTATAATATATTACCTTCAAGGTAATGGCCAAGCTGAAGCATCGAATAAAACAATTGTTAACATTCTCAAAAATATTTTCAATGATGATGGCCATGACTGGCACCTACAAATATTCTCTACCCTTTGGGCATACCATACCAATCATCATACCCCCACAGGGCCACTCCATACTCACTTGTTTATGGTATGGAAGCCATCCTTCCCATTGAGGTTGAATTGCCTTCACTGTGCATCTCTTTCAATCATGTCCTAGATGATCATGACTATCGAGTAGCTCATCTATAAGAGCTAGAAATACTTGATGATAAATTCCTAACTTTGCTCAACAATCTTTAGTTATATCAAAACCAACTCAAAGGCCACTATAATCGATGTGTTAAGTATAGAACATTTAAACTTAGTGATCTTGTTCTTAAAGAAAACCAAAAGAATACCATGACTGAAAATAAACATAAAGGAAAATTTAAACCAAACTAGATAGGGCCTTACATCATTACTATAGATTATGGATCAGGATTATAGAGGTTTGCGCCACCAGATAGAGATAAACTCCTTGAGCTAATGAATATTGTTCATCTCAAGTGATATTATGCTTGAGTGTTAAGGTGTATTCTCTGTAAGGATCATTTCAATTATGCCATTTTATGACTATTATTATTTGTACTAATATCATTCTTATCCATCCTCTTAGCCACATTCACTTTACATTTCTGACCTATCAACCCAGTGTGTTCTAAAGCCTAGCCCATTTGACCTTGGTTTTTGCCAATCATTATGTATTTTCAACATCGAGGGATCTGATTAGTTTCATCAGTTGGTTCAAGTACTTCAAATAGAGATCATATTTTGGAGCAGTGTGATAGATGTTTTGGCAATTACATCCTTTATTTGTTATTCCTTTCTTACCATAGGTCTTGCTACTAATTATAACCACCTTTGAGAAAATTAGTACCATTGATCTATGTCATTGTGTCCTGGTTATAACCACCTATGGGTAAACTAGGGGCAACATTAAGCCTTGACATACCAACTTGCCACTTCTTATGTCATACTTTGCCTTTTTACCAGGTGTGCCTATTTTGTGTGAATTGACTGCTACACTAGTCAAATTCCTTTGTTGTAGGGGTAGAACTACAATGACTTGAGGTCTTACTCTGGGACTATGTAGGTAGCACTCGATACTTGTTGAGGTTAGCTCAGTCACCCCCTTTCCATGCTCTCACCATTTTGCGAGTAACCTAAGTTTTAACGCTCTCACCATTTTGTGAGCTTGAACCATTTGGTGTCTTGTCATTCTTGATTGAGTTGAGATACTTCAAAAAATTCTAAAAATATTTGAAAAATTATTAGAAAAGAATAAAAACATTGACCACTTGTTTGCCTTAAGGATTTTGGGAACCCTTACTAAGTTACAAGCAAATAACTTGTCACTTAGTTTTCCCATCCATTTTGGCCTTTTATCTCATGCACATACCATTTTGTAAGACCATTCCTCTTCTTCTATCACATCCATTATATTTTTTTCTCAGTTATCACATTCCTCCCATTCCCTAGGAGAACTACATTTGGTCTGATGTTTTTTATTAGATATTACATCCATGGAACTCTGTAGGCAATGTCCACTGACCTAGTGCATATGGAGAAAACTAGGCCACACCCTTCCTTTTCTTCTATTCTCTCATTTGTTCAGTTTTTGCCTATTTTCTAGGGGTAATGTTTGTATGGTTTTTATTGCATTATTTATTTATTTTTGCTTATTTTGTTTGTTTTTCTACCTATTTGTTTGCTTTCAACACTGTTGCCTTGATTTGGTTTATGTGTGTTCATTGGGTGATTCCTTGCCCACATTTATACTCAAATCCATCCATATTCACTTGTTTACATTGTCATCATGGTTTGTATCATTAGTGCATTATTTTATATTGTGTATTAGATTATAGGAGTCAGTTCTTATGCATATTTTGACCAAGTCCTCATAATTTTATATGATGATGCCTACCGACATGTACTACAATAAACCTAAGCTTTAAGAATTTTATTCAGCAATGGCGGTATCTCTTTGGCACTAACATCTTGATTCCATCCTAATCATATCCAAAATAGAGTAACTAAACATGAAATAATTCCAAACCTTATTAGTTAAGATGAGCATCTCCTTACTAGTAGGTTGTTCTAATTGATCATTATCCTCTATGTCAATTTATCATCATCCTTGACCAAGTTTATCATGTTTGCCATAATCAGTGTCCAATGATTATAACTGCTTATGGGCAAATCATTGCACCCCATCCCACCTACATTTCTCAATGATTATAATCACCTTTGGTAAAATCATTGTGTTATCACCACTTTAATTTTTTAGCCCATACAGGGGCATGTTATTATTATTTTTATCTGCCTTAACAGGGGTAGCTC
Organism: Torreya grandis; assembly: GCA_037957365.1. Classification (NCBI taxonomy): domain Eukaryota; kingdom Viridiplantae; phylum Streptophyta; class Pinopsida; order Cupressales; family Taxaceae; genus Torreya; species Torreya grandis. The sequence continues at coordinate 5,675,554 of JARHVA010000004.1, forward strand.
CATCTTCTTAATGATTATAACCACCTTTGGGCAAATTTATTTTATTATCATACCACATTGCCACTATTTGGGTACAATACTTATAAATACCTTTGGGTAAACCATTATACACCATCTCACTTGCATTCTCAATGATTTTGACTACTTTTTCAATATCATTGTGTTTTCACCCCATCATCTTTCCTTTTTTTGGTCCCCTCATTTCGCTTCTTATCAAGGGACTGTTTGCTGAACTACTTGTGCCAACCGTTCCCTCGAGGGGGCATCATATAGTTAGTTTATCATCATTGTAGTTATAGGCATATAGGACCTTTTCATTCTTTGTGAAGATGTTACTATGCTTATAGCTTGCAATGCCTTCCCAAATAGAGGCAAACTATAGACACCTAAATCTGGCCACCAATGACCTCCAATCAAGATTTTGGCCAATTTCCACTTAAAATATGCAATTTAGCCTAAAATAACTAAAATTCATAAAATGATGTGAAATTGACATATTCAAGTGCAAATTTTGGTCAGGGTATCCCTAAATGGGGCAATGTAATCTATGGGTTAGCTAACTTTGATCAGATCATTCTGAGTCAAAATGCCAATTTTGCACTTGGGTGCTTTGGATTGCTCTTTCCTATCAAATATATTGCACAAGACACGTGCATTTTTCATTCGTTGTTGGTAACATCCTAAATGGGATAATGGATCTAATACTTCTGACATTACCTTCCAATTCCAATCCAGTCAAATTTTGGACCAATAACAAGGCATTCTAATCAATCTGAGTAATTTGTGCATAAAGTGCTTAAACATGCTTAAGATTTAATTAATCCAAGTTAGATCCTAATTAATAATTCCATGAAAACTTGTTGAATACTTTCTTTTAGAAATAAATATTGAATATCTGCATCATCAGGTGATCTCATTTCTTGGGAAGACATCCCTAGGCCATAAATGCCACAAATATCAAGATTCATACCTCCCATGCCTCATCAATGCCCTCCATGCCTCTTAATTGCTCCTCTATCCCAAATATTAATGAGCCTATTTATCAATATTAAATCTAAAAATTGAATTAATCCTCAACCACACATCTCAATCTCAGGATGGACAGTTCAGGTTGATTCTAGACATTCTCAAAAATCTATAAATAGGAGGCCTTACCACATGAATTTTAAGACTTGATAATGCAAAGTTATAATGCAAAAATTATTCAAAAATCCATTACAACTAGTGTTATATTCCAAATTGATTCCAAGCCAAGCCAAGCCATAAAGCCACAAGGTGACAAGGAGAAGAGGAGATAGCCAAGTCTCCTTTGATGAAGACTTCATGAGCACAAGCCGAGCAAGCCACTACAACAAGCATTTTGGAGCATCCAATGAAGGTTGGGTTTCTTTTGAATTCTAGTTGTGTGTTTTATTCATGTTTGTTAACCAATCTCTCCCTAGTGTCTAGGCCTAGAGATGTTATGCTAGTTAGTGTGTTTCTTTCATTTTGAAACTAACATGATACTAACCATCCTCTCTTGAGTCAAATTCTTAGATCACAGTGGTAAGGTGCCCCCAATTTCTATACTTCGAGCCAACACTTCATCATGATTTTCATATAGGTATTGGTCGATGAGATGATGGACACCATTATTATTGAGGAGGTTATTACTTTCATTTTTCACTCGAGGTGTATGGATGTCACTGTGAAAGTCCTCATATTCCTTATTCGGGTCCATGATTTCCCCCCTAGTATTGTCATATTGATTAAAGCCTTGTCCTAGGTAGAATTGAAATCAGGTTTGGATAACCATGGTGAGAGATTAAGAGGATGAAATGTTATGAGGTGTGATTGAGGATATTTTAAATATAAGCCTTGGTTAAAATATTAGACTACTAGTGGTCAATGGGGAATATTGATGGATAAGGTAACTAGAAATTATCAAGAAATGAAGGTCCTTTAAGAGATCAATCTAGCAAGGATAAAAGATGATGATGGGATAAAATAACTTAGTTCACTAGCAAGTGGATAAGTTGATGGGTGCTAGGAGACAAAGATATCTGATAGGGATAACGGATAGTGATGGGTGCTAGATTGATATCTTATAAGGCCATGTTAAAAAATAATTTCAAGTTGCGATAGGATGACTAAAGATATATGGGAATTAAGTGACCACCAGTATTTTGATCTTTCATTCTTAACTAATATTTAAAAGGGTAATGGGGAGAAGTGGATAGCGATGAAAAGTGATGGAAAAAAGTGTGGACAAGGGCTACTAGATAGGTGAATGGGGGAGGTGATAAGATGATGGATATGCATAATAAGGGATTAGAATGGGTGGCATGTGGATATAGGTGGAATCTATGGGTGGTCAATCTAATGAGGATGGGATGAAATATAAGAGATCAATATGATATATGGACAAATGAGGGTGGATTTTAAATTATTGAAAAGATGGTTTTGAATCCAATGGGTATGGATAGGGGATGAGTAATGGGAAATGATGGTACTAAATAAATGACAAATATAGGGGATGCGATTATGATATATGGGTTATGGTCTTATATGAAAGTGTGATGATATAAGAATAGAATAGGAAAAGTTCTATATGAGTGGATAATGGAAGACGAATTATGGAAGGTGGATAATATTTTAAAAAAGGGGTTATTGGATAATGCATAAAGGAGATAAGTTTCTATAGGTGATATACAAATAAGGCTAGGATGTATGATGTGACAAAGTATGGTGACAATGATGTGGATGAGGTGGGGACCTAGCTATATAGGGGAGACTTATAATGGTGTAATGGATATGCAGGTGAAATTATAATGGACTAATGATGATGGGATAAGGATGAGTATCCTAGGCAAAATGGGATATTATGATGGAAATAGATATATTATGGAAGCGAAGAAGTGATTAAGGATGTAAAATATGGATCACCAAATGGGAGGTAGATATGGTGTGATTTAGTCTATATGAAGGAATATGATATGTAAGGATTAGTGGGTACAAAAAGATAGGTGGGGTTGGTATAGATGTGATTAGATGGAGTAGATAAAGGTGTGATTAGGATAAAATGGACAAGATGAGAAAAAGATAAGATGGGTTATATGATTGCTATAGAATGAAATATGTATGGATCGCTATGGGATGATTAATGATAGGATTAAGATGGATAATGTGTAGAAATGACAAAAAAGTGGATAAGGTGTATTATGGAGGCATGCGGGAAAGTGTGTAGTGATGATCAAAGAAAATATGAATGGAAAATAATTACAAGAAGTTAGGATAAATAATGAATGATAGATGTGAAGGGTGGACTAGATGGATATAATGGATTGTGTGGTGATAAGATGATATAAGGGTAATATAGATGAAGATATGATCAATAGATGGACTATATAGATAAGGGAATTAAAATGAGATATGATGACTAAAGAATAGAATGAGTAGATTAATGAATCAAAAATGGAATATGAGGATAAAAAAGTGAGGGGATGGGATGATATAAGTAAAAGATAGGTGGATAAGTGGATGATTGGTGTAAAAGATTGATTATGGGGATAATAAGATGTGATGGAAGGTGGATATGATGTAAAGGGGGATGTCCCAAAAAAATATGAAATATGATAATTATATGGGGCTATGGATGAAGGTAAATACTAGGTGGATATAGGTATGTGATGAAAATGTAAAGGAAATAGATGATGAAGAGAATGGATAGAAAGTGGATAATCACTACGTGTGGGATGCTATGAGATATAAATAGGATGGTCAATATAAGGAAAATGGGGAAGAAATGTGTTATATAAGTGAATAAAGTGGGATCAAATATACAAGGATGTGAAATGGAAGTGAATATTAAATACTATGGAATGGATATAGATAAGAGAATGTTTGTAGGATGGATGGATGTATGATAAGGATTTAATTAAAATGCACAAGGAAGGATGTGATAAGAGGATGGTGCTAAGTGAGATGAATCCTATAAGGCATGGGTAGGATAAGGAAGTGAATATAGAAGGGTATGGTCAAAAGGGATATGACAAAAAGATAGTGGATGCTAAGTGTTATGGGATGGGTGTGGACAGAAGGGGCACTATTAACTAAGTATATAATGATGGAATGATATAGTATGATTATGGAGGTGGAGTAGGGTATATGATGGCCAAAAGATTGGTGAAAATATACAAATTATTAAGGAAGAAGGATGATATTAGGATGAGTGTGGAAAGTGATAAATGGAGTAAGATAAATGCTATGGAGTGAAAAAGAGAGATTATGTGATATGGATAGTCAAGATGGGATGAAGGAATGAGATGAAGAGATGATGGGATATAGGAAGTGATCTTATAGGTTTTCTAAGATATGCACACAAAAAGTATGGGCATGACTTACTCGACTATCAAACAAAATAGGTCTCATCACAACACAAAAATAATAATGCACAAGCACAACCCTAATTAGTAAATTGTATAGGAGTGCAACACAATGTCCACACCATCTAATAACTATAGAGTGAGGTTGTAGGTTGGTGACCCATTATAGAATAGATCAAACCCTCTCGTCCTTACTTGCTCTTGATGGTGACTTGGGTATTGATACTGATGCTGATAGTGGAACACCTAGTATGGTTGTAGTCCCCTACTCTAAGGTTTACACAAGGATCTAGGGGAGTCCCCTGTATACACAATGGTACGTTGGGGACCAAGTACATGTAGGAGGCTGTTTGATTGCCTTGGGTATATTGAATTAATCATCCCTCACTCCATATAACCCTTTATGGGAAATTTTTCTTAGGTCATAACGATAAGCTCTCCTGATTATTATACTCCATCAGAACATGGAGTGTGGTTAGCACACGATGGTGAAATCCATGATACTAATCCATAAAGACTAATACACATGTGTGGTGATGCCATACAAATCATGTGATATCCTAAGGGAGGGATTAAACAAACAAACAAACACATGATATAATTAATTAATCATTCTAATTACCTATATGAGCTTCACATGATATGAAAAATTATATACAAGCAGTGGACACACACACACACAAAGATTAAATATTTACAAGCAATAAGATAACGATTTAGTTAAACTCAATAATTTTAACCACTATGATAAAAATGCTAATCTAAATAATAAAAATGGCACCCCTTCCTACAAACACAAAGGTTATAAATCCAATAGGGGTGCCCCAAGAATCCTCCAAAACCTTAAAAAAAAGATTAGTTATCTCAACTTTATAATCCTACAAGTACACAAGGTAATACTACAACTAGATCAGTCAATCCCGCTAGTGGGATGCAATACTGATAGACATGAATGGTGGGATTATCAATAATATCACTAATAAAATCAATAAAACCGCTACTTAGGAACATATTCTAATGGTGATATTGCAAGAATTAAATTAACTATGCAAACTTGTCCTGAATAGTTTTTAAAAAAGTCTATAAGACTAAGAAATAATTACACAACCTTGGTTTTAATACAATTAATAATAATCACAAGATTGCAAAAGCCTAAACTGATCTTAAATATACTATTTTTCAATACCATGACTCTAAGTGAGAACCCTGCTACTTGTAGGGCAATCTCTAACTATCAAAGTAACGATATTGCAAGTCTTAGTCTAATCAGAAAAATGGGGTGTCAACATCTTCTCTTAGGCTTAACAAGTCGTAAAAAATAGAATTTCTCTTGTAAGAAAATGTTTAGATATCAAAATGATAGGAGGTAAGATATAATTGGGAATGTTTGCAAAGCAGGTTATTGAGAAAAAGATGATGCTTTAGAAACTCATAGCCCTCTATAAGATTTTCTATCTGCTAAACAAAGGCTAGGTGAAATATTGAGGAGGAATCAAAGATTGATAGGGGATGACTCTTACCAATTCCTGATACTTAAACAATACCGCTACTGGGAATGACAATACTGCTACTTATAGGATAATACCATTATTTTGAGAGTCGTGGGGTTTTTGAAGATAAGTAAAACCTTCCCTTTGTTCTAGGGTGATGTTCCCAACTTATTTCCTATACATAGTTTTAATAACAGAGGGAAAGAAACCTACAGAAACATAGAGTGATAAAAAATAAAAAATAATACAGACTTAACAATAAGTTCTTACAATACCATTATTAGAATCTACATTACCACTAATAACAGGGCAATATCACTACTTATAAAGTGGTAAGATTGTTTGATGTATGTGATTGGCTTAAATTTTTAGAGGAATGATACTTGGTCCAACACATAACAGACAACACACCTACAGAGGAGTCCACAGTCAGTCTAACATATGTCAAAATGCAAGATCCTTAGTAGGAGTCATATTACCACCACTAGAATTGGTAATACTACTATTATCAAGGTAATACCATGACTTAAAAATTAGTGAGATTGTTTAACCCTAAAACCCTACTAAAACCCCCTGACTACTAATGGTTAAACTACAATACCATAATTAGCGTTAGAAATATCGCTACTGCAATACCACGACTTGTAGGGAAATACCATGACTTTCCTGAAACACATGAAAAACACAAAATACGTGCTTGATTTCTCTTCTAATTGGTCCTAAAATCACCTAAAATGATATGAATAAGAGTGTTATCCAAAATAAGGGAGGTTGGTCCCACTGTGGTTGCCAAAAATGTGCACCAAATTTGTGATTCAAACAATATTATCAAAATGACAATACAAACCCAAAATCAACGACACCAATAGGAATAGATAGAAAAGATAAATAAAAATAGTTAAAGCATTCTTACCATCACTTTTACCTTCTCATAGATCCATTCCAAGAATTTAAACTTGTGTGATTGAGCTTCTAGACTTGATTTTTGGATTGCTTGTAGTTGCTTGACAATGGCTTCCAAGGAGACTATAGATCTTGGTCAATGGCTTGAGTGCTTGGATGATTATATGGATGTGCTTAATGGCTTTCTTGTGATTCACTTGGGCATTAGTTCATTTATTTATTCATTAGCTTGAGCAAGGGGAGGTGGTTTAGTTTTATAGGTTTTATGGAAGAAGATCTATGGTCCAAATTTGAATTTGGGCCATCAAGATCTAGGGTGGAGGATTTTCCATGGACTTTATAATTCCATGGAATCCTCTAGAATAAAAAATTCTAGAGGGAAAGGGCTAAAATGGAGAGATTTATAGAATTCTCCAATTATAGATATCTCTTCATAGGGTTTTGAGGGTTTTAGGATGGGCTAGTGGGATTAGGGGGTAGGTTAATAGATAATAGGTCTTGTTAGGGGTTTTAATGATGGGATTAATTGGTCTTAGGATAATATAAAGGTTATATGGGATATAGGAATGGGTATGGGAATTAGGCCAAGGGTTAGTGTCACTAGAAAATAGGGTAATTAGGCTAAATTAGTGGGAATTGGTATAATTAGCGAGGTGAATGCATTTTAATGCATACAATGGGATCATGTGAAACTAGAAAGGTAGAGAAGAAACAAAGATAGAATCAAAACATGGGATAAAATGGTGACAACCCTAAAATTTAAGTTCTTTCCTTCTGATTACTAGTTGAGTTTGTTCAAAAAATTGCATAATTTGAGGTGAAAGGAGTTGAATGCAAAATGATATATAGCGGAGTTCTACAAGCTAACTATTATAGTTGGTCATATATGGAAGGTGCTAAATAGAATATATGAAGGTATGCTAATAGACTTTGTATTTACATTCAAGATAATTTTGGAATGTTTAAGTTGAAGTTGGTAGAAAAAGCATATCAATATGCATTGAAGGTGCATGAAAAGTTGTCTAGAAGGCAGAAAATGAACTTTAGAGGTAGATGAAGGTACTCAAGAGGGAGAGGAAAATAAAATAGTGAAAGAGGACATCATACTCATAAAGGTGAAGCAAATATTCCACAAAATCATAATCAAACCCAAAGAGGAAGATGGTTTTATTCTATAGGAAGATATTCCTTTAGAAGAGGAAGAGGCAGAGGATTCATAGGTAAGTGGTTTGAGTGTGGAGTAGTTGTGCATAAAGATTTTGCATGTCAAAAAACATTTGAGAACAATGGTAGGAGAAATGAAGAAAACAATCATATTGCTCATGTGGATGAATAAAGTGTTGCATCCCCAAGTCACACAGAGGAATCAAAGAGTGGTAAAACTCTTATAATGAAGAGTGTTGTTGAAACCAACCGAGGAAGAAGATGAACTAGTGCAAAAGAATAAATTATTTTGGACTATTTACAAAGTGAGAGGTAGGTGTTTCAAGGTCATTATTGATAGTGGTAACCATAGTTCACATACTCATACTCAGAGAGTACTCGATAATGATCGACAATACTTCACAACTTAAAAAATACTTCATTTATAAAAAAACAAAAATTTGATACATATTACAGTTACAAAATGTATCAAATGAGTCTAAAAAATGTTGGGGAAGTGTTTTATGTTAGGTTTGAATACAAATATAGTAAAAAATCACATGATCATGAGAACACAATGTCAAAAGGATACTTATAAATTTATGATGATTGTTATTGTAAATCATCATCATAAATTGCATATGGATGCAAGTTACAAATTATACTATCCAAAAATATGGGAGGCTAAGAGAATTTAGTCCTCAAACCCTGTTGTGCCTCCTCACTATACCTAGAATGTTATGCCTCCTTTCTTTAACTAGAACATTACGCTTGTGGCTTCACCCTAGTATTAGATGGTAGATAGCAGTGACTCCTCTTCTGCCTCATGTTTGAAAACATCTACAAGGATGTTATTTGATCCAATCTCTTTTACTTATACTAATATACAAGGAAATTCTTTAGTTATTTATTGAATGCAAGGTGTCTATCATATGATTCATACCTACATCCCTTCATGTAGCTTTCATACCTCCTATGATGTATCCATGAAATCTTAAAACCCTAAAATGTGGCTAAGTCTAGAATTTTTAACCATTGAAATTTGACTAATTCTGAAATATGATAGGATCCTCCAAAACCTAGAATTTGTGTTATATCTCCTAGAGGTCCAAACCATTTTCAAACATCTTAAAAGTATATATAGAAAATATAACTTAAAGTATAAGTTTATTATGCTTAAATGTTCATTTTATAGATATATTATCACCTCAAATGTTGTGTGATGAAAGTGTGTGGGCATGCATGCTTAAAAAGGACAAAAAAGTGTGTTTTTCTATATTTTTTTTCTATGTTTTTACCACAAGGGAAAGTATTTTGATAGTATTCATTGAGCGGTGGAGTACTCATCGCAAGTACTATTAAAATACCACAAAATTTGCACAAAAAAAACTCATGAGTTTGTACTGAGTTTACTTGATTTGGTAATTTTTTGGTGAGTGCTCGTTGAGTATGTATGCTATGGTGGTAACACAAATAATTTAATTTCAAATGAAATAATAAAAAATCTTGGGATGAAATGAATTATGCATCCCAATCCATACAAAGTTTCTTGGTTACTTAAGGATCATCAAGTGTTATTAAATGAACAATATCTAATTAGTTTTCAAATTGGGCCATACAAAGCCGAATTATTGTGTGATATAATACCTTTATATATATGCCATGTATTGTTGAGAATACTATGGAAATTTGATAGAAAGGTTGTGCATGATGGTAGAGAAATTACCTATACCCTTGTGAAGGATGGTAAGAGATTCATGTTGAACCCATTGAAGGAATGAGGAGAAGAGGTGGACAACAATATTAAAATTTTACTGGTTTCTGGTAAGCAATTATTGAAATAAGCAAAGAAGCAAAGAAGGGGAAGGCATGTTTTGTGTTCATATCCAAACAAATGTAAGTTGTGGTCACAAATAAGGTGAGTGATATAAATTTTGAAGTCCATAATTAGATGAGTTTACTAATATAGTTTCCAAAGATTCGCTAGATGGATTGCCATGTATGAGATGCATTAGTCATCACATGGATCTATTGCCCATATCAAGTTTTCCAAATAATGGAGAATGAAGAAGTGAAGAGACAAGTAAATGAGCTATTGGAAAAAGGAATAATAAGAGATAGTTTAAGCCCATACACACTTCCAGAAGTATTAGCATTTAAGAAGGGTGGAGATTGGAGGATGTGTATGGATTCTAGAGAAATAAACAAGATCACTATCAAGTATCGATTTTTATTTCTAAGGATTGATGAATTGATAGATTGTTTGAGTGGAACAAGGTACTTCATGAAGATAGATTTGAAGAGTGGATATCATCAAATTAGAATTAGAGAGGATGATGAATAGAAAACCACATTCAAGATGAATGATGGGTTATATGAGTGGCTTGTTATGTCATTCGGATTGTTAAATGCACCTAGTACATTCACAAGACTCATGAATGAAGTGCTGAAACCTTATTTGGGTAAAGTTTGTCATTGTTTATCTCGATGATGTTTTAATTTTCAATGGTTCAAAGGAAGAGCATTTGTTGCATTTGAGGTTGGTATTACAAAGATTGAAGCAAGAAAAGTTTCTACTCAATTTGAAGAAGTGTAGCTTCATGGAAAAAGAGATGATTTATTTAGGATTTGTGATATAAAGAAAAGGGTTGAAAATGAACCCCAAAAAGGTAAGAGCAATAGTTGAATAACCATCACGTAAAAGTATGTTTGAGGCTAGAAGTTTTCATGGGTTAGCAATTTTCTTTAGGAATTTTATTAGAAACTTCAACGGTATATGTACACATTATGGAAATCATAAAGGGTAATAAAAAGAAGTTTAAGTGGATTGTTGTAGAAAAATATAGTTTTAAAATTTTGAAAAAAAGAATGATAGAATAACCATTGTTGGCATTGTCTAATTTCAACAAAGTGTTTTAGGTTGACTGTGATGTTACTGGGACACCTTAGGAGTGGTGTTGAATCAATAAAGTAAGCCCATTTTACTTATATTAGTGTGAAGTTGAATGAAGAAAAGTGGAAATATTTAGTATATGATCAAGAGTTCTACACTATGGTACAAGCTCTCAAAAAGTGGAGGCATTATTTGTTACCCAAGGAATTCATATTGTATAAAAATTATCAAGAATTACAATTCATAAACAACCAAGGTAAGTTGAATTAAAAGCACATGAAGTGGGTTGAATTTATTCAAAATTACTTGTTTGTTTTGAAGCACAATAGTGGTCAACCAAACAAGGTTGCAAATGCTTTGAGTAGAAGAGTTTTCATAGTAAATGAGATCAGAGTAGAAGTCATTGGGTTTGGCTCAATGAAGGAATTGCATGAAGAGGATTTGGATTTCTACGATGCATGGGAAATAGACATGAATCCAACAAGCATGGATAGAAATCTGTTGGGTGAATATTTTGTCACCAGCTAACTGATGGACAAAATAGGTTGTTTCAATCAAAACATAGGGAGATTTATCAGCCAAATGTGCAAGTCGACCACATCAAAAGGGGACAAATCTCTCCTCTCATCAAGGGGAGGTTCCCTATAACTATGAGGTACTAAAATATATTAATTTACTATAAATAAGCTGAAAATAACACTCAAGGTAGGATAACACCATCCATCTCTCTTTTTTCAGAGATGATGTTCACAGACATAGGGTAATTCTGGTGAAAACACTGAAGGCACTTCTCTTCTTTCAGAAGTGGTATGTAACAGATAGCAAGAATTATTTCTAGTAGTGATAAGTAAATGTAATAGGGTGAAATAACTAGCAGAATGAGGTGTAGCACAAAGTCTCCACCTCAGCTGCCAAAGAGTGAAATACGAAGGACAATGGGGGCACAAAGTCATCAAAAGATTCTTTACATAGAAATAGACTGAAAACACACACACTATAGACAATTGTGGCAGCTCAAAGTCTTCCCATAGTGGGCTTCAAGACACCTTCCAGGTTACTTCCACTAGTTTTGCTTATTTAATTAAATGGGCAAGAACACATTAAAAAAACATACATAAGAACAATTTCCTCGACAACACAAGCTATTCCAGCACAAAGTCTGAAAAGTCACTTGCTTTCTCATTCAAATAATGAAATATGATTAACAATCTGATCTCAAAGTCTTAGTAATGCCTTTCAATTTGGGTAGAGTTTTGCTTCTGATAACCAAAAGATCTCCCTCCCATAAGATGAGGGATTATAATATATAGCAACCAAGAAAGACTTGGCACTTTGTTTCACAAAATGGCCCATGCTATATTGAATGACTTCAATATCTGTGGGAGGGCCATGTTGGGACAGGTCATCGGCCTTGACTTTGGTGTATAAAAACATCTCGAATGTATTCTCCTAAACATGGGTTGTCTAGTATGTATTTAGATATATACGTGGCTGTCCACTCACTTTTATTCAAAGGGAGAAAAATAGGCTGCACCTATGAATGTTTGTGCACTCAGATGTCTACTTGGTAGACTGTTCCACCTACTAGAATAACTCAATTATAGATATTTCAGTATCTCTTATAGCTTTCCCTATTTTGTGTTGTAATTTTAGCTCTCGAGCCATCTTCTTACCTTCAATAGGCTCTTTCAGCTTCTTTTTTTAGCTATTCGTTGAGTTTTGTCTTCAAATTTTGCACCATATTTGAAAATAAACGAGCATTTTATTACCTTAAATTTGATGTCCATGGGGACATCATTGGTCACTTGGTCATTTGAACCACATTGAACCTTGAACCTTTGAAGTGCATTGGTTCAATGGTTCAGACGATCCATTTTAACTCCTTGGTTCAATCAACTCTTTGGTTCAATCAGCTCCTTGGTTAAATCAACTGAACCATTTCTTCAAACTTGTCTCCAGAATCTTCCACTTCCTTCCTTCGCTCAAAGCTTCCCTTCAAACTTTGAAATTCCTTCAACCTTTGAACCTTTGAACTTTGAACCATTTTGGTTCAAAGTTCAAGGGTTCATTCTCTTTCTTAGAATCCTTTGGTCCTTTGAAGTTTCTGGATCCTTCTCTTTTCTGTTGAACTCATTGAACCTTTGAACTTTGAACCATTTTGGTTCAAGGTTCAATCAGTTCAACCTTTCTTTCTTAGCTCTTCAAATCCTTTGTTCTTCTAAGTCTCTCAAACTTTATTGAACTCGTTGAACCTTTGAACTTTGAACTCTTTTCATTCAAGGTTCAATGATTCAATCTTTTGTTCTTCTAACTCTTCTTTTCTTTAAGTCCTTTGAAGTCGTTGAACTTTCTGAAGCAGTTAAACTTTGAACTTGTTGAAGCGCTTAACTCTTTAAGTTTGCCGATGTCATTGAACCTGTGAGCCCATTGAACATTTGAACCTTTAGAGGTGGGGTTCAATGGTTCAATGGTTCAATCTTTTGTTGGAAGCCCACCAATAAGTCTTTTGATTGAACTTCGGCATTGAACCAACCTTGAAATGCCAAGTGGTGGGAACTTGTTTCTTTGTGAGAGCTCACCTGTTGAAGTCATTGAACCTGTTGAACCTGTGAGTCCCTTAGCTAAAAAAGCTTGAATAATTGGAGAATTGGAGCACTCAAAACATTTTTTGAGAAGGGAAGAGAGAATTTTGGCTTGCAGGACCAAAATAGTTGATATGTTATCCCCAAAAATGAGTGACAAATTTTGGGAACAACAACTTGCTCCAGTTGGAGAACTTCCATCGATTGTAAAAATAATCAAAGGGAGTAGAATCTAGAATCTTCAATTCCTTTAAGTATGCCATTAGGCTACAGAGTCATCCTACCCAAAAAGAAAGGTGCCAAAAAGAAACAAAAACAAACAACACAAAATAGAACTAAAGACTATACAAATATACAAATGTATAACCGGACTTATCTGATACTTCAAGAATTGAATACTTCAGATGCTACCCACTATGAGGCAATGAAAATGGTGTGCCATCTTGATACTTTAACAATAAACTATTTTCACCATTGAGCTAATGAATAGCAAACGGGCCTCTCCATAGGGAATCAAATTTCCCATGCATTCCCTTTGGTTCTCTTCTCTTGTCCCATAATAGAACTTGATCTCCAATCTAGAAATCATGGGTTTTTGCTTTCTAATTGAAGAGATTCTTCACCAGACTTTGATGCGTAGCTATTCGATCTACCACCATAGTTCACTGCTCATCTAACTCAGTCAAGCACATGATCCTTTTATCGATGGAGCTTTCATATGTCTGATCTTTGATCGCCTTTGCCAATTTTAGTGCTGGCAATTCTAGGGTGATTGGTATCTCTACATTGAGACCATACAAAATTTGGAATGGTGACATACCTATCACCCTCTTGGGTGTAATTCTATCTGCCCATAAAGCATCAACCAATACTTTATGCCGTGTTCGTTGGTTGTCATCCACTAGCTTCCTGATGATGGTCACCAGGTTCTTATTGCTCAATTCTGCTTGGCCATTTCCTTGTGAAAAATAATTAGAGTGGGAGAGGGTAATCCCATAATAAAAATAGAACTGAGTAATCTCATGGGAAGAGAAACAGGTTGCATTGTTTGTCACAATCTTGGTTGGGATCCCAAACCTGGAAATGATGTTTTCCTTGAGGAAATTGCATACTACTTCTGAAGTAGCATGCTTGATTGGAATAGCTTCCACCTATTTGGTGAAGTAATCTGTGGCTGTGAGGAAATAATCATGTCCAGCGCTTGAAGATAGGTTTACAACACTAATGAAATTGATTCCTCATTATTGAAATGGCTCTTCTATTACCAATGGTTTAAGAGGTAAAGTAAATAACTTGGGTCTTCCAACGAACTGTTGGCACAATTCACATCTTTGTACCCATTTGTATGCATCTTAAAATAGAGTAGGCCAGTAATACCTGGCTCACAAAATCTTATGGGCAGTTACAGGCATAGAAAAATGTTCTCCATAGGCCAGATTATGGAAGGACTCCAAAAGTTGGTTCTGCTACTCTTTATCCACACAGCGAAGGAACACTCCATCAAGGTTCCTCTTATACAGGCCATTGTCTCATAGGAAAAAATTGGCAACTTTTAACTTGACAGTCCTCTTTTCTTTATGAGATAGGTGAGCAGGACACTCACCATAAGTAAATAAATGAGAAATACTCGAATACCACTCATTCGTGGTGGAGACAAAGAAGACTATTGGAGTGTCTTCAATTTTTACTTTTTCATGCCTTGTTTCTTCTGGTCTGTTATTAGCAATCAATTGGTAGAGATCCCTTCCCTGCACAAGCTTCATTGGTTTGATAACAAGATCAAACTCCTAGATTTTAACAATCTAATTTCCCCTTTTGGTTCCAAACTCCTTCTGAGTTAATATGGATTTGACTGTGGTATCAGGAACTAGGGCAATAATGTGTAAATTCAAGATATAAAAATGGAAGTGCTTTACTGCCTTTACCACAGCATAAACATACTTCTCCAAATTTGAATATTTCAGTTCATGAGCTTTGAGAGGATAGATCATGAAGGATATGAGAGATTCCACACCTTCTTTGTTCTGTTGAACCAGAATTGTTGAAAGTGTGTACTCAGAAGCATAATTGTACATTGTGAAATCTTTGGTATAATTTGGACAAACCCAAATTGGGGCATGCGCGATAGCTGTCTTGATGTCTCGAAATGCCAATTTGCCTTCTTCAGTCCAACTGAAAGTGGCCTTTCCCTTCATCATGTCCATAATGTGGCAAGTCTTCTTTGCGAACTCAAGGATGAAATTTCGTAAAAAAATCACCTTTCTAAAGAAAGAGTGAACTGCAGTCTTACTAGTGGGCAAAGTAAGCTCTTGGATGGATTTGACTCTTTTTGAGTCAATCTTTATACTTTATTGAGATATAATGTGTCCGAGAAGTTTCCCTTCTGTGACCCCAAAAATAGACTTCTTGAGATTCAAATAAATGCCATTTTGGTGACATCGTTCCAACACATGATGCAAATGACACATATGATCAGGACAATGCTTGGAAAAGACTGTTAAATCATCAAGGTACACCACAATGAACTTACCCATTTTGTCTTTGAAAGCAAGGCCCATTGCTCTCTCGAAGGTGGCGCCAACATTTATCAGGCTAAATGGCATTCTTTGATATGCAAAGGTGCTCCAAGGCATGGTGAAGGTAGTCTTATGTTAGTTTGCTTCACCAACTTCCACTTGATTGTACCTCGAGAAGCCGTCCAATATTGATAACATCTCTGAACTAGTCACTATCTGAAGGACTTGATCCATGATAGGCAGAGGGTAATTATCCTTTAGGGAGGATTGACTCAAATTCTTAAAATCCATGTAGAGGCAAATTTTGCCAATCTTTTTTCTCACAAGAACTATGTTTGCAATCCATGTAGAATGATGGATTGGAAAAATTATTCTAGCATTCATCATTTTCTATATTTTAAATAGAATAATACCTGATATTTTTGGATTATACTGCTGGGATTTCTACTTGTAAGGCACCCAATCACTCTTGAGAGGAATTTCATGGAAAATTTCTTCAGGCTTGAGTGACTTTAGAACATCATAGGAGTACGCCAAAACATCCATGTAATGGCGAAGTAAGGCAATAAATTTGAGCGTCTCCTCAGGAGTGCAACACTTCCAAATGTTCACCATCTTGGGATTTTCCTTAGTACCCAAATTTATTTTATCAAACTCCTGGGAGGAGCTTGAATCCATTTGTTGCTGTTTGATGAACCTGTTGTGCTTGTCAAACAATTTCTCAAGGGAAACCAATTCTTCAGGAATTTTATTCCCTTTTAGCTGTAGGAATTCTTCACCTGTGTTTGAACTTGTCTCAAGGGCTGATTCAAGTTTTTGAGGCTCACTGCCTTCGAAGTGAAGCTATTTAAAGTTATCTTTTTGTTCCAAAAAGATGATGATTTGGTTATCACCATTGAGCACTTGCCAATGATTGACATTGTCAGGGACAGTTTGTCGAAAGACCAGTTTAATAGTGTACCTGTCTCCATTAAAATTTGGATGAGGAACCAAAAGAGTTTCAAAAATAGCCAATGCATCAGCTTGGTCATTGAATTCCCTGGGTACTGCAGAGATACTGAAAGCATCAAAAATTTCAATTTGGTCTCAAACTAAATTGCGATAATGACACAACCTCTCATTTTTGGTTTGGTACAGGGTCCTGACTTGGCAAACCACCAACTCAGCATCTCCTTTGGTGTGAAAGAGTTTGATGCCCCTATCTTGAGTGGCCTTTAATCCAAATAGCAGTGATTCATATTCAGTAGTAGTGTTGGTGTTGTTGAATTGCAATTTATAAGAATAGGGGAAAATATCTCCTTGAGGAGATATCAACACAATCCCAACTCCCAAGCTAGTAGAAGAACAACTGCCATCAAATTTGAGAATCCACACATTATCAAAAACTGACATTTCCTTAAAATTTTCTTCATTTGGAGGGGAGGATTCCTCTGGGCTTGCACTGTGCTTTATTAAGTCTTTTGTTATTTTGTCTAAACTAATTTTTAGATTATCATCTTCAAAAGCTTCATCAGTTAGGATAGGAAAATCCTCTGTAGTTAGGAAGTAATTACCCACGCCTGAAGACTCAAATAGAATTTGAGCTTTAGGCGCTGATGTTTGAGTGACAACATATTTTACCTCCTTCTCAGGGAGCAATCTCTGCATGATGCCTTTGACCAGGATCCTCACTTCAGATAGGTCCATACTTAACTCACCACCAACATCCTTGCAGAAATTTTGCCCAAGAAGAATGTCGTATGAGGCTGGGACATCGGCCACCAAGACTGTCATTTTAATTCTCTTGTTTGAGAATGTCGTAAATATAAATTGGGCATCCTTGATTTGTCCTAGTAGTGGCACTTATTTGTTCTATATGGAGAAACATCTCCCAAAGGTCTTTGTTAGTGTGAGTCCAAGAGATTCTACCACTTTGGTAGGCATGACATTGTCAGACGCACTTGAGTCTATGATACAATTGTTCAGCTAGTGTCTATTTATCAGCAGAGAGAAGGCGTACTTGAGGTACTAACTTTTTAGTGATCATCAGGTCCTTTGATTGAAAAGGTAGAGTGGTTCCCTGCTTAGCAATTGAAATTATTGGTTGAGATCGCTCCTCTATTTTTTTTATCAACTTGTTAGGCTGATTAGTTTTGGGATCAGGTGAATATGGCATATGATCCATCAAATGCTTCACCTTTACTTCTGAGTTCATCCTGGTAATTTAGGAAACCAATGTTGGAGTCACCAGCTAATTCTTCTTCTCCCTCTATGAAGAGATTAGCATCATCTTCTGGGTTCAACTCAGGTTGGGAGGAGAAATTAGATTCTATTTCAAGATATCCAACTGCTGAATTGGCTAGTGCTGCTTCAATGGCAAGCTTCCCTTGTGGGGGAGGAAGATGATTTGGTTGCCCTTGATTTTTGGTAGCATTGCCTTGATATGACTGATTGGGGAATGTCTTCCTTGGTATATCTCATCACGAAGGAGCATAAGACATCCCTTGCACCATTTGCTTTCTAAGAGCTAGAAACTCATTTGCCAACTTTTGCACCATTAGATCAGTGGTGCATGTAGATGAGTATTCAGAAGATGAAGAAGATTTTACTCTGTTAGGATCTCTTCTTATCTTTCTTGCCAAGATAAGATCATCTTCCACCTCAGTGGCCAAATCCTGAGCTGTAGTAAGGTCTATGTGGCCAGCACGTCTCAACAAGAAACTCACTTCAAGAAGCTGAGAGTTGATGAAGAAGCATTTGAGATTCTCAGCTGTTGGCTGAGCAATGGTAGGAATCTTGTTCTTCAACTTGTTGAACTTACCTATGAATTCCCTCATAGGTTCATGAGGCTCCTTCTTCATTTGTGTGAGCTAAGCCAGCAGGGCATGTGCATCTTTTGCAGGCTTGAACTTGGCTTCAAATTTGGCTTTGAGAGTGTTTCAGTCAGTCAGTGACTAAGCTTGCAGATGGTATAACTAGTCTACACCAGCACCTTGTAATATTTATACAAACATCTTGACTATTATGTCCTCATACTCCACACCTATCACGCCACAGGCTATGCTGAAGGCTGCAATATGTTTATCAGGATGAACTCTCCCATCGCCATAAAACTTGGGGAAATTCTTCTTGGAACTGCGAGGCAGTTCATATAGAGGTGGATTTAGATTGAGTGGACCAAAAGAGTTACCCCAAGGGCCTTAAACTGCCATGATTTGACTACTGAAGGGAGGGATAACAAATGTTTGAGGGGTATGTATTGAGAAAGCTCTGTTAACAATAGAAATGGACGCTTTGTTTGGTAATGAAGACCTGACTTTTGAAGGAAGAAAACTCCTAGTTCACTAAAGGTGAGATGGAGAAGGAAACATGTCAAAATCACTTTGCTGTACCAACTCGAATACAAGGTCAACAATACCTTTATATCTCTAGCTTTTTGTATATCGTGGATTTGCCATAGTGTAAAACTGAAATGGATAAGGATAGGGTCTGCTTCAATTTGAAGCTTGAGGCTTTAAACTTCACAAAACTTTCCCTAGCAGAGTCACCAAAAATTGTTGGGTGAATATTTTGTCACCAGCTAATTGATGGGCAAAATAGGTTGTTTCAACCATAACATAGGGAGATTTATCAGCCAAATATGCAGGTCAACCACATCAAAAGGGGACAAATCTCTCCTCTCATTAAGGGGAGGTTCCCTATAACTATGAGGTACTAAAATATATTAATATACTATAAATAAGCTGAAAATAACACTTAGGGTAGGATAACACCATCCATCTCTCTTTTTTCAAATATGATGTTCACATACATAGGAGAATTTTGGTGAAAACACTAAAGGCACTTCTCTTCTTTCAGAAGTGGTCTGCAGTAGACAACATGAATTATTTTTGGTAGTGATAAGTAAATGTAACAGGGTGCAATAACAAACATAATGAGGTGTAGCACAAAGTCTCCACCTCAACTTCCAAAGAGTGAAATACAAAAGACAATGGGGGCACAAAGTTATTCCAAGATCCTTTACATAGAAATAGACTGAAAACACACACACTAAAGACAATTGTGGCAGCTCAAAGTCTTCCCATAGTGGGCTTCAAGACACCTTCCATGTTACTTCCACTAGTTTTGCTTATTTAATTAAATGGACAAGACCGCATTCAAGAAACAGACATAAGAACAATTTCCAGAACAACACAAGCTATTCCAGCATAAAGTCTGAAAAGTCATTTGCTTTCTCATTCAAATAATGAAATATGATTAACAATCTGAGCTCAAAGTCTCAGTAATGACTTTCAATTTGGGCAGAGTTTTGCTTCTGATAACCAAAAGATCTCCCTCCCATAAGATGAGGGATTACAATATATAACAACCAAGAAAGACTTGGCACTTTGTTTCACAAAATGGCCCATGCTACATTGAATGCCTTCAATATCTGTGGGAGGGCCATGCTGGGATAGGTCATCAGCCTTGACTTTGGTGTACAAAAACATCTCAAATGTATTCTCCTAAGCATGGGTCGTCCAGTCTGTATTTAGATAGGTACGCAGCTGTCCACTCGCTTTTATTCAAAGGGAGAAAAATAGGTTGCGCCTTTGAATGTTTGTGCACTCAGATGTCTACTTGGTGGACTGTTCCACCTACTAGAATAAATCCCCTGTAGATATTTCAATATCTCATATAGCTTTCCCTCTTTCTTGTTGCAATTTGAGCTCTCAGGCCATCTTCTTACCTTCAACAGGGTCTTTCAGCTTCTTTTTTCAGCTGTTCACTGAGTTTTGTCTTCAGATTCTGTGCCATATTTGAAAATAAACAAGCATTTTATTACCTTTAATTTGATGTCTATGGGGATGGCATTGGTCACTTGGTCATTTGAACCAAGTTGAACCTTGAACCTTTGAAGTGCATTGGTTCAATGGTTCAATGGTTTGGACGGTCCATTTCGACTCCTTGGTTCAATTGGCTACTTGGTTCAATTGGCTCCTTGGTTCAATTAGTTCCGTGGTTCAATTGGATGAACCATTTCTCCAAACTTATCTCTAAAATCTTCCACTTCCTTCTTTCGCTCAAATCTTCCCTTCGAACTTTGAAATTCTTTGAACATTTAAACTTTGAACTATTTTCATTCAAAGTTCAATGGTTCATTCTCTTTCTCATAATCCTTTAGTCCTTTGAATTTTATGAATCCTTTTCTTTTTTGTTGAACTCATTGAACCTTTGAACTTTGAACCATTTTGGTTCAAGGTTCAATCGGTTCAACCTTTCTTTCTTAGCTCTTCGAATCCTTTGTTCTTCTAAGTCTCTTGAACTTTATTGAACTCGTTGAACCTTTGAACTCTTTTGGTTCAAGGTTCAACGGTTCAATCTTTTGTTCTTCGAAGTCTTCTTTTCTTTAAGTCCTTTGAAGTCATTGAACTTTTCGAAGTGATTGAACTTTGAACTTGCCGAAGTGCTTAACTCTTTAAGTCTACCGATGTCGTTAAACCTGTGAACCCGTTGAACCTTTGAACCTTTGGAGGTGGGGTTCAATGGTTCAATGGTTCAATCTTTTGTTGGAAGCTCATCGATAAGTCTTTTGATTGAACTTTGGCATTGAACTAGCCTTGAAATGCCAAGTGTTGGGAACTTGTTTCTTTATGAGAGCTCGCCTGTTGAAGTCGTTGAACCTATTGAACCTGCGAGTCCCTTAGCTGAAAAAGCTTGAATAATTAAAGAATTGGAGCGCTCAGAACATTTTTTGAGAAGGGAGGAGATAATTTTGGCCTGCAGGACCAAAATAGTTGATATGTTATCCCCAAAAATGAGTGACAAATTTTGGGAACAACAAAATCCATGGTTAGAGTATTCACTACAAGATGGTTTGTTGTTAAAGAGACAATAGTTATGTATACCTCAAGGATCAATGAGGGAAAATTTATTGAAGGAAAAACATTTTGGAGGCTTAGTTGGTCATTTTGGTGATGATAAAATATTGATGCATTAAATGAGAGATACTATTGGGCCATTGGCTAAGGACAAGTGTGGATTTCAAGAATTTCATGTAAGGAGTTTGCGAGCACGCTAAAGAGTAAAAGTCAGAATTTAGGTTTGTATCGACGTTTCTCAATTTTAGAGAGGCCATGGGAAGAGGTAAGCATGGATTTCATTCTTGGGCAGCCAAAAACTCATAGGTAATGATTATATTTTTGTTGTTGTGGATATATTTTCAAAGATGACACACTTCATACTGTGTAAGAAGACAAGTGATATCGGATATGTTACAAATTTGTCTTTCAAAGAAGTAATGAGACTACATAGATTGCCAAGGAGCATCGTATCGATAAATATACAAGGTTTGTTGGGAATTTTTGGAGGACTTCATAAAGTAGGCACATGATTAGATTGTAGTTCACCATATCATCCTTTAATGGATGGGCAAATAGGAGTGGTGAATAAGAGTCTAGATAATTTTTTGAGATGCATGGTTGGAGACAAGCCAAAATAATGAGATATGACATTGGCACATGGAGTAGGCACATGATTAGATTGCAGTTCATCATATCATCCTCAAATGGATGGGAAAATAGGAGTCTAGATAATTTTTTGAGATGCATGGTTGGAGACAAGCCAAAATAATGAGATATGACATTGGCACATGCTAAGTTTGCATAGATCAACTCAAAGAACATAAGTAGAACAATGAGTACAATACAAATTGTGTATGGTTCCAGCCCTAGAAGTTTTACAATTGAGAAGCACAATAAATATGAGAAGTAGTGTTGAAGTAGAATATTTTTTTAGTGAGTATGCATGATGTGCATAGAGAGGTGAAAAGAAGGTTGGAAGAGAATAACATGAGGTAGAAGAAACCTGTTGATCAAATAAGAAGAGAGCTGGATTTTTATGTTAGAGACCGTTTTGATGCATTTTTGTAAGGATAAGGCCCCCAAGGGAACATATAACAAGCTCAAGTGGAAGAAGATTAGGCCTTGCAGAATTTTGAGAATATTCTCTACGAATGCATATTAGATGGAGCTACCAGATGGGGTTGATATGTCACCTATCTTCATTGTAGTGGATTTTTACCCTTTCTTTAAGAGACAAGGTACTAGGGAAGGATCAAATTCAGATTTTAGTTTGAATTGGGAGCAACAATTTCTTGAGAAGGTAATAGAGGAATTGTTGGATACATGAATCAATATGAAGATGAGGTAGAGAGTATACAAGGTACTTGGTTAAGTGGAAGTGTTGGGTGAATATTTTGTCAGCCAGCTAATTGGTGACTAAAATAGTTTCTATCACCACAGCATAGGAAGATTGGTCGTCCAGGTGTGCAACTTTACTACATCAACCAGAGACAAATCTCTCCTCTCATCAAGGGGAGGTTCCCTATTAAATATGCGGAGGCTATATACAATATAAATAAGCAAAAAATAACACATGGGAGCAGAATAAACCATCCATATCTCTTCTTTCAGAGATTATGCACACAGACAAAGGAGGAAAGCCTGGTGAAAACACTGAAGGCACTTATCTTCTTTCAGAAGTGTTCTTGCAGGAAACATCAAGAGTTTATTTCAAGTAGTGAATGTAACTGGTGAAAAAGAGCGTAGTAACCAGTAGGATGAAACAGAACACAAAGTTTCCACCTCAACTACCCAAAGAGTATAACACAAAGGATAATGGGGGCACAAAGTCATCTCAGAATCCTCAACACAAAAAGAAAAGAAAAACACAGACTGAAAACAATTGTGAAAGCACAAAGTCTTCCCACAGTTGGTTTCAAGACACTTCCCTATTACTTTCACTAATTCTGCTTACCAAATTAAATGAATAAGAACACCTTTAGAAGACAGACATAAGAATGATCTCCCAAAGTGATACAAGCTAAAACAACACAAAGTCTATAAACAACCTGCTTTCTCATTCAAATAAAAATGAAATTACAATCTGAGCTCAAAGTCTCTGTCTTTTTCTTTCAAAATGGGTAGAGTTTTGCTCTTATAAAAATGAAAAGTCTCCTTACAAATGAGATAATAAACAAACTTATAGCCACTACGCAAGGATTGGCGCCCTTTTCCATGGGATGGCCCATGCTGCAGTCAACGTCTTCAATGCACCTTCAGTCTTGTCCAGAGAGACCATGTTGAGAACAATGCACTGCCATAACTATGGCGTGTCCCTTCATCTAATATGTTTCTTCCTTGGTATGGACTGGCTGGTCCTTTTCCAATTTGTTTTTACTTCATGGAAGAAAAATAGGCCGCGTCCTTGGTTTGGTGCACTCAGAAGTCTACTCGATCCACTATTCCACCTACTGGAAATAACTCTTTCAAAGATAATTCTAGTCCTTTGCATCGATCTTCTCTTCCCTACAACAATTTGAGCCTTCGGGCTCTCTTTTCAGTCGATCGCTTGATTCATTTTGAACCTTGAACCCATTGAACCACTGAAAGTTCATCGGTTCATTGGTTCATTCTGTCTCTTTTGTTCTATCACTTCTTGGTTCAATCACTTCTTCTCTCTTGACTGAGGCCGCCTTTAAACTTTTGAACATATGAACCATTGAACTTTGAACTCTTTCAGTTCAAAGTTTAATCGGTTCATTGGTTTATTCTGTGTCTTGCTCAATCATTGCTTCCTTTATCTTTCTAAGCTTTGGTTGAACCTTTGAACCTTGAACCAGTTGAATTGTTCGATTCAACAATTCATTCAGTTCATCCTTTGAAGCCCTTTTTGTCCAAGTATTTAAAGATTCCTTTCTGCATCTTTATTCAGTCTTTGGAACGTCCTGAAGGGAAGGTGTCCCTTCAGGTCCTTGGAAAAGGTCTTTTTTCTGACGTCAAGTGTCTCCCGTAAGGGCATCTACCCTTCGAGATTTTTTGGGCAGACTTCAGGCTTCAACTTTTCTGATGGGTTCTTGCTTCTTTAGCGGGCTTTTGGCTATCGAACTTTTTTCATTGGGATTTTCCTTCGAACAAAAAGTCTGAAAGAAAGCTTCTTTTCTTTAGCTATTTGTTCCTTCCAATTTCTTCGAGCTTTCTTCACTTAATCATTTCCATCAGATAAAAAGTCTGAAAGAATTGTTCCTTTTGGGCCTTTAAACAAATTCAAAGGAATTCTATCTTTTCTTTGACCTTCGAACCAATGTTGCCTGCCCTCTGCAAGGGCACTTGCCTTTTTCACTTTGGGGCAGCCCCTTGAACCTGCCAATTGAACCAACCGATTGAACCAACTTTGGTTCAATGGTTCAATGGTTCAATCGGTTCATTCTTTGTTATTTGGATAAGTCTTTTTGATCTTTTGCACCAAGCGCATTGAACCAACTTGGTCATTGAACCCATTGAACCTTTGAACCAAAGTGGTTCAAAGTTTAATGGTTCAAGCCTTTGTTCTTTATCATTTGCCGATTGAACTCTTTTGATTGAACCAAGGCGCCGAACCAATCTTGGAAACGACTAAGTGTTAGAAACTTGTTCTTTTGAATGAACTCACCTATAGAAGCTTTTTAACCTATTGAACCTGTGAATCCCTTTACAGAAAAAGCTTAAAAATGAGGAATTTGAATGCTCAGAACAAATTTTGAGAAGGGAAGAGAGAAATTTTGGTCTGTGCAAGGCCAAAATAGTCCATAGGTTGTCCCAAAAATGAGTGACATTTTTTGGGGACAACAGCGGGCTCTAGTTGGGGAACTTCTTTCAGTTGAAAACTTGAAACACAGCTAAGGCAAGTAGAAACCAGAATCTCCAGTGCCTTGAAGTGTGCCATTGGGCTACGGAGTCGTGCTAACAAAAAAGAAAGGCGCCAAAAAAGAAAATGAAAAGCATAAAATAGAACTAAAGACTATACAGATATACATATGTATAGGTGAACTTATCTAATACTTCAAGAATTGAAGTACTTCAGATGCTGCTCTTTATGAGGTGAAGAAAAAGGGATGCCATCCTGATAAACCAGTAGGATAGAAATGCTGACGGGCGAATGGAGCTCTCCACTAGGAAACCAATTTTCTGCATCTTCTTCTTTGCTCTTTCTTCTTCTTGCCCCATGGCAAGATGTGGTCTTCAATTTGAAAACCATAAATCCTTGCTCTCTTGGCGAAGGGCTCCTTTTGCTGATTTTGGAGTACAACAGTATGGTCCACCACCATAGCTTGCTGTTTTGCTGGTTCAGTCTAGCACATATTTTGATTGTCAGCATTAGACCCCTAACAAACCATCAGCTCAGCATCTCCTTTGGTGTGAAGGAGTTTGATCTCTTCATCCTGAGCAGTCTTCAATTTGAGCAATAGAGATCTGCATCCAGCTGTGGAAGAATTGCTGCCATCGGAATCTAGGATCCAAGCATCATCAGAAGCTAATCTTCTATCAAATTTCTCTTCATCGAAGATGGAAGATCCTTCTTGATTTGTACTGTGCCCTACCAATTCTTCTGATGCTTGATTTGGATCAAATCTTGGATTGCCAGTCACGAGACTTTGATCAGCTGAGACATGATCATATTTTGTGGTCAAGGAGTAATTACCCTTGCCTGAAGGCTCAAACAAAATTTGAGCATCAGGGGCTGACATTTGGGTGACCATAATCTTTGCCTTAGACAGGTCCACACCTAGCTCTTCACCAATGTTTAACTGCTCAAGATTGGCTTGCAGAGATTCAAACTCAATCATTTAAATTTTAGATTTCTTGACATGATTAATCATGGCAAATGACTAAAATGGACTTGGAAGAGAGGATGGGAGTTCATCCTTTTGGTTTTTGGGAGGGGGAGGACTGATCTGTGAATTTCAAGTAGAAGGTGTAGAGATGTTCGATGTACTTACTTTTTTGGCAATCACTAGGTCCTTTGATCAAAAAGGAAGAGGGGTTCTCTGCTCAGTGATTGAAATTCTTGGTTGGGGTCGCTCCTCTATCTTCTCTTTGTTGGCCTGTTGGGTTGACTGATTCTCAGACCTGGTGAATACTGTGTATGATCCTTCGACTGCTTCACCTTCACTTCTGGGTTCATCATGGAAATTCAGGAAACCAATGTGGGAGTCTCCAGCTGATTCTTCAAGATCCTCCCTGAAGAGATCAGTGCTATTTTCTTGCTCGAACTCAGGTTAGAAATAAAAAACATGTTCTGTTTCCAGATATCTAACTACTGAGTTGGTTGGAGGTACTTCAATGGCAAGGTTCCTCTATGGGGGAGGAAGACGATTTGGTTGCACTTGAATTCTGGCAGTGTTGCCTTGATATGGCTGATTAGGGAATGTCCTCCTTGGTATATCTTTATATAGAGGAGCAGAAGACATACCTTGTGCCATTTGCCTTTTCAAGGCTAGCAATTCATTTGCTAGCTTTTGTACCATTGGGTCAGTGGTGACTGTGGGTAAGTATTCAGAAGATGAAGAGGGTTTAGCTCTGTTAGGATCTCTCTTTATCTTTTCTGTCAAGATAAGGTCATCTTCTAGCTTAGTAGCCAAGTCTTGAGTAGCCTCAAGGTCTATGTGTCTCGCCCATCTCAACAGAAAACTCACTTTAGGCAGGTGTGAGTTGATGAAGAAACACATGAGATTTTGAGGTGTCAGTTGGGTGACCATGGGAATCCTATGCCTCAGCTTGTTGAATCTGGCAATAAAATCTCTCATAGGCTCATGAGGTTCCTTCTTCATCTGAGTGAGTTGGGCTAGCAAGGCATGTGCATCTTCTGTAGGCTTGAACCTTGCTTCTAACTTGGCTTTGAGTGTATCCCAGTCAGTCACTGATCCAGCTTGCAGGTGGTAGAACCAGTCTGTAGTAGCACCTTGTAGTATCTCCACAAAAATCTTGACTGCCACGTCTTGAAATTCCACCCCTATCACACCACAGGCTATGCTGAAGGCTACAATGTGTTAATTAGGGTGATCTCTCCCATCACCAAAGAACTTGGAAAAGTTCTTTCTTGACCTGCATGGAATTTCGTGCAGAGGTGGAGTCAAGTTGAGTGGGCCAAAAGAGTTACCCCAAGGGCTTCAAATTGCCATGATTTAATTATAAAAAATAGGGATAACAAATCTAGGTGGAGTGGCCAGATTGCAGAACAAAAATGGAAAAGAACTGGCTCTACTTCAGCTTGAGGCTTGAGGCTTCAAACTGCGCACTCTTTTCCAGTAGCTCTGGTTTTGCAGACTAGATAAAATAATGGAGATGGAGGAAAATGGTAAGGCTATAATGATAATGGGTAAGACACAAAATAGAGTCGCCAGAGTCTGTATAATGGATAAGGGAAGGAACTACTTCAATCTGAAACTTGAGGCTTCAGACTACATATCGATCCCCAGCGAAGTCACCAAAAAATGTTGGGTGAATATTTTGTCGGCCAGCTAACTGGTGACCAAAATAGTTCCTATCACCACAACATAAGAAGATTGGTCATCCAGGTGTGCAGCTTTACTACATCAACCGGAGACAAATATCTCCTCTCATCAAGGGGAGGTTCCCTATTAAATATGCAGAGGCTATATACAATATAATAAGCAAAAAATAACACATGGGGGCAGAATAAACAATCCATCTCTCTTATTTCAAAGATGATGCACACAGACAAAGGAGGAAAGCCTGGTGAAAACATTGAAGGCACTTCTCTTCTTTTAGAAGTGTTTTTGTAAGAAACAACAAGAATTTCTTTCAGGTAGTGAAAGTAACTGGTGAAAAAGAGTGCAGTAACCAGCAGGATGAAATAGAACACAAAGTTTCCACCTCAATTGCCCAAAGAATATAACACAAAGGATAATGGGGGCACAAAGTCATCCCAGAATCCTCAACACAAAAAGAAAAGAAAAACACAGACTGAAAACAATTGTGAAAGCACAAAGTCTTCCCACAGTTGGTTTTAGGACACTTCCCTATTACTTTCACTAATTCTACTTACCAAATTAAATGAATAAGAACACCTTCAGAAGACAGAGGTAAGAATGATCTCCAAAAGTGATACAAGCTAAAACAACACAAAGTCTATAAACAACCTGCTTTCTCATTCAGATAAAAATGAAATTACAATTTGAGCTCAAAGTCTCAGTCTTCTTCTTTCAAAATGGGCAGAGTTTCGCTCTTATAAAAATGAAAAGTCTCCTTACAAATGAGAGAATAAGCAAACTTATAGCCACTACACAAGGATTGGTGCCCTTTTCCATGGGATGACCCATGCTGCAGTCAACGTCTTCAATGTGCCTTCAGTCCTGTCAAGAGAGACCATGTTGAGAATAGTGCATTGCCATAACTATAGCATGTCCCTTCATCTAATATGTTTCTTTCTTAGTATGGACCAGCTGGTCCTTTCCCAATTTGTCTTTACTTCATGGAAGAAAAACATGCCGCATCCTTGGTTTGGTGCGCTCAGAAGTCTACTCGATCCACTATTCCACCTACTAGAAATAACTCTTTCAAAGATAATTCTGGTCCTTTGCATCAATCTTCTCTTCCCTGCAGCAATTTGAGCCTTTGGGATCTCTTTTCAGTCGATCGCGTGATTCATGTTGAACCTTGAACCCATTGAATCACTGAAAGTTCATCGGTTCATTGGTTCATTTTGTCTCTTTTGTTCTATCACTTCTTGGTTCAATCGCTTCTTCGCTCCTTAGTTGAACCATTTTTTGAACCACTTGTTTGCTGCTTCTCTCTTGACTGAGGCCGCCTTTGAACTTTTGGACTTATGAACCATTGAACTTTGAACTCTTTTGATTCAAAGTTCAATCGGTTCATTGGTTTATTCTGTGTCTTGCTCAATCATTGCTTCCTTTATCTTTCTAAGCTTTGGTTGAACCTTTGAACCTTGAACCAGTTGAACCATTCGGTTCAACGGTTCAATGGTTCAATCGATTCATTTAGTTCATCCTTTGAATCCCTTTTTGTCCAAGTCTTTGAAGATTCCTTTCTGCATCTTTGTTCAGTCTTTGGAACGTCTTGAAGGGAAGGTGTCCCTTCAGGTCCTTGGAAAAGGTCCTTTTTTCGACATCAAGTGTCTCCCGCAAGGGTATCTACCCTTCGGAATTTTTTGGGCGGACTTTAGGCTTCAACTTTCTCGGTGGGTTCTTGCTTCTTCCGCGGGATTTTGGCTCTCGGGATTTTTCCGTCAGGCTTTTCTTTTGGACAAAAAGTCCGAAGGAATTCCTTCGGACAAAAATTCCGAAAGAAAGCTTCTTTTCTTTAGCCATTTGGTCCTTCCAATTTCTTCGGGCTTTCTTCACTTAATCATTTCCATCGCACAAAAATTCCAAAAGAATTGTTCCTTTTGGGCCTTTGAACAAATCCAAAGGAATTCTATCTTTTCTTTGACCTTCGAACCAATGTTGCCTGCCTTCCACAAGGGCACTTGCCTTTTTCACTTTGGGGTAGCCCCTTGAACCTGACGATTGAACCAACTTTGGTTTAATGGTTCAATGGTTCAATCGGCTCATTCTTCATTATTTGGCTATGTCTTTTTGATCTTTTGCACCAAGCATGTTGAAGCAACTTGGTCGTTGAACCCATTGAACCTTTGAACCAAAGGGTTCAAAGTTCAATGGTTCAAGCCTTTGTTCTTTATCATTTTTTGATTGAACTCTTTTGATTGAATTGAGGTGCCGAACCAATCTTGGAAATGACTAAGTGTTAGAAACTTGTTCTTTTGACTGAACTCGCCTACAGAAGCTTTTTAACCTGTTGAACCTGTGAATCCCTTTACGAAAAAATATTAAAAATGAGGAATTTGAAAGCTCAGAACAAATTTTGAGAAGGGAAGAGAGAAATTTTGGTCTATGCAAGGCCAAAATAGTCCGTAGGTTGTCCCAAAAATGACTGACATTTTTCGGGGACAATAGGAAGTACACAAAGTACCTGGTTAAGTGGAAGAACAAAGTAACAACTAAAGACACAACTTCGATGAGTGCATCCGAAGTTACCAAACATGAAAAATCCATTGAGGAGCTCATGGGTGGTTCATGAGTGGGAACTCATGGATAATATCATTTGGCTTGGGTGTTTGATGCAGGAGCATTTGGGTTCATAAGCAATCTTGCATCATCCAAAAATATGGGGTCGGTTTCTTGTACACACTTGTGCACATTCATTTTGTGTTGTCCAACTTGTCATCTTTTATGACAAAGTTGTGCACATGGAAAAGGATCGACATCTAGCCAAAAAACATCACCAAGAGTCCAACATGGTAGGAAAGTGAAGGACAATTTCAGTTACTTCCCATTGGTTAGAATGACCTTTTTTATAACAACATTAAGCGGCAATTTCAAAACTGTTGGTATGCATTAACCAGTGGTTACATAATTATTATTATGCAATATGTTGTCCCCAAAAAATGCCACTCATTTTTGGGACAACCTATAGATCGAAATCCTCTCTTCCCCTTTCAAAAATTGTTATGAGCATTTCGGTTCTTCATTTTTCAAAGCTTTCTCTTAGATCTACAAACTCTGCAAACATGCTCATTTCTACAAGTTCAACGGGTTTCACGACTTCTGCAGGTGGGTTCAATCAAAAGAATCAATTTCTAACATTTGGTTATTTTCAGAATTGGTTCATCGCCTTGGTTCGAACAGAAATTTCCATTGGCAAGCATCAGCAGCAGGTTCAACGTTTGGTTCAACGGTTAGTTCAACATGGTTCAAAGCCTTGGTTCAACGGAATGGTTCAAAACCATGGTTCAATGGAATGGTTCATCGCCAAAGTTCAAAGAGAGCCTGAAGAAAGCAAAGGAAAATCCCGACTGAAGAGAAAAGCCCGCAAAAAAGTGCCTGATGGAAAAAGACAGTGTTTGCATCCATCATGCAAGTGTGGCAATTTTTGCCGCCCTTGCATATTTTGGTTCCTTCTATGTAGGAGCAGCAAATTTTGCCACCCATGCATTTCCATTTTCTCTCCTCCAAGTGCAAGGGTGGCGATTTTTTCCGCCCTTACACGTTCTTCTTCGCTGACTCCCTGACGTGCACAGGCGGAAATTTTTGCCGCCTATGCACAAGGACTTCTCCAATATGCAAGGGCGGCAATTTTTTCCGCCCATACATTCCTTCTCTCTTCTTCCTCTTCTCACGCACTTTTGTCATGTAAAAGTGCATGCAATTTTGTAATGTGTAATTGCATGTAAAAAATTTGGAAAAATATCTCAAAAGTCAAAGATGAGTCATCTTTGACTAAGATATTTTTGTATTTTAATATTTTTTAATTTTGAAAGTTTCTCCCTATATATAGTGGAGACCTCTTTTGTAATTAGATCTTTGATAATTGAGAACAAAAACTCTGCTGAAATTGAGACACTTTTTGAGACTTTGTGCTCAATTTGTAAATCATACTTTGTTGAATGAATGAGAAGCAGGTTTATTTCAGACTTTGTGTTGAAGTTATCTACGTTATTTAGGGAATAGTTCTTATGTCCTCTTTCCTGATAATCTCTTATTTGTTTGATTTAATAAGCAAAGTGTGTGTGTTGATATTATCTGAGGATGTTTCTAAAAGATAGAAGAGAGACTTTGAGCTACTTTCATCTTGGTAATCCTATTACCTTTTGTAGTTTCAGGCGAAGACTTTGTGCTTCGTTTCACTCTATGGTTACGCGTATTCTGAATCGGTGAAGGAGACAACGGAAGACTTTGTGCTTACGTATGTTTTTTTGTTAACTTTGTTACATACTTCAGGGGATTTTCTGCTCTACGTTGGATACCATTCCTGAAAGAAGAGGAATGTTGTTGGCCAACGACCAAGATTTCTCTCTCTTGTTCTTTAGACATCACCTCTGAAAAAAGAGAGGTGGATGTTGTTATACCACCCCAAGTATTATTTTTTGCTTAATTATATATACATATAACGTATAAATATTCATAGGAAACCTCCCCTTGATGAGAGGAGAGATTTACCTCATACAGATCTGGTAAACCCACACTTTTTGTGGCGTAAATCTCCTTGTGCTGTGGTTGATATACCCATTTTGTCATCAGTTAGTTGATGACAAAATATTCACCCAATAGTTTTTGGCGATTCCGCTGGGGACACAGTAATTTTGTGCAATTTGAAACCTCAAGTTTCAGATTGAAACATCACTTGTGTCTTATCTATAACCATTATAACCCTTATCTATTACATAGTCTAGTGACTCCGTTCCATTTCTTACCCATTATCATTATAGCCTTACCATCTTCCTCCATCTACGTTATATTATCTGGTCTGCAAAACCAGAGCTGTTGGGAAAGAGTGCACAGTTTGAAGCCTCAAGCTAAAGTAGGGCCAGTTCTTTTTCATTTTTGTTCTACAATCTGGTCACTCCACCCAAATTTGTTATCCCTATTTTTCATAACTAAATCATGGCAGTTTGAGGCCCCTGGGGTAACTCTTTTGGCCCACTCAATTTGACCCCACCCCTGCATGAACTACCTCGTAGTTCTAGAAAAAAATTTTGCAAATTCTTTGGTGATGGGAAAGTTCATCCTGATGAACACATCACAGCTTTCAGCATAGCCTGTGGTGTAATAGGGGTCAAATTTGAAGACATAGCAGTAAGGTTGTTCATGGAGACACTGCAAGGCACTGTTGCAGACTGGTTCTACCACTTGCAGACTAGATTAGTGACTGACTGGGACACCCTAAAAGACAAATTTGAAGCCAGATTCAAGCCTGCAAAAGATGCACATGCATTGCTGGCCCAGCTCACTCAGATGAAGAAGAAACCTCATGAGCCTATGAGGGACTTTATTTCTAGGTTCAATAAGCTGAGGCACAGGATTCCCATGATCACCTAGTCGACACCTCAGAATCTCATGTGTTTCTTCATCAACTCGCAGCTTCCTGAAGTAAGTTTCCTGTTGAGGCGAGTTGGCCTTATGGATCTCGCATTGGCTCAAAATTTGGCTACTGAGATTGAGGATGATCTTATCCTGGCAAGTAAGATCAGAAAAGACCCTAGTAAAAATAGATTCTCTTCATCTGCTGAAAGCTCTTCTACAGGCACTACAGATCCTATGGTGCAGAAATTGACAAATGAACTGATAGCTTTGAAGAGACAAATAACTCAAGGTACATCTGCTCCCACCTATCGAGATATACCAAGGAGGACATTCTTCAATCAGCCATATCAAGGCAATGCTGCCAGAAGTCAAGGGCTGCCAAATCGCCTTCCTCCCCTGCAGAGGAACCTTGCCCTTGAAGCGCCTCCAACCAACTTAGCAGTTGGATATTTGGAAATAGGACATGATTTCTCTTTCCAACCTGAGTTTGATCAAGAAAAATTAGCTAGCGACTCCCACATCAGTTTCTTGAACTACCAGGATGAACCCAAAAGTAAAGGTGGAGCATCCGAAAGATCATATGTTGTGATCACCCAGTCCCAAAATCGATCAGCTCAACAAGCTGATAAAGGAGAAATAGAGGTGTGACCTCAGCCTGTAATTTCAATTGCTGAACGTAGAACCACTCTGTCTTTCTAGCCAAAGGACCCGGTGGTTGCTAAAGAAATGAGTATCTCAAATAGTTCTGCAACTTCTACTTCAATTTCGCAGTCCAGTCCTCCTGCCCCTCCCAAAAACCAAAGGGATGAACTCCCATCCTCTGTGCCTAGTCCAATTCAGTCATTTGACATAACTGATCATGTCAAAAAGACCAAAAGTCAAATGACTAAATTTGAAGTCCTACAGTCCAACCCCAATCAGTTGGACAAGTTGGTACAAGATGTCAAGACCCAAACGTCAGCCCTTGAAGCTCAAATTTTGTTTGAGTTTTCAGGCAGGGGTGATTACTTCTTGACCACAGAGGACGTCCATGTTCCTAGAGACGAAAGTCTGGTAGGTGGTGATCCAGGAATTGATTCAAACTAGACATCAGAAGGATTGGTAAGGCACAGTACAAATGAAAAAGGGTCTTCCATCTCAAATGAAGAGAAATCTGATAGAAGATCCATTTCTGGTGATGTTTGGATCAGGAAATGGATGGCAGTAATTCCTCTATAGGTGTTGGAACCAAGTTGGTGTTGATATCTCCTAAGAGGGATATTCTTTCTTCTTTACATGAGTTGCAGTTTAACAACACCAACAACACTGCTGAGTATGAATCTCTGTTACTCGAATGGGGAGCTACTCGAGACAAAGAAGATGTCGAGCCGGTGGTCTGCCAGGCATCTGAAGGGGACAATCAAGACATGTGCTGGACTGAACTATCTGAACAACAAATTATGGTAATAAACCAGGCTGCTGCCCATCAGAATTAAAAAAAGGGACTCCGCAGGAGAACCAAGATTCATGGTTCTCGAACTAGAAAGCAAGTCTTGCCAAGGGGCAGCAAGAGAAGAGAACCAAGAGGAAGACACATGAGATTCAATTCTTGGTGGAGAGTTCCATTCGCCCGTCACTAATTTTGGGGACAAAATGGTTTCCTGCTGGTTTATCAGGATGGCACACCATCTTCACTGTCTCACAAAGGGCGGCATCTAAAGCGCTTCAAATCTTGAGGCATCAGATAAGATCATCTGTATATATGTATATTTGTATAGTATTTAGTTCTATTTTGTGCTTTTCGTTTTCATTTTTAGAGCCTTTCTTTTTAGGTAGCATGACTCCGTAGCCCAATGGCATGCTTCTAAGGCACTGGAGATTCTGGTCTCTACTCCCTTCAATCAATTTTTTGCAATAGAAGGAAGTTCCCCAACTGGAGCCAGCTGTTGTCCTCGAAAAATGCCACTCATTTTTGGGACAACCTACAGATCAAAATCCTCTCTTTCCCTTTCAAAAATTATTTTGAGCATTTCGGTTCTTCATTTTTCAAAGCTTTCTCTTAGATCTATGAACTCTGCAAACAGGCTCATTTCTACAAGTTCAACGGGCTTCACGACTTCTGCAGGTGGGTTCAATCAAAAGAATCAGTTTCTAACATTTGGTTATTTTCAAAATTGGTTCATCACCTTGGTTTGAACAAAAATTTCCATCGGCAAGCATCAATAGCAAGTTCAACATTTGGTTCATCCTTTGGTTCAACGGTTAGTTCAACATGGTTCAAAGCCTTGGTTTAACGGAATGGTTCAAAATGGTGGTTCAATGGAACGGTTCAACAGTTGGTTCATCGCCAAAGTTCAAAGAGAGCCCGAAGAAAGCAAAGGAAAAGTCTGACTGAAGAGAAAAGCCCGTGAAAAAGTGCCTGATGGAAAAAGACAGTGTTTGCATCCATCATGCAAGAGCGGCAATTTTTGCCGCCCTTGCATCTTTTGGTTCCTTCTATGTAGGAGCGGCAAATTTTGCCACCCATGCATTCCCATTTTCTCTCCTCCAGGTGCAAGAGCGGCTATTTTTGCCACCCTTACACATTCTTCTTCATTGACTCCCTGACGTGTATAGGCGGCAATTTTTGCCGCCTATGCACAAGGACTTCTCCAATATGCAAGGGCGGCAATTTTTGCCGCCCATACATTCCTTCTCTCTTCTTCCTCTTCTCACACACTTTTGTCACGTAAAAGTGCATGCAATTTTGTAATGTGTAATTGCATGTAAAAAATTTGAAAAAATATCTCAAAAGTCAAAGATGGATGAGTCATCTTTGACTAAGATATTTTTGTATTTTAATATTTTCTAATTTTGAAAGTTTCTCCCTATATATAGTGGAGACCTCTTTTGTAAATAGATCTCTGATAATTGAGAGCAAAAACTCTATTGAAATTGAGACACTTCTTGAGACTTTGTGCTCAATTTGTAAACCATATTTTGTTGAATGAATGAAAATCAGGTTTATTTCAGACTTTGTGTTGAAGTTATCTGCGTTATTTATGGAATAGTTCTTATGTCCTCTTTCCTGATAATCTCTTATTTGTTTGATTTAATAAGCAAAGTGTGTGTGTTGATATTATTTGAGGATGTTTCTAAAAGATAGAAGAGAGACTTTGAGCTAATTTCATCTTGGTGATCCTATTACCTTTTGTAGTTTCAGGCGAAGACTTTGTGCTTCGTTTCACTCTACGGTTACGCGTATTCTGAATTGGTGAAGGAGACAACGGAAGACTTTGTGCTTACGTAGTTTTCTTTGTTAACTTTGTTACATACTTCAGGGGATTTTCTGCTTTACGCTGGATACCATTCCTGAAAGAAGAGGAATGTTGTTGGCCAACAACCAGGATTTCTCTCTCTTGTTCCTTGGACATCACCTCTGAAAAAAGAGAGGTGGATGCTGTTATACCACCCCAAGTATTATTTTCTGCTTAATTATATATACGTATAGCGTATAAATATTCATAGGGAACCTCCCCTTGATGAGAGGAGAGATTAACCTCGTCCAGATCTGGTAAACCCACAATTTTCGTGACGTAAATCTCCTTGCGTTGTGGTTGATATACCCATTTTGTCATCAGTTAGTTGACGACAAAATATTCACCCAACACAATAATTGGCAGTATTACTTGTGGTGAAGGAAAAAGAGCAGTAACTGACTAGATAAAAAAAACATGACATGTTGACCATTCTCCAAGATAGAGGGAGCTCGAAGAGGGCGATAGGATGTCAGTGTCAAGGCACCAAAGATTCAAATACATTTTGGTGAAGAGTGGGGAGTTAGTTGGATGATTCAAGCAAGTGGGAAGAAGAGAGTTCCAATTCTAGAGAAGGAAGGCGTTGAGAGAGGATGAGTTTAGCTTAGATAGAGAAAGAGCAAAGCCGAGAACCTACAAACGTGACATATGTTCATGTAAATCAATCATGAGACTGTATGTCTTCTTCATATTCAGTAGTGGAAGGGAAAGCATGTGTATGAATCTTTGTAACATAATTGAACATCAATAAAGAGAACACTTAAGTTTCCATTCTAAGTTTTGTGTCTTTATGTGTGTCCTTGAGAGAGAGCGAGAAAAACACCTATTGAGGAGTAGGGCAACCATTCACTTAGCTCCCTCATTCTCGAATACATCATTAGGGGCCACAATTTAACATGTTGAACTATTACATAGAAGAAATACTGCTATAATTCAACCTTCTCCCCCCTGACACCCCCATCTCCTAAGCTTTGCATTGAATCCTAAAGCCCAAGAAATGGACACTATGTAGGAGTTATTTCTGACAATTCAAATGGGTGTCCAAGCACTTCTCTTTACAAAACATATAAAATGCAGGGCTGATGAAGACAAGTACTATGATGAGCGTAATAATGATATTACATCATCACTGAAAGCTTGATATACCACTAACAACAAAGGGATCAAATATGCTGTGAAGTATCTACAAGGTCAAGTGTCTTAACCAAAAAAATTCATTTTCATATGCCAAATACTAACCAACAAATAAACAAGACCAAAACATATGAGGACACATTTGTTTTTTCAAATTCTTTTGCCAATCAAAATCGAGCTTTTATTAATGAATGCAACCCTAATGTCAGGGCAGAAAAAATTTTCATGTTTGCATGCTAAAATATTAAACTGAAATTAAAAAAAAATTCATAATTCTTAGCGTGGAAAGAGAGGGAGACTAATTGAGCCATGCGAGGTTATGGATGAAGCTAACGAAGTTGAAGACCAAGTTCCAGTTAACTTGGTCTGCAAATCCAATAATGCGGGTTGAGTTGGTACATCTAAAATCTCCTTATCATTTGATAACATTGACAAAACATTAGACATTGATGGCCTTTGAATTGAAGTTGCTTGAACGCAAAGAAGAGCAATATGTATCACTCTTAATATATGCTCCTGCTCATTTAGAGACATAGTCTCTAACTTCAGTTTTGGATCGACAATACCGATGCTCTCATTTATTTCATATAAACTCCAGGCCTGCATCAATAAACAATAGATTAACACCAACTTAGCAGTAATTGAAGCAAAGTGAAATGAAACGAAGAATTTTATTATGCCCACAGGAAACCCTGTAGGATCTGTGGCACGACAAAATAACATACAAGTATCGCTAAAATCATGTTTGTAATTTCTAAAACTCCTTGATGTAACAACTTAGCTCCTTGGGAGGCAAGCTCAGCAGATTGTGAGCTTCTGGCATGCGTATGCTGTATAAATTAATGAGTGTCTCTGGTGATAGATAGATTGACAAGTCCTGGGTTATTTCCGAGCTTTGTTATGAGGTTAAAACTGACAGAGTACAAAGTTTGAACAATATATAAGGTAAAGTGATAATGCCTCCTTGTCTCAATAGGGCTGGGGAGGGAGAGTGCGAGGTGGAGTGTGGTAGGGGCGGCAGAGAATCATGCTGGCTATGCTGAGACCTATAAAATTACCTGTCCTTTATCTTTTTATGTAATCAAGGAGAAGACCAGGAGGAAACATATGTAATACTCTGTGGTTCTAGTTATCGGCAAATGAGATTGAAACACTGAATTAAGAACAATGAACTAACAATGTACACAATCTATTAAAATTCCTCCCAGACAGAAGCACTATGAAATGAACAGTTTACACAATATGGTAGCTCGTATCCAAAAGAAGAAGTAATATTGGAAACTCCATGTGATAAACAATCTACAAAATCTATTAGCTTTCCTTCCAAACAGCCAAATAGTTAAGAATATCCACTCTAAATCTGTAAAGATTTTGGCCCGAGTTGTATATGTAAATTTGTGGAAAAACAGATTCTATAGGCTGTCTGCTAGGTTAGCAAAATTGTCATTTCACTTCATATATTCCAGCAGGCCAATTTGAAGACTATATTTTAAGATACATACATACCCATTGCGAAAGAATCTCCACAGGTGCTGGGAGTCCTGTATCATTGCACTTCTTACCACTTACAATCTCTAGAACTACTACGC
Organism: Torreya grandis; assembly: GCA_037957365.1. Lineage (NCBI taxonomy): Eukaryota > Viridiplantae > Streptophyta > Pinopsida > Cupressales > Taxaceae > Torreya > Torreya grandis. The sequence goes on from JARHVA010000004.1 coordinate 5,715,123, forward strand.
CGTAACCATAAACATCTGCTTTCTGTGTTAATTGGCCATGTACGGCGTATTCTGGAGCTGTATACTCACTGTTTTTCAACAAAACAATATTCGATTAAAACTAGCAACACAGTGATCCAGAAAAAATGCTAAAATCAATATGACTTTGTGATACTAAAATGTTTCAGTGAACTAACTCTTGTCAATAATGAAGAAACTTGCTTACATGGTTCTTCGCTCCCTCGTTGTAAGACCAGTCTCATCTTCTGGGAAGAGACTTAGTAATCCAAAATTTGCTATTTTAGGTTGGAGATTTTTATCCAGAAGGATGTTGGAAGTTTTGATGTCTCTGTGTACAATGTGAGAATGAGAATCTTCATGCAAATATGCAAGACCCCGAGCTATGCCTGTTATTATTTCGAAACGTTCTGCCCAGTTAAGACAAATTCCTCCGTCCCCTGTTTATTTCAGGAGTATTAGAATTACGATTGGTTATAATATTGCAGCCTGAAATTCAAATTAATCGTCGAATGAGTCAAGTCAATTACCAAACAAATGCTTGTCAAGACTCCTCTTTGGCATAAACTCGTGTACTAGAAATCGCAGGTGCCCCTTACTGCAACATCCAAGAAAACGGACAAGGTTTTTGTGAAGAAAGCCATTAACATGCTCGACTTCTGTAACGAATTCTTCTATCGCTTTTGTTGAGTGCGTTGCAAAGAGCTTTCTAATGGCTATCTCCGTACCATCAAAAAGAATCCCCTGTAAACAAAATTCCACTGAGTAATTAGTACAACATTTTAAAACATCTTACAGCCATTTTTATGTTTTAGATATTTATCATTTCCCCCTTTTTATCATTTTAAAACATCTAATTTGTCATCTCAGTTACATAGAACGGAGTAAAGACTAACAGGCCAACATTGTTCACAGGGCTGGGATAATTCTTCCTGCGATTTGGAATGTTCCACGGGTCATCAGGATTGCTTGTGAGTGACCGGTGTGTATCCACCTACTGGAGATTGTGAGCTGGGGTGAAAGTCTAGCGAGTGTCTCTAGCAGCCAGCCAGGGCGAGTGTAAGATGTGTGCGGTGTGCATTTGAGCCCAGAGCTTCACCAGCTCAAAATCACAGTCGAAGAAGAGACAACCAGATTGAAGAATATAGGACAACCTGGGACTACAAAGGCAAACGTAAAGGTAAAGATGGATTTTTAGGTCTTATCCTCACCAGCATACCAATTTCATTTATCAGATCCCTTTTGTACCACCCTTGGGTTTTAAGTTCTTGATGATAAAGATTGGTTTTAAAACCTTGGGATATCTTATGTAGTCAACGGGAAGTGTGGCATGAAAAATACTTGATGTTTTGCACCAAGGAGAATTCAGAGCATGAAATACATCGAGAATGTTCTATAATTTAGAAATATGATTTTATATAACTTTGAGGTTGAAAGAAGTTAAGACTCTAAACTTTATGGCTCAAATTGCATTTTGTAATTTTATAATTCAGTGGGCATTGATAAAAATATATTTCAGGGGTAATAATTTTCTGGGTTCATCTGTGTAAAAATGTATTTGTCCAGACGTTTCAGATCCTGCTACTGGGTCCACTTCAGGGGAATAAAGAGTGAACTTGAAGCCAATGCTTAAAAACTGAAATATATTTAATGTTTTCTAACAGTCATATTCACTACTATTTCTTTGTTCTATCTGCGATTGTTTAGCATGTCCAAGTGTAACTCTGAGGAAAATTCAAAGAGAAGGATAAGAAAATCATGCTTCATAAGTTCATATATATATATGTGCACGACAACTAACTGTTTTACCTTATAAACTTCACCAAAGCCTCCTTCTCCAATCTTGTTTGTAGCACAGAAGTTCTTAGTTGCTTCTTCAAGCACTTTGTAGCTGTAATTGAAGTTAACAATTACAGGTTTTATTTGCCTGGCACCTAAATTTTCACTTTCAAAATGTGAGATCAACCATAAATGGGAAATTTAACTAACAAATGTTAATGAATACCGAAATCTCTACCTGGTTTATGTCTTACTCTTCTTTGCTGTCTAATGCAAAAACTACAGAAAAAGAAGAAGAAAGACACGAGAGCTGCTGCCCCTATGATTTTTCCTATCAACACAGGCATTAGTTTTTTGGATTTTCTTGTGCCTCCCTCTGAACTTGGGATAGGAGAGCTTGCTGTTGTGTCACATACTAAGTTTGTTCCCGGATCTACCCCAAGTTGCTCACAGTATGTCTTGTAATATTCAGCTCTGAAGGCAATATATTCAGGGTGTTTGCATCCCGTAGCTTCTAGTTCTTTTACAGTCTCTATGAAGCCTTGTCCAGAAACAATGTGAGTGTGACAGTTGGAATTGATCATCCAAAACCAGAGGGCAGTCTGGAAGGAGATTGTGGAGTTTGTAGACACAAGGTCAGGTTTGTTCAGTAAGTCCAGTTCAAGGTAATCTCCTGCAGGTCCATAGTTGAAGTTCCTGCACACACACACAAGTAATAGTTCAATCATTGTCATAAGAATTGGAGCCTTTCAATTTCTATTGATTTGGCTCTGAATCAATGCTTTTCATTCGATAAGATATGTTTGAGAAAGCATGTTTCTGTTTAAGGTCAGCACAAACAAAACAGTCGGCCATGGACACAAGTATATTACATCCTTCTTTCTAAGGAGAATTGTGTATAATAATAGCCCATTAGTTCTCCTTTGTTTGGTAAATGCTACAAGCCTACAACATCATTGTCAGTCACATTCTTAAATAGTTGCCAAACAATTAGTACAGAAAGCTAGGGTAGATATTTAAACATTCTAATGCAGCAAATTGGTATTAATGTCAGAAAATGGAAAGCTATCTTATGAATGTTTTTTAACTTGGCCCGCAGAATTAAAGTAGTTCTGTTGATAATCTCTATAAATCCATACGTTAGGATCAGACTTGTAGTTTGTAAACCTTTCATAGTTTCTGTAAAATCTACCCATCACTAGGCTATAGGCATGCCCCTCTGAAATCTAAATTTTCTAGATATATTAAACACAAATACCAATTCATTCATTATTCTAAGTGCAAAACTTGGAGAAGAGAGATCCTGTTGGACCAAGTATTAGATTAGATAACGACCAGTAGTGATTTTTTAAGAAAGAGAAAGGAGGAGGAGACCATTGATGTGGATTAAATTGTTAATTATGTACACCACGCAACACTTGGGAAGGTGGTACATGAGAGGAAGGATGTTAACTGGACTGGCACCCCAAAGCACACCTTCTAATTGGTGAAGTTTTATGTAGGGTTAATGTCTCATAAACCATATATTTTTTACAATTGTTATCATTAGCAACACACATAATTAGAAGGGTTAATGTGGAACAAAATCACAGCATAGAGATATGGCACTATAGTAAATAGCTTGTAAATTATGGACATCACGTTGATAACCATCACAAACTAGAGAGAGCCTGCAAGGCTTGACACAAAAGTTAGTACAGGAGAGGGCAGATACTAACACATGAAAAAAAAAAAAACTTACAAAATTTAACCAATTCATAAATTATATCAATGTTATCAAATGAAATGGGGCAATGTGACTGTATAAGTACAAGGAGGGTGTTGCTGCTATCAAAGAGAGCATACCAAGTTAATTGTATTGGACCACGCCCATGGTAGCTCTTGCCCTCAGTGCATGGATAGAAGGTATTAGTCTCCTCACAGTATTCCAAATTTGAAACAATTGCATTGATATAACAGAACCCTGTAGGCAATAATCAATACATAGTTTACATGAAACAAAGAAAGAAGAAGTTATATTAATATTCATAAATGATCAAAATAGATTAATAGACTCAAAAAGCACTATTAACTTAGAATAGACAAGACTATTAAAGACAAGGTTTTCACAGGACATTAAAATAAAAAGTAAGCCTTTCAAAAAAAAAATTGTATGGCAAATTTTTAATCAACATTTCTTATCACACTCTGATCCATCATGGAGATGATAAGATGAACTTTGAACAAGGGCTCCAATTAATTTGATCACCTTCAGTCAGTGCTACCACATTGGCCAAAAATGCTGCCACCTCTCTCTTTGCTATATCAGGGGATCCTGTGCTTCCAAAAGCAGGAAAGGCATTGGATGCACTTCTAAATGAATCAAAGTTATAAAAGCTCTTTCCTTCACACTTTTCTGAAATGCTGGACATAATACTGTTAAAGAGATGACTTGTTTTGTTTTCATTAAGAACATTAAATCCCCCTGGGGCATTGAGGATTTTTGGATTGCATGGCCCTTCCCTGCAACCTGGTCCACAGTGGTATTTGCTTATTCCACAAAACCCATGTTGGCTACAACAAAGATCACTAGAGCACCCACAGTTTTGCCTCTGAACACATGACACTTCCAACAATAACAAGGTGTAAACACAGCTGAAAGAGAGAGCCACATGGATTTTCATTCTCTGTAATCAAGAAAATTGTTCTACAGAGCTTGATTACCAATCCCTGTTGATCATCTTATTTGCAGTTAAATTAATTTTTATCAAAATTGAAATAGTTTAAAACACTTTCGTGGCCGACCCAAAGGTATTATTGTTGTTTCTTAATCAAGTTAAATAGGCGGCCATAACAACTCCAACTCACATCCTGCCCCCCCCAACATAAAAATAAAAAAGGTGTGAGATTTAGGATATTCAGTAGTGAAGTGTTATTGAGACATTGATGTTTTCTCTTTTAAAATATTTATATATATGTATATGTTTTTAAATTACAGTTTTTGATTGGAGTATATATTAGTCTGGGTATAATAGAGGTTCAAATTTTTATATGATATTATTTATATATCAGATATTATTAGATGTATACCAATTATTACAAACAACGATTATTACAAATTTCGAAAACTTTTACTGTCATTAACATCTATTTAAAATATTTATATTATTATAATTAATAATACTATTAAAAAAATAATAATTATATAAATTTATTTCAATTCAAAAGAGAGAGTTTTCTTATTTTCCATAAAATAAAATAGATTCCAATGTATGGAATCCGACAAAACTATAACTATTAAAAACAATGTAATATGAGTTGTTTTCTTGTTTGCTTAATGCATGGAAACGGGGTTTTCTTATTTTCTATAAAAACAAGATGCAAGGAATCCATTAAAAACAAAGGATAAAATTATAAATAAGATCTAAAATTATATCATAGATAAATTAGTCATGGATTGTCATTCTTGTTTGATTGTTTATGTTACCTTATTCATGACCTCGTACTATAATTGATGAAAGTGAGCCAAGTGTCAATGTTAGGATGATTGATTATATATTTATTTTTTAAAACTGAATCTAAGTGTCAATGTTAAGACGGTTGATTATATATTTAAATTTTAAATTTGAAGTAGTGAGTCTTTTAGATCTGAAAGTTGAAGGTTGTCTTCGAAATAAATATTTTGAGAAGAATCAATATTATTCAATTTAATATTAAGGATTTTGAAATATTATATTCATTAAATTATAATTTAATTAGTGAAACTAATAATATGTTATGATTGTTAAGTTATTTATAAAGTATAAATTTTCAAAAAAATTTAAAAAAATAAAAAATTATATAATATTTTTATTAGTGTATTATTTTTTCCCACTGGATTTTGCCTACACGGTTGTATGGTCATTCTATGTTATTTAAGCTTCCTTAGGTTAGTTATAAAGGGTCCATAGGCTAATTATATTTAATTTTAATTAGTTAATTAAAAAAATTAGAGGCTTCCTCATGTTGTCTTAATTTTCTTTATATATACCCCACTTTTCCTTCTTGGAAGGTTAATTGACTCATTCACTTTTTGCAATAATCGAGTAATGTATTATTTTCTTTCTCTTGAACTTTTGGAGCTCTCGCACTACCTCACAAGATTCAACATTGATTGCGTGAAATCTGTTCAGAGATCTTGGCACACTCTTTCATGGTATCAGAGCTATCATGACAGTCTCATGCATGACTCCCTGGGAAGATGTTTCATGCATTCACTTTGTTGGTTTTTCTTCTATCTTGGTCATCATTTTTGATCTTGGAGGTGTTTTCTTACTCTGTCTCAAAAATCGTGTCAAAAGGCCTTTGATGAAAAATCCGTTTGCATATATTTTTTGAGTTTTTTGAGATCTAAAATAGGTTATTCTTAGTTTTTTGAGAAACTTCATAGATTTTTTTTGAAATCAATTTCTTTCAACAGGTACTACGTCCGTACAGACCAAACAATCACCCCTGCAAACTCTGGTTTACTCTTTGTAGACCAAATCAGGGTCTCAGAGAGCAATTACTTAAGCCCGTAGAGCGAATTGGGTTTTAGGTGAGCAACAACTTGTTCTCCAAGATCATATCAAACTTGTCAAGGCTGATGACTTGCTCCAAGACCATTTCGTGTTTTTGGTGGGCGACTACTTGAAGAAATTGGGTTTCTTCGATGTGACAACTTGCTAGTAGACTAATTCAGGATTTTGGGGCAGTTTTATTTCTCTAAAAACTCAATCAACACTGGCTAGACCCATTTGGGTTTGTGGAGGTCGACTACTTATTACTCATTACTTGCTTTATAAGTAATAAGTCATGCAGGTTGAAGATCTCGAAATACACTGAGGAAGACCAATCTAGGTTTTCTAAAGGTGATTTCTCATTACTCATTTACTTTATAAGTAGTGCAGTTGTAAGAGTCTGAAGTAGTGAAAGTTGAAGAACCCGAACTGCACTAAGAATGACCAAACCGGGTTTTCTAAGCGTTTCTACTCATTACTCATTTACTTGTGAAGTAAAGCAATTGACAAAATCTGATCAACACTGCAAGACCCAATCAAGATTTCAGAGTAGTCTTACTGCATTAAAGGTTTGAAGTAAAGTAGTTTGAAGTAAAGCAATTGGGAAACCCCACGTGACGTTTAGGGGGGTGTCAAATTAAGTTTGGATTTTTTTTTTGGAAAGGGTTCAGGGATATGTGGGTGTAAGAACTAGTATGTGCTATAACTTTCAATCCGTAGCTCTTTTTTGGATGCCTTTTTTTTTAAAGTGCATATTTTCTTGAGCTCTACGCATTGGTGACATTGTTTTAGGACTTTTATAACATCCATTTTTTACATGATATAATAGCTTAAAACTCTCTTCAAACCTTTGTACCTTTCCTCTTGGACGCATTATCGTCAGTGCCCAATGTCCCTCTCATATTGATTACTCATAGACGCATTCTCGACTGTATTCGACGTCTAAAACTGAGTGTGTATGCATTGTAACTTCAAGGGAGGTATTCTTGATAGTTCAGAGGGTACTTATATTGTATGCTTTCTATTTTTTGCTTTCATTTTAATTTTACAATTTGTTTCATTCTAATATGCACTAACGGATCTAAACATCAAACGACTCACATCGTTTAACTATCTAGAATGGAAGTCTAGAATATAACTCGCTTTGAGAGGTAAAGGACTATATCGGTTTACTATGGGTGAGGAAACTGAGCCATCTACAAATGTAGAAAAGCTTAAGTGGTACAATAGATGTGATGAGGCCTATGGGATTTTATGCTTGTCAATGTCTCCCAACCTCTTATTTCATGTTGAATTTGTAAAAACTTTGAACAAAGTCTAGACAATCCTAGACAAGCTTTTGGAGTGCAGGACATCATGAGGGGTCATGAGCTAGAGAATGAGCTCATCACATTGAGCTCAGGTGACTATGACACCCTATAAGACTTTTTTATAAAGTTCAAATCACTGAGACTACAGTTGAGATAATGTGGCATTGAGAAAATAGATGACCAATTGATTCTATCCGTGCTCTCAAAATTGAGTCACGACTATTTAGTTTTTGTCTCTACATTTCATGTTACCAAATGTGCACTTGGAGCCACTTGAAAAATGCTATCATTCGATGAGTTTGTTTTTGATGTAATTTACGAGCAAGATAAGTTGGTTCAAATGGGTGCACTGAAGTCTTCAAAATCACATGCCTTGATTGTCAATCAGGACAAGAAGAAGCCTTCAAGCAGTGGCAAACAAGAGAACAAACAGTCTAAACCAGAACATGAGTATAAGAAGAATCAAAAATTAGATGCCAAGCTTAAAGTATCATCAAATGAATCCTCCTCAAGCGGGAAACTAAAATAAGAAGGAGAAACTCAAATGCAACTTTTGTAAGAAACTTGGGCATGATGAATTTCAGTACATGAAAATGAAGATTGACACCTTGACTAAGATGCTTGAGAAGAATAACATTAGTATTCCTGAAAATTCATCTCAAAACACATCAACACAAGATTTTGCAAAGGGTAAAGACAACAAAAAAGGTAAAAATAAGGACAAAGCACTGGTTCTAGTAGCTTCTCAACCTTCGACTTGGGTTATTGACTCAGATGCTTCCTATCACATGGCCTCCTCAGAAGATTTATTTTCAGAAATAGAGCCATGTTCTATGCCTTCAATTCTCATGGGTGATGACACTTTGATAGAAGTCAGTGGTAAAGGATCGGTAGAAGTAAGTGACGAGACCTTCAATGATATTTTGTGTGTTTCTTCACCATCCACCAATCTTCTGTCAGTATATCAAATCACTCACATAGGTGCAGGGAAGTGAGTTGAATTCACACCTAATTCAGTGGTCATTAAGGAGCTACACAATGACATTGTAGTGTATTATGGGAAGGTCAATCATTAGTCTAGGTTGTATACCTTCTCACAATTTTCTCCAGATCAACCCTCAGCTGCACTACTTACTCAACAGATGGAGTGAGCAAACTATGGCATGAATGATTTGGCCATTTAAACTACCATTACTTGGAGAAACTTAGTCACCAGAACATGGTTTTAGGTTTGTCTAAAGTCAAATTCTTAGATGGCCTATGCAATGTCTGCATTCTTGGTAAGCATCTAGAAGAGAAATATGACAAGGGCAAAGCAAGGAGAGCTAAACATAAGCTAGAAATAGTCCATAGTGACTTAGCAGGTCTATTTCCAAAACCTTCATTCAATAGGACAAGACACATGCTCACATTCATCGATGGATTTTTGAGGTACACCTGGTTGTTTTTGTCAAAAAGAAGTTTGAGGTCTTTGATCACTTTAAGGACTTCAAGGCACTTATGGAGAAGTAGTCAGAATGTTCCATCAAAATATTAAGGACTGACAATGGTGGAGAGTATCTCGACAATAGGTGTTTTGCACATCAAAAGGATTTAGATGCAACACATAATTCCATACAATACTCAACAAAATGGTGTGGCCAAATGTAAGAATTGTACCTTGAAAGAAATGACAAACTACATACTTCAATCAAAGTCTCTTGATCCTCAGTATTGGATTGAAGTAGTCAATTGTGCGTGCTACATTCAAAACTGAGTTCCACACAAAGCCTTGAAGGGAATCACTCCTTTTGAAGCTTGGGACAGTCACAAGCCTACAGTAGATCGCTTTCGAGTGTTTGGATCACTAGTAATGGCTTGGATTCCTAAGAAGAAACACAAGGCAATGGACCCTCAGAGTCAGTCTTGCATCTTTATGGGGTATGTAGAGGGTGTTAAGGGATATAGGCTTCTCCATCCTAAAACTCATGAGTTTTTCATTGAAAGGAGTGTCAAGTTTCACAAGGGCCCACTTGAACACAATCTTGACACTCCAAACTCTTCAAAAGTCTCACTGGACATTGATTTTACTTCAAATAGTGACATAGATGCACCTCAAGGTCCTCCTGATGATGAGGATGACTCTTCTTCTTATTCAAGTTCAAGTGATGAGAGCAGTGATGAGGATACTCCTCCTTCATCTCACATTAACACTATAGATGATGAAGACTCACCTCCTAATTCTCTAATCTCATACAATTCTGGTCCTATTTGTGTTAGACAAACACTTCAAAGTGATGGAGGATGGGTTGGAAATCCATCAGATACAAGGTAGACATGATCATAGTTTCAAGGGACATCACATGCCTACTTGGCCATCATCTTAGATTCATAAACCTTTCATGAGGCATTTGACATTCCAGAATGGGATTTTGCTATGCAAAAAGAGTATTGTTCCCTAATCAAGAACAAAGCACGAGACTTGGTCCGTCTTTCGAAAGGAAAAAAATTGGTCTGTTGCAAATGGGTTTATCAAAAGTACAAAGCTCGTCTAGTTGCAAAGGGGTTTTCTCAAGTTCTTGGCATAGACTACACTGAGACATTTACTCTGGTAGCCAATATGACATTTATAAGACTCACTTTAGCCATTACAGTCACACATCAGTGGGGTATTCACCAAATATATGTAAAGAGTGCTTTTCTACATGGTGACCTCAAAGAAGAGATATATAGGAACAACCACAAGGATTTGTAGAAGATACCTATTTAGTCTATAGACTCAAGAAATTTATCTATAAACTCAAACAAGCTCCTAGAGCATGGTATGCCAAGATGGACTCCTTTCTCCTCATAGTTGGGTTTACTAGATGCCACTCAGATCTGAATGTCTACATCTTATAGCAAGATGATTCTCTGTTGATCCTAATTCTCTATGTAGATGACTTACTGATTACAAGGAGCTCAAGATCATCAATCTCAGCAGTAAAAACTACACTTTCAAATAGATTTTCAATGACAAACATGGGATTGCTGCACTACTTTCTCAGGATTGAAATCATTCAGTTAAATTTTGGGATAACTTTATCACAATCCAAGCATTCTCTTGATTTGCTTGCAAGGTTTAACATGGATGATTTTAAGCCAACTCCTACTCCTTTCTTTTTAAGTGTCAAACTTGAGGCTAATTGTCCTACACCACTCATTGATGCAACACCATATCGACAACTTGTGGAAAGTCTTATCTATCTCACACACACTAGACCTGGCATATCCTATGCAGTTGGTTTTGTCTCTTGATTTATACATGAGCCACATGAGTTGCACTAGAAAGCAATAAAGTGAATTATTCACTACATTTAAGGTTTACACAATTATGGGATACACTACAAAGTAGGGACATAGGTTGATTTGATTGGATACACAGATTCAGATTAGGCTGGAGATATTTAGAGTCGAAAGTCCACTTCAGGCTATAGTTTATCACTTGGTTTGGGTCCAATAATTTGGTCAAGCAAGAAACAACATGAAATTTCTTTATCATCTACAAAGATAAAATACAGAGGGGTTGTTAATGCCATCACTGAAGTAATCTGGCTTCAGAGGATTCTCACTGAGTTTGGTGTCTAGTTTCATAAGCCAATAATCATCTACTATGACAACCAAAGCACTACCCAAATTTGTAGGAATTTGGTTCTCCATCAAAGAACCAAGCACATAGAGATTCACATGCATTTCATCAGGGGCTTATCAATGAGTAAGTCATTGATCTTAGATATGATCCAACATCAAAGCAAATTATAGATATTTTGACCAAGACCTTCATAGAGAGTAAATTTATTCATCTACGAGCTCTCATTGGGCTTATGGTTGCTCCACCTTCTTCCTCCTATGGAGATTCATCACTATATACTTGGGTTGGGACCCAATTCTCATCTCATCTAAGCTACGCTTAAGGGGGGGTGTTAGTGTAGTGCTTTTTCCCACTGGGTTTTGCCTACACGGTCGTATGGCCATTCTATGTTATTTAAGCTTCCTTAGATTAGTTATAAAGGGTCCATAGGCTAATTATATTCAATTTTAATTAGTTAATTAATAAAATTAGAGGCTTCCTCATGTTGCCCTAATTTTCTCTATATGTACCCCATTTTTCCTTTTTGAAAGGTTAATCGACTCATTCACTTTTTGCAATAATCGGGTAATGCATTATTTTCCTTCTCTTGGAATTTTAGAGCTCTCAAACTACCTTACATGATTCAACATTGATTGCATGAAATCTATTCAAAGATCTTGGCACACTCTTTCAATTTTGTTATTCTTTCTATTGTATTTTGATTAAAAATCATAAGTCACAAAAAAACAATGTACCATTAAGACTAAAATCAACATTAAATTGAATTGTTACATTAAGGTCTTTTACATAAGACAAAAAAAATAATGAAAGATTGAAAATAAATTTCTTTAGGTTTTTTGGAGCGAGAAAATATGAAAAGCGATTCTTGGAGTTTTTTTGGAGTGAGAAGAGATGAAAAGTGATTCTCGGGCATCATTTTGGAAATGCATTTGGCATTGTTGTGAAACAACAATTGGTGGTGGTAGTTGCATGTTTTTGTCTATTTACACACATAACTATGAATAGTGATGGTTACTATTCCCTCATACTCCTTTTTAGACCTTACATCTGATATGAGTAATCAAGATCTAGGATTATAGTAGAACTTGAGACTCATGTCAACAAACACAAGGAATGAAAGCCTCTAGATGAAATCAAGGTACATTAAATTAGTTGAAAAAGATTCGATTATCACCTTTGAACACAATTGGATTGAAGAAGAAATATCTGACCTAATGAAGTGGCAGTTGATCTCTAAGTTTGTGGGTTGAGGACCTCATGAAAAAGAATTACAAATCTAGGTAAAAGGGCATTGGAAGGTGCATGGGTATTTTGATATTTGCATTGGCACTTGAGGCTTCTTCATTGTTGTATTTTCAGGAAAAGATGAAAAATAAAATGTGTTTGAATATGGCCTTGGTTTTTTGATAGATAAGGTTTATTCATGACTTCGTGGAACCCCAAGTTCAACTTTTTGCAAGAGAATCTAACGGTAGCCCCAATCTGGGTAAGAATTTTTATCCTCTTTGCACATTTACTAGTTGAAGACATTTTGTTAAGTGTTGGAAACTCCTTGGGAATATGATTTGTATTTCTTCTAAAATTCATAATAAGAAGCACATTGTTTATGCAAAAAATTGTGTGTTCAAATGGATGTAAGCAAAACTTTTTCTAGAAAAGTATGGTTAAAATTTTTGGAGGGATAATTATTTGAAAAATACCTAGACTATGAGAACCTCCCTTTTAGGTGTTATGGTTGTCACAACCCTAGCCATTTATCTCAGACTACTCCTTAGGTACTACTGCTAAAAAAGAGAGGGAATAGGAGGACTTTCAAATGAGTCGTAGAAAAGGAAAGATAATCCCTCAACATGATGCTAAAAAGAGGGAAAAAATTCAATAGAAAATGATGGTCACCAGCCTACAAGTCAATCCATGTTCTAACCATTTTGAGATTTTAAGCTCAAAGATGGATGGCATTTAGGAAACAAAAGCATTGGAAACATTAGAATTCTCGAAATAGATTATGGTTGTGACTTGAGTTATTAGGACATGGGGTCCACTTGGGTCTTCTGATAATATCCCTTCAGTTTACAATCTAGAGATTGAGTTAAAGTAGCATAAAAAGTTTCAATTTGGATACCCATTGCAAGAAGTGGAAAATTTCTATAGGAATAAGCCCACCCTATGTTCTTAAAAAAAGTACAGAATTTTTATTTTCTTTTTTAGTTATGTTGTTTTGATGTGTTTTATTGGCTTGCTAGTATTGTTCTTCTGAGCATAAATTTGATAACATTCATTGAGATTATAGAATTCATATTACAGATACATATATATAAACCTACATATGTTCATAATAGTCCTATAAAATAGAATGAGCATATAACCAAAATATAATCCACAATCTTCTAAATTACATAATATGACCATAATAGTTTTATTTGACTTAGTTTAATAAATAATAATAAAAACCTAAAAATTATGTGGTTTATTATATAGAATCACAACCTCACTTAAATAACAAACTTACTATAATAAATTTATTCTAACATCACCCCCTTAATTTATCATAGCTTGAAGATTACAACAAAGAACTTCTAGATGTCTCAAACTTATCACGTGCAAGTGACTTTGTGAAGACATCTGCACACTGATCTTGAGTGGGGTAATACTAGAGATATGTATTATGTTGTTGAATATGTTTGCATATGAAATGGACTAGAAATTCAATGTGCTTAGTGCGTTCATGAAAAACTAGATTGTGAACAAGTTTAAGAACACCCTGATTATCACAATTTAGAATTGTTGGTAGAGTCTATGGAACTCCCAATCCTAATAGTATGCAACATAACCTTATTACCTCACAAAAAACTCCCCTTCTAATGTGATATTATACCTCAGTAGAAGAATAAAAAACAAAGTTTTGCTTCTTACTCCCCCATGAGATCGAAGCAGATCTCAAAAAGAATAAAAACCCAAATGTGGATTTTCTATCAGTAATTTAACCTATATGATCTACATTCATATATCATGTCAAGAAAAACTTATCATTCTTCCTGTATGATAGGACATAATCTATTTTTCCTTGAATATATAATAATACCCACTTAGCTGCTTGCCAGTGGCTTACCTTTGGCTCCTGCATGAACCAAGAAAGATAGCTGACAACATAACTGATATCTACCCTAGTTTATGTGAGGTAGATGAGACTCCCAATCAACTAAAGATAAAGAGTGGCATGTATTGGCAGTGATGGATATGAGTGAGACAACTGATGCCTTGTATCCATAGATGTAACCATTGGTTTGAAATCCATCATTCAAAACCTCTCAAGCAATGTCTTGGTATACTTACACTGAGACACAAATATTTGGTGCTCTTTATTCCATACTTCCAATCCAAAATAGTAGTGTAGTAGTCTGAGATATATCATATCAAATGATCAATTGAGATCTTTCTTTATTGCATCAATCATCTTCACTGAGCTACTAGTGATGACTAGATCGACAACATAAACAATAATAATAACAATCTCCCCCACCTTACTTTTTGAGGTAGAGATTGGGATCAAATAGATTCCTCTAAAATCCATGCTTCATGAGACGCTCATCAATTTTAATATACTAGGCTCTAGGAGGTTGTTTGAAACCATACAAAGATTTAATGAGTCTACACACCTTCTCTTGCACTGGTATGACATAACCTTCTAGTTGAGTCATGTAGACCTTTTCCTATAGATCTCCATTTAAGAAGGCACTTTTAATGTCCATCTGATGAAAGTTCCATCCAAATTATGCAGCCATTACAAATATCTTCTAATTGTCTTTATCTTAGCTGTGGGAGCTAAAGTCCCCTCATAATAGTCTATACCCTCTTTCTATGTATAAACCTTTACTATGAGTCTTGCCTTGTACTTGTCTATACTAGCATATACTTTGTATTTGATCTTAAATCCCCATTTACATTTGATAGGTTTCTTACATGGTGGAAGATCAACAAGCTACCATGTGTCATTCTTCATAAGAGACTGATATTCTACATCCATGACATCATTCTAAGGTTAAGACTCTAGATCTTCATGAACTGTAGAGGGCTCAAATGCTTCTAAAACAATGCTTAATAAGGCTAAATTTACCTCTCTACATGAGCCATACTACGATTCCTTGATCTTGTGGATGAAGTGTTTGGAGGTCTATCTAGTTTTTCATCTCAAATTGTACTCGTATACCACTTAGGCATACGATGAGTAATAGTTGGTGTTGGAGCTTCTAACTTACCATCACCACTATTTTCATCTAGAAAATTTACATGTTTGATGCCTGTATCAGATGTCTATGTGGAAGATGAATTGATTTCACCTTTCTCATCAAACATTACATCCCTATTATTAAGCATATTCATAGTCATTGGATCAATGAGTTGATATGCTTTTGAATCGTTACTGTATCCCCAAAAAATACATTCCTAAGTTTTCTTATCCAATTTATTCCTTTTCTTCTTTGGGACATGCATGTATGCCTTATAACCAAAAACTCAAAGATGATAGGATTTTGGCTTTATCCTAGTCCTTGTTTCCTATGGTGTAATTCTATTAAGATCTTTGATGGGTGACCTATTTAGCAGGTAGACAACTGTGAGACATACTTCTGGCCAATATGACTGGGGTAGTTGTGCATCCTCAACCATGTTTTGAGACATCTCTATAATGACATGATTACACCTTTCTACAATACCATTATGCTATGGTGTATGAGCAGTGTATTGATGATGTATTCCATGCTCTGTAATGTATGTAGTGAAATTTTTACTGGTGTGTTCCCCCCATGATCTGAGTGAAGGACTTTGATTTTGCAATAAATTTCATTTTCGAAAAAGGCCTTGAACTCTTTAAGGGCTTTAAATACCTCATTCTTAGGCTTCAACAAATAAATCGACATATCGTAGGAATGATCATCAACAAAGAGTTGGAAATATTTATATCCTTTTAGGCTAAAAGTCATAGGTTCACATAGATCGATGTGCACTAGATCCAGTGGATAAAGAAACTAATATTCAATTTTGCCAAAAGGAGTTCTTCATTGTTTACCAACTAAACAACTAAAACAAATATCAAAGGATTATTTGAGTGTGCGAAGACATCTGACCATGTTGTGTTTGATTAATGCAAGCAAGTACCCATAACTCAAGTGACCATATCTTTTATGCCATAACTAAGATTTGTCTCTACCCTTCACAACAAGTCCCTTATGGTCATTATGAATAAGATCAAGCTAAAACATCTGGCCTATCTTATAAGCTCATGCAATAATTTTAGAGCTATGAGACTTGTTCTTGATAAGGCAAAAATTCTCACCATGGTTGTGATCAAACATAACTTTGAGATTGTGATCGAGAAGTTGATTTATAAACAATAAGTTCTTAGTGAGTCCTAGAACATACATGACATCTATGATTGTGGTAGTGCGATTACTAAGCTATGGAGAAACATCACCTTTACACTGAATAATGTATGATGAGTCATTGCCAAGAGAAACATTACCCTTAGATCTTGATTGGTGTAAAGTGGAAAATTATTCTTTCTATCATATCATATGCTTTATGGCACCATAATCAACATACCAGATATATTTTAAAGAACAAAATTCCTTATGTGTTTGTGTAGTAAATATGTGATCATATTCTAAAGAATGATCATCCTCAATAACATTCCCATGTTGTTTCTTCTTCCAATGTTGTTTGGAATGGGGTTTAGGCTTTGATGACTGAGGTGGATTCTATGAAGTGGGCTTCTTACTAGATGAGCCCTATGTAAATCCATTATACCAAAATGTTTGAGGTCATGTCCTATCTTTCCATAAATAAGACAAACCTTTTATGAATGAGATTTATTTCCCTATTGGTGATGTTGATCATTCTACTTAGGGTTGTATTTAGAAGTCCTCATGGGCTTCTTCCCTTTTTGAGAAGAGGCAAGTGCATGCTCTTCATTAGGTTCCATGGTGTTTATGAATTTTACATGGATTATTCCTATTGCAACATGTTAACCAATGATGCAAAGGATGGTTTCTAAATCATGACATTCAACATGGTCACAAAATTTCAACTTTAGACTATGGAGTTGGCTTTCCAAATAAATAATCTAGTTTCGATTCTTTTCCTCAAAGACTATTTGAAGCTTATTCCAAGTATCCTGAGTCATAGTGGCCTTATGGATATGAGGTTGTACCTCATCTGAGACTTCAAACATGATTATGAGCTTATCCTTCTGATTGGATTTGTCATATTCATGCCCTTGATCAACATCGATAACATGTTGGGTTCATGTGACATCAATAACTATCCATATGTCCTCAAATTATAAGTGAGTTTTAACCTTAGTTTTCCACGTGGCATAGTTGTAACCTCGAAGAAGCTAAGTGTCTGATAGAACAAAACACGGTCCATTTTTGAATATGTGTGCAAATCTAATCAAACTATATAAAGGAGATGGATTGGTACCTTATAACTCTAAAAGGTTCCCCTTTCTATATATTTTCAAACCAATATACTGGACCTCTCTCTATATGTGCACCTTCCTATATACTCATTGGTACTAGAAGAGTTCATCCTTTTGATATATCCATCAATATGTAAAAGAGACTTTAATGTATGTGAGATAAGAATGGTCCTGGGTACATAGACAATACATGAAAGAGATTCACTCTGTCATTAACACCTGCTTATAAGCAATTCTATATACATTGGTGTAACTTTCCTATATACTTGAAAATTCTAACTGTCAGGATTTACATCTTTTGACAGTAAAAAATGGGTAATGGAGGGATGGTTTATGAAAATATCTAAACCTTATTACTCCATGCTAATGTAAAGAGTCAATGCTAGACGTCATTGTTGTAGCTATGTTAAGCTATAAATGTAGTAGTTCAAAGTGCAATGATATCACTTGTAAATGTGAATTAGAGACATCATTAATATCAAACATTAAAAATGAAATTTTACAATCTCTTTGTTTTTACATTGATTTGATTTGATTTGTCATATTTTTTTTTTTCACAAATGCTTATGATTTATAACTTTCAAGTACATAAAAATGAAAAATACAATTCCATAAGTAATAAAAAACAATCCCCCCCATTTTTATCCTATGCATATTTTGTCTTATTGTAAAAGTACAAATTTGACTAAAAATGCTTTTGGTGATTTGATCTCTAGACCTCCCACTTGTCTAGGTTTTATCAAAAATTCAATTTACCAATCCCCTTATGCATCAAATTAAGTTTGAAAAGGACAAAAATGATATTTAAATTAAAAAATCACACCTTTTAAAGCATAATCCACCATGGGTGTGCTTAGTTGGCAGGAGAAACTGAGTCAATCTACTCATTTGGACTTCTCATAGTAAGTTTTAATAACACACCAACTTTCAACCAACCAAACAGGTGTACATATGAATCACCTAGTGTACATCAGACTTTGAGGTGTAAGAATATACAACAAAGAATCATGCCTAATAGTCAGATTTAGAATTACATGGTCGTACTACCTGATTTGTCTAAAAATTGAACTGCTAGCCTAAAACTACTTCAAATCCACTCTTTTGCCTTTGAGTCGATCAAATAACTATAAGATAACAAGCACAACTATATGGCTAAGTTTGGGATGGTTAAGGAATAAATAATAGTATATGGTTTTTAGAAAAAAGATGACTATATGGTGTTTAAATATAGAAAACCAATCTGCAACTCAAAATTTTACTCCAACCAAATACAACAAATTAAAGGCTTATAAAATGCTATACAGACATGTGCACAACTGTATGTCCAAGCATGAGAGGAAAATTGATTGAGTAGAGAATATTATCCAAAATATAGGTCTTCAAAATTTAGTCCATACGGTTTGCAATAACAAAAAACTGATTTACAGTAAGAAATAACCAAAGAATAGATTGCATATGTCTAAATAGTTGCATGACTTGCATCAAAATTATACACCCTATGTCTAGAATGGGAACATGGGAGTAGAAAATGTCTATGCAAAAAAATCCAATTGTTGATGATTCTCGAGCGACTAGATATGGCCAAAGGCCGGTTTGTAGCAAGCAGATAGATAAAAAACTTGACCGAAAGGCTTTCAAGAGCTAAAATGACTATATGACCCGGTTATGGACTTTGAAAATAAATTTAAAATGTTGAAAAACATACTATATGATATCTCTTACAGCTGCAATTTTTTTTCTATGGAGTGTGTATGGCTTGGTGTGAAGGAAATCCTGTTTGTCTAGCTTGAATATATTGGCTTCAAAGCTCCCAAAATACACCAAAATCTCTGTAAGGGCAATCTAACTTGCACAAAATAAATTTTGACAGAGTCTTGCTCTGCAAATACTTGGATTTGATACCAAATCTGAGCATAAATTTGATAGAATTTATTGAGTTTATAGAATTCATATTACAGAGCCATATATTTGAGCAAATAAATTACAAATTTTAGAAGCACAAGAATTCAAAAACATTAGCCTTGATAAGGGCCTTAGTTGATAGAGAAGTTTTTCATCATATACAAGGGTGCAATACTTCATGGGAAGCATTGTAAAACTTGAAATACTTGTATGATTTTAATGTAGAATTGAAGTTCATATAATTTTAATTAAAATTATTCAATTTTGAGTTGAAAAATGATGATGGGATGAGTTCGAGCTTATAAATCCAAGCTATAAAGCATGATGTTGATGATACTGGTGTAAAAATTGATATATACATGACTACATTCATATAAACTCTTTTTCCCACACATTCAACCTATTTTGAGACTTTAAAAACAAGCAATTAATTGAAAAGACTCATTTTTGACCAATTGGTTGAAAAGTTGGCCGAAAGAGAATAGGATTTTTGAAGAAAGACTAACACCGTAGGTGAAAGTATTGTCTATGATCATCAAAAGGGAAATTATTATAAATCTTATTCTTATAATAAGACCTTGTTTAACAAAAATTGAGGCAAAGGAAAAAACAAGGGACAAAGAGGCAAAAATGTCAAAAACAGTGGGCAACATAAAAATCAAAATGATAGACAAAATTGTTTTGCAAACGTAGTTGTAGAAAAAGGAGTCATGAGTCTCATGAATGAAAAACATCATGATACAAAATTGAGGCCTATTACAAACAAAATAAAATAAAATAAAAACAAGAAAACTATAAAATCAAACTCGGCTCAGTTCACAAGTGAATGTGCTTTCCATCTCAGATGAAACAAATAATGCCATAGTGAGTTCAACTTAGGACAATGATTGGGTCCTAGATATTGGTACCACACAACATATGACTTTCCAAAGGAAATTATTTGAGGATTTTCATGAAGAAAGTTGTGGTCTAATAAATTAGGTAAATAAAATAAGTCTGCAACCTTAAAGTAAAGGTTTCATTCAACTCAAGTCACTAAGGCTTCTAGATTTCATTCCAAAAAAAGGTTCTATACCTTCCTCAATTGAAAACAAATTTCTTGTCTCTTTTCTCATTCTAAAACAAGGGCACTCCATTTTTTTGGATGATGGAGAGGTGAAGATCACAAGAAAATATGATAATGCAGTTATTTTGAGTGGATTTGAGGAAGGAAAATTGTTGAAACTCAAGGGTGAGCATTCAGTACCAAGAAATTTTGCTCATCTCGTTGAAGAAAGAATATCAGGAAGTCTTCTCTATCATGAAATATTTAGGCATACTCACTATGACAACAATCACATAATGTAAAATAATGGCGTTGTAAGTTTGCCAATACTACCCAAAAACATTGAAAAGTGTGAAGTTTGTTGAAGCTTGAAAATATTTTCATTGGTGGTCATAATTACTTCATGTTGTTCATTGATCACTACAACAACATGACTTGGATCTACTTTATGAAGAAAAAATCATAAGCCTTCAAATTTTTTGAAAAGTTTCGAGCAATAGTTGAAAATGAAGCACAATCCCACATTGGGACACTTAGGATTGACAATGGTGGTAAATTCACATCAAAGTTGTTTGAAACCTATATCACGAAAATTATGATTTGGCATACTCATTATGACAACATTGACATTATGCAAAATAATGGTGTTGTAATTTTGCCAACACTACCCAAAAATATTGAAAAGTGTGAAGCTTGCACATTGGCTAAACATGAAAGAGAACCATTTCAAAGGTTAGAATGGAAAACTAATATAAAATTGTAGTTGGTTAACTTTGATTTTTATTCTTTACCAATTATTTTCATTGGTGGTCATAATTACTTCATTTTGTTCATTGATCACTACAACAACATGACTTGGATCTATTTTATGAATAAAAAATCAGAAGCCTTTGAAACTTTTGAAAAGTTTAGAACAATGGTTGAAAAGCACAATCCCACATTGGGACACTCATGATTGACAATGGTGGTGAATTCACATCAAAGGTGTTTGACATCTATCTCAAGAAAAATATGATTTGGACATACTCACTATGACTACATTCACATATTGAAAAATAATGGTGTTGTAAGTTTGCCAACACTACCCAAAAATATTGAAAAGTGTGAAGCTTGCACATTGGCTAAGCATGAAAGGGATCCATTTCAAAGGTTAAAATGGAAAGTTGATATAAAATTATAGTTGGTTCACTCTGATTTTTATTCTCTACTAATTATTTTCATTGGTGGTCATAATTCCTTCATGTTGTTCATTGATCACTACAACAACATGACTTGGATTTGCTTTATGAAGAAAAAAATAAGCCTTTGAAACTTTTGAAAATTTTCAAACAATGGCTGAAAATGAATCACAATCCCACATTGAGACACTTAGGATTGACAATGGCAGTGGATTCACATCAAAGGTGTTTAAAACCTATCTCAAGAAAAATATGATCCAATATCATCTCATAGTCATTACACTCATCAACAAAATGGAGTAGTGGAGTGGATGAACAAAACCATAATGAACATGGTTCGAGCAATGTTTTATTTCAAAGTGGCAAAACTATATTTATAGGCACAAATAGTTCAAATAAAAATATATCTCCACAACAAATCATCATTAAAAACCTTCAAATGAAGACTCCACATGAAGTTTGGTGTGGTCATCTTCCTTTAGTTCTACATCTTCATGTTTTTTGTATCCACTTGCTACGTATTGATTCCCAAGGAGAAAATGAAAGAGTTGGACCCCAAGACTAAAAAATGCATTCTTTTGGGATATTCAAAATTCTTAATGATGTACAAAATATATGATGAGAACATCAAGAATTTTTTTGTCAAAAGAGATGTATTTTGTGAAACTACGAAGGACACAACAAGCATAAGTCAATAATTAAATTGGGTGAAAAAATATGTTAAATTTGACATTTTCAAAGAGATTGATATGGAGGTTTCATATAGTGAAGGTATGACCTGTAATTCAGAAATAATTGAATCTCTATTAAATCCTATAATTGAAAACATCGCTCCCCCTATAGAAGAAAATGAAACTTCATCAAAAGTTGGTCACATGTCAGAAAATGAAGGATCTTCAAATAAATAAAATGAGGCACCAACTATTTAGCAAGCAACTCAGAAAAAGATGTCAATAGGGACCACATAAAGATTGAAAGATGTTAGACCTGAAGAGGTTGGAAAAACATGTACTCAAAGTGCACATATAACCACTTATCAATCGAGAAAGGTCCTAGAATAAATTCAAGAAAAGATAGAAAATGATGACCATCTAAAAGAAGAAGTCGATGTCACTTTTGATTTAGAGCTTACTTCTTTCAAATAAGCTGAAAAGCTTGATGTATGGAGAAAAACAATGAAAAGTGAATATGATGCTTTGGTCAAGAATGAAACTTTGGAGTTAGTTGATCTTATAATTGACTGTAAACCCATTGGATATAAGTAGAGATTTTAAAACAAATATAAATCAGATGACTCACTTTATAAATAGAAAGTAAGGCTTGTTGCAAAGGATTTGCCCAAAAAGAAGGGATAAACTACAATGAGACCTTTGTACCAATAGTGATATGGACTACTATTCAGGTTTTGTTGGCTCTAGTACCACAAAATGGATGGAAAATTCATTAGATGGATTTGAAATATATTTTTTCTAAATGTCGATCTTAAAGAAACAATCTACATGAATCAACTAGAAGGTTTTGTAGTTGATGGCCAAGAACACAAAATGTGTAGGTTGATAATATCGTTGTATGGATTGAAACAAGCCCCAAGAGCATGGCATGAAAAGTTCACTGAGAACCTCTTGATCATGTATATTAAGTGTTTTGAATTTTAAGATGCAACCCTCTTTTTCAAAATAGTTGACAAAATAATTGTATTTTTTGTTGTATAAGTGGATGATCTACTCATCATACAAAATAATGAAAGGTAAGCTGCAAAAATCAAAGAAAAATTGATGAAAGGTTTTGAAATGATATATATAGGTTACTTTCAATACTATTTGGGTATTAAAGTGATTCAAAAACCTAAATATATTTTCATCACAAAATAAAATTATAATTTTCATGGTCCAAACATCATTAGGAGAGTATAAAACGATCTAGATAAAGTTCTTTGTTTGAAACAATGTTTTTGGGTCAACTATGTTTCACATATGGATGCACATTTGTTATGATATTTATTTATAATAATATAAAAAAACTCAAATATAATTCACTTCAAGGGAGAAACATCCAATAATTTGAATAAATAAGGAAACAGATACAATAATGAAACTTATGATGATTTGGGAGAGCCATGCTCAAACACATATATGCTCTGCATTCCACAACCTTAGTAATCAAAATAAGATAAAATTTTAGGTGTGTAACATGCCCTTTCCATTTTGAAAATAGTTTTAGTCAATGTTTTATGACTTAGGATACTTTTGCATGAATTGTTCATCTTCTCATATTACATCATAAACTGGGATATTCTTCTATCTGATGAGAAATTTAGGAATGACTTTGTTTCGTATTTGCTTCACTTATTCCACAATGAAATTAAATTCCTAATCAAACTTAGGACACTCTAAATGGATTCAAATATCCATACAAATTACTTTATTTAGGCATGAAACATGAAATATAGGATGAATTTTAAAAGAGGGTGGAAGTTCTATATTATAGGGTATATTTATGATCTAGTGGAGAATCTTATAGGGCCCATAAAATTTTGGCATGAGCTTGATATTCTTATGTTGTTTAAGTGGAAATTTTTATAGGGTTTCAAGTGAATTAATACCCAATATCTTTCCTAAAAAATCCTCTCACTTTAGTTTTGATTTGTTTATTGTGTCATCCTATACTAAGCCACAAGCAAATTCTCCTTAAGGACTTGAAGCATTTCATGCCGGTGTTGAATATGATCCTCTTACTCATAAATTTTGGGATGACCTAATTAATAAGATGTATTATAAGGTGGGGGGTAGCCATAGAGAGCCTCAAATGGAATAATTTTGATCACTGTGTGAAATGATGGGTTATACCACCATCTTGCCTTTGAAATCCATTTAGACCATTGTACTTGTTTATCTGAGGCAAAACAACATAGATATTATTATATATATTTATTCACAATTTATGTTTGGCCATTTGATTATGGATGAGAAGATGAATTTTGTGTGAGTTTTGTGCCCCGGCATTACAAATAGTTAAATCCAAACTATGCTAGTGAAGATAGCATCAAAATCACTCAAAATGATTTTAGAAATGCCATAAAGTTCTTGTACCTTTTACATGAATACTTATGCTACTATACTAGCTTAATATGTATGAGAAAGTCTAAATTTTCATTCTTAGTCTATCCACAACCATGAATATCACTTCCAAATTATTTGACTTAGCTAAGTCTGTAATGATGTTCATCAATATCAATTCAATTACATAATCATGATATTTGATCGGAGATAGGCACTTTGGTTCTTGAAAAAATTGTTGATGGTGTTAAATAAGCTCTTGAAGATTTGGTAGATCTTGATCATGTGATTCTAAGAAATGTAGTTCTGCCACTATGCCATAAGATCCTTTCTTATGCAATTTATCTATCCTATGAGAGCTAATAATTTGGCTTGGTGGTGATTACATCCTGCTAAGTTTGTAATTTTTTTCTTTTCATATTGAAAGCCATGAATAAGTCCTAAAATTTGAAAGACATTGTTCCCAATATTTTAAGCCATTGCACTCCAAAAAAATACATCCAATCCCCCAATTAGGATGGAAAACATTTATGAATCTCATTGATAGTTCCCCATTGAGAGTTTGATATGATGAAATTTACCACCACAAGAGAGTTTCTTCCCTTCAACAATCATGACTTGAAAAATGGAGATCAGATACACAAAGTGGTTGAGCCCATTAGTTAATTTTATATCAATGAAGTTATGGGTACTCCTTGTATCAACCAAAACCATCACCTTTTTATTCTCAACATAACCAACCACTTTTGAGTGTTTGTGGTGTACTTATCCCATTTAACACATGTAGTGAGATAGTAGCACTTTATTTATCCTTAGAATTTACATGATCTTATTCTATTTTTGATCCCTCAGTAGCTAATTATTCCTCATCTAAAACCTCATTCTAAAAAACCATTAGTATTTTCTTGTGACTGACACACTTGTGACCTCTAGACATTTACTATCCCAATGCCAACATAGGCCTTTTTATCTTTTCTCTCCCTCCTATTGAAGAGAGATCTTGGTAATTCACATTGGATTAAAATATTTGACCACATTTAAATTAACAATAGTAGTCACATTTATATCTCTCCATCCTATAGTTTGATCTTACATGAATCTTCTGGTAGCAAAGTTCCATTACTCTATTTGTAGTGCTTGCTGCAAAGCTTTCTTGACTATACACGGTTCTATAAAATTAAGATCATGCCTAATTTGGTCATTTAATCCACTGATATAAAAATATAATAACTTATAAGGTGTCACTTTTAGAATCCTTATTGCCAATCTCATATGTTCAACATTGTATTTAATTACAAATCTTGTTTGTTTCAAATTTGTTAATTGGGTAAAATAACTTCCCTTCCATGGCTGAGCATAGTGGGATACTAAGTCCTTAGTAAATTTATCCCAACTAAACACCTATTCTTTATTTTCACTCATCATCCATCGGTACCACTGATAAGGTTTAGATTCAAGATGTAGTGAGGCTATATCAATCATTGCATTCTCTTGTATATTGTGAAGCTTAAAATATTGTTTCATGAGACTTATCCATGAGGTTACATCAATACCATCAAATTTGCAGATGTCTATCTTTGGTAGTTACAATTTTGGCCCTTTGAATAGTTTTCCTATGTTTGGTTTGTTGTGCCCTACAAGGTGGATGGGTTGTGTATGAGTGGTTTTAGGATGGTGTTTAATTAGGGACTTCAATGAACACTAGATCCTGTTTAAACCTATCTAAATTATCATTCAAGGATGTTAAAAATGAGGCAAACAAATTATCCTAATATAAAAGTGAATATCGTTTCACATATTATAGGAATGTTACCTTCAATTTTAGGTTGTGGACAATAAAAGGAATCATTGAGATCAGTGGTTAAGAAAATTACATCTGGTCCAAAAGGCATGGCTACTAATTTAGTTTTTTTTTATATCTCTAGATTTGTTTTTAGTTCTTGGAAGAAAGTATGGAGTGGTAACCATAAATAATTTAAATGTGTGCCATATTAGAAGCAAATGTTCCATTGTTGACCAAATTTGACTAATAAATTTTAGAATTTAGAATGCCTCAAAGTTGAAAATACAAAGAATAAACCCAACCTAAATTTTTGAACTTTCTGAAAATATAAAGAAATATTTAATAAAAATTTGCAGCTTGTAGAGTGATTTAATAAAAAATCATAATAACTCACCCAAAATTGATTACTTGAGCCCAATATTTTTTACTGTGAAATCCTAAAATGATGATCCAACTATAGTAAAAAAAATTGTAGAAAAAATCTCAATGGTTTGTGAGATATAGAGGAAAAATATTCTTTGCAAAAATTGATACTCTGATACCACTTGTTATGGTATTTATTTATAATAATAGAATAAATACTTAAGTATAATCCACTTCAAACGGGAAACCTCCAATAATCATAATATATAAGGAAATGAAATCAATAATGAAACTTGTGATGATTTGGGAGAGCCAGGCTCAACCATATATATACTCATAATTAGGAAGGGTCACAGTCATATTGTACTCATAATGAGGAAGGGTCACACCATTTCACTCTATTCAGTCTGGCCTAACTAAATATTAAGAACTAATAAATAAAATATAAAGGTTATGCTCTCCATTCTATAACCTTAGTACTCAAAAGAAGATATAATAATAGGGGTGTAAAAAAAATTTCACTATCAAATCTTGACAACTATCACCAGTCCCTAAAATATTATATATATAAACAATGCATGCCACCTCCTTTCTCTGGTTTTAGTATTTAGTCCAATTAAATGTTTATGGGTATGTGTATTGTAATATTAGTGTTTATCCACACTACAAACACTTGACAAGGTGGGGATTTGAATTGGAATGGCATTGAAAACAACACCACCCTTTAACCAATAACCCATATCTCTTCCCAATCCATGATAATAATGTTAGTACACATTGCTATTTTCAGGATAAAATATTTATTGGGTAGACACAAACATGCACACATTTTAAATAACTCCACTGGTAAGAGTAAATGTTATTAGCCCATCTTTAAGTTGATAGTATTTATAAAATCATCTAATAACTTTGCATCCAAAACAAAATTTATGATTGTGTTATGAATCTTAGGAGGTTATAATGTCAACTTACATTGGGTATTTAGTCTTACCACTTTCCTCCTCATTTTGTGGTGTAACTCATTATTACACACCCTAAATTATTTGACATTGTTGCAACATTTAGAGAGTGCTTATTGCTAAAGTGTTAATTTAAAGATTGCTTCATCTTTAATTTTGTCTAAGTTCAAGCATGGTTTAAGAAATATCAAAATACTATTTTTTCCTAAAATTTTACTTTTTAAAATACTTGAATAATTTTCCCATTATATTCTTAAATTTTCCCTTAGAGAATATTTTATAGTGAATTATAAGATTTAATTAAAATTTAAATTCATTGGGACTAAACATGGTAAACATTTAAGTGTGGCACCCATTTAAAAAATTAGGTTTAGGGGAAAGGGAAGGATGACACAGACGTGACGATGATAAACACATTTTATTATAATATGGGTGAGCACCCCCTTTATAATAAAGGTGACCCATTCCCTATTTAAATAAACAAACCCATGGTGGATAAGATGTAAAAAGGCATTTTCATCTATTATAGTATGGGTTAAAATATTTTTATGCTTTTATATGGTGGATACCATAGGTGAATATAAATATTTAAAAAAAATTATTTGTAAGACTTTGAAAACATTTTTAGCTTCATACATAGGTATAAATACCTAATTTAGGTACAAGTCCTTTTTTAATTAGGTACTTTTCATGTTTTATGACACTTGGTCTATGTGCACACATTTGGCTATTGTCTATATACTTTTCCTTCGTGTTGGCCCCTATATCATCATCTCTTGACTTAATTACTCCTCATAACTCAAAATTTTGTTCACTTTTAGCCAATAATAATATTTTAATTCAATCCATAATGTCTAAATACCTATAAATCAACTATTCATTTTATTTTGTATGACTTTGAATGCTCCCATAATATCTAGAACACCATTTCAGGGTCTTTTCCTAAGTCCTTGTTAGCCCATGCAATTATCCCCTTGACTTGTGGGTCATGTTATTAATCAAATTTGCACCCTAAAGAGGTATACTCTAACCTCCTTCCATTTGATGTAACATAGAAACATATCTCAAGTTGTCAGTGACCTATGGGAGAGATGAGTCTCTAGATTGAAGGGCTAGATCCCTTGCACCACACCTAAAACTAACCACCAATCCACTTTATTTGAAGGAAAAGGGACACATGAGATTAACACTAACCTAATAAAGGTGATGCACCAAGATTAAATGTACAAGACTACCTATGTTGGGGAATCCAAACAACACACCTGTTCTGATCCCACTTGTTAAGATCTTGCTCCTCAGAAAGAGCACAATATGATTACCACATACAAGCAATTAAACATGCGGAATTAACCAGAAGTACAAGTAACTAGAATTCACAAATAGCACAGAATATGAGAGACAATACACTATCTTGTATTAATACTCATCCAAAAAGAAAATACAATAAAGAAGATGCCACTTCTTCTCCACACCTCTCAGAAGCTTCCCACACCTCAAGTGTTCAGTAATTTTCTTCAAGAGTTCACTCTCCTACCAAAAACGGTCCCAACACAGAACTCACACACAGAATTGGTGTTCACCTCCAACTAGTCAGTAATAACCCTGCCATTACACAAGTACTCAAAGTACTTCAAGTAGATCTCCCATAAGCTTGCAACAACCTGCAACTCAAATGATCATACTTACACATGTAGATCTTCAAACGTGGCCTTGCACACTTGCTGACCAAGATCCTACAACTGGAAGAAATCCTTTTCTTGCCTTTTTTACAATACATGCCAATGGGTTTATAAATAAATCCCAGGCTTAAAAAATAACTTAGACTCTTAATTTAGACATGCAACTCAAGACTCGAAGTAGCATTTACATGCAAACACTCGATTAAATGAACTAACTGTCCGTGCAATGAACAGTTTTAGAACTGCCACAGGGGACCGACGTCGGTCCTTGTCTGACTGGTGCTGACCGACGTCAGCCGACTCCCTGCCGATGCCAGTTGCCTTCTACATTTATCATGACCAACGTCGGTTATACTGCCGATGCCGATGTCTCTAGAACTTCAGCAACCTCCTCCATGTCTGCATAGTTGAAGCTTTTAGCTCCACAACCTAACAATCTCCCACTTGGAGATAAATAGCTGTAATTGTACCTGTACCTGTACATCGTCTAGTTTGTTCCCTTGGCTCTGTATCCCTCTTCAAAATCACTCTTGAAGACCAACCACCACAAATCCTATGGTGCAACTCCTGTCATCCAAATCACCTACCACATCCACATCTACAAACCATGTAGAAAAGAACTTGACCCTGCATAGCATGTCAACCTGCTGCTGGTCCCTCTAAGAATCCACTGAACTACCCTCCAGTGCTTCTTTCTCGAATTAGCTCCTAACTTTCTGACAACTCCCACTGCTTGGGAAAACTCAGGTCTACTAGACCTCATGTGATTTCAAACACTATTCTAAGCTCAGCTTGAACTGTCCAGCCCTTAGTGTACTTACCAGTTCTGCACCTACACCTTCTTCACATCAACTCCCACTGGAGACAAAATCAACCTGTGATCTTCCATGTCTCTTATGCCAAAAGAATTTTTCTGCTCCCAAATTCTTCATGACACACCTCTAAACTATCTTTACCTTTAGCTTAGAAACTCCCTGTATGTGTAACCCTGCAACAAGCACATCATACAGTAACAAGATAATGTAGCTAATATTATCCAACCTGGTAAAGAGAAACACAATGATCAAACCTCCATTGTCCTGCAGCTTATTCAAAACCATATACCCTAGCCTTCCGTCTCACGTATCCATTCCCGCTCTTCTTCATCTTGAACATCCATTCATCTCTCAGTGATTCCTTCCAGCTGGAAACTCCACCCAAAAACTCCCGTTTGGTTCTCCTCCAAGGAATCACATCCTTCATCCATGCCAAGCTCCCACTGTTTCCTTGATCTACCTACTCTGCTTCTTTAATAACTTCCTAGTTCTTTACCATCAGTGAGCAACAAGTAGTGTAAAGAAGGGAAATGATGAATTTGAGGCTTACTTACCCTTTAAGTCCTCCATATGGGTGCTTGAGACTCCCTGACAGCTTGCTGTCCACCCAAAATCCATCTCAGTGACCGATGCCAGTCACATCTCAGTCTGCACCCGATCAACGTTGGTTCCCCTGACTGACGTCGGTGTTTATATATCCCTGAGTCACTGACGTTGGGCTGCACATAGCTGACATCAGTCCCTGTCTAGATGTCAATGCCAATTTTCTAGCCAATGTCGGTCTCTGTGTTTTTATTATGAGAAATGACTTTTACCCATGAGCTCCTTTTAGATCAAAACCCTGTCCAAATCACCGTTTCTCTGCTCATAATTCTTCAGCCCCTTTCACTGATCTCTATCCATCACCTTCTGCTTGAAAACAAAGACTTTCCTGCTCTTGTCACTAACATCAGATTCCTTAAGAAACGTTACCTTCTTCTTCTGCATACAGAAACCTCGATCCATGCTTTTCAAATCTGAAAGCATACCCTTTGCCTCAAGAACATGCATCTCCTTCTTATTCATGTGACCAAGCCTATTAAGCCACATCTTTGAATCTATAGCTGAAGTAGATAACCCAGAAAGAGAATCAGTAATACAAGTAGATAGATAAAGCGTACCTACTTTCTTACCTCTTGCTACAACAAGTGCACCCTTGCTAACCTTCCAAGAGTCCGCTGTGAGAGTATGTAACCCTCATCACCCAAACTTCTTATAGAAATCAAATTCGGCTCTAGAACTGGGACATGCATGACCTCCTTCAACACCCATGTGTTACCTGTCTATAATTTTAGCTTCACTTTCCCTTTTCCAACCATTTGACAAGGCTCACCATCCCCTAAACAAATTTCTCCAAAGTCTCACTGGACATACTCATGAAAAAATTCCCTATTTGGGGATGCATGAAAAGAGGCACCAAAATCTAAAACCCAAGATTCTACTTTATCCAAAGAACATACCAGAGCATCCTGTGCAACAAAATCTGCAACATCTGCTTCTTCTTCATGTCCTTCATGCTGATCTTCACCCAACCAACAATCTCTCTTTAAGTGCCCTTGCTTTCCACATTTCTAGCAGGTTATTCTGCCATACCTAGACTTGGATCCCCTGCCTATCTTCGACCTTGATCTCCCACGCTCGACCTTCTCTCTTTGCCTTCCCTTGCTTTCCACACTCAAAGCATTCCCTGATGATTCACCTGTGCTTTTCCTGCGAATTTATTCATTCAAGATTACACTCACAACATCATCCACTTTTAAGATTTTTGAAGCAGACGCAGTATTGCTAACTGCCATTACCAAACTCTCCCAACTTTCAGGTAATGAGCATAAAATTAAGAGAGCCTTAATTTCATCATCAAAAACAATATTAACTGAATTTAACTGGTTTACCAAACCATGGAAATCACTAAGATGACTATGTATAGATCCACCTTCCAACATTTGCAAATTAAATAATTGCTTCATAAGAAATACCTTATTCGAAGCTGAGGGTTTTTCATATAAATTTGCCAAAGATTCCATCAACTCTATCATTGTCTTAGCATGTGATAAGTTGGAAATCACAGATGATGCAAGACTCAACCTTATAGATCCCAGAGCCTTCCGATCAAGAACCTCCCATTCTTCATCCTTCAGATCCCGGGGCTTGCAATCGACCCCATCCAATGGTAAGTACAAATCTTTTTGATACATATAATCTTCAATTTGCATCCTCCATAATTGATAGTTCTTTCCATTAAACTTCTCCATTCATAGCTTACTTTCTTCTGCCATTGCTCTACTCCCACTCAAACAAAAACCCTTGTGAGTAACCTGTAATCAACACACACTAACCAGATCTGATACAACCTGTTAGTATCCCAACCAAAAGCTTTGATACCAGTTGTTGGGGAATCCAAGAGCAACACACCTGTTTTGATCCCACTTGTTAGGATCTTGTTCTTCAGAAAGAGCACAATATGATTACCACATACAAGCAATTAAATATGCGGAATTAACCATAAGTACAAGTAACTAGAATTCACAAATAGCACAGAATATGAGAGACAATACACTATCTTGTATTAATACTCATCCAGAAAGAAAATACAATAAAGAAGATGCCACTTCTTCTCCACACCTCTTAGAAGCTTCCCACACCTCAAGTGTTCAGTAATTTTCTTCAAGAGTTCACTCTCCTACCAAAAATGGTCCCAACACACAACTCACACACAGAATTGGTGTTCACCTCCAACTAGTTAGTAATAACATTGCCATTACACAAGTACTCAAAGTACTTCAAGTAGATCTCCCATAAGCTTGCAACAACCTGCAACGCAAATGATCATACTTACACATGTAGATCTTCAAACGTGGCCTTGCACACCTGCTGACCAAGATCCTACAACTGGAAGAAATCCTTTTCTTGCCTTTTTTACAATACATGCCAATGGATTTATAAATAGATCCCAGACTTAAACAATAACTTAGACTCTTAATTTAGACACGCAACTCAAGACTCAAAGTAGCCTTTACATGCAAACACTCGATTCAATGAACTAACTGTCTATGCAATGAACAGTTCTGGAACTGCCACAAGTGATCGACGTCAATCCCTGTCTAACTGGTGCTAACCGATGTCGGTCGGCTCCCTACCGATGATGGTTGCCTTCTGCATTTATCATGACTAATGTCAGTTATACTACCGACACTGGTGTCTCTAGAACTTCAGCAACCTCCTCCATGTCTGCATAGTTGAAGCTTTTAACTCCACAACCTAACAACCTAGACCTGCACTATGAAAGGCAATTTGAAAAATTGATCTTAACACCCAAGGTTCTTCTAACAAAAGTGTTTCAACATGAAGGTAAGATGACATGTATTTCACAAGGTGGATGAATAGAAGGTTTGATTATAGAAACTAGTACTTTTCCTTACACTTAAATATACACAAAATAACAAAATACACTTCATGTGACCTATTAGAAGGAAAATTATGGTTTGATAAGATTTTTTAAGTCCATATATGGTCTAATAAATTTCATGTCTAGACTCTGAGTGTAAGTACCTTTTTTTAATCTTTCTCTCTCTTTAATTAGGCCTCCTTGTCTAGAACCCTATTTTTCTACTATAGACCTCTCCCACACATGTGAAATCACCCAAAATAATGTGATTAAACTTATATAGGATATCTCCAATGTCCATGTCAAATTGGAGGTCCTGATACCCCGTGGAAGTGTGAGAACCATGAAATGGCCTTGTAACCTAGTCTCTTTTTAGGCCTATTTAGGGCTACCTTGGAAAATGAGATTTATTAGGTTAATTAAAATATGCAATACGTATATATATTTTATTTAAATGATTAAATAAATATTGTGTGACCTCATCCAATGGTTTTAAATTTATATTTTGCTCAAAACCCCTATAAAACACCAAAAATCATATAAAATAGTGCATTTATTATAGTATGTACAACTAAAAGTACATAAAAATTACTCATGGAGAATAAAATTGGAGTAATAAACAACATATAGGATTTTTTAGGAGAAAATAGGTCATTTAATGTGCTTTAGAAGTCCATTTATGACATCGAGTCTCTATTAGGGTTGTAGGAGGGTTTATAGTGCCTTAGGTTCTTAATGATTGATCATAAAACCTAGGACCTCAATACCTTAACTAATGTAAAAGTTTTAAGTTAAAATATACCCATAAAATATACCCAATATATTAGGTCACCATGCATATCGACTATATAGTTCTGAGTGTGAGAAGTTGACTATCGAGTTGCAAGCAAGCCATTAGAGAGGGGTCTGAGCTCTTAGCATTTGTTCATGAAGTTCAGAAACTTAATAAAATAAATAATGACACAAGAATGAATTATGTGGAACTTTATACCTCATATGAAATCCATTTATCTACATGCATTAGGTTTAGGTTATAATAGGTGAGGGAAAATTGGGTTTTGGATGACAGTCATGCATTAAGGTAGTTTGAAGAGGTCTTAAGGCCAAAATTGGCACTTTAGTTATTTTGATCTAAATTTGGATGGTATTTAAAATATTTAATCTCATCTTGAACCTATAAAAACATTCAAACCATCCCTTTAGCTCCAACAAACCACTTATTCATGACTACACCTATAGGTCTATGTGTGGTTGATCTTAAGCTTTCTAGCCTAAATAGGGTCTGTCACCATTTTATCCTTTTTATGGGTTTGAGGATTACTTGGAGTTATGTAATAACCATGAGCCATATCATATGATTCAAATAATTTTTATTACCTCTTGTTTTCACTCTGAACAAGCAATTCTCATTCAGTCAAGTGGGCAGGCCTGTGTATGGTCTTATTGACTGTGTATAGAGGTGTTTAGGTCTCTATTTTGACTAGTATAAATAATAATTAATTAAAAATTAATTTTTTATTAAAATTAAAATATTTAATTATTTTTATACTTGAGATATACCTCAATGCTCTTCATGTACTCTGCTCCTTCCTTAGGCTTGAAACCATCCTGCTCTTGACTGTAACCTATAGGTGCTCATAGAGAAGTTTGATTGTATTTGAGGGTTTAAGGTCTTAAATTTCACACCAATGATCTTATAAATGAATAATAATTTTTTTAATAATATAAATTAGGGTAAAATATCCTTTTATACATGTTCTGCCTCTTCCTTAGGCTTGAAACTAGCTTCTCTTACCTAGGCTAGCCTGTACGTAGTCCTTGAGATGGTTTGATTGTATGATTTGAGTTTTAGGACTTTAATTGCAAATAAATGAGCATATTAATGAATTTTTCGTACCATTATGGTTTTATAACCATTTCAATTCAAACTCTCAAGACATTATTACTTCACAACCTACAATATTCAAGACTACCTTCTCAAAGTGGTTGTAGGTGTCAATTGGAAAAGGGTTTGGACATGATCCTTGAAATTGGATATATAAACTTCATTATTAATAATTTTAAGCATTAAAACCATCATTTATAGTTCCTTCTCACATCCTTACAAGGTTTATTGGCTACTTCATGACACTTTCAGACCTTTGCCTTCTTAATTCCATCCATAGACCTGTGCATATACATTAAGGCTTATGAACTCAGTCCTTTGGCCATTTCTAAACTTGAAAATGGTTTATGTGCCTTCATTTATTTTTATCCTCTCCCTCATATACATTGGGTTATGATTCCTTCTTTGGATTTTTTTGTTTGTTTGGAGGAAAACTAACTTTCAGTCCAAAAGAGAACCTACAGGTCTAGGTCCTATAGGTCGTCATTTGCTAGTTTAGATTGTAAAAAAAAATTGTTGAGTATTTAGAACCTTTTAAAATTTTTGTGTTGTATCAAATACTTATCTTTTTCATCACCCACATCTCAATAGGCTTAATAATTCTAACCAAACATTAGATCATTTCAAAATTTGAATCACCTGTAAAGACTATATGTACAGTCAGCTTATGTATAAGGTTTGTGTGTGAGAATTGAAGTCTCTCATTCACTCATACCTTATTGGTGATATAAAATGGAATCATTCAAATTTCAATGAGTATCAAAGAGTTCAAGGTACAACTCAATGTTGTCAAGACACCTC
This sequence comes from Torreya grandis, assembly GCA_037957365.1. Taxonomy (NCBI): domain Eukaryota; kingdom Viridiplantae; phylum Streptophyta; class Pinopsida; order Cupressales; family Taxaceae; genus Torreya; species Torreya grandis. The sequence continues at coordinate 5,751,701 of JARHVA010000004.1, forward strand.
CAACATAGAATTAGACTCATGAATGTCTACTTGTAGGCTTGTAGGCCTATGAGTGATTGAAACATTTTATGACTCTTATTTGAGGGTATAATTGGAATATTATATTTATTATCCCATACTTGAAATGGTGTATTTTAGCTTTATACTATGATTTATCATTGATATTTGAGCCAAATTTGGCAATCAAATATGTAGAGGACTGTTCATACATTAATAATGTTTTCAAAGACCAAGTTACTTGAAGACTATGGAAAAGAATCACATCTCAAGGGAATAGATCATGAATTATATGAATTTGAGAGATATTCCATGAATGATGAAGCATTTGGAACCTCTAAAGTTGGCAAACATCTTAGACAAACCAAAACAAACTTGCAGTAGGATGTTATGCCTACACAATCAAGACACTTTTCCTTTTATTGAGTACACTTTATGGATATGTATTAGTTAATGAAATGAAAATTGAAAATATATATTTGACCTCTAAAAACATCCCTCAAAACCATTCTTCTCCATGGAATATTAAGTGGAGAAATAGGAGAAAAATCAAACCCTACTTAGATGGACAAGGGATAGTGACCTGATGTCACTTTTAGAATTTTTTCATAAATTAAGGGCCATGAATATGCAAAAAAATTCCACTGATTTAAATCCCATTAGGACTCATAATAATGGCCAAAATTTTAGCTCCCAACTCTCTCTCTACTGGCCATACCGCCTGCTTGAATTTTGCCTTTTTGAGCTTGTGAAGGTAGCAATAGAGGAGAGAGTGTCTGATGCATCTGTATAGCCTAAAACTTGATCCAAATATATAATATGAATTTTTAAATCCAAAGGGTCACTTTTAAACTATTTTCACTTGTGGGTAGTTCTTTCAAGGTCGTATAAATGCCCAAAAGTGCTTTTAAAGAGGTAGTTTGCTTAGTTTAGGTGTTAAACTACAATTTTTTTCAGTCTCTGACCATACCTAAATATTATCTAACATAAGGTGCATTTGGTAACCTTATTAAAAAAAATTTATTTGAATATGGTATATACAACTCCTTGAAATAGGCCAAAAGGTGACCAAAATGATATTTTAGCACATAAGAACATAATAAAAGGTTAACACATGATAATATGACCTTCAATACACATTAATAACCTTTTATAATGAATATAAACCATGTTATACTTTTGAACACACTTGACAACACCAAGACCTTATGAATGATCCCTAGGACTAGATAATTACACAGGAGACCAAACCTTAGGCAAGGCTAGAGAATGACTAATGTGACCATATGGAGACCATTTAGGACCCTAACAAGATATTTTTAATACCATATAAAAGTTTTAATAACCCTATGGAAAGTTTCAACCTAGAAGGGTTAACCAATTTTGACTTGGGGGTCAAAATTTGGTTAATAGATTGGTGATTCATAGGGGTAACATGCCTGCAATGCTAATGGATCAGTGGCTTTATACTCTCATTGGAAAATTGAGTCATGCTTATGCTAAAATCTAAAAATGACATGCTTATAAAGACCTAAAACTCATACCAAACCACATAATAAAATAAACCACACTATGCCAAAGGCATTTAGGGAAAAACACACACAAAATACTCAAAAAAACACACCTAACCTATTATGTACAGACCTTAAAACATGTTTGAGGTGATGAAACAATTCATCTTGCTTTAACCAAGATAAATAATAATGTTCCTAGACTCACAACTACTCTATGATAACAAATCACCATATGATACATGTTTATCAAAAAAACTTGTTTGTGAAGGTGATCAAATGACTTACCACTCATGAGACTTTTGCTAGCTACAAGTGCATCACTTGAGACTCCTCTGGATGATATTTTTATCTCTCCTTGAGGTCTACCTAACATTATAGCCTAATTGATTTATTTCATGCTCATTTGATGCTTCTCAATTTGCTTCTTTGAAGTCATGAAACTCTTCTCAACTTCTATTTCATTTAGAATATGATGTGCTTGATGTTTAGAGGCATAAAACTTGCCTTCTTGCTGGCTAAACATTTATGCAAGTGCATCAAGATTAGATCGATGCCTATACTACTCCTTATTCACACAAACATATACCTTGAATTGATTACATTCCTCTAAGGTTGTAATCTACTTGAAAAGGACTTGACACTCTTCTTTGTGTTTGTTAGGTTCATCATTGATCCTATCACCAAGATCATATTTATTTTGAGGGAAAGCTAGCCCACTTGTTTAGATTCTTGCATTATGGCATGATACTTCTATCATAGATCATCATGTCGTTCTTTATTGTCATATGCATGAATATATTCTTCTTGGGCAGGTAGAAATGCATCTTCTTCTTCAAAACCATGCTCTAACATACTTGGAACTTCATCATCACCATCCATATGCATAAAATAGTTATCCCATATAGTTTGTTAAAGGGGATCGTCATTACTTAGCTCAGGATATTCACCATCTCCTTCATGCATAATTTATGTTCTAAGACCTATATCTTCAATGTGCTTGTATGGATCAAATCCATGTTGATTAGCTCTCCACTCATCAAGGTATAGGTCATCTATGCCATAAAGAAGTGTTAGAGGTTTTTGGTCACGAGGATGGTCTTCCTCATCATTGATGTTAAAGTTCATATTTTAAGTATTAGGCACATATGGATCCATAAAAAACTTAGATAAAGGTTCAGAATTGATAGAGACCTTAACACCATACCTGGTCCTAAATGCCATGTAAGACTAATCGAATTCAAATACCCTCTAATCTTAGCAGTGAAGTCCCTTGATAAGCAAAGGGAAAAGTGTGGTGGCACATCAACAACCACCACATCTTGGGAGATGGAGAATGTAGGACAAGAATGGAGAGTGAGATGCAAACCTAAAATAATACCAACTATTTTGGAAATTGATCCATCCAACTGTAACACTCCTTGCAGTGTGACTCATGCTCCAACTTCAGCTTGTTTGCTACTTGTTTATGCATGACTGATGTACTTTATCCACTATCAATCAATAAATTGTGTATCAATGAGTCTCCAATGATGATGGAGAGGTAAAATGGAGGTTTAGCTTTTATTTCATATTTTATTGGCTACCCATCCTTGGTCTTCACTTCATTTGTCAAAACTGCCCCTCTTTCACTAGGCTACCTAGATGATGCATTGAGCTTGGAGAGCTCATTTTGGAGAAGGTATCATTATCTTGGTATGGATAGTGTTTCCCACATTAGGATGATTACATGAAACTTCTTCATATGCTCCAAAATATTCATAGAAGAGATGCCAACCTTATCATGTCCTTTAGGATCTATAACACTACCACTAACTTATGTAACTTGATGCATAGGAGAGATCATAGAAGGAGCTCTAACATTCTAAATTTTCTGATTTACTTGAGCTATAGGGGTTGCATTTGGCATACTTGATCATTGAGGTATTTGAAAGTTCATGTTAGGACCACTACTTGCTCCTTGGACTTCTTCAACCGCTCTCTTCTTTGACCTTGTATTTGTAGCTATGGAGCTTTAACCAATGTTGAGGTTACCTTGATAATTGATTGCACAAGAGTCTTCTTGATAGTAATTCATCAAGGCAAAATTTTATTGAGTATCTCATCCATTATTCTCTCCTCCATTGGGCATATCTTCTTGAGTTATGGAAGACATTGTTACCCATTGAGCCATATAGGATTGATTGAATGTATCATTTGTGTAGGTGGAAGAGTCATGAGGCTAGTCCCATGTAGGCTTCTCTCCATTGTCTTGTATAATATTATTTTGGATAGGTAAAATTTATTTAGAAATAGAAGGAGCAATCTATTTTTTTCCACTATGTTACCTCACTTGAGTTAGTTGTCCTTGTCCTTGATATTGACCTTGAAAAGGTTATCTAAGATCTTGATAAGATTGGTAGGGATGGAAAGGGCCTTGAAAATAAGTCCCTTGTTGATGTTGTTGTTACCTCTTAAGATTTTGAACCTCTTCTCTAAGATCCTTAATCATATCTTCCTCATTTTTCTTGCTTGGCTAATTAGGAGCAACTTGCTTGTGCTTGGGTGTGGGAATAGGAGCAATGGTAGGCATAGGAGCTTACACATCAAGAAATAAAGGCATGGTAGGTCTAGGGGCTATCTTCCCATCTTGAATAAGATATTTCTCAGCTCTTATGGTAGTCTCATATGCATTTGGAAAATTATCTCCTCCCATGGATTGAATCTTCATTGAAAGATTTGAGGAAATAAAGGAAATCATGATGGGTAGTAGGCATTACAAGGAGTGGGATCCTACCCCATGTCTTTTGGAATCTTGTTTTGATGTCTTGAATGGCCTCTTATGGTACTCTCTTTGTTATAGTTAGTTGCTCGATCAAAGACAAGTGATCAAGTTTGTCTTCAAATCTCCTTCTCAAGGCATCACCCAATTCATCCCATGTAATGATAGAGTTGAGATCCAAAGTTCCATACCAATCAAGTACCTTTACCTTGAAATAAATAACTAACAATCTGATAGCAATGTATTCTTTAGTAATGTTATGTATATTACAAAAATTGGCAATGTTTCTTTTGTGTTCAATAGGTTTAGTGGAAGCTTATCTCATGTATGAAGTCACACTTTTGAGGGATGATATAAGGATGTAATTATAGTGATCAAGTGATAAATGACTATGGCCATTGAAGGAAATAAAGGGTAGGTTTCTTGGGGCTACCATCTTACAAATTGGACCCAAGAAAAGTCTCCTAATAGATAAGCGAACAACCAAAGACTTTTTTGAGTATGGATGGGGATTAACAAACTTATTTGCTCTAAGAGAATAGTAAGGTAACTATAGAAATTTAAATGGAATGAATTTATTAGATCTTGTGTTTACCTTAGGCATGAAAATTAATCACTAGTCTACAACCAAGATCCAATGAATTTTGGAGTCACCAAATGCTGCATGAAGAAAGCTTTACAACTTCAATTTGCCAAGGTCAACATCTACCTCTGACAACTTATTGGACTATAAGTTCTACCTAGTCTACCAAAAATTTTATCAATCAAATTTTGAACCCTAAGGAGGTCTAATCTAGCCTCCTTCAATTTGATGTAACATGGAAACATCTCTCAAGTTGTGGGTGACCTATGCGAGAGATGAGTCTCTAGATTGAAGGGCTAGCTCCCTTGCACCACACCTAAAACTAACCACTAATCTACTTGATTTGAAGGAAATTGGATAGAAGATATTAACACTAACCTATAAAAGGTTAATCACCAAGAATAACTCGACAAGACTACCTAAACTTGCACTATGAAGGGGAATTTGCAAAACTAGTCTCAACACCCAAGTTTCTTCTAACAAAAGTGTTTCAACATGAAGGTAAGATGACATGTATTTATCAATGTGGATGAATAGAAGGTCTGATTATAGACACTAATAATCTTCCTTATACTTAAAGACACACAAAATGACTAACTAAACTTCATGTGACCTATTATAAGGCATATTACTTGCATAAAGCATGAAAGAGTGAGATGAACACAAGGAGAGATAACTATCACTTGCCATTCAACCATGGAACAATTTAAACACTTAGAAAATAAATTGATAACTTAAAACTAGAATTCAATATTTTATTCAAAGGTAAAATTAGTACTCAAACTAGCAGGGCTTCTCCATACTAGATGTGGATATATTACAAGGCCAAAAGTGGCTGTTTATGTAGAGAATTGTGAGGAGAGAGAGGGGCATAGGAGAATGGGATTGAAAAGTGTCCATGTGAGAGTTATAAAAAGGATGCATTATGAAAAAATCCAAACAAAATTATAAAGACATGTGTCTCTCTTTTAAAGATACTTCATCTTCCAAGTGGCATATGAGTTAGAACTTGGCTTGACACCTTGATCATCTTCTTAAAAACTGCCCTTTCTTGCATAAGAATAGTGAAAAATGGAATTATCAGTCATAAATTCACCATGAATGTCTTCAAACCTTCTCATTTGACACCTTAAATTCATTAATAAAATCCTCTGATCTGACATTTCATCATTCATATGCCAAGGTGTTTTGAATCTCCTCATTTCACATGCTTAGTTTGGTTCAGGTAGCTCAAAAATTGAGTTCATCTTCTCAAATTCACTATATCTCCATGAATGGCATTAAAATATATTATTAGACCTAAAAAAATCCATTTTATTTCCTGGAACAACTCCCAAGACTCCATTTTTCTCCTCAAGCTCTAATTAGGCCTATTTTCCTTGTAGCCCTAAAAACATGTAAACCTCCTTGTATAAAATAATGTACAAAGGTTATTGAGAAATTGAGAACATATTTGAGGACCCAATATCATCTTACATCTTCATTTCAAATTTCATGTCCATAATCTAAGTATAATTTCTTTTTTTCTACCTTTCTCTCTCCTTAATTAGCCCTCAATTAGGCCTCCTTACCTAGAATGCTATTTTTTTGTTGTAGATGTTGGAACATGTAATGGTTAAGTGGTTTGTTTATGTTCCCTTAATACATTAATTAAAAAATTAAATGAATAATGTAATTTATTATTTATGAGGTCATAATCATGCAATAATAAAGCATATTATTATTAATGATGAAATTATTGGTCTAGGTTGGAATCATGACCTTTTGGTCAAATATGCCAACCCATGTTACCAAGGGGACAAAGTCAGGCCCATGTAATGTGACCATTGGAAAGGGTCCACTTATTCAATGATTGTGTTATAATGGTCAGAAGGATTTTCCTATATTATAGAGATTTTACATTGTAAAATCTAGTGTGGATGCTTATGCATTCCATTCTATCCATCTTGTTTTGTGAAGATTTGAGGAGAAGAAGTGAGATAATAAATCTTGTATTGGGTACATTTTTTTTCTCATAATATGAATAATCTTGGTTGGTTTTTTTACCTCTTTATGAGATTTTCCCGTGGTATATTTGGTGTTTCATGGTGTATGTCTTTGCTATTGGTCTCACATCTAGATCTAGTATTCATATAGAATTGTATTGTTCATTCTGTCATGGTATCACAGCCGGTTGATGTGTGATCAAGTGGCAAGATCATAGATTGGAGTTTTGGCTTGTGCTTAAACCTAATTTCATCCATTTTTAAGCCATGCTATGTTCATGAGATTTTTTTGAATCTTTTCCTTCAGTAAAAGTAAGTTTTTTCATTTATTTCTCCTCTTAGAGCCTAGATATTTTAGATCTAAGCATTTTAACAAATTTCAACCTTATTTTCATAACATAGATCTACTTGGGTTCTTAAACATGTTATAAATTCTTCTTTGAGCATTAAAATTATAAATTTTTTAACTATGTTGTCTAATGATCTTTGTGGTGTTTGAAGTTCTTTAGTTGCAAATTTGAGCAAATAGAAGCATTTCAAAGCAAGACCAACCTTGGGCACCATTTTTGAGTCTATTGAAGGCCTAAATATCATAAAAATTAGTAAATATTTCATTTTTAAAGTTTTTTATAGCTTGAAATATATTTTTAAATGTTAGGTCTCTATTTTTTGGCCTGCTAACACTCCTACATAAGTCTGTGAAGCTATCAATTGAAGATCCAGTGTTTATATGCAATTGTATTGATTATTTTTTCATTCTCTTTAATGCCATTATATGTCCTGGTATGGCCATGGAAAAAGCAAAAAATTAAAAAACATGAATTCTCAGTCATTTTTTGAGATTTAAAGGTTGATTTTTTGTTTTTTGCAATATCTAAGCCTGTTAGAGCCATTTTTAGACCCTAAGGAGCAACAAAAAATAAATCTGAAATTTTCTCATTATTCTTGGGTGCCATAGCAGTAAAAGAGTAAAAATATCATCTTTTAGTCTTTAAAACCTAGATCTGGTCTCCCAGTAGCATTAGAGGGCATTTTCAAGGTGTTTTGACACTTTAATTCATCCAAAACGATCATCTAGAGTATGTTCTACCCTCCTATGCTCTCCACCTACACCATGCTTCTGCATACTATGTGCTACAACTAGATTAAAATGGTTAGTAAAGCTTTAAATCAAAGTATTTAAAAAATACACTTTTTATTTAATTCTCTATTATCCACATAAGCCTGTGGATCCCACCTATGCTTTTTAAATCTTTTTTTTCAATTCAAATTTTTTATATGAATTTAATTATTTTTGAAAATATTTAATTCTATTTTATTTTTTAATTAAAAAATACACATCAGAATTTAAAAGGGTTAAATACAAACTAGTGTATTTAATTTATTAACAAGTTTAGTGGGTGACTTGGCTAGCTTAATTTTGCTAGAACACTCATATTAGATAGGTCTTGTGTTCAAATCCTCTCATTCCTTTCTTTTTTGATAAAATTTAAATTGATATTATAAAAAAAAATTAGTTATGTGTTCATTCACATGGGAACTTATGCCTATAGTCGACAACTATGTTGGACACTTAAACTTATCAACCTTTTGTCGACCATAGTCATCTAGCCAGTCAATTTGTAGGTTTTGTCACATTATGGACACATTAGGAAGGTATTATATTTGATTTGAAACCTCCTACTATTAATTTTACAACATTTTTTTAAAATAGTGCTTTTGTAACAATATCTACGACACTTACAACCACTTTTATGACACTTACAACTTTCGCCCTTGTTGCAATTATTTGTGTTTTTGAATTGTTTTACAATCAACTAAAGTAGATAATATTTTTTACTCATTAAAATATGTGTTTCACAACTAATTATGATGCCACATCAATGGCAAGAGTCTTTCAAGTTGGCATTATGCGTTTTTACACTTCAACTCCAAAATGTTTTATTTTATGAGTTCTCTTATGAGTTGTTTGGAGAATTAGTCTAAATTGAGCTATTTATTCATCCTTCATGACAATTTGTTATTCATCTTGTGTATAGTTGGATTCCTTATCATATTTGTAGGTTTCCATGGAGCAGGCATCCAAGGTATGTTGATAATCTCTTTGTTATAGAGAATGTATCGAAGAGGCAATTTACTATTGGTAGGGTAATTTATTGAGTTGATGATTTTTCATTTCTTATGATTGAATGAAATCATTAGTTGACTAATATGTGAACCTAGAATGAGTGGTTGTTCCTATGTTAAAACAACATAGAATATCTCAAAAACGGTGATCAAATAAATACTTGAACTTATTATTTTATGAAACTTAGATCTAGAACCAATTTACCTATCATACAAGATATGAAAACAATAATCGAAATGAATCCTTATTGAAATTGCATTATTTTTTCAAGACCAATTTCAGAATAAATTAAAAAAAATACACCTTGTTTGGTTTTTTGACTTTCAAAGTCGCTTTGGAATCAACCGGATTAAACCAAAAAAAATTAAAGTTTCATACAACTAGAACTTGATTATGTTTGCTTTTAGCTTCATAATAATTGATAAACTTTGTTTTATCTCTTCTAAGTTAATTTGCTATTTTTGGCAACCTAATTCCAAACTTGTTTTATTTTAAATTTTTTGGGTGAAATAGTTAATTTTTACCAAAACCCATTTGAAATTTTAGCTTATTTTGGCATCTTATTTGTATGGGTTTTATTATTTGGATTCATAAGGGTACCTCATAGATGAGGAAATTGGTAGTCACTAACAAAACATTATTTCTCCTTATGGAAGCATTTTATTTATTAACATTTTGTAGGTGTTTTATCATGTTGTGAATTAGTAGTGAGGTGTTGAAGATGGTTTATGTCAGCATCTTTATTATTTTGCCACATCACACTATTATTGTCTTGACTAATTTACACACTTTGTAATTTATGGTGGCCTTTCTTCTTTGTCTTCATCATGAAGCTTGTTGGGAATGCTTACGTGATAAGCATCATTCTAAAATTCTACACAAAAAATCATGATGTAAGTTCCTACTAAAGCCTTGCATCCTTCTACACTCTTAGAAATGTAGACTAATATTGAAATTTGAGTCATATTTAAAAAATAATGTTTTATATGACTTGACAAAGAATTTATGTATAAGGCTTGACATAGATGATTGTATGGTACTTAGACCACAATTTGGGCACTATTTTTATGTTCATGTCATATTATGTGCCATTATAATAGTTTAGTAAAACTATCTTGTTGTTAGTGAACCTTTTTCTATGTTCTTTCAAAAGTTAACTAAATTTATATTGTTATATATTTTGGTCTAAAAAAGAAACCAAGTGTTGCTCACATTAGGATATTTGGTAGCACTATTCCATTTTGTATTCCTAAAATAAAAAAAGAAAGAAACTTTATCCTACCTCTTGTTCTTACATTTTCATAGGCTATGGAGAATAGACTAAAGGATCAAGAGTGTAAGATTCGTCTTCTAGAAAAATAATTGAAAATAGGAATGTGCATGTCCTTAAAAAATATTTTCGTGAGCCTACTATGGAACCTCCTTTAATTTCATCATTTGATGAACCTAAGTCTCCTATTTATTCTTGTGAAGAAATAGATGCCTTATAGGAAGTTGATCCAATTTTGGATAACTTAGACTGTGAGGGTTATTCACTTGTGTTCAATCTAAAAAGACCCAAGTGGGAAAAATCCTTAATTAAATCATCTAATCTTGATATTATTAATAAATTGACTAGAGTTCAATATACATACCATACTTTGATGACTATGTATGAATATGAATCTCAATTTTTGAGAAAACTATTCAAGATGTTAGATGAGAAATCAAAGAAAATAATATTATTTTCAAATTTTGAGTACATTATGATTATTTTCAATTTAGAATGAGTTAGCATTTTATACATATCATTATGTTTCATTTTGATCATGTTTGCTAATTTTACTTTGTAAAAAGTATCTTTTAGGCTAACATGCTTAGATACTCTCATTTGAATGTTGTATCATTTGATTGTTTATGTTAAATTGCTTATATACTTTCATTTGATAAATAAATCAAGTTTATGCTAACATGTTTAGATTCAGTATTATGTTTATTTGATCGGATGATTGCATATAATGTTAATCTATATTTGATGTATAAGAGGGTACATACCTCAATTATTTTTTATTCCAATTTTATATAATTGGAAAATTGAAGCATATTAAACTTGCAAAGTTTTCATAAAACTCAAATGAGTTATGACTAAGATATCTAAATGATTTAGTATCATATTATTAGTAAAATTATTGTATGTGCATGACATGAAAAATGGGGAGATTCATCTTGTCAATATTGGAGATGTCCAATAATGAATTGCATACAATAATTTATATTTGTCACTAGCTTTGTAATCAATGTAGTGAACTTGTTTACTTAAAATATGATTTTATGGTTTTAAATGTGCTTTATCACAGAAAAATATATATCATATTTTATATTTATGCATTTGGTTATTGTGATGCTAACCATAACATGATATCATGAATCCATTATTTTTTGGATATGTTTTGAAGGTTTGTGTAGGTGCTAAAAGTTGTATAACTCTGGTGAAAAATCTAGTATAACACGAACAAACTATGTATATAAAAATACATGTACAAGTTATTCGAGATAAAAGTCCTCAATGGTGATTTGCATAATGTTCTATGGGAACATAGGCAGAAAATATCTTCACAAATTTCTTGGTAACACCAAGTTTTGTCAATTCTATATAATGCTAGGCCTCTTGGAGCTGCCATTCAGGGGGAGTGTGCATGGCAATGTCACTTCCTGTTAGCCTTAAAGATTTCTTCTTCTCTATACTTCTTCTCATTGTATAGCATTGTTATAATCCCTTATGTGATTTTAGTAAACTTCATATGGAAGTTTTACTTTTGTACCTAATACTTATAAACATTCATGGAGGTTATTTTGTTATAAAAAGCTCCAATGCTTGGTTGATTATTCATGAGAAACTATGATTGGCAGTCTCACGATCATGCTAGCCTAAATTTACTCTAATTCGTTTATGGATTATAATTCCTTTTGTTTCAAAAGGTGACTTTGGCATGATGAAGGTCTTTAAATCCTTAACCTCACAAAATCATCATAGATGGTTTATGGAGTATAATTTCTCTATATATGAAGGTGATTATTGTTGGAATAATTAATGGTTAAGGTGTGCTATTCATGTACCCTTAATACATTAAATTATATAAATTTTGGAGAGGTCACTTCCATAAATGATATAATATTTTATGACCATTAGAAATGTTGCACATGGGTGGGACCTTTCCATGAGTGTTATCACTACCTTTATCCATAATGAGTGTGATAGATTTTTTCCTTTATTATAAAGGAATGACTAGATGGGTTATCCATACCAAGTGTGATGGATAAGTGCCTTAAAATTCCCCACTTAACATTAAGGGGGAGTATTGGAACATGTAATGGTTAAGTGGTGCATTTATGTACCCTTAATACATTAATTACAACATTAAATGAATAATACGCTTTATTATTTATGAGGTCATGCTCATGCAATAATAAATCATATTATTATTAATGTTTGAATTATTGGTCTAGATTGGAATCATGACCTTTTGGTCAAAGACTCTAACCCATGTAACCAAAGGGACAAAGTCAGGGCCATGTAATGTGACCCGTTGGAAAAGGTCCCACTTCTCTAATGGTCGTATTACAATGGTCAGATGTTTTTTCCTATATTATAGATATTTTACATTGTAAAATATAGTGTGGATGCTTATACATTCCATTCTATCCATCTTATTTTGTGAAAATTTGAGGAGAAAAAGTGAGAGAAGAAAGCTTGTATTGGGTACATTTTGTTTCTCATAATATGAATAATATCGATTGGGTTTTTCACCTCTTTATGAGATTTTCCCATGGTATATCTAGTGTTTGATGGTGTATGTCTTTGCTATTAGTCTCACATCTAGATCCGGTGTTCATATGTAATCATATTTCTTGCTCCATCATTAGACCTCTCACACATGTGTAAAATCACCCAAAAGTGTGTGATTCCTTTTCCCTAGGATACCACCAACCTACATGTCAAATTTGAGGCCATAAGACCTTATGGAAGTGTGAGAACCATGAAATGGCCTTGCATCTTGATCTCTTTTTAGTCCTATTTAGGACTGCCTTGGAAAACAAGCTTTATTGGGTCACTTATAGGATGTCTTATGTAGAGTTTTTAGATTAAAAAGATGAAATACATATCAAGTGGCCTCTTCCATGGTTAGCAAGTTCTCCTTTGATTAATTTTTTTTCAAAACACCAAAAATCATGCAAAATAGTGCATTTATTATAGTTCGTACAACTACAAGTGCAAACAGATTACTTATGGAGAATCCACCTGGATTCTTCAAAAAAATCAATTAGGTTTCAAGAGAAAATAGGTATTTTCATGTGCTTTATAAGTCCATTTATCATATAAGGTCTCTATTATTTGTTTTTAGGGGGGTTTAGATTACCTTGGGTACTTGATGATTGTTCATAAAACCTAGGCCCTCAATCCCTAAACCAATGCCACAATTTTTAGGTACAATAGCCCCTCAACTTTCCCTAGGAGATTATGTTACCATTCATCTTGGATGTACAATTCTAAGTGGGAGAAGTTGACTCTTAGGTTGAAATCAAGTCATTAGAGAGGGGTATGAGCCCTTAGCCTTTGTTCATGCAGATCAAAAACTTAATCAAACAACTAATGTCACAAGAATGAAGTATGGGGACCTTGATACCTCCTTTAAAATCTGTTTAGCTCCATGCATTAGGTTCAGGTTATAATAGGTGAGATAAAACTACCTTTTGGATGAAAATCATGCATGAAATTATTTCAAAGAGGTCTTAAGGCCAAAATTGGCACTTTCCTTATTTTTCTCTACCTTTGGATGGTCTTAAAAGTCTATAATGTCATCTTAAAGATATCAAAACATTCAAACTATCCCTTTACCTCCAACAAACCACTTATTCATGACTACACCTATAGGTATATGTGTGGTTGATATTAAGCTTATCTAGCCTAAATAAGGTCTATCACCATTTTATCTTTTTGATGAGTTTGAGGATTACTTAGAGTTATGTCATAACCAAGAACCATCTAATATGATTCAAACCATTCTTATTACCTCTTGTTTCCAATCTAAACAAATAATTCTCATTCAATTATCAAATGATCCTATTGACTTATTTGTCTACCTAAGATAGACCTTAGTGCTCTTCATGTACTCTACTCCTTCCTTAGGCTTGAAACCAACTTGCTCTTGACTTTAATTTGTAGGTGCTCATAGAGAAGTTTGACTATATTTGAGGGTTCAAGGTCTTCACTTTCACACCAATGATCCTCTCAATGACTCTTGAACTTTTTTGATAATATAAATTAGGCTCCAATCTCCTTTTATACATGTTTTACCTCTTCCTTAGGCTTGAAACTAACCTGTCTTACTTAGGCTAGCTTGTAGGTAATCCTTGAGATAGTCTGATTGCATGCTTTGGATTTTAGGACTTTCATTTCCAATGGATGATCATATTAATGACTTTGTTGTACCCTTATTATTTTAGAACCTTTTATATTTTCACTCTCAAGTCATTATGACTTCACAACCTATAGTTTTCAAGATTGCCTTCTCAAAGTGGTTGTAGGTGTCAATTGGAAAAGGGTTTGGACATGATCCTTGAAATTGGCTCTCTCAGCTCCATTATTAATACTTTGAAGCATTAAAACCATAATTGAGAGTTTTTTCTCACATCCGTACAAGGTTTATTGGATACTTCATAAAACTTTTAAACCTTTGCCTTCTCAATTCCATATATAGACCTATGTATATACATTAAGGCTTATGAACTCAGTCCTTTTGACCATTTTTGAACTTGAAAATGGTTTAGGTGCCTTCATTTATTTGTATCCTCTCCTTGATCTATATTGGGTTATGATTCTTTCCCTATATTTTTTTCTTGTTTTGAAGACAACTAACTTTCAGTCCAAAAGAGAACCTACAAGTTTAAGGCCTGTAGATCTTCATTTACTTGTTTAGACTACAAAGATTACTTGTCGAGTCTTTAGACCCTTTTAAAATTTTGGTGTTGTATCAACTCTTGATTTATTTCATTATCACCATCTCAATAGGATTAATAATTTTGACCAAACATTACATTATTTCAAAATTTGAATCACTTGTACAAATTATATGTACAATCAACTTATATATAAGGTTTGTGTGTGAGAATTGGAGTCTCTCATTCACTCATACCTGTTTGGCGATATTCAATGGAATCAATCAGATTTTAATGAGTATCAAAGAGTTAAAGGTACACCTCAATGTTTTCAAGACACATCCAACATAAAAATAGACTCATGGATGTCTACTTGTAAGCTTGTAAGCCCGCGTGTGACTGAAACCCTTTATGACTCTTATTTGAGGGTATACTTGGACCATTATCTTAATTATTCCATACTTTCAATGGTAAAATGATGTCTTGGAACCTTCTACTATGATTTATCATTGATATTTGAGCCAAATTTGGCAATCAAACATGTAGAGGATTGTTCATACATTAAAAATATTTCTAAAGACCAACATACTTGAAGACTATGGATAAGAATCACATATTAGGGGAATAACACATGAATTATATAAAGTTAAGGGACATTCCATGAATGATGAATAATTTGGAACCTCTGAAGGTGGCAAACATCTCAGGCAAACCAAAATAGACTTGTAGCAGGATGATATGCCCACACAGTCAAGACACTTTTCCTTTTGTTGAAGACACTTCATGGAGATGAATTATATGATGAATCCCACATTGAAAAGTGATATTTGAAATTTGAAAACATCTCTTAAAACCATTATTATACATCAAATTCTGAAGTGGATAAACAAGAGCAAAATCAGACCCACTTGGATGGACAAGACATAGTGACCTGTTATCACTCTTAGCGATTGTTCATAAATGAGAAGCCATGAATATGCAAAAAAAATCCATTAATTTCAATCCCATTATGACCCTTAATAATGTCCAAAATTTCAAATCCAAACTCGCTCTCTTGGTCATACTATCTTCTTGAATTTTGCCTTTCAAAGTTTGTGAAGGTAATAATAGAGGAGAGAGAGTGTTTGATGCATTTGTACAACCTAAAATATAATCTAAATCTGGAATATGACTTGTGGAATCCCAAGGGACACTCTGAAATTATTTTTACCAATAGGTAGATCTTTCAAGGCCATACAAGTGCGCAAAAGTGTTTGTAAAGAGGTAGTTTTCTTAGTTTGGGAAGTAAACTACATATTTTGTCAGTATCTGATCATATTTGAACATTATTTGACATTAGGTATGTTGGGTAACATTATTGAAACATTTTCCTTTGAAGATGGTACATATAACTCCTCCAAATAGGCTAAAAGGTGACCAAAATAATATTTTAGCGCATAAGAGCATAATAAAAGTTTAACACATGATAATATGACCTTCAATACACATTAATAACCTTTTATAATGACTCTAAACCATGTCAATTTTTTTACCACACTTGACAACCCCAATACCTTATGAATGACCCCTGGACTAGATAAGTACACATGAGACCAAACCTTGGGCAAGGCTAGATAATGACTAATGTGACCATTTAAGACCCTAACAAGACATTTTTAATTCCATATACAAGTTTTAATAACCCTATGAAAATTTTAAACCTAGAGGGGTTGACCAATTTTGACTTGGGGTCAAAATTTTCTCAACATGTCTTTTGTGCTTTGATTTTTGCTTTTTATTTCTTTTATGGCCAGTCTATGTGTAGAATTTCTCTTGAGGATCCTATATAAAATTGTACCCCTATTCATTTCATTATCTACTCTAATTATTTAATTATTTATAAAATAAATCTCTCATTCACATTTTATCATGTCTTATCAAGAGCTCTTCACATATTATCAAAGGGGTTTGCATATTGATTTAATTCTACCCTCATATATTTTGTGCCTAGATATTGTATCAAAATAAGGTTATAGAAAAAGTATGTAGTTGAATATGATAATTTAAGAGATAAGGTGAAGCTATATCTCTTACTTGGGTTGGGATTTCACTCACGCATAAGAAAATTTCATTGAATCTGATTCCAAATGTGTGGTATATGCAAATGCAACTCCTTAAGAGGTTGCCCAAGTTAGCTAACTTGCACACTCTTTTTGCAACACTATCAAAGATCAAGAATAAGGTTAAAGGATCAGTGAAAAAATATTCCACTCTCAATTTTGAGAAGTTAATCTACAATATTATTCATCATTATATTGTATTGCGACCAAAAAGTTTAGGACCTAAGATTTAGCGAAGCACACAATCAATGATAAAATATGGAATCAACATAGATAAAGATATATAATAGATATCTTTTTTTATTATATCTCATACACAATCAACACTTTGTCAATCTTTTCCCAAAGGTAGAACACAATTAGGTTTTTAATGTGTCAGCACAATCATCTCCATATTCAAATTTTAGTACCAAAATTCCATAGTTCTAGACTTAGTTCTATCTATTTCTATCACTCTTTCTAGTTTAGTACATTATCATTATTTTTCCATTGTTTCATTATACTTAAAGTTTTTATTTTAAGGCATGATTTAGGTTTGATTACTATTAATAATTGTATTATCCTAGATCTACATTGTGTCCCAATTTCAATTAGTTGCGTATAACTTATTTTCCATACAATTAAACATGGCTAAAATAATTTGGTGAACCCAATGTGACTTGAACATGCAAACTTATAATCTTAGTGATAATTCAGCCTATGGTTTCATAACCTTAAATTTATAGGATATACTTTTCATTTTTTTGAGTTTTGATTTATTTTAAGGTTTCATCAAAATGCTCTCCTTGTTTATGCCTAGTCATTTACATGCTTGTTTCCTCACACCTATCATATAATATTATCTTATGGATTGAGATATGACTAGGTTGTTTGTGATGATTTATTTAATGATACCCTAACAATTAATATCTTTACTTCATTGTTGATGTTATGGATTACACCCTTAGAAAGAAGGCTCAACGTCTCTCTTCCATGCGGCATAATGGAGACATTCCCCTTGCTATGGGCTTAGCAAATTCGAGGAATGAATCTCTAGATATGGGCTAGCCCCCATGATGCATATTTGATGGTCCTTGATTACTACTATTAATAATGTGGGGGGGGTGAAAAGAGATAAATATATAACAAAAGTAGAACCTATCTAAAATGGTGATGCACCAAATGATTCGATCTACTCAGCTTATATCAAAACTTTAGACCAAAAGGGTGAACATACACTTCATTTGAATAAAGACCAAACTATATGGGAAATATAACAAGGGGATTAATGAAGATACAAAGAAAAAGAACTCACTATAGGTGCTGTAGAAGCACACTATCAGATAACTATTCTTCTGTCTCTATGATCTGACTTAGGAACTTCCTATTAACCTACAAAAATGGTCTTGGATATAGTAGATATGTTGGTGTCAACCTATGAAAGCATCAAGATGAAATGACTAAACAGAAAGTTGATAAACAGACATATTCAAAAGTATAACCAGTCAGATAGAGGTAAAAATATGTTCTTTTGATTCAAAGGTAAAATTGGCAGGGCTTCACCTTACACAAGTGAGAGATATCAATTTCAAGCTGAGAGGTTACAATATATAGCATTAAGAGATAGACTTTTTGGTCTCCTTAAGAATAGGTGGCCCATACTGTATTAAACATCTTGGAAAGAGGAATCCACTCATGTTGCTGTCATCCTTCCATAAATGGCTTGAAAGAACCATGATGAATATGTCACATGTATTGACTTTACTACTCAAACCATATAAAATGTTCCTATTAAAGCATGGGTCACTTTGTTTTTTGAATGACAAGGCCACCTCTTTATGAAACTTACGCAACTATCTACTTATCAATGCTAAATGAATAAAAATGGGCCATGTTATTGAATGCTTGTGCTCCTTTTGATGACCACTTGGTGGAGAATATTTCATCTATAGTAATAACTTCTCCTGCTGACACCTTTTATGCCACCTAGACTGTTCTATTCTTCTTGTGCTACCTTTTGTCTTTTCCTGGCAACTCATCCCTCAAGGATATTGTTTGTCTCCTCCTAGCTCCTTTTCTAGTGGGTCGTTGATTTTATCCTTGGGTATCCGAGCCCTTAAAATTTCCTCAAAAAAAAAATCCAAAGGAAATCCTTCAGACACTAGTCCAAAGGAATTCTATCTTCCTTCGAGCTTGACCATCTGCTTTCAGTGATGCTTAGGCATTCTGGAATTCTTTCAGACATCTTATTTGAAAGAAATCTCCTTTAGCCTTTTCTTCAACTGTTAACCCATTTCATGGTAGGCTCATCCTTAAATATTTTGAAAATCAATGGCTATCTTATCACCATAAAATTGATGTCCACAGGGCTGTCACCATTTGAAACTTAATTACTCTTTCACTATCTTGAATTTGACATTCATGGGGATGTCACCAGATGTTTGAACCTCCAATAGCTAGTTCACCATGTCAAAGTTGATGTTATTAGGCCCATCATCATCCTCCAGTAATTCCTTCAGCTTTTACAAAATGAACCTTCTCGAAAGGAAGGTGCCCCTTTGGAAAAATGGAAAAGGCCCTTTTTTGATAGCTGAGAGCCCTCCGCAAGGGTACCTGCCTTTTGAGATCTTTCAAGTTCCCTTGTCTTTCAAATTCCTTCAGACAAAATGTTTGAAGGAATTCCTTCAGACATTTTTCCTGAAGGAAATGTGCCTTCCATGTCTTCGGCCTTCTGTTGGTAAATTCCTTCAGATAAAAGTTTGAAGGAATTCCTTCAGGCATTTTATCTGAAAGAATATACCTTTGGTTTCTTCCTTGGATTTTCTTTGGACAAAAAGTCCAAATAAATCCTTTATCTTTTGCCTTGTCACTTTTCTGAAGGAAACTTCCCCTTCAACTTTTGGCCTTGATCTCTTTCAAATGTGCTCTCTACCCTCTGTAAGGGCACCATGGGTCCAAATTTACCCTTCAAAGCCTACTTGAATGGTCCCATTTGTAACCTACCTACCCTTCGCAAGGGCATTTGACCTTCACAACTTTGTGAAAGACTTGTATTCCTTTGAAACTGGCCCATTCCTTTACCAAAAGGCTTGTCCAAGGTAATTAATTAAAGCAAAATAAGCCCCATATCAATTCAAAACATCTAAAAGACTCAAATCACTTGGATCTTTATAGAAATAGGTCTATTACAAAAGGAAAAACCCACAATTGCAGTAAATTGAAGACATCAGAGACTGACTAGTCAAGACAACAAGAAAAAAGGGAGACTGATTTTTGGCCTATAGGACCAAAAATGGTCAACATATTTAGTGATTCATAGGGGAAGCATGCCTGCTATGCTTAGGAAAACTAGTGGCTTACAAGTCCATTGGGCATAGAGTCAAAATACAACCCGAAAGGTTGACAATAACCTAGAGAGACTAAAGAATCAACATGAAGCTTTTAACCCAAATGGTAAACAAAACACACTTGAGGCTAAAAAACTATGAACATGTGCAAAATCACTTAGGAAAAATAGGGAAAAAATATACATAACATGAGAAGGCTCAGTGATAATGCTTAAGATATATCCAATTAACTAGGATATGCAGTTCCCCACCATCCAACTTGGAGAGTTGGAATGCGTTATGCTACTTGCATTGAGTGATGACATATGGACCACTCCATAAGGCATCAAACTTTGTGTGCTTTATAGGTTTAGCTCAGTATTCAACTCATTTTAAGACAATGTCACCTCATAAGAAGCCTTTTGATGTGGATTTCTTATCAAAATGCCTCTTCATTTACTGTTGATGGCTAGTCATGGAAACCATGGCTTAGTCTCTTGCCTCCTAAAGCTCCATTAATTCACAAAATTTGACCTCCATGCAATCACTTTCTTCAAATTATAGCTAGTGGGCAAGATCCAGGCTAAACATTCAATTGAAATAGGAAGTTTAGCTTCCCTTCCATACACAAGCATGTATGGTAAATTGCCAACTGCTCTTTTTGGAGTAACCCTATCTGACTACAGGGCTAGTTTTAGCTTGGTATGCCAAGTTCTCTGATTTTCCTCCATTGTCCTTCTAATTATTCTGATTAGATTCTTATTGGTGGACTTAGCCAACCCATTTCCTTGTGGGTAGTAATTAGAAGAAGTAATAAGGTAGATGTTGTATCCCAATTCCCACTCACTTGTTTTGGTTCCCAAGAAATCCAATGCATTATCTAAGATGATGGTAGTTGGAACTCCAAATCTTATCACTAGGCCTTCATAAAAGTCTAAGATTGCAATTTTGTTGGCTTTCTTCAAAAAAATAGCTTCTACCCATCTCGTGAAGTAGTCCATAGCAGTCAAGAACCATTTGTGGCTAGCACTGGAAGGAGGGTTGATCATTCCTATGAAGTCTAGGCCCCATTGCATGAACAACTATTCTAATTGAATAAGTTGCAGAGGCATTGCAGCAAGCCATTTTTTCCATCAAAGAGGGCACATTTTTGGCACCTCCATATCTAGGCGTCCTCATAATCCTTGTAGCTGTAGGCTTAGGAGTAAATTGACCACTAGCTGGTCCATAATGAAACTCAGATAGTACCCTATTGACCTAATTTGACTCTATACATTTCAAGAGTACCCCTGCAAAATTCCTTATAAATAGTACCCCATCAATCAAGACATAAGGAAGAGATTGGAGTCTTAAATACCTCCTCTTAGTCCTATCAAGGCCTTATGGGCACTCACCAGTGAGAAGGAAATGAGTCATGTCTTGTGCCCAGTCCTTTATGAATGTAGGTTCTTCTACTATAGCTTCATCATGGAGTAGAAAAAATCCCTCTTTCTATTGTTTAAGGTCTATAACAAGGTGTTTACATAGTCCTCTTTCCCTTACCAACTTGGTAGTTTTGATATCCACATCATATTCCATTACCTTGGTTATCCACCCTATGCTCTTTTCATTTAAATCACAGCTGATCAAGAAATAATTGACACTAGGATGTGGTACAAGGACATGAACCTTGTTGTTTGACAACATATGTTTGAATTTCTTTAGGCTTCATATGACTGTAAGTGCTTGCTTTTCAACATATGTGTACCTAGTTTCAAAACCTTATAGACCTTGGCTAAATAATGCAGAAAGTTATTCAAGGTTTTCATCATTTGCTTGAGTGGGCATGGCGGAGATTACCTCTTCATTTCCAAAAGTGTAAAGGTTGAAATCCTTGGAGAAGTTAGGATTCATCAAGGTGGGAGCCTGGGCAATATATTGCTTAATCCCTTCAAAATTATCCTTCCTCTTTGCTGTCCATGGAAACTTCTCATCCTTCTTTAGCATAGAAGTTATTGGATTGAATATCTCGACAAAATTAGGGATAAACCTCCTAATAAAATTTATTCTACCAAATAAGCTTTGTAGACCCTTCTTGTGCTTAGGTAAGGACAGTGTTAGGATGGTGCATACTCTTTCTAGATCAATGGTCAAGCCCCCCTTTGAAACAACATGACCAAAGAGTTTACCTTCATGGACAACAAACACACATTTTTTTGGGTTGACAGAGATACCAAACTCTCTACACCTCTCAAATATTTGCCTCAGGTGTTTCAGAAGTTGGCTTGCATACTTAGAGAAAACTATCACATCATCAAGGTATACCAATACAATATTATTTGTTAGGCCTTGGAAATCCATATCCATGGATCATTGAAAGGTATATCCAACATTTGACAGTCTGAATGGCATCTTCCTGTAAGCAAAATTTCCCCACTTGGTAGTGAAGGCTATCTTGTACTGGTAACAGTCCTGGACTAGAATTTAATTGTACCCTGAATACCCATCTAGGTGGGATAAATGTTCACTGCTTGTCACCATTTGGAGGATCTTCTCTATACTTGGGAGGGGATAGTGGTCTTTTAATGAGAATCTATTGAGGTCTCTAAAATTGACACATAGTCTGATCTCCCCATTTTTCTTCCTAACAGGGACTATATTAGCTAGCCAAGAAGAGTGTTTAATAAGAAAAATGATTTTGGACTCAATCAGCTTGGTGAGTTCCTTCTACATGAGAGGCTCAATCTTCAGATTGATAGGCCTTTGTTTTTTTTTGATGGGTTTGGCACCTTCCTCCAATTTAATGGTGTGTTGGGCCAAGCTTGGGTCAAAACCCTTCAGGTCACTATACTCCCAAGTAAAAACATCAACAAACTCTTGGCATAACAAAATGAAAGAATGCCTTTCCTCATTTGTACATACCTTCCCAAGTGCAAGCAGCCTGTCCTTGAATATTTTGACTTTTTCATAATTTTATTTCTTGGTCATGATACTTGCTTTATCATTTTTTATTTGGTCATCCTCATTGAAGATGCTTTTGAAAGTGACCAATCCTTTGGGAAGTTTATTGTTCTTTAGCTGAACAATCTGGCCATCATACTACTGTTGTAGCTTAGACTAATTCCTAGAAGCAAACTCAACCTCCTCTTGCAAGAAGAGTGCTATCATTTGATCACTATTAAACACCTACCAATTTGTGACATTATCAGGTATGGAGGGTCTTATTATCAATTTTAAATGGTGTAGACTACTGTCCCAACCTATTTCCTTGGGAATGTCAAACTGAGCACCAACTATTGCTAGTCTATCTACTTGTTTATTCTATTCTCTTGGAATGGAAATAATGTTGAAAGCCAAAAAACTCTCTACTAGGTCCCACACCCTGTGCTTGTAAGACTTAAGCAAGGAATTTTTGGTCAAGTTTCACCCTCTCACCTAGTTTACAATTAACT
This sequence comes from Torreya grandis, assembly GCA_037957365.1. Lineage (NCBI taxonomy): Eukaryota > Viridiplantae > Streptophyta > Pinopsida > Cupressales > Taxaceae > Torreya > Torreya grandis. The sequence continues at coordinate 5,775,417 of JARHVA010000004.1, forward strand.
CACTATCTCCAAAAACCTATAATTCTTTTATTCTCCTTTTCCTTGCCCACTACAAACCATGAATGAGAGACTCATATTCTACAACATTGCAAGTGCAAGAAAATTGGAACTTGAAAGTTGAGAAGTGTCTCTCCTTTGAGGGTGAAATTAACATTACTCCACCACTAGCTCTTAATTTACTTCTTGAGCCATTGAAGAAGAGTTGCCATAGATTAGAGCTCTCTTGGCTAGCCTTCATCAAATTTGGCATGAAATTACCTTCTTCATGCATGCAATAAACTCCAAGACATACCTCTTTGATGAACTTGTATGGGTCATGTTCAAAAGTGTCACTTCCCTATTCATCTAAGATCAGGTCAGCAACTTCTTCAATAGAAGAGGGTGGAGATTGGTCCATTTAGAATTCTTATTCGTCAATAATGGCATAGCTGATTTTTTCTACCTTGAGTGAGCATGGATCTAAATGATCTCTATGGATGGGCTCTGACTCAATATTCATTTTAGTTCCATATTTAGTTCTAAAAACCATGTAAGACTAGTTTGTTGCTAAGTACCCACCTATTTTAGATGTGAAATCCTTGGATAAGTAGAGAGCAAAGTAGGGAGGAACATCCACCACTACCACATCATGGGGAATGGATAAGGTTGGATAGGTGTGAAGCATTAGTTTCAAGCCCCTTACCACTCCCAATGTTTTAGCTGGTGATCCATCTAACTACAAGACTCCCTTGGTCATTTCCTCATACTTGAGTCCTAGCTTATCTGATATGCATTTGGGCATTATCGAGGTACTTGCTCCACTGTCAATAATGCAATTGTGAACCAAGAAATCTCTAGTGACTAAAGATAGATAGAAAGGAGGGACCTTTTCATCTTTCTTTGCTTGACCTAATATAGAAGGGTGCCCATTCATAATCAACATATTATCAGCCTTGAAACTGGGATAGCTTGTTCATTCAACCCGTGCAATTCCTTTTGGAGTATATCCTTTTGCCTTGACATTGCTAAGGAATCCCACAATAAGATATTCATGTGCAACTTCTTCATTTGGTCTACCACATTGATCTGAGGGTTGCTCCCTTTTGAATTTTCTTTGGGGGCATTTATAGCCTAAGATGCAAGCTGAGGAATTGAAGATGCGGTCAGTGGCCTATAATTTGGAAACTTTTGGTTCACTTATGATGAAGAAGATGTTGCAGATGCTTGAGTAGCTACCTATGCTTCCTCCATAGTTCTCTTTTTGGACCTAATATTGGCTACAACACAATCACCCTAGTTATTCAAACTCCCCACATAATTGACTACATAGAATTCACCTTCTAGGTGATTCATGAGAGTGAAATCAGACTGAGCCTATCTGTTGTCCATCCTAGGGTGTACTAAAGCCTAAAAACATGGGAATTGGGCTATTTGATTGTCTTGTGTGGTCATATATTGATTTGGCAATTTATTAGTATAAGTGACCTATTCTTGACCATACCCCAGGGGTGGGCAATTAGACTATTCCAATACTAAGTTATTTTGAGTGGGAACAAGAGCTTTGGATGACAATGGGGCACCTAGATTGTAACCTTGATATGGTCTAGCTTGGGTAATCTGACCCTATCCCTGGTTATAATTTTGGAAAGGTGATCTATTTGTTTGTCTGAACTGTTGGTATCCCTAGTTTGGCTGATAGCTTTGAGCTTGTTGCCTCTTGAGAGCCACTAATTCATTGGTTACACTTTGTAATAAGCTCTTAAATTCATGGAGGTCATTTGGTGAGGTAGCAGTTGGATTTTATACACTAGTCAGAAGAGCTAAGGTGGGTGTAGCAGTCTGAACTGGGGGTGGTAATTCAAGAAAGAGTGGCATATGAGGTCTAGGAGCTATCTTTCCTGCTTGTACTAGACAATTTTTTGTAGCTTAGCTATTTCATAGGTAGCTAGTAACACTTATCCTCCCATGGACTTTATCATGACAACAATATCACTATTCAAAGCTTTTAAGTAATAAAAGAAAGCATAGCTTTGGGTGGGCCTTACTAAAATGGGGATTTTATCCCAAGTCTTTTGGAACCTGGTATTAAAATCCTGCATAAACTCATGAGATCTTTTCATGGTGGTCAATTGCTCAGCAAGAGAGAGATGGTCACTCTTCTCCTTGAATCTATTTGTCAAGAGGGTGCCTAATTCATTCCATGAGCCAACCGAATTCATAGGGAAGGTTCCATACCAATCTAAAACTTTACCCTTAAAAGACAACACTGACATTATGAATGTTATAGAGGTTGGTTATAGTTATGATATGTTCAATAGTAGTAATAGGCCCCTCTCCATTAAAAGGAGGAACACTCTTAAGGGCTATCCATAGGATTGGGTCATAATGTAGAAGGTTTAAAGGGCTCTAACCATGGAAGGCTACAAAAGGTAAAGCCATGGTGATGACAGGGTTTAACCAGGGCCTTCTCATGTAGGTAAATTTTATGGCAGGTCTGGGAAATTAATTTATTGTATAGAGATGAGTCCTTGAAAACCTTAGCCACTTTATTGAGTTTAAGGGAAATTCAATGAAATTGAAAGGGACACCCTTGGTAGAAGATCTTGTGGTGACCTTAGGCATGGGATGTCAGGATGATCTCTGACCAGAGACTGAGTTATTAAAAAATGGATTTACCAAATGCTGGGTTAGTTTTTCACTCTTGTAGTAATAGGACCAACACCAATGTTGGAACTTTTCTGAGCATCAAAAATTGTCCCACTAGGTGTGCCAAAAACTATTAACACTATGGATTGCACCCTTATAAAGAAGGCTCAACTTCTGTCTTCCACGTGGCACAATGGAGACATTCCCCTTGTGGGCTTGGAAAATTCAAGGAATGAATCTCTAGAAATGGGCTAGCTCCCCATGATGCATCATTGATGGTCCTTAACTACTACTATTAATAATGGGAGGGTGAAAAAAGAGAAAGATATAACAAAAGTATAACCTATCTAAAATGGTGATGCACCAAACGATTTGATCTACTCAGCTTATATCAACACTTTAGACTAAAAGGGTGAATAGAAACTTCATCTGAACAAAGACCAGAATGTATGGGTGCTTTAACAAGGGGCTTAATGAAGATACAAAGAAAAAAACTCACCATAGGTGTTACAAAAGTACAATGTTAGATAACTATTCTTCTGTCTCTATGCTCTTACTTGGGCACTTCCTGTTAACCTATAGAAAAGGTCTTGGATATACTAGATATGTTGGTGTTAACCTATGAAAACATCAAGATGAAATGACTAAACACAAAGTTGATACACAGACATATTCAAAAGCATAACCAGTTAGATAGAGGTAAAAATAAATTCTTTTGATTCAAAGGTAAAATTGGCAGGGCTTCACCTTACACAAGTGAGAGATATCCCTTTCAAGCTGAGAGGTTACAATATATAGCATTAAGAGAAAGACTTTTTGGTCTCCCTAAGAACAGGCAACCCATACTGTATTAAACACCTGGGAAAGAGGAAGCTGCTCATGCTACTATCATCCTTCCATAAATGTCCTAAAAGAACCATGTTGAAGATGTCATGGGTATTGACTTTGCTACTCAAACCTTATTAAATGTTCTTGTTAAAGCATGAGTCACTTTGTTTTATGAATGACAAGGCCACCTCTTTATGAAAGTTATGCAACTGTCTGCTTATCAATGCTTAATAAATAAAAATAGGCCATAATATTAAATGGTTATGCTCCTTTGATGACCGCTTGGTGGAGAATATTTCATCCATAGCAATAATTTCTCCTACCAATGCCTGTTGTTCCACTTGGACTACTCTATTCTTCCTGTGCTACCTTTTGTCTTTTCCTAGAAACTCGGCCCTCAGGGCTATTGTTTGTCTCCTCTTGGCTCCTTTTCTAGCAGGTCACTAAGTTTATCCTCGGGTCTCCAAGCCCTTCAAATTTCCTTGGACAAAAAATCTGAAGGAAATCCTTTAGACACTAGTGCAAAGGAATTATGTCTTCCTTCAAACCTGACCATCTACTTTCGATGATGCTTAGGCATTTTAGAATTCTTTCAGACATCTTGTTTGAAAGAAATCTCCTTTATCCTTTTCTTCAACTATTAACCCATTTCATGCATGGCCCTATCCTTAAACATTTTGAAAATCAATGACTATCTTATCACTATAAAATTGACATCCACAGGCCCGTCACCATTTGCAACTTAATGGCTCTTTCATTGTCTTGAACTTGACATTCATAGGGACATCACCAGACATTTGAACCTCCAACAGCTAGTTCACCATGTTGAAGTTGACATTCTCGGGCCCGTCATCATCCTCCAATAATTCCTTCAGCTTTTTTAGAATGAACCTTCCCAAAGGGAAGGTGCCCCTTTGGAAAAATAGAAAAGGCCCCTTTTTGATAGCCAAGATCCCTCCGCAAGGGTACCTGCCTTTCGGGTTCATTCGAGTTCCCTTGTCTTTCAAATTCTTTCAGACAAAATGTTCAAAGGAATTCCTTCAAAAATTTTGCCTGAAGGAAATGTGCCTTCCATGTCTTCAGCCTTCTCTTGGTAAATTCCTTCGGATAAAAGTCTGAAGGAATTCCTTCAGGTATTTTGTCTGAAGGAATTTACCTTTGGTTTCTTCCTTGGATTTTCTTCAAACAAAAAGTATGAAGAAATTATATCTTTTGCCTTGTCACTTTTCTAAAGGAAACTTCCCCTTCATCTTTTGGCCTTGATCTCTTTCAAATGTGCTCTATACCCTCTACAAGGGCACCGTGGGTCCAAAGTTACCCTTCAGAGCCTGCTTGAACGGTCCCATTTGTAACCTGCCTAGCCTCGGTAAGGGAACTTGATCTTTGGTGCTTTATGAAAGACTTGTATTCCTTTGAAACTGGCCCATTCCTTTGCCAAAAGGCTTGTCCAAGGTAATTTATTTAAGTGAAATAATCCCCAGATCATTTCAAAACATCTACAAGACTCAAGTCACTTGGCTCTTTATAGAAATAGGTCTATTACAAAAGGAAAAACTCATAATTGTAGTAAGGTGAAGACATCAAAGACTGACGAGTCAAGACATCAAGGAAAAAGGGAGACCAATTTTGGGCCTTCAGGACCAAAAATGGTCAACATTTCCCTCCTCTTAGTAATGATCATTTTATTTCTAATTGTATGATGATTTTATACGAGGTAGATGTTGTAACAACTCAGAAGGGTAGGCATAGTAATGTTACTATACCTCCCCTTATTTCATTGTAAGGTGGGGTTAAACAAATAACCCTCATAAAGCTACTAATATTCCCCCTCACCCTTCTTCAATCAAGATATAAGTACCTAAACCTTATGATATTGTATACCAACACATGCCACTATTTCCATCCTAATGTTACTCAAAGGGTCAACTTTTTTCAAAGACATATTGTGTGAAACCTTAAGTGATGATTATTTTCCAAATAATACTCAACCCACTTACTTTTCATCTATTTTTAACACATTAAAATACTGTGATAATATCACCACTCTTGAATTGAAAGACTTACCTCCCAAGGAGATCATAGACCAATATTTACCCTTGTACATATAAGTTATTATCAACCATGTGGGAATCTTTAAGGTTCTTATAGAGAACGATTCATGATTGAATATTTGTAGTGAGGCATTCCTTCATGTACTTGGATTTAATTTTAAGTCCCTTACACTTTTGATATGGTCATAAAAGGGTTTGATAATCAACCATGAAGCCCCTTATGAACAATTACATTGAACATAACTGTTGGGCCTAAAAATTTACCTACACAATGTCAAGTTATATCTAATGGTGTTGGATATAATATTTTACTTGGTAGTCCATGGATTCATGCTACAAATTCAATCCCATATATGTTACATAGATGCACAAAATATGTCCATCGATGTAACTTCAAGTAAATTACTTGGCTTCATCGTGTCGATAATCAACCATGAAGCCCCTTAGGAACAATTACATTGAACATAACTGTTGGGCCTAAAAATTTACCTACACAATGTCAAGTTATATCTAATGGTGTTGGATATAATATTTTACTTGGTAGTCCATGGATTCATGCTACAAATTCAATCCCATATATGTTAGATAGATGCACAAAATATGTCCATCGATGTAACTTCAAGTAAATTACTTGGCTTCATCGTGTCTCATAGAGGTATTGAAGTCGATCCAACTAAATTCCATGCTATAATTGAGATATCACCACCAACCAATTTAAAGCAACTTTGGAGTTTGAAGGGTAAGATCCAATCAATCTGATGCTTTATCTCTCAGTTGGTAGACAAGTGCCATCCATTTACACATCTTTTAAAGAAAGGAGTTACATTTCACTAGGATGATCACTGCCAAATAGCTTTTCAACAGCTCAAAGATTATCTTATTAATCCACCTATTTTAATACCTCTTATGCCAAGAAAGCCATTGTTGTTATACTTATCAGCTAGTGATCATGCCCTGGGGGCACTCTTGGCTCAACATGATGACAATGGAAAGGAGCATGTTGTATACTACTTAAGCTATACCTTGGTTACATATGAACATAACTATGCACCTATTGAAAAAGCTTGCCTAGCCATGGTTTTCATAGCTCAAAAACTATGCCATTATATGTTGAATAATAAAACAATGCTCATTGCAAAAGTAGATTTGCTCAAGCATCTACTATCTAAAATAACTTTGCAAGGTAGAATGGCTAAATGGATCATGCTTCTTAGTGAGTTTGACATAGATTATGTCAATCAAAAGGAAATCAAGGGATAAGTTCTTGTAGATCAACTTGATGAAACACCTCTCATAGACACACAACCACTCACATTTTAATTTCTTGATGAATCTATCATGACCGTCATTGACACACCCCTTGAGGAGCATCCCTAGAAGCTATATTTTGATGGTTCATTTACTACACATGGATCAGGGGTAGACCTCTTGTTTATTACAACATAGGGGGATCTAATCCCTAAATCATTTAGAATTAGATTTCCTTGTACAAACAACATGGCCAAGTATGAATCACTTGTTGCAAGACTTTGATAAGAAACGCAGTGGAATATATCTCATCTCCAAATTTATGGTGATTCTTAGTTAATCATCAATTAGGTTACAAATCATTTACAAACCAAAAATGATAATCTAGTTACATATAAAGCCATGGTTGACACTTTAAACAACAAATTACCAACATTCAATTTGAGCACATACCAAGGACTAGTAATAGAACTACATATGCCATGGCTACTATTGGCTCTTTGATTTGACAAATAGATAAAGCTAGAGAGTATCAATTCTTCATCAAGAATTTGTCAACACCAGCTCATGAACCTTCAATCGTTGCCATGATTTGTGATATTTTTGGTCCTAATTCTATCTGGTACTCAGACATTTACGACTACCTTCATGACCATGTTCTACCACCTAACCTCTCTCAAAAATAAACCAAAGCCTTCATTCATCATTCTTCTCATTATACTCTACTTGGATCCACCCTTTACCATTGTAGTTTTGATGCAACTTTGATTCATTATTTAACTTCAATAGAGTCTACACTAGTGTTAAGAGAAGTTCACAAAGGAGTATGTGGAGCCAATTCTAGTGGGGCAATCCTATCCAAAAAGCTCTTACGTACTGGTTATTATTGGCCCACCATAGACGTAGATGCCACTACATGTGTAAAAAAGTATGACAAATGTCAACATCATGCTAATCTAATTCATGCCCCAACAAAAAATCTAAAACTGATGTTGATACCATGACCATTTTATACATGGGGCTTGACCTCATTGGGAAGATTAACCCCACTTCATATGATGGCCATAAACATATCCTTACCACCCCTGAATATTTCACTAAGTGGGTTGAAGCTATACCCCTCATAGACGTGACTAGAAAGCAAATTTCCAAATTCATCTTCAACCATCTCATCTGCCACTATGGTATCCCTTCTGACATTATATCTAGTAATGGAAGATCATTTAAGAACAAGGATGTAGACTAGCTATGTACTGAATATAACATCACACAACATTTTTATACAACATATTACCCTTAAGGTAATGGCCAGACTGAGGCATCCAATAAAACCATTGTCAATATTCTCAAAAAGATTATCAATGATGTCAGTCGTGATTGGCAACTCTAAATATTCCCTACCCTTTAGGCATACCATACCAATCATTGTACCCCCATAAGAGGCACTCCATACTCACTTATTTATGGTAATGAAGCCATCCTTCCCATTGAGGTTGAATTAACTTCACTATGCATCTCTTTCAAGCATGTCCTAGATGATCATGACTATCAAGTAGCTCACCTATAATAACTAGACCTACTTGATGAGAAACACATGACCACACTCAATAATATTCAAGCATATCAGAATTGACTCAAAGGCCACTATAATCAATGTGTTAAGAATAGAACATTTGAACTTGGTGATCTTGTTCTTAAAGAAAACCAAAAAAATACCATGACTGAGAAGAAACATAAAGGTAAATTCAAACCAATTTGGATAGGGCCTTTCATTATTACTACAGATTATGGATCTGGAGCATACAAGCTTGCCACACCAGATGGAGATGAACTCCTGAACTAATGAATGTTATTCATCTCAAGTGGTACTATGCTTGAGCACTAAGGTGTATTGTCTGTAAGGGCCATTTCAGTTATGCCATTTATCACTATTCTTCTTTGTATAAAGTACCATCCATATCCGTCCTCTTTACTGTATCCACTTTTCACTTCTAACCTATGAGCCCAGTGTATCATAAAGCCTATCCCATTTGAACTTGGTTTTTTCCATTTGTTATGCAACATCAAGGTATCTAATCAGTTTCATCATTTGGTTCAAGTACTTCAGACAGAGATCATATTTTGGGATAGTGTGATAGAAGTTTTGATAGTTATATCCTTCATTTGTTATTCATTTCTTGCCATCAATCTCGCTACTAATTATAACCATATTTGGGAAAATTAGTACCTTTGATCTATGCTATTATGTCCTGGTTATAACTACCTATGGGCAAACTAGGAGCAACATAATACCTTGGCATACCAACTTGCTACTTCTTATGTCGCACTATGCATTTTTACCAACTATGCTTGTTTTGTTTGAATTAACTGTTACACTAGTAGAATTCCTCTGATATAAGGGTGGAACTATAATGACTTGAAGTCCTACTCTAGGACTATGTAGGTAGTGCTCAATACTTGTTGAGGTTAGCTCAGTGACCCTTTAAGCCACGCTCTTGCCATTTTATGAGTAACCTAAGCCACACTCTCACCATTTAATAAGAAACCTAAGTTTGAACACTCTCACCATTTTGTGAGCAACCTAAGCCATGCTCTTACCATTTTTTGAGAAACCTAAGCCACACTCTTACCATTTATTGAGTGACCTAAGTTTGAATGCTCTCACTATTTTGTGAGCAACCTTAGCCATGCTCTCACCATTTTATGAGTAACTTAAGCCCTGCTCTCACCATTTTATGAGCAACTTAAGCCATGCTCTCACCATTTTATGAGCGACCTATGTTTTAATGCTCTCACCATTTTAAGAGCAATTAAGCTACACTCTTTCCATTTTGTGAGTGACCTAAGTTTGAACGCTCTCACCATTTTTATGAGCAACTTAAGCCACGATCTCACTGTTTTATGAGCTTGAACCATTTAGTGTCTCATTATTCTCGATTGAGTTGAGACACTCCAAAACACTTCCAAAAACATTTGAAAATTTGCTAAAAAGGAAAAAAGACATTGACCACTTCTTTGCCTTAAGGATTCTGAGAACCCTTACTAAGTTACAAGCAAATCACTTGTCATTTAGTTTCCCCATCTTTTTTGGCCTTTTTATCTCACGTACTTGCCATTTTACAAGATCATTCCTATTCTTTTATCACATCCATTCTATTTGTTTTCCTCAGTTATCACATTCTTCCCATTCCTTAGGAGAACTACATTTCACCTAAAGTTTTTTATTGGATATTACATCCATGGAACTATGTAGGTAGTGTCCACTTGCCTAGTGCATATGGAGACAACTTGGCCACCCCCTTCTTTTTATTCTATTCCCTCATTTTGTTTTTATGTTAAGTTGTCACCTATTTTCTAGGGGAAATATTCATAGGGTTTCTATTGCATTATTTATTTGTTTATTTCTACTTTTGTTTGTTTGTCTACTTGTTTGTTTGCTTTCAACACTGTTTCCTTGATTTAGTTTATGTGTGTTAATTGGGTGATTCCTTTCCAACACTTACACTTGAATCCATCCCTATTCATATGTTTACATTTTCATCATGGTTTATATCATTAGGGTATTGTTTTCTATTGAGTATTGGATTACAGGAGTCATTTCTCATGCATATTTTGGCCATGTCCTCATGATGCCTACTAACACATGCTACAACAAGCCTTAGTTTCAAGAAGTCTATTCAATAATGGTGGCATCTCTTCAACACTGACCTCTCGATTCACTCACAATCATATCCCAAATAGAGTAAGTAACCACAAAAGAATTTCAACTTTTATTAGCTCAGATGAGCATCTCCCTACTAGTAGGTTGTTCTAATTCATCATTACCCTCTGTGTTAAGTTATCATCATCCTCAACCAACTTTATCATGTTTACCATAATAAAAGTTTAATGATTATAACCGCCTATGGGCAAATCATTGCACACCATCCCACCTGCATTTCTCAATGATTATAACTGCCTTTGAGCAAATCATTATGTTATCACCACTTTACTTTTTCTACCCATACAAGGGCATGCTATTCTCTTGTTTGTTTTTCCTAACTGGGGAAACTTCATCTTCTCAATGATTATAACTGCCTTTGGGCAAATCATTGTGTTACCATACCATGTTGCACTATCAGGGTAAAATGCTTATAACTGCCTTTGGGCAAACCATTGTCCACCATCCCATTTGCATTATCAATGATTTTGACTATTTTTTTAGGATCATTGTGTTTTCACCCCATCATCTTTCCTTTCTTTGGTCCCCTCATTTTGCTTCTTTCTTTTTGAGGGACCGTTTGCTGACCTACTTGTGCCAACCGTTCCCTTGAAGGGGCATCATACAGTTAGTTTATCATCGTTGTAATTGTAGGTATAGATGACCTTTTCATTATTTGAGAAGATATTACTATGCTTATAGCTTTCAATGCCTTCCCAAATAGGGGCAAACTATAGACACTTAAATTTGGCCACTGATAACCTCTAATCAGGATTTTGACCAATTTCCACCTAAAATGCACAATTTGGCCTAAAAACACTAAAATGCATTAAAAGAGTTGAAATTGACATATTCAAGTGCCAATTTTGGCTAGGGTATCCCTAAATGGGGCAATATAATTTATGGGCTAGCTAACTTTGATCATTTCATTTTGAGTCAAAATGCCAAATTTGCACTTGGGTGCTCTAGATTGCTCTTCTCTATCAAATATTTTACACAAGACATGTGAATTTTTTATTTGTTGTTACAACATCCTAAATGGGAATATGGTTCAAACACATCTGACATCACCTTCCAATTCCAATCTAGTCAAATTTTGAACCAATAACAAGGCATTTTGATCAATTTGAGTAATTTATGCACATAATGATTAATCATACTTAGGAGATAATCAATCCAAATAAAGGCCTAATCAATAATTCCATGGATACTTGTTGAAAACTTATTTTTGGAAATGAATATTGAATATCTGTATCATCAGGTGACCTCATTTCTTGGGAAGACATCCCTTCCCTAGGCCATAAATGCCACAAATATCAAGATTCATGCCCTTCATGCCTCATCAATGCCTTCCATGATGCCATCCATGCCTCTTAATTTCCCCTTATTCCAATGTAATTATGAGGATAATTACAAACTATCTTGAGATGGATGGTTTAGGTTGATTCTGATCAAATCCAAAAATCTATAAATAGAGAGGCCATGAACATCATTTCTAAGACTTGAGAATGCAAATTTATAATGCACAAATGATTTCAAAAGACATTGAAATTAGTTTTACCATGCCAAATTGATTCCAAGCCAAGCCAAGCCAAGCCACAACCCAAAGGTGCCAAGGAGAGATGGAGGTAGTCAAGCTTCCATTGACAAGGATTTCATGAGCACAAACTGAGCAAGCCACTACAAAAAGCATTTTGGAGCATCCAAGGAAGGTAAAAGAGGGTGTTTTTGCATTTTAGTTGTGTGTTTTATTCATGTTTGTTAACTAAGCTCTCCCTAGTGTCTAGGCCTAGAGATGTTATGCTAGTTAGTGTGTTTCTTTCATTTTTTTTTCATTTTAGAACTAACACGATACTAACCATACTCTCTTGAGTCAAATACATGAATCACATATTTTAATTCCCAAGACTATGGACAATATTTCCCATCCTCCATGCTTAATGATATACCAGCTTCCAAAGATAAGGGTAAAATGACTAGGACAAGTAATTATTGCAACACTGCTAATCTCACTCAAACATCATTACACTAATATGGATTTCAACTTATATGTGAAAATAAAATAGGATAAAAAATTAAAGGATTAGGATAAAATGAGCAAGGTATCCAAGAACAAATCATCCCACTTTCCCATTAATTAAAAATAGGTTTTGGATATAGTACAAATACTATAGCTAAAGAGAAACCCTTACAAATGAATCACAAGACTCTTAACACTTATAATCATGATTGTACTTCAATGTATAAACTTTTACATGCTCACTTTACCAATTATAGTATATCCCATCAAAACAAAGTTTACAATGTTTTATATTTATATAATCACTTTTCTAAGTCTAATATGAATCATGCACAACATTGAAACTTCAAGAACCATGTGCCTCAAATGAATAATCTTAAGTATTTGGTCAAATAATCATGAAAAAATTGTAAACATTAAAAAAATATATCAATACCCATGAGACACCAGATGTTAAACTTATATAAAAATGGGTACTTAAAAGGAAAGGGCATAAAGTTAACATTTAAACACCTATAATGATAAAATGACAATCATTACATCATTTGGTTCGAAGGAAACTCAACTCAATCACACACATTCTTGCATCAAAGACACCAATGTTGTTAATGATGGCTTACTAGATTCATGTCATGATCTTGGTAGGATATGTGATTTCAAACATACATCTTACAATGAATATTTAGGATTTCAAGAGACCCATACTATATAAATATGATCATTGACCTCACAGTTGGCTATGAGGACCTTGTGGTGGCATTTCACTTTATATTGATTTGACTTTTATTTTCTTGATGAGTCATTTTTCATTGACTTTTTGGCTTTTTGTGACTCCTTGCCACTAGGATTTCCTTTTTTAATTACTCCTCCCAAAATTTTTCTTTATTGATATTGTATTTTTTTTTTTGTCATTTTGAGTGCATATGCTTGATATTGATTGCCCTTGTCTTGTTTGGTTGCCACATGTCTTAGGAAAATTTATTCACCATGATCTATATTGTATAAATATCTCCTATATTACCATGATACACATCATACATATATAGGTGAAATAAAACCCATATACATACATTGGACTATATATTGTCTACTTATAAGATAGATTATTATGTTCACATGGGTTATGTATTTCCCACACAGGAGGCCTGATTCTATTAGGAAATGTAAAAATACAAAAAAAAATTGAAAAATATAAAATATATTTTATTTTAATTTTGTTTATGGATACATATCATGCTTATCTACCTATGCTAGAGGTTTTACACATACCTATTTACACACGTGTTTCTCATAATATTATGAGTAGATGAGATGTAAAATATATATGCTACATATGATCACATACTTACAAAAGATATGAAACTAAATTTATGCCCACATCCCTGATGTATTATCACATTGGTGGTATGCTTTATATTGGGGAATTTTTCTATAGTAGGTCTCATGTGATATCCTTCATAATTTCAATATATCATATAGAGCTACTTACATTGACTATATATATCTTGGTATTACTTACATATTGTGTGTTATATAGATATATACATAGTATTTTTATGTACAATTGTTATTTAAATTTATTGTGTTCTCTTACTTATTTACTATTTCTTGATTCCATGCATGTGCATGCTTGTGTGTGTCTCGTGTTAATGCCTTATCTAGTATTATCCATAGAGGACCCTCTAGTCATCATGTTTCATCATTACTTATGAGTCATATGTCTATGTGTGATGATTTCCTATTTCCTATTTTTGGTTACATAATTCTATGTGATGGTTTGATTATACTATGTAATATGCTATGTTTGATGTTAAGATCCACATCAAACACACTACTAATTATGGTATATGATGCTTGTTTCCTATGTTGCCATGGTCCTTACCATGCATCAGTTGGGGCATAATAATACATTATATATGATTCATTGACATACCTATCCCACCTAGAAGCACATTGATATATTAGGGAATATCATTTCCTCTCATTATTGAGCTGATTACATATATCTTGCCATTTCAGGCATCACATTAGTCATCCTTCATCACTAGATGTTATAGATGCCAGTCATTCTCAAACTTAACTACCTATATATTGCCTTCTGGGGCATCATTTTTTGACACATAATTTTATTCATAGGTACTTGACAATGCTAATTATTGACACATCCCAAACCACATGATTTTCACCTAGTTACATGACTTTATTTTCCATTTCTCTAAGCTTTTATCCATATGCGAGCTCAACCCTTTGTTTTCTCACTGCTACACAAAAAATTCAATGTCAAATGCTTAAGTTACTTTAAATCACCCTCAAACCATCTCTATTATAGGATAGGTGTCCCAAATATTTTGAGACAAGTCTGCCTTATGTGGATAGGAGTGTTACTATGATCCTATTTGCTTAGGTTGGATGTATCCCACACACAATAATAGCTACTTTTATGAAACTCAAATCAATATTTTGAGTCTTCCCACACATTTCATAAGGTCAACTAAAGGAAATTATCAAAAGGTTCTCCTATAAATACACATCAAATCTCATTTATTTTCCACACTTACTATTCACTTTGTTTAAGCTTGTACACTTCTACACATTGAAAAAATTTGCCTTATTATTTCCAAATTCAAGATTATTCACAAGGAGAAACCATAAGCCAAGTCAAGAGAATTATAAATCAAGTCAAGAGCTATCATTGTTTTTTAGTGTAGATTTTTATTCCATTTAATGGGTTTTCCTTACACATGTTTTTTAGCTTGCTTAGGTGTTATTTTAGGTCACTGGGGAAGATAATCCCACATGCATGAGGAAGTGTAGTCATGTATATCATGCACGTATATATGTACCTTTCCTAAATCTATTTTGGCTAATGCTACTAATTATAATAATTAAATCTTTCGATTATTAAAGACAAGTTTCTTTTGGCTCATGTTTGATTTCAATTCTACAAGTATCTCTTATGCATTATTTATTTTGCATATAACATATATTTGTGCTTCATGTCTACTTGAACCTTAATCCTTGATTGTGGCCTAATCCAACATGGTATCAGAGCATGGTTTCTGGTAGCTAAATGTGAAAGCTCTTGTTGTGAAATCTTGAGTTTTAGCTTGTACATTGTAGATATGCCATTCATTTACCTTGCAATTTAAATATTCACCATTTATTAGATTTATCTCTTCTTCTAGGGTCCTTATGTGATCTAGATTAAAAAAAGAACAAGTAAAAAAATGTCTCTTATTTGTCATATTTCATCTGGTATATTTGGTCATCCTAGGGCTTAGCCTTAGGTCATATGGAATTTTATCCTTTGGTCACAACCAACATAAGGGGGCTTAAATTTTGCTTGAAAATTCGATTCAAACTTTTTCACAACCAAACATTTATGAAAAATTAAATATTTCCTTTGTGAGCATGAACATCAAACTCCTATAACTTTCAACTTACAACTTTTTTTGAGGGGTAATTTTTTTGAAAGTGCACATTTTTTTGAGATATATGTATTGGTTCTATTCTTTAACTTTGTAAAATTGATATTCTATAATTATAGGGGGTTATATATCCTTGTCTTTTGATGTAGAGATGATCAAGCCAATTTTCCTAATCTCTTCTTGGTTCAATGTTTAGACACTACAACAAAGTATAAATAATCACACAAGGATATATTAATGTTTTATTATATTTTAGATCTAGTTACTCTTCATAGAATCCTTATGATCCTTAGATTCCTCTTGTATCAATATCAACACACCTCTTCACTTATTAGTCCAACTTAGCCACTTTTTTGAACCCTTAGGCTATTCCTTGTAGCCTTTATTTGGGCTTAAAATGACTTCATAGTTTTGTATGGAAGGATAATGAAAAACCATTAATATATTTGAGGACCTCTATTAAACTAGTCCTCCTAAATTTTAAAGCTATAATTCTCCTTTTTAACTCCTTTACTCCTCCCTTTAAGGCCGTTATTAAGCTTAATTAGGTCAACCTTGTCATTGTTTACACTTAGTCATTCCTCTTGGCACATGTGTGTATGGGATCAAACTAAAAACTCAAAAATATTCTTATGTTCAACAATACCTCTCCTATAACCAATTTTTGGGGATTTCCACTGGTTAGATTGTTTTATAATGGCACTTTTTTGTTCAAACCCTAATTCTAGGTTTCTAGTCTCTGTATACACTCGAGAGTGTAAATTTACTCAATTCTCACTTCCTATAGGGGTTCCAAGCATTATGATCATTATCTAAGGTCTATAAGACCTATACACAACTTGTCCAATATTTATTTACTAATTATACTTCCTCTGTTCAATACTTTAGGCCACTTTCCATCCTACTCTATGTGCACAATTTTAGTAAATAGGGTTACAAGGGTTCCAATGAGATTTAAAAGTTTCAAGCAAGATTCCAATTAAATATAAACAATTTTTAGGATTTGGGGCACTTTTTTTTACTTTGTCCAATATTTATACTCTCATAATCATGACCCTACGCTTCTTTACTACATAGTCTTGCTTTAAAACAAGTATATAATCATACATGCAAGTTATGGAAACCCGTTCTTGTCACAAAGATTTCTAAGAAAGGTCTCTCTTGTTTATATTGATTGTTATGAGATTTAAATCCTCAATATACCCAATCAAACAAGGGTTCCTTTTACTAACAAATTTCTATTTCTCTTTATTACGTTCCTTTGAAGGCTTAGCACACAATTACTTGTGTAAAGTCTGCCAGTGTCTTGTGGGGTCTGTAGATTCTCGAAGGAGATTTCTGAGAATTGTCAACTTGTGAAAATATCACCTTAAACTATTTAAGACAACCAAGATGCTTAGCTTTTTGGAACACTTCTTGAAATAACTATCTATACTCTCACCATCACAGAGCACAAGCATGTTGATATTTCCTATAGTAATTTAGTTCACAAAATGAGTTTCACACTCCATCAGGGTATTTAAATATCCTTGGCTCCTTTCCTCTTAGAATCAAACAACATTAAAAATGAATCTTTTGTTATATTCCTTTGTTATAGGTTGGTTACTTTCTACCAATAATAGCCTTCATTACAGGACTACTAGTTTTCTATGCAAACAAAGTTAGAAAGAATATATGTATCCTTCAAAATGCATATATATATATATATATATATATATATATATATATATATATATATATATATATATATATATATATATATATATATATATATATATATATATATATATATATATATATATATATATATATATATATATGTCAACTCTCTCAAACACAAAGCAAAAATTAAAACATAACACAATTTCTTGCTTCACTGAGCAATTACAACACAATCCTTACCATTATGCTTGCATAGGCCCAAAATAGGGGTTACAATACTTTTTCATCAATTTTAGAACTTTTCCTTCATTTATTGGGATCTGAGTCCCTTTTATTTAAAAACCATTTAAAACTGATTACAAAACCAACAAAAAATGTTTTTAAATCTATTCCAAAATTATCATAACTACCTCTTTTTAAAGTCTCTTGGAAGAATGCTTACCTCTTAATACAGAATCAAGGGTGATGAATCTATACACTATGACCAAGAGAGCAAGTGAATATACCTACAATGTCTTTGCTTAACATTTCTATTCACGTGACAACTTTTGGACCCCTATATCTATTCTATAGATAACTATTCTATCACAAAATATTCAAAATTCAAATGTGCCAAAATGGTGGGAAAACTAAAGATTTGAACCTCTAGCCATCCTATGCACTCCAAAGCATTTAGAAAGAATTTATAGATGCATTTTAAGTCTCCTAACACTTCTCTCATATCCTAACATGTATTTTGACTCTCTATTCACCTAAATTAGACAAAATTTGCATTCACCTAGTTTCATGAGTGATGATCTTGCATCATACTCCCAAGGGGAAAAATAAAACAAACTAAAAGTGAATTTGTTATCCATATTCCTTTCCTACTTGATATTTATGTCTTTGATGCCATCATCCTTCTTCCTTATGGTATGTTCATTCAATCATGGATTGAAAAACTTGTCATATTGTTGATTTTGAGTCCTTGCATTCTTTTGCTTGTCCAAAATACACTCTATTTTGACTCCTAAATTGAAATGATTTTTTTACAACTTCTTTCTCTTCCTCAAATTCTAATAATGTTGCTCAAGTGTTATACTATCAACTTGTTTTAGTTCTCTCTTTGTTACCTCATTGTATGTATGCATCTTTTGACACATGGCTGCCTTGTATACACATCCTTGCAATTTGAACAACCTTTCCTTATTGTCACTCACCTTGTCAATTTCAAATTTGTCATCTTGTACATATGTTACAACTGCATCCAAATTACTCCTCTTATCTTTTACACAACCGCTGCAACCTTATAGATTTATCCCAATATTTTAATTTGGGACTACATTGGCACGATTATGTTTTGAACATGACACTCTAAGACATTGCTTCCTCCCTCAATATGTTGTACCTAATATTTATGGATGTATACAAGACCATATTCATGTTTTGAACTAATACATAGATTCATATTCCACTCTGTGAGGTGTTTAAATTGTGTAGCCTTCATTATGGATGAGTATTTCATCATGTTGACAATGTGATGATTGAAATCTGTTGTCTTTGCTTAATTCTTCATCATATAAGGATTTTTCCAACTACATTCAATGTGAATCATGCCTCCTTAATTAGATATTGCTTCTTCAAACAATAAACACTATATTTTTTCTTGCAAATCAATGTATGATAGCTGTTTGAATTCATCTTCATACCTCATGTCATGATGCAAAATGTTCACCACTCTTGCTAGCCTATGAGAGATAACTTCCAAACTTTCACTTACTTTTGTTTTGGAGCCTTGACTTGGTAAGTCCACATGAAGCACTCCTTTTGACTCTTTTCCACCAATCTCCATATCTTTTTCTTGAACTTGTTTATCTTGTCACCCCTTACAACATGATCAATCTGAAATTCATTATCATACCTTTATCTTTCTATATGCCTATCTTTGTTAGACTTCCTCCACATATCATCTTTAGACATCATTGTCTTGTTATTATCTAAAACTTGAACAATCTGAAAATCCTTATCATATTTTTGCATGGTTGAATGCTTGTGTTGATCATGATTTCTCCTCACATCACTTCTATATTCTATAGATCTAACATTTGGCAAAGAGTTGACACAAAAAGTATGGAATTCAAAAACTTGCATGAGTGTACCTTTAGCATCCTCTTATTTTTTCATATACATGTCCATCCCTTTGACAATCTTTTCTTCACCTCTTTTCTTTTTCATAGCTTTGTATCAATCTTCATCATGCTACCCATATTCTTGATGTGGTCCTTTACATTATTTCCACTTCTCACTTGCACAATCATTCTTACACACACATAAATATACAACTTCATCAATGAGATCTATATTATTTTGAATGTCACATACCTTCTTTCATTCATCCTTTTCTTGATTCTTGATCCTACATAAAGTTTCTTCACTTAATTTTATCTTAGTTTCTCCTTTTGACTACCCTATCATAGCTATTTATCCCTTTTATTTTCATCTTTCATTAAATAAATTTTTGTTATCAACTTGTTCTTTCTTCTTCATGTGGAGTTCTAGTAACTCTTGAGTTTGCACCTATATCTCTTCTATCTTACCTTCAACTTTTGTTTTTAGTAGCAATTCAAATTTATCTATGCATGTTACATCTTCTCTCTCACCTTGTTATTTTGTACTATCTTGCATCTTTGGGCAGGGTTCTCCTTCCTTTTTTTTCATTTCTAGATGAATCTTGGGCTGTATTGGATCAACCTTATCTGTTTTAATCACAATATCCTCTATCTTCCTTATTTTCTTGATTTATTTAGTGTCTGCCTTTATTTCACCTATATACACATCATAAAACATATTGTTAGCATCAAAATTTGAAGACTTCATGGATTTATCTTGAGTTACTTTTTTGGACTCTTCATTGTTTAACTTCCTCTCTTGCTTGGTGTCATACCCAAACCACTTCTTGTCTATCTCAGCTTTAATTTCTACTCCTATTCTTTTGGTATATTCTCTTTCTTCTAGATTTTTTATCCCCTCACTCTTGCCTTTCATTCTTGTTACAAATGCATCCTCATAAAGATCACTTCCACCTCTCAAATTGGTGACCTTGCTCAACAATCTAATCTCTTGTTGGCTTTCTTCTTCCATGTCCATCTTTGTGGACTCATTCTTCTCCATATTCACCCTCTCAAGACAACTTGTATTTTCTTCCTTCTTGGGGGCTTTTTTCAAACTCATACTTTCAAATACCTTACCAAAATACTGTTTGGTTGCCATCAACATCACTCTTTGTTTCACTCTTTTTGCTTCATCTTTTGATGGTAAAAGATAATGTGTGACCCTATCTTTATTTATTATATATGTATTTGCTTGCCCATCATGAATACATCTTCTATCAAATTACCATGGCTTCTATAGCAACAAATGAAAAATTTCCATGGGCATTATGTCACACAAAACTTTATATTTATAAATTCTTATATGAAAATTAACCATACTTTCCTTACTTACTATGATTTGATGTCCTTATTGAACCCATGTTACTTTGTAAGGATGCAGATGTGGCATCAATCCCAAATTTTGCACCATCTCCAAAGACACTATATTATCTATACTTCATCAATCACTATGTTGTAGCACTTTCAATTTGATTTATAGCTGCTCCTAAACAAACTTCTCTGTAATGGTTCTTGTACTCATCCTTTCTACTGCAATAAAACTCTTCTCATGAGAAAAGATTCTCTTCTCTCATGTTTATTTTTTCCATGTGGTCCTCTTTCATTCTATTGACCATCCCTACAAACTTTTAAGGGACATTCTATTGCTTTATGCCCTTATCTATTACAATTCCAACATTGTCCTTGGAATGTTGGTCTTTGTGTATGTCTTATGAAACTATCATTAGTTCTTAATTTATCATTTGAAAATGACCTTAGCTCATGTACATGGTACTATGATCTCATGGTCTCTTGATCTTCTATAATATGATTTGGTGGCATCACGGCCTCTTAGACTTTTGTTTCACTCTCTTCCCCAACTAATCTTGGTTGCAAAGGTTCTTCTTGACCTTGTTGTCTTCCATTATCTTCTACATGTGCTATCTCTAAATTTTATACTCTTTCATTGATAGCATTCTCAATGGATTCCATTCTCATAACTAGATATGCTATCAAATGTGTCATATGACCAATCAAATGTTCCACAATTCCATCTTAATCTCTACTACCTATATCCACTCTTTGCTCCATGGGTCTTTGTTCTTGGTTACCTACCTTGTAATTGAGTTCTAAACACATGTTATCCAATATTTCTTTTACCTTATAGAATTTTGTCTTCTTGCTCTAAGAACCAATCACCCATACCAAGATCAAACCAACTCTGATACCAAATAATGCAGAGATGATTAAGGCAATTTTCCCAATCTCTTCTTGGTTCAATGTTTAGACACTAACATAAAGTATAAATGATCACACAAGGATAGATTGATGTTTTATTGTCTTTTAGATCTGGTTACTCTTCATAGAATCCATATGATCCTTAGAGTCCTCTTATATCAATATCAACACGCCTCTTCACTTATTAGTCCAACTTAACTACTTTTTTGAACCCTCAAGTTATTCCTTGTAGCCTTTATTTACGCTTAAAATGACTTGTACAGTTATGTATAGAAGGATAATGACAAACCATTAATATATTTGAGTACCCTCTATTTAACTAGTGCTCCTCCTAATTTTTTAATCTCTAATTATCCTTTTTAACCCATTTACTCCTCTCTTTAAGGCCACTATTAGGCCTAATTTGGTCAACCTTGTCACTATTTACACTCAATCACTCCTCTTAGCACGTGTGTATCCAGATTCAAACTAAAAACTAAAAAATATTATTATGTTCAACCATACCTCTCTTATGACCAATTTTTGGGGCTTTCCATGGGTTAGATTGTTTTATAATGGCACTTTTTCATTTAGACCCTAATTTTGGGTTTTGAGTCTCTATATACACCTGAGAGTGTAAATTTGCTTAATTCTCACTCCCTGTTGGGGTTCAAAGCATTATGATATTATCTAAGGTCTGTAAGACCTATACATAGCTAGTCCAATCTTTAATTACTCATTATACTTCCTCTATTCAATACTTTAAGCCATTTTCCATCCTACTGTGTGTGCATAGTTTTAGTAAACAGGGTTACAAGGGTTCCAATGAGGTTTAAAAGTTTCAAACAAGATTCTAATTAAATATAAACAATGTTTAGGCTTTGGGGAACTTGTGTTTACTCTAGCAAGATTTTTACTCTCATGATCATGACCCTACTCTCCATTACCAGACAATCTTGATTCAAAATAGGTATATAATCATTCATGCAGGTTATGGAAACTAGTTCTTGTCACAAGGCTTTCTAAGAAAGTTATCTAGTTTATATTGATTTTTATGAGATTTAACTCCTCAATATACCCAATAAAACATGGGTTACTATTAATAACAACTTTGTATTTATCTTTATTACGTTACTTTGAATGCTTAGCACACACAATTACCTATGTGAAGTCTGCCAATGTCTTGTGGGGTATGTAGATTCTCTAAGGAGATTTATGAGCGTTGTCAACTTGTGAAACTATCAATAACTTGAAAAATACACCTTCCAATATTTAAGATAACCATGATGCTTACCTTTTTGGAACACTTCTTAAAATAACCGTCTATACTCTCACCATCAAAGAGCACAAGCCTGTTGATGTTTCTTATAGTAATTTAGTTCACAAAATGAGTTTCACACTCCATCATGGTATTTCAAGATACCTTGGATCCTTTCCTCTTAGAATAAAATGAGATTCTAAATAAAGCTTTTGTTATAGTCCTTTGCTCTAGATTGGTTACTTTCTACCTATAATACCTTCATTACAGGATTGCTAGTTTTCTATGCAAACAAAGTTAGAAAGAATATATATATCCTTTAAAATGTATTCAACACACACACATATATCAAACATGAAAACTCAACACATAATTTTTTGTTTCACTGAGCAATTATAACATAGTCCTTACCATTATGCTTGCATAGGCCCAAAACATGGGTTACAATACTTTTTAAACAATTTTAGAACTTTTCCTTCATTTCTTGGGATCTGAGTCCCTTTTATTTGAAAACCATTTACAACTGATTACAAAACTAACAAAACATATTTTTTAAATCTATTCCAAAACTGTCATAACTACCTTTTTTTAAAGTCTCTTGGAAGAATGCTTACCTCTTGATATAAAATCAATGGTGATGCCTCCGTACAGTATGACCAAGAGAGCAAGTGAATAGACCTACAATGTCTTTTGTTAACATTTCTATTCATGTGACAAATTTTGGACCACTAGACCTCTTCTAATGACAACTATTCTATCACAAAATATTCAAAATTTAAATGTGCCAAAATGGTGAGAAAACTAAAGACTTGAACCTCTAACCATCCTATGCACTCCAAAGCAATTGGAAAGTATTTATAGATGCATTTTACTCCTAACACTAATCTAACCTCCTAAACATGTCTTTTGACTCTCCATTCACCTAAATTAGACAAAATTTGTATTCACTTGGTTTCATTAGTGATGCTCCTACATCATCTATCTAGCATCATCAATTCAACACATACCTACTTACTACAATGGATCAGAATCAAGTTTTCCTTCTTACACCATTCAACTATCTCGAGTGGAAAGTCAAAATACAAATATTCTTGAGGAGGAAATGCTTACACCGAATCACTATGGGTACAAAAATAGAATCAACAGTTGATGCATAGAAAGTGAAGTGGTTTAACAGAAGTGATGAAGCCTACAGTGTATTATGCTATTATGCTTGTCTATGTCTCTTGACTTGCTCTTTCATATTGAATCTATAACGTTTGCTAATCATGTTTGGACTATTTTGGAAAAATATCTTTTGGAAACATGACATATAGAGAGGTCATGAACTGGAAAATGAGCTCATTATTTTGAACCCAGATAATTTTGACACAATATATGACTTCTTCACAAAATCCAAATCAATAATGTTTGATCCGAAAACTGAGTTTATCTTTTAGATAAATGAAACATGTTTAAAAATTGGATATTGAAAATCTCAATTCCTCAATATTAAATAGAAATGGATACAAAATTCTCAATTTTCTAATTAAGTAAAAATAGAAATTAGATTTAATATTTAAGAATCAAATATGAGTGAATAATAACTCAAAAAATATGATTCTGCATTCAAACTGATCCATGAACAGTAATTAGCCTCCTGCTAACAAATACTATTTTGTTTAAAATAGATTTTAAAAATATAATAAATCATTTTCTAAAATTTAATTAAAAATAATTAACTTCAAAACTTTAAATGTGAATTCTCTGAACAATTTTGAATATGAGTGTTTTGAAAACTCACATCTTTACTTATTATTTAAACCATCCCATTTATATTTTTATCCATTTAAATATCTCTTAATCAATTTTTCATAATTAATTTTTAAATATCAGTGAATAATTTAAAACTGATGAAATATTAAAAAATTGAGAAAATAGAGATAAGAGATTGTTTACATGGTTAACCAATTAGCTATGTCTCTGAGTTCATTTGAACCATTCCATATAAATAAGATATAAATATAGAATTTAAAACTTAAATTCTTGTATGGATTAATAAAGCTTGCAGCTTTGTGTGATATGAAGAACTCATTTGTAGCACGTAAACATTCTTCTCGAGATAACTTGTTGACTTCCAACTAGTATTTTTGCCTCCACAACCGATAGGTAAAATACACCAATTCAATCACATCTATATAGTCAAACTAAATGTGTTCCAATTACCATGACAGTGTTAAGTTGTGGAGCTAAAAGCTTCACTGA
Source organism: Torreya grandis (assembly GCA_037957365.1). Taxonomy (NCBI): domain Eukaryota; kingdom Viridiplantae; phylum Streptophyta; class Pinopsida; order Cupressales; family Taxaceae; genus Torreya; species Torreya grandis. Next base: position 5,800,827 of record JARHVA010000004.1, read on the forward strand.
TGCAAACAGGGGAGGAGGTTGCTGAGTGTCACAGTCACCGACGTCGGTTAGGCCGACCGACGTCGGTCAGTGGTGGACAAGAAGCAACCGACATCGGTCAGGTGTCGGCTGACGTCAGTCACCTCCAGGTAGACAGGGACCGACGCTGGTCGCTTGTGCGGTTCCAAAACTGTCAGTTGCACGAACAGTTAGTTAATGAACTGATTGTTTGCATGTAGAAGGCCAATTATAGTCTTGAGCTGCGGATCTAATTATTGTAATTAGATGTCTAATTATTGTTTGCATGGGATCCATATAATAGACTCATGCGCTGTATTGTAAAGTGTGCTAGAGAGTAAGAGAGTAAAATTAGCTCTTTCAGAGTGAAGAGAGCAAGGTGTGTTCCTCCTAATGCCACAGTGCCAAGTGTGGGTGATGGTTTGGAGAATCAGAAGGATTCTTCATGTATGTATGATCTCGGTCAGCAGGTGTGCAAGGTCAGGTTTGGAGATCTACATGGTAAATAAAATCATTGATCTGCAGGTATTTGTGTGTGTTTGATCTAGGTTTGCAGGTGTTGCAAAACCAAGTTGATTTGCAGGTGGCAGCAAGATTAGGGAGATCACAACACAACAGGTAGCAAGATCAGTTGGGATCTACTTGGAGTACGGTGTGTACTCGGTCGGAGAGCAAAGAGGAAGGCAAGGTAGATCCTTTCAAAGTAAGATCATTTGAGTTGCAGGTTGTTGCAAGTTCATGGGAGATCTACTTGAAGTACGTGGAGTACTTGTGTACTAGCAGTAGTGATACTAACTAGTGGTACTGGCAATAGTGATACTGACTGGTTGGAGGTGAACACCAACTCTGTGTTTGAGTTGTGTGTTGGGACCGTAATTGAGAGAGTGAGCTCTTGAAGGTGAATTACTGTACACTTGGTGTGGGAAGCCTGTAAGGTGTGGAAGAGTGTGGTGTTTCTTCATTGTAATTCTTTTCTAGAAGAGTATTAATACAATTGGGTATTGTCTCTCATATTCTGTGTTATTTCTGAATTCTAGTTACTTGTGCATTCCGGTTTAATTCCGTGTTTAGTTGCTTGGTAATTAATTGTGCTTCCGAGTCCTAACAGTTGGTATCAGAGCATTTATGTTCTAGATTCCTGACACTATGTCCCTGAGTTCATTTGAACCATTCCATATAAATAAGATATAAATATAGAATTTAAAACTTAAATTCTTGTATGGATTAATAAAGCTTGCAGCTTTGTGTGATATGAAGAACTCATTTGTAGCACGTAAACATTCTTCTCTTCCACCCAACAAATACATGCAAATGCTTATAGCTCACCTGAATGGGCAAAATAATTCTCTCAACTAGAAGGAAAATATTCTCAAAGGATTTATAAAAATATCCTTGGCTTTTACAATTCTCTATAATTTATACACGCTGAAAAAGACTCGAGAATAAAATTAAACATGGTCAATTTATTGAATTAAATAACCTATGCTCTTCGAGCAAAATAGAGCTTCCTCTGTATGGATTGTCCATGCTTGAAATTCTTGATAACATTCATTCTTTGTCAAAAAATAAGTAACATGTCCATCTCTGTACATTGTCTGCTCATTGTAACCTCCTCTGTAAGCTATCCTATATGTTGCTTTCCATAAGCTCCCAAAATAATAATCAAAATCCTCAATATATAAAAATTATCATATAACTAATATTAACTAATGATTTTCAATTTCTACTTGAAATATGATTAAACTCCGGATAGACTACATGTATTTAATAGAGGAATAAAATCCCATAATTAAAGAGAAGTTCCAAATCCATGCTTTATAATAAAGTGCTTACCAAAAACCAACGCATCATCCATTTAATTCACCAACCATGAAGATTAAAATATAATTAAAATATCTCCCACTTAAATAAACCCCATCCAAAGTTACGTGGGAAATGGGGATAAGGATTAAAATGGGACAAAGTTTTATTAAAACATTTTCCATACCAAACTAAATAACTTTCCACGCCCCCGTGAATATTTCAGGTGGGAAGGCAAGCATGCATGTAATATTTAAACGCCAAACAAAAAGGCATAATAATGTTTTAAACTTTAGTTTTATAAAAACAAAAAATATCCCATGTATTTTGGTCTAAATAAAGACCATCACTTTCATTTTAAACGCCCACCACACTAAGTAGAGATTCCACGTGGCATGCATGGTAAAAGAGATTAAAGTGGGAGATTGGTTTTTAACACATACCCCATGGCTTTTTAAAATATTTCCTTGCAAATTTGAATTCCACGTGGTATAAAGTGTAAGATGAAGTGGGATGAATTAAAATGGGACATAAGCTTTTTAAATAATATCCCATGGTAAATAAAAATCTACATGGAATTGGGATAGGTTTAATTTTCTTTAGATTTGGGATTTAATTATTTAATGACATTAAAATTATAAAATAAGATAATTAAATTGGGATTTAATTTAAAATTGGATATATTATTTAATGTTTTTTTTAAATAATTATAAAATAGGATATTAAGATTATTTCGGAAATGGAAAAATGAAAGAATTACGATGGAAAATTAATTAAATATGTGGATTATTTTGGTGGTTTAATAGAATTATGACAAAGTTGGTAAAATTGAATATTGAATGGTTACAGGGTAATGTGGATAAATGGTCGGTTTGTTCCCACATCTACAACACAAAACTCATTAGTGACATATTAAAATAATTTTAATATAAAAAGTAATTGTATCAACTCTTTATATTTTTGCCACGTGTCAACTTTTCACTACAACATTTGTCTTTTTCCATATTTTTCGAAACCATATGAAAATCTTCTAAATCAAACCTCCCTAATAAGAGGTTTTTGGTCTCCAAAAGTCCAAATAATCCAACTGATCCAAATGTGAGTTCTCTTCTTGCCATTTACAATCTTCTTGCACTGATCCCGAACATACATGAGCCAAAAATAACATATGAAGGAATTATGAAGTCAATGCAATAAAACTCTATTTCAAAAAAATATCAATGAAATAAGATATTATAAAAACTTCTCTGTAATAAGTCAACTGTCCAACTGAAACTGCAACCTAATTATGGAGAGTAAAACAAACTCTTTATCCATTCTATCAAAATGATCTATTACCAACAATAGTCACAATATCTAGCAGATTCTCTCAACTCGTGCATTGCATGAAGGCTAAGGAGTTCTCCTTGTTCTATCTAATATCACATAAGAAAAATCAAAATGTGCTACATACGTCATAAGACTTAAATAAATTACACATCTATATACTTGCATTTAAAAAAAAAATGTTACCCATCTATGGGTCTTAAACGTATATGCAAAGTATAAAAATGTGCAATTAAATTGGTCTATCTTAAGGTTATAACTGCACAATGTATACAATACATGAAAGAATAATCAAGAGAAATAGATGTGATCACCATTTTATAAACAACATAGTTAATTGTTGTGTCTTTGAAATTGATTATTAAATCTTTCCCTGTACCTGTCAAACTTCAATGTCAATTTAGAGAATTTACATAATAAGATCCTCTTGACAAACTCACAAAATCTATAAGTACTGTAAGCAAAATATCATATAAAGGTGAGGAGAAGACCAAGAATTTTAAACCTGACTCAAGGTTTCCTTCACCATCTGACCTCTCCCTGATTCATACATCCAAAACTCATCCAACTGAGTTAGTTTCCAAAATCTTATCACAATGAAAAACTAAATAGGAGAGAGCAAAAATAACATCCTTCCAAATACAAGGGTTATCAAATTTCTTTCCTAAATCTAAGTAATTAAGAATTTCCTTGAAATAGTGTTTTGAAGTGCAACTAAACATACTATTTAATACCATAGTAATGCTTTATCAAAACTATTCAAATAAACCATGTTATCAATAAGGGTTGTCCCCTTTTCATGGTTTCTACAATTGAATATGAGGTTTCATTTGATAAACTCTATCTTAATAAGAGTTAGCTGTTCCATCTTAATTTTCAAAAGGCTTTCAAAAACAATTCCAAATAAAGACATATTTTACTCCCAAAGCAACCTTACATAAAGGATTCAACCAAAAATGTGAAAAAATAGTTATGTTGAAAAATAATTTATATCTCTGAAAAAATTGTTAAGTGCCCCTGCTGAGTACTGGCTAGCATACTATTGGTGTTACAAAAATTCTTGGTTGTTTCCTGCAACTCTTAACAAAGCTATAAAACATAAACCAACTTATGAACTAATTCAAAATCTCAATCCGTAAACTACAAAAACTTGTTCAATATCTTAAACAATGCTTCGTTGTCATTTCTATATCTTATCATGGAACTAATCTCTTCACTTGTTCCTATCATGAAAAACATAGGCATCCAAAATATGATTAGTCATCTAAAAATAAAGGCTACACAACTAGTTATCAAAAATCAAAATATTATGTCAATACCAATATAAAATCAGATTTTTATCATACCTCAATTTGTCCTCTGTGTAAAAATAGTAATATGACTGCAACTGATTCCTCTTGGATGTTCATCACTAAAATGCCTTGTATTTTATATGAATGCATTCCAAGATAGAAATGTTGATCCTGTCTCAACACCATCTCACACGTTCAAGTGACAATATGATGTTCATCATCTGTGTTGAACCTAAAAGGCTAGTGATTCCAGAACTTTGGCTATTAGAAGCTTGTCTTTTTCTAATGAATTGGAACACCTTTAATTTTTTCTTTGTATTAGTCAACTTGCATAATCAAATAAAACAGAAGAATAATACCAATATCTAATAGTCAAACTCCAAATTGAAGTATATCACAACTGAAGCAAGTCCTGTAATCATCTATTCTGATACCAAAAATGATTCAAAAATCGAGTTTATATTTTAGATAAATCAAATAGCTTTTAAAATCAGATACTGAAAATTTCAATTCTTCAATATTAAATAAAATTAGATGCAAAATTCTCAATTCTCTGATTAAATAAAAATAAATATTGGATTTACTATTCAAAAATCAAACCTGAGTGAATAATAACTCAATAAATATGATTCTGCATTCAAACTAATCTATGAATAGTAATTAGCCTCCTGCTAATAAATACTATTTTATTCAAAATAGATTTTAAAAATATAATAAGTCATTTTCCAAAATTTAATAAATAGGAATTGAATTTTAAATTTTAAATGTGAATTGTCTAAACAATTCTAAATATGAGTATTTTAAAAACTCATACATGTCTACTTATTATTTAAACCATTCCATTCGTATTTTTATTCCTTTAAATATCTCTTAATCAATTTTGTATAGTTAATTTTCAAATATCAGTAAATAATTTAAAACTAATGAAATAATGAAAAATTGAAAATATAGAGACGATATTGTTTACGAGATTTACCAATTAACTACATCATCGGGTTCATTTGAACCATTCTATATAAATAAGATGTAAATACATAATTTAAAACTTACATCCCTGTATGGATTAATAAAACTTGCAACTTTGTGTGATATGAAGAACTCGTTTGTAGCACGTAAACGTTCTTTTCTTCCACCTAAAAAATATCTGCAAATGTTTATAACTCCCCTGAATGGGCTAAATAATTCTCTCAACTAGAAGGAAAATATTCTCAAAGAATTTATAAAAATATCCTTGACTTTTACAATTCTTTATAATTTATACAGGTTGAAAATGACTCAAGAATATAATTAAACACAATCAATTCATTGAATTAAATAACTTGTGTTCTTCAAACAAAATAGAATTTCATGTGTATGGATCGTCCATGCTTGAAATTTGTAGTAACATTCTTTTTCTATCAAAAAATAATCAACTTATCTATCTCTGTATACTATCCACTCTCTATAAGCTCCTCTATAAGTTGCCCTATATATTGCTCTCCGTAAACTCCCAAAATAATAATCAAAATCTTCAATACATAAAAATTGTCATATAACCAATGTTGACTAACGATTTTGTATTTCTACCCAAAATATAATTAAACTTGGATAGACTACATATATTTAATAAAAGAATAAAATCCCATAATTAAAAAGAAATTCCAATACCATACTTTATTAATAAAGTGCTTACCAAAAACCAACGCATCATTCATTTAATTCACCAACCATGACGACGATTAAAGCATAATTAAAATATCTCCCATACTAAATAAAAACCACCGTATATTCCACCAAAGTGTCAACGTGAAACAAACGATGGTATGCATGTTAAAAGATAATGAAATTCGGACTTTAGTTTTAACAACACATCCCACTTAAATAATGTGTTAAAAAAACAAAAATATTCCATGTATTTTGGTCTAAATAAAAACCATCATCACTTCCATTTTAAACGCCCACCACACTAAGTGGAGATTCCACGTGGCATGCATGGTAAAAGAGATTAAAGTGGGAGATTGGGTTTTAACACATACCCCATGGTTTTTTAAAATATTTCCATGCAAATTTGAATTCCACGCGGTATAAAGTGGAAGATGAAGTGGGATGAATTAAAATGGCACATAAGCTTTTAAAATAATATCCCGTGGTAAATAAAAATCCACATAAAAATGGGGATAGGTTTAATTTTTCTTAGGATTTAAGATTTAATTATTTGCGGTATAAAAACTATAAAATAAGATAATTAAATTGGGATTTAATTTAAAATTGAATAGAATATTTTATAGTTTTCTTTTAAATAATTATAAAATAGGATATTAAAATTATTTTGAAAATAAAAAATAGAAGAATTACGATGGGAAATTAATTAGATATGTGAAATATCTTAGTGGTTTAATATAATTATGACAAAATTGGAAAAATTGGATATTGAATGGTTGCAGGTTAATGTGGGTAAATGGTGGGTTTGTTCCCACATTTACAACACAACATTCAACAACAACATATCAAAATAATTTCAATATAAAAAGTAATTGTATCAACTCTTTATATTTTTGCCATGTGTCAACTTTTCACCACGCCACTTATTTTTTTCCATATTTTTCCAAACTATATGAAAATCCTCCGGATCAAGATTACAATTGAAATTGTACATCATAGACAAAAAAGATGATCAATTGTTTCTTTCCATCCTTTCCAAGTTGGATTCTAACTATTCTATCTTCGTTTCTACCTTCCATGCCACCAAGTGTGCCCTTGAAGTTACATGGACCATACCATCCTTGGACGATTTTGTTTTTAAATAGACTCGGGAGCAAGACAATTTTATTCAAATGGGTACACTCAAGTCCTCTAAATCACTTGCCTTATTAATGAGTCATGAAAAATAGAAGGCTTCTAGTAATAAGGATAAAAAATAGAACAATAAGGACCAAGAGCAAAGAAAGGTTTAGAAATATGATGTTAAGTCTAAAGCATCAATTGAGTCCTCCTCTTCAAGCGGGAAACCCAAGAAAGAGAGACTCACATGTGCCTACTATAAGAAAATTGGGCTTAATGAAACCAAATGTATGAAGAAATAAATTAACCAACTGATAAAGATGCTTGAGAAACATAATAAGAGTGTCCCTGATTTAGTCAATCAGAGTTCATCAATACAAGAGTATTCTAAGGTAAAAAAAAATATTAAGGGCAGAGGTAAGGGAAAAATACTTGTTGCAATTGCATCCTAGCCTTCCACATGGGTGATTGATTATGGTGCCTCACACCACATGGCTTTATCTTAAGATCTTTTCTCATCTTTGGAGCCTTATTATATGCCTCCTCTTTTGTTGGGTGATGATACTTCCAAAAAAGTTAGTGGGAGATGTTCTGTTGAAGTGAATGATGGGACATTTAAGGATGTTTTATATGCTCCCTCATTATCCACCAATCTTCCATTTGATTATCAGATCACTTACATCGATTCAGGGAAGAGACTTGAATTCACAATTGATTCTGTGGTTATTAGGGAAGTGCAAAGTGACTCTATAGTTTCATTTGAGAAATCATATCAATAATTCCATCTGTACACTTTCTCACATTTTGCTCTTGATCAATTCTCTATTGCACTTCTCACTCATATAGATGGGGTGAGTAAATTATGACATGAGCAATTCAACTATCTCAACTATCACTACCTAGAGAAACTCAATCATAATGACATGGTTTTAAGGTTACCACATGTTATTTTTTATGATGGTGTTTTCTAGGGTTGCATACTTAGTAAGCAATCTGAACAGAATTATGACAAAGATAAATCATGGAGAGCTACAAAGATACTGAAGCTAGTTCATAGTGACATTGCTGGTCCATTTCTAGGTTCTTGATTCAATATTAATAAATACATGCTTACCTTCATTGATGAATTTTTGAGCTATACTAGGGTATACTTTCTTAAGCATAAGTCAAAGGTATTTGATCATTTTCAAGACTTCAAAGCACTTGTATAAAAATGGTCAAGTAAAATCATCAAGATTTTGCACATAGTGTTATAACCCCTCAAGTTGTAATAGAATAATGCAGTAATTTTTTTTAAATAATTGATTTAACATTCATTCCATAGAATAATACATTACAACATATCTAAATTATAACTTAGAATAATAGTGCTTCTAATTTCAAATACCAAATACAATAATTATCTTATACAACTTTAAGGAAAGTAAATACAATAGGATTCAACTATGGCTGGTCTGCCAATACAACAACTGCTTTTCAAATATAACAAATATATATTACAATTTTTTTTTAAGGTATTCAGTCTAATGCAATAAATAAATACCAAGCCCTCTAGATTTCGATTCAAACCAACTCATGTATCATTGATAATCTCAAGTGTTATCTCCATGTAAGTATTGCAGTGGGGGAGGGAGAGTGTCATCCGAGCATTTTTCTACATCAATCGTGTACTAATGATCTTCTGCACAATCCTCTATTAGAGAATGACTCTCTCTTCATAGATAGGTAGATAAAATGGTGCGAGAATCTATATGTTAAGCACAAGATATACTGAGAGGGAGGTGAATCAGTATATCATATATCTTTTAAAACTTTTCTTTAACCAAATTCCACTTAATCAAACATTTAAGATATGTAATAAAAATCAAATAATAAACACCACACAAGATAGAGAGAGACACCAGATATAACGTGGAAACTCAATGTGTAAAAAACCATGGAGAACAATCTCAAGTATATGAATGAGCACCAACCCAAATAATATTCGCAAGCACCAACTTGCAGGAGCACCAACCCCTTTGCTAAGCACCAACCCAACAACTATTTGTGAGCACCAACCCACATGAGCACTAACCCTTTTGCTGAGCACCAACCCATAGGAGCACCAACCCCTTTGCCGAGCACCAACCTAGCAACAATTCATGAACACCAACCCACAGGAGCACTAACCCCTTTGCCGAGTACCAACCCAACAATAATTTTTGAGCACCAACCCGCAGGAGCACCAACCCCTTTGTCAAGCACCAACCTAGCAACAATTCATGAGCACCAACCCATAGGAGCACCAATCCCTTTGTGTATACCACACATCTATCTCTCAATATTGCTATCTCAACAAATGATAGTTCAATACAACATCTCTTTCCTCTCTCTGACCTTTGCTCTTCTAAGCTAGATATAACAAATACAAATCATATTCATCTCTCACAATTGCTATTCTAAGCTAGATATTACAATATCAAATCAACCTCTATCTTCCATGTTACAAATGGCTTCTCAAGCCTTTATTTATAGCTTTCCAAATGACCTTTGGCCTTCCCTCTTTGTGACCCTTCAATCCTCATGGAAAATGGCACCAAACTTGTATGACCCTTCATATTCTTGCCTTTGAAAAGTCATGTGGTGACCCTTCATGACAAAAAATGTTCTTTCCACTTTTGTCCTTATCTTGGTGACTTTTCATATTCCTCAAAGTGTCCTTTCATGAGAAATTGCGCCCTTCCTCTTTTGTCTTCACTTGGTGACTCTTGGAACTCCCCAAGATGACTCTTCATGGGAAAATGCGTCCCATCCTTCTTTTGTCTTTACCCCGTGGCTCTTTGAATTCTCTATGAGCCCTTCTTTTGTCTCATATGCAACCAAAAATATATTCATTAATATTAAATAAATATTAACTCACATTAGCCAAGATATATCTATTACCAACAACTTTAAATGTAATGGGACCTTTATCACCAATAATGCTAGACCTTTGACATCAATGACAATATTTCCAACAATCTCCCCCTTTGTCATTGATGGCAACCTCAATCTGAAACTGCCACATGCTGTCACCTGCACATACTATCATCTAAAAACATACAATAACCCCCCCTTATTGTAGCAACCTGTACCCATTTCTTGTACCTTTTATTCTCCCCCTTTAACATCAATGGCAAAGGGCCTACCTGGAGCTAACACTTAACTCCCCCTCAATTGATGCTGATCATCAATGGCAAGAAGTAATATAAATTACTCCCAACTCCTCTTGCAGATCTTTGAATGTATCCTTTGATCTTGCCTTTGAGAAGATATCTGACAATACATACACATTGTTCCCTATCCTTTTAGCATCTGCAATCAACTCATTTGAATCTTTTCTTCTGATCTCAAAACCTTCAGCATGAAAATTTAATGTGTATCCTTGATAACATATTTGACTAACACTCAATAGATTATGCTTAAGAACTTTTACATACAAAACATTCTTAGTCTTAGTTCTACCATAATCCAAACTCAAAGTACCTTTTTCGGCTATCCTAGTAGTGGTTTTATCTTTGAATTTCACTATGCCACCATTGATCTTCTTTAATCTTATCTCCTGTCATATGCCTCGAACATCCGCTATCAATGAACCATGGCTGATCTTCATTTCTTACATGCAAAGCTATCTGAACCATCATAGAATCTTCAGGTTGTTTCTTCTGCCATGAACATGTCTGAACCTTCTTCCTGATGAATGGAGCTTCGAAACTCTGATCCTTCTTCATTGAATCTGCATGAGTATTCTTTTCTTTCTTTCTAAAACTATTAGCTCTTTTTCAACATTCTAATTTCTTGTGACCATAAACATTTGAAACACTTTAAAACTTTCAAACACTGCATATGCAAGAATCATTTTAATAGCCTCAAACCTTAATACCAGTGCAAAATTTTCTTCAAAAATCTATTCACTCAAAAGATATACAAATTAATCTCTCAACTCACCTTCTTGTCATGCAATATAGCCAAGACCCAATAGCATCCACCATGATTCAATTTTTCTTAAAAGTGTCTCCTTGAAGCCTAGAAGAGACACCCGACATAAAAGGGTCCTAGAAACAAATCTCAAGAGATTCCCACATCTCCTTTGTTTCTTCCTTGATCTTATTTTTTTTTTCTTTTAAAATTTGTTTAAGCATGACTAACCTTTTTGACTTACTAACTTCAACATTTATAATTTTTTTCATCTTCTCAACTTTTGCAACTATCTTATCTTGACAAAGCTCATGCTCAAATATAACACGAGATTCTATGCAATCCTTCATATCTGATTCTTTATCTACTATAGCAAGTAATTTATTTTCACTCTTAAACTCAACCTAATCAACCTTTACTATTTTAGATCTCCAAACCTTAATTTGAATCTTCTCATATCTTTTATGGGCTCTGTAACCTTTGACATAATTTGAAGATCTCTTGTTTTGGACATAATTTAGCAATACGGCCAACCCTATGACAACAAAAGCAAACAATATTTCTCATACCTTTTTCTTGAATGTGACTGAGATCTCCCTTTGACTGATTACTTCTCCTCATATAGTCTCTTGACCTATGACCAACATGATGACAAACAAAACAATGGCCATGAAAAGAATTTGAAAACTTGAAAGCATTGGGCTACCTGATTGGCTTCTTTGATTTGCCTTCAAAACCTACATCCTTCTTTCCTTGGACTAATATTTCATGATCTTTCTCAACCTTGATTATAAGCTTCTCATGATTATCCTTTAAAGAACCAAACTCAACCTTCAACTGATTACACTCTTCTTCTTTTGATGTTAAAATTAAATTTGCAACTTCTAATTGATTCTTAAGATTCTGAATAAATATCTTCTTTTCTTTTACTTCTATAGCCAACTTAGAATCCAATATACACACATGTTCCTTAAGAGCCTTAGCCATAGATTTCAACTCTTGATTCTCCTTCTTTAGCTGCTTGGCCATCTTATGCTTTTCTTTGATGTACCTTCAAGTTGTTAAACCCTTTCTGAAGGAACTTGCTCTGATACCAATTGTTAAGCATGGGATATATTGAGAGGGGAGGGTGAATCAGTATATCATATATATTATAAAACTTTTCTTTAACCAAATTCCACTTAATCAAACATTCAAGATATGAAATAAAACTAAAAAAATAAACACCACACAAGATAGAGAGAGACACCAGATATAACGTGGAAACCCAATGTGGGAAAAACTACGGAGAACAATCTCAAGTATATGAATGAGCACCAACCCAAACAATATTCACAAGTACTAACTTGTAGGAGCACCAACCCCTTTGTTGAGCACCAACCCACAGGAGCACCAACCCCTTTGCTGAGCACCAACCCAGTAACTATTCGTGAGCACCAACCCACAAGAGCACCAACCCCTTTGCCGAGCACCAACCCAACATCAATTAATGAGCACCAACCCAACAACAATTCATGAGCACCAACCCATAAGAGCACCAAACCATTTGCCGAGCACCAACCCACAGGAGCACCAACCCCTTTGTGTATACCACACACCTATCTCTCAATGTTGCTATCTCAACAAATGATAGTTCAATACAACATCTCTTTCCTCTCTCTCACCTTTGCTCTTCTAAGCTAGATACAACAAATACAAATCATATTCATCTCTCACAATTGCTCTTCTAAGCTAGATATTACAATATTAATCAACCTCTATCTTTCATATTACAAATGGCTTCTCAAGCCTTTATTTATAGCTTTCCAAACGACCTTTGGCCTTCCCTCTTTGTGACCCTTCAATCCTCATGGAAAATGGTGCCAAACTTGTATGACCCTTCATATTCTTGATTTTGAAAAGTCATGTGGTGACCCTTCATGACCAAAAATGTCCTTCCCACTTTTGTCCTTATCTTGGTGACTTTTCATATTCCTCAAAGTGTCCCTTCATGAGAAATTGCGCCCTTCCTCTTTTGTCTTCACTTGGTGACTCTTGGAACTCCCCAAGATGACTCTTCATGGGAAAATGCGTCCCATCCTTCTTTTGTCTTTACCCCGTGGCTCTTTGAATTCTCCATGGGCTCTTTTTTTGTCTCATATGAAACCAAAAATATATTTGTTAATATTAAATAAATATTAACTCACATTAGCCAAGATATATCTATTACAAACATCATTAAATGTAATGGGGCATTTATCACCAATAATGCTAGACCTTTGACATCAATGACAATGTTGGTCCACCAATACAACAACTGCTTTTCAAATTTAACAAATATATATTACAATTATATATTTTTTAGGTATTCAGTCTAATAAAATAAATAAATACCAAGCTCTCTAGATTTTGAGTCAAACCAACTCATGTATCGTTGATAATCTCAAGTGTTATCTCCATGTAAGTAGTGTAGGGGGGAGGGAGAGTGTCATCCGAGCATTTTTCTACATCAATCATGAAATAATGATCTCTTGCACAATCCTCTATTAGAGAATGACTCTCCCTTCATAGATAGGTAGATAAAATGGTGCAAGAATCTATAGAGACATGCTAGTACCCTGTGTTGTAAGATTTATACTACATGACGTGTATAATAATGAAAATATATTTCTAACATAATATCACATAACATGTAAATCAAACATATGAAATGACAATGTAAATATAACATTAATTTGACTAAAATTTTCAATTAACATATGATCACCTAGATCGATTAATTTCATAACACACCACTTGATCATATTATCTACTTTTAACATTGGTAGTGTTGCCTAGGCTAGTGAAGTCTATCTCACTACCTATTAGCATCATCAATGCAAAATCTATAATAAACATAGATATCATAGTATAAAACTGAAAGAGATTCATTCAAATTCTTTCTATACTAAGAATAGATCAATCAAAATTATTCTTTTTATTTTATCAATACATGAATGAATCATATATTATTATTTAACTCATATATAAAATAATGATTACAATTCATACCATCTAGATATAGTTCACATTAAACTATATATTCCCAAATACTTCAATAAAATCCAAATAACTAGACCTTATGATATTTCATAATATCATAATCTAATTTTCTAAGACATAACTACTAGTTTTTCTAAAATCAATCATACAAAGTAGTCATAATTATTTGAAATCATAAGCTTTTATTCAAGCAAACCATAAAATTCTAACTCAACATTCGTTTACATTATGTAAGTTGTATGGCATCCTACTAACTACTACAAAACATATGGATTAAGAATAACAAACACACACATTTAATCAGTCAATGTAGGTGAGAGTCTAGACATACAACTATAGTATGTACCATCCGAAAATATATATTTAAGATAAATTATTATATGATATCCCATGCTATCATATCTAATTGTGTATGAGCATTCTACTCAAACATGAACAATTAATTTTACTTTATAATTATTTAACAAGCAAGTATAAGATTATACCACCTAGGTATACCCTAGTCTATACTGCACAATTAAAATCAGATGAAAATATAAACTCTAATCACACATCATTATACACTATTTTATTATATAAATATATAATCACTTGCACATAAAATACTCTCACAAAACATATTACACACAAGTTTTCATCTTTATATGACGTTATTAAATTTGGTCCTACCGACATGTTTGCATAACACTACTATGCTATAGATATACTATTTGACTCTACTAGCATTCTAAGCAAATCCATAATATATATTTAGATCATATTTTTATATCATCAAGGATATAGTATTAATCAAACATAAGTATAATAACATTACCAAAGAAATGTCTAACTTTGTTATAGTTAGCCAAAACATAACGATATTCCTAAAACTATAAAATTTTAAGCACAATCATCATATGAAAATGGCTTACAAAGATAAATAGTCACATCTCTAATCACTGATTGATTACTATTCACCAATTAATCTGACACAAATTAGAGGGTCTAAATAAGGTTTGAGAATCAATCGTCTCATATAATTTTTTTTATGTTCTTAATATAATGATTGTCTTTAAAATTTTGTTTATATTTAATCTTAATTAATAATTATTCAACATAATTACCTCTTTTCATTCTCTAAGGATTTAACCTAATTGATAAATATTTACCTGATATTATTCATAGGTATTCATTTACAATATATAATGTAAAGCTCTTAAATGAAACAGATTGCAAGTCTATCTTCTTAGCCACTTTTATAGCTATATTTTTACTATTTTATTCCAAACTGAGTAAACAAATCATTCCAACATTTGATTATTGATCAAGGGCAATGCTACAACTCTCATAAGGTTCTCATGATAATCACGTTCATTTTTCTTTTAAATGTCACTCTCATGCTAATCATAATATGAAAATCTAAGGCAAAAATAAACTTTCATTGAACATTTGATCTTGCATTAAAGAAGAAACATAATTTATTTTACTAATTTCATTTTTTAGAATATACACGGTCTCAATTTGAATAAAGCTTATCCAATTCATTTAAACTCAACACTTTAATTATAAGCTACCGTATTTTTATTTAAAGTCTCAACTCTACATTATAAATTCAATGCTTCCTATTAAATTGACTCAGTGTTACATTTCATTAACATAGCGTTCACCTAAAAGACCCGATGCTTTGCTTATATGACTCAATAACTTCCATTAAATGACATCAGTGACTTATTATTATGGCTCAGTGCTTTAATAAAGTGAGTTTAACACTTTGAAATATATATGCAATAATTTAATCAAATATATACACACAACATTTTACATATAAATAGCGGATTTATATTTGGCTCAATGTTTCAAAAAAATACACTTGATATTTTAATATATAAACTCAATTATCAATATATATATATAAACCCAATGATATCAAAAAATGGCTCAACAACTTCACTTAAATATACAACAATTTCATTAAGTTTGACTCAACAATAACCAAATTGATGATTGGGCATTTTATAAAACTAACCTATTGAATCATAAAATTTCCTTGGAATTTCACTAAAAAGCTCAACCAAATTGAGTAAGACTCAGTCAAATTAAATGGAAATGCATCCTTGCTCTTATATTTTATATTTATAACAAATAGAAAAAAATGTATTTTATATTCCAGATAATAATATAAGATGGTATGTAATCCATACAAGTTAAATCTTAGGCTCTAAAAATAGAAAGAAGCCATTATGACATTATATGTAGGCTCCTATATACATTACACATGCTTCTATAAAGTATCTCAAGTTTAGAATATAAGACACAAACTCAAGAATGGAACGCTGACCCTTCTAGGTGTAATGCAAGTCATAGAATAAAACTAAACACTGTTAGATGTACTAGGATGCAACCTATAATAGAATACTCAAGCCATTCAATTCAAACACAAACCATGCTATAAAACATAGAATTATAATAACAAAACCTACCTTTGTATTACTTCCAAGTTGAGCAGGTATAAACTGATATCCTTTCTCTTTTTTTTCCCTCTTCTTTTCCATTCTTTTTTTTCTTATTTTTTGTGTCTCCCTATGTCTCCTTTTAATTTTCAAAGGGATTAATTTAAATAACTAATCCTCTCTCTCTCTCTTGCATGATATGCATCTCCTAGTTTTCTTCCATGCATATATTATTCTCTTTTTATTTTTATTAACTAGAGTTATATTTTTATTAAATATTTAGTATTTCATCTTGTTTAGAATATATTAAAGCATTTAATTTTCTTATATAAGATCACTATGCCACATTTCTAAAGTTATTTCAATAGAAGACTATGTTTGATAATTAAATCATTGATTTCTAGTTTCAAGTCTATCATTAGTTTCATGCATGTTAATCAAAACTAGTTTAGATCAACTTAATCTCAAGGTTAGCACTCTAAGGTAACTCTAATTCCATAAAATCAATTATAATAAAGATAATTATTTATTTAACTACTAGATTTTTAGTCAATAATAACTAATATTTATATAACAATTAATATCTATTTTCTTGATTTATTATCAAAAATCAAGATAATTAATTTAAAGGAATATAATGTATATTAAGAACTAAATCCACATATATTTATACTTACAACAATATTTTTTTTAATACACACTAACATTTAAAACATGTTAAACATATAACATTTTAAAATTTACTGTGTGTGTGTATAGGGTTACTAGTAATTTTATCTGGTATTCTACCAATATTTTCATCTAATCCATCCTCTCCAATGATGTTCTCTCTCATCAAGCTATGAGGGTCTGATAAATTCTGCATCCACCTTGCAACAAGTAGGTAGTTAGTCTGAGTCATCATATATATCAACTAATGATGCAAAAATAACAAATACATATCTATAATATACAAAATAATGAAATACAATTGTCACATCATGCATACTAATCAACAATATCACTGTCTCATTATAGCATATGTCAAAAATCTCAAATCAAAGTAATAATAATTAGTTATCAACCATATTAATCTACGGATTCAAAGAATATAAGTCATAGAGTGAAATATGGATGTGAAACATAGTTAATGGTTGTGAGTATGCCAATAATCATTTTGAATAATTATGCACTTCAAAAGGGATTAAACTACAATAGACAGTTCCATTTAGTCCTAAAGAAATGGTGTTTTGATATGAAATAATAGGTACTTGAAGGAATCGATCAATTATATGCTAAACTCCAAGTCCCTTGCATCTCAGTATTGGGTTGAGACCATCAAGTGTGCTTGTTATATCTAGAATAAAGTTCTTTATAAATTATTGAAGGGAATCACTCCTTTTGAAGCAAGGAGTGGTTAGAAACCCACAATTAAGCACTTTATAAAATGGTCCACATTCCTAAGAAGAAACACAAGGAAATGGAACCTCAGAGTTAGCCTTGCATATTATGAGGGTGTTAAGAGATACAAAATTCACCATCCCACTAATTATGAGTTGTTCATTGAGAGAAGTGTTCATTTTCAAGAGGGTCCTTCAGAATCCACATTCAACACTTGTCCCTCTTCATTGGACACACTGGGATTTGATGATAATTTTGATGATTTAGATCTGGCTAAATAACTTCGTGATGATCAAGATTATTCTTCTAGTTTTGATGATGAGTAGTGATGGGGACTCACCTCCTCCTCTTCCCATACTATATTAAAATAAATATCCTCTTGACTCTAACATTTGGTCTTCTTTAGGATAGACAAACACTTCACAATGTTGACCATTGGGTTGAAGATTCATTAGACACTACATGAACACACTCACAGTTCTATAATGTCCCATATGCATTCATTGCATTTGATTCTAATCCATAGTTATTTCATGAGACATCAAACACTTTTGAATGGGATACTACTATGAAAGAGGAGTATGGTCCCTACATATGTTTGTTTAGCTTATTTAGCTATCACTTAGATGTATTTTTAGGTCATTATGAAAGATAATCCCACATTCATAAGGAAGTGAAGACATGTTTATATTTCACATATATAATCTACCTTCCTAAAAATTTTATGGCTAATGATGCTAATGGTAATAGTGAAATCTTTTGATTGTTAAACATTTACTTCTTCTTATCCAATGTTTGATTTCACTAATATACACAAGTGATCTCATTATAAATTCAACCCTATCCAATTGATCCTCGATTATGACCCACTCCAACATGGTATCAGAGCTTTACTAATAATCGAATGTCATTGTTCCTGTTGTGAAATCTTCAGTTTTAGCTTGCATGTTATAGATATACCATTCGTTAACCTAACATATTATAGATTCACCATCTCTCAGATTTTATTCTTCTTCTAGGATCTTTAATGGATTCAGATTTAAAAAAATAATAAGGGAGAAGAAGTATTTTTCTGGTCACATATTATTTGGTGGGTTTTCATGTAAAATGATTTGCACCATCAAATTTAGAAAGTGTTAGAACCCTAGGATTGACTGTAAACATAACCTGGTTTCATGATAGTTAATTTTTACCATTTTTAGAGGGTTTTAGGGCCTTTTTTAGCAATTTCATGCAAATCAATACAATCAGTAGTTTTTAAGGGAAAATACTTTTTGGGTTTTTTTTAAGTTTTGGATATCCTTACTAGGTCTTTGGTGGATTTTAAAGAGGTGTACTAGATTTTGTGTTTTTGTGTAAATTTAAATTTTTATGTGTGCACTATGGGAAACTCTAGCATTCCCAACACTGAGAGAACCATCTCCATATCTTTATCCTATAAATAAGTCTCCTACTTTTGACATTCCAAACCTTGAAAATTGCATAGGAAGGATGCATCTCCAATGTAAAATCCTATTATCAGGACTTTTGACTGTGGGAGCAGTCACCATCCTCGACATTGAGAATTTTGACTATGGGAGTAGTTAATTTTATTGACATCAAGATTTTGGACTTTATAAATAGTTAAAATCCTTGACACTAGGACTTTAGACTATGAGAATAGTTTCTAACCTCGCATCAAGATTTCAAATTATGGGAGTAGTAAGAAACTCTATCAACTACAAAAATGGGATGCAACCCTAACACTTTTATCCACTACGAGAAGTGTTGACCATCCTGGAATGAATTTTTTTAGAACTACAAGTAGTCACTACAACTCTAAATGGTTTTCTTTGACTATTTTCATAGACCTTCAAAACCTTGACATTAAACTTTTTGACTATAGGAGCAGTGAAAAACTCTAATGACTGCGTAGGGATACCCAAACTTTGATGACATGAAAAATTAAGCCCTTGGTCATGCCCAACCCAAGGGGGCTTAAATTTTTATCACAAAATTTGGCCGAACTATTTTCACACCCAAATTTTTTTATTCAAAGTGGAGAACATTATTTTTTGTGAGTAAAAAACATTCAAACACATATAACTTTCAGGTTGCCACTCCTTTTGAGGTGCCATTTTTTTGAAAGTATGATTTTTTTTATCTCTACACATTGGTGATATTATCATGCCTTGTAAATTTGAATCTATGAAGATTAAGGGGGTGTTATATTCCTATTCTAAAATACATGTAGTTTAACATATACTTCCATTTTGCGCCAAGGATTTCAGTTTCATTTAGATTCGCACACCATTCAACTATCACGAGAAGAAAGTCAATGTAAAAATCCTATTGAGGAGTAAAGGCTTACACCTAATCATGATGGGTACAAAAATCAAAAATAACACCCAAGGTAAATAAGGTGAAGTGGTAAAACCAAAGTGATGAAGCCTATAGCCCTGATTTGGTCTATCATATCAAATTTGTAATAACTACAAATCAAGTGCAGACCATACTGACAATATTCTTTGGAAAGTAGGATGTCGTGAGGGGTTGTGTGTTGAAGAATGAGCTCATCATTATAATCTCAAGTGACTTTGATATGATTCAAGACTTCTTCAAGTTTAAATCACTTAGTTTACAATTTAAACTTGGTGACATTGACAAAAATTATGATCAATTGATTCTTTCCATCCTTTCCAAATTGGGATATGACTATTCTATCTTTGTTTCTAACTTACATGTAACCAAACATTTGCTTAGGGTTACATGAACTATGCCATCCTTGGATGACTTTGTTATTGACTTGACTTGAGAGTAAAATAAGTTTATTCAAATGGGTACACTGAAGTCCTCCAAATCTCAAGCCTTAATTGTGAGTCATGACAAACGAAAGAGTTATAGTAGCAAGGAGAATAAACATAAAGAGGACTTAGAGCAAATAATATTTAGAAATATGATGATAATATAAAATCATCAAAAAATTTACTCCTCTTTAGATAAGAAATCTAAAAATGAGCAACTCACTTGTAGTTATTGTAATAAATCTAGGCATGATGAATCCAAATGCATGAAGAAACATATTGACCAAATGAAAAAAATGTTTGAGAATAACAATATGAATGTCTTTGATTCTTCCAATTAGAATTCATCAACATAGGATTCTTATAATGCCAAAGAAATTAAGAAGGGAAAAGATAAGGGAAAATCACTTATTTTTGTTGCATCCTAGCCTTCCACATGAGTAATTAATTCTAGTGCATCGCAACACATGGATTCATCACATGACATGTTCTCATCCTTAGAGTCTTTTTCTATGCCTGTCATCTCATTGGGTGATGATAATTCCATTGAATCTAGTGGGAGCGGATATGTTGAAGTGAACGATGACACATTTCATGATGTTCTATGTGTTCCTTATTTATCCACCAATCTCCTATCTATTTATCAGATCACTCACATCGATTTGGGAAAAAGAGTTGAGGTCACACCCAATTTCATGGTTATTAAGGAAGCTAAAAATGATGACATTTTTGCATTTAGGAAAGAAGATCACCAATATAGATTATGTACTTTCTCATATTTTTCTCTTGATAAACCCTCTACTGAACTAATCACCCATTCAGATCAGGTGAGTAAACTATTACACAAGGGATTTGGCCATCTCAACAATCACTAAATAGAACAAATTAGTCATCAAGATATGATTTTAGGGTTGGCACGAGTCAAGTTTTATGATGGAGTTTTCTAGGATTACATTATTGGTAAACATCTTGAGGAGAAGTATGACAACGGCAAACCATAGAGAGCTACATAGATATTGGAGATTGTCCATAGTGACATTACTGGTCCATTTCCAAAACCTTCAGTCAATAGGACAAAGTACATGCTTACTTTCATTGATGACTTCTTGAGGTACTCTTGGGTGTATGTTCTTAAGCATAAATTAGAGGGTTTGACCATTTTTAAGACTTCAAGGTGTTCGTATAAAAATAATTAGGTAAAGCCATAAAGATTTTATGCACCAATAATGATGGTGAGTATGCTAGTAACTATTTTGAGTAATTACATAAATTAGAGGGGATTGACCTACAACATATAGGTACATATAGTCCTCACTAGAATGTTTTTGTAGAGCACAAGAACAGGTCCTTGAAGGCAATGGTTAACTACATGTTACACTCCAAGTCTCTTGCACCTCAGTATTAGGCTAAGGCCATCAACTATGATTTTTACATCTAGAACATTTTTAATCACAAAAAATTGAATGGATTCAATCCTTTTGAAGCTTGAAGTGGTCCAAAACCCACCATAAATCACTTCCAAGTGTTTGGATACCCTACTATGGCCTACATTCTAAATAAGAAATATAAGGCAATGGATCCTCATAGTCAATCTTGTATCTTTGTTGGATATCCTAAGGGTGTTAAGGGATACAAGATTCTCCATCCCACCACTCACAAGATGTTAATTGAGAGGAGTGTTCATTTTTAGAGGGTACTTCATATTACACACTTGACACCTTTCCCTCTTTCTTAGATGCACTAGGATATGATGATAGTTCTGATGATTCAAATTTACTTGAATAGCTTGCGAATGATATAGATTCTTCTTATAATTTTGATGATGAGAGTAGTGATGATCATTCCCCTCCTCTCAAAATATCTTTAGAGTATGAGGAATCTCCTATCAGTGCTCTGAGCACTAGTCCTCTTTGGGATAGAGAGGCATTGCAAAGTGCTGGCCAATAAGTTGAATATCTACCAGATAATAGGTAAACCTATTTAATATTATAGAATGCCACACATGTTTTTATGAAATCTAATTTTAATTCACAATAATTTCACAAGGAAATAGCAACCCTTGAGTGAGATACTACTATGAAACAGGAGTATAGTTCCTTGTAGAGGAATAATGATTGGGATTTAGTCCCACTTACTAAGGGAATACAAATTGTTCGATGTAGGTGGATTTATCAAACAAAATTTTCAATAGATAGGTCCATAAACAAGTCCAAAACACATTTGGTAGCAAAGGGTTTTTCTTAGGTACTTGACATTTACTATACTGAGACATTCGGTTAGGTTACCAAAATGAACTCAATTTGACTCACTCTTGCCATTACCATAACATATCACTAGGATGCTTATCAAATGGATGTGAAGAGTGCCTTTCTTCATGGTGACCTCAAAATGGAAATATACATGGTGAAACCACAAGGATTTTTGGAATATTCATTCTTAGTTTTCAAACTTCAAAAATCTATCTATGGCCTCAAAAAAGCTCTTTGAGATTGTTATGCCAAGATAAACTAATTTATTCTTTTGGTTAGGTTCCCCAGATGCCATTCAGATTCAAATGTATACATTTTTTGGTAGGATGATTCAATATTGATTCTAGTTATCTACATGGATGACCTATTGATCATATGGAGTTCTTCATCTACCATAGCAATAGTGAAAAATACTTTATCTAACATGTTCTCAATGATCAACTTGGGCTTATTGCACTCCTTCCTCAGGATTGAAAATTTTTAATCTAACTCTGGGATCACTATTGCACAATCTAATTTTTCTCTTGATTTGCTTGCATGGTTTAACATGGCTAACTATAATACAAATCTAACTCCTTTTATATCTGGTGTGAAGCTTGAGGGTTATTATCCATCTCCTTTGGTTGATGCTACCTCATATCAATAACTTATTGGCAATCTAATCTACCTTATACACACTAGACCTGATATTTCATATGTAGAAGGCATGGTCTCCAAATTCATGAAAGAACCACATGAACTGAATTGGAAAGCAACTAAGCTAATTCTCCACTATATTTAGGGTACTCATAATTTCAAGGTTCACTATGGAGTAGGCATTGACATTGACTTAATTGGGTATATTGATATTTTTGCTTCAAAAATATCATTACATCTTAAACCCTAAGGGAGACCCCCTTTGTTTTTTTAGAAAATCCCCTAAAACCACCAAAAACTCATTTTTTCCCTTTTGAAATATGAAATCCAAAACTCTAGATGCATTTTGCACATTTGCAAATATGCAAAGTGCTTCCTAGGATTCGGATCCCACAAAGTACCCACCTTCCACATAGGTAAAATCCAAAACTCAATGTGCACTTTGCACATTTGCAAATGTGCAAAATACATGACAAACTCTATGTCTACAATCAGAATTGCATGATGCATAATGAGTTAATCTTAGATGAGATAAGATAGAGCACACCTACACTTTTGATTGGGTAAACACTTGTTAAGTAGGAGCATGACGAATATGGGGATTTGCTAGACCCAATTAAGGGATCACTTGTATCAATTTTCATAACACATCATGATAGTAAGGGTTCCAAAGCCTACAATCTAACACAATCTCAAAACAACCCTAAAAGAGTCATATGATTTGATATTCACTTATGCTAATAAACAAGAAATTAAACTATTCTAATAACAAGAAAAAGTAAATTAATCTAGTGTGCACCAAATCTTGTGAGGCGTTAGATGCAAAGAAATTAAATATGTATAGGAAATTCATATAAAATAAGTATGAGTAACATCCTAATACATAGAATATGAAGAGTAATATTATTCAAGCCAACAATTATGCTACTTCTATCTACTAAAAGAGAGGAGAACAAAGTTAGAATATCCTTACCTGAATGTGAACCCATCATGATTCAATCTCTCCCTTAGCCAATGGGGATTCGTAAGAGGTTGTGATTCATAAGGATCACTTAAGTTAGGCCAAAGCATCCAAGACCCATCCACATGACTATATTCTCCAAATAAGAAACCTAAACTAATACTCCTCAAGTATAATGGCGGAAGAGCATATTGTGAATAAGTGTGAGAAAATAATAACTCTTTATTGCATATTATTAAGGTGATCGAAATGAACTTTATATATATATATATATATATATATATAGGAGTATTTTATCCTAAAATTGTTCAGGAATGTCAACTGTACTAGGTCGACCAAGTTGACCTAGTACATTCTTAGGCTAATACCTAAAGTTTGTGCTAGGTTAGCTAGAATATAAATAATTTAAAAGAGCTAAAGTGACCCTAGAATACACTAGGTCGACCAGGTTGACCTAGTGTACTGAATAAGTAAAAAGGGTGTAAAACAAGGAGAAGAAGGATAAAAAGAGAAAAAGACTAGATGAATTTTCAAGAGAAGAAAAATAGTATAGGGAAAGGTTTTAAGAGCTAAATGGACTAAGAATAATGTGTCAATAAGAGACAACAATCCTACAAAGCACCAAAGGTCTACCCACCCCTTTCTCGGTGCACCCCTTAAGGCATACACTTAGAGAGATTTAGTCACGATGGGTTCCCATAAGATGTAAAGCATCAGTATTTGATTAAAGTTAAAAATATTATGTGTATACATATGACCCACTCGAAGCTCATCACATATCACTAAGGTGTAACAGGGGATGGTGCTTCAAGAAAGAACATAAAGACACACAATGTTGATGCTAAAAAAAAGTTGTAGTATTTTAAAAAGCATAAAATAATTGAAAGTAAATGAATTAAATAGAAAATAATCTAAAAAGTAAATAAGTAAAAATTAAAACTGATGCATACCTTGACTTACCTTTTATCATGGGATGGTTTTTAGCTATGTTTTTAGTTTTGACTATGTAGGGTGTAGAGACTGCATTTGACAAACCCAAAAATAAAAATTTAAGGAGCTATAATAAATAAACACACCAAGATAATTGGTGCTATGTGGATGGGACATACTTGGGAATTTGGCAACTTGGGTGGTAAGTGCTATATTAGACCAAATGACCAAGTCAAACAAGAGTAAATCAGGTAACCAAAAAACCAAGTCTACTAGAGACCAAAAAATTCAAACAAGTAAACCTCAAGTAAGGAAAGGAAAACTCACCAATTGAAACCAAGGATACATGTTTAAAAAATAATGATAAACAAGGTAAATCAATGGTAAAAGGAAAAATAAAATGGTAAGACAACATTGATGAGTGGGCAGTAACAATCCACATCTCAATCATCAATGGAAAAAGATGCATAAAAGGGAAAACAACATTGATGAGTGAGAAGTAACAAACCACATCTCACTCAATAATGGAAAAAAGGTGCGAACTTAGGTGTCCATGACAACAAGACATCAAAATTATGATAAATGAGAAAGGGAAAGTAAAGTAAGTTTAGTAAATGAACAGTTTTATGGTGTAAAAGAAAAAGGTGATCCATAGTTTATAAAACATGTTCTTTTACATCTAAAGGTAGATAAAACTAAAATAAATTAGTGCTAGCATGTTTTTAAGAAATGAAGAAGAAGAAATTTAAGGAAGAGGGAAAATATATTTGGAATCAAAATTTAGATGTCAAGGGGGGAAAATGAAATGGGTGGAGGGGAGAATGAAGGAAAAACCAAGGTAGAGAAAAATCTTTATTGAAGTCAAGACACGTAAATTAAGTTTGTCAAAATAAGAGGACTATCGACCTTAGGGACTCTAAAGAATTTATCTTAGCTACACAAGTCTTAGGTCAACAAATGGAGTATATAGATCATCCCATGAAGGTTATATGCATGAAAATTAAAATAGACCTACCTCCCCATGATGTTCTCCCTTATCTTTAGGACCCCTTACAGCCATTGGTCTACTGTGAAGTTTGGGTACTTACATGAGAAAGTAGGTAGCACCATAGATTTATTTGAATTCCCCTATTCTAGTATACTAGCCTATCACACCCCAAAGGATTTCGGCTCTATGTGAAGTTGACTGTGGAGTTTGAGCTTCGATTGGAGATAGGAGATGTGCTTGTAATCATGTCTTTTGGTGTGATTTAAATTTTGAGATTTGTATGTTTCCTTTAGATATCATTGCCTTTTGTTTCAAATGATTTGGCTTTTAACTTTCTTGATGTCTTTTTTGATTCTTCCTCCATATGGATTTGGAAAACCAAATATAGGTGCTAAAGATGACTTTAATTTGAAAACTTTGGGACAAGGTTTCTAAGAGAGAGAACTTCAAAGATCATGGGGTCTAAGAGTCTCATAAATCTAGGTGAAATAAAAGTGCTATCTTGACTTCAAGCTTGTTTTATCTAATGAGGAAATGAAAGAAAAGGGGAAATCAAGAGGAATGACACATGGAACAATTTGAATTGCTTCAAATTGCAAAAAATGTGACACAAGGCAAAAATAAGGGATACAATGACAACAAAGGTGTGATTCCTTATCATAAGAAAGAGGGAAATGGAGTAAAACTTGCTAACATAGATTGTTATGCAAATTCCACCTAGCAAAAGAAGCAAATGCTAATATCTAATAACAAGGATCATAAAGAACATGAAAAAAATGATAATTTTATGAGGAGGGCCCGGCCTCTCCATGGTCTTATGAAACAAATCATAAAATAAAGACCCACAAAGGTGCTAATAAGCAAGAGAAAAGTAAAGTGAGGGAGCCTTTATACAAAGCACCTCATGAAAGAAAAACCCAAGGGATGCTAGAATAACATTGGCAAACATCAAAAAGAAAAGATAGATAAGTAAAAGATGGTGATTTTGTGAGGGATGCTAGGTTCTATCCATGGTCTTATGAAGCAACTCACAAAAGAACAACCCAAGTGGCGCTAAATCAAAATTAGCAAATAGAAAGAAGAATGAAAAAAAAAGATAATGAAGACTATGGTACATCAAGAAACCAAAAGACCAAAAAGGAGGACTAAAGGTTTGTGAACAAGAGGGAACTACTATAGAGGGAGAGATCCATGCTTAAGTAAATTGTAAAAATTATTATATAGATATAGATAGAAAGCATAATAATAAGGAAATGATTAGGTGAAGTATTTATTTAGAAATTGAGCATTGGTGGGTTCTTTGAAAACATGGTTTTTATTAGTTTGAAGGCGGTAGGTACTTGGATCAAGAATATCTTTAACTAAGTATGGGCCCCACCATTTTTAGGCATGATTTTATTCTTTATCATGAGTGTAGTCTAAATTAAGGACAAGATCACCAACATTAAATGTGTGGATTTTGACATGTTTTTTATGTTGTCGAGTAATGTGAGCCTTATATTGGCAATTGTGTTATAAGTTAGAGAGGTGACGTTCATCAAATAAATCAAGAGCATGAAGGTGAGCCTCATGTAATTACTTATCAAGAATGATGCCATGAAGAGATATACAAAGGGAAAGAATCTAAGCTTCAAGAGGAGAAATTGACTCAGAACCATAGACTAGAGAAAATGGAGTTGCCCCAGTGGTAGTACAAATGCTAGTCTGATAGGCCCAAAGTACAAGATAAAGATGAATATTCTAATCCATGTGGGTTTCAAAAATTATATTTTGAATGATTTTATTGATAATCTTGTTAGTGGCCTCATCTTGACCATTACACTGTGAATGATAAGGAGTGGAAAATTTGTGATTAATCTTAAATTTAGTGTAAAGTTGTTTAACATGTTTATTTTTTAAATTACCACCATTGTTAGAAATGATGGTATGAGGAATGCCAAAATGGAAAATTATTTGGTTTAAAATGAATTTAGATATGGTAGGATTGACAACATTGATAAGGGGCATGGCTTCAACCCACTTGGTAAAGTATTCAGTAGCAAAGATAATAAATATGTGTCTATCTTGGAAGCAAGGAAGTTTACCAATGAGATGAAATCCCTATGTAGAAAATGGCCATGGAGATTCAATGGTTTGAAGTTCAGCTGGTGGTGAATGAATGAGATCATTATGAAGCTAACAAAGATTATAATTTTTAGCACATTCAATAGCATCCTTTTTTAGAGTAGGTCAATAGTAACCCATATATAAGCATTTGCAAGTTATAACATGTCTGCTATAATGACCATCACAAATTCCCCCATATGCTTGTTCAAGTAGAGGAGGGACCCCATCTTGCATGACACAATAGAGAAAGGTACCTTCATCATTGTGATAATAAAGGATGTTATGTTTAAATACATACTTGAAAGCTTGTTTACAGAGACGTGTCTTTTCATGAGAATCCAAGTTAGGAGGATAAGTTTGATGTTTTAAGAATTGGATGAGATCTTGGTACGATGGGCATTGTTGAATGGTGACAACTTTAAAGTGGAAAATAAGCAAATTAGGAGGGTGAGTAGATGATGGGGATTTGATTATTTGTATGATAAAAAGAAGGATAAAAAAGAAATTGATGTGGATGAAAAAGAGACACTGAAGAGGTAAGAGAATCAACATTGGAATTTTGATCTCTAGGATTAGGCTCAATTGTAAAAGAGATAAAATCCTTGGCAAGATTGATTATAAGTTGATGATAAGCGATAAGGTTTTCACTTTTACATTGATATACACCACTAACTTGATGGAAAATGAGTTGAGAATCACCTAAAACTTGAATGTATTATATGTCTAAATCATGATAAAATCTCATACCTAAGATAAGAGCTTCGTATTCAGCCATGTTGTTGGTGACATCAAATGTAAAACAAAAAGATAAAAGAATGATCTTGTCAAGAGGACTAGTGAGAATGCAACTTGACCTAGCTCCTTGAAGGAATTTATCACCATCAAAGTGGAGGGTCCAAGTATCCTCATGCAAGTCAACATTAATTTGAAGAAGCTCCTCGATAACTACCTTTGATTTAGTAGTATCAGAGGGAGGGGAAGATTCATCAAGTTGATTAGCTTCAAAATTAGTAGTAAAGCTATGAAAATAATCTTTAAGAGAAATTGCTTGATTAATAAATTAAATATAAAGGATATTATCATCTAGAAGGTTATTTTGAAGGGAAGAAGTGGCTAGAATAGGAGTTGCGGCAAGTTGGTCAGCTATGACTTGCCTTTTGACAACTTTTTTCATGACAATGTGAAGATTGAATTCCATTAATAAGACCATCCACTTGCCAATTCTATCTCCTAGAATAAATTTTTTAGAGAAGAAATGATGAAGGGGGTCTAAATGAATGATGATATAGGTGGTTTGGTAAAGCATGTAGTGGCGAAGATTTTCAGCAGCAAAATAGATAACAAGGCAATCACACTCAATTTTAGTATAATGTGTTTCATAATTGATGAGGCTTCATACAAATATAGTAGATGGCATATTCCTTGTCCATATCATCCTATTGGGAAAGGATTACCCCTACTAAAATAGGTATGGAATAAGTATAAAGAACCAAAGGTTTATCATTAGAAGGTGGACAAAGTATAGGTGGATGAAGCAATGACTGTTTCATACTGTCAAATGCTTTTTGACATGGATTTGTCCATTCCAAGGATGTATCTTTATTAATAAGGGAATTAATGGAGTGAATTTGATAAGCCATCTTCAGAATGAGTCATCTAATTTCCCCAAGTTTGCCTAAGTAGGTACAAATATTAGGAATAGAACAAGGAATGAGCATGTTGATAATAACAATAATCTTGGCTAGATCAACATCAATGCCATGGAGAGAGACTAAGAATCCTAACAATTTTTCAGATGTAACTCTGAAAACACATTTGAAAGGATTAAGCTAGACTTTATATTTAAAGAGATGGTCAAAGATGATGGCAAGATCAGAAAGGTGGTTCTTATGATGCTTGGATTTGGTGATAAGACCATCCACATATGTTTCAACAATTTTGTGAATGAGGTCATGAAAGATATCCCCAGTATTTTTGAGACCAAAGGGATTTTTTACATAAATATAGGTACCCCATTACGTGGTGAAAGTAGTCTTATGTTAGTCTTTAGGAGCTATATGAATCTGATTGTATCCCAAAAAGCCATCCATAAGAGATAACATTTCATATCCAGTCATGGAATCAAAAATAATATATATTGAAGGTAAAGGAAATGTATATTTAGGACAAGAAAGATTAATATTGTGGAAATCAATGCAAATAAAAATGACTATAGTGACCTTTTTTCAAAAAGGAACAATATTAGAAACCCATTCAAAATAATCTACATGTTTAATAAATTTAGCATCAAGTATTTTCATGATTTCCTTATGGCATAAGTTGGTAACTTTGAGAGAGCATTTGCATTAATTTTAATGGATAGGTTTGGCATCAAGATAGGTAATGATGTAATGGAACACAATGCTAGGATCAATGCTAGGCATGTCTTGATAATACCATGCAAATGCCTCTTAATACTTATCAAAAAATAGGCTGAAATTATCATGTTCAAAAGGTGAAAGTTCTTTGGAAATTGTGATTGATCGAGGGCATGAGGGAGTACCATATTTAGTATGAGTTTTTTCTTTCATAAACATGGCATTACCATCTTTAAAGTAGTATGGTGCATTGCGTAAAGATGAAATTGGATTAGTTTTAGGATTAATGCTAGCAATAAAGTTGTTGAAGTAGGGAGGTTTAGTTTTAAAATGTTCAAGTTTATGATGTTGCTATGTTAGTTGAGGTTCCTGAGCATAAAGTAACTCAAGAATAGCTTCATCACTAGGAAAATTAGGAAGAGGACCACAATACTCAACATCTACTTCTAGATCTAAAATTTGGTTACCATGATGATCATATTTAGAATATATTTGATAGACATTGGTTGCCTTGGCATCAAGTGTGATTGCAGGAGTAAAAGAAGTAGATGGAGTGGAAGAGGTAGATGGAGTGTTGATGAGTTAAGGATTAGAATCATTGGGTGGATCCAAAAGAGGTATAGAAGGTGAAGGTGATTCTGGAGGTTCAGAAGGTGTAAGTTGTTCTACCACTCAAGGAGAATTGATAAGAGGAGGATTAAAAGGAAGCACATAACCCTTAGGTTCTAAGTGCTTAGCTACAAAAATGGTATGTACATCATGATTGAAATCATGAATTTAGACTAAAGTCTTTTGATAATGTAAGACATCCAAGTCTCTTAATTGAGTTTAGGCCATGATATAGTTGTCATCATACATAAGAGAAATTGTACATGCTTGGGATTGAGTAGGATCTTCAGGAGGTGAAATTTGAAGATTAATAAATGTTCTAGGAGACATGGTGAGAGGATTTTGAAATAATTTAGCCATTATGAAGTCATTGAAAGTAAAATCATCTTCAGGTAAAGATGGATTTTGAGCATTGCATGGAGGGGGAATATCAATAATCTCATCCATGAAAGGAATGGTATGATCCCTAGGTAAAAGAGAAGGAGGAAGCCATTCTAAAATATATGGAGGTAATCTAGTGGTGTTACAAGTATGTTGTAATTCATTGGGCTCATCATCATCAAAATATACAAGAGTAACTTGTAAATTAGGATTCATATTGATAAACTTGGGTAAAGGATCATTATTAATTTTAGGGATCATAGGAATACAATATTGTGATTTAAGATTAGGTAATTGGATACTCTATGGGTTGGCATCAACTTCATGCTTATAACATTTTTTTTTATGGAGAAATTTGATGCATTGACTATCAGAAGAAGCAATGGCCCTCATTCAATGAGTCCATGGATGACCAAGGAGTATGTTCTAAGATAAATGAAGGTCAAGAACCATGAGTTTGGTATGAATGGTCTTAGGACCAATGGTTAAGGGAAGCCATATACAACCAAGGGGATTTTGATTAGTCTTGTCAAAACCATGATAAGTAAGATGGGTTTGTTTAAGATGACCTTTATTATAACCAATTTATTGTAGAAGTCATAAAGAGGTTACATTAATACCAAAACCTTCATGAAATAGAACTTTTCAAATGAGGTTGTTAGTAATGGCTATTTTGATGAAGAGAGGCAGATAATCAACATGAATGAGGATTTCATCATTAATCATGTCTTCTTCAAGGAATTCAATGGAATGTTTTGAAGGACACATAGATTCAATGGTATTAATGTTAATTGGTTGAGAATCAATAGAAGGTGGTTCTTTCTCTAAGGAAGATGAATCTTCAATCTCTTGGAGTTGTTGTATAAGGAATTTACGATGATAAGGTGAAGTGTGCACCAACTCCATAAGAATAATATTGCATGGCATAGAGTTAAGTTCTTCAAGAAAATTCCAATGAGATTTAGAAGAATAGCCATGGGGTTTAGAAGACACATTAGACTTTGGAGGATTAGATGTGATTGGAGGATCAGAAACAGGAATTTGTTCCTTAGGTGCTTCTGATTCAATATTAATGGTGGTGGTATCTTTAAGTAATTGTTCCTCTAAATAAGGTTTTTTAGGCTTGGCAATAGGATCTTTGTGGGTAGTTTTTTAATGATAGTTAACTTTAGCCAAATTGACATATTGAGAGTTGTTAAAGTATTGATCATAATTGGTGTCAATTGTACAAACATCCTTGGAAGTTGATTGATTATGTGAAGAAGATTTTTGGTTATTAGATGTAGAAGCCTTAGAGGATTGTCATTTTTGAGAAGCATTAGTGTACTCTTGATGACGATGTTTGATCATGGTTTCATGGTCGAATGAATCACCAAGCATGTAAGAAATAACACATTTAGAAATCCTTCTACAAGATTCATGAGAATGTCCAATGTCAACATGAAACCAATAAAAGAGATTGGGATCATACCACTTAGGAGGAGCTTTAGAATATATGAAAGGTTTAGAGGGTGGTAAAAATTATCTCATTTGATATACCAAAAGAGGTATGTGAGATGGTAAAGGAATATCATTTTTGGAAACTCTTGATTTGGCTTGAGAAGTGTTACTAGTGATAGCATTGGATGTTTGGAAATATCCTTTAAGAATCTTAGAATTAGGTTTGAATTGATTCATAAGAAAGTCTTGCCATTTAGCTTCATCAAGAGCTTCATTAAGAGTTTGAGGAACAAAGGGTCAAACCTTGTATTGAAGAGTTGGAGTTAAAGTGGTAGTAAAGAGTTTGAATAAGTTATCATCAATCATATTATGATTGGCTTTATGAGCTAGGGATTTCCATAGTTTAATAAAGTCATGAGCAGATTTGTTAGGAGTTTGATTAGCATTTATGAAATGGCTAAGACATTTTTCAGGAAGATCACTATTTTAAAATTCTTTAACTAAAGGATCGACCAAATCTTCAAGTTTCCAAATAGAATGTTGAATTAGTTGATCATACCATTCTAATACATCACTAGTAAAAGTTTTAACTAAGAGTTTAGTAGAGGAAAATGTATTAGTTTGGATCCATTCTTTGTAGAGATTACAAAAGGATTTAAGAAATGAGGTGGGGTCTTTAGTCCCATCATATTTGATAGTTGGTGATATGTTACCAATATCAATAGCTATAATGAAGGGAGCTAAAGACTCATTTTGAATGGTTTGAATCATCTTGTTATTCATTATTGGTTGAGGAATAACATTACCTGAGGCATCTCTAAGAGGTGGAAGAATGTAGTTAGGATTAGCTTGAGGATGCATGATTAGAGGTTGATTAATCACATTGATTAAGTGTTGTTGAATTTGCATCATCTGATTGGTATTAGAGTTTTACATAATGTTCATTTGTTGAATTACTTGAGCTAATAGTTGGGTTATATCAGGTGGTGGGTTGGTGTTAGGAACACTCCCAAAATTGGTGTGGGGAGGATTATTGGAAGGAGGGTTGTTGAAGGGATTATTAAGAAAACTTGTGTTAATCACTCCTACATACGTTTGAAGATTTTGAGAAGTTTCTTGATAGGTGTAAAAAGGATTGTATCCATCAAATTCATCTTGAGGTGTTATTTGAACCATGTGATAATTTGAATATGAAAGAGGAGAAGAGGTGCCCCAAGAGTGATGGTTCTCTTGGGAAGAAAAGAAAGGGAGAAATGAACATACCATATATGATCTAAATGGATTAAGACTGTCCAAAAATATTTTCATAGGAAACCTCATTCTCATTAAAAGGAAATGAAAATAATGCAAAATGAAAGAGATGGAGAATTAGGTTGATAAACAGGGATAACAGGAAATAGAACTAGGTCAACTAGGTTAACCTAGTGTAAAAATAAGACTTGCAAACTATACTATGTTGACTAGGTCAACCTAGTGTAGTGAACAAGGGTAGAAAATAGGGTCTAAGATATTACTAGGTTGACCAAATTGACCTAGTACAATAGACAGGGAAAAATAAAAGATTGATAGTAAGATAGGGAATAAAACAAGATAATTTGTAGCTAATCCAAAAAAGTGAATGTTGAAAGTAAACAAACAATCAATTATATTGATGTTAGGAAATCCAATTGAAGCACACAAAGCAAAAATCTTGCACCAATATTGGCTAGTGCAAGTTCTTGCACACACAATTGAACAAAGAGCAAGCAAACAACTTAGAAAGTAAAGCTAGCTAATTGGTCAACCTAGAATGTAAGATTATTTAAGAATGATTTTAAATGATAGAAAGTTGGCTATAAATAAGGTAATAAATAGAAATCTATGGATGGTTTTAGGTGAGTTTAAGATGGAAGAGACTGTATTAGAAATGATACAAGCTTGGTATTAGGGCCTACCCCCTCACTTCACACATTGCATCGAAAAGAGTGTTGGGTGCTTAGCCAAAATATATCATTAACCATGATTTATACTTGAATAGAGTATCAAGTCAACTTCCCCCTTGGTGATGAAATACAAGTAGGTTGGCTTGGGTAGTGAAATGTTAAAATGCTTTTTGATGTTTAAGTAATTTGGCCATGTGTGCATAAAATAGAAATAGTGCAAGTAAGTGGTTAATTAAAAACCTCCTAATTAGACTATGTGAACTATTCTAAGCATGCAAAAAGATGAAATGAAAGATGTGATTAGCATATAAGGTGAATTCTAACTTTGAAACAAGGTATAGTGAAAACACTATATGCACAAAAAATAGAACTAGGTTGAGAGTGTTGAGCTAGAACTATTGAAAATAGGGTATGAAAAACTGACTAGGTTGATCAGGTCAACCTAGTTGTTTCAGATAACAAATAAGAACATAACTAGGTCAACTAGGTCGATCTAGTTGGTTGTGTAGAGGGAGTTTTGAAGGCTGCAAACATGAAAAGAAAGTATAGAAATAAAGAGACAAAAGAATATAAACTCACTTTGATGGTTTAGAGATATAAATTGTTGATCCAAACCCTGCAAATTGGGTTGAGCTGGTCGATCAAGCAATACATAAATATACTAAAAAAGTCATGAAAATGTACTAGGTCAACTTGGTCGACCTAGTTGGTTGGATTGGAAGTCTATAAATGTACTAGGTCAAGCTAGTCGACCTAGTAGGATGATCTAAAAATATGGAAATTAGAATCTGTATGAGGTTGAGCTGATCGATCAGGCTATATAGAAACTACTACAAAGTGACTAAAAATACACTAGGTCAATCGGGTCGACCTAGTAGGCTAAATTGGTATTCCAAAAAGTGCTAAGAAATTTTACTCAATCGAGTTGCTCGATCTAGTTGCCTATTCTTGTGCACAAAGAAAAAAAATGGGTCAATAGAATCAAATCAATATGTTAAAATATATGATAGAAATGATGACAAAATAATGAAATAATTGAAATAAAAGTGAACAAATCTAATAAAGGTTAGATTCAAATTCGATTCACCAAAATGTATGCAATTATAATTGCATGATGCATAATTAATTAATCCTCGATCAAATAAGATAGAGCACACCTACATTTTTGGCTGGGTATACACTTGTTAAGCGAGAGCATGACCAATATGGGGATTTGCTAGACCCGATTAAGGGATCACTTATATCAATTGTCACAACACATTATGATAAAAGGGGTTCCAAAGCCTTCAGTCTAACACAATCATACAACCCTAAAAGAGTCCTATGATTTGATATTCACTTATGCTAATAAACAAGAAATTAAACTATTCTAATAACAAGCAAAAGTAAACTAATCTAGTGCATACTAAAGCTTGTGGCACAATATGAGGGGTTAGATGCAAAGCAATCAAATATGTATAGGGAAATTAAAATAAAGTAAGTAAGAGTAACACTCTAATACATAAAATATGAAGAGTAATGTCGAGCCACCACTTATGCTACTTCTATCTACTAAAAGAGAGGAGAACAAAGTTAAAATATACCTACTTAAATGTGAATCCATCATGATTCAATCTCTCCCTTGGCCAATGGGGCTTTGCAAGAGGTTATTGTGGTTCATAAGGATCAATTTGTTAGGCCAAAGCATCCAAGACCTATCCAAAAGACAAGATTCTCCAAATAAGAAACCTAAACTATGACTCCTCAAGTAGAATGGTGAAAGATCAAATTGTGAATAAGTGCGAGTGAATAATAACTCTTTATTGCATATTCTTAAAGTGACTAAAATGACCTTATATATATAGGAGTATCTTACCTTAAAATTATTCAAGAATGTTAGTTATACTACACCAATTGGGTTAACCTAGTACATTCTTGGGCTAATGCCTAAAGTCTATGCTAGGTCAGCCAGAAGACAAACAAGTCAAAAGAGCTAAAGTGACCCCATAATACACTAGGTCAACTAGGTTGACCTAGTGTACTAAACAGGTAAAAAGGGTGTAAATCAAGGAGAAGAAGGATAAAAATAGAAAAAGACTAAAGGAATGTGCAAGGGATGATAAATAGTTTAGTGAAAGGTTTTAGGAGCTGAATGGATTGGGAATAATATGGAAATAAAGGATAACAATCCTATGAAGCACCAAAGGTCTACCCACCCCTTTCTCAGTGTACCCCTTAAGACATGCACTCAGAGAGATTGAGTCACGGTGGGTTCTTTCAAGATGTAAAGCATTAATATTTGATACAAGTTAAAAATATTATGTGTATACACTCTACATCCATAAAATATTCAAACTGGTAGAATCCAAAACTCAACATGCACTTTGCATGATTACAAATGTGTAAATTGCATGGCAAGCTCTAGATCTTATAGAACATACATACCCCCATTTCATGAAAGCTAGAAACTAAAGTGCACTTTGCACATTTGCAAATCTATAAAGTAAATGGTGAGTTCCACCTTCCATTGAACCAAACCATTAACCATGGTTGAAATTGAACCTATATTTTACATCCCAAAGTTCCACCACTAATTGCCATAACCACATTAATTATAGGATTTTCTATATAAACTAAGTCATTAGGGGAATTATTTATTCATTTTTAAATTTTCCAATTGTGTTTTTGGAACTCTGACATTGACCCATGACACAACAACATATCTCATTCCATGTTCAATCAAGTACCTTCCAAGTCTAAAACTCTCAACCCACGTAATGCATGGTATTTTCCTTGAAAATTTTGACATAATTTCCATAGTCTAAAACATTTTTGAGATTTCTTCCTATTTTTTTGAAATGTGTTCAACATATTTTCATAAAGTTACCATTGTTAGTTTAACATCATTTTAGGGTTCTCTATGTATAAGCATTGGTAGAATTTATTGCTTGTGTAATCATTCTTTCCAAATGATTGTAGCCATAGTCTTAGGGTTTCCTTAGGGTTTTATTTTCAAAAAGTATCATCATGATGGTTTTAGATTTCCCCCCCATAATGTTCATCATCTAAAAACCCTTGATTTTTTCCCTCTTAATTTCATAGTTGAAGTTTAGGGTTCCCTCAAGACAAAGAATATTACCAAACATATACTTCCCATTTAAACCAACAAATATCCCACAAAATCCTCTAGCATCCATGCAGACTATGGGTTTTACCCTTGATCAAAGCAACTTTGACCCCCATAAGCTTCTAAGTCTTTGTGGAGAGTGGACCTACCCATAACACCTTCCATCTATGTAGAACTTTCACATGCTTCAAGCACCTCCTAGTTCCGTGGAACTTTAACCTGCTCAGAGCATGTTCCATCTCCATGGATATAATTTTTAACACTTGTAGATCTTGATAAATTTCATAGTTGGTTTCTCATAAGAAATAACCTTAGTTTTCATGTCTTCTAAGGAAATAAATTTCAAATCCAAAGGCCCCAAAATGACTCCAAGTTTGGAGTCTAATGTTACAAAAATAATAGATACTGATTTAGGTCACATTGACCTAAGACATTTTTGGGCTCGAATAGGTGAAATTTTTTATAATGATTGGGTCTAGAGTATTTATGAATCTGGCCTCCCACAATATGAAGCCTTCCCATTGTCAGTTTAGAGCCTTGAGTTAGTGATTAAAATGGCCCAACACTATGATCCTAATAGAAGAGAGGTTGACAATGAGAAAGGGGAATTTTTTAAATCTAAATTTTGATTTTATCAACTTAGTATTTATGATCCTAGAATTTGAGAGTTACCTAAATATAACTCCATAGAAATCCACACAATTATATGAGGATAAATGATATGGGTGTAAAAAATAATCAACAAATAGTAGCTCAAGTCTCCTAAACATTCTTCTACCAGTTAACCAAATACTCTATATAGGCTTGATTTCATTATTGAGGTAGGGGACATTATCATATTGTTGTATTGGGTCACTAGAAGTCCTGATACCAAGTGTTTTCAAAAGTGGATGTACCAATACAACAGGGTCATTCAAAAAAATAATCAATACATTCATTGGGCGTAGTTAATAAGTGATTCCTTCCACAAGCAATTGATGGAGGTACAAACAATGGGCAAATTCTATATGACCTCCTACATTATATACATTTTGGCCAAAGGAAGACTATTCCCAGGCCTTAACATAGTTCCTAAGGAGATAAATAGAGTATATAATTACTACCTTGACCTCACATTAGAGGCTAGTAGGCAACATTTCAAATGAGTAAATGATGATTTCATTTATTACATCATTATCATGTTTGATAAAGAGCTTGGAAGAACAAGGTTCTCAAAAATATTAGTGGATGAACTTAACAAATGGGGTTCCAATTTCATACAGTTCCCCACCTTTTCTTGCATCAGGGTAGTTGGGTTCAATGGTTATCCCTACACCCTTCCCCAATATGTTAACGATAAATGGAAATTGTTGGAGTTGGTTAGGTAACTCATAGAGACTCATAAGCTCCTCTCCAATGGGCACAAGGTAGGGATACATTTCCAAATTTCCATTGGCCAATACACATGCCAATACCTCTTTAAGGCTAAATGTCCTAAGGTTGAAATGTGCTAGATGAAACTATAAAATTTAAAGTCCAGGCCATTCTTTGATGTATATGGAAATATTAACACATTAACACTTGTTACATATGCTCATGTGTGATTACATGAAGATTATTGGGAAGATTTTGGTGATGAGGAAGTAGTTAGAATGAGGGATTATTATAAGATATCCCTTCAAAAAATCAAAGATTATGATTCGGCACTAGTTCCAAATGACCTGGTAGATGATGACACTAGAGTGGACCAAATATATTACATGTAAGTCATCACACAACCCATTCCACTAGTAAAGTGGTCAGATCTAGAGTCTATCTCTATTTGATAGAATAACCCATGTAATTAATATAACTATCAATTAGTTGAGGAGTAAGGGAGTACAGGTTACTTGGGAAATAGTTGGGTTAGAGATTTTTTTTAAAGCTTAAGGCTAAGGGGATCACTCCATTTGAAGAGGGTCCTAAAGAATCATTAGAGGAGCCTAAAAAGAAGAAGAAGAAGACCAAGTCAAAGAAAGGGGAATGTAGTAGAGATGGAAAATCCACAGAGCAACCAATAGATATTTCACCTGAAGATACAGTAGTAACATAAGCTTCTACATCTTCTATTCCCATGACTGTCATCGTGACAACCCCCATATCTATTTCCCGCCTCCTACCTACATTTATCTAGAGGTTTCAACACCTCCACCTCCTACTTCTACTCCTCTAATATCTCAAGTTTTAGTAGCTCCAGTTTCTACTTCACCTCTTTTTTCCACTCTCCCTACATATGCAGTTTCCACTTCACCTTCCATTCTGACCATAATAAGCCAAGTGAAACCACACAATTAAGTCAAGTGGACACTCAGGCCCCCCTATCAGTGGAATATCAAGTTTCCACTCCACTTTCCCTTCCTCAAATTTTAGCTTCCCCTTTCATTCAATACCCTCTTTCCATTCCATTCCTAATCCCTTCCATTTCATCCCCATTAATATTCAACACCACGTAACAATATAAAGCCATAGATTCAGTCATCTTGACTTCAGTCCTACATGCTACCCCAAATTCTAAGGTAAATACTATTTTAATTTCATATCCCATCACTTTCCTCACATCATCAACTTTGAGTGGTCCCACACATTTGATTGATAAATTCAATGCTTTGGATTTCACCCTTCCACCTATCCCCAAATTCACAATCCCTATGTCTATTCCACCTTTCACTTCCCCAATAGACATAACTATTTCTATTACCTCCACATTGCCCATTTCCACTATTTATACAACACCTTTAGTAGATAGTGGAACAACACATGTGCTTGATGCAAACATTGATTTAAAACCTACTAGTGAAAGTGAACATTCATAGGCACCTCCTAAGAAACCAATGACATCATCCCTCTAGGATTCTACAATGGTTATAGTGTATTATAGTATAGATACATTAGCTACTGATTCTTTGGTGACAACATCAAAACAACAAGAGGCTACCCTTAGTTGGCTATCCCAATCAGTAGGGAAGAAGAGAAAATAGATGATTGATCCCAACACATTATACTTTGGTATCTTAGAGGTCAAGTAGAAGTCCAAACCTACTTTTAGGACTCTCTATAGGATATTCAATGATAACAAGGGAGAGAGGTACATTCAAATTGTAGTCCCTCCACTAGAGAAATCAAAATAAAATCTTATGGTGGGAGATTATCAAATTTCCAAAATTCACCCTAGATGGTCAAAATGAGAGGGGATCAAACATGATGTGTATTATGGCATCAATTCTCTCTTTGAAAGAATTGATCATGACAAGGACACCAATGATGAATTAAATAGAAAGGTGGATCAAGTTAAATATGTATTAAAATAATTTATGTAGCCCAATGAATCATTACAACAACCATAGGTAGTGCAACCAATCAGTTAGTTTTTGGATCAAAATTTTATTGATTTAATCTAAGAGATGGCTCATATGGGAAGGGATAAAAAAGAATGGTCGAAGGAATTGATGACTAAGGGCAATAAGGTCATTACAACAATGATGGACCACTATGAAATGATCAAAGAAAGAAAGAATACCTTGAAGGAATAAGTCAATAAATATGAAGGAGAGATTTAGACTTTGAACCTGTATTATCCTAAATTAACAACTATAAAATCAATTGATATGGACACCCTCGTTGCTGAGAAGATACTACAAAATGATGTTGAGAATGAGGAACTACACAGGGCTGCTCAATTTTGGATAAGAGTACTAAAAAAATCTGCTCACCAAGCCAAGATGGCACATGACAAGGTGATTGATGTATTAAATGACATTGATGGGATGATGAACACAATGTCATGCAAAAAAATAGATAATGTAAATAATCTCCTTAAGGTGGAAGAGGTCCATAATAAATTCAATGAAATAGTTGAGAAAGAATTTGCAAAGGACACAGTTTTCATTCTGAGTTCCATCCACCACTTTGTCAAGTATGAAAGAGCAATTGATAAGATGAGAATGAAAATGCATGGAATAAGGACTTTTAGGAAATAATTATTCAACATTCAAGCATATTGTGTATCCTCTAATATCTACCCTTGTAGGTTAGATCTAGAATGAATACAAGAAATTTTCAAAGCTTTTGATGGATATGTTGAAAAACTACAGACCAAGAATGAGATGAAGGCTGAAGAGATTTTGGATATTGATTAATTTCCCTCTGTTGAATATTTTCAAAATTTTTAATGTCATTTGTAATTTCATTTGCAAAAAACATTGTAAGTTGTAATTGAGAAGAAACAACTATTTTTATATCTCTTTTTGAGAAAGAGAAAACATATTTGGCACTTTATATTTTTTGATAATGTGAAAGTTGGAAAAAGTGGGGTTGTAAATTACACTTTCCATTTTGACAAGTATAAATTTCTAAAAGTGTAAAATCATGGATTGAAAATTACAAGGTTCATTTAGATAAAGTGATATGACTTAACATTGTAAAAGTCTCACTTGTGTTTTTCAAGTTAGGGTTTTACATGAAAATTAACTTGGATTTATTCAAAGTTATCTTTGGGTGCCCCCCCATTCTGCATGAAGAGATTTTCTTAGCTACTAAAGATGAAGAAGCATTGCATGGAAAATATTCTAGTTCCATCCATGCCATTCTATGCCAAGGATCATGCCCAATTATTAAATGCTATTTTCCAACCATTCTACAAGTCTAAGATGCCAAATATAGAAGAACTCACCTTTTTTTTACATGAAGATCCCATATCTGCATGGTTTCTCTTACTGGGCATTCAGGTTTTGACAACTACATCTCATCTATCAGATATTTTTGTATAAAGATGGGCAGACCCCATGGGTCAAATCATCTTTTTATTGTTAGAGAATATAATTTTTGCATTTTTAATGTATTTTATATAAGTTGTAACCTTTGGGACAAAAATAAATTAAAGATTTTCCATTCTTATCTAAGAAATTTTTGTGTATGTCAGTTATTTGAGTATTTATGGAAGTTTTGTTTCTTATTGTAGTCACAAGAAATTTATTTCTGGTATTTTTCCCTTCTAAAAATATTGTTTGATTAAAATAGAGAACTCTTTTCCCTTTTGTGAGAACAACTAAATATTACCTCTAGTTTCTCATTTGTATGAGTTTGTGTTGAAATAATTTCAATATAATTCTCTATTCCATTGTGTTTATTAAGAAAGCATTAAGACCCATTAAGATATCGAGTGCAGTCACCATTTTAAGTTTCGTAAAGTTTTATTCTTTCCCTTTTCCCATCAAAATTTTAATTTAAGAGAAAAATACAATTAAAGAGACAAATTTCTATAGAACTGGTATTATTATAGTTGCATCATATAAGTGAAAGGAATCTGACCTTCTCTAGAGGTTAACCTCAACTCACCAAAGTCCCAAGGCTTAGAGGTTTTCCCATTGTATCATTGGTGTTGCATGATGAACTATTCCACATCACAACCCATGTAAAAATTATGTGATAATAGTTTTTAGAACACCTAGTGGGACACAAAAAAAGTATAAAAAATTGGTGTTATTTTCCGCAAGCATTGCATGAACTTCCTATGCATTTAAAAGGCACCTGACGACTCTACTAGTTTACAATTTTAGGATTTCAAGGGTTACACGTGTCAAGCCAAAAAATGAGATTGAATACAAAAGCTAAGAAAGTTGATTTCTCAAAATTGTCATTTTCACTTCAAAAGAGAACAAAATAAATTGTACCTCATTATAAAGTATATCCAACACATATGTTTACATATCTTGAAAGCAATCCTACTCCTATTAGTTTTACCCCTCCTACAATGGCCAAATTTTTTGTGGCCTTCAATGGGGCCATCCCTCTCCAATTGGCCCAATATGATGATATATGAACCTTGGCCTTAAAAAGGTTACCATATTTTACTGGCAAAACCTCCACTACTCCTATGGAGCACATACAAGATATAGCCAATTTATGCACCATCCACAATGTGGTATAAGAAAATGTTGAAATTAGGCTCTTAGTCTCCTCCTTTAAGGGTAAATATTTGTAGTGGTATGGAGGTCTTGCCCCCAACTCCATCCATGTTTGGGATGATTTAGGCTTTGCACTATGTGGCCAATTCAAAGACAAGAGTGACCACCTTTCATTGGTTGAATAGTTAACCACCATTAAATGGGATCCTCATAAGCTCACGATGAATTTAAATTTTTACTTCCAAAAGACGTAATAGAATTCTAGTACTCATCAAGCCAATTATAGAGAATGCTTTCCTATATTACTTGAGATCCTTAAATAGTGATATAACTATTATGATTCAATCTATGGGTGGCACCACACTCCTTGCCACGTATGAAATATTGATAAGGGTAGAGAACTATTTGATTCAAGCTAATAAAATTGCCTCAAGACCAACAATGCCTCTATTTCCAAAAATAGCTTCTACACCGCCTGCACTTGCTCTAATTCCCACTATGAG
Source organism: Torreya grandis (assembly GCA_037957365.1). Lineage (NCBI taxonomy): Eukaryota > Viridiplantae > Streptophyta > Pinopsida > Cupressales > Taxaceae > Torreya > Torreya grandis. The sequence goes on from JARHVA010000004.1 coordinate 5,845,660, forward strand.
TAAGGTACCGACTTTGAACCCCACTCCCATGGATGAACTACATGAAGTCAAATAATTACTCAAGAGTTTTGTCAATGAGTTAGTAGATATGAAGAAGAAGCAATCTCAAAATTGTAAACCTTATCAACAGGCTAACCCAGTATATCATCCCAATAAGCAGCCATATCAAGGAGATAGGCAACAATACCAAGGTAATCAATCTAGCTTGTCTGATTCTATCAATCACTCAAGATATCTTGGTAATTAATCTTCCTCCTTATTTTTACATTTGTATTTCATGAGATTTTACCACAAAAATGGGTGCATTTTTGTCTATCGATTGGTATCACATGTTGTTCAGAATGAGATATGGAATAAGAGTAATAATAAGATCTGAGCCAATAGCTAAGGATCATATTGAACCATACACCCCTCCTCCCATGAAAATGAACTACATGTTACAAGATCAAAAAGAAGAAATCGATCATGAGGATGCAACTACTATAGAAGATATTCTAGACATTCTCTTGGATGAATGGGGATCAACCTTCTAGTTTGATCCTTACGATCATGTAGAAGAAACTGGGCTAGGCACATATTACATTCATTAGAATGATGCAATCATTTTTAATATCTTAAAACCAGTTGAATATATTCAAGGTATGTTTTAGTTATTTCTTGATGGTTTGAGAAGCATAAATAAAGCGAGCGTAGGTCTTGTCTTGGTCTCTCCCCAAAAAGAGAGTTATTTTTATTCTTTCAGACTTTAGTTTAGCTACACTAATATGTAGCTAAATATGATGCGCTAATTCGAGGACTATAGTTGGATAAAGAAAGAGGGATAGAATATCTACATATATTTGGTGATAGAAAATTGATTGTTCAGCAAGTAAAATCTAGAAGTGTTACTAATAATAACTTAATGAGATCCTATAAACACAGGGTATGGGACTTGTTCAAAGATTTCACTATTCTAAATATTCAAGCAGTACCAAGATCATGGAATAAAGATGCTAATCATATGGACTCAGTGGGCTCCCGATATAACTTACATGGGTAAATAAACAAAGAAAATAGCTAGCATATAAAATTGGTGGTAAGATCGTTTGTCCTGACAATGTCACTAATTGATAAGTTTTTGATAATGACCAACAAACTGTAAACTTCTTGAAAGAAGAAGCTCAATTATTAGATAGGAACCAACCTAAGCTCTAGGATCAATATGAGGATTAGATCATCCAACTAAATATGAACAAGTTACCTATGGGTCTTGTTACATTTGAGAACATCTTCAACTCAGATGACCAAAATAAAGGCAAAAAAAGGAATATTTTAGTCAATGAAGAGGATTACGAGTCGGTGGTCATCTCAGAAGGCAAAACCTTGAATCTATGAAAGGTATGTAATGACTATGAGAAACAAAATTTTATTGAATTATGTCAATAATTTGATGATAACTTTGCTTGGATTTATCATGTTCTAAGAGGATTTGATCCTAGTCTAGCCCAACATATAATAGAGTTGGTTTGAAACACTAAGCATGTCAGACAGAAGTAGAGACCCATTAATCCAAAGATAGGACCTTTGATGAAAAGTGAGCTTTCTAAATTGATAGAAGTGGATATAATTTTTCCAATCAAACACTCATCTTGGGTTGCTAATATGGTCCCCATCAGAAAGAAAAATGGTACAATCAGGCTATGTGTGGATTTTAGAGACTTGAATAAAGCATCCCTAAATGATCACTATCCTCTTCCTCCTATGGAACAAATTTTACAAACTATAGTAGGATCTAAAAGGTTTTCCCTTCTAGACAATTATTTTGGCTATAGCCAAATCTTGGTATAAGAGTCAGACTAGTACAAAATTTCCTTCACCATAAAGTGGGGCATGCATGTATACAAAAATATGCCATTTCATTAAACCAATGATAGAGAAACATTTTAAAGGGCCATGGATGTGGAATTTAGAGGGCTGATAAATGAAATGATCTTAGTATTTCTAGATGATATCACCATCTACTTGAAACATGCTGAAACACATTTGTACCACTTTAGAATTTTTTCAAAAGGTGAAGATAATATGGGGTTTACTTAAACCCAAAGAAATGCATTTTTGTGGTCCATGAAGGGAAGCTATTGGGGCACATAGTGTTAAAGGAAGATATTATGATAGACCCAGAAAGAGTTAGTGTTATATCTGCATGGGAACTACCTAGCCATAAAAAAAACTTCAAAATTTCCTTGGAAAGATTAATTTTGTGAGAATATTTGTCCCAAATTTTGCCTCCTTGGTAAAACCTCTCAATTTAATGCTCCAAAAGGGTACCATTTTTAGATAGACACAAGATGGAAGAGACATTATTTACGCCATCAAACAAGCTATCTCTCAGGCTCCTACCCTGGCCAACCCAGAGTATGAGAAAGACTTCATTCTTTAAGCATTTGGAAGGGAATAAAAAATCTCATCCATTCTAACCCAACACAACCAGTAGCAATTAGAGAAGCTGATATCTTTCTTCAACTAATCCTTGAAAGGATATGAAGAGAATTTTAGTTTTGTAGAGAAACATGCATATGCCATGATTAAGGATCTCAAAAAATTTAGGCATATGCACTATAATAAAAAGATTCATCTAATGGTAAGTCAGCCAAATGTTAAATAGTTCCTAAGCAGCTAAGAGAGAAATGAAAAATGAGCATGATGGATTACCAAGGTGTCATGGAATATGATGTGGACATCAAATTTACCAACCTGGTAAGAGGAAAAGGTTTGTGTGAATAGCTATCTTCTTATATTAAACTATTGAGCTAACCCCTAAAGTAGTATATGCCCAAAATTCATCTCAACCAACCAATCAACCTATTTTCAATAATTGGATCCAAGACATGACCAACTTCTTGCAGACCAGTGAGTGTCCATATGATTTTCAATAATATAAAAAAAGGTTGTTTCTATGCTAGATTCGCTTTCTACATTCAAAGAGAGAATTAAGAAACTAAGAAGAAATGGTCTAAGGCTTGTATGTACTTGGATGAAGTCATGCGCACCGTTATCCAGACGTTGTGAGAACTCCTCTTTGGTTGTGGAGGATGACACCTGCAAAAGAAAGAGACTAAGACAAAGAAGGCATTAGATGAGGAGATGGTGGGTTGCCAAGCAAAAGCTTGATCCCAGAAGCAAAAGCTTGAGGGATGTCAACCCACTAATTGATAAAAGTAATGTCTGATAAAAGGCAGAATGATAAAAGACTGAAATGATTGAAGACTAAAAAGGAAATGGAAGCAAATGCTTACCTAAATGTTGTTGTCGGCCTGGTCACAGTCGCCGGCATCGGTGGTCCTACCGGCGTCAGTTGTCAAGGTCTGTCGACGTCGGTTAGTCTGCTAACGTCGGTTGGGGCAGTGGTCTATGTGGCCGGCGTCAGTCGGGGCAGTAGTCTGTGGTCGATTCTGTGGTCTGAGAGTCTAGTTGAATGCTCAGTATAGGGTCTTAGCAAGCAAAAAGAATGGTTTGAAAGAGGGACCAAATAGAAGATAGAGGCAACAGGGAGACAGGGAGATAAGGATTCGGGTCTGGTCTGGTCTGGTGATAGGAAGTGCTGAATGGGAGCTACAACTAATACATTTCTAGATTATTGAAATGAAATAAAGGAGCTCATACCTGCTGAAGAAGGAGATTTTCTGATACTTGTCCCCGTTATTGATGTAGCTTGCTGATGCAGAGTCCCTGCTGTTGCTGTAGCTGGTGCAGAAGCCCTGTGAGAGAGAGAGCGAGAGGTCTGGTTTGAAGATTGGTAGAGTGGCAGAGTGAAGGAAAGGATTGCTGAAGACTGAAAGGTCAGATTGATTAGAGGTTGAAAAAGAGGATTGAAGGATTCAAGAGTCGGATGAAGAGCAGGGGCGAAGGGGTGGATCCGCGTTCCAGAGGTGGAATGCAGTCTTGAAGGCTGTCGACGCCTGCAGAACCACCGATGTTGGTCGAATAATGACTGACATCGATGGCTACAAAATGGGGACAGAGGCTAATTTTAGCCTTCTGCCCATTCTTGCACGCCGCTGGGTCAAAGCGCCGTGGGAAAACAGTCGGGAGGGTCTAAAATAGGCGTGGGAGAATGAAATGGGGGTCATAAATGGGTCATAGGGTGGATGAAGGGAATCCAAAGAAGGGCATCCTAGGGTGGTGAGGTGGCATGAGTGAGGTGGCATGGGGAGAGAGAAAAAGGATTTTATTAATTTAAAATAGCTAATTATTTTAAATTAATAAGTGTGTAAGGGGTTAGGAGTGGTTAAGTGAAATAGGACGAAGGGGACCAAGGGGGGAGAGGACGAGGAGGATGACCAAGGGAGTAGACATGATTTCGGTGTCTACATTTGCCCTTTTTTGTCTTGTTGGTTGTTCTGGATGAACTACAAGACAAAAATAGGAGTTGATTGCCCCAAGTGTGGGATGAGGTTGCTTTCGTCTTGTTGGTTGTTCAAGTGAACTGCAAGACAAAAATAGGAGGGTTGGTTGCCCCGATTATGGATGAGGTATTCCCCCTCAAAGTAGGAGTCGAGGGAAGGGAACCTGGAATTGGGTGCTAATTTGACAAATAGTGGATGAAGATGGTGAAGATGGAGTGCAAATGCTATAAAAGTCATGATTGCGCGTATACCACTTCACGAGATGGTCAGGTCAAATTGTCACAGATCGAGGGTCTAGGAGTTCCAAAATTGAAATAACCGGGCCCCAGCATTTGGTCGTAGCTAATCAGGTTATTCAATCTAAGTTGAAGCTCTAATGGTCATCATGTTTCAGGTATCTCAGGCTCAGGAAGTGCTCTTGGAAACACGAAAATGTCACAAGTAGTGAGGATCAACCGGCTTGCGATCTTATACTTGTGAGGGTCAAAATGTGGTCTGTAGATAATTCTGCTAACCAGTTGTGAGGTAGCATACATGCAAAAACAACCAAGGTAAAGTGGTCTTGGAAGTGGTCATGGTCGGAGGAGATAGGCATGATCTCCAAGGTCGATTGTCGAGGTGGATGGATAGACGAAAGGATGCGGCCGAGCTAACCTCAGAAGACTGAGTGCTGCCTACATAGCCCTTGTGTAAAGGGCCTCAGGCCAATGTAGTTCTCCCTAAAAGGGAGGAAGGGTCAAAGGTATGGATTGGTCTTGGTCGAGGTCAAGGTCATGGATTGGTCTTGGTTGAGGTCAAGGTCATGGATTGGTTTTGGACGAGGTCAAGTCATGGTCAAAAGGAGGAATTGTTTGTCCATCAGAGAGATAAACAAATGAGGGTGGTCGAGCTAACCCTAGAAGACATCGTGTCATCTGAGTGCTACCTACATAGCCCCGGTCTTAGGGCCTCAGACCAATGTAGTTTAGACAAGGAGTCTGAGTGGTAGGCAGGAGGTCAAAAGGTTCAAATGATTGGTTTTGGTCAAGGTTAAGGTCGAGGTCGAAGAAAAAAAGGGTTTGTCCATCAGAGAGATGAACAAACGGGATGGCTGAGCTAACCCCAGAAGACGTCATGTCAACTAAGTGCTGCCTACATAGCCCTGGTCATAGGGCCTCAGACTAATGTAGTTCGAACAAAGGGGTCAAAGAGGTCGATGATTGGTTTGGTCATGTGTCGAAATGATGAGAAAAAGATGTTATAGCCTTTTCCAAATGGTGTATTTTGTAACATTGGTCGAGGGTCTTTCATCCCTAGCAATTGTCCATAGTCGTGATGGATGTATGCTAAAAATGAATTGAGGTCTATTTATGCTTCAGCAAGTATTGGTTTATGCTTAACATAAATTGTGTTTGGTTGATAGTTTCCATGTGTATTGGTGTCCATAGAAACTATGTGAAATGGACTATGATGATGTGTGATGTCGTGATGTCATGTTGTTGGTCTGAAAATGTTTGGATTGGCTTGGTTGGGATAAATGTCAAATGAGTGGATGTGACCAAAGTGTGAAAGAAAAGTGAAAGGCGAATTGCTCTTTCATTGACAAGGACCAGAATGACAGCATAGATAGAGGTTGTTAGAACAAAAGCCCCATTCATGCATTACGTCGTTGACCAGTGGTTGATGTTAGAGAAGTAGTCGAATCACTTGACATTAAGTGAGCTCGAAATCCCTTGAGTATGTTGGGGTGATAGGTAGGATATGTGATATGAGAGGATGGGGTAACCCTTTTTGTGGCAGGAAGAACCTTGCCCCTTTTATAGGTGACCCAAGAATGACTATAGGCATGGCCATGACTTTAATAGCTTGTCAGTCATTTTTTTTTGTGCAGACTGATCGATGCGGGAAGTCTGCATAGGGATGTTGTTTTTCTTGGTGGTCGTGTGTGTGAAGCTGATCGATGCGGGAAGCTTCAAAAAGAGAGTGCTATCTATAGCAATATTTAGTCATAGCCATCCTTCGAGGGAGTGGTCTATACTATTGCTTTGAATGCTTTGATATGACTTGGCCTAGCTGTCCTTCAAGGGAGCAATCTAGTAAATACAACAATTATGTAGCTGTCCTTCGAGGGAGCAGTCTACATTAAAAGTTTATGACCTTTGATATGATAGGTATCCCATTTTGATATGTTTTGGTTGACTGAAGTTTTTAGCCATGGACAAGCCTCTAGAGGTTTAAGGGTTCCCTTTTATTAGGACAAAGCATTACTGCTTGACAAAAAAGGGTTGACGAATGTTGGGAAACAGGGCTGAAAGGAATGAGGAATGATAATGATGGGGATTGCTCAAGGGACGAGCTCAAGTAAAATGTCAAGTGATCGAGTACTCGACTAACAGTAGAATGGTCAAAGATGCAAGGCATAAAAGGGCTCAGGTTATGATAAGTCCTTGGGCCATGCTTGTGCATTATGATAAGGTCTGAGTCAATTAGGAGTGGACTTGCCCTATTTGCCTCTTCAAGATTGGTCACGTGTTGATGTTGGATGGGTTGATGATTGATATGGTCGCTAATTGGTCAAGACTAGTTGAATGTTTTGATAAAAAAGTTGGTTGAATGTTTGGGTTGAATATTTGGTTGAGGTCACAATTTGATGATTGGTCGATGTCTGGTTGATATTTGGTCAATGGTTGGGTTGAAATTGGTATTAGGTCGATGATTGGTCGAATTTGGTCGATACTGGGTCAAAGCTTGGTTGATTGATTGGGTGAAAAGGCTGGTCGATTGATTTCGTTGAGACTGGTCGAGGCTGGATTGAATGTGTAGTCAAGGTTTGGGATTAAAAGAGTGATTGATATTTGGTCGAGACTGGGTTGAAGGGTTGGTCAAGGCTTGGATGAGCGTTGAATTCCCCCAGTGGCTAGGGAGAATGTTTGATAGATTGGTCAAGGTCGGTTGAGGCTTGGTGGTCAGATTGATTGTGTTGATGCCGAATAAGGGGGTCAAAGGCGGCAAAGGGACTATAGTCTGGCATGGAGATCCCGATTTAAGTGATGAGGTATGAGAAGCATGGGTCGGTGTTGATGATTTGTTCAAGGGGTGGTCAAGAGGATCCTTGATGAGAAGGGTATCCTTTTTCTGGTGTTGACGAGTGATAGCTTTAAGAGCGCAACAACGCTCAGTGTCATGTCCCAGAGTGTGATGATAGTGGCAAAATTTAGAGTTGTCGAACCAAGATGGTCTTGATCTGAGAGTCGATGAGTGGGGCAGTGTTGAAGGTTTATTGATAATGTGGTCAAGAAGAAAGGTGTCTTTCTCCAAATAGCGGCGAATGACAACCTTGAGGGCACAACAATGCTTAGTGTCGTGCCCAGGCATGCGATGATACGCACAAATCTGAGTGTCATCAAACCAGGGCAGTTTTGGTTCGAGAGATTGATATGATTTAAGAGGCGGGAGATTGATGCGAGAAGACTGCAATAATTGCCGTAACAACAAGGTATAGGAACCTGCTAATGGGTCTGTGTGTCTTGTTACAATGGAGGTTGATGACTTTGGTTTGAGAGGCGTAAGAGGCATAGGTCGATGGTTTGGAGGAGATATATGTCTGATGGGTTGATAGAGTAATGGAGGCGACTTGCCTCTATGAAGTATGGGAGTAGGAAGCACTCCTACTAAAGTGGATGGATGCGGGCCCAAAATTGAAGGTAATGATGAAGGAAGGGAGGAGTCCTCCGATGTGGTCTAGTGGCCTTCTTTGATTTTGATTGAGGGCCACCATTGTGCGAGGCGAGGTTAGATACGGATTTGGGTTCAGATGTGGACAGAGGTGAGTGAGATGTAGCAATCTCTGGCAAAAGGCAAGAGGAAATCGTGACTGGGTCTTCCTCGATCGAAATGGGTGGAGAGACTGGGTCTTCTCTTGGTGGAGAAGAAATAGGAGAGTGCAGCTCCTCAAGAGGGCTGAGGGCAGGGATGATGGTGCCTTCTACTTGTGCTTGAGGAGTAGGCAAGGTATAGTCTTCCATTGGTTGGAGGAAAGACGAAGGTGTGGCTAATGGCATAGGTGTGGTCAAGGCATCCTCTAGTATAAGAGAGGTCGATGGAGGACTAACAGGAGAATAGGGTTCTTCTACCTGTGATGGATGAATAGGAGAAGAAGACTCTTCCACCTGTGAAGGAGGTTGGTTAGGGACAAGAGGCAAGACTGTGTTGATCGTGTGAATGTTATGGTCTTGGGGGTCATTGATCATGGTCTGGACATTATTTTGATTAAGAGGATGGTTTGGGAATGGTTGTTTAAAGATGTCAATGTGTTGGTTGGGTGGGGCATTCAGGTTATCCAAAATAAGATCCCCTTTGTCGATCAGGTCTTGGACTATGTTTTTGAAGGTTCGACAATTGTCAATGTCATGGCCGTGGATGTGATGAAAGTGATAGAAGTCAGCCTCCTTATACCATGTAGGGAGGGATTTTGAAGGGTCAAATTGAGGTGGTTGGATTGGAGGGAGATTGAGGACCCCCCTGCTTGACAAGTTTTTCCAAAATGGAAGCGTATGATTCTCCAAGCGGAGTGTATGAAAGCTGGGTGTATCGTTGTTGGAATTGTTTGGTGATGCTTAGAAATGTAGAAGGTTGAGAGTGATTAGTTGTTGTCGAGGATGGTGATCTAATAACCACAGTGTTGGCTACTCCTTTGGGTTTGGATTAGGAAGAAGAAGGTGTGGAAGAAGAAAGGTCATTAGTTCTTGCGTTAGCATTACGCAATTTGACCTTATCCTCTTCAATGGCACGGAGTTCAAGCTTTTGGGCCATGGTGAAAGCTTCGTCAAAAGTGCGGAATGTTTGAATCTGCAAGGTGGAGGAGATGTGGCTGGCACATGCTCAAGAAAAGAGCTCGATGAGCTCAGGTTGAGGCAAGGAGAAGGAGAGCTGGTTAATCAGGCCTCTCCAATGGGCAACAAAATTGACTATTGATTCGTCGTCAAATTGCTTGATGGAGTAGAGATCTGTGATTGAGACTTGCTTGGTGATGTTGATATAAAAATGGTCAAGAAATAATTGGGCAAGTTGAATGAATGAGAAGATAGAATGTCTGGTAAGAGAGCTATACCAGTCAAGGGTGGGGCCAGAAAGTGACATGGGGAACGTGCATAAAAGTAACGCATCGTCGTGGGCTATGAGGTAGCAGGCATGTCTGAATGCCCGTAGATGTTGTTGTGGGTCTTCCTTACTCTGGAAGTGAGTAAATTTAGGAAGCTCCCACTGGTTGGGGTATGGTCGGATCGAGATAGAAGGATGGATGGGTTCATTGCAAATTTGGTCATAGGAGAGGACATTGCTTAAACCAGAAATAGAGGTCTCGAGACTGGACATTTTGTCCATCAGCATTTTGATGAGATATCCTGACGGATTGATGGATGGGGCACCCCTTAGGTTGTAGGGTGCTTGAAAGGTGCTAGAAGGGGCATACGACGTAGTTGGTTGCGCTTGTAGGGGTGCAACATATGTGTAACTAGTCACAGGGACAGAAGTGGAGGCCAAAGGTGGTTGGGTCATGAAGGTAGAAGGCATAAGTTGACTAGATATCACCAAAGGTGGTTGCATGGTAGCATTAGCAAAAGGGGAGATAGACACTCTGGCATTTATGGGCGCAAGAGTGTGAGGGGCCGAGACAATCAAGTTCTGGTATGATGTAGAACTTGGTTGAATTGCGTGTGGTTGAGGGGGTAATGGAACCCCGATGGAGGTCGGTCTAAAAATAGATGGGGAGGCCAAACTTTACGTATTGGCCATGGTTGGATTAATGGTTGAGGCAAAAGGCTGGGTAGCGGATGGTGTTGATGTCATCGCCGCTTCACTCGAAAGGTCTCGCATTGGGTTTCTTACGAGATAGTTTTGGAGGGCTTCGACATTAAGGTCTAAGAATCTTTCAAAATCTTGGTCCCCTTCAGGGAAAATGGGGGTCTGAGTTGGAGTCAATCGAGTAGGAGTTATTTTGGTCTCTGAGTGGAACTCCATTATGGGACTAGTTATGGATAGGGAAGGCAGAAGTGATTGATGGCTAGCGTGGTCAAGAAGAGCTTTGGTTTGACTGTGTGTCAAAACCATTCAAGACAAGGAGGGTCAGGTTTCAAAAACTATGCTTTTCAATTTTAGAAACTCAGAATGTGGTTTTGGCAGAAAAAGGGGCGAGTTTTAGGCTGCTATTTTGAGAAAAAAAGGACTATGACAGTGACCGACGTCGGTTGGAAAACTGATGTCGGTGAGAAAAGATGGCTGACACAGGTCAGATAACTATTGCCGGTGAGGAAAGGTGGTTGACATCGATGGTAAATCTGATGTCGGTGACTGTGGTTTCCAAAAACCCAAAAGATTTGAAGATTCTAAAAAAAAAAGGAAGAAGAACGTCCTCACTAGCTCAAACAAGCAAATGGGAATAGAAAAATAGAAGAACACAAGCAGGTCCTAAGCGTTAAATCCTAAGAATCAACTTTTAAAATCCTGTTGGCTTATGCCTTAAAGTGATGTTTGGGAGGTTGGCTGGTAGAATGGGTCCTAGAAGAGGTAGTCTATGGATGGTTTTAGGTTTGTTTAGGCACTCAAGAGTCTAGGTTAGGTTCCGTACATGGCCTGGTGCTAAGGAGCAAGCTCCCCTCACTTCACGAGCCTAGTGATAAGCTGGTCTCGCTTAGCCAAAATATACTTTCCCTAGAGATTAGACTCTGCCAGAGAAGAGTGGGCTTTCCCCTTGGTGATGAAATCCAAGTAGGATTGTCAGGATGGGTAAGGTATCCGCAAGGTGATGAAATCCCAGTCGGGCCTTGTCTCAGGTGAGTTTTGATGTTTGATTTGGTGCAAGTGGTTTGGTTGTGTAACATAAAGTGGACTACGATTAATTCATGATGCGGTTATTAATTACTAGGTGTGGACTAAGAAATGCAAGCAAGCAAAAATGATGTGCAATGTGTTTTAAGCCCAAGTCAAAATGTTAGTTCGAATGAAAACAAGTTGAGAAAGGGTTGAAGAATATGACTTTTGACTAGTTTGAAATGCAAGAAAAGAAAGAAAAGTTCTTTTTAATCCTGCTTATGATGTCGTTTAGAAGAGAAGAAAGAGGTGAAAAGGGAGAAACCTAATGCACCTATATGAACAGAAAGAAAATGAACCCAAGGAAGACCCTAAGGTCCCACCGGGCGTGCCAAAATGTTTCTATGCTAGATTCGCTTTCTACATTCAAAGAGAGAATTAAGAAACTAAGAAGAAATGGTCTAAGGCTTGTATGTACCCGGATGAAGTCATGTGCACCATTATCCAGACATCGTGAGAACTCCTCTTTGGTTGTGGAGGATGACACCTGCAAAAGAAAGAGACTAAGACAAAGAAGGCGTTAGATGAGGAGATGGTGGGTTGCCAAGCAAAAGCTTGAGGGAGTCAACCCACTAATTGAAAAAAGTAATGTCTAATAAAAGGTAGAATGATAAAAGACTGAAATGATTGAAGATTGAAAAGGAAATGGAAGCAAATGCTTACCTGAATGTTGCTGTCGGCCTGGTCACAGTCGCCGGCGTTGGTGGTCCTACCGGCGTCAGTTGTCAAGGTCTACCGACGTCGGTTGGGGCAGTGGTCTATGCGGCCGGCGTTGATCGGGGCAGTAGTCGGTGGTCGGGTCTATGGTCTGAGAGTCTAGTTGAATGCTCAGTACAGGGTCTTAGCAGGCAAAAAGAATGGTCTGAAAGAGGGACCAAACAGAAGACGGAGGTAATAGGGAGACAGGGAGATAAGGATTCGGGTCTGTTCTGGTCTGGTGATAGGAAGTGCTGAATGGGAGCTACAACTAATACATTTCTAGATTATTGAAATGAAATAAAGGAGCTCATACCTGCTGAAGAAGGAGAGTTGCTGATACTTGTCCCCGTTGTTGATGTAGCTTGCTAATGTAGAGTCCCTGCTGTTGCTGTAGCTGGTGCAGAAGCCCTGTGAGAGAGAGAGTGAGAGGTCTGGTTTGAAGATTGGTAGAGTGACAGAGTGAAGGAACGGATTGCTGAAGACTAAAAGGTCGGATTGATTAGAGGTCAAAAAAGAGGATTGAAGGATTCAAGAGTCGGATGAAGAGTAGGGGCGAAGGGGTGGATCCGCGTTCCGGAGGTGGAATGCAGTCTTGAAGGCTGCCGACGCTGGCAGAACCATCGACTTCGGTCGAATAATGACCGACGTCAGCGGCTGCAGAATGGAGATAGAGGCTAATTTTAGCCTTTCGCCCATTCTTACACGCTGTCAGGTCAAAGGGCCGTGGGAAAACGGTCGGGAGGGTCTAAAATAGGTGTGGGAGAATGAAATGGGGGTCATAAATGGGTCATAGGGTGGATGAAGGGAATCTAAAGAAGGGCATCCTAGGGTGGTGAGGTGGCATGAGTGAGGTGGCATGGGGAGAGAGAAAAAGGATTTTATTAATTTAAAATAGCTAATTATTTTAAATTAATAAGTGTGTAGGGGGTTAGGAGTGGTTAAGTGAAATAGGACGAAGGGGACCAAGGGGGGAGAGGACGAGGAGGATGACCAAGGGAGTAGACATGATTTTGGTGTCTACATAGGTATTACAAACTCCAATGTATTCCTTATGTCCTTGTTGATGGAGTATTATTTAGAAAGGATATGAATGGAGTTATGTTAAGATGTATTGAGGATGATCAAGTTCCTAAGGTACTCTAAGAATTTCATGATGGCCCATCAAAAGGACATTTCTTTACAAGGACCACAACCATAAAGATAATGCAAGGGGGATAATATTAGCATGAATTATTCAAAGATTACCACCAATGGGTAAAGAACTATGAAAAATGCACTTATTTCACTAGCAAACAAAAGTCAACAGCCTTTCCTCTTAGGGCCATTTAGGTAGATCAACCATTTTCCCAATGGGGACTAGAATTTATAGGCATGATCAATCCATCGTCGAGTGTAGGATATAAGTGGATCCTCATAGCAATAGATTACTTCATGTGATGCACTAAAGCAATTTCACTAAAAGATTCTATGGAAGTGTCAATTTTGGATTTTATGGATAACATCATGTCAAGATTCAATGTACCCCATACCATTATCTCTGATAATGCTAAAGCTTTCATGGGTATATAAGTCAGTGAATGGGCCATCAAGAATAATGTGTATCTAATCACTTCTAATTATTATCCTTAGGGTAATGGCTTAGTTGAGTTAACCAACAAGAAACTTATTAGGATTATTAAGAGAATAATATAAGATAACCAAAGATCTTGGCATACAAAGTTAAAATCAACATTTTGGGCTGATACGATCACCCCTAAGAGAGCCATAAGAAATTCACTTTTCATGTTGGTATATGGAAGAGAGGCTCAAGTCCCACTATCAATCAAGCTACCATATCTTGAGCTCAATCACCAATTGGGCTTGATTGATAATGATGCATTGATGATAATATTGGATGAGCTCATAGAACTTGAAGAAATTAGGAACCAAGCAATGAAGGTCTTGGAAGCTAATTAGGCCCAAACCAAGAAGACTTTCAATAAAAAGGCATCTGAAAGGAAATTTAATGAAGGAGTTATGGTCCTTAAATGGGATGTAGATAGGGATAAATTGGGCAGGCATACCAAATTTTATGTAATATGGAGTGGTCCATATATTATTACTCAATGCAAAGGAGCCAACACATTCCAAAACTCTAAGCTTGGTGGAGAAGAACTACCTATCCTAGTTAATGAGATATACCTCAAAGCTTGCTTTTGAGGTAGGAATTCATTCAAAAAAAAATAGATTTTGTACATAGTAGTGTTAGAGATGCCTTTTAATAAGAGCTTTTACATAGGTCGGCTCATTAGGATTTTTTATTTCCTTAGGTTTTTACTTATTTTGTTTGTATGTGTTTTTCCTATTTTGTCGTGTCTAGGGAGCTTCCAGTATATTCATCCCTAGGTTAAAAGTTTGTCAAATCTAATGATTGACTCCATGCCCAATGTCTATAAGGATACTGGATTGAGAATGATTAGCAAGTAATCACCCAGCAGAGGTCACAAAAAAATGTTGATATTTTTGCCTCAAAAATATCATTACATATTAAACCCTAAGGGAGACCCCATTTGATTTTTTTAGAAAATACCTTGAAACCATCGAAAACTCATTTTCCCCTTTTTGAACTACATAATTCAAAACTCTAGATGCATTTTACATGGTTTCAAATGTGCAAATTGCTTCCCAAGCTCCATATCCTGCAAAGTACCCACATTCCACACATAAAAAATCTAGAACACAACGTAGACTTTGCATGTTTACAAATATGTAAAATGCATGATAGGCTCCACATCCAAAAATATATCCAATTCATAACTCGACATGCACTTTTCATGATTACAAATGTGCAAAAGTCATGGTACGATCTAGATCCCACAAAACATACATACCCCCTTCCATGAAAGTTAGAATCTAAAGTGGACTTTACATGTTTGTAAACATGAAAAGTGCATGGTGAGTTACACCTTATGCTAAACCAAACCATTAACCCTAGTAGACATTAGACCTTTGTTTTGTACCTTTAAGTTCTACCACCAATCACCATAACTAAATTAATTATAAGATTTTATATATAAATTAAGTCATTAGGGGAATTGTTTATTCATAATTAAATTTTCCAAGTGTGTTTTTTGAACTTTGACATTGACCCGTGCCATGACATCAAACCTCAAGCCATGTGCAATCAAGTACCTATCTAAGACTACAACTCTCAAGCCACATCATGCACAATATTTTCCTTGAAAATTTTGCCATAATTTCCATAGTTTGAAATGTTTTCAAGATTTTTTCCATTTTATATGAAAAGTGTTTAATATTGTGATTTAGGAATTTGACTCAAGAGAGGATGGTTAGTATGGTGTTAGTTTTAAAATGAAAATAAAATGAAAGAAACACACTAGCTAACATAACATCTCTAGGCCTAGACACTAGGGAGAGCTTAGTTAACACACATGAATAAAACACACAACTAAAATGCAAAATAAACCCTCTTTTACCTTCCTTGGAAGATCTAAAATGCTTGTTGTAGTGGCTTACTTGGCTTGTGCTCATGTAGTCCTTGGCAATGGAAGCTTGGCTACCTCCATCTCTCCTTGTCACCTTTTGCTTGTGGATTGGATTGGCTCGGAATCAATTTGGCATGGTAACACTAGTTACATGAAGCTCTTAGAACCAATCCTGCATTATAACTTTGCATAATCATGTCTTATAAATGATGTTCATGGCCTCTCTATTTATAAACTTTTGAGAATGTCTAAAATTACCCTGAACTGTCCATCTCAAGAATGAGATGTGTGGTTGAGGATTAATTTAATTTTTAGAATTAAGTTTTTAATTATCCTCATCATGACATTGGAAGAAGGGAAAATTAAGAGGCATGGAGGGCATCATGGAAGGCATTGATGACACAAGGAGGGCATTGATCCTGATATTTGTGGCATTTATGGCCTAGGGATGTCTTTCCAAGAAATGAGGTGACTTGATTATGTAGATATTCAATATTCATCTCTAAAAACAAGTATTCAACAAGTTTCCATGGAATTATTAATTAAGCCTTGATTTTGATTAATTAGCTCTTAAGCATGCTTAAGCACTTTGTACACAAATTACTTAAATTGATTAGAATGCCTTGTTATTGGTCTAAAATTGATTAGATTGGAATTGGAAGGTGATGTCAGATGCATGGTATCTATTATCCCATTTAGGATGTTATCAATAGAAAATAACAAAGGCACATGTTTTGTGTAGAAGATTTGATAGGAAAGAGCAATCCAGAGCACCTAAGTGCAAAATTGGCATTTTGACTTAGAATGATTTGATCAAAGTTAGCTAGCCCATGAATTGCATTACCCCATTTAGGGATACCCTATCCATAATCAACACTTCACTATATCGGGTTTAAAGATTTTAATGTGTTTTAGAGCTTTGTAGACCAAATTATACATTTTAGTGGAAATTGGTCAAAATCTTGATTGGAGGTTATCGATGGCCAGTTTTATGTGTCTACAAATCTATTTCCATAAAGTTACCATTGCTAGTTTGGCATCATTTTAGGGTTCTTTGTGTATAAGCATTGGTAGAATTTGTTGCTTGTGTAGTCATTCTTTCCAAAATATTGTAGTCATAGTTTTAAGGTTTCCCTAGGGTTTTATTTTAAAAAAGTATCATCATAAGGGTTTTGTATTTTTCCTAAAAAATGTTCATCATCTAAAAACCCTTGATTTTTTCCCTCTTAATTTAACAATCAAAGCTTAGGGTTCTCCCAATACAAAGAATATTACCAAGTGTATACTTCCCATTTAAACCAACAAATATTCCACAACATCTTCTAGCAACCCTATGGACTAGGGACCTATCTCAAACACCCTA
Organism: Torreya grandis; assembly: GCA_037957365.1. Lineage (NCBI taxonomy): Eukaryota > Viridiplantae > Streptophyta > Pinopsida > Cupressales > Taxaceae > Torreya > Torreya grandis. The sequence continues at coordinate 5,862,438 of JARHVA010000004.1, forward strand.
GAACTACATAGGTTTTACCCTTGATCAAATAAACTTTGACCCCTATGAGCTTCCAAGTCTTTAGGGAGAGTGGACCTACCCCATACACCTTCCATATCTATGGAAATTCCACCTGATTCAAGCACCTCCTAGTTTTATGGAACTTTAACCTGCTTAGAGCACATCCCATATTTGTTAGAGGATATAATTTCTTTAAACACCTATAGTTCTCACCAACTTTCACAGTTCATTTCTCATAAGCAATAATATCAATTTTTATGTATCCTAAGGAAATGAAGTTCAAATCCAAAGGCCCTAAAGTGAATCCTAGTTTGGAGTCTAATGTTGTAGAAATAATAGATATTGATTTAGGTCATATTGACCTAGGAGATTTTTGGGCTCGAATAGATGTAGATTTTAAGAATGATGGGGTCCAGAGTATTTATGACTCTAGCCTCCCACAAGATGTAGCCTTTCAAATATCAGTTTAGAGCCCCAAGTTGGTGATTATAATGTCCCACACTATGATCTTGATAAAAGAGAGGTTTAAAATGAGAAAGGGGAAAATATTTTGAATCTAGACCTTGATTTTATCAACTTGGTATTTGCAATCCTAGAAATTGAGAGTTGCCTAGATATAACTCCACATACATCCACACAATTATATGAGGATAAATGAGATGGGTGTCAAAAAATAATTGATAAATAGTGGCTCAAGTCTCCCAAGCATTCCTCTACTAGGTTACCAAAGATTATTTATAGGCCTAATTTCATTATTGAGGTAGGGAATATTATCATACTATTGCACCAGGTCACTAGCAGTCTTGATATCAAGTGTTTTCAAGAGTTGATGTACCAATACACCTAGGTAATCTCATAAAATAATCAATACATTCATTGGGACCAATTAATAAGTGATTCCATCCACAAGCAATTGATGGAGGTACAAACAATAGACAAATTCTATATGACCTCCTACATTGTATACATTTTGGCCAAAGGAAGACTATTCCCAAACCTTAACATAGTTCTTAAGAAGATAAATAGAGTATATAATTACTACCCTGACCTCACATTAGAGGCTAGTAAGGTTTCATTTCAAATGAGTAAATGATGATTTCATTTATTACATCATTATCATGTTTGATAAAGAGCTTGGAAGAACAAGGTTGTCAAACATAGTAGTGGATGAACTCAACAAATGGGGTTCCTATTTCATATAGCTCCCCACCTTTTCTTATATTAGGGTAGTTGGGTTCAATGGTTATCCCTACACCCTTCCCCAATATTTTAGCAATAAATGGGAAATTTTGGAGTTGGTTAGACAACTCATAGAGACTCATAAGCTCCTCTCCAATAGGCACAAGGTAGGGATACATTTCCAAATTTCCATTGGCCAATACACATGCCAATACCTCTTTAAGGCCAAATGTCCTAAGGTTGAAATGTGCTAGATGAAACTATAAACTTCAAAGTCCAAACCATTCTTTGATGTATATGGAAATATTAACACATTAGCACTTGTTACATATGCTCATGTGCGATACTATGAAGATTATTGGGAAGATTTTGGTGATGAGGAAGTATTCAAAATGAGGGGTTATTCTAAGATGTCCCTTAAAAAAATCAAAGATTATGATTTGGCACTAGTTCCAAATGACCTTATAGATGATGACACTAGAGTCGACCCAATATATTACACACAAGTCATCACAAAACCCATTCCACTAGTAAGGTGCTCAACTCCAGAGTTTTTGTCTCTATTTGATAGAACGACCTATAATTAACAAAACTATCAATTGGTTTAGGAGTAAGGGAGTACAGGTCACCAGGGAAATGGTTGGGTTTAGAGAAAATATTTTAAAGCTTAAGGCTGAGGGGATCACTCACTTTGAAGAGGGTTTAGGAGAATCATCAGAGGAGCTTGAAAATAAAAAGAAGAAGAAAAATACTAAGGAAAATAAAGGGGATCCAATAGAGAGGAAGAAGTCACAGATCAACCAATATATCTTTCACCTAAAGATAGAATAGTAGGAGAGGCTTCTACAACTTATATTCCCATGACTATCATCATGACAACCCCCATGTCTATTAGTCTCCCCTTTCTTACCTATATGCTTGAGAGGTTTCAACACCTCCTCCTCCTACTTCTACTCCTCCACTATCTTAGGTTTTAGTAGCTCCAATTTCTAGTCCATCTCTTGCTTCCACTCCCCCTACATCTGTAACTTCCACTTCACCTTCCATTTTAACCATAATAAGCCAAGTGAAACCAACACAATTAAGTCAAGTAGATACTCAGGGTCCCCCATCAATGGAATCTCAATTTTCCACTCCACTTTCCCTTCCTCTAATTTCACCTTCCCCTTTCATTCCATTCCTTCTTTCCATTCCATTCATAATCCCTTCCATTTCATCCCCATTAATCTCCAACACCACCTAATATTACAAAGCCATAGACTTAGTCATCCTGAATTCAACCCTGTAGGCTACCATAACTGTTGAGGTAAGTACTATTTCACTTTCATCTCCACTCACTTTCTTCACATCATCAACCCTGAGGGGTCCCACACATTTGATTGAAAAATTTAGTACTTTGGCTTCCACCCTTCCACCTATCCCAAAATTCACAATCCCTATGTCTATTCCACCTTCAACTTCACCAATAGACACAATTATTTATATTTCCTCTACCTCATCCACTTTCAATGTTTCCATAGCACCTTTAGTAGAGAGTGGAACAACATAGGTGCTTGATGCAAACATTGATATTCAAACTACTAATGAAAGTGAACATTCAAAGGCACTTCCTGAGCAACCAATAATATTATCCTTCCAAGATTTTGTAATGGTTATAGTGTCAGCTAGTGGACCTATATCAGCTACTAATTCTTTGGTGGCAGTGCCAAAACAACAAGAGGATTCCCCTAGTTAGCTAGCCTAATCAGTAGGGAAGAAGAGAAAGTAGATTACTGATCCTAGTACATTGGAATTTGGTCTCTTAGAGGTCAAGAAGAAGTCCCAACCTACTCATAGGACTCTCTCTAGGATATTCAAAGATGACAAGGGATAGAGGTATGTTGAAATTGTAGTCCCTCTACTAGACAAATAAAAATAAAATCTTATGGTGGGGGATTATAAGATTTTCAAAATTCACCTTGGATGGTTGACAAAAGAGGGGATCAAACATGATGTGCAATATGACATAAATTCTCTCTTAAAAATAATTGATCATGACAAAGCCACCAAGGATGAATTAAATAGAAAGGTCGATCAACTTATAGATGCATTAAAATAATTTATGTAGCCTAATGAATCATCACAACAACCATAGGTCGTATAACCAATTAGTTAGTTTTTGAATCAAGATTTTATTGATTCAATCTAAGAGATGGATCATATGGGAAGGGATACAAAAGAATGGTCATAGGAATTGATCACTAAGGGCAATAAGGTCATTTTATTAATGATTCACCACTATGAAATGATCAGAGAAAGAGAGAATACCTTGAAAGAATAGGTCAATAAATATGAAGGAGAGATTCAGACTTTTAACCCGTATTATCCCAAATTAATAGCTATAAAATAAATTGATATGGACACCCTCATTACCAAGAAGATACTAAAAAATGATGCTAAGAATGAGGAAATACATAGGGATACTCAATTTTGGATAATAGTGCCAACAAAATGTGCTCACCAAGCCAAGATAACACATGACAAGGAAATTGATGTATTATATGACATTGATGGTATGATGAACATAATATCATGCCAAATAATAGATAATGAAAATAATCTCTTTTAGGTGGAAGAGGCCCAAAATATTTCAAGGAAATAGTTGAGAAAGAATCTGCAAGGACATAGTCTTCACTCTGAGTTTCATCCATGACTTTCTTAGGTATGAAAGAGTAATTGATAAGATGAGAACGAAAATTCATGGAATAAGGAATTTTAGGAAAGAATTATTTGACATTCAAGCAGATTGTGTAGCCTCTAATATATACTCTTGTGGGCTGGATCCATAACAAAGACAAGAAAATTTCAAAGCTTTTGATGCATATGTTGAAAAATTGTAGGCCAAGAATGAGAATAAGGTTGAAGAGATTATGCATATTGATTAATTTCTCTATATTGAATATTTTCAAATTTGGTAATGTCATTTGTAATTTCATTTGCAAAAAACATTGTGAGTTATAATTAAGAAGAAACAACTATTTTTTATATCTCTTTTTGAGAAAGAGAAAACATATTTTACACTTTATATTTTTTGATAATGTGAAAGTTGTAAAAAGTGGGGTTTCAAATTACACTTTCCATTTTGACAAGTATAAATTGATAAAAGTGTAAAATCATGGATTTAAAAATGCAAGGTTCATTTAGACAAAGTGATATTACTTAAAGTTATAAGTCTCACTTATGTTTTTCAAGTTAGGGTTTTACATGAAAAGTAACTTGGATTTATTCAGAGTTATCTTTGGACACCCCCCATTCTGCATGAAGAGATTTTCTTAGCTGCGAAAGGTGAAGAAGTGTTGCATGGAAAATCTTCTAGTTCTAGCCATGCCATTCTATGTCAAGGATCATGTCTAACTCTTACATGCCATTTCCAATTGTTCTACAAGTCCAAGATGCCAGATATAGAAGAACTCACCTCTCTTTTTCATGAAGATTCTAGATCTGCATGGTTTCTCTTATTGGGCATTCGAGTTTTGATAACTACTTCTCATATATGAGATATGTTTGTATAAAGATGGGTAAATCTCATGGCCCAAATCATCTTTTTTTGTTATAGAATATAATTTATGCATTTTGGATCTATTTTCTACAAGCTGTAACCTTTGGGACATAAATAAATTAAATATTTTCCCTTATTATATGAGAAATCTCTGTGTATGTCAGTTATTTGAGTATTTATGGAGTTTTTGTTTCTCATTTCAGTCATAAGACATTCAATTTTGGTATTTTTCCCTTCTAAAAATATTATTTGATTAAAATAGAGAACTCTTTTCCCTTTTGTGAGAACAACTAAATATTGCCTCTGGTTTCTCATTTGTATGAGTTTGTGCTGAACCCATTTCAATATAATTATCTATTCCATAATGTTTATCAAGAAAACATTAAGACCCACTAAGATATCTGGTGCAATCACCATTTTAAGTTTCATAAAGTTTTAATATTTCTGTTTTCCTATCAAAATTTCAATTTAGGAGAAAAAGACATTAAAAGAACATAATTTATATAGAGTTGGTATCCTTCAAGTTGCATCAGATATAGTGAAAGGAATCCAACATTTTATAAAGGTTAACCTCAACTCACCAAAGTCCCATGGATTAGAGGTTTTCCAATTATATCATTAGGTATTGCATGGCAAACTATTCCACATCACAATCCATGCAAAACTTATGTGATAATAGGTATACATATTCAAATTGGACTGACACTATATAGAATCTTAAGTCTACTTCTGGATATAGTTTCTCCCTTAGTTTATGTCCTATTAGTTGGTCAAGAAATAAATAGAATGCTATTGATTTATATTCTATATAAGTAGAATACAAAGGAGCTATTAATTCTACTATTGAGGCTATTTTGCTTTAGGGGATTCTCATTGAGTTTGGCATCCATTTTAGATGACCAATAGTCATCTTCTATGACAACCAAAGTATAATTTAGATATGTATAAATATGGTCCTCCATCAATGAACCAAGAATATTGAGATTCATATGCATTTAACTTGGGAGTTCATCCATGAGCAAGTCATTGATCTTTGTTACATTTAGATAATAGAGCAAATTGTTGATATATTCACCAAACCCTTCATTGAGAATAAGTATATTCATTTGATATATCTTTATGGGTTCGTATAGCTTTAGCATCCTCCTCTAGGGGGAAATTTTATTATACTTGGTTACCTCATCAGGCCTTTGATTTGGGACCCAATTATACTATCGATATAAGCTATGCTTAAGGGGGCTGTTAGTGTAAGTTTTTATTCCATTTAATAGTTTTTTCTACACGTGTTTGTTTAACTTGATTAGTTGTTACTTAGGTGACTTTTTAGGTCATTATGAAAGATAATCCCATATTCATGAGGAAGAGAAGACATGTTTATATTTCATCTATATAATGTACCTTTCTAAAGCTTTTATGGCTAATGATGTTAATGCTAATAGTATAATCTTTTGATTGCCAAGTAATTAATTTGTCTTGGTCATGTTTGATTTCACTGATACATAGGCAATATCATCATACATTTGACCCTATCTAATTTACCCTCGATTGTGGCCCACTCCAATAAAAAACACTTTGGGTATAGTACCTCTTCCTAAAGGAAGACAAAATATTTGATGTAGATGGATCTATTAAAAATATATGCTATAAATGGTTCCATATAAAAGTTCAAAGCACATTTGGTATCAAAAGGTTTTTCTTAGGTACCTAGCATTGACTATACCAAGACATTTTCCCCAGTTGCTAAAATGAACTCAATCTAACTCACTCTTACCATTACTGTAACACATTGCCATGATTTTCATTAGATGGATTTGAAGAGTGAATTTATTTATGGTGTTTTCAAAGAGGAAATATACATAAAACAACCATAAGGATTTGTGGTATAATCTTTCTTAGTTTACAAACTTTAGAAATCTATTTATTGTTCACTCCAAAATCTTCTCCCGACTATATTCATGAGATTGAATGTTTTGAGAGAAAAGTAGAGGACAATGCATGGGAAAAAATATCCCCTAATTAATTTTAACATTGATGTTGAATCAATCTAAGGATTGAGAAATTTAACCAAATTTACTCTAAGAGCATGAAGTGTTACCATGAGATTTCTAGTGTCTGTTTGATAGTGCTTTAGATTCATGCTAGCTGATTCAACCTTGGTTATTGATTGTTATTGAGTTTGACTTTACTAATTTATAAAAATAGGGGAAAAGTGTTTTATTTCTAAAATAATCATAAAATAGAGGGGAAATAAGGGTAGAAAAGAGATTTCTAGTCAAAGGAATACCAATGCTTGAGAACTAAAGTATGCCAAGTCAAAGTTATACCACCATATGCCTAATTCAATAATTATATAAAATTTTATAGTGGGAATATTATAAGGGACACATATATGAATATTCAACTTACAGGTCCTTCATTGAAGATAAAGACCCAAAATAGTTATAGTGATAACACATAAATATTTTGAAACACTTTATACCTCAAAGCACATAAAGCATAGTGTTCAAAAGTAAATAAGAAAAAACTTGCAAGGAACTAAACTATCACAAAATCAATCTAATTTCCATATTAATCTCTGTAAAATAAGCATAAAATCAATCCTCTTGCACAAATATAGACCCAAAAATAGAAATTATGAACAACATTCTTGAGGCATAAGACAAAGTCAAACAAGTAGATATTTTATTATAATTTTGATAGATTTTCATTACATAAAAATGTCGACCTATTATACATTACAAGAGTGTTACTTATATAGATAATTTAATCCCATGGAGAAATAAATCTTTATATCAATAGGTGGTTGGAGATGACAATCAATTTCAAATATATTATGAGCTTTGGTTCAATTCCATTCCACTCAATTTGTAACTGATCCTTATGCTCTGAATGTCAACACCTTGTTGATTGTATTTGTATTCAATTTCAAATGGCACAAAGTCATTGAAAATTAATAAGGCAATGAAGAGCCACATAATAAAGCCCATGTTAACTATGTTTAGAATTGAATTTTGGGGGCTATTTATCATTTGAATTATCTTGGGACTACCAAACCATCATGCCTTATGCAGATAAAAACATTCAATTTGTGATTGATTTGATGAACATGCCATCCATTTCTTGACTTTTAAGGTCCTTGGAATAATTTTCCACTTAAAATGATTTGAATTTTGTTGTTTATGTTCTTTTAGTTGGTAAGAAACCAACTTCACTTTGACTGTGATTTTAAATTGGACATAATCATTTTTTAAGTTTTGACGACTTTGATAGCTAGACAATCCATCAATCTTAGTCCCATCTCTTAGATCACGTCATTGGGTTTATGTGTCACTCCCTCAGTCTTCCATTTTCTATTTTCCCTAGCCTTTGATATGTTATAAGCTCGGTCAAGTTTATTCTGCATCTTCTATATGGTAACCTTCCTCACATTATTTACCACATTATGTTCTTAGGGATTTTTCACCTGTCAAAAATCTAACTACTTGGGCTCTATCTGCACTTTCTTAGGATTGCTTTAGCTTTTTGCCTTTTCTTAAATGTGAATTTCAGTCCACATGGTAGTTTCATATTCTTCCATGGCTTTGATTCTATTACCTTTGATCTTTGGATGTATTTGAGCCATTTATATCTGCACTAATCCTTGATCTTCAATCCCTTATCCACATGTCCACCTTGCATGACCCTATTGGGCTCTCAAATTTGCTTTGAATAATAAGTTCCCTTAGGTCCTAGGCTCCCGTAATGTCACCACAAGGTAACAATATGGGCCTTCAAGCCTATGGGACTATGTATAGTCATCTGATAGCTTTTGCTAGACTGGGCTCCTATGATGTTACTATGTGGTGACATCATGGGCCTTCAGGGTCATAATACTATGTATAGTCCCTTGACTACTTCTCACTAGAATGGGATATCACTATGTTATCACATGGAGATATTATAGACCTTTAGACTCGAAGGACTATGTAGATCGATGATCGACTATGGATGAGTCTCAGGCTCTCGCTATGTCACCACATGGTGACATCACGGGTCTTCAAGGCTCAAGAGTTTTGGGATTGACCATCAACCCCTGTTGGGCTAAGTCACTAGTATTGTGCCATGTGTCATAATTTTGAGGCCCAAGTGTTTCATGCTTTAGCCAATTTATTACCAAATGATAAAAAGTTGAAAAGTCATGATGGGGCAGCCAAGGTTATGACTGGGTCTCAGGAGAAGTCTTTAAATCTTTAAAAAAAGGAAAATGAGGCAAAAGAGCCTTCAAATACATGATTAATATGCTAGCCCAAATAAATCAATCTTGATAATAAACAAAGTTAAACTCAATTTTATTGTTAGGTGAAATGTAAACTCGACTAAAATAAAAGGTGATTCTCATAGATTTAAACATAAACTAACATAATTAAATCAAATAAACATAGATAAGACCATTTAAAAGCACAAAATCCCAAGAAAGGATTTGGACCAAGTCAAAAAGACATTTACTTGCCTGATTAATTCATGATTAAAGACTAATATCTAATGAAATGAATCATTTGAAAGGCTCATTTAAACACATTAAAATCTAAAGTCTATAGACCCCTAAATTTAGCCACTGATAACCTCCAATCAAGCTTTTGACCAATTTCCACCCAAAATGCACAATTTGGCCTAAAACACTAAAACACGCTAAATAATGTGAAATTGATATATTCAAGTGCCAATTTTGGCTAGGGTATCCCTAAATGGGGTAATGCAATTTATGGGCTAGCTAACTTTGATCAGATCATTCTGAGTCAAAATGTCAATTTTGCACCTAGGTGCTCTCGATTGATCTTTCCTATCAAATCTTTTACATGAGGCATGTGCCTTTGTTATTTATTATTGGTAACATCATAAATGGGAATACAATTCTAATGCATTTGACATCACCTTCCAATTCCAATCCAGTCAAATTTTAGACCAATAATAAGACATTCTGATCAATTTGAGTAATTTGTGCACAAAGTGCTTAATCATACTTAAGAGCTAATTAACCCAAATCAAGGCTTAACTAATAGTTCCATAGAAAATTGTTGAATATTTGTTTTTAGAAATTAATATTGAATATATGCATCATTAGGTGACCTCATTTCTTGGGAAGATAGCCCTAGGCCATAATGCCACAAATATCAGGATTCATAGCTCATTAATGCCTTCCATGCCTCTTATTTCCCCTTTTTCCAATGTCATGATGAGGATAATTAAAAAATTAATTAAAAAAATTTAATTAATCCTCAACCACACATATCAATCTTGAGATGGATGGTTCAGGTTGATTCTAAACATTCTCAAAAATCTATAAATAGGAGGCCTCACAACATCATTTCGAAGCCATTTTGGTGCAAAGTTATAATGCACAAATATCTTCAAGAAAACATTGATATTAGTGTTACCATGCCAAATTGATTATAATTCAAGCCAAGTCACAAGCCAAAGGTGGCAAGGAGAGATGGAGGTAGCCAAGCTTCTATTGCCAAAGACTTCATGAACACAAGCCGAGCAAGCCACCACTACAAAGGCATTTGGAGCATGGATGGAAGGTGAAGGAATTATTGTGTTTCATTAATTAATTTTTAGTTATGTTTGTCATTTTATTTTGTTAACTAATCTCTCCCTAGTGTCTAGGCCTAGAGATGTTATGTTATTAGTGTGTTTATTTCATTTTAGAACTAACACCATACTAACCATCCTCTCTTGAGTCATTTTCCTAGATCACATAATGGCATGCTCGGTGGGACTAGATGCATCTCACAACTAAAAAAGACTATTTTGTAACTCTAAAATATCCATTTGGACCCTTAAAACTCATGTAAATTGATTTTCTAACTTTATTTTGCCATTTTTATTCACCACAATTTTACACAGTAACCAATGTTGACAAGTAAGATTGACATCAGTTACCTAGCTTAACTGACATTAATTGGAAAAACTAACATCGATTACATACCTATCAAGATGGTCATAGTGGTATAATCGATGTTGATTAGATAACCAACATCAGTTAGCCAAAGTAATCATCCTCGATGGTAATAACTGATGTCGGTCACTATGTTTTTCCAAAAACATAGACTTGAGAGATACTTTTTCAAAGTTCATTATTTCAAGATAAAAAGAGATTCAAAGCTAAAAGACATGCTAACATGTTGAATTTGAGTTGTGAAGGGTAGTGTTATGCTACCCAAATCATGTCAAAACATTTTGAGCCTTTTAAGTCTTTGAAGCATAACATTGACCACATCATTCAAGTATTCTTATGCCATTAGGTTGCTCAATTTGTTTCAAGACTTATTTACCATTATATCAAAACCATTTGTTTCAAACCATTTTGTGTATACCATTTACACCTTTGTCATGTGTTGTCATGCTGTCTGATCTTGTCTAGCTTGTTTGGTCAAATCCTAGTTTTCAACATTGAGTTTTCAATTAGCCTTGTTAAGTTTGGATCCAAACATTGATTGATTTCTATTTAAGCCTCAATTCATGGGGATGATACATAAGTATTTATCTTTTGGGTTGCATAACTTCTATTAATTGATTACCCAAAATTAAGAACTATTGAGGGTTTGTTTGTTTAATGCCTATCCTCATCATTGTTTGTGCCTTTATTTAGGATAACACATCCTTTTTCAAAGAGCCTTTTGTCTTATGCCTTATGCCAATTGATCATGTTTATGTTTGATTCTATGTTCTGGGTCTATGTCAAAGTTTTTTCTAAACTCATTAGATTAAATTAAGTCACAACAATCTTTGTTTTAAATCTAGCTTTTGACGTTGTTTGGCCAAAAGTCCTAACATACATATTTGTTTGAGCCTATCTTTTGACTCCACGTTTGGACAAAAGACCTAACAACTCAAATTTTACTTTTCCTAGTTTAGACCTTGTTTGGAACACTTTGACCTAGACCTTTAGAATGTTGGTTTTTATTCAGACACTTGACCTTTTGTGCATATGACATTTGATGTTAGACGTTTGACATTAGGCTATCTTATGCCAAGTCTTAACACAAACCATTTTGGAGATACAACTCCACTTTCAAACCATATTGGAGATACAACTCCACCCCTTTGACCAAGTTAGACCAATTTTGAAGCATTTGTCCTTTAGACATAGTTTTTAAGAGTTTGTAGAACTCAAAGTGTTTTTGTTTTCAGAGCTTTCATTATTTACATAGATATGTCTCGCTACACTTATGGTGGAGTCACTTACAATCCAAATTATGATAGAATGGCTGCACAAAATGACTTTTATGGCTTTTGTCAAGACCTAAATGATGCTAATATGGTTTGTGAGATAGATTTCTATCTACCTCATGTTAATCATCCATGGAAACAAAGTCATGAAGCAACTTACGATCCAACTCGAGACCTTGATTGGTATGAAGAAGCTTTTAAGGAGGAATTTAAAGAACCAACTATAGATAATGTTATTTGGGATAAAAATCCATACCCTCTTTACAAAAATTAGTACATGGAACACAATCAAGAACCAACTTATGAGCCAACTCAAAACTGGGATGATATGATTTATGAGGAAGACTTGGATGCTTTTGCTTGTGCAAGCAATCAAGTTTCACGATGTCACTTAGTTATCCAATCATCAGCTACCCCTAACCTTCCTTTGGATTATATGAGCTATCAAGCTCCATAATATCCAAGGAATACCATTTTTATACCAGGACCTCATCCTTTGGTTTGTGCAAGAAATCAAGCTCCACAATACCCCTTCATCATTTTAGGACCTAGTCCTTTCCCTTGTGTGAGCAATCATGCTCCACAATGCCCTATTTTTACCATCTTAGGACTTTGTCCTTTGGATCATGTGAGAAATTATGCTCTAAAATGCCCTACCATTATCCAACCGTAAATCATTCCTCATCTAGTACCAATCCCAACCAAACCTCAACTAATCCAACCATTCAAAGACCAAGTTGTGTTCAAAATTGGTATTTTTTAACTCATTAGAAACCAAGGCCAAGAAAACCAACCAATCCAAGATGTTTCTATTGAACCAACCACTTGTGATAAGTCAACCTATGATGAATTGCCTATTAATGCTACACTAGTTGTCAAGGAGTCTCACACTGACGAGCCAATATTTGTTGAGTCACTTCTTAAAGATTATAAATACCTTTGGGAAAATCATTATCTTGACTATATGCCTATTTTTTAAGAGCCTCCTATTGATAAGCCAGTCTCTAAAGAGTTGTCTCTTGACCTATTTATGATCTTAGAGGAGTTTCACTTTGACAAACTAGTCTTTGTGGAGCCCATTATGCCATCACATGATATTACTTATCTACTACCAAATATTTAACAAGACATCATTGTAATAGAGTACCTGTCAGATGAAGAATTAAAGTTAGAGTTAGCTTTTACTCTTGGATCAACATCATATTTAGCATCAAAATTATAATCAGAATCAACATCAGATTCAAAGTCCCTTGAGTTAGAATAAGATTCAAAATAAGAATATGTTCATGATTATTACAACATTGGTTTTGCATGCCTTACAGATCAATTAGAATACATTTGTGATCCTTCTAAATTTTTTGAAGATGAGTACTTTAGCTTTGACACAAGTTATCCTAGTATCTTCTATGAGGATTGTGTAGCCTCTCCCCTTTCTATTATCATTTCATAGGCTATTAACATCAACCAAGATAGTCATATCATCAGCATTCTATCTCCCATAGGTGTCGATTGGGATAGATAGAATCACACTTTATTGAAAGGAATCCATGGTGACGTAGTAGTTAAAGAAAATCAAGGAGACCAAGACCACATTCATGTAGCAGAAGAGCACTCTCCTATTGAAACCTTTTTAGAGGCACTAGGGGACAATCAAAGTCAAAAGTCAGCATCTTCTAGTGAAACTTTTTTGGAAATGCTAGAAGACAATCAAAGTCAAAAGTTAAAATTCCTTAGTGAAACCTTCTCAAAGGGCTACGAGACAATAAAGACAACTTCATTGGTGAAAAACTCTTTGATGCACCAATAGCTGAGCATGAACATTTTTCACTACTTGATGAAGACAAAATCAAAGATAAAATAAAAATAGCTTCTAATCTACAGCGTAATCAGATGTTATTTACTCTCAAGATCAAACAATAAGAAAGTCTAGTGGTCCTATCAAGAGAAAAAGTCTTCATCCCTTCCACAACCCAAAATATGTTGAATCTGGCATCAACAACATTACGTGTGACTAAAAGTCCTGATCTTCATTTGTTTCCCCACCATTATACATTCCATTATCATCTACCACTCCAATCAAACCTACCATCCATTATTTATCCTTGTTTACCATCTATGGCTGTACTTTCCTTTATAGAGGCTACAAAGATACCTTGTCTCAACATTTGAAGGAATCAAAATCAAAGACAAACAAAGATCATAAAAACATTCTTGACAACCAAATCTATAGGCCACTTTTGATAGAGCAACTATTCATATGAGGTTTGGGCTAGTAATTAACATGATCAAGTATTTTGTTTGTATCATTTCTTGATTAGGACATGCATCTCCCCATCAATAGGAACAACTAAATCAAAACCACACCCAAGCCAAAAACATGTACCATACCATTTCACATGCCATTGCCATTGTTACATATGCCTATTTACCATTATTTTAGATCTTTTCCATTTACCCCATCACTTGGGGGAAACCCTCTTACCTTTTTGATATAAAAAATCATCATTATCCTAAGCAAGACCATACCATCCTATCATTCCATTCCTATCTAGACCAAAACCTATTTTAGTCATCCTATCCAATTATGTTTTGATCTTAGTTACTTTGGTTATTCTCACACCTTTTGTGGGGGGATTCCAATCAAGTTTCAATAATGAATCTAGTTTGTTCTTAAATGATAGTCTATGAAATCAGTGTGACAATTGACTGATCAAGATGCCTTTCATCTTATTAGGTTTGTTTATGTGAGGTTGATTATAACTGCCTATGGGTAAATCAATGTTTCACTAGTCTTGCTACTAATTATAAGTACCTATAGGAAATTTTATATCATTGACCTATGGCATTGTATCCTAGTTATAACTACCTATGGGACAAATAGGGGCAACACCTTTTTATCATGCATTGCTGCATCACTTTGCCATCACTATTTTATTTTGACTGGCCATTTGCTAGATTTGAAGACTTGTTGGGACCTAGTTGGTTTCTCCCTACCTTTTATGTGGATTGAATTACTATGACTTGAGGTCATTTTGAGACTTTGTAGGTCATGATCAATTCATGCTGAGGTCACCTCAGTCCCCCTTTTCTATACGCTCTCACTATTTTATGAGCAACCTAAGCTAAAAAATCTCATCATTGTATGAGTACATATCTTGTCATTCTCTAATAAGTTAAGATACCTCAAAATGCCAAAAAAATTTATAACATTTCAAAAATCCAAAAACATTTGTCCTATCTGAGTCAAGTCAATTATTGTCGATCCACCTTACTAGGGCATTGCTATTGTTACGATGCTTTCTTTTTCTTTTGTTTTTAGGCTTTTTTGTTTGTTTGTTTATTTTGGGGTTTTTTTGTTTGTTTGTTTGTTTATTTGTTCACTTGCCTATTTGTTTGCTTTCAACACTGTTGTATTGACTCAATCTATATGTATTTATTAGGTGATTCCTTGAGCACATTTTTCTTGAGTCCATCCATATTCATATGTAAATATTATCATCATGGTTTTTATCATTGGTGCATTATTTTTGAGTGTTTATTGGATATTGGGAGTCAATATTTATGCATATTTTGGCCAAATATTCATGGTGTTCTATCATGAAGCCTACCATCACATGCTACAGTAAAAATTAGCTTCAAGAAGGTCTACAATCAATAGAGTCATAGAATTTTATCCTTGGCACCTTGGCAAATCCTTCCATCCCACCCTTGATCAAATCAACCCAATGACCATTCTAGTTATATCATTGCTAGTCAAGACATGCATCTCCTCATTGGCAGGTATAATTAAATCATTTTTACTAATCAATCTTATTCTTCTATTCATCTATTTCATCACTTTATGCCCTATCATATTTTAATCTATATTCCAATTTATATCCTTGAGTTGTTCTTTCCAATCATCCCTAACTAGGGCACAATTATCTTTAGCCAATCTAGGTCTCTTAATGATTATAACTGCCTATGGGCAAATCATTATTTTGACTTTTATTTCTAATTATAACTGCGTTTAGGTAAATCAACATCCTTTTTACATCAATGCATGAAATAATTTTATCATTTAGATTAATTTTAACCATAGGTTAATTCCACCTTTCTTCTTATTTATTTTTGAGGGACCATCCATCAACAAATGTGACGGCCACTCCCTCGAAGGGGCATCATCATAGGCTTCCTAAAAATCATTTGGAGCTTTGTTCTTCAATCATCATCTTATTTTTGGCATATACGACATCTATAATTATTTGAGAAGACATTTCTTTGCCTATAGTTTGAAATATCTTCCAAAATAGGGGCAAACTATAGACACCTAAATCTGGCCATCGATAACCTCCAATCAGGGTTTTGACCAATTTCTACCCAAAATACACAATTTGGCCTAAAAACATTAAAATGCACTAAATGATGTGAAATTGATATATTCAAGTGGAAATTTTTTCTATGGTATCGCTAAATGGGGTAGTACAATTTATGGGCTATCTAACTTTGATGAGATCATTCTGAGTCAAAATGCCAATTTTGCACCTAGGTGCTCTAGATTGATCTTTCCTATCAGAATTTTTTCACAAGGCATGTGCCTTTATTATTTTTTATTGGTAACATCCTAAATGGGAATATGGTTCCAAATCATCTGAACTCACCTTCTAATTCCAATCTAGTCAAATTTTAGACCAATAACAAGGCATTCTGATCAATTTGAGTAATTTGTGCACAAAATGCTTAATCATGCTTAAGTGCTAATTACCCCAAATCAAGGCCTAAATAATAATTCTATGAAATTTTTTTGAATACTTATTTTTAGAAATGAATATTAATTATCTAAATCATTAGGTGACCTCATTTATTGGGAAGACATCCCTAGGCCATAAATGCCACAAATATCAGGGTTCATGCCCTTCATGATGCCTTCCATGATGCCCTCCATGAATCTTAATTGCCCCTTCTTCTAATGTCATGATGAGGATAATTAAAAAATTAATTCCAAAAATTAAATTAATCTTTAACTACTCATCTCAATATTGAGATGGATGGTTTAGGTTTATTCTAGACATTCTCAAAAATCTATAAATAGGAGGCCTCACAACATCATTTCTAAGCTATTTTGATGCAAAGTTATAATGCACAAATATCTTAAAGAAGCCATTGATATTAGTGTTACCATGCCAAAGTGATTCCAAGCCAAGCCAAGTCACAAGCCAAAGGTGCCAAAGAGAGATGGAGGTATCCAAGCTTCCATTGTCAAAGACTTCATGAGCACAAGCTGAGCAAGCCACCACTACAAAGGCATTTTGAGCATGGAAGGAAGGTGAAGGAATTATTGTGTTTCTTTCCTTACTTTTTAGTTGTGTTTGTAATTTTATTTTGTTAACTAAGATCTCCCTAGTGTCTAGGCCTAAATATATTATGCTATTAGTGTGTTTGTTTCATTTTACAACTAACACCATACTAACCATCCTCTCTTGAGTCAAATTCCTAGATCACAAAGTCCAATGCAATATTTAAAAAAAAGGGGAGGGATGGGTTTAGACTTGGCATTATAATTCAACTAAATCACTTGTAAGAACAATACTAGAGAAATTTTAGACCATTTTTAAATAATGCTTTTAACAAAAAAAAAAAGAACAAACAACTAGATCAAATGATTCATTCTTTAGAGTTTGGACTAAGTTGATGCTAGGGGAATTTAAGATCAAACTTATCGAAAGAATAAAGATCCCAACCCATAAGGCATAATTTGGAGCTTGATATGGAAATGGCATGAAACCCATACAACCAATGATGAACTAAATCCAAATATGCCTAGGAGTGATGTCAATAGACCAAGTGGAGCAGACCAAACTTAAAGCATATTTGAGAATCAAAGTCCCAAAGAGGGAAACCATCCTTAGCAGTGATTTGAAGATATAAAACACCTAAAAATAAAACCATTATGGTGATACAGAGCTGAAACAAGCAATCTATTTAAATCAAGATGGTCTCCATCTAAAGAACTAAGGATGGGGTGTGTTGGTCATAACAAATGGTGACTTTTGTAGTAAAAATACTATCACATTTAGAACCTAGATTGTAATTTTTATTCATGAACACAAAATAGTCTATAATTAATCCCTTAAGTATGGTTAAAAAAGTTAATACATTAAATTCTACCCAAATAAGATACATAGTAAGGTACATATTCATCAGAATACCATCAATGTGTGGAAAAGTGATTAATTCTTTTAAATCTTTTCACATGAAATAATTTAGGCATGTCTAAACAATCATAAATTTTGAGAGGGAAAGACTTGGATATTGGCCTTGGAAGGTAATGGAATGGTCATTGTTCTATTGCCTTATAGGTGTCTATAGCCTTGATAGAGATGCCTATGGTCCCACTCAAGGCCTTACTCCACTACCATCCAAGCTAGAAAGCTTGCAGTGGAGATTGCCTAAATCACCCTTTCAAGGAAAACTTTAGATTTTGCATTTTATTATGTTTCTTTTGATATTTTATTTATTTCAAATAAATTTTCTATTTTTGTCTATTGAGGGTTGGGGATCAAGATAAGGGTATAATTATGGACTTATAAAATCCATGACTATTAACACAAACCTTAAATCATTTCAATGATTTGACCTTGTTTCAGGTATTTTTAAATTGAGTGAAATTTGATGGATTTTGACAAAGAGAGGAAACCATTCTAAATTCACTTGTTTTATTATAAATTATTGGTCTTCAATAATTTATAAGAGATGTAAAATAAATTTTTGCTAGTCTATTGACTATTCAAATGAAAACATACATTCTATTTTCTAAATTCAGATTAACACATTTCAGGGTCCTGTCCATCTATTGAAGTTTTTGACACAAATTAAATTGCTTTAATGGAATTATCCTCTTTATGCTAATTTATCTTTCTTCAATTTATGACACAATTTTGGTTCTTAGCCAAGGGCAAGGTCAAGGCAAACTACTGTAATAAGAAAGGTCAAGACCAAAACATCAAAAAGGGGCAAAGTAAAAAATAAGGAACAAAAGCAAACACACAATAGAAATAAACATATCCTAGCAAAATAGGGAAGCTAATTTAGATAAATTAAAATGTGCAAAACAAGAAACTAAACTAAATCTACTCTAATATATACATCACTATCCCTTCAATTTGAAGTCATTCAAAAATTATATTAGATGGAGAAGTCGAGAACTAGTGCTTCAAGAACTATCCATTCACTAGAAATAGAAGATCATTACCCTCTAAATCCTTGAGATGAAAATAATTTTACCCCAACAAATCAGATATCTGGTATGGGTCAATCCAAAGTGGATCAAACTTGGAATGCTAGAATTTATTTTCATGGGCTCACTAGATCAGAAATCCTAAAATATTTCACCTTAGCCTTCTTGTCAAACTATATTTTGACAGTACTTTAATGCTTATTAAAATTTAGTAGAGCTTCCTTTTATGATTCTTCCAATAGGACAAGGTCCAATAGTCTCAAATTTACTTTCTCATTACCTTCCATGTATTACTGCATGAACTTATAGGTGGGAAACTTGAGCATAATTGGTAAAATTGGCTCTAGTCCATAAACCAATAGAAAGGGAGAGCTATTGAATTATTGTCTATATTTGATGTGGTTAGCCCAAAAGGCATACTTTAGTAGTGAATTCCACTCTTGAGGCTTATTCTTTGTATGCTTCTTGATGGCTTCAATAAATTTTTGTTGGTGTATTCTATTAATCCATTCCCTTGAAGATAGTGATTGGATAAGAACCTTAAAGTGATACCATTATCATCTCCACTTAGTGAATTCTATTAATTGAAATGTAGGACCATTGTCACAAACTAATGAGACTAGGGTCTTAAATCAAGTAGTCATATTGTTTTTAATGAACTTGATAACTTCATTAGTTATGCTATTCTTAATTATAATTGACTCAACCCATCTCGTATAATAATCTGTGATAGTGAGAACAAACTTGAGGCTTGATGAGGAGTTGAGATTCATGACTCCTCTTAAATCCATCCCCTATTAGGTGAATGGATTACATTCTATGACTAAATTCAATGGTATTGTAGGGTGGACTTATTTTTTTCTAAGGTTTTTAATTGATGGCATACTTTAACATGTGCATGTACATATTTGAATATGTTAGAGTAATAATATCCCACTTGAAGTATATTATACACCATGGCATCTTATGTAGGAAGACCAATGCCTATCCTCTCATGAAAATTAGCCGTAACTTCCTTAGCTTCTTCCTATAATAGACATATGAGGTAGATGCTATCATGATTCCTTTTATAGATAATCTCTTTATTCAACATGTACTGCATTACTTTCAATCTGAGAGCTCTCTTCAAAATTTGGTTCAATTCAAGAGGTGGGTCCCTGTATGTATGTAAATAACACACACTAAACTTTTCAAGTTCTAGTTGAGACAATATATGTAATAGAAGATGACGGGTATCCTGAATAGAATAGGAAAAGGCTAGACTCGAGGAAAAAGGAAAGGGAATACAGAAGGCTTAGATTTGAAGGTTGTTTACTTGGAAAGGAATAATGTGGAGGGGTACTAATAAAGGAGATATAGGCCTATATTTTTCATCTAAGGATTAAAGATAGCTAAGGGAAAGAGTAAAACTATGGGCATAATGAAATACCTAAAGCCTAAGATAAAAATCTATATTGTTCTTAAGTGCAATTACTAGAATGGGAGCAGGTACTTGAGTAAATAGACTATCACTATGAGGATAAAAAGGCTCAATGAGTGTCATCCAACAATAGATAAATATTTGTTAGTTATGAATAAGCATACAACTAATTTTAATTGTATTTTAAGGTAAGTGCTTATTTTTTTGAATGTGTAAGCAAGGATTTTACTTGTGCTTGCCTTGTTAATGTTTTGTTTGTGAATTATTTTGGTGTTTACACTCATCTTGGCAAGGCTTTACTTGTGATTTATTTTGGTTATTTCACTCATCTTGGAAATGTTTTGATTGTGTATTTATTTTATAATTGTGCATGTTTTGATAAGGTCTTGATTTTAGATTGCTTTTGTGCTTGTCCGTATTTTTTTAAAGTTTTTGTAAATAAATTGAAATTGAATTAATTGCTAAAATGTATGGAAAACAAAGAATTAACAACTACTAAGCATGTAATACTAAGGTGATTATTTTTATCCTTTTATTTAGTTTTTTGGATGCATGTAATACTAAAAATGAAATCTAGCCTAACAAATGCAATTATCAATTACTAACTTTTCTGGGTGCAAACTAAATGAAATTATTTTTATATTTTCAGATTATATATGAATGGATCTATTATGTGAAATTAGTTTTCATAACAATGAAGTAAATAAAAAACCAAATATAGAGCCTACGAAATAATAATACAAAGTATTTAGGAGTTCTCTTTACAAATGCAATCTAGACTAAGTTTTGGTATTTCTAAGTAGATGCACAATAGGTTTGAATTATTTATTTTGAATAAAATAAATATTTAAATTATGATTTTTGGAATTATTAAGATCAAAAATAACATTTTAAAATTTTTAAAATAAATAAAATCAAGAGAAAAATAACACCTATTGATTACCTAGGTTTGACTAGGGTATTCTACTTGCTAGTGTGCTTGTTTATGTATGAATATGAGTTTGTTTTGAAACTAAAAATTGATTGTGATTACATCTGAAAGTGTTTGAATTGTTTTCTAATATATACCTAGGGTTTGGAGTCAAATTTACATGCTCTAAAATAATCTATCAAATGACTGCAAATAATAAATAAAATTAACTAATGTTTTTGTGCAAAGACGAGAGATTTTTTTTTGCTATCTAATTAATTTTTTTAAAATAAAGATTTAAACTATCATAAGAAAAAAATAATCTAATGTAATCTACTAAACAAAATAAATAAATATAAACTAGAAACTCTCAACCTGATCATGATGTAGATTAGCTAAAAACAAAGATTTATTATAATAAAAATTGTCATTAGGTAGCGAGCTCCTTGATTACTCAATAATAGTTCTTAAAAATCTCTAAAAAAAGGATGAAAAGGGGAGAAGGAATGAAATACAAATTATTTAAAAAGAAGATCAACTGAATAGTGGCTAGAATGATTCACATATAGTAAATAACTAGTTGCTGATTCGTAGGAATTCTCTTCTTTAAACACTATGTAGAATGACCAATGGTGGAGAAAAATATTTTCAAAAAATGAAAGTAGGCAGACCAAGGTTTTGTAGACCTTAAAAACACCAATATTTAATGTAAAATTTGGATCCAAAATCAATCTAAAATTGGCTTACTTGTATAAGAGGAATGAAAACTACAAGGATGAGTTTAATGAAGTTGAACTAGGAGTAAAACTTAGGAAAGGTTTAAAAATAATCAAAATCAAGAGTGTAAGTGAGTTGGGCTAGCATGGAGGTGAACTCAAGGTGGAAAACTCAAGAAACATGACAATAAACATGCAAAACATGTAAAAGAATGAGTCTCAAAAGCTAAAATTAGAAGATAGAAAAGAAGTGATAGAATCATCTCTATTTACAAGGGTGATTGAGTAACCAAAAAACATGGTGATAGAACCACCCTATATAGTGATATAACTAGCCTATAGTAATAGAAAACCACCCTATATATGATAGTTCTATTAGGGTTATTTGTGAAACTACCATGATAGTTTCATCATTTTAGGGGTGGTTTTGTAATGGATCATGATGGTTTTGTCACTAAAAAGGGTGGTTTTGTATTTATAAAAAATATTAAAAACAGTCTAAGTAAAACAAATTCGGAGATAATAGACACTAAAATTTTAGAGAGAATCCACTTGAGTGTAAATTAAGAGATTATTGCATCATCATCAAATTTGTATTGAGAATGTTGCACCATATAAATTTTGGGTGCATAATTATTAACCTCTCAAGATGGTGCCTTGTCATGATTTTGGAAGGTATAGTCTTGAGTAAGGTGTAAAAAAAGGAAATAAAAAGCTAGGAATACTTACCTTACTTACCTAAGTGATGGAGAAAGCCAACTAAGACTCCATGCAAGCTGCAAATAGAACACAAGAACTACGTGTAATTTTAATGAAAATTAGAAAATGTATTATGTAATAAAAACATGAAAAAGAATACATATCATACATGAAGGAAAAATCCTACTACTTGAACCCTCATGTTGGGGGATTAAATCCAGTGTCAGGTTGTCATGCACCTATAAAACCATAAAATGTGCTACAAAAGATAGAAATATGTTAAATTATTAGCTTTACAACATGCATCATAAAATATAGAAATAAGATGAGTTTTAAACATGAAAATATGTGTCAATGAAATAATATTCCAAATTTAGAAAGTTTTAAAACTAAAATGACTAGTTTGGTGGCCTATTTATCTAAAAACTTGCAAAAAATAGATTCATTTATGCAAATCATTTTTTGAGATTTTGAGCTTCATATTGTTTATGATAATTTGAAAGAGAAAATAGTCAAAATAATGAGTATGAGGTGAGGATGGTGAACATACTAGTGGCAGGTAAGGCAAGGGAAGGCCAAGTATGTTTTTATTGGTTTTGTGTTTTTTCCCTAGTTTATAAAAATTCATCACAAATGGTTTTATATTCACTAATCTTTGAAATAAATCACAAAATGGGATTGCGAGTTTGAGTAGGTTAGGGAAAACGCTGCTCATTGATGTAGGACTATCTGTTAGGATAGGTAGGCATAAGATAATTTTCCCCAACTTATCACACATTTGTAGAGATCACTCATCCACAAAGGCATATAGCTATATTAGTATCAGATGAATACTTCGTACAAGGTGAATAAAATGAGATGAGACCAATATTTTAAGGCCACTATCGAACATGTGTCCACATAAATACATTTTTTTATTCTTTTGGATTTTTTAGATGTTTGACTCATTTCCCCTCTATAAATATGAATTATATTGAGACATGATTGTACAAACTCGACACTATTATGATATATAGACACACACACACAAAAAAAAAATCTAGTTTTCCTTTCAGTGACTTGTCATTAATGTTTCCATATTTAATTTCTATTTATTATTTTTACTTTATGCACTCTAGATGACTAGGTTTGTGATGATATACCATGTGTCCCTATCATTTTTTGATAAAATGTTGTGGAATATGCTTATTATAGGAGAACAAAATGTATGAAAATGATGTAATGTTTTATAACATGCATGAAATTATGAATGCACTAATAATTATTTTGTAGGTGATAATCCACTTGTTTTGTATACACAACATATGACTTTAATTTTGTAACAAGGAATGGAAAGGAGAATATGATAAATTTGAGGTGATAAGGAATGAAAACTATAAATCAAAATTTCTTAGGGAAAAGGAAGATGACTTGATCCTTATGATCAAAGGGGAAAATGGACTTCTTATTAGACTTATAAAACACTAACTTCATTGGATTAATATAGGGATAAATAAACTTAATAGAATTGGTAAATGGCATAAAATTGCCATTTTCAGCATAGGCATGTAGACAAGCTTTTTTTTTTCGAAGACATTTTCACTTGGACACTTTTTGATTTAGTAGTGATTTCGCATTTAGATTTTAATTCTATTTAAGGCCCCCTAGACTCAATCTCATGTGACTATCAAGACAAATGGGATCATCACCAAATGCTAGATGTAAGCAAGTAAGGGAACCTCTCCCTAATCCTAACCCATGCGACCAAAAAGATGCAAGGGATCAACATCAAAGGTTAGCAAGGGATAGGAATGTAGAATTTTGACTTTTGTATTTGTATAAACTTTTGATTTTTATAGAAGTGTCTAATTTGCTATCTGCAAGGCCTTTACCCCCAAATCTTGGCCCCATGAAACTAGTAAGATGCAAGGGATCATCACTGAAGAGCAAGATAGATAAGTAAAGTTCACTTATTTTTTATCATGATAATGTTTTGATTTATAAGGAATTATAAGAGGAGAATCTTCCATGGACAAGCCTCTTGATTAGACTGTAGGCTAGCACTTTAAAGTTGTATAATAATATGTAGGTAACAAAGGTATACTCTACTCGTAAGAACTAAGAAAAAACCAATGTAAAATACTGATTTTGAGAATGATTTATATGGGGTGATAGGGTAGTGTGATAATGAAATGATATGATATACTACATTTTGAATGTTTCATGTTATGTGAATAATAACTAAATAATCACCAAACGTGATATATGATATGCAAGACAAAATACTAGCAATGGAATATGTAATGCAATGATAGAAATGTGATATGCAAGTAATAGATATAGAATTTTTTTAGGTGCAAAGAGTTCATAGACTCACCAAAATTATTTCCCTCTAGAGTGTATATCACATAATTTTTATTATTTAAACATTCGATAACTAGGTAAGGGCCTAACCAGTTGGGTTTGAACTTTTGACCTTCTCCTTTATTTTTTTCAATTCCATTGTTGAGTCTAAAGACAAGGTCTCCTACATAAATTGGGTGATTAGAGGAATAATTTTGGAACTCATAATACCATTTGTGGGGCATGATTAAATTTGGTTGATTGACCATGGTATTTGGTTGTAAGAAGACAAAAAACTCTAAAAAATCAAACACTCACTTGTCATAAGCTCGTTTTCGTGTGGGAATTATTCTAAGATAGTCTTGTAATCTAAATGATTGATGATAAGACATGACCAATTTCATATCTTCTATGTACTAGGTAAATAATGTATGTGATGGATTGTTGAGAAGTGTTTTAGGGATGATTGCTTCTGCATGTAGAAGAGGATGTCTAGCTTCAGGAATATGTAGGTTATCATAGGTATCAATGTTGATTTGTATGGTCCCTATCATTAAAGTAAAAATCCTTCCCTTAAGCACTAGTGTGTCTAGGGAAAGATGAATGGTTTGTTTGTCTATCCTAAAGTCTAAATCACAATATAAACTGTTACTTAGAACTGTGTGATAGGGCATTGGGAGATTATAATGAAGATATGGATCATCAAGATCTTTTGGGGGTTTGTCCTCATGCCCCAAGTTTTCTATCATGCCAATGTGTTGGTTTTTAATAATAGGGCTAAGAGCTTCAAACCTGAGAGGCATGTGAGGACTATAAGTTCTGATCTAATAAGGATCAAAAGGAGGTTGAATGGGTTTGTCTCTTTCATGGTTACTAATAATCTCAACCATAGACTTGGTTGAGATGCCTAGAACTATCATGAGAGTTTCTTCAATTACTATTTATATATTTTCAACTCCATTTTCTTTAGATTTGTCAGTTTATGGAAGCTTACGGGCTTTGGTACCTCTCTTTAAGAGAACTAATATGGTTGTCAGGGTTTTTTGTCTTCAACTAACTATGGATGCTTTTCTATACCATTGGTGGGAAAGTGATAATCAATGTGTAGATCTAGTTCTTTTTGCATGGTCATTTGAATGGCATCAAAGGGCTTAAGGTATCCTTGGGAGTTGAATAATTTCCCTAAGTGGAAGAAACTTATTTGTTGGAATAAGGTAGAAGGGATTGACTTCATCCTATGGATCCAAGGTCTACCCAAGATCATGTTGTAATTTGTATCTCCATTGATCACATAAAACCCCATCAACATGGTTTTTGGACCCAAAGTGATTGAAAGATTGATGATACCTATTAAGGTAGACTTGAGGCTATCATAACCTTGCAAAATGTTCCTAGTAGTAAAAAAATTAGTTTCTTCATATCTAATTTTTCAAAGGAATGAAAAGGGGACTATTTTTATAGCTTCCCCATCATTAATCATTATTAATTTTAAATAATTGTTATAGATACATGCTTTGAGATACAAGGTTGGATATCCCCTCCTAGCCATTTCTACATATTGGGGGAGGTTCCTTAAGTTGAAAAAGTAACCAACACTCTAAATTTTTATCTGGGTGGGAACATTTAAAAATCAATGTGATTGATTTGAGCTTGTGGTGGAGGCATGACACTAGATAGATGGACCAATCCCAAGGCATCAATTAATGTTGAATGACGGGCTAGAGAGTTCTTGAGTAGGTATTGGAAAGATATGTGGGAAAATATCTTTATGATTAAATTGTAGTTCCCCATAGGTTTGGGGTTGGTGTTAATTTCTAAGACACTTGTCATATAAGGGGTTGTGGTATGACAATCTCTTATGTGAGTAATAGTGTTTGCATCTTCCTTAGTTTCTAGATACACAAATACCATCATGCCATCTTTTCCTTGCAGTCATAGTTGGGGAGCTACATCAAGGTTAACAATGTCAGAGGTAAAGGGCTCAACATCATGAGTACCAGATGGTGGGGGTTATCTAGTTTTATTATCCTATAACTTGTTCTTAACAATACATTGTTGATGGCCTAGAAATTGGTTTTGTTATATGTCCAAGTTAATATTATGAGATGATATGGGACTAGTTGATTAGGTTGGAGGGTTTGCATTGGTATTCCCTAGGAACATTTCTACAAATGTTTGCCATTAATACTCAGGGAGTTTTTGAACAAATTTATTGTATTCCCTATAGGCTCGACTATCATGTCCAACAAATCTATGAAAAAGGTAATGGGAATTAGGATCATAGTCATGAGACCTTTGATGTTGTCCTTGATAACTGAATCCTTGTTGATTGTTATTATAATAACAATGTTGATTTTGATTAGGGCTAGTGTTTTGGAACTAATTTTGAAATTATTTTGGTTTTGGTTTTGGTTTTTCCTTTAGGTGTTATGAGGAGGAAAGTGGTTGAAATCAACCATGTGAATAGTGGGTAGATGGTTTTGATTCCATGCACCCATGTGATTGTTGGCATTGTTATTATTGTTCATGGCTGAGTTGGATTGTTGTTAACCAAATTCACCCTATTGTTCTAATTTTTGATGCCATTTGTGGTGGAATTATGGTTCCTATTAAAAATATTAGGACCTTGATTATTTTTTTTTGTTTTGGATAGAGTTTTGATAGCCTCCATTATTTTGGTTTTGGAAGATTATCTTACCATTAGTCCCATAGGTTCTATGGCCACTATCAATGGCCACTCGATCAATCTTGAGAATACTTTCCAATGCTTATTCATATGATTGATAGTGGAATTTTTGCACATCTTCTCTTGTCTCCTTATTAATGGAGTAAAAAAAGAGATCACATAGTTCTCTTTGGTTCATTTTTGGTGTGTTGGTAGATGATTATAAGACTTATCTCCATAGCATAATGAAATGGATGGTTGATTCATCATTCTCTTGATTGATGTTCAAGAAATCTTGTATGCCAGTATTTAGGAGTTTTTTCATATCAAAGGCTTTGACAAACTCAACCATGAGTTGGAGAAATAATGTATGGATCCTTTTTTAATGTATGATTTTCCCAATATGTGGTTTTACCTACACTTGTTAATTAACTTGCTTAGGTTTATTCTAGGTCATTAGTGAAAGATAATCTCACATGCACGAGGATGTCGGGACTTGTATATCTTTCACCTATATATGTACCTTTCCTAATGAATGCTAATGCTTAATGAGAGAATGTTAAATGATATTTTTCACAACTTACATTATTTGAGACTTTTTTATTTCAGGTTATGAGATTTCACTCTACAGGTTCTTCATGCACACTTTATTGTTCAGTTGATTGTGGTGAAATATGACATGATATCATAGCCATTCTAACAACCATTTGCTATTTGAATCTTTGTGAGATCCTTAAAGTGCATTCCTGCTATTTTCATTGATTTTGTTTTTCAAGGGTTTAGTGGGGATTCTAGAAAACTCATGCAAATCTAACCTCCAAAATATATAGACAAAAAATGAAGAAATCTATTGGATTAAGAAGGTGCCAAAACCCTAGGATTGGTTTTTAAACATGACCTAGTTTTATGACTGCCATTTTTGGCCATTTTTGGAGGGTTTCATGTTATTTTCTTGGTTTTCACATTGTTTTGTGCTACCAAAGTCTTATATCAAAAATAATTTATAGGTTTTTTGGGTTTTATAAATTACCAAGTGGGAATTTGCTAGTTTTATAGATGGCCAAACTAGTTTTCCAATATTTGGGTTCTTTTTATAGATATTTTTCACCACTTAAGCCATTGAAGCAAAAAAATTAGACTTAGAGTTTTCAAGAAAAATTCCTTCCATTGAGCTTCACCTACATCTACACATATATAAAGGTCATGCATCATTCCTTATACATTCCCTACGTGTTCACATTCCCCAAGGCCTTGACATACAAACTCTAATGATGTGATAATGCGATCATTCACCTCAATCATTCACACTTGTGTAAGTCCATTGACCTACTGGCCCATCCTAGCTTTTGATATATTTCTACCTTTGGCCTTATAAAGGGTCAACCTATGATAAAAAACACTTGAACTTATGCTTAGTCATATTCATGGTTCCTTGAGATGTCTTGACAATCTAGGATAGGTTTAGTTGTCCTTAGGATTAGAGGTAACTTGTTCAAATCGTGAGTCATGTCAAAAAGTGCCATGGTGGGCCCCATCTCACATTGATTGAATTTGTGTTAGGCATCATTTTGTGTTAATTATGTATAAAATTCTGTTACAAGATTTAAGGTGGTCCTTATAATCTAAAACCATGCATGATAATAGATCTATGATACTAAAGTCCATATCCAGTCATATGTCCATTTGAGCATACCAAGAACTTACAAAATGGGTCAAAATTTAGGAGATTAGAGGCAAATATGAAGAAGTATGGTAACCCTAGTTTAAAGCCTTAGCATAATTTAAGGTTCTTTAGTAGATGTTAAAGTATTTTTCTTCAAGTGATGTTTCATTTGAAATCATGCATATTTTTCCATCTAGGGGTGTTTAAACCATGTGAATAGAATTATTATATTCCCTAAGACAACATTAAGTCATTATCAAGGGTTAAACATTTCCAAAAAGCTAGTATTGCCATCATATATCATTTTAAGGAGGTTTTATATATGAAAGAGGTCTTTTTAGCAATCAAACACCTTTCATTCACCAAAAAGGGGCCCACATATGTGAAAAAATGACCTTTTAGCTTATCTCCATCTGTACTCTCTAATTTGAAACCATATTCAACTCCTCATTTCCCTCCTCTTGTCCTCTAATGGGCTTTCAGGATCTCAAACCTAAGAAAATGTAGAAAATGATGTTTTACAGGTGTTTTCAGGACTTGTACATAATTGTATAGATAGGTCAAAGTTAGAAGAGGCTAGAAATTATATGGGGATCTCTTGTAAGCATCTTAGAGAAGGATTAATGTCTCACATGTGTAGATAAAGGCATAAAATGTAGTGGAATCCCCATCGATCTCTTGTCAAGATTACAAGGGCCAGTTTGAGTTGGATGGTATGGTCCACACAAGAGGAATCAAATCCCAAGTTCTTAGACAAAAGTAGGTCCCTAGTGGGCTTTTAATTAGTGGCATTGGTTTGTAGATCAAGGCCTTGGGATTTATGAATAATCACTAAGACCCCTAGGTAGTCTTAAACCCTTTACAAACCCCATATGTTTAGCTACATGTAGATTTATGAAATGTTTTAGCTCATTATGATAGCTTGAGCATGGATAAAGGTATATAAGGGCCTGTTAAGTGTATTATACCCATCTAAGCATGTTATCATGGCACTTATAGGATTATATCAACACATAGTCTCCCTTATAGGCATATTACAAGTCATGTGTAAGGTTTTTATGTTTTCATGGAGTAGAACACAAGGGTGATTTGTGCATGTTTACATTGATTTCTCTATATTCCTCACATAATTCAAAAAGTGACCATTTGGTCAAAATAGATGTCTTTCAAGTTCCTCAATGCTCACAATGTGAAGGAATGAGAAAGGCTCCAAACATGACCTAGTTGTTCTCATGGTAACCCATCTCTAAGCTAAAACATATGAGTGATGTCTTTTTCAAGTTACAGGGGTGGTTTAAGATTGTGGAGGAGCTCCATTTTCAAGAGAAACAAGTTTCCATATGGCCCTCAAGACTAGCACACATAGGATAGATTTAAAATAATCCATTCATTTTTAGCATTGCTTAATGTTTCTTAACATTATTTAAGGTTTTTATGGACTCCTATGTTTCACTTTCTCCCTCAAGATTCCCGATTCACCTTACCAAATGCATTTATCTCATTGAGGACTCAGATGGAGATGTTTAAGGTCTTAATAAGTTATCTTAAGTGGGGAGTATTAGTCCACATGAGTTATCCCAAAGACATCTACTATATAATTACTTAGTCAACCCATTTTAACCTCATAGTGGGTTTTGGATTTTAGACTCAGAACTTTAAAAGGACTGTGTAATGCACCTACATGTTTAATTCTTCATGCATAAGCCTATGTGTGAAAGTAAGACCAAAATTTTGTATAATGAGATGAAAGGCTAATGAAACTATGAGAGAATAATCCCAATCAAGTTTGGACATTGTTAAGAGGCCAATAACATAGTTTATAAAGTCAAGTTCAGGTCAAACTTTCAAGATTTCTCCCAATCCCCACCTATAGTTAAGCCTAGGTAGATGCAAGAAAGGGATATATACTTATGAATATGATTATATTAAGGAAGGTTATTGAGTTTCAAATTAGGCTAATTGGGTTCGTTGTATAGACTAGGGAATCTTTATCTTACTCTTTAACTTGTAGGAAGGCTCTAATTGTAGTTAAGTGCTCCCAGTTACCACCTAGAAGGTTGTAGTCATGTTGTATCCAACCTTGGGAGTCAAATGCCACATATTCATTGAGGTTATGGCTAAAAAAAATGAAAATAGTAAAAAATTTGGTGAAAGACAAAGGAATATTAAATAATTAATAAAATAACTCAAGGCCCTCTAACTCTTCATACACAATTGGCTCAATACATACAAGTCTACCTAGTCAAATGGAGTACCTAGTTGGTCTGAATGATTAAGGCAACAAACTATGTGAAAGTGACCCCATGGTGGTGTATGGAATTTATATGGTCTTCAAGACCTTTAAAGGTAGAGTCAAGTTTAAAAGAGTTTCCTAGGCCTGACTAAGCATTCATGACACACATGTCTGTGTGTATGGCTACAGAGTGGGTTTGATTATAGAGTATGAGAGAGACCCCAATTCAAGAAGTGTTGAAAAACCCTGAAATCACACTCCATAAGAGCTCTAATTCCATTAATAGTTAATAAAATAAAAATATAGACCATTTAGGTCTCTGACATCAATTAGTTTGAGCACCTAGTATGAGCCAAGGATGTTCATGATATACCTAAAAGGGGAGAATGATAGAGGTATGGGTATGAGACATTATCAGAATATGTAAAAGTTGAAATTGAATAGAAAGGGAGGATAAGAAAGTCCTAGATTTACCATAATCACTTACAAGAGGTTTAAGGTCTTAAGGATCAGATTAGGCCTATAAGGCCTAAAACACTACTAAAGCCTTCAAATCCACAACTCCATTATGGAGGATTCGATGAAGGAATTGCTAGACAAAAATCTCTACTTGATGATTACAATGACCTTAAGACACCATGAAATCATCATGAAGATACATACAAGTCATATGTGCTCTCTGTGCACCAAAAATTTGGCATGTGTGAGGCAAGT
The DNA here is from genome assembly GCA_037957365.1 of Torreya grandis. NCBI lineage: Eukaryota > Viridiplantae > Streptophyta > Pinopsida > Cupressales > Taxaceae > Torreya > Torreya grandis. The sequence goes on from JARHVA010000004.1 coordinate 5,894,925, forward strand.
GTGCATGAAAATGGCTTATAAGGCCTAGTTTTGAGACTATTTGCATGTTTACAGAGCATGTTTAAACTCCTGAGTGAATTGAAAGGATTATTGGGTGTGTGTATAGATAGTATGGTATTAAAAAATCACCTTTTAACCCCTACAAGAGGACATATAAACCTAATGAACACACTTGAACTCAACCAAGGAGATAACCTTCATTTGCATTAAGAAGGAAGTGTTTTAGTTCTATTCCCATAGTGATGAGACTCTCAAAGGCATAAAAATTATTTTAATAACTTTTTTAGGCCACTACCAAGTTGAAAACATGATTGAAAGATGCCTAAGTCTCATATTCCTTGCCCACTATGAGGATAAACACATTGAGTGAGCTATGAATGGATTCAAAGGTGGCATCTAGGAGAATAATAGACATGTTTAAGCAAGTAAATACCTCTCATAATGGGTGTATGACCTCTCACTACATGTCAAAGAGTGATGGAAGAGTTTCAAGGTGCATGGCATATTCATGGGGTCAACTATGACCAAAAATAGGCCATCTATCACACTTCTACACCCAAGAGCTCATTGAAGAGAATTTTATAGCCAAGATAATGCATGCGAGAAGTCATGGGGATGTTACTACCCCCCACTCATGTTTTTAAATAATTATTGAATTAATTATGGTCTTCATGGATTTTAATTGACACCTCTATGCCACACTCTCCTTCTCTCTGCTCATATTCTATAAATTAGGCTTCAAAAGCCATTGTATGTATCCCTCTGTTGGGTATGTGAAAGTGATTCCCATTTATATCTACAACTTTGAGATAATAGAAGATTGATTTAGCCTATTTTATGCTAGTATTCTAGTGTGTTGATGCTAGTTAGATTTTCACAAGTGGTTGATTCTTCTCCCTTTGTAGGTCCTTGCCTTCATCTAGGTACTAGTGGAGTGTCTTATACAAGTTTCATGATGTGTGAAGGTGTTAGTGATTATAATTATAGTGAAAATTGACTCATGGTGCCTTGAATAAACCCTCTCATTCATCATCCCTAGGTCATGGTCATCTAGTATAACCTCCATGTGAAACACTAATGTGGACTAGTAGTTTGGAGTGAGAGAGTGTGTTATGAATCAATTTTATTCTATCCATAAGTGTTGTTAAGGATCAAGTGAAGGAGAGAAACATATTGGTGCATCACCTACCCTAGTTTAGGTTTTTTTCATGCATCCTTCTATCCCTTTCCATTGACAAAAAAGTAGGTTTAAGAGTTGAGTCCAGATGATTCACTAGTGGAGCTAGCCCCAAAACTAAAGCTTCACCTCACCCAATAGGTTACCCACACCTAGAGGTGATTCTGTTATATCAACTAGATGAGGCAAGTCTAAAACATATTTTCCTCAAGGGTGAAATGTAGATTGATAATAATTTTTAGCACACCTTTTGGGATCAGAATTCAAACAAGTTGGAATAACTATTCACAACATTTGGAGATCTCAATAAGTTTTAAACACTCTGTTAACAAATAACCATCCAAGTTTCATGCCAAAATTAGTCACAAGGTATTCATAAAAAGGTAAGGAATCCTAGTCTATTGAATTATCCTTGGATTTGATGAGGTACCCTAGGTCTAATCCCTATTCTACACCCCCTACTTCTCATATTCCTAATCAACAAGGTATTACTACAAATCTTACACCCCTAATGGCTAGGCCTAGAAACCAAGCCTTTATGCCCTTTAATGGTGGCATCCCTTTACACTTAGATCAATTTGATGATATCCCTAATACTACACTTAATATCCTTCCATAATTCATAGGAGAAAACTCCACTACTCCTATTGAACACATTGCAGACATAACCAACCTTTATTCAATATATAATGTGACTCAATAAAATGTAGCAATGAGGCTGCTAGCTACTTCATAGAGAGGAAAAGTACTTAAATGGTATGGAGGTATAAAATATACATATATCAATAGTTGGGATGAGTTTAGGGAGAATTTTGAAGATATAACTAACCACTTTTCCCAAGTGGAGTAATTGACCACAATCAAAAGGGCTCCTCAAGAGTTTATTGTGTATTTTAACTATAGTTTAGAAAAAACCTATGGTAAGATACCAACAATAGTTAAAACCACTTCCAATTATGCCTTATTATACTAATTGAGATCCCTCAATTCTGATGTAACAGTCATGATACAGTCCATGGGTGGGAACACACTACCTAATGACTATGAAGTGGTAATAAGGGAAAATAATTGTCTCATGTAAGAAGGAAAACGTACACCAAGGACCCTCATGCCTTTATTCCTATAAATACAACCTTATGTACCTACCATTTCCCCCATATCAATGCCAACTGACCATGATTAGGCAGATAGATTAGTTAAACTTGAAAGGATGCTCAAGGCACAAAACAACAAGATAGTGTCCCTAGAAAGGAAAAATATTACCTCCTATAGACCATACCAAGCTCCTTATAAAGGTCCATATCATCCTTATTAGTTCAACATACCTCCATATCAAGCTAATTCACAAGGTCAAGGGCAGATCGCTCAAGCAAGGCCCTATAATAGTTTCAATCCTAATTCAGCCAACACTTCTAGAGCATTAGTTCCTACTCAAAATAACTATGCTCAATAAGTCCAATGGTTTAAATAATGGGGACAATATCATGAGTAGTCAGCCATTCCAAGTGAAGTTGTCTATCAAACTTATCTTAAGCAATATAACCAAACTCCTCCCATGTATAATTGTCAGTCTCTTCCTACACAACACAAATAATCCCCTCTGTTGAAACATGGAGAGACCCATTTCATGATTCAATATGAAATACCAAATCAACAAGGAGTGAGTGGGGATTGGGTATAATTAGAGGTTACCTTTGTAAAATTTCAAGAAGGAGAAAATTATTTTTGGATAATGTGCAGTCTATTAGCTTGGGGGTGCAACCAAGGTAGACAGTCCTATTACAACCAATACAAGGGATAAAATAAGGGAAATGAGTGGTGACTCAGAGATTGGGAGAGCAACTCCTTCATTTTCTCAACCACCTCAGGAGACTAATGAACAAGATGCAACCCTTAAAACCCCACCAATCCAAAAGGTTTAGAATTAGAAGGGGTAAAATAATAAGGGTCTATTCATATCAAAGGCTGCTAGCCATCACATCAACATTGTAGACTAGATGAATGAGGCTCATGTCATCATGCCTATGTGGGACACATTTCTTTTTCTAGGGAAAAAAGATATCTTCCAAGAAGGGTTGTCCAAACTTCACATCTCAGACAAGCAGGCAAAAAAAAGAAGTGTATTCCTAACCAACACTAGTTAGCCTAATGAGCCCCAACCAACCAAGGTAAATAGGCCCCCTCCTTTTTATCTTTATATCATAATAGGATACTCCTTATTACATAATTGTATGATAGATAATGGGGCTATTACATCTGTCATGCCAAAATCAATAGCATATAAGTTAGGGTTAGAGTATGAGCCTAACACTTGGGGAGTCTTGTAACTAGATGGGTCTCTTAATGAGACTATTTGGGTGCTTAAATACCCAAATTTTATCCTAGCTACTTGCCCCAATCACACCATATCCCAAGATGTTGTAGTGGTTGATCTTCACCCTTATTTTCTTTGTGTTTGTCTAGGGATTTCATTACTAAGATAGGAGGCTACCTATCTTTTGATTAGTCTTATATGGTCTTTATAATTAGGTATGGGACCAAAGTCACCATTATATTTGAGCCTATCTCTCGATTTTATTTAGATCCCTATATGCCTAATCTATCCAATGTCAACTATACTATTGTTGATGAAGATGAACACACTAAAGAACAAGAATCGATTGAGCCACTTGAGGGTATATTATATCTAATTCTTGATGAGTGGGGGATAAATAACCATGGTTATGATCCATATAAGATCATTGAAGAAGTAGGATTGGGGATATACTATATTCATGAAGAGGAGGCAATCATACCAGCCCTTACCAATCCATGTCAAGATAATGATGGAGTATGGAGACTATTTTTTTATGGCTATAGATGTAATAATATAAGTGGAGTAGGTGTAATTATTGAATATCCATCTAAGAAATGGTACTTTTCTACCATAAGGTTTCAATTCAACTGCACATGTAATATATTAGAGTATGAGGCCCTTATTCATGGGCTACAATGGGCAAGAAGAAGAGGTATAATGATAATACAATCCATGGGAGATAATGAATTGGTTGTACACCAGGTGAGAGTTTAGAATTAAATAAAAAATCCACTCTTAAAGTCATATACGCACATGGTTTGGGACATATTATAAGACTTTGAGGCCTTTAACATCCATTCAATCCCAAGAGAAGCCAACCAAAATGTAGATAGACTGATAGCTATAGGGACACAATATTACATCCCAAGTGAATTCAAGAACATGAAGAACTAGTCACAAATCAAGGTAGTTAAAAAACCCTTAGTACTTGATAATGAATTCAGGTGGTAGGTCTTTGATAGTGATAGGAAAATAACATGGTTCTTACAATAACAGGAATAATTCTGCTCAAGGAACCAAGCTAGTATGGTGACTATATTGTTCAATTGAGGACAAACAAACTTACCAAGGGATTAGTAACTATTGAAAACATCTTAAATGAAGATGATCAGTTGAGGAGAGATAAAGTTAACATGTCAACCAAAGAAGAACTCTATGAGAAGGTCACCATAAAAAGGATAGGTTACTCAAACTAGGCAAAGTGAACACTAGAGAAGAAAGGGCAACCTTCATAGAGTTTTATAAGGATTTTACAGAGACATTTGCTTAGGAATATAGTGATTTAAAGGTGTTTTACCCTAGTTTAGATCAACATACTATAGAGTTGGAGGCAAGTGTTAAACCTATGAGGCAAAAGCAAATACCGTTCAACCCCAAGATTAAAATCTTCATGAAGAAAGAGCTAAAAAATTTGATTGAGTCCAAAATTATTTTCCCCATCAAACACTCTTCATGGGTGGCTAACCTTGTGCATGTAAGGAAGAATAATGGGGGGATAAGGTTATGTGTAGACTTCAAGGATCTCAACATGGTATCATTGAGAGACCATTACCCCTTGCCATCCATGGATCAAATTATCCAAAAGGTTACAATTTCAAAAAGTTATCCTTTCTTTATGGATGCTTAGTGTATAATCAGGTATTGGTGAAGGAAGAGGACCAATACAAGATTATCTTCATAGCTTAGTGGGGCACTTATGCTTACAAGAAGATACCCTTTGGGCTGTCTAATATAGGGGCCACATTTTAAAGAGCAATGGATGTAGCCTTCCAAGGACTTATCAATGAAATGGTGCTCATATACCTTGATGACATCATATTATTTTCAAAGGATGCCAAAGACCACTTAACACACCTAAGGATGATATTTGATAGGTGCAAGAAGTATGGGGTCTCTTTGAATCCCAGAAAATACATTTTTTTAGTCTATGAGGGAAGAATTTTAGGCCACATTGTGTCTAAAGAAGGCCTTTACATAGAAACTAAGAGGATAAGTACAATTCTTTCTCTATCACTACCCAAGAACAAAAAGGGACTATAGTTATTTCTAGGTAATATTAATTTCTTTAGAAGGTTCATCCTTGGGTTTGCTAAGTTGGTAAGGCCCCTAAGTTCTATGCTCAAGAAACATAAGGACTTCACATGGACTAGGGAAGGGAAGAGAAGTTTTGAGGCAATTAAACATGTCATTTCTCAATTACCCACTCTCCTTAACCCTGATTTATCAATATTCTTTTTTTATGCCTCTCAAACCAATGACACCATTTTTGCCATGTTGATACAATAAAATAGTGAGGACCCTAAGTAACCCATAGCTTTATTTAGTCAAGCATTAGATGGATATGAAGAGAGGTATACCTATGTAGAAAATAATTTGATTTAAAACATGATAAGTCTTAAAATATTTAGACACATGGTGTCCAACAACAAAATCTATGTCATGGTGGCCCACTCTAACATCAAGGACTTCTTTCTTACCGAAATTTGAGTGAAAAAAGAGCATGTTGGGTGACTAGATACATGGAGTATGACATAGAAGTGAAGGTCACAAAGTTAGTAAGGGGTAGAGGATTATGTGATCAATTGGCATCAGATATTAAGGATGAAAAATAAGTGGTTTTAGTAATGCATAGTAGTCACCAAGCAACTACACCTACACCTTCTTCCAGCTGGACTCTAGACATGGTAAGATTCCTTCAAATAGGAGATTGTCCTATAGATCTAGATAAGATAAGAAGAAGGTATTATAGGCTACAATTAATTCCTTATGTCTTGGTATATGGAGTTATATTTAAAAAATATCTTGATGGCATGTTCTTGATATCTATGGAGACTAACCAGGTTGATAAGATTTTAGATCATTTTCATAATGGGCCTGCATAAGGTCACTTTGCAGCTAAGACTATATTAGTAAGGATAATAAGAGTAGGATACTTTTGGCCAAGCTTATTCAAGGACTTCCATTCTTGGGTTATGTTATGCCATAAGTGTGCCATGTTCACTAAGAAATAAAGGCTAGTTGCATTGCCTCTCAAACCCATCCAAGTGGATTAACCTTTCATGTAGTGGAGCCTATATTTTTTAGACATGATACACCCTCCATCTAGTGTAGGACACAAGTGGGTATTAACTGCTATAGACTACTTCACTAGGTGGGTATAAGTAAAATCCATTAAATAGGAAAATGAAAACTTAGTTTTGGAGTTCTATGAAAGCTTAGTAACCAAATTTGGGGTCCCTTCTACCATCATATCAAACAATGCACTAGTTTTTAGTGGTGCAAGTGTAAGTGAATGGGGCCCTAATTATGGAATTTACCTCATCAAGTCCTCAAAATAATATCCTTAGGGAAATTGAATTACAGACCTAATCATAATCCTAGAGAGGACTATGGAAGACAACAAGAGGGAGTGGCATACTAAACTGAGGATAACCTTGTAAGCAAATAAGATCACCCCTAAGAGAGCCACTAGTATTTATCCATACCTTCTTGTCTATGGAAAAGAGGAAAGGTTGACCATATCACTTGAGCTACCAGCCTTCGAACTCACACCTCAGCTTGAGCTAATGGAGAATGATGCCATGGAAGTAAGGATGGATGAGTTGAGAGAGCTAGAAGAGACAAGAGATGATGATATGCATTCCATGTGGTCCCATAAATATCAAGTTAAGAGGTCATTTGAAAAGAGGGATTCTTCAAGGAACTTCTAATAATGTGATATTATGCTTAAGTGGGATGAAAACTGAGCCAAACTAGGTAAGCACTCAAAGTTTGATAGCCTATGGAAAGGAACTTACACTATCACCAGCTGCAAGTATCAAAATGCATTCTAGTTTTCAAGGTTAAATGGTGAGGAACTCCCTATTCCTATCATTGGGGTGTTATTTAAGTACCATTATTGAGAAGCATATGCTATCCTTGTACATAGTAATTTAGATCTTGTTTATTCTAAGTATTGTGGCACAAATGCTTTGTTATCTTCTTGTTATGTTGTCTTGTTGCTTTCTTAGGTGTTTGGGTGTTGGAATTATTTTTTTTCCTTTTTGTGTGTATTTTAAGGTTGTTGTAGTCCTTAAATATTGTAAGGTCTTATGCTTGATTGTTAGTCCAGTCAGAGAGGTCTATCAATTTGAGTCATGACTATCATGCATGGACTAGTTGGTTCTCTTGACTAGTAGGCAGGTCAACCCCTAGGAGTCACCAATAATGTTGATACCTTTCTACCCTTGGGCTTAGAAAGGGTCAACCTATGATCAATCTAGGAGAGGTTCAATTATCCTTGGGGTTAGAGTTAATTGTTTAAGTAGTGAGTCATCTCAAAAAGTGCCATGGTGGTCTGCATCTCAGATTGTTTGAATTTGTGTTAGGCGTCATTTTGTACTAATTATGTATAAGATTCTATAACAAGACTTAAGGTGGTCCTTATGATTTAAAACCATTCATGATAAGGTGATCTATAATACTTCAGTCCATATCTATCCATATGTCCATTTGAGCATGACAAGAACTTGTAAAATGGGGTAAAATTCAGGAGATTAGGGGATAATATGAGGAAGGATGGTAACCTTGGTTTAAATCCTTAGCATACTTTAAGGTTATTTAGTAGATGTTAAGGTATTTTTCTTTAATTGATGTTTCATTTCAAATCATACATATTTTACCTTTTAGGGGTATCTAAATAATTTGAATCACATTAATATGATCCCTAAGACATTATTAAGTCATTATAAAGGGTTAAACATCTCCAAAAGGGTCCTATTTCCATCATTTATCATTTAAGGTGGTTTTATATGGGAAAAGAGGTCTTTTTAGGAGTCAAACATCTTTCATTCACCAAAAAAGGGCCAAAACATGTGAAAAAATGACCTTATAGCTTACCTCCATCCATACTCTCTAATTTGAAAGCAAATTTGACTGCTCATTTCCATCATTTTGTAATCCAATGGGATTTCAAGATCTCATACCTAAGAAAATGTAGAAAATGATGCTTTGCAAGTGTTTTTAGGACTTGTACAGATTTTTATGGATAGGTCAGAGTTAGAAGAGGTTAGACATTATATGGGGAACCCTTATAGGTACTTTAAAAAAGGATTCATGTCTCAAATGTGTAGAGAAAGGCAAAAAATATAGTGGAATCCCCATCGAGATCTTGGTTTGCTCACAAGGGCCAGTTTGTGTGATGAACCTCCTACAGCAATTTACCTCTTACAACAGATTTAATCAAAATATGCCAAAATAAAATAACTCTTACCAATAACAGAAACACAGAAAGCTTATATTGATCGCAGGCCTCTTCGAGGGGGAAACCTCCTTTGAGCAAGCTCAATACAATGAATTCGTGGATGCCTTTATTCGGCCTTAACACTTACTTATATACTAACTCTATTCTAACAACTACTACTTCCCCTTGTATGTGGGATAATTCGAATAAGCTCTAAGGGACGACTTACAAAGCATATGCGTCCATAGCAATTAAGTACGGGTTCCTAACATCCCCTCCCTCTTAAAAAAAGCTTTGCCCTCAAAGCTTCAAATGTGGGAATTGTTGTTGAATCTGGAAGAGTGGTTCCCATGTTGCATCTTCTGGTTGCATGCCGTGCCATTGGATTAAGACCTCTGTGATGGAGCGGGATCGAAGTTGGCGGGTGCGCCTGTCCAAGATTGCTTCGGGCTCGAGAAGGATGGAGCCTTCATTATCAAGTGCTGGTAAAGTTGTCTGCACTCGGATGTTGGATCCAAGAACTTGTTTCAAACATGAGACATGAAAGACGGGATGAACTTGGGAGGAAGGTGGAAGCTCTAACTTGTAAGCAACTGACCCAATCTTTTGAAGAACCTTATATGGCCCATAAAACTTTGGAGCAAGCTTTTGGTGCCCTTTTTGTTTTAGTGATGATTGCTTGTATGGCTGTAGACGAAGAAAGACCATATCACCAGGTTGAAAGGTACGCTCAGAGCGGTGTTGATCAGCTTGCTGCTTCATTCGATTTTGGGCCATGTGGAGATTGTTTTGCAAGGTGCGGAGAATCTGATCCCGGTTTCGGAGAGTAGTGTCAACTGCCTGAACTGGTGAGCTACCAGGATGATATGGAAGAAGTGGTGGCGGTGCTTGACCATAAACTGCCTCATAGGGAGTCATTTTGGTGGAAGTGTGGTATGAGGTATTGTACCACCATTCAGCTAGGGGAAGCCACTTGGCCCATTGATGTTGTTGTTCTGAAGCAAAACAACGAAGGAAGGTCTCCAAGCATTTGTTGACGATTTCTGTCTGGCCATCTGTTTGTGGGTGGTACCCAGAGCTCATTTTCAATTGTGTGCCTGTGCGACGAAATAGTTCCGTCCAAAAATGGCTAGTGAAAGTGGCATCACGATCTGAGACAATTGAAGAAGGAATGCCATGAAGACGGAAGATCTGATCCAAGAAAACCTGTGCAACTGTGGACGCGGTGTATGGGTGGTTGAGTGCACAAAAATGACTATATTTGGAGAGGCGATCGACAACAACTAGGATCACTGTCTTTCCCCCAGATTTAGGGAGGCCCTCAATGAAATCCATGGAAATATCTGTCCAGATCCTAGTAGGAATGGGCAAGGGCACGAGCAAACCAGGAGTCAATGTGGTTTCACCTTTGTGTCATTGGCAGGTTTCACATTCAGCCACCATCTGTTTAATTTTGGTTTTCATGCCTTTCCAAAAGAAGTGTCGACGTGCCCGCTCATAGGTTTTGAGAAACCCTGAGTGCCCTGCTGAGGGGGAAGCATGAATTTCATAGAAGATAGCCTGATGTAGGTCTGAATTTTGGGGAAGCACCAAACGACCCTTGTATCGCAGAGAAGCACCATCCCATGAATAATGTGGTATGGCAGAGGGGTCAGTGGTCAATTGATGAATGATGTGGCATAAGGATGGATCATTTACATACCCTTGTTGGACAAATTCCAACCATTTAGGAATGGGCATGGAGATGGCAGAGAGGGAAGGGTGGTCCTCGAAGGTTCTTGAGAGAGCATCAGCCACAACATTGTCTTTTCCCTTCTTATAGGTGATCTCATAGTCATAGCCCATGAGTTTGCTGACCCACTTCTGCTGAGCTGGGGATGAGACCCGCTGTTCCAAGAAATATTTCAAACTCTGATGATCAATTTTGATGCAAAAATGGTTTCCCAGTAAGTAGGGTCTCCATTTTTGTACTGCATGTAAAATTGCCATCATTTCCTTTTCATATGTAGACAAAGCTAAATTGCGGCCAGAAAGGGCTTTGCTAGTGAAGGCAATTGGTCGGCCCTCTTGGAGAAGAACAGCACCCAAGCCAATGCCACTGGCATCACTTTCGATGGTGAAAGTTTTGCTGAAGTCTGGCAGTGCCAAAACTGGTGTACTACACATAGCCTGTTTGAGTTGGATGAATGCCTGATCAGCTGTTGCACCCCAGGTGAAAGCATCCTTCTTCAATAAGGAAGTCAAAGGAGCCGCGATCTTTCCATAATCTTTGACGAACTTGTGATAGTATCCTGTCAGGCCTAAGAAACCACGAAGGCTCTTGAGGGTGGTTGGTTGAGGCCAATTCTGCATAGCACTGATTTTTTCTGGGTCCACGCGAACCCCATTGGCTGAAACAATGTGCCCCAAATAGTCAATTTCCTCTTGAGCGAATGAACACTTGGATTGCTTGGCACATAATTGATTGTCAGCTAACAACTGTAATGCCTTGTCAAGATGTTGGAGATGCTCGGCCCATGTGCGGCTGTAAACCAAAATGTCATCAAAGAAAACTAAAATAAATTGACGGAGAAAAGGCCGAAAGATTTTATTCATGAGTGCTTGAAAAGTGGAAGGGGCATTTGTAAGGCCAAATGGCATGACAAGGAAATCATAGTGACCCTCATGTGTACGGAAGGCTGTCTTGGGAATGTCATCAGGATGCACTCAAATTTGATGATAGCCAGAACGCAGATCCAACTTGGAGAAGAATTTGGCCCCATGGAGCTCATCAAGAAGCTCATCAATGACAGGAATTGGGAATTTATCCTTGATAGTGAGGTGGTTAAGGGCTCGAAAGTCTATGCAAAGGTGCCACGACCCATATTTTTTGTGGACAAGAAGCACTGGGGAGGAATATGGGCTGGTGCTGGGGCGGATAACGCCAGACTTGAGGAGTTCCCGGACTAAGTTCTCAATTTCTGTCTTTTGCAGATGGGGGTAACGATATGGCCGAATGTTGGGTGGAATGCTTCCTGGAAGGAGAGGAATGCGGTGATCTTCAGGGCGGGAAGGGGGTAGCCCTACTGGTTCTAAAAAAATGGTTACATGCTTGTCGAGTATGGCTTGTAAGTCTGTAGGGTGGTTAGAAGCAGCAGAGGGCTGGAGTTGAATGGAATGCACTTGTGCAATGACCCCATGTGAGCCTTTTTTCAAAAGTTTTTCCATGCGATGAGAACTGATGATGCTAGCAGATCCTGGTAATAACCCTTTTAAGGTGTGCTTCTGACCATTATCTGTGAACTGCATCCAAAGCTCAGAGAAGTCCCATAAAATAGGTCCTAATGTGCGAAGCCATTGTGCCCCTAAAACCACATCACACCCACCTAAGGGTAGGGCAAACATATCAGAGCGACAATTATAATCGCCGATTGCAAGACGCACATTTCGACACTTCCTTTTACATGGCAATGTGCCCCCATTAGCAATCATGACTTCAAAGCTAGAACAAGGGTATATAAAGCAGTCTGCTGCCTTAGCAATGCGAGGATCAATGAAATTGTGAGTACTGCCCGAGTCAATGAGGATTGTGAGAGGGATCTTTTTGAAGCACCCTTTGACCTTCATGGTTTGGGGAGTAGTGACACCTACTAGTGCATGTACTGAGATCTCAGGTTGAGTCTCTTGAACCATTGGGTCCTCTTCAGTGCCGGGTTCATCTTGAGCATCTTGAAATTCTGGAATATCAATCTCGCTGTCTTGTTCTGGTGGTGACTCCACATCTAGCAAGTAAAGTTTTTGTTGGATGCACCTGTGACCCTTAACCCATTTGTCATCACAGTTGTAACATAATCCTTTTTCTTTACGAGCCCACATCTCTGTCTCAGTCAGGTGCTTGATTGGTGTGGTTATGGTTGTCCGCTGATTCACTGTGTTCTTGGCTGGTAAAAAGGTGGGAGGTCGACGCTGTGTGGAGAGTTTATCTTCTGCTAACTTAGCCAGACCCAAAGCATCCATCATATTTTCAGGTCGAAACATTTTTACCTCTGAGCGGATCGGCTCTCTAAGGCCACTAACAAAGCAACTTTTGAAGAAGTCATCTGACAACCCTTCAGTGTGATTAGCGAGTTTTTCAAATTCAAGCTGATATTCCCGAACAGTTCCTGTTTGACGGAGTTTGGTGAGGGTGCCTGTGAAATCCTCGAATGCTGAGGGACCAAACCTACCCAAAATTAAGGATGCAAAAGTTGACCAATCAGGTTCATCATTGGTCTTGAGATACCAACGGTACCACTGAAGTGCTTCGTGTTCCAAATGAAAGGAAGCAATTGGGACTTTGTTTACAGAATAAGTATTGTGGAGGTTGAAGAATTGTTCAGCTCGATATATCCATCCTGTAGGATCTGTACCATTGAACCGTGGAAAGTCTAGCTTAGGTCCACGGGAGGATTTGGAAGTAAAGGAGTGACGGTCTGAAGAAGACTCCTCCTTCTGCATTCGGTTGAGCAAGATGCTATTCTGTTGATTCAAGCCACGCATCATATCGGTTAACTCTGTAACCTGAGATTTCAATGTGGCGATTTCTTCCTCCATGATTTTTGTGCTTGCACGAGTGGTGACCATAACCAGTTGTGAATATCTGGGGATCCTTCGCGTTCCCTACCGCGATGCAGGGCGGGGTTCGGGGCAGCGGCCTGAAAAAAAAATTTGGACTTTTTTTTTTTTTTTTTGCTGCTGTTTTTTTTTTTTTTTTTTTTTTGCTGCTTTTTTTTTTTTTTTTTTTAGTAAATTTTTATAAGCGGCTGTTTCAGGAACGGATTGTCTGCAACTGTGTGGTTCGAAATATCATCAACTGTGGGTATGCTGTTGTTTGCTGTCTGAACCTGATAAGTTGGATATGGACCCCAGGTTTGTTTGGCTGCCTAAAGGATTTTAAAATTCACTCTGGCCACCAAAGCTGTCTGAGCGAGTACCGCTCTCCAGAAATTTTTGGCCGCGGGTTTACCTCTTAACGACAGCTTTTGGTTTACCTCACGGGTGGGATCTAGTCAATCAGGTTGGGGTCGTTGCCCTTTTCGCTGGCAGGTCCTCTCAATGGGCCAGCTACTTCGGGGTTCCTGTGGTACTCCTCACAATGAGTTTTAGGGCTTATGCCCAAGCACTTCCCACAGTTAAGCGGATAGGTATTTACCCAATCCGAAATGATGGAACCTGCAATGAAAAATTTCTTGCCAAAAAATGGCGCAGCTCCTGGAAAGCCCTGCTTTGAAAAAATTGCGCCAAATCTACCCACAAAGCCAAGAAAGCACTCTGATACCAAATGTGATGAACCTCCTACAACAATTTACCTCTTACAACAGATTTAATCAAAATATGCCAAAATAAAATAACTCTTACCAATAACAGAAACACAGAAAGCTTATATTGATCGCAGGCCTCTTCGAGGGGGCAACCTCCTTTGAGCAAGCTCAATACAATGAATTCGTGGATGCCTTTATTCGGCCTTAACACTTACTTATATACTAACTCTATTCTAACAACTACTACTTCCCCTTGTATGTGGGATAATTCAAATAAGCTCTAAGGGACGACTTACAAAGCATATGCGTCCATAGCAATTAAGCACGGGTTCCTAACAGTTTGAGTTGGATGGTATGATCTGTACAAGGGGAGTTAGAGGACCAAGATCTTAGCCAGAGGTAGGGTTATTATTAGGTTTGAAATTAGTGCCATTGGTTTTTAGATCAAGGCCCTGGGATTTATGAATAATCACTAAGACCCCTATGTGGTCTTAAGCCCTTTACAAACCCCATAAGCTCAACTACAGGTATATTTATGAAAAGTTTGAGCTTATTATGACATATTGAGCATGGAAAAAGGTATCTAAAGGCCTACTAAGTGTACTATACCCATCTAAGCATGTTTCATTGCACTTATAGGGTTCTATCAACACACAATCTCCCTAATAGGTAGATTAAAAGTCATGTGCAAGGTTTATGTGTTTTCATGGAGTAGAACACAAGGGTGATTAGTGTAAGTTTCCATTGATTCCTCCATGTTTATCACATACTTCACAAAGTCACCATTTGGTCAGAAAAATTCTCCTTCAAGTTCCTCAATGCTCATAATGTGAAGGAAGGTGAAAGCAGGGAAAATTTTAGTGTCAAATATTTGTTAATCGATGAATATTCAATTTTGAGAAATTAGAATTTGGTGATTTTTTAGGGTGCAGCATCTAACCCTTTCACCTAAAATTCTAGGATGTTATTTTTTTTAGAGGTCAACTCACCAACCATTTACAATATTTATGTGGTTATCCATGTAATTTTCCATACACACACACACACACACACACACACACACACAAGATGTTGGCAGAGGTCACAAACTTACCATAGAAGTATATTTCTTTACCAAATTGCAAAGATTTTGAGACTTGAGCCTTGAGGCCATACTCTACCACTTGAATAGTTTAAGCAACTTGACCTCCACTAGAATTATATCCCATGATGAAAATTGGATGATAGGCAACATTATGTCATGCGATAAAACTATGTCATGTGATGGCATTGTATTGTGTAGTGGTACAGTGCCATGTAACAACACAATGCCACATGATGGCACAATGCCATACAATGACACAATGCCATACAATGGCATAATGACACATGATGGAATAGTTTCATGTAATGGCATAGTGCCATGTGATGACATTCTATTATGCAGTAGTACCATGATGCACGGTGGCAACTTGGCATCTGACGACGCCATGCTAGATGGTGGTAACTAGTCACTCGATGGTACTTTTTAAAGTAATGATAACCAAGTGCCTAGTGTCACTCTATTAAGTGATGGTAACTAGGTTTCCAATGACACTCTATCAAATAAAGGTAACCTATCACCTAGTGTTGATGTGTTATAGGAAACTAACCTATCGTCTAGTGTCAATGTGCTGTGTGAAACAAACCTATTATGTGGCAGCATTTATCCACTTGACAACAAAGTTATGGCCTTAAGTGGTTATAACAAGGGTAAATCACCACAATAAATACCAAAAAAATACATCATGTTTTATTTCAAAAATCTAGTAAAGAGGGCCCAAATAATAGGCACTTTAAATACATGTAATTATTAAACTTTTTAAAAAAATATCAGTTAGTTTTTTTCACTCTAAAATAATTATAGAACCATTTGAATGCAAAAATCGACATGGATATTGACACTATTTCCATAGAAATAATTAATCCCAATAACTTCTCACCTTGTAAAGCTTTTGATAATGAAATACCACCCCTAGAGGACACACCTCTAGGCATGTCAATAGAACACACTCATCTGGGCACTTCCTAAGAGAAAGGCAGTTCTTTTCAGACACCAGATTTTGTTGAAAATTCCACTCAAAATAGTAGATAGAGGAAGATAAATACATGGACAATGGGAATGTCTTTTCAAGTTGACTAGGCTGAAAATTTTCCATTTATAGAACCTGTAGAATCAGAAAATAATAATGAGCCTCCAACAGAATGCAGATGCACAATTTTTAGTTGAAAACTTATAAAAGAACACATAATATAGCTTAAATTGGACACAATCAAGAAACACTGTGGGAAATTATATATATCCATGAAGCACCTAGATAGAGAGATAACAAGAACACATAGATGGAAAAATGTAGAAGAATGTATACATGTAAGATATTCATGTGAATACAAAAATAATAAAAAATGACAAAAACATCTTATTGAGAAAGGGGGAACCATCAAAGCGTAATTTGGAAAAGTTAGCAGTCCAATATCAAGGCCAAATATGTACAGTTCTCTACTATTTTCCATATTTAAAAAAAGGGAAGATCCATTTCTAATTTTTCAGATTACAAATTTGGTTTTTAACATAATGATTTTCTAGATATTACAGTCACATTGGTCAAATAAAAGTGCATGGGAAATGGCAAAATGTCTAGCCATTGTTGAGAAGGAAGATTTGAAAGAAAGTGTTAAAATATCACTATTTATCTCTCTGTCCATCGATGAGGTCACTATAGTTGACAACACAACATGGGTTTGCATGCATGTGTACACCTTTGAAAACCATACAAGGCAATCTCATCTTCTAGCTATCCATAAAATGGTCAAAAATTACAATTCAAAAAACCTACATAAATTGGTTGTATCCAATTTAAGAGAGAGAGCTGGGATGGATGATTATGTCATGACCATGACGCTGGGTTGTGTTGGTGCTAATGGTGCATTAGTGATGCAGGGGCATAGAATTGGTCTTTGTGTTTGCCTTCAAACAATATATTTTCCATTTATGATTCTAATTCATTGCATGGATCATAAGATGAATCTAGTGTACAATATTTTTAGCACTTTCATTAATGTTGCCAAAGTGGAAGAGCTGATTCATGATTTACATGTGTACATGTCTAGCAACCCAAAAATATTTATGGAGTTTCAAAAATTTGAAATTGGGGTGATAGATGGTAAAAAACTACTAAAAGATGTTGAAACCAGATGAATTTCCATGTATGAACTTGCATGTAGAATTTTTGAGGAATATCCATCTTTGATAGGGTTTATGTATAAATATACAAGTTTAGTGTTTAAAAGGCATAATGCACCCCATGACACCATACAATATTTATTATTTTTCAATTTCTTAATTTTATACAATAGTAATCTTGAGAGCATATATATATAGATATAACACATGCATAACATCGTAACAATAATTATTCTATTGCACATTTACATTAGTACCATTACACAAATATCTAGGAAATATTTTTCTTGTAGTTAGAAATTAGGTTCACATATTTCCAAATTTCACCACAATCAATGCAACTAGGAGAAGTAGAGAGTAATATATAACTTCTAGAACATCATAACCAAACATTCAAATGACAAACGCTACAACTACTAGAGTTGTATAATAATGCGTTCAAATTTATAACTACTAGAACAATAAAACACTATAACCATTTATTCAATATTACAAATCCTAGAACAATATAATTCTATAGAATATTTACTTTACAATAGGCTATTTTTCCTATAATTTCTACAACTACTACAATATTCAAATACTACTAGTACTAGAAATATTTTCCTACATTTGGTTTCAAATCTACAACTTTTAGAACATTATAAATATATCCATGCATTCAAATGCTACAACTACTAGGACAATATAATAATGCGTTCAAAATAATATAACACTATAACCATGCATTGAAATAAAAAATATCAAACAATAACAGTATAACATATGCATTAAACACTATATTAGTATAATAAATGCATCCAACACTATAACAATATAATAAATGCATTCAACACTATAACAATTTAATAGTGACTTTTTTCCACCATACAAGATATAAATTAAATCAAAAACATTTAATATATATAAAATATTAACATTATATAACTAAGGGTATTTTGAACAACTATAAAATATCTTTTAATAAAATTAGTGTTTTTCAAACCAACATGGTATAAACTATTTTAAATAATATAAACTCTGAGATTATCATTTTGAACAATATTATGTCAAATAAATCAACATTTTTTTCTTAAGAATCTCCACCACCTTAGTTGTTTCCATTTCCACCCATCAAAACCAAGTTGTCTTAACTTTCCTGTGCATTCTCCAGTGCCACTCCTTCCTTCTGAGGATCCTCTGCAACATCATTCATTTGAGTAATAATCACCCTCTCCTCATTCGCTACATCTCTTGGTGAAATAATTGTAGGATCTATATCTATTTTCTAATTCAATGAAAAAATTGGATCCATACCATGATCCTTAATGATTTTATTCAAAGTGTTATTCTATTTATTTAACATAACCATCTTTTCCTTCAATTGAATCACATTGGAGATAATTTTGCATGCATTTTTCAAATGCACATTGAGAAGATTTGCTTTTTTCTTTAAATTTTCATATTTTGCCTGCCATCAATAGTTAATGTGGGTCACACACATACCAAGGTATTATAATAATCAAAATACACATTATAGATACATAAATTTAAAACTTACCATAGCCTTATCCCTCTCTACTTGCACAATGGTAACCAAGTTGATATCTTTAGCTCATTTATTGAAATATGCTTGGGCTTCTCTATTTAAATTTTTTAACCCGTTTGTCATAATCTCTAAAATTCTATCATTGTAAACATTCTCAACAAAGATCACTCCAGATTGAGTTTGCTGGAACAAAACGTCAATCTTTGATGGTTCATTTTGAACAAGAAAGAATAAATTCATTCTTTGGTCATGGTTATGATAACTAGAATTTATTTATTTGATAAGGTCCTTTACCCTTATCTCCCATTGTTTCAAATCATTAAATCCATCAATCACACCATCCACTAGATTAGCAAGAAATTTTTTTGAAACTAGATTATCAAAAGAAAAATTAGTAAGTGCATCATCAGAAACATTTAAATTATTAGTGTGGGGTGGATAGAAGGTGGCTGGAGAAGAGGAAACCGTAGGAGGCACTTATGAAGGAACATTAGTAACTTGAATAAATTCATGTGGATTTAATCCACCAACATATGGGGGCCTGGTTTCAATGCCAAGAAACTCTTCATCGAGATTAATCTGCCACAAATAGGTAAGACCCTGTCCACCTAAAATACCACCAACAAAGAAAGTTGGGAAATTGGCAATTTATAGAGTTCTTCTACTTCATGCAAGGAGGCTGATGTTCTTTCCTCTTCTCTAAATTTGGCTTGGTGGTGGGGGACGTGGCATACTTATATATCTCCTAATATATGTTGGGTGCATTCTAAAAAGAAATTCAAAAACATAAAACTAATACAAGTTCAAATTAAAACTTTTAATGTTATTACCTGGTGGTGTGACTGCATCATCCACTCTTACTATCCTTGCTAGAGTTGTTTCTTCCCCTCTGGTACTTGGGGGAGCTGGTGCTTTCCCTCTCATTCTTCTTATAGGTGGTAGAGAGACATTGCTCATTTGACATGCAAAACATGTAAATGATCTAGTTATTTAACCAAGAAACTCTTAACAAACTTGAAATAAAAAAGAAAGTTGTAATGGAAAACATTGATCATGTTGAGTGGAAGAATCATCAATGGCAACATTTTGAGATTTAAATGCAAAAAAAAAAAACCAATATGAATATTATATTTTTCCATTGAAATATAATAAAAATAGATTACATGAATTTTGGGGGAACCTGGAAGCAGAGATGAAATAAAATCATTTCTTGGGCGTTTCATAATTCAAAATGAATTGAATGAAGACTTCATGGACTGAGTATCACTGGATCCCTCTGGAGCATGCTCACCTCTATTTGATACATGTTTTCTTGTGTAATAAAGATGTACCCTTGCTTGTAAAAAATAATAGGCTAAAAAATCTAAAAATTAAAAAAATATAAAAAACAAAAAAATTAGACTTGGTGAAAGCAAATGTACCTCCTATTCTTTGATTGACAAAGCATTAGCCTTCATTTTTTGATAAAGGGTAGTGGGAATTGTAGTATTCTATATTTCATATAAGGCCTTGAATTACAAGACAAGAATGTAGTTGGAAGATGAAATGGTGCAACTGTCCTTCAAGAATGCCAAATTTAACTCAGCCTTAATCCTGTTGGATATTACTATGCACCAGTCACATATAACACCCAAGAGAGAATGAAGAATATAATAAACCACCCAAAAGGGAATGTTTGATGGTCTTCCCTATAAAATAATTTTTGCTTGGAAGAAATGGACAATAGATTTGAGAAATGGATTACTGATTTTTTCCATAGGGATCCCCCTTCGATTTCAAGAATTTGTAATGAAAACTAAAAAATAAAACATGTAATTGAATTAGGATACTGAACTATATATAAGAAATGATTTAGCTATATTGAGGAAATGAATTAATAAATTTAACACTCACCTGATGGGTCAAAGGACACTTTGTAAAATGAATCCAAATAAATCTTATCATCTTCAGAGAAGACAACTTCATGTTCATAGGACTTGCAAGAACCATTAAATTGTGGAGGAGCCATTACATTATGGATATCCAATGGAGATGTGCCAAAGGATATTGTTTTATTGTTAAACAAAATAGAGAAATGGCCATTGCTATGGTTAAAAAAACCAATAAGATATTTTAGAAGGTTGTTGTTGATAGTTAAATCATACTAAGGCATCTGTACAAGTCCTCTAAAACCACATTAATCAATCCATTCAACAAAGGATTCTGGCTACTCTAAAATTTGTAAGAAATCTAGACACACAAGATTTTTGAAAACACAATTGTGCACCCCCAGTGATTGAATCTACATTTCCATGGATCTGAAAGTCATTATAACCCTATAGAGGTATTTAGGTGAAGTTGGAAGTAGTTAGGTAAAGTTGGAAAAACTTGACTAGTTAGGACAAGAAAAAGTTATAAGCAAAGTGTGAAAATGAGTTAACTATAGATGTATTTATAAGGAGGAGAATCAATGTAGTTGGCTGGCATGACCCATGACCACTTCATCACTATCACATGGAAATGTCAGTTGGCATGACCCGTGACCACTTCATCACTATCAAATGGAAATGAAGTGTTGTACAATAGTAACATGCTGCATGGAAGTAAAGTATCACATGATAACAACATGCCATGTGATAACTATTAAATGTTGACATAGTACTATCATGTGATAGCATGACATTGCATGACAAAATGCTATCGAGTGATACCAATCTACCATATGACACATATTTTATCACGTAGTAGCACAATGCCATGCGATAGCATTGTGCTATGCAAAATCAATTTGTCATGTGATAGCATTGTATAATGTGATAGCAATGTGTAATTTAACACATTTGTGTTGCATGACTTGAATCTGACACCTAACACATTTCTATCACATGACACAATGTTATCATGCAATAGCATTGTGTCATGCAATAGTGCTATGTTGTGTGACAACATTATGTCATGTGACATAATACTATCATATGACACAACACTATGATGCAACACAATGCTATCACACGATGCAATGCTATCATGCAACATAATGCTATCATGTGACACAATGTTATGGTGTGATGCAATGTTGTCATGTGATGTAATGCTATCATGAAATGCAATGTTGTCACACAATGCAATGCTATTGCATGACACAATGCTATCATGCGACACATTTTTATCATGTGATAGAAAGATAAGGCGATTTTTTTCCTACTCTACATAGCCTAATTCACCATCAATGTGAATCTAATTCATCTACCTAAACCTAGGGGTTTTTTTTCATGGCCTCTTAAAGTGAACCTAGTTGTTATCATGGCAACCCATCTCCAAGATGAGAGCATTTGAGTGATGTCTTATTTAGGCTACAAGGGTGGTTTAAGATTGTTTAGGAGCTCCTTTTTCAAGAGAAATAAGTTTCCATATGGTCCTCAAAACCAACACACATGATCTAGCTCCAAAATAATCCATTGGCTTTTTAGCATGGTTTAAGGTTCTTAGCATTGTTTAAGGTTTTTATGGATTCTTAGGTTTCACTTTCTCCCTCAAGATGCCTGATTCACCCCACCAAATGCATTTGTCTTATTGAGTACTTAGATGGAGATGTTTAAGGTCTCAATAAGTATTTTTAAGTGGGGAATAATATTCTAAATGAGGTATCCCAAAGACATTTACTATATAATGACTTCATCAAACCATTTTCATCTCATAATGGGTTTTGGATTTCAGACACAAAACTTCAAAAGGATTGTGTAATGCACCTGTTGACCATTTTTGGTCCTGCAGGCCAAAATCAATCTCCTTCTTTCCCTGCTGTTTTGAGCCATCAGTCATAAATTTGGTTTGCACAAGTCTTTCGAAAAAGAGATGGACCAGTTCAAAGAATGCAAGGCTTTTACAAAGCTTCTTTGGACATTTTGGTCTGAAGAAATTCACAAGAGACCAAAAATTTATGGCACATTTCTTTAAGGTTGGAAAAAGTGGTTCAACATCGGGGTTCAATAATATGAAATGAACTACACAGACTGACCAATATTCACATGATCTTTCCAAGAGCTTTGAACTTTGAACTTAGAATTATTGAAATATTAAACCGTTGAACCATTGTAGGTTCAAGCGGTCGGTTCAAACAGTAGGTTCACTGATACATTTAATTCAAAAGGGAATTGAATGAACGTGACTCCTTGCAGAACACAAAGTGTTGAACCATTGAACTCTGAAAAAGGGTTCAGGTTCAATCGAAAGGTTCAAAGGGGCATTTTAAGACCCAAAGGGCTCTCGTAGAAGGTAGTGAGCAAATTCATCAAAGAGTGAAGGGAAAGTGCCCTTGTAGAGGGCTCTTAGTGACCAAAAGGGGGGACCTTTTCCAAGGCCAAAGAGACACCTTCCCTTTGGGAAGGATCAAATGCAGAAGTCTAAAGGAATTAGAAAGCTGAAAAAATGACCAAGGTAATGACGGGCCCAAGCATGTCAAATTTAGGACAATGGGATAGCCGTTGGTTTTCAAATGGAGCAGGCCTGACAGAATTCAAAGAGCCAAGAAAAGACAAAAGCTAGGTAGAAACTCAATGACCCACCGAGAAAGGAGCCTAAAGAGCCAATCATAGACATATGTAGAATAGCCCAGGTGGCAAAAGAGATGTCAATAGAGGAGTTATGCCAGTTGTTGGAGTAGTCCTTACGAAGTGGTCATCAAGAAGTGCAAATAGTGAAAGCTCAAACTATTTTTCCTCATTTGCATTAATGAGTAGGCAGTCACATGAATTTCATGGGGAAGCAGCCTGGTCATTCAAATAGATGAAGTGACCCATGCTCTTACAATGATTTTTTAATATGATTTAAATGCCAAAGTCAAGACTGGTGACTATCACAGCATGGCTTCTTTTAACAACTTCCTCTTCCCAATGAATTGAATGCAGCATGGGACACTTGTGAAAAAAGGAACCATTGCTTTCTCTTTCTCTATATATTGTAAATTCTCATTTGAGAAAGGAATATCTCAACTTGTATGGCATAGCCTTGTCAGAAATTTACCTTGAATCAAGACATAGCATTTTTACCTCCATTTTGAGTTTGCAATTTTGTATATGTCTATGGCTTTGTCCTTTGTTAAGTCATTTTCCTTCATGCTTTCATATAATGATTCTAGCATGTCTAGTGTATTGTGATTTCTTATTTTGTAGGTTAGCCAGAAGTGTCCATAGTAGGAGTATAGGTGCATGTGAATAGGCTGCCATAGTATGTCTTAGAACACCTCTGATAGTTATTCCTCCCTGTATCTCCATCAGACCCTTGGCTCACTGATGCAGAAGAATTTCTCATATCAAATGAAGTGTATGTTAGTTTGTTCTTGGTGGAAAGTGTATGTCAAAGCTAAGTAGATCAACCTTTTTTTTGGTGCATCACCATTTAGTTTAGGTTCTATTTTTAGTAATCCTTCTCCTTTTTCACCCCCCCATTTTTAGCAGTAGGAAATCCAGGACCTCAGAGATGCATCGAAGGGAGCTAGCCCTTATCTAGAGATTCTCCCCTCAACTTTGCCTGACAAACAACAAGAGGGGAGTCTCTATTGTGTCATGTGGAAGATAGGAGCCCAACATTTTTGGCAAGGGTGCAATCCACAATGTCAACAGTTTTTGGCACCCCTGGTGGGACCAACTAGTTTTTATCTAAAGAGTTGAAGAATTTTAGTGTGTTCTTCAACCAACCAGCCTTTGGAGGCTTTTCATTAACACCAATGGTGACTCTAAGTTGAATCAGCTGGTTAAGTAGTCCTAGTGCCATCAAGAAATCACATTTTTTATATGTATAATTCCATTTCTCAACATCATGGGCCTTGTGTTCCTTCATATAACTTTGATCAAGCTTAGGTTGTTCATGGAATCACCTTAAACAGCTCTCCTAGTTTCCCTTCAATAATAAGGGAAGTAACGCTGGAGTTTGAGAATCAAGTGATGGAGATAGAGAGATTGGATGAGTAGTATAGATATCAACAAGAGCTTATGTACAAAGAGGAGTGTTTGTTTAGGCAAGCTTAGGCCTTACAATCCATGAAAGAGGATGTAGCAAAATGGAAGAGTCCATTCATTCAAGGCAATCAACTTTGTGTGCCCCCTCCTATTCTAAAGAAAGCCCACTCTTATGCACCAAATCCTTTCTACTAGATAACACTTGTTCACTCTAGTTCATCTGATGCATTAATCACTCTTGATCTTAACCCCTTGTGTTTAGCTTTCCAGCATTAAAGGGCATTAGAGCAACCTCTCATGGAGACTAACCTTCTCAATTCTTTAGGTTGTGAATCCTCCTTTGAAGGGAATACCATGAATCAACACGTCTCTCTTCTAGAAACTCTTCTTGTGCATGAGTAGACCCTTCCTAGTCTCCCTCAACCTCCTCAAATATTTTAGCATAGGAGTGCCTATCATGAACCAGCTCACGACCTTGAAGAGGATAAAGTTGATTCTTGTTCACAAGGGAAAAGTTCCAATCCTAAGGTCATGAGTTGGAAGCAAACAATGGAATCATGGGGTAGGAAGGTGGAGGAGCAAGGTTTTGCTCAAAACCTTGAAGAAGGTGAAGATGCTCCTACTCATCATGATGATGCTTGTGACCTCCAAGAAAGGCTCTTCCAAGAGAATATAGCTAGGTAAATTGTAGAATTAGAGTCCAGAATGAGATTCCTCAGCCAAAGTGTGATGGATGATTTAGACCAAATAGTATATTTCATGTTTGAACACACCCCATCTACACCCCTCCAAGATAGCTATCAGGCCAAATATGATATAGATGAAGTTCTAGCCAAATGGAAGGAGGAGAATCATTTGATTCTAGCTTGAGGACTGCCTCCTCTTCCACATGAGTTTAACCATTAGCCTTCCACTTCATACATTCTCAAGGAGGAACCTATTTTGAAAGAGGCAAGTGAAGAAGAGAGGATCCAATCTGTAGCTGCCCAAGAGACTATCATGGATGAAAATGAGGAGGAAATCATCATGGATGCTCCCTTCGAAGACATCATCAACAATGGAGAAGACACATGGCATGCATACATGTAGATGTTCTAGCAATACAAAGAAGAGGGTAAGCATGGTGAGCTCTCTCCTCCCTTGTTTGATGAACTTCCTTGTTGCTTTGATGAGGAGGATGAACATGCCATGGAACCCAAGTATGAGGAGGATGTCTTTGAACAACTAGATACTCTATTCTTTGAGCAAAAAAAGGAGAGGCCTGTCCATCTTGAGGAAAGCTTTGAAGAAGAGAGCCTTGAACAAGAAGGTGATGTTCTATGGGATGAGTAATCAGTCTATGATCTCATTTCAGACATCACAACAGTCACCCTTCTTCAAGAAAGCCATGATGAAGTAGAGGATCAGTTTGACAGGGTCTTTAATAAGGCAGAAGGGAATGAGTCAAACCATGATGAATGTTAAGGGGGTTATGAGTTAGGTGATCCTTATGGTGATGATCTATCAGTTATCAATTTCTTGATGAAACACACTAACATGAAGGACCATCATTCAACAAGCTTCCAAGAGAAGGATGAATACATATATGTTGGAAGCATGTTTGATCCTGATCCATTTGGATACAAGCTAATCAAGGTGGCAGACAATAAGAGCAAGTCACCAAATATCCATTCCATCTAGCCACTTGTTTGGCACCATAAGTTTCCTTGCCATGAAGGAGACTTGAGAAGTTTTCCCTTTGATCTAGGAGGGAGGCAAATATACCTGGTTAGTTGTACATAGTATTTTGATTTTAGTTTTTCTTTCCCTATTTTCCCTAAGTGTTGTTTGCATAAGTAGTGTTTTTTAGCCTTTGTTGTGTGTGTTTTCCTTTGTGTTTGGGGTAAAAGCTTCATGATTGATTCTTGGATCTCTCGAGGCTGTTGCTAACTTTTTTTCAAGTTGCATTCTGACTCCATGCCCAATGGACTTTGAGGCTACTAGTTTCTAAGCATAACAGGCATGCTTCCCTTGGGAATTGCCAATTTGTTGACCATTTTTGGTCTTGTAGGCCAAAATCAGTCTCCTTCTTTCCCTACTATTCTGAGCCATCAGTCATAAATTTGGTTTACACAAGTCTTTCGGCAAAGAGATGGACCAGTTTAAAGAATGCAAGGCTTCTACAAAGCTTCTTCAGACATTTTGGTCTAAATAAATTCATAAGGAAAGAGATAAAAATTTGAAGGCACATTTCCTTAAGGTTGGAAAAAGTGGTTCAATGATATGAAATGAACTACACAGACTGACCAATAGTCACATGATCTTTCCAAGAGATTTGAACTTTGAACTTAGAAATATTGAACCGTTGAACCATTGAACCATTGTAGGTTCAAGCGGTCGGTTCAAGCGGTTGGTTAAATTATACATTTAATTCACAAGGGAATTGAATGAATGTGACTCCCTATAGAACACATAGTGTTCAAACATTGAACCATTGAACTCTAAAAAAGGGTTCATGTTCAATTAAAAGGTTCAAAGGGGAATTTCAAGACTAAAAGGGCCCTCATGGAAGGTAGTGAGCAAATTCATCAAAGATCGAAGGGCAAGTGCCCTTGTGGAGGGATCTCAGTGACCAAAAGGGGGGACCTTTTCCAAGGCCAAAGAGACACCTTCCCTTTGTGAAGGATCAAATGTAGAAGTTTGAAGGAATTGGAAAGCTAAAGAAATGACCAAGGTAATGATAGGCTCGAGCACGTCAAATTCAAGACAATGGAATAACTGTTGGTTTTCAAATGGTGTAGGCCTTACAGAATTCAAAGAGCCAAGAAAAGATAAAAGCTAGGTGGAAACTCAGTGACCCACCAAGAAAAGAGCTCAAAGAGCCAAGCACATACATGAATATAACAACCCAAGTGGTAAAAGAGAGATCGATAGACGAGTTATGCTAGTAGTTGGAGCAGTCCTTATGAAGTGGTCATCAAGAAGTGCAAACAGTGAAAGCATAACCTATTTTTCCCCATTTTGCATTAATGAGCAGCCAGTCACATGAATTTCATGGGGAAGTAACCTGGTCATTCAAATAGATGAAGCAACCATCACAACATGGCTTCCTTAAGTGACTTCCTCTTTCCAATGAATTGAATGCAACATGGGCCACTTGTGAAAAAAGGCACCATTGCTTTCTCTTTCTCTATATATTGTAAATTCTCATTTGAGAAAGGAATCTCTCAGCTTGTATGGCATAGCCCTGCAAGAAATTTACCTTAAATCAAGACATAGCATTTTTACCTCCATTTTGAGTTTGCACTTTTGTATATGTCTATGGCTTTGTCATGTGTTAAGTCATTTTCCTTCATGCTTTCACAGAATGATTCCATCATGTCTAGTGTATTGTGAGTTCTTCTTTTGTAGGTTATCTAGAAGTGTCCATAGTAGAGTATAAGCGCATGTGAATAAGCTACCAAAGTGTGTCTTAGAATGCCTTTGGTAGTTCTTCCTTCCTGTATCTCCATCAGACCCCTGGCTCACTGATGTAAAAGAATTTCTCGTATCAAATGAAGTGTATGTCAGCTTGTTCTTGGTGGAAAGTGTATGTCAAATCTAAGTAGATCAACCATTTTTTGGTGCATCACCATTTAGTTTAGGTTCTATTTTTAGTAATCCTTCTCCCTTTTCACCCCACCTTTTTGTTTTATTTATTTATTAGTAGTAAGAAATATAGGACCTCAGAGATGCATCGAAGGGAGCTAGCCCTTATCTAGAGATTCTCCCCTCAACTTTGCCTAACCCACAACAAGAGGGGAGTCTCCATTGTGTCATGTGGAAGATAGGAGCTCAGCCTCCTATCGAGGGTGCAATCCATAATGTCAACAACACCTAGAGGTTTAAGTCTTCATGCATAAGCCTATGTGTATAAGTGAAACCAAATTTTTGTATAATTACATGAAAGGCCAATTAAACTATGAAAGAAGAAGACCAATCCAGTTTGGACACTGTTAAGAGGCCAATGGCATAGTTTAAAAAGTGAGCTTTAAGTCCAAATTTAAAGTGTTATCCAAAATTACCACCTACAATTGAGCCTAGGTAGATGCAAGAAAGGGATATATACTTATGAAGATGACTATCTTGAGGGAGCTTATTGAGTTTTAAATTAGGCCAACTAGGTTTCCTATATGGCCTATAGAACCTTTATATTTCTCTTTAACCTATAGGAAGGCTCCAATTGTAGTTAAGTGCTCTCAGCTACCACCTACACGTCTGTAGTTAGGTTGTCTCTAACCTTGGGAGTCAAATACCACATATACATTGAGGTTGGGGATCAATCAAATGAACAGAGTAAAAAAGTTGTTGAAATACAAATTAATATGAATGAATGACTAAAACAAGCTAAATTAGGGCCCTCTAACTTTGCATACATAGTTAGATTAATGCATATGGGTTTGCCTAGTCAGTTGGAGTACCTAGCTAGTCTGAATGGAAAAGGAAAAAACTATGTGAGAGTTAACCCATGGTGGTTTATGGAATATATATTGTCTTCAATACCTTTAAAGGCAGAGTCAAGCTTAAGAGTGTTTCCTAGGCTAGACTAAGCATTCATGACATAGATGCCTATGTGTATGAATATGGAGTGGGTTTGATTGCAGAGTATGAGAGAGACCCCAGTTTAAGAAGTGTTAAAAAACCTTGAGAGAACACTCCATGAGATGTATAACTCCCTTAGCAATGAATAAAATAGAAATTCAGACCACTTAGGTCTCTAACATCAAATAGACTGAGCACCTAGTATGTGCCAAGGATTGTCATGGCAGACCTAGAAGGGGAGAATGACACAGGTATGGGTCTGAGCCATTATGAGACTATGTAAAAGTTTAAATTGAAATAAAAGGGACGATAAGAAAATCCTAGTGTCACCATAGTGAATTGAAGTGCAAAAATGAAATTTTCATCAACCTCCCATAGACTCACTTCCCCTTTTCAGTGTGTTTTTAGCCACTTTTAGGCCTTACAAAATCCATCTTCCACTCACCCTCTACCTCTCAAAATTGGCATAGGCATTTTTTATTGATATGACTACAAGGTGAACAAATAAGGATACTTTAAAACAACCATTACCTCACAATGTGAAAATATAAAAAACACCTAAGACTCTATTTTGGTGATTTAGGGACTGTGGGACCAAATACAATCAACTCATTGTTCTGAAGGAAAATTCTACCTGTATAGCATCTTAAGCTTCATGGCATGAAATTCATGACTCCTTGGATATGATAGATATTAAAACATGAAATCCATCATGTCTTTCACTCTTTCACAACTCCATACAACTTCTTGAACTCTTGTAGAAGGAAGCTGTGAGCACATTTTGCAAACAAGGTAGTAAACAAGAGAATTAGGCAATTTGGATTTGGAGGAGTGTGCTAATTTGATCTTTCACAAGGGCACCCACCCAATGAATACACATTTGAAAACATGAACCAAAACATATTTTACATCTTCAACATCTCCTTCCACGTTGCAAAACTCAAGTTCCACATCCATGACTACAAACTTGGAAAACAAGCACAATTTTGAAATCCTCCTTCAAGGGCATTAAAACAGAAGTGTTGTATGATTGAAAAATCATGGATATGACCCTATTATCACATAAAAACACTCATTAAAATCACATAGCTTCATGGATTCATGAAAATAAGAAACATATGCAAACTTACACCCCTCTTGAATGCAATTCCATAAAAAGTTGTCTAGAGTGTAAACAATTGTTCATAAAGGAGGATGCACCAAATTGAAAATCATTATTATAAAAATGAAGTGAACTCAGATTAAAATCCACCCCTAGAGGAAATCCTCCCAACTCTACTTTTACGGCCCATAGTGAGTGATTGAATCTGCCCTTCCTTGGCTTGCCAATGGAAAATGGAGGAAAAGAAGTTGGAAATGGATATTTTATGAAATTTTATGAAAACCAAACATGAATATGACCTATATGGAGGTGAAGAGACATTACACCATGTTTTTAACTGATGATGGACTTGAGAGGTCCATACAAGTGCCCAAAGGGGCCTATTTTTGAGGAAAAACTACCATTTCATGATCACAACAGCCCTGTAATTGCCACCTAACATTATTATAACATAATTTGACCTTATACACGTTATAATACACCTTAGGGACAAATATTTTAATTTTAAAGTCCTCAATAGTCATTTAATCAAGCTAAAAGGTGGCCAAATGACCCTTTTAGCACCTAAAACCTAGCAAGTGGTCAATTTATGACTTGTAAACACATTGAAACCTATCAAAGACCATTTTAAGATATTTTAAAAATAAATTGAGCCTTTGAATAAGTTTTACCATAGTTGACCAATGTTGACTTTTGTTGACTAGGCCAGTACCAGGGGAATGAGCTTCAACAAGGGCTAGGGAAAGGGTAAGTGAGACATGTAGGACACCATATGACCCCATAAGACATATCAAAATTTATAAAAAAATTTAAAATAGTAGGGGTTGACCCAAATTTGACCTCTGACTTGAGGTCAAATTTGGTCAATAATACCATAACCAGAAATGATGATATTGTGACCTTTCTGTAATATCGTGACTATAAATTTGTGATTTCATTGAAAGTCACTGGTCGTTAGTGGTTACCATGTGGTTTTATGTAAAACCATAAGTGGTTAGGCGATATTGTGACTCTTAATACGATATCATGATTATAATAATGATGATATTATGGAAGATAACAAAACTTTAATTTTTTTATTTTTGACCAATGTAGATGCTTAGATGATTATGATTGATTAACCTAGATGTTTAAAAATGAAAATGCCTAAGAAATGCTCGCAAATAACTATGGAAAATTAGTCTTATAATGTTGTATCAAGTTTTTATCAAAACAAATTTTTTTACCAAAATGGACAAATCATAAACAATTTATAGAATAGAGAAGATATTTTCAATCATATTTGTCTTAAATCTTGTATTTATTAGCTAAAGACAATGATCAGTGAGCAAACAATCTCAAAAATGACCAAAATCACAATACCATGACTTAAAAAGACAATATCTCTAATTTTTAAATAAAACCATGACTATGTGATTAACAATATTGTAGAGGATAATAAAAGGGTTAAAGATGTAAGATTTTTTTACAGATGTCCTTTTTTTGATGTTCCCCTATCAATCATCACACTCAGGTTACACAGAGAGAACCCCGTACAAAAATGTGATTAGCAAATATATATATTAAGGATCAAACCACTAAAATAAGATTCTAAAAAGGTTTATATGATTACTAGTCTTCCTACAAGATAGAAAATGATACAATTGAACCTATAGGTTAAATGTTAAAGGATAAATGTTAGCAAATTTAGGAGGAATAACAATGTCACAACTGTCAATGATAATATCTTGACTTGAAGGTCAATACCATGAGTTGCGAGTGGCGATATTGCATCTTAGATCCTCCCACTATGTTTTTTGACCAATTGTAAATTGTAACTTAAAGAGTCAATATCGCTATTACTAGGGAAATACCATGATTTATGAATCTATAGTATTGCAAAGTAATAACACCCTGTAAAAAAAGAGACTATTAGCGGTTAAGATTTGGTTGGTAGTGCAATATCACAACTCTTGGGGAAAAACCACCTTTCAATGTCATGATTTGTAGGGTAATACCATGAATTTCACTTGTGCATGAAAATTTATTCAAAATCTGACACTTGTTCTTGATTTATTCATCCCTGCAAGCTATCAAAAAACACCACTAACAAGCAAAATGATTAAATTGAGAGGGGATGTCCCATCATGGTCACCAAAATGTATTAGGAATTTTGAGCAAATGGATTAAACTATGCAATTTAAACCCAAAATATCAAACTACCTAGTAGGAGAGATTATAGAAGCAAATAAGAATAAATGAAGACATTCTTGCCAATTCCTTGCTTCAGATAGCCTCCGTCCAAGATCTTCAAATGGATTGTTGATTGTTTATTGCCATGGACTCTATAATTTTGAAATTATGATGACTTGATTCATGGATTATGGATGGACTAGTTAATCATGTGGACATGAAGACTCTATGGATTCAATGGTTGATTGTGATTGCTAGCTAGCTTGTGGTTAGTTAACATGGAGGAGTGGCTTTGTTTATATAAGGCAAGGGAGGTAAAATCAATGGCTCATATTCAATCTTGGGCCATTGGGATAAATGGTTGAGGAATTTCCAAGGAATTAAAAATTCCTTGGAACCTCTAGAATAGAGGCTTCTAGAGGGAGAAGGCTAAGTTAGAGAGAATTCTAGAATTGGAGGATTCTAGAATCCTCATAGGGACTAATAAAGATTAGGTAGGGGATTAGATAGGGATTAGGTGGGTGATTAGGGACTAGTAATGTAGGAGAGCCTAGGAATAGGCTTAGTAGGTGGGTAGGTGGGTCATGAGAATTAAAAATTCTCAAATAATAGATAAATGGGGTTAGGATAAGATAGTGAATCTTTAGGAGAACTAATGAAAAAGTGGGGAAGAATAAGGTTAGTAAATGAGGAAATGTTGAGGGAGGATATTAAATAAATGACAAGGAAGGGGATAAGTGAGCAGGGTTAATTAGATTAATTAAGGTGAGCAGATTTTAGTATATACAAGATATATTTTTTATTTTTCCTTATATGAGATTACATAATTTTTGTTGCAACCAACCCATTACCGCTTGTAGGGTGGTAATTTTATTCCTTTAAATGTCTTCCTCCTTAGCTCCCGCAACAATTGTTTTAGGGGTCTTTGATGGAGATGTGAAGAACAATGGTGCTAAAGTGAGCACAAAAATTTGTTCCAAAAGTCTTCCATGAGGTATTGACACTACATCTAAAAACCCTCCTGATGTTGTGTTAGAATGTCTGAGTTTGATAAAGCTTGTACTTACTCTGTGTAGTTTACTCTTATGGCTTATTTTGTCAGTTAGATCCCCGATGAAAGCACTTTGAAATCCTAGGTGCATAACACTTGGATGGCCCCTCATGGCATTAAGCTTGAGGGCATTCAAAAGCTAACAAAAGGTTTGATTTTGTTTAAGTTTAATACCATTGACATGGTATCATGGCTCATGGGCCTTGATTTATTAAAAACACATTAGTTGTTTTCTCCCATTAGATCTGAAACATCATTGTCTCTGAGCATGATAAGATCAACAACCTGATATGGGTTGAATTTCCAAGCCTTCTCTTTCCTATCTTATCAGTTAGATCCCCACTGAAAGCACTTTGAAATCCTAGGTCCATAACACTTGAACGAACCCTCATGACTTTAAGCTTGAGGGTATTCAAAACCTGACAAAAGGTTTGATTTTGTTTAATTTTAATACCATTGACATGTTATCATTGCTCATGAGCCTTGATTCATTCAAAACACATTAGTTGTTTTCTCCCATTAGACCCAAAACATCATCATCTTTGAGCATGATAAGATCAACATCCCAATATGGGTTGAATTTACAAGCCTTCCCTTTTCTTCTTGGGGTTTTGTTCATTAGTTGATTAAGCCTTTAGGGCATTTCATAGTGTTTAAACTAGAAAATTTATATGTGGCCCGACCACAAAAACACATCTATGTCAAAATAAACTTATCAAAAGATCTTAAGGAAGTTGTCGACATACAAGTTGGTGACAAAAGGATCACACAACTATGATCTACATAAAAATTCTAGACACTTATTTCTATTGTCAAGCAATGGACCATAAATTATGTGAATGCCCGCTTATATTCAACTCCAACTCCACTCCTCCTCTCAAAACCTCATTCAAGGTGAACACAAATTCTCAAACATCTACAGATGGATGGACTAAAGTTTCTAAAAATAAAAACACTCTACAATCTATTTCAAAGGGCGAAGACCCATCCATTGTAAACAAACCCATTGAAGGTTATTCAAAGGTATTTCGACAATTAGTTCCCACCACTCAACCAATGATGACACCACTAGTCTGCACCTCTCAAGCTGTGGCCATGTTTTCAATTATGTCAATCCATCCAATGGCCTCCTAACCTTCCCAACATCATCAAGAGGAAATTAACTCAGGTACAAATGGTAACCCAGTGGTGCTTGAACATGAGGTAGTTATTTATTGTGAGAAAAACCCCTCACCAACTCTAGAAGGTGGTGAGCATGCTCAAGGAAAATGACGTGCTTTTTAGTTGGAAGATTTCATGAAGGGAAACCATCAATCCTACTTAGAAAACAATTTTTATACTTTAGCCAAGATTGATAAGGAAACCAACATGCTAGAAAAAGTTGATCAATGATCAGTGTACTCTTGGAATATATGCATCCTCAATTACAAGACCCATAAGTATATTGTTACAAATATGTTTCAACATTTTTCCAACATGAATTTTTTTTTCAATAATTTAAAATATCAAGGTTTTCTCACACCTCCATCATCAAAACAATATGGTTGGGTGTCATTTTCTATATGTTTTAGCATGAGATGGATGTGGGGGAGTTGTCTCTTTAACTTCATACTCTATTTCACCTCAAATTGTTAGTTTGGGATTAAAACCTGAATCTCAAAAACCATCTTCTTGGTATTGCAAACATTTATATGTATGATGACATAGTGAACATTTTGGTGGTGGTTAGCTGATTTTATTATTTATTCCAACTAGATCTTATGTGGCAACTTCAACATGGTTGAATCCCATGAAGACAAGGAGGGGTTACTCCCCATGTGTTGGCGCATCAATGAAAGAGAATCATGGTTTTATAGGTGCAATAAACTCACATTCTTCAACCCCAACCACCATCGTCCCTTTCATACCACCTCATTTTGGTTCACATAGTATAATCCCCATCAGGGTGATGACCAGGTTGCTAAATGGATTAAAACATCCATGTTGACAAAGCAAAACACTTTTACCTTTGCAAATAATTTTGACCACCTTGTAGTTATCATTCTGGATGTGTTACTTTAGAGTACCTTCCTATGAAGTTTGAAACTGAATGCCTCTCCTCCCTTAAAGGATATCCAAGATGCAATTTTATATTAATATTGCCCATCTTTCTCATTTCTATAGAAAGAGGGACATTGTTAGAATTTGTAATTTGACACCCTACCCTCAAGGATCTCTTAGATGGATTGAGCGGTGGGAAAATTTCATAACTAGGACAAATCCTTTTCTTCACATCTATGATAGAAAAACAATTATTTTCCATATTAATGCTCACGAGGCTTCACACATTGATTTATCCAAAATTCATAGGAGTGGGAGATCTCTCCTTTCAATGAGGAGTTACAATTGTAAGCTACCATGTGGAGACAAAAGCTCAAAATTGAATAGCATCATGTAGCCAGGGGAACTCAAATTTGTGAAAGGATGCAATGGTTGAAGACTGGAGATAGAGTTTCAAAAGAATTCTTTGCTTTTCTTTGATCCAAATAGGCATCTAATCACATCAAAGATTTCAAGGAAGTCGACTTTGCCTTATTCATCTTCCTTATATCTTGAAAGACTTTATCTCTCATTATCACAAGGTCTTCGCTACTCAACCCTTATCCCTAGAAAGAGAGCATGTTATGTCTCAATGCCTTTAGGTGGTGCCTTGTAAACTCATTGAAGCTCAAAGAGTGGGATGTGATAGACTCCTTTTTATTGATGGGATTTAAGATGTTGTTATGCATATGGCCATTGACAAAGCTCTTAGTATTGATGGATTTCCCTATGAGTTATATCAAGAGTTATGGGGCATTGTTAGCCTTGATCTTCAGTGGGTATATCAAGTATCCATTCAAATCAATTCTCTTGGTATGTTGATTAACCATGGAAACATCAAGTTTATTCCCAAAGCAGGATATCCTGAGCTCATTACAAATTGGAGACCCATTACTCTTCTCAATTTATCCTATAAGATCATTGCCAAGGCTCTTGTTGTTCTGGTTAGGTATCGTTACCCCTCATCATTTAGCCCAAACAAACTCAGTTTATTCATATCAAATATCTCCTTAACAAATTATTGTTGACTAGGAGGGAATGGAATGGTCCAGGAAATCTCAACAAAATGTCTTATTTGTTAAAATTGACTTTGAAAAAAGTTATGATAAAGTTAAGTGGACTTTAACTCTAGGCATGCTTCAAGTTATAGACTTTGGCTCTAATTTTTTTAGCATTTTTAAAATGCTTTTTCAATACATTGGAGTTTGTATCACCATCAATGGTGTTCAATCTGAACAATTTGGCATATTTCACTCTATTCATTAGGGATGTCCTCTTACCCCTTCCCTTTATGTGTTGGCTACCAAAGGGTTCAATAATATTTAGGGTGAGGATACTTCCATATCTTTGGTTAAGCGTATATCTCTCCCCCCCTATCCTACGCAAGTGGTTAATGTGTATTTTGCTGATGATTCTTTCCTCACCCTTAATGAAGAATAAAATTTTGTCTCCAATGCTATGAAATGTTTAGATATATTTTGTCTAGCTTCAGGCTCCTCCATTCAATGGAAGAAAACCCAATTCTACAAGAAATCACTCTCCCCCCTATCTCAATGGCCTTTTCAGTATAAGTGGCTCTAGATTCAACCAGCTACCAGGAGAATAATTCCAGTTTTTGGACATCCCATTTGCTTTCCAAGCCACTCCCTCGAACCTTTGGTGATATGTGGTTCAATGGGTCGAGAAAAAAGTTGGCTTTTGGAGGTCTAAACCCCTTTCTTTTGCAAGAAAATTTCAAATCTGCTTTAATGTGCTAGCTACTACACATGTTTACCAATCTTCTTGTTAGGCCCCCTCCAAAGTTGCTTATGCCAAGCTTAATATAAATTTGAAGGATTTTTTGTGGGTTTAGTCTAAAGGCACCAAATGTTTCCACCAAGTTGCATGAGATATTTGTTGCAAACCAAGATCCCTTGGTGGTTTTGGTTTTCTTGACACCAAAATCTAAGGCCATGCCTTGTGTGCAAAGTGGATCATCTGAGCTTTGGAAGGAGATGAAGCATGGAAAATCTTACTTTGTAACTGTGTCACTCAAGGCATCTATGGGAAAGGGAACCTATAAGGGATTAAAAATTCAAACCCTTTTTTAAATCACTCGGGGCTTGATAACTATTGAGGGCACATTTGTTGTTAAGAATATTTGGAAGGCTTGGGAACTATTCAAAAAAGCATTTAAGATGGGACGGAGATGGTTTTAGGTTTGGTCTCTCTCTAAAATTCCAGTCGCTATGGTGGTCCCCTATGCTTAATTTTTATAAAGTGCCATTTGCTCTTGTACTGTTGACCAAGAGCCTCTAGCTTTTCAAAAAACACATTAAGGCCATCTATGATCTCTTTTGTAAACAAACAAGGGGCTATATTCTTTGGCATGCTCTTAGGGCTCAATTTAACTTATAGAACTCTAACCAAGAGTCCATCTTGAAAATTCAAAACTCTATTTATGATGTGCACCTTCACAAAGTTTGTGTTCAATCTCCATATAGGTGGTGGATTGATTAGAACTGCCCTGTTGAGATGTCTTTCCTTTGGTACCGACCTTGATTAGGTTATCAACATCTTTTCCCCTCAGCGTATCCAATTTGATTCTCTCAATGTCAAGTGGATAATCAATTTGATTGAACAAGTCTAGAGAAGAAGGTTTGAGTGGGTATGGGTGGACATCATTAAACCCAAACAAGAGCACTTCATATGGTGTATTTTACACCAAGGACTTCCAATTGGCACTTGGTTAGTTCACATGGGGTTGGTTCATCTTGTCTACTTAGTCTATAACCACCCAAAAACACTCAAGCATGTGTTTTAGTTATGCAAACATGCCTAGTCAACATGGATTTGGATTCACACCCTTTTTAATCCATTTCATCCAAAAATGTTCACCTAGAAAATGGTGCTCTTAAGGGACTCATTCATGATTCTTGCAAAATTCACACTAATTTGGTATACTTTTCAAGCTCATATTCTTTTTCAACTATGTAAAAACAAAAATGATGCTATTTTTTCTCACGCTACTCTTGAGAACCATTTATCTACTGCTAACAAAGTTAATGCTCTATCTAATGTCATGCTTCAAATTCAGGTGCAAGTGGAGAAAATGCGTCTTGAGGTGGAGCACTTCTAGACTCTTCTGGACCATTGGGGAAGTGCTCCATGTGTTATTAGTCATGTTCCTCCCAACTCTCCTCGTTGATCGTTGCCCCCAAGGGACTGTGGCTATAGGCAACATGGTAGAGCCCACTCTTGGAGAAAACATCATAGTGGCTCCCCTCAGTGGCATTTTCCCACTCCACCAATAAGTCCAACTACTTTTGGTGAACAAGGGTGGTCTCAACTTCCAAAGGGAAGTTCCACCTACGTGCACTTGCTATTTTACCTTCTAGGAAGGTGGTTGAAATAAAGAAAAAGATAAGGATAAGGATGGTTAGGAGCCAATCCCTGATACGACAATACTAGGAGCAGCTGGGAGGAATGGGGCATCAAGCTAGATGACCCACCACCTCCTCCTCAGCAGCTTGTGGTTGACTTGATTGCATAGATGCTCTTTGGCTTTGTAGTTACCTTTTTATGGCTTATTCTTTATTTTAATCGCTTATTGGTTGAAAATCTCTTTTTAAATTAAACTTGTCAGCAACAAATACGACTTTTGGAGGGTGATCATTCCACTCATTTTTTGTATAAATAATTTTATAACATGGCATTATATTAATACATTAAAAACTTTTTTATGATTTTCTTATCCGAGATATAAACCAATAAATTACCCAGCAACAAATAAACATAACAGAAGGAAAAAGTTTAGGATTAAGATAGAGATGTTCTCATATCAAACTCCACCATAGGAATCCCATACAGTACAAAAGGGATGCAAGTTTAAAGCTCAAATGCAGCAAGCCCAGTATAAATCTCAATATTTACAGAATAAAAAACCTTACACATTTACATGTGAAAATTTTAAATAAATTCCCTTCCCATTGTAAGAGTTCTTCCCTGTCCTCCTAATTCACAGCGACCAGCAAGGCCGGCGTGCATTTCTTTGACTGTAAATGCACAGGGGTTTGTAGCATCGTGTCTAAAATCTTATCACAGTGAAGTTGGTGAATCCCTCAACCAAACACTACAATGTTTCTTTTGTTAAAAACCAAAATCTGACCCTATCAACAGGGAGTTCAGCGTGGAAAGAGAGACACACTAATGGATCCATGCGAGGTTGAGGATGGGGATCCAGAAATTACTGGACGAGGCATAGGAGTTAAGTCTGTTTCGAAACCTAATAAAGCAGGTGGACTGGGAACATATAAAATTTCCGTATCGTTTGTTAAACTTAACATAGACAAAACATTAGACATGGTTGGCCTCTGAGTAGGAGAGCCTTGAGTGCAAAGAAGAGCAATGCATATAACGCTTGATATCTGCCTTCGTTCTTTTTCAGACATTCTATCTAACTCCAGTTTTGGATCAACAATACGCAGGCTTTCATTTCTTTCGTATGAACTCCATGCCTGCACCAAACAACAATTGATCAAACTCCATTTTTTCCCTGGTAGCTCTAAATTTATATATTATGTTAGTTTTTACAAAAACAGAGTATTGTTTTAGATGTAATATACTGTTTTTTCTCATACATATCGATTTTTTAAATGCACCATTTTTTAAAGTTGTTATCCTCGTCTGAAGATCTATGGCAGGACAAAATTACATATACATATTTCAATTTGCTGATTTACTGTTTTTATCAACTCCACCTGTGGGTCTAGAGCTTTGGGTAGTAGGAGGAATGCATTAAGCAACATCAAACCCTACGTATAAAGTCACGGACTCCCCTTAGCCCAAGCCATTCTCGAGCTGACATTCTTTGACTCTGTTTCATAAACATTCTTTAGTTTGATAGTCTCACTGAATGATCAGAAATTGGGTTTTGATAATAGTTTCAAGTCAGAGTTTTAGTGGTGGCACACTGTAGAGCTCGTTGAGAGTTCTCTTACGCATTTTTCGAAATGTAAATCCGAGTTCGGGAGCTCTTGTTATGGCCATGGTTTGATGACAAGCCATGTCATCAATAGTGACTCAGATTGCCACGTCACCTTTTATGCCAAGTGGAGTTAAGTGACTAAGCTCGTTAGCAAGTCAAAAGGTCTTATAGCGAGTCTTCCAAGGAAAGACCGAGCCCTCGAAGACCCAGCTCGAGCCCGAAGAAAAAGAAGCCTTATGTGGCCGAAGCCACGTGATAAGAGGGTCGTTGAAGGCTATTTGAAGCCTTCTCCTATCCCAAACGCGTTGCATGTGGGATAAACCCACTGTGGAGATGGCAGGGGAAGGCTTTCATAAGCCTTGACTTTTTCCTTTCAACCCACACAGGTGGGATAACAAGATAAGATGCTAAGCCTTGACTTTTTCTTATGTGGCCGAAGTTTCGAACCCCTCACCATGTGGCAAAAAAGTAGAAGGCTTAGCCATTAAGCCACGGGTTTCAAACTAAATATAAAGGCATGAATTTCTACTTGAAGTTAATCAATTTTGGACTGTGTTTTTTAATTTTAAGAGGCCGAGACTTTGTAAAAGCTTTGGGGAAGCTTATGTAATGGATTTTTATCCATTTTCTGGCCATAATACACAGTATTAATAATCTATTATACCCAATTTGCATATTGGAGGAGTATATTTCAACCCATTTTGGAGATTTTTAGGACTTTTGAAGCAACTTGGCAGGGGTGAAGACTCGCGAGATTCAAAGGTGCCGGGCTTGATTTCAATCACGGTGAAGGTGAATTCTTACATTGAGATATCAGCTTGCAGGAAAGTTTTTTATTGTTTCTAGGGGTTTGAAGTGCCCTTAATGGAAATGGTCCACTCCTTTGGAGAACCCGGAGATGTAGGCATCAATTTTTGAGCCGAACTCCGTTATCACGTTTCGTGTTTTGGTAAATTGTCATTTTGATGCATGATATTGTTTCAGTTTGATGATTTGGTTTAATTAGTAAATGAACTCATGCAAGTAATCTACAATTTGACAATTATAACACAACGTTATTAAAAATCAGTTTAATTGGTAAATGGAAGTAACAAGTCTTTTGACAATTCTAATCCATCTCAACAATCGAGAATGTTTTTGCCAAAATATTTTGCAAGTTCTTTTGAGTTTGTCAAGAATTTGTTAAGTTTTAAGAATTTCAGTATTCGTACTTAAAACTTCACTTTGAGTTTATCAATGTAGTTTACGAATCAAGTTGGTATCAAAGCTAGGTTAGAAAGTTGGGTTAGCTTCTGATTGTGATTTGAC
Source organism: Torreya grandis (assembly GCA_037957365.1). Taxonomy (NCBI): domain Eukaryota; kingdom Viridiplantae; phylum Streptophyta; class Pinopsida; order Cupressales; family Taxaceae; genus Torreya; species Torreya grandis. The sequence goes on from JARHVA010000004.1 coordinate 5,936,862, forward strand.
AGTTGCTTCCAGTTTATTGGTTTTCAATATCACTTGATTAGATTACAGTGTGCAGTTGTGGAATCAGTGTGTTTGTAGTAAACCATGGGCAAGTTGTCACATAAAGCCAGGATGGAAGAGTTTGAAAGCATCAATAGCCAGATTCAGGATGAGAATGCATTCCTGAGATGCAAGCTCTACTCCCTTTAAGAGAAAATTGCAAGTTTAAAATTGGAGCTCGAACCCAAGGATGAGCTCTTTATTAGATTGCAATGTGGTGAGTATGAAAAGGTAAAGCCTTCAACTTCAGATGCAGATACTATGACTGAGTGCATTGTAAGTTATTCACCAAGTAATTCTACTTCTTTCCATTCAGATTCGGATTCAAGTAATGATGTTTTTGATAGTTTTGAACAACACACTAAGAGTATAAGATCCAAATTGTTGATGAAAATGGGCTTTAATGGAAGAGGTCTTGGTCGAGGTGGCCAAAGAATTACTAACCCAATACAAGTAGAGCATAGATCTCTTCATGCAAGTTTGGGTTACACTAGTGAGCAGGTGGAAATTGGAGAAACTTCATGGCTAAAGGAAGACAAGATTCTAATAACAAATGACCGAGGCCACTATTAAAGCATGTACGGTGTAAGAAGGAAGGTAGAAGAGGTATTGAGATTCCACCTCCTAGTTCTTACACTAGAGTTAACACTAAATCTTCTGATCCACTTTTTATGTTTGAGAAATTTGGATTTAACATTCAGAACATAATGCAATCATTTTCATGCACTTTTTGTGAGATGCAAACCATAGTGTTGCATTTTGTTGGAAGAGACATGCTTCGCTTAAGCAGATTGCTTGTCATGGTAAAACAAGAAGAGGTAAAATGGAGACCTCACATAAGAAGGTTGTTTGCACTCATTGCCATATGAGTGGACATCGGATTGATCATTATTTTAAACTTCAATCATCTTCTTATTCTAAAAATGGTAAAAATAAGATGATTCATCAAACTATTAATAAGGTCAATGAAGTTAAATCAATCCATAATGATGCTAAAAAATCCACTAAGACAATCAATTTCACTAGGAAGAAAGAATTGGTTAAGTGGATTATCACTACATTCTTTTTGCAAAGCATGGTTGAAAATTCACCTAAGGGAATGAACAAGCTTTGATAGATGTATATTAGAGTTGGTGGGAATACTTCAAGACAGGTTTACCATATGAAGTTTTTCAATTCTCACTTTTTGATAACTCTAAGTTTTTTATCTCCAGAATATACTGTATGGGTAGTCTAATAATGGATAAGACATTAACTCATTTGAAATAGTTGGAGATATAGCAGAGTGATGTTGTGAGTTGTTTCCTTACAGCATTTGACAGTTAGACTACTATTTTAAATGTATCTATTTTTGACACATGGATATATATATGCATTGTTAAGACCCTATGGGCATGTTTAAATGTTAGGTAGCATACATTTTTGGTTGCTTGCATTTTGCTTAACATATAAGTCCCATACCAAGTCATTGTATTTCAACATGTCCACAACATTTATTGTATGTTGTCGGCATTATTAACTTGTCTTGCAGTTACATTGGGAGTTGTTTCAGTTTTTGGCAATTTACTACTCTACAGGGTGTGACATTTGGGTAGGGAGTTTGATATGTTGTAATCACTTTTGCAGTTGCTTACTCATGCCTTTGGATTATACATTTTTACAGTTTGATTGTGAATCATTTTAATGCAATTTTTTATATCTCATGCTATGATTGGGTTTTGTTTTCATGGAGGCAGTAGACCAGTTTGCAGTTTCAGGGGATATTGAACTTTTGGAGACCAAAAGCCTTCCATTGGGGAGGTGTGATCAGAAATTGGGTTCTGATAATGGTTTCAAGTCAGAGTTTCAGTGGTGGCACACTGTAGAGCTCGTTGAGAGCTTTTTGATGCATTTTTTAGAACGTAAATCTAAGTTCGGGAGCTCTTGTTATGGCCATTTGAAGATTGGTCGAAAAATGTTACTTGCAACATTTGGCACATGTTTCAAGGTGGTTTCGACAATTATACCTATCGGAGGTTGACACTTGGCAAATGCTAAGGTTTGCAAAAAAAATTGGTTTGATGACAAGCCACGTCATCAATAGTGACTCAGATTGCCATGTCACCTTTTATGCCAAGTGGAGTTAAGTGACTAAGCTCGTTGGCAAGTCACAGGGTCTTATGGCGAGTCTTGTGGCATGGCGAGTCGTATGGCAAGCCCTCCAAGGAAAGACAGAGCCCACGAAGACCCAGCTCGAGCCCAAAGAAAAAGAAGCCTTATGTGGCCGAAGCCATGTGATAAGAGAGCCGTTGAAGGCTATTTAAAGCCTTCTCCTATCCCAAACGCGTTGCATGTGGGATAAACCCACGGTGGAGATGGCGGGCGAAGGCTTTGATAAGCCTTGACTTTTTCCTTTCGACCCACACATGTGGGTTAACAAGATAAGATGCTAAGCGCCCAAGTAGGCCGAAGTTTCGAACCCCTCACCTTGTGGCAAAAAGGTAGGAGGCTTAGCCATTAAGCCACGGGTTTCAAACTAAGTATAAAGGTATGAATTTTTACTTGAAGTTAATCAATTCTGGACTGTGTTTTTTAATTTTAAGAAGCCGAGACTTTGTAAAAGCTTATGTAATGGATTTTTATCCATTTTTCGGCCATAATACACAGTATTAATACTCTATTATACTCAATTTGCATATTGGAGGAGTATATTTCAACCCATTTTGGAGATTTTTAAGACTTTTTAAGCAACTTGGCAAGTGTGAAGACTCACGGGATTCGAAAGTGCCGGGCTTGATTTTAGTCACGGTGAAGGTGAATTCTTACATTGAGATATCAGCGTTCAGGGAAGTTGTTTATTGTTTCCAGGGGTTTGAAGTGCCCTTAATGGAAATGGTCCACTCCTTTGGAGAACTCGGAGATGTAGGCATCAATTTCTGAGCCGAACTCCGTTATCATGTTTCGTGTTTTGGTAAATTGTCATTTTGATGCATGATTTTGTTTCAGTCTGCTGATTTGGTTTAATTAGTAAATGAACTCATGCAAGTAATCTACAATTCGACAATTATAACACAATGTTATTAAAAACCAGTTTAATGGGTAAATAGAAGTAACAGGGCTTTTGACAATTCCAATCCATCTCAACAACCGAGAATGTTTTTGCCAAAACATTTTACAAGTTCTTTTGAGTTTTTCGAAAATTTGTTAAGTTTTGAGAATTTCAGTATTCGTACTTAAAACTTCACTTTGAGTTTATCAGTGTAGTTTACGGATCACTGAACAGATTGCTGAACTCTTTTAACTAGCTATTTTGATACGATCTCCCATCTTGTGGGTGAAATGTTTTCTATTTTTCTTTTATAGTTCATTGGTGCTGATAGACCTTCGCTTCTATTACAAACTAGCTGTTCTTTTAAAGTTTCTATTGACTTATTTTGATCATTTGTGGAGATTAATGTAATTTCATTCTTTCTTTTTTCAGTGTTATCTACCTATTCTAATTTCATGTAAACAGCCCATGCATTCTGCTTAATGTACTCATTGTTTACTTTCACACACCACTCAAAAGTTGTAAACAGCCAGTACATTCTGATAGTCAACAATAACTGTTTAAGCTCTTCCTATTCTCAATTCCATAAATCATTATACAACGATATAACTTGTCCTCCAACAGATTCTACAGTGTCCAACTAGGTTAGTAAAATTTGTCACTCATTTCATATATTCCAGCAAGCCAATTTAAAAGGTTAAATTTTAAGAAACATACATACCCATTGCAAAAGAAGCCCCAAGGGCGGCGGGAGTCCAGTATTGCTGCACTTCTTACCACTTACAATCTCGAGAACAACTACTCCATAACTATAAACATCTGCTTTTTGAGTTAATTGGCCATGTACAGCGTATTCTGGAGCGGTATATCCACTGTTGTTAACAAAGCAACGTAAGTTTGCTAGTTTTTGTAGTACTAAAATGCTCCAATGCTAACTCTTGCCAATAAGAAAGAAATTATGTTAATGTTTACAAATGACCAAAACAGGTCAGTAGCACTCAACGCATCTCCAACGAATTATAAAAGAAAATGTAGACGAGCTAACGAAATTGCTTACATAGTTCCGCCCACCCTGGTTGTAAGATGTGTCTTATTCTCTGGGAAAAGTTTTGCTAGTCCAAAATCTGCTATTTTAGGATGCAGCGTTTCGTCCAGAAGGATGTTGGAAGTTTTAATGTCTCTGTGTACAATGGGAGCATGAGAATGTTCATGCAAATATGCAAGACCTCGAGCTGTACCTGTTATTATTTCGAAACGTTCTGCCCACTTGAGACAAATTCCTCTCTCTCCTGTTTATTTACAGAGTTGCAGTCACCAGGGAATTAGAGTGATGTACTATTAGACTTGGAAATCAAATTTCTTATGGAATAAGCCGAACTAATTACCAAACAAATGCTTGTCGAGGCTCCTGTTTGGCATGAATTCATAAACTAGAAATCGCTCCTGCCCACGACTGCAACATCCAAGCAAGCGGACAAGATTTCTGTGAAGAAAGCCGCTAACAATCTTTATTTCTGTAAGGAATTCTTCTAGAGCCTGTGTTGATTGTGTTACAAAGAGCTTCTTAACAGCAATCCCTTTGCCATTTGCAAGTGTCCCCTGCAAAGAATTGCATGGTTCATTCAGTAAAACAAACACCCAGTTTAATTTTAAACTTTACCACCACCTCCTCCTCCTATGGTTCCAACCTAAGGGTGACACTCTATGTAAAACATTCTAAGAAAATGGTGGAAAAAATGTGCTCCAGAGATATATATGTGTCAGCCACTAAAACATTTACCTTGTAAACTTCACCATATCCTCCTTCCCCAATTTTGTTTGCCGCACAGAAGCCTTCAGTTGCTTCTTGAAGAACTTCATAGTTGTAATTGAAGTTAATAGTAGCAGATTCTATTTGGTCAGCACCTAAATTTTCACTTTCGAAATGTTAGAACTGGCATAAATGGCAAATGTTAAGAACTAATGATCTGATGCTTTTTCAAATGCATACCTATACCTGTACCTGGTTTATGTCTTCTTTGCCGTCTATTGGGAAATCTGCAGAAGAATAAGAACAGGAAACATAGGAGAGCTGCTCCCCCTATGCTTCCTAACAATATGGGCATTAGTTTCTTGGATTTTCTTCTTCCTTCAGTAGATGTTGATGATGTGGTGTCACATGCTAGGTTTGTTCCAGGGTCCACTCCAAGTCGCTGACAGTATTTTTTGTAGAAATTGACACCGTAGGTAAGATCTTCAGTGCGATTACATACCGAATCGTCTATATCTTTTAAAACCTCTATGAAGCCTAGTCCAGAAACAATGTCAGTGTGACAGTCAGACCCGATCATCCAGTACCAGAGGGAAGTCTCAAAGGAGATTGTGGAGTTGGTGGACAGAAGGTCTGGTTGGTTCAGTAAGTCCAATTTAAGGTAATCCCCTGCAGGTCCATAGTTTTCGTTCCTGTACACGGACAAGTAAGCAGTAATGCTCTTAAAACAAGAGAAGGAGCCTTTTAATCTCTTCTGCAATTCTCTTAGCATGTAAAATGATCCAAGTTCAATTTCCTACAGTGGTGTGTTGGCAAGTTTAAAACTCCGATTAAGCAAGGCTAATATAAATCGAAACTAAGTGCTTCACTGAAAACAGGTTTGATCTTTTGGAGTAAATTTACATTTAAAAGCATAATGACGCAAGTTATATTGAACAATTAAGAAAGTCAAGTTCTAATCAATATAATTGAGAACATATGTTTTCCATAAATATTTAATGTGTTACATGGAAGTCTCTATACAATCATACAAACAATTTTCATGGTAATGAACCTAAGTGAATTGTATGACCTCTCTATGGAGAATTGTGCACTGTAATTGTAAGGATAATTGATGGTTCAAAATTTTTAGTGTTTTCCAAAGGAAAAGAGGAATACATATTTATAGACCCGCAAAGACTTCAAGTTTCCACAATTCATAATGTTATAAACAAGAGCTTCTAGAAAAATTGAGAGTAAAGTTTTTAAAAATCGAAGTTTCAGACCACCTTTCATGGTCCATTCAATCTTGAAGTTGGACCATGAAGGGCAGTCTGAAATGGCGATTTTTGAAAAAATCACTAGCGATTTAAAGACCTTCTAATACAGAAAATTGGTATTGAGATAAAAAAATAGCAAAAATTATGTATAGACAAAACTGTCTCTGCAAGTTACATGTCTGGATTCTGTAGGCATTCAACTTGCCAATGGTTAATAATTTTAATGTTTTAACTTGGCTTGGAAAAAATATGGTGGTTCTTGTTGGGTGAATATTTTGTCAATCAGCTAATTGATGAGCAAAATAGGTCTCTTCAACCACAGCAAGCGAGATTGGTTGGCCAAATGTGCAGGGTTACTACATCAGAGGTGGACAAATCTCTCCTCTCATCAAGGGGAGGTTCCCTATTAAAAATGAGGAGATATATATATATATATATATATATATATATATATATATATATATATATATATATATATATATATATATATATATATATAAGTAGAAAATAACACTCAGGGATAGGACTACACAAACCATCTCTCTTTTTTCAGAGATGATGTTCACAGACAAAAGGAAAAAAATTTGATGAAAACACTGAAGGCACTTCTCTTCTTTCAGAAGTGATCTTGCAGAAAACTGTAGGAGTTCTTTCTGGTGGGTAAATAATAGGTAACAAGGACGTAGTGACCAACAGAATGAGGTGTAGCACAAAGTCTCCACCTCAATTGCCCAAAGAGTGAAATACAGAGGATAATGGGGGCACAAAGTCGTCCCAAGATCCTTTACACAGAAAGCACTAAAAACACACACTGAAGATAACTGTGATAGCACAAAGTCTTTTCACAATTGGCTTTAGGACATCTTCCTAATTACTTCCACTAGTTCTGCTTGTTAGATTAAATAAACAAGTGTGCTCCTAGAAAACAAATATAAGAGCAATTTCCTAAAATAGCACAAGCTATAACAGCACAAAGTCTACAAGTCACTTGCTTTCGTAATCAGATAAAATAATATGAACAATGATTTGAGCTCAAAGTCTCAGTATTTTTCTTTCAATTTGGACAGAGTTTTTGCTTCTGTAATCGAAAAATCTATTTGGCATAAGACGAGATTACAATGTATAGCAGCCAAGAAAGGCTTGGCGTTTCTTTCCATGAAACGGCCCATGCTGCGGTCAATGCCTTCAATGCATTTTCAATTCTGTCAAGGGACCATGCTTGAAACAGTGTATTGGCCTTAACTGTGGCATGCCAATTCATTGCATATGTCTCCTCCCTAACAGGGGTTGTCTGGTCCTTTCCCTGATGTCTGTGCAGCGGTCCACTTTGCCTTTACTTCATGGAAGAAAAATAGGGCACGTCCTTGGTTTGGCATGCTCAGATGACTACTTGGTGAACTGTTTCACCTACTGGAAATAACTTCATTATAGATATTTCTGATCTTTTTGTATTGTTCTTCTCTTCCCTGTAGCAATTTGAGCTCTCGGGCTCTCTTTTCAGCTGGTCGCTTGGTTTATTTTTCAAGTTTCACACCATATTAAAAAACTAACAAATATTTCATTACCTTAAATTTGACACCCGCAGGGACGTCAATGGTCACTGGCTATTTGAACCATATTGAACTATGAACCTTTGAACCTTTGAAATTTCAACAGTTCAACGGTTTAAGCGATCTTGATCGGTTCCCTAGTTCAATCGCTTCCCTGGTTCAATCACTTCCTTGCTCTTTGGTTGAACCATCATTAGTCTCTGGAATCCTCTGTTTGATGCTTCCTTCCTTTGTCTGGAGCTTCCTTCTAACCATTGAACTTTGAACTCTTTTGGTTCAAGGTTCAATCGGTTCATTAGTTCATTCTCTGCTTTGGTTCAATCGTTGCTTCTTTTATTTTTCTAAGTCTCTTGAAGCCTTGAAATTTCTTCACTTTTCGTCCTTGGAACGCTCTGAAGGGAAGGTGTCCCTTCGGGCTTTTGAGAAAGGTCCTTTTTGTTGGTGTCGAGAGCCCCCCGCAAGGGTACCTACCCTTTGGGGTTTTTCGGGCAGCCTTCGGGCTTCAATTCCTTCGGAGGGTCTTCGGGCTCTAATTCCTTTGGACAAAATGTCTGAAGGAATTTTTTCGAAGGAAATCTTTCATTGGCTTCTGCTTTCTTTCGGGCTTTTTCTTTCAGACAAAAGTCCAAAAGAAATCTTTCAGACTTTTTGTTCGAAAGAATTCGTCTTGAATGCATTTTCCATTAGGATTTGGATCCTTCCTTCGGGCAAAATGTCTGAAGGAATTGTCTTAGTGAAATTCTTCCACAGAAAATCTTTTCGAAGGAATTCTAACTTTTCTGCCGTGTCCACTTTTTCGAATAAAATCTTACCCTTTCGGCCTTCTCTTTGATATTTGAACCAACCGTTTGCTACCCTCTGCAAGGGCACTTGTCTTTAGTTCACTGCCTTCTGCAAGAGCACTTGTTCCTTCGGCTTTGGGGCAGTCCTTTGAACTAACCGTTTAAACTGATCGATTGAACCAACTTTGGTTCAACGGTTCAACAGTTTAATCTCTTTATCAAAATCTTTTGTTTTGGCTAAGTATTTTGACCGTTTGAACCAATCGTGCATTGAACCTTTGAACCATTGAATCTGTTGAACCTTTGAACCAAAATGGTTCAAGGTTCAATAGTTCAATGGTTTAAGCCTTCTTCTTTTCATTAAGTGTTTTGAAGACGTTGAACCTTAAAGCAGTTGAACTTGTTGAACCTTTGACAAAGTGCTTAACTCTTTAAGCTTGCCGATGATGTTGAATCTTTGAACCCGTTGAACCGTTGAACCTTTTTGGAAGCGAGGTTCAATAGTTCAATGGTTCAATCCTTCCTTTGAAGCTTGCCGATGAACATATTTGGTTGAACCAAGGTATTAAACCAATATTGAAGTTGCCTAAGTGTTGGAAACTTTCTCTTTTGAGAGAGATCACCTGTTGAAGCCTTTGAACCTGTTGAACCTGCTAATCTCTTAACTGAAAAAGCCTAAATAATGGAGAATTTGAAAGATCAAAACAATTTTTTGAGAAGGGAAGGGATAATTTTGGTCTACAGGACCAAAATATTTCAAATGTTGTCCCAAAAATCTGTCACTCATTTTTTAGAACAATAGCTGGCTCTAGTTGGAGAACTTCCTTCAGTTAAAAACTGGAACAACTGAGAGGAGTAGAAACTAAAATCTCCATTGCCTTGAAGTATGCCATTGGGCTTATGGAGTCATGCTACCCAAAAAAATGAAAATGAACAACACAAAATAGAACTAAAGACTATACAAATATACATATGTACAGGTGAACTTATCTGATACTTCAAGAATTGAAGTGCTTCAGATGCTGCCCATTGTGAGGCAGAGAAAAGGGTGTGCTATCTTGATACTTCAATAAAAAATTATTTTTACCATGGAGCTGATGAATGGTAAATGGGCCTCTCCAAAGGGAGTCAAATTTCCCATGCATTCCCTTTGGTTCTCTTCTCTTGTCCCACAACAAGACTTGATCTCCAATCTGGAAATCACATTTTTTTGCTCTCTGATCGAAGATCTTCTTCACCAGACTTTGATGTGCAGCAATTCGGTCCACCACCATAGTTCGCTGCTCATTCAGCTCAGTCAAGCACATGATCCTCTTATCAATGGAGCTCTCATAGGTTTGATCCTCAACTGCCTTGGCCAATTTCAATGCTGACAGTTTCAGGGTGATTGGTATCTCAGCATTAAGACCATAAAAAATTTGGAAGGGTGACATACCAATTGCCCTCTTGGGTGTAATTATGTCTACCCATAAAGCATCAACCAATACTTTATGCCATGTTCATCGGTTGTCATCTACCAGCTTCTTGATGATAGTCACCAAGTTCTTGTTGCTCGATTCAGCTTGGCCATTCCCTTGTGGAAAATAATTAAAAGAGTGGGAGAGGGTAATCCCATAGTAAAAATAAAACTAAGTAATCTCCTAGGAAGAGAAACAAGTTGCATTGTCTGTGACAATCTTAGTTGGGACCCCAAACTTGAAAATGATGTTCTCTTCAAAAAAATTATACACCACTTCTGAAGTAGCCTGCTTGGTTGGAATAGCTTCCACCCACTTGGTGAAGTAATCTGTGGCTATGAGGACATAATCATGTCCAGCACTTGAAGATGGGTTTACAACATCAATAAAATCAATTTTCCATTGCTGAAATGGATCTTCTATCACCACTAGATTAAGAGGTAGAGCAGCTAATTTGGGTCTTCCAACGAATTGCTGGCATATTTCACATCTATGTACCCATTTGTATGCATCTTGAAAGAGAGTAGGCCAGTAATACCTAGCTCGTAGAATCTTATGGGTAGTTACAGGAGAAAAAAAATGTCCTCCACAAGGTAGATTATGGAAGGACTTCAAAAGTTGGCTATGTTACTCTTTATCCATGCAGCGAAGAAACACTCCATCAAGGCTCCTCTTATATAATCCGTTGTCTCAGAGAACAAAATTGGCAGCATTCAACTTGATAGTTCTCTTTTCTTTATGAGATAGGTAAGCAGGACACTCACCATAAGTAAGGAAATAAGCAATAATTGAATACCACTCATCCATGGTGAAGACAAGGAGGACTATTGGTGTATCTTTAATTTCTTCTTTTCCATGTTCTGTTCCTTCTAGTCTGTTTTTAGCAATCAATTGGCATAGGCCCTTTCCCCACACCAGCTTCGTTGGTTTGATGACCAAATCAAACTCTTGGATTTTAGCAATCCAATTGCCTCTTTTGGTTTCAAACTCCTGCTGAGTTAGTATCGATTTGACTGTGGTGTTAGGAACCAAGGCAGTAGTGTGTAAATTTAGGATGTAAAATTGAAAATACTTGACTGCCTTTACTACTGCATAAGCATGCTTCTTCATGTTTGAGTATTTCAGCTCATGAGCTTTGAGAGGATAGCTCATGAAAGAAATGGGAGATTCCACACCTTCTTGATTCTGTTGAACCAGAATTGTTGAAAGTGTGTGTTCGGAAGCATAACTATACACTGTGAAATCCTTGGTATAATATGGACAAACCATAATTAGGATGTGGGCAATAGCTGTCTTGATGTCTTCAAATGTTGACTTGCCTTCTGCAATCCACTAAAAATTGGTCTTTCCCTTCATCATATTTACAATATGGCAAGTCTTCTCAATGAACTCAAGGATGAATCTTTGTATAAAATTCACTTTTTTGAAGAAAGAGTGAACTATAGCCTTACTTGTAGGTAGGGTAAGTTCCTAGATAGACTTGACTCTTTCTGAGTCAATTTTTATGCCTTCTCTGGACACAATGTGTCTGATAAGTTTCCCTTCTGTTACTCTAAAAATAAACTTCTTGGAATTTAAAGAAATGTCATTCTAGCGGTAGCATTTCAGCACTTGTTGCAAATGGTGCACATGATCAAGACGATGCTTAGAAAAGACTATTAAATCATCCAGGTAAACTATAATGAAATTACCCATTTCATCTTTGAAAGTAAGTTCCATTGCTCTCTAGAAAGTGGTGTTAGTATTTATCAGACCAAATGGCATTCTCCAATAGGCAAAGGTGCCCCAAGACATGGTGAAGGTAGTCTTGTGCTGGTCTGCTTCGCCAACTTCAACTTGATTGTATTTCAAGAATCCTTCTAGCATTGATAACATCTCTGAACTGGTCACTGTTTGAAGCACTTGATCCATGATGGGAAGGGGATAGTTATCTTTTAAGGATGACTGATTCAAGTTCCTGAAATCCAAACAAAAGCAAATTTTACCATTCTTCTTCCTCACAGAGACTATATTTGCAATCCATGTGGAATGATAGATTGGAAAAATTATCCTAACATTTCGCATTTTTTGTATTTCAGACAGAATAATACTTGATATCTTTGGATTATACTATCTAAATTTTTGCTTGTAAGGCACCGAGTCACTCTTGAGAGGAATCTCATAGTGTATTTATTCAGGCTTGAGTGACTTCAGATCATCATAGGAGTATGCTAGGATATCCATGTACTGGCAGAGCAGAACAGTGAACTTGAATTGCTCTTCAGGAGTGCAACATTTTCCAATGTTCACCATCTTGGGATCTTCCTTGGTACCCAAATTTATCTAGTCAAACTCCTGGGAGGAGCTTGAATTTATTTACTGTTGTTTGATGAATCTATCGTGTTTGTCAAACAGTTTCTCAAGGAAAACCAGGCCTTTTGAAATTTTATTCCCCTTAAGTTGTAGGAATTCTTCACCTACGTCTGCACTTGATTGTGGGGCTGGTTCAAGTTTCTGAGGTTTACTACCCTCGAAATGAAGTTGTTCAAAGCTATCTTTTTGCTCCAAGAAGACAATAATTTGGTTGTCATTGTTAAACACCTACCAATGAATGGCATTATCAGGTACACTTAGTATTAAGACCAGTTCAATAGTGTACCTATCTCCTTTAAAGTCTGGGTGGGGAACCAAAAGAGTTGATGAAATAGCCAGTGCATCAGCTCTGTCATTAAGTTTTTTGGGTATGGCAGAGATGCTGAAAGCATCAAAGCTTTCAATTTGATCCCAGACTAGATTGCGATAATAGTGCAATCTCTCATTCTTGATTTGATATAGGTTCCTTACCTGACAAACCACCAATTCAACATCTCATTTGGCATGAAGGAGTTTGATGCCTTTGTTTTGAGCATCCTTCAATCCAAGCAACAAAAATTCATACTCAGTTGTGTTGTTGGTGTTGTTGAACTGTAACTTGTATGAAGAAGGAAAAATATCTCCTTTAGGAGATATCAACACAAACCTAGCTCCTGAACTGGTAGAGGAGCAACTACCATCGAATTCTAGAATCCATACCTCATCAGACATTGATTTTTCTTTGGATTCCTCTTCGTTTGGAGGAGAGGATTCCTCAGCACTTGTACTGCATTCTACCATCCTTTCTGTTGTTTTGTCTGAACCAATTTTTAGACTGTCAATTTCAAAAGTTTGATCAACTGAAACATGAACATCTTCTGTGGTCAAGAAATAATTACCTATGCCTGAAGACTCAAATAAAATTTGAGCTTCAGGCATTGATGTTTGAGTAACCACATATTTTGCTTCCTTCTCAAGGAACAATCTTTGCATAATGCCTTTGACTGGGATCCTTGCCTCAAACAAATCAATGCTTAATTCACCACCATCATCCTTACAGAAATTTCACCCAAGAAGGATGTCGTATGATGCTGGGACATCAGCGACCAGGACAGTCATCTTGATTCTCTTGTCTGGGAATGTTGTAAATACAAATTGGGCATCCTTGATTTATCCCAGCACTGGCACTTGTTTGTTCTCCATGAAGAAACATCTTCCAAATATCTTGGTTAATGTGAGACTAAGAGATTCTGGCATGACATTGTTTGAAGATCTAGAATCAATGATGCAATTGCTCAACTTGTGACTGTTTATCAACAGGGAAACATAGAAATGCTCTATTTTCCCAGGGCCAGCAGGAGGAGTAATGACAAGATTGTTTGGGATAGACATGTTCCTTGGGGGATTATGATTTACCTTCTTAGCATCTTGTCTTGCAAGGGCGGCTTAGTTTTTAATACATTGAACCAACTTATCTAACTGCTCAAGATTGGACTGCAAAAATTCAAATTCAGACATTTTAATTTTGGTTTTCTTTATATGGTCAATTATGTCAAATATTTGAAATGAACTAAGAAGAGAAGATGGGAGTTCATCCTTTTAATTTTTGGGAGGGGAAGGACTGGTTTGTGAATTTGAGTAGAAGGTGTAGGGATGTTTGATTGACTTACCTTTTTTTCAATCACTGGGGCCTTTAGCTGGAAAGGCAGAGTGGTTCCCCACTTGGTAATTGAAATTGCAAGCTGAGCTCGCTCCTCTATTCTTTCTTTATCAACTTGTTGGGCTGATTGATTCTTGGACCAAGTGAACACAGCATATGATCCCTCATCTGCTTTCTCTTCACTTCTGGGTTCATCCTGGTACTTCAAGAAACCATGTTGGAGTCGCCAGCTAATTCTTCTTCTCCTTCTGTGAAGAGATTAGCGTCATCTTCTGGGTTTAATTCAGGATGGAATGAGAAATCTAATTCTGCTTCAAGATATCCAACTACTGAATTGGTTGGAGGTGCTTCAATGGCAAGGTTATTCCTCTGAGGGGGAGGAAGATGATTTGTTTACCCTTGATTCCTGACAGCATTGCTTTGGTATGACTGATTGGGGAATTTCCTCCTTGGTACGTCTCTATATGAAGGAGCGGATGACATTCCTTACACCATTTACTTTCTAAGAGCTAACAACATATTTTATAGCTTCTGCACCATTGGATCAGTGGTGGCTGTAGGTGGATATGCAGAGGATGAAGAGGATTTACCTCTGTTTAGATCTCTCCTTATCTTTCCTGCCAAGATAAGATCATCTTCCACCTCAGTAGCCAAGTCTTGAGTAGTAACAAGGTCTATGTGGCCAACACGTCTCAACAAAAAACTCACTTCAGGCAGCTATGAGTTGATGAAGAAGCATTTGAGGTTTTCAGGTGTTGGCTTAGCAATAATAGGAATCAAGTTCCTTAGCTTGTCAAACTTTGCTATGAAATCCCTCATAGGCTCATGAGGCTCCTTCTTCATCTGTGTGAGCTAGGCCAGCAAGGCATGTGCATCTTTTACAGGCTTGAATCTAGCTTCAAATTTAACTTTGAGGGTGTCCCAATCAGTCACTGACCAAACCTGTAGATGGTAGAACCAGTCTGCATCAACGCTTTGTAGTGTTTTTACAAACAACCTGACTGCTATGTCTTCATATTATACACCTATCACGCCACAGGCTATGCTGAAGGCTATAATATGTTCATCAGGATGAACTTTCCCATCACCAAAGAATTTGAAATTTTTTTTCTTGAACTGCATGGAAGCTCATGTAGAGGTGGAGTAAGATTGAGTGGACCAAAAGAGTTACCCCAGGGGCCTCGAGCTACCATGATTTCATTATGGAAAAGGGGGATAACAAATCTGGGTGGAGTATGTACAGGCAAAGCTTTGCTAATAGTAGAAAAAGAAGCTCTATCTTATGTTGGTGACCTAGTATGGGTAGGAAGAACACTCCTAGATCATTGAACTTGAAGTTGGGGAGGAAACAAATCAAAATTTCCTTGTTGCACCAACTCAAAGACAGGGTCAACAACACCTTGAACTCTCTGGCTTTTTGTATAGCGTGGAATTGCCAGATTATAAAATAAAAATGAAAAAGAACTAGTCCTGCTTCAGCTCAAAGCTTGAGGCTTCAAACTGCTTGTTCTTCCCCAGCAGAGTCGCCAAAAAATTATTGGGTGAATATTTTGTCAATCAGCTTATTGATGAGCAAAATAGGTCTCTTCAACCATAGCAAGGGAGATTGGTCAGCGAAATGTGCAGGTTTACTACATCAAAGGTGGACAAATCTCTCCTCTCATCAAGGGGAGGTTCCCTATTAAAAATGAGGAGCTATATACTATATATATAAGTAGAAAATAACACTCAGGGGTAGGACTACACCATCCATCTCTCTTTTTTCAAATATGATGTTCACAGACAAAAGGAGAAAACTCTGGTGAAAACACTAAAAGCACTTCTCTTCTTTCATAAGTGATATTGCAGGAAATAGCAGGAGTTCTTTCTGATGGGTAAATAATAGGTAAAAATGATGTAGTGACCAGCAAAATGAGGTGTAGCACAAAGTCTCCACCTCAACTGCCCAAAAAGTGAAATACATAGGATAATGGGGGCACAAAGTCATCCCAAGATCCTTTACACAGAAAAAATTGAAAACACACACAGAAGATAACTGTGACAACACAAAGTCTTTTCACAATTGGCTTCAGGACACCTTCCTGATTACTTCCACTAGTTCTGCTTGTTAGATTAAATAAACAAGAATGTTCATAGGAAACAGATATAAGAACAATTTCTTAAAATAACACAAGCTATAATAGCACAAATTCTACAAGTCACTTGCTTTCTCATTCAGATAAAATAATATGAACAATGATCTGAGCTCAAAGTCTCAGTATTTTTCTTTCAATTTGGGTAGAATTTTTGCTTCTATAATCAAAAAGTCCCTTTGGCATAAGACAAGAGATTACAATGTATAGCAGCCAAGAAAGGCTTGGCATTTCTTTCCATGAAACGGTCCATGCTGCGGTCAATGCCTTAAATGCATTTTCAATTCTGTCGAGGGACCATGCTTGAAATAGTGTATTGGCCTTAACTATGGCGTGCCAATTCATTGCATATGTCTCCTCCCTAACAAGGGTTGTCTGGTCCTTTTTTTGATGTCTACGCAGCTGTCAACTTTGCTTTTACTTCATTGAATAAAAATAGGCCACGTCCTTGGTTTGGCGTGCTTAGATGACTATTTAGTGAACTGTTTCACCTACTGGAAATAACTCCCTTGTACATATTTTCAGATCTTTTTGTATTGTTCTTCTCTTCCCTGTAGCAATTTGAGCTCTCGGGCTCTCTTTTCAGCTGGTCGCTTGGTTTATTTTTTAAGTTCTGCATCATATTCAAAAACTAACAGATATTCCATTACCTTAAATTTGATGCCCGCAGGGACGTTAATGGTTGCTGGTTGTTTGAACCATATAGAACTATGAACCTTTGAACTTTTGAAAGTTCATCGGTTCAACAGTTCAATGGTTCAAGTGGTTTTGATCGGTTGCCTAGTTCAATCGCTTCCTTGCTCTTTGGTTGAACCATCCTTTTGAACTGGTCTCTGGAATCATCTGTTTGTTGCTTCCTTCCTTTGTCTGGAGCTTCCTTCGAACCATTGAACTTTGAACTCTTTTGGTTCAAGGTTCAATCGGTTCATTGGTTCATTCTCTGCTTTGGTTCAATCGATGCTTCTTTTATTTTTCTAAGTCCCTTGAATCCTTGAAATTCCTTCGCTTTGTCCTTGGATCACCTCGAAGGGAAGGTGTCCCTTCGGGTTTTTGAGAAAGGTCCTTTTTGTTGGTGTCGAGAGCCCCCCGCAAGGGTACCTACCCTTCGGGGTCTTTCGGGCGGCGTTCGGGCTTCCATTCCTTCGGAAGGTCTTCGGGATCTAATTCCTTCGGATAATTTATCCGAAGGAAATCTTTCCTTGGCTTCTTCTACTTTCTTTCAGCATTTTCCTTTCGGCCTTTTTCTTTCGGGCAAAAGTCCAAAGGAAATCTTTTAGACTTTTTGTCCAAAAGAATTCGTCTTGAATGCATTTTCCGTCGGGCTTTGGATCCTTCCTTTGGGCAAAATGTCCGAAGGAATTCCTTCAGAAATTTTGTCAGAAGGAATTGTCTTATTAAAATTCTTCCGCGGAAAATCTTTCCGAAGGAATTCTAACTTTTCTGCCTTGTCCACTTTTTCGAAGAAAATATTACCCTTTTGGCCTTCTCTTTGATCTTTAAACCAACCATTTGCTACCCTTCGCAAGGGCACCTGTCATTAGTTCACTGCCCTCCGCAAGGGCACTTGTTCCTTCGGCTTTGGGGCAGTCCTTTGAACCAACCGTTTGAGCCAACCGATTGAACCAACTTTGGTTCAATAGTTCAACGGTTCAATCTCTTGATCGAAATCCTTTGTTTTGGCCAAGTCTTTTGACCGTTTAAACCAACCGTGCGTTGAACCTTTGAACCGTTGAACCCGTTGAAATTTTGAACCAAAATGGTTCAAGGTTCAACGGTTCAATGGTTCAAGCCTTCTTCTTTTCGTTAAGTGTTTTGAAGACGTTGAACCTTGAAGCGGTTGAACTTGTTGAACCTTTGACAAAGCGCTTAACTCTTTAAGCTTGCCGATGACGTTGAACCTTTGAACCCGTTGAACCGTTGAACCTTTTTGGAAGCAGGGTTAAATAGTTCAATGGTTCGATGGTTCAATCCTTCCTTTGAAGCTTGCCGATGACCATTTTTGGTTGAACCAAGGCATTGAACCAATAGTGAAGTTGCCTAAGTGCTGGAAACTTGATCTTTTGAGAGAGATCCCCTATTGAAGCCTTTGACCCTGTTGAACCTGCTAATCTCTTAACTGAAAAAGCCTAAATAATGAGAAATTTGAAAACTCAGAACAATTTTTTGAGAAGGGAAGGGATAATTTTGCCCTGCAGGACCAAAATATTTCAAATGTTGTCCCAAAAATCTGTCACTCATTTTTGAGAACAGTTCTGTTGATAAACCATAACTTTGGATCATGGTTGTAAAATGAATTGGATTTTTCAGGTATCAAATGCGTAAAAGAATTTATGGTTGTACACTTTTTCACGGTTTATGTCAATCCATAATCAAGGAGAGCATTCAAGAGCCCTATAAAGCTAGTGAAAATTTTTATCAGAGTTTTTACCTGCTCAGTTGCCAAATTTGACCAAGTATCTGTTCCATGTATCAAACCTCCTTACCACAGGTTACCAGGCAGTGTTGGTTTCCGTTAAACTTGAGATTATAAGTTCAAAATGTATAGTTTTTCCTCAATTTAAGTGTTTTCTATGCTTGGTTTAGAGCGAATCTCCATCACTATACCACAGCATGTCCTCTCTCCAATCTATATTTTTCAGATATACTAAAACACAAATACTTGTAGAGCATGACTGATACCAAAATGCAAAGTAGATGGCAATGAAAATTATAACTGACAAACACACAAAGGAAGAAAATTGATTTAGGCTAATATTGGCAAATGGCCAAAATAGATCAATGGACTGCAAAAACAAGAAAACTCACCAGCTTATTTGTAAAGGACCACGCCCATGATAACTCCGTCCCTTAGCGCACGGAAAGAGGGGATATGTCTCATCACAGTATATCGTGCTTGAATCATTTGAATCGATTGCATTGATATAGCAGAATTCTGTAGTCAAGAGTTGAGAGGCAATTCACTGTTTAAGATGGAGTAAAACTAAAAGCTATGATCTATCCAACCTAGTTTGTATAGTGCCTCGAGTCTAATCAAAGGATGTTTACCCAACAAAAAAATCAGTTTAAAAAAAGAAATGTTATTTGATCACCTGTCTGGGATGACACACTAGCTAAAAATGATGCCACTTCTCTCCTGGCAATCTCTATTGATCCTGTCCTTCCAAAAGCAGGAAAGGTATTTGCTGCAGCTAAAAACACATCATATTTATAAAAATTCTTCCCTTCGCACCTTTGTGGGACTTCTAACATAATGTTGTTGAATAGATCCTTGGTTTTGGTCTCGTTCAGAGCGTTAAATTTCCCTGAGGATGTATTGGAATTCTTAGCAGTGCATGGACCTTCCCTGCAACCTGCCCCACAGTACTCTGCGCTGTTTCCACAATATCCATACTGATTACAACAAACCTCACTGGAACACCCACAATTCTGACCACAAACAACTTCCAATAAACTCAATAGAAATAACAAGGCATAAACCCAATTGAGGGAGATTCCAGCACAGAACTTCATCATATAATTCTAGTTTATTTTGAAGCACTAGTTGTGTTATATGTGCTGAAAGGTATCACGGTATGTGAGTCCTGGATAATATTCGACTTCTGATATTTAATTAATTCTACCGTTGTTAGTGCATAATTTTTCTTTTATACAATGAATTTTTAATGTCATTCAAATTTATTTTGACTATAGACTATTCCCAGTTTTTGTTTTTGATTTTTTAATTAATTTTATTATTTTGTATATAATTTTTTTCTATACTTAAATTTTAATCTCACTGAAATTTATTTTGATTATAGATTGTTTAGAAAAGTGTTTCATAATTTTTTATTTTTATATCTAATTAATTGATTTTTAATATTTAATTAATTTATAAATTTTTAATTACTGAGATTTTTATAGATTATTTAGAAAAATGTCTAAGAATTTTTGACTTCTAATATCTAATTAATTGATTTTCGATATTTAATTAATTAATAAATTTTTAATATCATTAAGATTTATTTTAATCATAAACTCTCTAGAAAGTGTCACAATTTTTAACCTCTATATCTAATTAATTATTTTTTGATATTTAATTGATAAACAAATTTTTAATGTCATTGAAATTTACTTTGATCATAAATTATCTAAAAACGTGTCCCACAATTTTTAACTTCTGATATTTTTCTTTCCATGCTCGAACTTCAACGAACTTATAATGATCCAATATTGATGGCAACCTTGATATTTTGCACCATTATTGCTATTTAATGTTTAATTGATCACAGATTGCTTTCTCGATGGAATTTGCAAGGTGTTTGGACCTCTTTTTTTTAAATCTTTTTCTTTTCTTCTTTTCCATTGTAGTCATTATCTTTATTTAAAGATAAGAATATGAGGTGCAAAGATATAAATAAAAATTTCAAATAATTTTTATGAAATTTAATTTTCATATATATTTAATATTTTAATAAAGATTAATTTAGAATTTTAATTTTAATTAATTTTATAATTATAAAAAATAGTTTAATGGTAGTTTACAATTGAAAAATATATTATCAATAATAAGTTATAAGGTATATTATTTCATTACAATGAAACATAAATTAGAAATTAAATCTAGTGTGAAATGGTTTTCAATGGAAACATTAAAATTGGAGGCGGAAGATTTGGTGTGAAATAACTTTCAGTGGATAATAAAAGACCTCCTCACTCAGCAAGAGAGAAGACATGCCCTTCCTTGCGGATGAGAATTGAAGCATTCTTGTTTGAGCGTCTTTCGATTGGTTTACACTTTCGCTTTGTCTTTCTTTTTGTTTGTTGTAATTTGGTAAAAGACATATGGAATCAACTCTTTTTTTGGTGATGTTGTTGCCTTTTTGTTGAATGATGTGTATTTTTTTGTTGTTCTTTCTATCTCAGTTGAGATGTGCTCCCCTTAGTGAGGAGCTTTGTTTGTCTTGGTTCTCATTTGTACTCCTTGTCTCGTCAACATTTTACCTTATTATAGGGACTAGGCCCCTAATCATACCCCATTACTAATTCATAGCTCCGGTTAGAAGTGTTTTACCCTATCAAATTAAAAAAATATATATTGAAAAAATATACTATCAATAACTGTAGTTATATAAAATGTGAAATTTGATAACTTGAGTGTGGCAAATGACACCCAATCCATAGGTCCATCATGCTTGCTTTCATGACCCTCATAGGCATGATTTCACTGATTCCCAATCATCCGTAGCCTCCCAAATTGAACCCTTGCAGACCTAGATTGTTCTTTCCATGCTTAATCCATCCCCCTAAGTCCCGTCAGCCATGGACGACAGCACCCAAACATGGACTACAATGTTGAAACCCAGGGTGTCCTGCTTATGGCACTGTTGTCCAAGTACATTTTGGCTTCTAATGGTCATATTCTTTCAAATCCTTATCCTAATTCATGTCAGCCTAACGTGAATTCATTTAACCCATGATCATTAAATCCCCTATAAAAGGCCATTCAAAGTCCATTTAGAAGGGTTGGCACTCATTTACAAGAGAGAATCAAGAATACAAGCAAGACCACTTCAACACTTTTCCCTATTCTTTGCATACATCCATCCAATAGTATTTCAATCTTATTCAAACCTTTATACCTGTCCCTAGTCATTCCAAGTACACCCAGTTTCGCATTTACTTGCATTTTCATCACACTATTGCACTAAGTACTTCAATGGGAGAACTACATATAGCTTGATCCCTCCTCGGAGTATTGGTATGTAGGTAGCGTGCCCACACATGGGGTGTGAAGTGCATCTAGCATATCCTTTACACACTAACCCCTCCTCTCTTTTCTCCAAATCTTACATTCAAGTTCAACCACAAAGAGGACCTAGGGTATTGAAGACTAAATTAGGTACACATTGAGCTCTATAGACTTCTAGGCTTCGATATTTCACAGACAGGGTCACACAAACCTGACGCATAAAACCCAAAAAGCTTGGATCACTAGGATAATAACGTCAAGATCAGACTACAACATCAGAACTTCAGGTGTCCCACTTTTGGTGCTCTTATCCAATCAAGAAATGAACTCCAAATTCTTGTTTGCGACAGTCTCCCAAACTTGCATACAAATTTCTAGACCCTGTCTCAATTGGAATAATCCAGAATCAGATAAGTTTAATTTTTTCTCTCTCACTACAATTTTTAGAAAAGCCCTAACTACAGTCAAATTTCACAAATTAGTTACCTAATTATTGTATATTATTTATTGATGTTATCTACTCAGACCCATCTATTATTTAGGAATTAAACATCTAATTTCTCAAAAAATAGAAATCATTTGGTGAACCCAACTTACTTCGAATTTCACATAAAAACCTTAGAAACCCTAGGGTAAATTCTTAGCTGATTTTTTCCATTAATTTTTGAATTTTTTCTTGATTAAAATAAAACATTCCTCCCAAATTTTAAAATTTTGTAGTAAATTTTAAAATAAATTTATTTCAAACCCTAGTTGCATCAACTACCTTCCAGTACTTTTCTAGTAATTTTCTAATCATTTTCTAAATTTTTAGTTGCATATTAAAATTAGAAAATCACTTCAAATTAAAAAAAATCATAGTAATTTTCGAAAAAAAAAAATTCTCAAACCCTAGTTGCATCTACTAGGTCCCATCAAATCATACACTTTCCCATAAATTTTTGTATTTTTTATTGAATACTTAACTCAGAAATTCAATTTCAATTTTCAAAAATTCATAGTATTTTGAAAAAATATTTTTAAAAAATTGGTAGTTGCATATATGAGCTCTTATTTTGCTTCTTGAGATATCACCTTACATGTTTGCGCACTTCATATCCTTTTCATGCAATTTTCAGTTAACTATTTTTATAATTTTACATTTCCTATATTCAATATTTTCTTTTTCTAGCACTTGGCCCATAACAAATTATCGTAAAAAATTTAAACACTTTTCAAATTATTTTCCTACTTTAACAATGGCCCAATACACTAGTTTTGATGAAACTAATAAGAGAGAATTTTAAGAACTCTTAACCAAACACCCTAACATACAAGATGACATGCTTAAAATATTACAAGAGGAACAACAAAGAACAAACAATGGTCAATCTTCTCAAACCAGAGAGCAACCAGTTTAAAATGATACTATGGGGGTAACTACGTCTCAACAACCCACTATAGCAACCCAACCTACCTCTATGCCACCAGTTATAGCTAGTGCATCCCTATCTCTTGATGTGATAGCTCTTGTGCAAGAGATAAGATCTCTTCAATCCAAGGTGCTACATCTTGAATAAGGTGCCACTAGACCTACACAAGCTTTGGATTCTTTTGCTCATCTTCATACATCATTGGCACATCATATTGCTTCTACACCCTTGCCACAAGGTTTTGTTAACCTAAGCTTACTATTTATGATGGTAAGGGTGATCTAGAAACACATTTGAGAGCTTTTTATGCATCATGTTTGGATTATGTATCAAATGACTGGATACTTATCAAGCTATTTCTATGGAGTCTAAACAATTATGCTTTACAATGGTTCTATAGTATATCGAATCATTCAATCAATACATTAAATCCTTTAGTTGACATGTCCCTATCATATTTTAGCATCAACATTGGTGATAAGGTATTTTATGCACAAACTGCACAATAGAAACATAAATCAAATGAGCATCTCACAAACTATGTGCTTCGATATAAGACCATCTTGGCTAAGATGACTAGCCCCATGTTAGATCAAGAGTTATAGGATCTCTTCAAACAGAGCCTTCTTCTAGCATTGCATGAATCTATTATATTAAAAAGATTCTCTTCCTTCACTGAATTATGTCATAAACTAAAGGAAAGATAAGTGAAACTCATTTCAATGGGCAAAATTAAGTATACAAGCATTCCAGACACAAAAAACAAGAGTAATAACAAAGTCCCATACAAGGTCAAAGCCAATAATAATAAGAATTAGAATCAACCAACAATCAATGCGGCTTTAGAGCCCCCTCAGTGTGTGGTTTTATCAGCACCTCCTCGGCATGTATTTACTAATCTATCAGTTTCTCTAGTCATAGTTTTATAGTAGTTATTAGAATGTAACATCATCACTCTCCCTCATATTTAGGAAGTTGACCCAACAAAGCCTCTTCCACAAGGATATGATCAACATGCATTTTTTTATTTTCATAGGGCACCAAGCCACACTACAAACATATGCATTAGTTTGAGACATAAGATACATGACTTGATAGATGACAACCTACTTGATCTTGGCACTTCGGTGGAGCCTCCACAGAAAAAGCCAACATGGGATAAAGCTTTGAAAATCTTCTCAAATCTATTTCCACAACATTATAAACAATATAAAGGGGACACATCAGGTGTTCACCACACATACCATGCACATCCTCCACCAGTTACATACCAAGCACCTTCAATTGAGTCACATCCTTTGAGCTGTATGATAGGTGTGTATGAGTCTAGGGTTCCAACTAGACCTTCGATATCCTTCTTAGATCAGGATATTGTTGAGGATAATTCAAATTATAATGCACTCTTTATTAGAGCACATATTCATAATCAACCCATTCATAGTGTTCTCATCGATAATGGTTTCAGTGTCAACATGTGCACTATTACATTATTGTAGAATTTAGGCTATTCAGAGTAGGATATCACTCCAACAGATACAATTATCAATGGACTCAGTGGGCACATACAAAGTTCATTGGGTGAGATTGTACTTCTTTTACAGACTAGTCCAACACATGTGACCACACATTTCACCATAGTTCCTAGTGTAGAAATTTTTGATATGTTACTTGGTCGCTCATGGATTCAAAAAAATTGAGCAGTACCATCTACATTTCATAGACATGTGAAATTCATTCATGCTAATTAGGTTATTATAGTTGGTAGAGTTCCATATGAGTTATCACTACCCACTTCAGAGCCATCTCCTTTGTAGTTACTAGTTCTAGCTTCTCCACCAGTTTCAGTTTCCTCACCAATTATAGTTATTCCTTCGGTACAGATTCACACACAGTTGAGGCATCCATCATCAATACATAGGATTCATACACCTCCATAGCTTCGATATTCTATACAACTTCCATCTACAATATTCACATCCATAGCAGTTTCATTGAGATCTCATGCATCCACACATAGAGCACATGTTCAGAGAGCTTCTCCTAGTTCCAAATGGGTCCCTAAGAGCTCTGTAGTTCTATCCACTTCTTAGAGTTATAGAGGGACCCCATAGTTAGTTTCTACTTCAAATATTTTAGAATATTTACAATGCACACAACTTTTAGAATCATAGTCGTAGCCTTTCTATTGTGCTTCACGATCACGCATGATACCTTTGTTTGATACAAGACACCATGACAGGGAGTCTCATCTGAGACTCATTGGTTAGTAGAATTTAATCTTAGTCTTTCCTATACATAGATTATTTCAAAAATATAAAAACAATATAAAATCTTTCCAAAGGAATTCTAACTTTTTTGAAGAAAATCTTACCCTTTCGGCCTTCTCTTTGATCTTTGAACCAACCGTTTGCTACCCTTCGCAAGGGCACCTGTCTTTAGTTCACTGCCCTCCGCAAGGGCACTTGTTCCTTCGGCTTTGGGGCAGTCCTTTGAACCAACCGTTTGAACCGACCGATTGAACCAACTTTGGTTCAATGGTTCAATGGTTCAATCTCTTTATCGGAATCCTTTGTTTTGGCTAAGTCTTTTGACCGTTTGAACCAACCGCACGTTGAACCTTTGAACCGTTGAACCCATTGAACCTTTGAACCAAAATGGTTTAAGGTTCAACGGTTCAATGGTTCAAGCCTCCTTATTTTCGTTAAGTGTTTTGAAGACGTTGAACCTTGAAGCAGTTGAACTTGTTGAACCTTTGACAAAGCGCTTAACTCTTTAAGCTTGCCGATGACGTTAAACCTTTGAACCCGTTGAACTGTTGAACCTTTTTGAAAGCGGGGTTCAATGGTTCAATTGTTCAATCCTTCCTTTGAAGCTTGCCGATGAAAATTTTTAGTTGAACCAAGGCATTGAACCAATATTGAAGTTGCCTAAGTGCTGGAAACTTGCTCTTTTGAGAGAGATCCCCTGTTGAAGCCTTTGACCCTGTTGAACCTGCTAATCTCTTAACTGAAAAAGCCTAAATTATGAAGAATTTGAAAGCTCAAAACAATTTTTTGAGAAGGGAAGGGATAATTTTGGCCTGCAGGACCAAAATATTTCAAATGTTGTCCTAAAAATCTGTCACTCATTTTTGGGAACAACAGATCTGTTGATAAACCATAACTTTGGATCATGGTTGTAAAATGAATTGGATTTTTCAGGTATCAAATGCGTAAAAGAATTTATGGTTGTACACTTTTTCACGGTTTATGCCAATCCATAATCAAGGAGAGCATTCAATAGCCCTATAAAGCTAGTGAAAATTTTTATCAGAGTTTTTACCTGCTCAGTTGCCAAATTTGACCAAGTATCTGTTCCATGTATCAAACCTCCTTACCACAGGTTACCAGGCAGTGTTGGTTTCCGTTAAACTTGAGATTATAAGTTCAAAATGTATAGTTTTTCCTCAATTTAAGTGTTTTCTATGCTTGGTTTAGAGCGAATCTCCATCACTATACCACGGCATGTCCTCTCTCCAATCTATATTTTTCAGATATACTAAAACACAAATACTTGTAGAGCATGACTCATACCAAAATGCAAAGTAGATGGCAATGAAAATTATAAGTGACATAAACCCACAAAGGAAGAAAATTGATTTAGGCTAATATTGGCAAATGGCCAAAATAGATTAATGGACTGCAAGAACAAGAAAACTCACCAGCTAAATTGTAAAGGACCGCGCCCATGATAACTCCGTCCCTTAGCGCACGGATAGAGGGTATATGTCTCATCACAGTTTATCATGCTTGAATTGATTGCATTGATACGACAGAATTCTGTAGTCAAGAGTTGAGAGGCAATTCACTGTTTAAGATGGAGCAAAACTAAAAGCTATGACCTATCCAACCTAGTTTGTATAGTGCCTCGAGTCTAATCAAAGGATGTTTACCCAACAAAAAAATGAGTTTAAAAAAAGAAATGTTATTTGATCACCTGTCATGGATGACACCCTAGCTAAAAATGATGCCACTTCTCTCCTGGCAATCTCTATTGATCCTGTCCTTCCAAAAGCAGGAAAGGTATTTGCTGCAGCTAAAAACACATCATATTTATAAAAATTCTTCCCTTCGCACCTTTGTGGGACACCTAACATAATGTTGTTGAATAGATCCTTGGTTTTGGTCTCGTTCAGAGCGTTAAATTTCCCTGAGGATGTATTGGAATTCTTAGCAGTGCACGGACCTTCCCTGCAACCTGCCCCACAGTACTCTGCGCTGTTTCCACAATATCCATACTGATTACAACAAACCTCACTGGAACACCCACAATTCTGACCACAAACAACTTCCAATAAACTCAATAGAAATAACAAGGCATAAACCCAATTGAGGGAGATTCCAGCACAGAACTTCATCATATAATTCTAGTTTATTTTGAAGCACTAGTGTTATATGTGCTGAAAGGTGTCACGGTATGTGTGTTATGAACTTCATCATATAATATTTGACTTCTGATATTTAATTAATTGTACTGTTGTTAGTGCACAATTTTTCTTTTATACAATGAATTTTTAATGTCATTGAAATTTACTTTGACTATAGACTATTTCAAAAAGTGTCCCAATTTTTGTTTTTGATTTTTTAATTAATTTTATTATTTTTCTTTCCATGCCCGAACTTCAACGAACTTATAGTGGTCCAATATTGATGGTGACCTTGAAATTTTGCACCATTATTGCTATGTAATGTTTAATTGATCACAGGTTGCTATCTCGATGGAATTTGCAAGGTGTTTGGACCTTTTTTTTTTAACCTTTTTCTTTTCTTCTTTTCCATTGTAGTCATTAGTTTTTAATTAAAAGATAAGAATATGAGGTGTAAAGATATAAATAAAAATTTCAAATAATTTTTATGAAATTTAATTTTCATATATATTTAATATTTTAATAAAGATTAATTTATAATTTTAATTTTAATTAATTTTATAATTATTAAAAATAGTTTAATAGTAGTTTAAAATTGAAAAAGTATATTATCAATAATAAGTTATAAGGTATATTATTTCATTACAATGGAACATAAATTAGAAATTAAATCTAGTGTGAAATGGTTTTCAATGGAAACATTAAAATTGGAGGCGGAAGATTTGGTGTGAAATAACTTTCAGTGGATAATAAAAGACCTCTTCACTCAGTGAGAGAGAAGACATGCCCTTCCTTGCGGATGAGAATTGAGGCATTCTTATTTGAGCATCTTTCGATTGGCTTACACTTTCGCTTTGTCTTTCTTTTTGTTTGTTGTAATTTGGTAAAAGACCTATGGAATCAACTCTTTTTTTGGTGATGTTGTTGCCTTTTTGTTGAATGATGTGTATTTTTTTGTTGTTCTTTCTATCTCAGTTGAGATGTACTCCCCTTATTGAGGAGCTTTGTTTGTCTTGGTTCTCATTTGTACTCCTTGTCTCGTCAACATTTTACCTTATTATAGGGATTAAGCCCCTAATTATACCCCAGAACTAGTTCATAGCTCCGGTCAAAAGTGTTTTACCCTATCAAATTAAAAATATATATATTGAAAAATTATACTATCAATAATTGTAGTCATATAAAATGCAAAATTTGATAACTTGAGTGTGGCAAATGACACCCAATCCATAGGTCCATCTTGCTTGCTTTCATGACCCTCATAAGCATGATTTCATTGATTCCCAATCATCTGTAGCCTCCCAGATTGAACCCTTGCAGACCTAGATTATTCTTTCCATGCTTAATCCATCCCCCTAGGTCTCGTCAGCCATGGACAACAGCACCCAAACTTGGACTACAATGTTGAAACCCAGGGTGTCCTAATTATGGCACTGTTGTTCAAGTACATTTTGGCTTCTAACGGTCATATTCTTTCAAATCCTTATCCTAATTCATGTCAGCCTAACGTGAATTCATTTAACCCATGATCATTAAATCCCCTATAAAAGACCATTCAAAGTCCATTTAGAAGGGTTCACACTCATTTACAAGAGAGAAACAAGAATACAAGCATGCCACTTCAACACTTTTCCCTATTCTCTGCATACATCCATCCAATAGTATTTCAATCTTATTCAAACCTTTATACTAGTCCCTAGTCATTCCAAGTACACCCAGTTTCGCATTTACTTGCATTTTCATCACACTATTGCACTAAGTACTTCAATGGGTGAACTACATATAGCTTGATCCCTCTTCGGAGTAGTGGTATGTAGGCACCGTGCCCACACATGGGGTGTGGAGTGCATCTAGCATATCCTTTACACACTAACCCCTCATCTTTTTTCTCCAAATCTTACATTCAAGTTCAAGCACAAAGAGGACCTAGGGTATTGAAGACTAAATTAGGTACACATTGAGCTCTATAGACTTTTAGGCTTCGATATTTCAAAGACAAGGTCACACAACCCTGACGCACAAAACCCAAAAAGCTTAGATCACTAGAGTAATAACGTCAATATCAGACTACAACATCAGAACTTTAGGTGTCCCACTTTCGGTGCTCTTATCCAATCAAGAAATGAACTCCAGTTCTTGTTTGTTATAGTATCCCAAGCTTGCATACAAATTTCTAGACCCTGTCTCAATTGGAATAGTACAGAATCAGATAAGTTTAATTTTTTCTCTCTCACTACAATTTTTAGAAAAGCCCTAACTACAGTTAAATTTCACAAATTAGTTACCTAATCATTATATATTATTTATTGATGTTATCTACTCAGACCCGTCTATTATTTAGGAATTAAACATCTAATTTCTCAAAAAATAGAAATCATTTTGTGAACCCAACTTACTTCAAATCTCACATAAAAATCTTAGAAACCTTTAGGGTAAATTCCTAGCTGATTTTTTCCATTAATTTCTAAATTTTTTCTTGAATATTAAAATAAAACATTCCTCCTAAATTTTAAAATTTTGTAGTAAATTTTAAAATAAATTTATTTCAAACCCTAGTTGCATCAACTACCTTCCAGTAATTTTCCAATCATTTTCTAAATTTTTAGTTGCATATTAAAATTCAAAAATCACTTCAAATTTAAAAAATTCATAGTAATTTTCAAAAAAAAAAAATTTCTCAAACCCTAGTTGCATCTACTAGGTCCCATTAAATCATACACTTTCCCATAAATTTTTGAATTTTTTCTTGAATACTTAACTCATAAATTCAATTTCAATTTCAAAAATTCATAATATTTTGCAAAAATATTTTTGAAAAATCGGTAGTTGCATATACTAGTCCTATGTTGCTTCTTGAGGTATCACCTTACATGTTTACGCACTTCATATCATTTTCATACAATTTTTAGTTAACTATTTTTATAATTTTACATTTCCTATATTCAATATTTTCTTTTTCTAGCACTTGGCCTATAACAAATTATCGTCAAAAATTTAAACACTTTTCAAATTATTTTCCTACAAAAATTCCCGAAACCGTGTGACATGGAGTAAAATCCCATAAAATTCGGGAAGTCGAACGCCGCATATATTGAATAACAAATCTTTATGTTTTCCCGAAACCGTGTGAACCCACTTAATTCGCCCAACTCTAAAACCGCATGGCTTTCATCAAATCCGTTGGCCTTCTTTGAATAATCCATCCACGTGGGAGGAAGGTCAGACATGCGCATGCTTTAAGTTTCTTTTTAAGCGACAAAGTCAAAAGATATAAAACATGCTTGAAGTTTAAAGTTTACTTACACACACATATATACATGAACTATGTGTTTTGATTCAAAACAGTGAAAATAAATGTATATTATGTGTTTATATTTGTTACTCAAACCGTGGAAATTAATATATGCATCTAGACTGTGTATTCAAGTCATTCAATACGGTGAATATTTATGTGTTTGAATTGTGTATTCAAGTCATTTGAAATAGGGTATATAATATATATGGACTAAATGTATATTTAATATACAAAACCGTGTGAGTTAATAAGTGTGAAATGTGTGTAATTGATATTCTATAATAATGATCTGGGTGTATATGTGTTAATCAAATAGTGAAGATATATATGAATAAACTGGGTGTATATAGTATTTAAGTCCTTAGACTGTATATATATTATCTTAAATTATTGAAAATAGAGTATAATAAAAAATTGAATATATCTCTAAATTGTTTAACAAAATTTTACATAAAATAATCAATGATTCTCATACCATAATCTATGCATATTTTAATACGTATATAGATCCGAGTTTGACTCTGTCGACTGCCTTCACTTAAACAAAACACTAAAGTATTCTAAACTATGCTATCAATCTCTATAATGCCAAAAAATCTATGTTAATAACCATTTATATTATATAGATTATGAATACTTCTAAGGTTGTATAATCGTTTCACACAATACAAAATTCTTTACCAAGAATTTATAGTTGATATTTTATCATTCAAAATTCTATTCAAGGATAGTTCTGTATTTTCCCTCAACCTAAATATAGATTAATAAATATTATCTTAGCTTCACTGTACGGTTCATAAGTATATACACCCAATTTGTTCATATATATCTTCACTGTTTGATTAACACATATACACCTAGATCACTATTATAGATTATTAATTACACATAGTTAACACTTATTAATTCACATGGTTTTGTATAATAAATATACATTCAGTACATATATATTATATATCTTATTTCAAATGACTTGAATACACAGTTCAAACACATAAATATTCACTATTTTGAATGACTTGAATATATAGTCCAGATGCATATATTAATTTCAATGGTTTGAGTAACAAATATAAACACGTAATATACTTTTATTTTCACTATTTCAAATCACAATAACACATAGTTCATACACACACACACACACACACTCAAATGGGTGCATATCGACCTATTGAGTTTATATATATATATCCTATTGAGTGTATTACATATATGTATATATATCCAGAGTTTTATAAATTTTGTCTTTATATATATTTCAAAACCAAATGCCCAGGGTTCTATATTTGAACTAGGGCATTACATCTTCATAGAAAACTAAACCAATTTAACCCTAATGGATTCACACTTATACAGATCTAATTTGTAATCATAGGATTTCAAAGGATATCGGCTTAGTTATGTGGATGGCCAAACCATCCATAGGGCTAAGCCTACATCCTACTTAAATGAAAATCATTTTATAAACCCTAGGAACCCAAAACTATACACAAAATTCTTTAAGCAATAGAAAAATAACATCACCAACATCTTAATCACTTCCAATTTGCAAATGTATAAACTAGAATTCATGTCCTTTGTTATACATTTTCTCTTCTCCTCTTCCATCCGTGCCATTCTCATCCTCAGCTCACCTCTTATCATAAATTTCCCATCTCTCCTCCTAACTTGAGCTTTCATGCAACTGTTATCTCATAGTTCATAGTCCATGCTTAATCTGAATTATCTAATCAAACACAGACTAAACTCAATTAACTTTCATTAACTAAACTAAGAAAAACCCTAATTTCTATCTTGACCTTTCCCCAAATATATTTATCATTATTTTATTCTTTTAACTCTTGCATGGTCTACCTACATTATATGGTCATAGATCTCCACACCAAAGTCCACTTTTAACATTATTAACAATGATAACTAACACTTCAAACATTAATGCAGTCTATACATGCTAACAAAGACTAGGTTTAGATCATAGGATTGTTTTTAGGATATAATTTAATCTTTTTCAATAACTTAGTAAAGATAATAACATCATGAATTTTTTAATAATAATTTAACTATTATAAAGTCGATGTTACTTTTTAATAATAATGGTATTTTGGATGACTATTAAATCAATCACAATAGTATTATAACAACATAATCATTATGTTATTACTATGTAATATAGACTATCTCCGTCTTTTGTTATCTTCATATATTATGGCATTAATCCATATATTGATATTCCATGAATATCATATGATAACAAGCTAATGTTTTAAAACATTGCAAAGACATTATGGTTAGTCTATATATAATAGTAACCTAATACTATTCAAGCAAATTTACGTTCTCATAAATATTAACAATCATGAATATAATATCATGACATAATCATATAACAACACTATACACTAAATCTATGTATAATATCTATAATTCAATCACACATGATTTATTCTACATATTAGTATTAAACTGAATTAACACACACATAAAAAATTATCTAAATGTAGATATTACAAAAAATATATATTAATGCTAACAATTCAAATAATGCATATAATATGTACTATCTAATGTGGTGTGTGCATGGCTTCTCGTCATTCCTCTATCATCTCCCAAAACTTCCATCTATGTCATCCTATCCAATGATGCTCTCACTCTGTAATACTCTAAGGAATGTAAATCTCATACATCCAACTCATGACAAGAAGGTAGTTAGTCTATAACATCATGATATTTATTATAAAACATTGATGTAACTACAAATCAACATAATCATAATATAAATAATATGCAATACAACTAACTCATAGCAATTGAATTATGAAATCAAAGTAACATATGACTGTCCCATAACAACATATGACTTACAACTTAGTTAAAAAATAATTAATCAATTTAATAGTCATAATAATCCATGGATAATCAAGTAAATTAGCTTAGTGAGAAATCAAGATGTGGTATCCTTCCCCCTAAAGTTGGTCATCATCATGATAACACTTATTGAAATAATAGTTTTGAATAAAATATATTATTTAATAGAAAAATAACATAGTATGAAGCATCAAATCATGTAAACAAGTTTAGAAATAGGTTGAACTCATCATAGTCCTTCCAATTTGTACTATTCTCATATTATTGATCCTATAAGACCTTGCACTATGACAGTTACCTATTATGAAAACTAAGTTTGTAAGTTTTAATTATTCTAATTAGTTATACCATGTCCACCATAGGATCCAAAACTTGTAAAGCATTCTAATTCAACACATGTGAAGCATCAACTATATACTTTTTATGATAAGATACATGGAAGACATTATGCAATAGAGATAAGACCGGTGGAAATGCAAGCTTATACACTAAAGGATTGACCACTTCTAAAACCTTAAAGGATCTCACATATCTTAGTGAAAGTTTTGCTAAATTTTCAAATTTAATCGAGCTCTTATGTGACTTAACTTGCAAAAATAATTTGTCACCTACTGAAAATTGCCTAGCTATTTTCTTCAAATGATCATAACTCTTTTGCTTATCACTAACCTCGACCAATATCTGCTTGATTGATCTGACTTGATCTTCCATTTCTAAAAACATCTCAGGTCTAAAGATTACCCTATCTTTCACCCTTTCCCAACTAATTAAAGTCTTGCATCTTCTTCCATACAGTGATTCAAATGGTGACATCTTTAAAGTAGATTGGTATGAGTTATTATAATCAAAATAAACCAATGAAAGATATTTTATCACTTGTATTGTTGATCCATGCAATACATATGAAGAAGATACTCTAATAACTAATTAACTCGTTTAGTTTGACCATCAGTTTATGGGTGATATGCAGTACTAAAGTTTATTGTGTACCCAAAACTGAATTTAAAGTTAACCAAAAACTAGAAGTCATCTTTATATCATAATCTAAAATAATTTTCTCTAAAAATTTATACAATTGATATACTTTATTTATGAGTCTCTTTGCAAGAGTAGGTGCATCATCTATCAAATTACTTGGTATAAAATGTGCTACCTTGGTTAGTTTGTCAACTACAACCAAGATCATGTCATGTCTATTCTATGACAATTGTAAACCTTGAGCAAATTCCATATTGATCACTTTCCAAATTCATTCTGGTATGTCATGTGGATATAATAATTATTCCAAATGCACATGTTTAGCTTTCACACACTGACATTCCAAACAATGTGACACAAAGTTTGCTACATTTTTATTTATTCTCTTATAGAAATAAAGTGGTCTAATCTCTGACATGAGCCTAGTTACTCATGGATATCCTAAATATGAGTTATCATGTAGTTATTTTAGCATTATGATCCTTAGATTATCCTAATCTAACACATAAATCTTTCTATTATATCACAAAAGACCATTATTCTCTAATATGTATCCTTTATACCTAAGATTTTGAGTATTCTTAGATAATACTTTCCTAACCTGATCATATAGTTCATCTCTTGGTGAGAATTTGATCACTCGATCTTTGAAAGTACTCTTGATAGTAGCCATAATTTCTATGTACCTTCTAAGACTTAAAATGTCAACTAATTTTTTCCTTGCCTTTGATGTATTTGATATTGAAGTCATATTCAAAAAAAAACTCTAACCAAAATTTCTGATGATTATTCAGATTTGGTAGGGTGAAAATGTATTTGAGTCTTAAATTATCAGTGTCGAGCTCAAATAAATTTCTCAACAAATAATGTCTCCAAAATTGTAAAGCATGCACAATTATTGCAAGTTCAAGGTCATGAGGGCGATAGTTCACCTAATAAGTCTTTAGCTTTCTTGATTCATAGGCTACTACTACACCATCCTACATAAGGACTCCCCTTAGTCCATCCCTAGATGTATATGTGATCACTAAAAATTGACCATTGAGGTTAAGATCTATTAGCACTAGTGCTGAAGTAAGCCTTCTTTTCAATTCTTGAAAACCTAATTCACACTTATCTAACTAGATAAAACTTTGATTCTTACACTACAAAGAGGTAATCAGATTAGCTATCTTAGAAAAAATTAAAATGAATTTCTTGTAATATCTTGCTAATCCCATGAAACTCCTTACCTTGTGGACATTATTTGGTTCTGACCACTCTATAATGACTCTTATCTTAGCTGGATCAACTGAAATGCTATCCATAGAGATAATATGTCCCATATATTGCACTTTCTTTTGGAAAAATACACACTTGGATAATTTTTCATACAACTCATGCTTTTGCAACCTTTGTAAAACTAGTTATAGATGTTAAAGGTGCTCTTCTTCATCCTTAGTATATATAAGAATGTCATCTAAACAGACCAAAACAAAATGATCTAGATAATCTTTGAACATACTATTCATGAGATGCATAAATATTGTAGGAGAATTCATCAATCCAAATGGTAACACTATGAACTTGTAGTGCCCATATCAAGTTCTAAACATCGTCTTTAGAATATCATCATCTTTTATCCTTAACTAATGACATCCAAATCTAATTTCACTCTTAGAAAAGGCCATTACTCTTCACATCTAATAAAAAATATCATCTATTAGGGGTAGCGGATACCTATTTTTAATAGTCTCTTTATTCAACATTTCATAATCAATACACCTCATGGTGACACACTTGGTCTGATCAACCCTTTGGACAATAATTCCAGGAGTTGTGTCTTTAATTCAACCAATTTAATAGTTATCATTTTATAGGGTGCCTTAGACTGAGGTTTTTATCTTGGTATGATATCAATAGAAAAATCAAACTCTAATTTAGGAGGCAATCCTAGTAATTCCTCTTGAAACATATCATGAAAATTCTTAAGGGTAATCTTCAATTAATGGTTTCTTAGATAACTCCTTTTTATTTATGTTGATGA
This sequence comes from Torreya grandis, assembly GCA_037957365.1. NCBI lineage: Eukaryota > Viridiplantae > Streptophyta > Pinopsida > Cupressales > Taxaceae > Torreya > Torreya grandis. The sequence goes on from JARHVA010000004.1 coordinate 5,973,562, forward strand.
TAGATGCTTGGCATAATTTTCCTTGATCCTTCTTAAGTTGTATTACATAAATTTGCCTAAGCTTTAACTCCATTTTCTTGCCCTAAATTAGTGTCTGATTTCCAAAATCATTTAGACACTCAACTTTTTTCAGATAATAGTCAACTTTGACCTTATGTTTTTCAAACAGTTGAACCCTAGGATCACATCATATAACCCTAGCAGTGTTGTATAAAGATCCACTACTATTTTAAATTTGAGCGACATAATATTTGATTCAAATAAATATTTGTTAACTTTGATTTTTGAATCATTTTCGTTTTGCACTGACCATGCATTTTTCATTACTCCATCTTGTTTATATAACTTATTTAGAATTATAAGATATATAAAACATTTTGTAGCCCATATATCTATCAAAATGGAAATTGGATGTTAAAAAAATACCTGATAGTTCTATGGGCAAAAATTAGAATTTGGCTTATCGATTATCAAGTATTGCATAAATACATTGCTAAAAATTTCCTTGCTGAGGAGTAGAGCCTTTGTTCCTCAATTTATCTTGGGTACACTCACGTACAAAATGGTTACCTCCAAAAATGAATCAAACTATAGGTGGTCCCTTCCTGTCAGACTATTGGTTTCCCTTGAAACCACATTTGAAACTATTACCCATTTTTTATTCCCTGAACCACTATTGAATATGGGATTTTGACTCTTGAATTGACTCTTGGAGTCTTCACTCTTTTGCTTCTAGTTCTTTTTAAAAGTTAACATAGAACTTCCAAGAAATTTCTTAAACTTATCTATGACCTAAGTGAGAGATTTCAACTTATATTCCTATTTGATTACCTTTTTAAACACTTGGTCCATGGTAGATGGTCCATGAACTTCCATCTCTCCACTAATATGGGGTTTTAATCCCATGATAAACTTTTTAACCCTAAACTTCTCATCTACATAATACTGAGGTACATATTTAAGAAGTTTGATAAAATATTTCTAGTACTCATTTACCAATAGGTCTCTTTGATTTAGATTCTAAAAAATCTATAAGCTTTTGATCAAAATATAATTGTGGAAGTCATCATGATCTAAATTGTGTCACAAATTACTTCCATGTAGTGGTGGTTGAGTTAAGATTCATTTACACTTCTTGATGGCTCACCATGTAGTTATTTCTATAGCCAATTGGTATGCTCCCCAAACAACTTTGGTAACCTTGGAGTAGTTATGAATCTTGAAATACTTCTCCATCTCAGTCAACCATACTTCAACTCCATCTTTCATAATGGTTCCTTCAAACTTAGGTGGATTCACCTTTTCTATATCTCTAGCCAATTCCATAGCTACATGTGATTTCATGTCATGAGGCACTTCCTCATGTCTTTATTCTTGAGAAATTTTCTACTTAGTAGGATGCTCTTTAGGCACGTCCTGATGGGCTTCCTCCTCATGTCCATGAATGTCTTGTTTTAAGGCTATAATTCAGTCCCTAGTCTCATTCATGGCTACAAGAATATCATCCATCTTTTTTTCTTGCTCAACAAAAAATTGATTAAGATCAAATGAAGGGTTATTATCAGTGACATTTGAAGGACCCTCTCCAAATGATCTTGTTCGCACCATTCTTATTTATGATAATAAAAGAATATGAAAATATTAGTAGACTCTAATATCATAATGTAACATCTCCACTGAGATTTACTAGAATAACATAATATTTTTTTTTAATTATATTTCACGCATTATTTCATACATTACACCATGAGAATTCAATTAGTCATCTTAGTATACATACTAAGTATTTTAAATATAAAGCAAACATGTAACATTTAATAGTTATTGATCACTAGCATCACATGAAACAAAACATAATTACAAATAAAATTTAATCACGATTGGTATAATAATACAACCGATGCTATCAATGTACAATGAGTAATTAATTACATTTTCAATTGGCATAATGTCTTAATAATAAATATAAAATTAGATATAAGGCTCCATAGAGTATGAGTCTCACAAACTCTAATGTCTTTGATAATCTCAAATGTAGTCTCCTATAAGTACTTTTGTGGGGAGGGAAAATATCATCTGAATGCTTTTTCATACCAACCATAAACCATTGATCCCCCACATAATCTCCGAATTAGGGAATGGCCCTCCCTTAACATATGAGTAGATAGTGATGATGCAAAAATCTAGAGAGACAAGCTAGTACCCATGTGTTGTAATATTTTTAATATATGATGTGTATCATAAAGAAAATACATTCTAACATGATATTGCACAAACATGTAAATCATATATATCAAATTACAATGTCTAACTGACATTACTTTGAATAATGTTTTAAAATAGTTATTGATCTATACAATCAATCAAATTTAGACATATTGCTTGATCAGATTACCTTCATTTGTCATTGGTGATGCTAAGTAAGCTAGTGAAGTCCATCTCACTACTTAATTAGTACCAACAATACAAGATTTGGTTAATTTAAATATAACCAACATATTCATACATATTAATTCCTACTAGAATGTATAAATCATGTTAAATATAAGAATAATTATAATACATATATTTAGTCTGTCAAACGTATGAATGAATCTCTACTATATTATTTACCACATAAATAATAAGCATAAAAATATAATTTATACCAAATGGATATATATATATATATATATATATATATATATATATATATATATATATATATATATATATATATATATATAAACATGAAATCTAAGTGTGTGTGTGTGTGCGTGCGTGTGTGTGTACATACACACACTCTTAGATTTCATGTTTCTAATTTTCATAAGTAAATTAAAATGTAGTACAACCAAGAATATCTTAGTATATTGTACATACTACTCAACTACAAACAACAATCAAAATTATTTAAAAGATAAATCAACTTATAAACAAAAACATAATCTTTCATTTATGTAACCTATTATACTTTTAGGAGGAGGCTTTATGCATATAATTATAGTGCCCCATCCTTCAAGATTTTATAATTAAATTTACTATTCATAATCTATAATTATATGCACGTATTCCAATGTATAAATATAAGCTATATATGTATATGAGTACCTATGTTCTCATATAGATATATTTGATATATTTATGCATCTTGCATAATATATACCACATAATATATATGTTTTTAATACATAATTATTATTTTGTCATATTAACAATATTTTTCATTTTTCTAAAAAAACTTATACTATTTATCTTTTTCATGAAAAATCATCAAGATTTATATAAGGTCTCAACATTTCCAAAAACCCTTATTTTGATTCACCTACTCTAACATAATTGATATAATTCAATTAAGATTAAATCCATTTCAAATCTATTTCCTTGTTTTCTCCCAATTTAAGTACTTAGATTGTATATACATTATCTCAAATTATTGAAAATAGAGTATAATAAACAATTGACATATATCTATGAATTGTTTTACATAGAATAAACAATTATTCTCATACCATAATCTATGAATATTTTAACATATTTATAGATCTGAGTTTGACTCTGTCATATGTCTTCATTTAAACAAAACACTAAAGTATTCCAAACTATGCTACCGGTTTGTTAGTTTTATGATCAGATTTGAAACAATCAAAAAATGCAACACAATGAACAATGAACACAACAATATACCCTGGGAAAACCCTCCAACTTGAAGGGGAAAAAAATAGCAATAATATATCTCTTATATATTGAATAATAATAATAGCAATCTGTGTTACAATGAATTATCTTTCTTATTCATCTTGAACAATGAGAAATCACTCTATATATATACAAGTGAGAGGAAAGAGATGCATCTCTTCAATTTCCCTATCGGCATCCACCAAACAAACTATGTCTTAAATAATACAATAAGTTGGGCTGGAAGTGGGAGCCCGACGCTGCTTCTTCAACATCAACACTCTCTCTCAGCTAGGGAGGATACTTCCAGCAACATAAGACATATCACCTCATCGTGATGTCAACCACAATGGATACAATAATGCATAGTATGTACAAGTGTTCATCACTTTACATGATATCCACCATGGTTCTTCTAGAGGGTGGAATCAAGGGATTTCACCTTGAACTTCTCTCACAAAGAAGAACTTGTTATCAAAGGATTTCACCTTGAACTTCTCTCACAGAGAAGAACTCGTTATCAAGGGCTTTCACCTCGAACTTCTCTCACAGAGAACTCATTATCAAGGGATTTCACCTCGAACTTCTCTCACAGAGAAGAACTCATTATCAAGGGATTTCACCTTGAACTTATCTCACAGAGAAGAACTCGTTATCAAAGCTTTGGCAGCTTTTACAATAGATCTGTTCTGCCTTTTTGCAACACCATTCTGTTGAGGATTGTAAGAGACACATAACTCCCTCTTAATCCTTGCTTCAATGCAAAAGTTATGGAATTATTCAGAGGTGTACTCCCCTCCATTGTCGGATCTCATAACTTTGATTCTTTTCCTAGATAAGTTCTCTACCTGAGCTTTAAACTCCTTGAACCTCTCAAGTACCTTTTTTTTAAGATTCCATGGTACAACCTTTGTAGGTACCTACATGCTCCTGGTAGAGTTTTGGAAGACACGTGACCATCTTCTCCATGATAGGTAGAGCCTAAAAGTGTAGGTGAGCCAATATTCGATGTTAAAGATCACATAAGCTTAAAGAATCATGTACTAATACCTGAAGTGGACAAGTGATTAGCCTATAGAGGCTCTCATGTCCAACTCCAATTATAAGCACGGTGAGGTAGCTGGAGATAGAAGTAGTTGCTGATTAATTCCAACACTTCCCCCTTAATCACAATTACTGCTATTTATGATGCACAATAGATCTCTTTTCAAATATGTGAAACTCTTAATTATTGAATGCCATTCTATGACCATTAATACAACTTCTCAATGGCTATTGCTACCATATCACAATGTGATTCATCATTTACATCCTTCTTCAATACACAGCTACTCAGCTTTTTTCAACACCTTGGCTACTTTCACACTTATGTGGGTTGCTACCACATCAACATACCTTCTATTATTCCCATGAGGTCCTTAACTTCAACTGTCTCTAACCTCAATCTTTTACATGCTTTAGAATGATGGTAGGTTTGCTGGTGCTATTGATGTAAGCCTTGATTTTCAGTCCAACCGCAAAACTCACTCTGGTTTTAGGTAGATAAGTACAGATTAGTGTAGGCTCTTACGCTCCAGAGTATTTATTGTTAGCACGAATCACTCCAACTGCCCTAGTTTCTTTCACCATGATAATTGATTTGTGTGCAAGAAAGAACAAAATAGTGAAACTACCTAATTAGATCATGTGAACTAATATAAGCATGAAAATAGTTGAAAATAAAAGTGTGAATTAATTACTAGCATATAGTTATTAATTCTTAATTTAAGCATAGTATATAGTCGATTCAGATGATAGTGTATGCAAAAATTACATAATAGAGTCAATAGGGTCACTATTGTACTATAAAAATGAGAGACCTTAATAACTAAGTCAACTAGGTTAACCTAGTCTTTCAAATAGAAGATAAACTATAGAACTAGGTTGATCAAGTTGACCTAGTTTTCTATAGGATTACAGTTTTGAGGATTGCAAACTTGTGTAAAATAGAACTATAATGAACTAAATTGAAAGAGAGAGAAATGAAGGAACCTTGATGGGTTGAAATATGTTGAGGACTATGAAATTTATGTTGAAGTGCCTTAAATACTACTTTCAAATTCTACCAATTATGTCAACTAGGTCAACCTAGTTCTACAATTCTCTATTTGATGAAGCCTATTAAAATGATTGAATTAACTTGGTCAACCTAGTTTGTTATCTTGAAGCTATCTAGAATACTAAGTCAACCTATATGACTTAGTTTATTATTCTAGAGCTGAATAAGTGACTAATTTGACCTATTTGACATAGTATATTGATCCACATCCCTTCTCAGGGATACGCCTCCAGAGGCAATTAGTGCTCACCACATGTCTGATCGAGAGTCACCTCAGGTGTCCTCATATTGGCCATATAGGGATCTGGAAGAGGACCCAGATCACTCTGAAGCTTTTGGCGTGAGGGCCAGTCCTTTCTATTGGTATCAGAGCTAGGTCTTGAGGTCGAGACCCGTGAAAGCTGGTGGGCATGATCCACATCCCTTCTTAGGGATACGCCTCTAGAGGCGATCAATGCTTGCCACGTGTCTGACTGGGAGTCACCTCAGGTGTCCTCATATTAGCCATATAAGGATCTATAAGAGGACCCAGATCACTCCAGAGCTTTTGGCGTGACGACCAGTCCTTTCTATTGGTACTAGCCATCATGCCAAAAGCTCCAGAGTGATATGGGTCCTCTTCCAGATCCTTATATGGCCAATATGAGGACACTCGAAGTGACTCTCAGTCAGACACGTGGTGAGCGATGATCGCCTCTGGAGGCGTATCCCTGAGAAGGGATGTGGATCATCTATTTTTTGGAAATAAATAAGAGTATTATGTCAACCTACTCAATCTAGTATCATGTATTTGATGAAGACCTACATAGAAAAATATAGTTGTTTTGATGCGACTATGTGTTAAACTTGCACATAAAATTTACAAACTATATCAACCTAGTCGATCTAGTATCACAAATATAGAAAAATAATAAAATTATAGAAATAAAAAGTATGAAAGAAAATCTGTAAGAGTTAGAATCACGTCAGGTTCACCAAAATATATGCAATTAAAAATATATCAAATTCACAAATCAATCTTAGCTTGAAAAAGATATATCCTACTTACACTTCTAATTGAGAATACATGATCCAAAACTTAGAAGCTTTGTTTGAAAGATAATTCAAGAAACAAGAACAACACAATTGTAATAATGCTATCTCTGAGAAAAGATGTTTTATTAATCAAATTTGCAGACCCAAACATATGTCTATCTTTGAGAAGAGATATCTGATTTTCATTTCAGGTTACATCTTTATTTATACACATTTTGAAGGTAGGAGGGTGTGGAAGGTCACCAATATCAAGAGAGATTAAGTGGTTTGACTTCCATGATTTACAATAATACGGAATTCTAAGAATTACTATTTTTAGACTACACTATTAAAATTGAAATTTAGAGCACTTTTATTTAGTTTTAGGGGGTCAAAATTCATTGAAAAAAGCTTGGTGCCATTTCATGGTGTTCCCCTCATTCTTATCATTCCAACGGTTCAAACAGGGAGTCAAACAGAGCTATGGTGTAAAAGTTATGGCTCCTTGAAGTTCTACCATCAATTGGGGTAGAACCGTCACCTAAATTGTCGCCTGAAATATTTCTTGGATCAATACATTAGATAATTAGAAACATGACCAATATGGATCCGCTAAACTAAATTAAGGGGTCTCTTACCATAATAATTTCACTAAGGAGGGTTTCAAAGCCTCTAGTCAAGCAAAACTATGCAATAACCCTAAGTCCTATGTTTTCATATTCACTATCCTAATAACAAGTAAAGCAAAAGTCTAATGTAGTGCTCATCAAAGCATGTGGGACAAAGTAGGGGGTCATAAATAATAAAAATAAATATGCATAGAAGACATATACTCATGTCAATGTATACAGTATCCTAATGCATGGAAGAGAAGTGCAAATGCATATCTATCTACTCTTACAAAGGAGGAACAAAGTTAGGAATACTTATCTTTGAAGATGAAATTGTCGAGCCTCAATTTCTCCCTTGGCCAAGGTTGTTTACAAAAATTTATTTTTATATATAATGATGATAAGGATAAATCAATTCTAGGCTACACAACCTATCAATGCATCCAAAAGACTTATCCATAAGATAATGTCTACATCTCCAAAGAAAGTATGAAACCTTAAGCTCGTTCCTCAAGTAGAATGGTGGATAAATAGATGCACAATATATCTTATTTCTTCTTATTTTCTCTAAATAATGTAGAAATGATTGTGTTTATATAGATGTATTAATCCTAAACCCTTATGAACGTTTTAGCTGATGGAGTCAACCCAATCAACTTAGTATAGTTATTGGTAAAAACTCACTATGTCATGGACAAGGTCGACTAAGCGCTGACCTAGACCCTAAATATGTTTTGTCAATAAGTGTACAAGGTTGACACATCTGACATAGTCATGTAAACTATCAAAATAGGTTTTGGGTTATAAAAATAGATATTGAAGGTGGCAAAAGGCTAGAGGAGTGTGCAAAAAGAGAATGCCAAGCTTAGGGAATGGTTCTTAGGAGACAAGTGTGTAGATAATAAGTGGAAAAAGGGATAACAATCCTATGAATAACCAATGGTCTACCCACCCCTTTCTTGGTACACCCCTTAGGGCATGCACTCAAAGAGATTGAGACTTGATGGATTCCTGCAAGATAGAGAACATCAGTAATTGTGAAAAGTTTGAAAATATTGTGTATACAAGATTTAGTTGAAAATTAAGCTTTTGGATACATTGCCTATGAATTAATGAATCTCGATGTTTCAGATCCATCTATGGAACCCATTGTTAAGAGAGAAAAAATCTCTTATTTCCAAAAAGAGAGATGGTACAATATAAATATCTTATCAAATGATTAAATTTTCCCTTTACTATTTATATTTTCATTAATTTTATTATGGGCTCCCAAGAATTACTTAAAATAAGCCATTCTTATTTAAAATTTTAGGAGTTTTTTCAATTTCAAGTGCCTCATACTTTATGTTCCTTCCAGTGGTCTACCTTTGCAATTAGCTTTGCCTATTCTATTCATATATTTATCTTAAAATTAAAAGCGTTCTCTCCTTATGTTTATCACATCCCAATTACTTACTAATCTAATTTCCCTGATTATTAATGGATTATTATGGTTGTTAAATTGATTAATTAATTTTTAACTAAGTTGTAAGTCATATGTTGTTATGGGACAATTTTATATTACTTTGATTTCATGATTGCATTGCTATGAGTTAGTTGTATTGTATATTATTTATATTATTATCATATTGATTTGTAGTTACAATAGTGTTTTATGATATATATCATGATGCTACAAGCTAACTACCTTCTTGTCTAAAGTTGAATGTAGAAGAGTTACACCCCTCAGAGCATGATAAAGGGAGAGCATCATCAGAGAGAATGTCGTAGATGGAGGCATTGGGAGATGATAGAGGAATGGCTAAAACACATGCACACACTACATTAAATAGTATATATTATATACATTGTTTGAATTGTTAGCATTAGTACATTTTTTATGCTATCTACATTTAGATAGTTGTTTGTGTGTTAGTTTAGTTTAATACTTATATGTAGAATAAATCATATGTGATTTCATTGTGGATATTATACGTAGATTTATTGTATAATATTGTTATAGAATTATGTCATGTTATTATATTCATGATTGTTAATGTTTACAAAAACATAAATCTACGTGAATAGTATCATATTACTATTATACATAGACTAACCACAATGTCTTTACAATGTTTTAAAACATTAGCTTGTTATCATATGATATTCAGGGAATATCAATATATATCTTAATACCATAATATATGAAGATAAAAAAAGACTAAATAGTCTATATAACATAATAATAACACAATGATTATGTTTTTATAATACTTTTATAATTTTTTTAATAGTCATCCAAAATACTAATTATTGTTAAAAATTATCATCAACTTTATAATAGTTACATTATTATTAAAAAAATCATGATGTTATTATCTTTACTAAGCTATTGAAAAGATTAAATTATATCTTAAAAACAATCCTATGATCTAAACCTAGTCTTTGTTAGCATGCATAGACTATGTGAATGTTTGAAGTGTTAGTTATCATTGTAATTAATGTTAAAAGTGGACTTTAGTGTTAAAAATAGCCCTTTGCATACAAATCTTTATGTTTTCCCGAAACCGTGTGAACCCACTTAATTCGCCCAACTCTAAAACCGCATGGCTTTCATCAAATCCGTTGGCCTTCTTTGAATAATCCATCCACGTGGGAGGAAGGTCAGACATGCGCATGCTTTAAGTTTCTTTTTAAGCGACAAAGTCAAAAGATATAAAACATGCTTGAAGTTTAAAGTTTACTTACACACACATATATACATGAACTATGTGTTTTGATTCAAAACAGTGAAAATAAATGTATATTATGTGTTTATATTTGTTACTCAAACCGTGGAAATTCACCGCCCATGTATGGACTTCCACGTGGATTTTAGGAAAGTGGCGGATAAAGGTTTAAAAATATATTCCATGGTTATTTTAAATGGGATAAAATAAAATTTAGGATTCATTTTGAATTTATTCAATAGTTTAATAAAATCATAAAATAGGATAATTAAATTAAATATTTAATAATTTGTGGTAAAACAACCATTAATGATAGGATATTAAAATTATTTTAAAATTAAAAAAAATGAAACAATTACGATGGAAAAATAATTAAAATCCATAATTTAAAAAAAATCCTCCAAATTAATTGAGTTTATACACACACTCATTAGGTGTATATGTATCGATTTATTCCAAGTTTGATTCGAATTTAATGATTAAGCGAATTGACATATAAATTTTGTATGTGTATATGTATCAATTTATTCAAAGTTTGAGTCGAATTTAATAATTAAGCGAATTGACATAAATTTTGCATGTGTATATGTATCAATTTATTCAAAGTTTGAGTCGAATTTAATGATTAAGCGGATTGACATAAATTTTGCGTGTGTGTGTGTGTGTGTGTGTGTGTGTGTGTGTGTGTATATATATATATATATATATATATATATATATATATATATATATAAGAAGTTTGATTCGAATTTAATGATTAAGCGGATTGACATATAAATTTTGCATGTGTATATGTATCGATTTATTCGAAGTTTGAGTCAAATTTAATAATTAAGTGGATTGACATATAAATTTTGCGTGTGTATATGTATCAATTTATTCGAAGTTTGAGTCAAATTTAATGATTAAATGGATTGACATATAAATTTTGCGTCTATGTATGTGTGTCTATATATATATATGGGCTGTGTGTTCTTTATATTGAAATATATATATATATATATATATATATATATATATATATATATATATATATATATATACACTATGTGTTATTGTGATTCTAAACAATGAAAATAAATGTATATTCTATGTTTATATTTGTTATTCAAACCATGGAAATTATTAGATGTGTCGACACTGTGTATTCAAGTCATTCGAAATAGAGTATATAATATATATGGACTGAATGTATGTTTATTATATGAAACCATGTGAATTAATATATTCTAGAATGGTGATCTCGATGTATATGTGTTAATCAAACAATGAAGATATATATGAACAAACTGGGTGTATATACTTATAAACTGAAAAGTGAAGCTAAGACATTATTTATCAAGGTATGTATAGGTTGAAGGAAAATACAAAACTATCCTTGAGTATAATTGTGAATGATTAAATATCAATTATAAATTCTTGGTAAAGAACTCTGTGATGTGTGAAACGATTATACAACCTTACAAGTATTCATAATCTATATAATAGAAATGGTTATTAACATAGATTTGTTAGCTTTATAGAAATCGTGTTGATGTTGAAGGAGCAGCGTCGGGCTCCCACTTCCAGCCCAACTTATTGTATTATTTAAGACATAATTTGTTTGATGGAGGCCGACAGGGAAATTGAAGAGATGCATCTATTTCCTCTCACTTGTGTATATATAGAGTGATTTCTCATTGTTCAAGATGAATAAGAAAGATAATTCATTGTAAATTAGATTGTTGTTCTTATTATTCAATATATATGAGATATATTGTTGCTGGTTTTTTTTCCTTTCAAGTTGGAGGGTTTTCCTAGGGTATATTGTTTGTTCATTGTTCATTGTGTTGCATTTTCTGATTGTTTCAAATCTGATCATAAAACTAACATGGTATCAGAGCGGGTTTAAAGAAGATCATGATCAGATTTGTCGTTGCAGGCAATACTCTACTGTTCTTCATATCTCACTACAGTAATGACATAATTGTGGGCGTCATTGACACTGGAATATGGCCTGAGAGCGAAACCTTCCATGACAGAGCCCTGGGACCTGTTCCCCCAAAATAGAAGGGCGTGTGCCAAAGCGGTGTGATGTTCAATTCCTCGCACTGCAATAGAAAAATAATTGGAGCTCGCTATTTTTTCAGAGGCTACGAAGCAATGCATGGTCATCTTGATATAAGCGAATACAAATCAGTCAGGGATGACCACGGGCATGAAACACATACTACTTCTACTGTTGCTAGATCGACTGCGATGGGAGTGAATTTCTTTGGTTTTGCCAATGGAACCGCCATAGGGATGGCACCCTGTGCCAGATTGGCCGTGTATAAGGCCCCCTGGGGAGCAAAAGGAGATGGTGATGACAGTGACATAATTGCTGCTATGGAGAAGGCTGTGACAGACGGCGTGGATATACTCTCTTAGTCCCTTGGAGGATTTGACAGGCCATTACATGAGGATTCCCTTGCCATCATAGCATTTAAGGTGATGGAGAAGGGTGTATTTGTTTCAGCTTCAGCCAGGAACTATGGTCCTATTATGTTTTCTATCGAAAACATAGTACCTTGGATAACCACTATCGGTGCCAGTAGTATGGATAGACAATTCCTAGGGCCTGTCATACTTGGCAACCTAGAGACATACAAAGGCACCTCTTCTACTTATAAATCTAAAGCAGCGAGAAGATTTCCTTTGGTGTATCTATCTCTCAATGAAAGCTCTAGGTATTGCCGTGTAGGGACTCTCCAATCCAACCTAGCGAAAGGTAAGATTGTGCTCTATGATGAAGAGGTTGATAATCCTTATCTTTTAGGGGTTTCGAGCTCGTACAAATAAATTAGTATGATGAAAGAAACTGGGGCAGTTGGAGTGATTTGTGCTAACAATAAATACTCTGGAGTGCAGGAGCCTACACTAATATGTACTTATCTACCTGAAATTGGAGTGAATTTTGTGGCTGGACTGAAAATCAAGGTTTACATCAATAACACCAGCAAGCCTACCACCGTTCTAAAGCATGGAAAAGATTGAGGTTGGAGAGAGCTGAAGCTAAGGACCTCATGGGAATAATAGAAGGTATGTTGATGTGGTAGCAACCCACATAAGTGTGAAAGTAGCCAAGGCGTTGAAAAAAGCTGAGTAGCTGTGTATTGAAGAAGGATGTAAACGATGAATCACATTGTGAGATGGTAGCAATAGTCATTGAGAAGTTGTATTAATGGTCAAAGAATGGCATTCAATAATTAAGAATTTTGCAGAGCTGAAAAGAGATCTATTGTGCATCATACATAGCAGTAGTTGTGATTAAGGGGGGAGTGTTGAAATTAATCACCAACTACTTCTGTCTCCAACTACCTCACTGTGCCTATAATTGGAGTTAGACATGAGAGCCTCTATAGGCTAATCACTTGTCCACTTCAGGTATTAGTACATGATTCTTCACGCTTATGTGATCTTTAACATCAAAGATTGGCTCACCTATACTTTCGAGCTCTACCTATCATGGAGAAGATGGTCATGTGTCTTCCAAAATTCTACCAGGAGCATGTAGGTACCTACAAAGGTTGTGCCATGGAATCTAAAAAAAAAGTACTTCAGAGGTTCAAAGAGTTTAAAGCTCAGGTAGAGAACTTATCTGGGAAAAGAAGCAAAGTTATGAGATCCAACAATGGAGGGGAGCACACCTCTGAAGAATTCTATAACTTTTGCATTGAAGCAAGGATTAAGAGGGAATTATGTGTCCCTTACAATCCTCAACAGAATGGTGTTGCAGAAAGGCGGAACAGATCTATTGTAAAAGCCACCAAAGCTTTGATAACGAGTTCTTCTTTGTGAGATAAGTTCGAGGTGAAATCCCTTGATAACGAGTTCTTCTATGTGAGAGAAGTTCAAGGTGAAATCCCTTGATAACGAGTTCTTCTCTGTGAGAGAAGTTCGAGGTGAAATCCCTTGATAACGAGTTCTTCTATGTGAGAGAAGTTCGAGGTGAAATCCCATGATAACGAGTTCTTCTCTGTGAGAGAAGTTTGAGGTGAAATCCCTTGATAACAAGTCCTTCTCTGTGAGAGAAGTTCAAGGTGAAATCCCTTGATTCCATCCTCTAGAAGAACCATGGTGGATATCGTGTAAAGTGATGAACACTTGTACATACTATGCATTGTTGTATCCATTGTGGTTGACATCATGATGAGGTGATATGTCTTATGCTGCTGGAAGTATCCTGCCTAGCTGAGAGAGATTGTTGATGTTGAAGGAGCAACGTCGGGCTCCCACTTCCAGCCCAACATATTGTATTATTTAAGACATAATTTTTTTGGTAGAGGCCGACAGGGAAATTGAAGAGATGCGTCTCTTTCCTCTCACTTGTATATATATAGAGTGATTTCTCATTGTTCAAGATGAATAAGAAAGATAATTCATTATAAAGCAGATTGTTATTCTTATTATTCAATATATAAGAGATATATTAATGCTGGGTTTTTTTCCCTTCAAGTTGGAGGGTTTTTCCTGGGTATATTGTTGTGTTCATTGTTCATTGTGTTGCATTTTCTGATTGTTTCAAATTTGATCATAAAACTAACAAACCGGTAACATAGTTTGGAATACTTTAGTGTTTTGTTTAAATGAAGACATCTGACAGAGTCAAACTCAGATCTATATATATGTTAAAATATTCATAGATTATGGTATGAGAATAATTGTTTATTCTATGTAAAACGTTGTTAAACAATTCATAGATATATGTCAATTGTTTATTATACTCTATTTTCAATAATTTGAGATAATGTATATACAATCTAAGGACTTAAATTGGGAGAAAACAAGGAAATAGATTTGAAATGGATTTAATCTTAATTGAATTATATCAATTATGTTAGAATAGGTGAATCAAAATAAGGGTTTTTGGAAATGTTGAGACCTTATATAAATCTTGATGATTTTTCATGAAAAAGATAAATAGTATAAGTTTTTTTAGAAAAATGAAAAATATTGTTAATATGACAAAATAATAATTATGTATTAAAAACATATATATTATGCAAGATGCATAAATATATTAAATATATCTATATGAGAACATAGGTACTCATATACATATATAGATTATATTTATACATTGGGATACGTGCATATAATTATAGATTATGAATAGTAAATTTAGTCATAAAATATTGAAGGATGGGGCACTATAATTATATGCATAAAGCCTCCTAAAAGTATAATAAGTTACATAAATGAAAGATTATGTTTTTGTTTATAAGTTGATTTATCTTTTAAATAATTTTGATTGTTGTTTGTAGTTGAGTAGTATGTACAATATATTAAGATATTCTTAGTTGTACTACATTTCAATTTACTTATGAAAATTAGAAACATGAAATCTAAGTGTGTGTGTGTGTGTGTGTGTGTGTGTGTGTGTGTGTGTGTGTGTGTGTATATATATGAAATCTAAGTGTGTGTGTATCCATTTGGTATAAATTATATTTTTATGTTTATTATTTATGTGTTAAATAATATAGTAGAGATTCATTCATACGTTTGACAGACTAAATATATGTATTATAATTATTCTTATATTTAACATGATTTATACATTCTAGTAGGAATTAATATGTATGTATATGTTGGTTATATTTATATTAACCAAATCTTGTATTTTTGGTGCTAATTAAGTAGTGAGATGGACTTCACTAGCTTACTTAGCATCACCAATGACAAATGAAGGTAATCTGATCAAGCGGTATGTATGAATTTGACTGATTTTATAGATCAATAACTATTTTAAAACTTTGGTCAAAGTAATGTGAGTCAGACATTGTAATTTCATATATATGATTTACATGTTTGTGTGATATCATGTTAGAATGTATTTTATTTATGATACACATCATATATTAAAAATATTACAACACATGGGTACTAGCTTGTCTCTCTAGATTTTTGCATCATCACTATCTACCCATATGTTAAGGGAGGGCCATTCCCTGATTTGGAGATTATGTGGGGGATCAATGATTTATGGTTGGTATGAAAAACACTCAGATGATATTCTCCCTCCCCTAAAAAGTACTTATATGAGACTACATTTGAGATTATCAGAGACATTAGAGTTTGTGAGACTCATACTCTATGGAGCCTTATATCTAATATTATATTTATTATTGAGACATTATGCCAATTGAAAATGTAATTAATTACTCATTGTACATTGATAGCATCGGTTGTATTATTATACCAATCGTGATTAAATTTTATTTAATTACTTTCTATTTGTAATTATGTTTTGTTTCATGTGATGCTAGTGATCAATAACTATTAAATGTTACATGTTTGATTTATATTTAAAATACTTAGTATGTATACTAAGATGACTAATTAAATTTTCATGGTGTAATGTATGAAATAATGCATGAAATATAATTAAAAAAAATTGTTACGTTATTCTAGTAAATCTCAGTGGAGATGTTACATTATGATATTAGAGTCTACTAATATTTTTATATTCTTTTGTTATCATAAATAAGAATGGTGCGAACAAGATCATTTGGAGAGGGTCCTTCAAATGTCACTGATAATAACCTTTCATTTGATCTTAATCAATTTTATGTTGAGCAAAAAATAAATATGGATCATATTCTTGTAGCCATGAATGAGACTAGGGACCGAATTATAGCCTTAGAACAGGACATTCATGGACATGAGGAGGAAGCCCATCAGGACGTGCCTAAAGAACATCCTACTAAGTAGAAAATTTCTCAAGAATAAAGACATGAGGAAGTGCCTTAGGACATGAGAGCACATGTAGCTATGGAATTGGCTAGAGATATAGAAAAGGTGAATCCACCTAAGTTTGAAGGAACCATTATGAGAGATGGAGTTAAAGTATGGTTGACTGAGATGGAGAAGTATTTCAAGATTCATAACTACTCCAAGGTTACCAAAGTTGTTTAGGGAGCATACCAATTGGCTGTAGAAACAACTACATGGTGAGTCATCAAGAAGTGTAAATAAATCTTAACTCAACCACCACTACATGGGAGTAATTTGTGACACAATTTAGATCATGATGACTTCCACAATTATATTTTGATCAAAAACTTATAGATTTTTTAGAATCTAAATAAAAAATGTCTATTGGTAAATGAGTACTAGAAATATTTCATCAAACTTCTTAAATATGTACCTCAGTATCAGGTAGATGAGAAATTTAGGATTAAAAAGTTTATCATGGGATTAAAACCCCATATTAGTGGAGAGATGGACGTTCATGGACCATCTACCATGGACCAAGTGTTCAAAAAGGTAATCAAACAGGAATATAAGTTGAAATATCTCACTTAGGTTAGAGATAAGTTTGAGAATTTTTTTGGAAGTTCTAAGTTAACTTTTAAAAAGAACTAGAAGCAAAAGAAAGACTCCAAGAGTCAATTCAAGAGTCAAAATACTAGATTCAATAGTGGTTTAGGGAATAAAAAATGAGTAATAGTTTCAAAGGTGGTTTCAAGGGAAACCAATAGTCTGACAGGAAAGGACCACCTATAGTTTGATTCATTTTTGGAGGTAACCATTTTGTACATGAGTGTACCTAGGATAAATTGAGGAACAAAGGTTCTACTCCCAAGCAAGGAAATTTTTAGCAATGTATTTATGCGGTAGTTGATAATCGATAAGCCAAATTCTAAGTTATGCCCATAGAACAATCAGGTATTTTTTTAACGTCCAATTTCCATTTTGATAGATATATGGGCTACAAAATGTTTTATATATCCTATCATTCTAAATAAATTATATAAAAAGGATAGAGTAATGAAAAATGCATGGTTGGTGCAATACGAAAATGATTCAAAAATCAAAGTTAACAAATATTTATTTGAATCAAATATTATGTTGCTCAAATTTAAAATAGTAGTGGATCTTTATACAACACCGCTAGGGTTATATGATGTGATCTTAGGGTTCAACTGTTTGCAAAACATAAGGTCAAGGTTGACTGTTATCTAAAAAAAGTTGAGTGTTTAGATGATTTTGGAAATTAGACACTAATTTAGGGCAAGAAAATGGAGTTAAAGCTTAGGCAGATTTATGTAATACAACTTAAGAAGAATCAAGGAAAATGATGCCAAGCATCTATCATCAAGATAAATAAAATGGAGTAATCTAAGAAACCATTAATTGAAGATTACCCTTTCCTTAGGAATGTTAGGGTGTGGAGCTAAAAACTTCACCAAAGAGCATAGTTTATCAGGTTCGGGTCTACACAGACACCGGCGTCGGTCAGGAGTGACCAACGTCAGTCACAGGTAGTTGCAGAGGCGTCGACGTCGACAGATGGTTGGCCGACGGCGGTCACAGACAAGCGGCAGGAACCGACGTCGGTTACCTGCGTGTCCAGAAAGCTATTTCCGTGGACAGAAGCGAGTGTTTGCATGATAAGTTTGAGTTGTGGACTCAAGCACACATCTCTATTGTTAGCATTACTATTTTTAGAGCCCTTGTTCAAGTGGCTTAACTGCTTGTTGGTTGTACATGCTCAAGTCTCCTAATTCTATATGTAGAATTAGATCTTCTTAGCTTCGTAGTAGTTTGTAGTGAATTATTGTAATTCATTATGTGAGAAGAACAGTATAGAATTGAATCAATCCAGGCTTGTTGGAGTTGATTGTTCTTGAGAGAGAGCTCTTGAGGAATTGAGATCTATTGAGAGATCTATACACCTAGGAGAGGTGTGGAAGAAAGAAGCTTTCTTCAATTGTATTCCTTTGTAAAGAGTTTTGTTAATACAATTTTTCAGGGTGTTTTCTTGTATCTCTTGTTCTTGTTATTATCATTCTAATTACTGGTCAATCTGGGTTAATTCTGTGTTTATTGCTGTCATAATTGTAATCTATTGTTGGATTGATCCCCCAACAAGTGGTATCAGAGCCTTGGTTACAGGTTCAAAGCTTGATAATTGGTATCAAAGTTCAGGTTCACTAACAGGTGGTTCAGATCTGTGTAGTGTGTTTTGATTACAGGTTCTCACAGGAGTTTCTGCAGGGATTTTTGTTTGAGTGGGAGAAGCAATGGCAGATGAAAGTAAATTAAGAATGGAAAAGTTCAATGGCAAAAATTACCAACACTGGAGAATGCAGATAGAGGATTATCTGTATCAGAAAGATCTCTACTTATCGTTAGGAGGTATTGCAAAGAAGCCCAAAGACATGGAGGATGAAGAATGGGAAGTTCTTGACAGAAAGGCTCTGGGGTCTATAAGACTGAGTCTAGCATCCACTGTGATATCCAATTTATCATAGGCAAAGTCTACGGTAGAGTTGATGACTACGTTAGCAAATTTGTATGAAAAACCCTCAGCTTCCAATAAGGTATATCTTATGAAGCAGTTATTTAATTTGCATATGAATGAAGGTGGATTTGTTTCTACTCATCTAAATGATTTCAATGGTATTGTGAATCAATTAAGTTTTGTGAATATAGTGTTTGATGATGAGATAAAATCTCTTTTAATATTATGTTCTTTGCCTGAAAGCTGGCATGGCTTATTAATGGCAGTAAGTAATACTGCATCTGCATCAAATATTTTGAAAGTAGAGGATGTTAGTGTTATCTTGAATGAGGAAATACGCAGGAAAAGCACAGAAGAGGCATCTGAGAACGCTTTAAGTTTTGAGAGCAGGGGAAGGAAAAAAGAGAAGAGCAAGAAAGGCAGAGCAAGATCCAAGTCAAAGGAGAAAGGCAGATCTAAATCCAGAAATGGCAGGAAGCCACAATGCTGGAATTGTGGAAAGATGGGGCACATAAGCAGAGATTGTTGGTCAAAGCCTAAGGAGGACAACCAGCACGAAGGAAAGGAAGAAGCCAAGATTGTAGGTATTGCACAGGATTCTTTAATTTTCTCTCTGCATAATAATATAGAATCTTGGGTATTAGATTTTGGTGCATCTTTTCATGCTACTCCTAACAGGGAATATTTCAGTGACTATATCCATGGAGATTTTGGAATAGTGTATCTAGGGGATGATGAGCCCTGTGAAATAATTGGCAAAGGTAAAGTGCAGCTGAAGATGCAGAATAGCAACACATGGGTGTTGAGAGATGTGATGCATGTACCTAGCTTGAAGAGAAATTTGATCTCTACAGAAAAGTTAGGGGATGAGGGTTGTACAGTAACTCTCACAGTGGAATCTTGGAAGGTGACCAAGGGTGCACTTGTTATGGCCAGAGGTAAGAGAGAAGGTACTCTCTATTTGTGTAATTGTGTTACTAACAGATCTCCTTCTGTATTATCTACTTCAGATGTGGACGCTAAATTGTGGCACTCAAGGCTTGGCCACATGAGTGATAAGGGGATGTCAATTCTTAAGTCCAAAGGTATGCTTTCAAATTTAAAAGGCATAGATCTAGAGTTTTGTGAGCACTGTGTATTTGGAAAACAGAAAAGGGTTAGTTTTCTCAAAACTGGGTCTACTAAGAAGAGGCACAAGTTGGAGCTTGTTCACACAGACGTGTGGGGACCGGCTCAGGTTGCTTCCATTGGAGGATCACAATACTATGTATCTTTCATAGATGATGCCACAAGGAAGGTATGGATCTATTGTATTAGAAGAAAATCTGATGTATTTGATACTTTTAAAGTTTGGAAAGCTATGGTTGAGAATGAAACAGGTAAAAGATTAAAGTGCCTGAGATCAGACAACGGTGGTGAGTTCTGCAGTCATAAGTTTAGAGATTATTGTTACATGCATGGAATCCGTAGGCAAAGGATGGTTCCAAGGACACCTCAGAAGAATGGTATTGCTGAAAGGATGAACATGACAATAATGGAGCGTGCAAGATGTATGAGATTGCATGCCGGTTTGCCCTTACAATTTTGGGCACAAGCTGTTGACACTGCAGTGTACCTGATTAATAGAGGACCTTCTACAGCTCTGGATGGTGGTATTCCAGAAGAGGCATGGACAGGTAAAAAGGTTGATCTCTCATATCTCAAAGTTTTTGGTTGTGAAGCCTTTGTGCATATAGATAAGGAAAATAGAAAGAAGCTTGATGCTAAGTCTATGAGATGCACATTTATTGGCTATGGCTCAGATGATTTTGGTTACAGATTGTGGAATCTAGAAACTAACAAGGTAATCAGGAGCCGTGATGTTGTTTTCAACGAAAGAGTGATGTATTGTGATCAACTAAGGAAGTTGAATCAATCTGAGCAGAGTAATGGTGAATTGGATGAGGTGAAAGTCTAAGATGAGCTCACGGGAAAAAGAAATAATCACTTACAAGAAAACACAGAGATCGACGTCGACAGGATAGGAACCGGCGTCGGTAGGACAGAAACCGACGTCGGCCATACAGATACCGACGTCGGCCATACAGGTACCGAGGTCGGTCAGGCAGAATCGACGTCGGCCAGTAATAAGTCTATAGGTGACCGAGGTCAGTCACTGTCAGAGAATTTGGGTGGACAGCGTGTTGTAGACGAGTCTCAGACACCCATCAGGAGGTCAGAAAGGGTGAGTAAGCCTCCAATTAGATATTCTCTTTATTTATATTATTTATTGCTAACTGATGGTGGAGAACCAGAGAGTTTTGAAGAAGCAATACAGGTGGAGTCCAAGAGTGAGTGGGAGTGTGGCATGGTTGAGGAGTTGGAGTCCTTAAGAGAGAACCAAACATGGGACTTGGTTAAATTGCCAGCTGGTAAGAGAACACTTAAGAACAGATGGACCTATAGGTTGAAAGAAGGCGAGAATGGACAGATGAGATACAAGGCCAGATTAGTGGTAAAAGGATTTGCACAAAAGCTAGGTATTGACTTTGGTGAGATTTTTTCTCCAGTTGTTAAAATGACTTCAATAAGGGTTGTATTGTCTTTGGTTGCTTTTGAGGATTTGCATCTTGAGTAGCTAGATGTTAAGACAACGTTTCTTCACGGAGACTTGGATGAGGAAATTTATATGGAACAACCAGAAGGATTCGAGGTCAAGGGTAAGGAGAAGTTTGTGTGCAGGTTGAAGAAAAGCTTGTATGGCCTCAAGCAAGCTCCTAGGCAATGGTACTTAAAATTTAACAGGTTTATGACTGAGCATGGCTACAGTAGGTGTCAATCAGACCATTGTGTATATTTTAAGAGATTTGATAACGGTAGATATATTATTCTATTTTTGTATGTAGATGACATGTTGGTTGCAGGGTCTCACATGCAGGATATCTCAGAGCTTAAGGTAAAATTAGCTCAAACGTTTGCTATGAAGGATTTGGGAGCAGCAAAGAAAATCTTTGGCATGAGCATTAGGAGAGATAGGAAAAATCACAGGTTGATATTGTCTTAAGAAGATTATGTGCACAAGGTGTTGAAACGGTTCAATATGCAGGATGCTAAACCGGTAAGCACACCTTTGGCTGGACATTTTAAGTTAAGTAAAGAACAATGTCCTAATTCATATGAAGAGGTAGAGTACATGAGTAAGGTTCCATATTCTTCCGCAGTAGGGAGTTTGATGTATGCAATGGTGTGTACTAGACCGGATATTACCCAAGCAGTGGGAGTGGTAAGTAAGTATATGGCCAATCCAGGTAAGGAACATTAGAAAGCAGTTCAGTGGATCCTTAGATATCTGAGAGGAACCAGCAGTAGGCACTTGTGCTATGGAGGTTCAGATACTTCTCTACATGGCTATGTAGATTCAGATATGGCAGGTGATTTGGATGGCAGGAGGAAAACTACATGTTATGTTTTTACTGTAGGTGGAACGGTGGTTAGCTGGATATCTAAGTTGCAGAAGGTTGTTGCCTTGTCAACTACAGAAGCAGAGTATATTACAGCCACAGAAGCTAGCAAGGAGATGATATGGATGACACGGTTCATGGATGAGCTTGGTAGGGAGCATGAGAGTTGCAGATTGTATAGTGACAGTCAGAGTGCAATCCATTTAGCCAAGAATTTGGCCTTTCATTCAAGAACAAAGCACATACAGCTAAGGTATCACTTCATACGACAGGTATTGGAAGATGGTGAGTTGAAGCTGGAGAAGATCCATACAGATAGGAATCCTGCTGATATGTTAACCAAGCTGGTTACAAAGGAGAAGTTGAATCTTCATTCAACTTTTGTTGGTCTTCATGATTGAGTTGAAGATGGAGGAGCTAGAAGATGTTGCTGTATAGGTACTGGTGAAGCTGTTTATCTCCAAGTGGGAGATTGTTAGGGTGTGGAGCTAAAAACTTCACCAAGGAGCATAGTTTATCAGGTTCGGGTCTACACAGACACTGGCGTCGGTCAGGAGCGACTGACATCGGTCACAAGCAGTTGTAGAGGCACCGACGTCGGTAGATGGTCGGCTGACGGCGGTCACAAACAAGCGGCAGGAACCGACGTCGGTTACCTGCGTGTCCAGAAAGCTATTTCCGTGGACAAAAGCGAGTGTTTGCATGATAAGTTTGAGTTGTGGACTCAAGCACGCGTCTCTATTGTTAGCATTACTATTTTTAGAGCCCTTGTTCAAGTGGCTTAACTGCTTGTTGGTTGTACATGCTCAAGTCTCCTAATTCTATATGTAGAATTAGATCTTCTTAGCTTAGTAGTAGTTTGTAGTGAATTATTGTAATTCATTGTGTGAGAAGAACAGTACAAAATTGAATCAATCCAGGCTTGTTGGAGTTGATTGTTCTTGAGAGAGAGCTCTTGAGGAATTGAGATCTATTGAGAGATCTATACACCTAGGAGAGGTGTGGAAGAAAGAAGCTTTCTTCAATTGTATTCCTTTGTAAAGAGTTTTGTTAATACAAGTTTTTAGGGTGTTTTATTGTATCTCTTGTTCTTGTTATTATCATTCTAATTACTTGTCAATCTGGTTTAATTATGCGTTTATTGCTGTCATAATTGTAATCTATTGTTGGATTGATCCCCCAACAAGGAATTTTCATGATATGTTTCAAAAGGAATTACCAGGACTACCTCCTCAATAAGAGTTTGATTTTTCTATCGATATCATATCAAGATAAAAACCTCAGTCTAAGGCACCCTATAAAATGACAACTATTAAATTGGTTGAATTAAAGACACAACTCCTGGAATTATTGTCTAAAGGGTTGATCAGACCAAGTGTGTCACCATGAGGTGTATTGATTATGAAATGTTGAATAAAGAGACTATTAAAAATAGGTATCCGCTACCCCTAATAGATGATATTTTTGATTGGATGTGAGGAGCAATGGTCTTTTCTAAGATTGAAATTAGATCTGGATATCATTAGTTAAGGATAAAAGATGATGATATTCTAAAGACGGTGTTTAGAACTCGATATGGGCACTACAAATTCATAGTGTTACCATTTGGGTTGATGAATTCTCCTACAATATTTATGCATCTCATGAATAGTATGTTCAGATATTATCTAGATCATTTTATTTTGGTCTATTTAGATGACATTCTTATATATACTAACAATGAAGAAGAGCATCTTTAACATCTATAACTAGTTTTACAAAGGTTGAAAAAGCATGAGTTGTATGATTAGAACCAAATAATGTCCACAAGGTAAGGAGTTTTATGGGATTAGCAAGATATTACAAGAAATTCATTTTGATTTTTTCTAAGATAGCTAATCTGATTACCTCTTTGTAGTGTAAGAATCAAAGTTTTATCTAGTTAGATAAGTGTGAATTAGGTTTTCAAGAATTGAAAAGAAGGCTTACTTCAGCACTAATGCTAATAGTTCCTAATCTCAATGGTCAATTTTTCGTGATCACATATACATCTAGGGATGGACTAGGAGGATTCTTTTTGCAGGATGGTGTAGTAGTAGCTTATGAATTAAGGAAGCTAAAGACTTATGAGGTGAACTATGGCCCTCATGACCTTGAACTTGCAATAATTTTGAATGTTTTACAATTTTGGAGACATTATTTGTTGAGAAATTTATTTGAGCTCAAGACTGATAATTTAAGACTCAAATACATTTTCACCCAACCAAATCTGAATAATCATCAGAAATGTTGGTTAGAGTTTTTTTTTGAATATGACTTCAATATCAAATACATCAAAGGCAAGGAAAAAATTAGTTGACATGTTAAGTCTTAGAAGGTACATAGCAAGTGTGGCTACTATCAGGAGTACTTTCAAAGATTGAGTGATCAAATTCTCACCAAGAGATGACTTATATGATCAGGTTAGGAAAGTATTATCTAAGAATACTCAAAATATTAGGCATAAAGGATACATATTAGAGAATAATGGTCTTTTGTGATATAATAAAATGATTTATGTGTTAGATTAGGATAATCTAAGGATCATAATGCTAAAATAATTGCACAATAACTCATTTTTAGGATAT
The DNA here is from genome assembly GCA_037957365.1 of Torreya grandis. NCBI lineage: Eukaryota > Viridiplantae > Streptophyta > Pinopsida > Cupressales > Taxaceae > Torreya > Torreya grandis. The sequence goes on from JARHVA010000004.1 coordinate 5,998,964, forward strand.
CCATGAGTAACTAGGCTCATGTCAGAGATTAGATCACTTTATTTCTATAAGAGAATAAATAAAAATGTAGCAAACCTTGTGTCACATTGTTTGGAATGTCAGTGTGTGAAAGTTAAACATGTGCATCTGGAATAATTATTATATCCACATGACATACCAGAATGAATTTGAAAAGTGATCAATATGGAATTTGTTCAAGGTTTACAATTGTCATGGAATAGACATAACATGATCTTGGTTGTAGTTGACAAACTAACCAAGGTAGCACATTTTATACCAGGTAATTTGATAGATGATGCACCTACTCTTGCAAAGAGATTCATAAATAAAGTATATCAATTGTATAAATTTTTAGAGAAAATTATTTTAGATTATGATCTAAAGATGACTTCTAGGTTTTTGTTAACTTTAAATTTAGTTTTAGGTACACAATAAATTTTAGTACTGCATATCACCCACAGACTGATGGTCAAACTAAATAATTTAATTAGTTATTAGAGTATCTTCTTCATATGTATTGCATGGATCAACATACAAGTGATAAAATGTCTTTCTTTGATTTATTTTGATTATAATAACTCATACCAGTCCACTTTAAAGATGTCACCATTTGAATCACTATATGGAAGAAGGTGTAGGACTTTAATCAGTTGGGAAAGGGTGAAAGATAGGGTAATCTTTAGACCTGAGATGCTTTTAGAAATGGAAGATCAAGTCAGATCAATCAAGTAGATATTGGTCAAGGCTAATGATAAGCAAAAGAGTTATGATCATTTGAAGAAAATAGCTAGGCAGTTTTCAGTAGGTGATAAAGTATTTTTGCAGGTTAAGTCACATAAGAGCTCGATTAAATTTGAAAAGTTAGCGAAACTTTCACTAATCTATGTGAGATCTTTTAAGGTTTTAGAAGTGGTCAATCCTTTAGTGTATAAGCTTGCATTTACACCAGTCTTATCTCTATTACATAATGTCTTCCATATATCTTATCATAAAAAGTATATAGTTGATGCTTCACATGTGTTGAATTGGAATGTTTTACAAGTTTTGGATCCTATGGTGGACATGGTATAACTAATTAGAATAATTAAAACTTACAAACTTAGTTTGCATAATAGGTAAGTGTCATAGTGCAAGGTCTTATAGGATCAATAATCTGAGAATAGTATAAATTGGAAGGACTATGATGAGTTCAAGCTATTTCTAAACTTGTTTACATGATTTGATGCTTCATACTATGTTATTTTTCTATTAAATAATGTATTTTATTCAAAACTATTATTTGAATAAGTGTTATCATGATGATGACCAACTTTAGGGGAAGGATGCCACATCTTGATTTCTCACTAAGCTAATTTACTTGATTATCCATAGATTATTATGACTATTAAATTGATTAATTATTTTTTAACTAAGTAGTAAGTCATATGTTGTTATGGGACAGTCATATGTTACTTTGATTTCATAATTAAATTGTTATGAGTTAGTTGTATTGCATATTATTTATATTATGATTATGTTGATTTGTAGTTACATCAGTGTTTTATAATATATATCATAATGTTATAGACTAACTACCTTCTTGTCATGAGTTGGATGCATGAGATTTACATTCCTTAGAGTATGACAGAGTGAGAGCATCATTGGAGAGGATAACGTCGATGGAAGTTTTGGGAGATGATAGAGGAATGATGAGAAGCCATGCACACAACACATTAGATAGTACATACTATATGCATTATTTGAATTGTTAGCATTAATATATATTTTTATGTTATCTGCATTTAGATAATTTTTTATTTGTGTGTTAATTCAATTTAATACTTATATGTAGAATAAATCATGTGTGATTGAATTATAGATATTATACATAGATTTAGTGTATAATGTTGTTATATGATTATGTCATGATATTAAATTCTTGATTGTTAATATTTATGAGAACTTAAATTTGCTTGAATAGTATCAGGTTACTATTATATATAGACTAACCATAATGTCTTTGTAATGTTTTAAAACATTAGCTTGTTATCATATGATATTCATGGAATATCAATATATGGATTAATGCCATAATATATGAAGATAACAAAAGACGTAGATAGTCTATATTACATAGTAATAACATAATGATTATGTTGTTATAATACTATTGTGATTGATTTAATAATCATCCAAAATACCATTATTATTAAAAAGTAACATTGACTTTAGAATAGTTAAATTACTATTAAAAAATTCATGATGTTATTATCTTTACTAAGTTATTGAAAAACATTACATTATATCCTAAAAACAATCCTATGATCTAAACCTAGTCTTTGTTAGCATGTATAGACTACATTAATGTTTGAAGTGTTAGTTATCATTGTTAATAATGTTAAAAGTGGACTTTGGTGTGGAGATCTATGACCATATAATGTAGGTAGACCATGCAAGATTTAAAAGAATAAAATAATGATAAATATATTTGGGGAAAGTTCAAGATAGAAATTAGGGTTTTTCTTAGTTTAGTTAATGAAAGTTAATTGAGTTTAGTCTGTGTTTGATTAGATAATTTAGATTATGCATGGACTATGAACTGTGAGATAACAGTTGCATGAAAGCTCAAGTTAGGAGGAGAGATGGGAAATTTATGATAAGAGGTGAGTTGAGGATGAGAATGGCACGAATGGAAGAGGAGAAGAGAAAATGTATAACAAAGGACATGAATTCTAGTTTATACATTTGTAAATTGGAAGCGATTAAGATGTTGGTGATGTTATTTTTCTATTGCTTAAAGAATTTTGTGTATAGTTTTGGGTTCCTAGGGTTTATAAAATGATTTGCATTTAAGTAGGATGTAGGCTTAGCCCTATGGATGGTTTGGCCATCCACATAACTAAGCTAATATCCTCTGAAATCCTATGATTACAAATTAGATCTTTATAAGTGTGAATCCATTAGGGTTAAATTGGTTTAGTTTGCTATGAAGATGTAATGCCTTAGTTCAAATATAGAACCCTAGGCATTTGGTTTTGAAATATATATAAAGAGAAAGTTTATAAAACTCTGGATATATATACATATATGTAATACACTCAATAGGATATATATATAAACTCAATAGGTCGATATGCACCCATTTGAGTGTGTGTGTGTGTGTGTATGAACTATGTGTTATTGTGATTTGAAATAGTGAAAATAAATGTATATTATGTGTTTATATTTGTTACTCAAACCATGGAAATTAATATATGCATCTGGACTATATATTCAAGTCATTCAAAATAGTGAATATTTATGTGTTTGAATTGTGTATTCAAGTCATTTGAAATAAGGTATACAATATATATGGACTGAATGTATATTTATTATACAAAACCATGTGAATTAATAAGTGTTAACTATGTGTTATTAATAATCTATAATAGTGATCTAGGTGTATATGTGTTAATCAAAAAGTGAAGATATATATGAACAAAGTAGGTGTATATACTTATGAGCTGTATAGTGAAGCTAAGATAATATTTATTAATCTATATTTAGGTTGAAGCAAAATACAAAACTATCCTTGAATAGAATTTTGAATGATAAAATATCAACTATAAATTCTTGGTAAAGAATTTTGTAATGTGTGAAATGATTTTACAACCTTAGAAGTATTCATAATCTATATAATATAAATGGTTATTATCATAGATTTTTTGGCATTATAGAAATTGATAGCATAGTTTGGAATACTTTAGTGTTTTGTTCAAGTGAAGGCAGTCAACAGAGTCAAACTCAGATCTATATATGTGTTAAAATATGCATAGATTATGGTATGAGAATCATTGTTTATTTTGTGTAAAATTTTGTTAAACAATTTAGAGATATATTCAATTGTTTATTATACTCTATTTTCAATAATTTAAGATAATGTATATATAGTCTAAGGACTTAAATACTATATACACCCAGTTTATTCATATATATCTTCAATATTTGATTAACACATATACACCCAGATCACTATTATAGAATATCAATTACACACAGTTCATACTTATTAACTCACATGGTTTTGTATAATAAATATACATTTAATCCATATATATTATATACCCTATTTCAAATGACTTGAATACACAATTCAAACACATAAATATTCACTGTATTGAATGACTTGAATACAGAGTCTAGATGCATATATTAATTTCCATGGTTTGAGTAACAAATATAAACACATAATACACATTTATTTTCACTATTTTGAATCAAAACACATAGTTCATATATATGTGTGTGTGTGTGTGTGTGTGTGTGTGTGTGTGTGTGTGTGTGTGTGTGTGTGTGTGTGTGTACTATATATATGTATATGTGTGTGTATATATATGTGTGTGTGTGTTATATACATACATATACATATATGTATATGTGTGTGTGCGTATATATATATATATATATATATATATATATATATATATATATATATATATATATATATATATATATATATATATATATATATATATATATATATATATGTATGTATGTATATGTTATGTATATGTATATGTGTGTGTATAACACATATACAACCAGATCACTATTATAGAATATCAATTACACACAGTTCCCACTTATTAATTCACATGGTTTTGTCTAATAAATATACATTCAATCCATATGTATTATATACCCTATTTCAAATGACTTGAATACATAGTTCAAACACATAAATACTCATTGTTTTGAATGGCTTGAATACACAGTCCAGACACATATATTAATTTTCACAATTTGAGTAACAAATATAAACACATAATATACATTTGGTTTCACTGTTTCAAATCAAAATAACACATATTTCACACACACACACACACACACACACACACATATATATAAAATATGCAGGTCTTATGTATGTATCAATTAATTTGAAGTCTGAGTCAAATTTAATGATTGAGTGGATTGACATATAAATTCTGTGTATTGATTATTATGAATATATATATATATATATATATATATATATATATATATATATATATATAGACACACACACACACACACACACACACACATAAGACCTGCATATTATGTGTGTGTGTGTGTGTGTGTGTGTGTGTGTGTGTGTGTGTGTGTGTGTGTATTTGTGATAATCAATACACAAAATTTATATGTCAATCCACTCAATCATTAAATTTGACTCAGACTTCAAATTAATCGATACATACATAAGACCTGCATATTTTATATATATATGAACTATGTGTTACTGTGATTTGAAATAGTGAAAATAAATGTATATTATGTGTTTATATTTGTTACTCAAATTGTGAAAATTAATATATGTGTCTAGACTGTGTATTCAAGTCATTCAAAACAATGAGTATTTATGTGTTTGAACTATGTATTCAAGTCATTTGAAATAGGGTATATAATATATATGGATTGAATGTATATTTATTATACAAAACCATGTGAATTAATAAGTGGGAACTGTGTGTAATTGATATTCTACAATAGTGATCTGGTTGTATATGTGTTAATCAAACAACAAAGATATATATGAACAAACTGGGTGTATATACTTATGAACCGTAGAGTGAAGTTAAGACAATATTTATTAAGCTAGGTTTCAGTTGAAGGAAAATGTAGAACTACTCAATAGGTCGATATACACCCATTTGAGTGTGTACACACACACACACTTAATGGGTGTATATCGACCTATTGACTTTATATATATGTGTGTGTGTGTGTGTGTGTGTGTGTGTGTGTGTCTTATGTATGTATCAATTTATTTGAAGTCTAAGTCAAATTTAATGATTGAGTGGATTGACATATAAATTATGTGTATTGATTATTATGAATATATATGAACTATGTGTTATTATGATTCAAAACAATGAAAATAAATTTATATTATGTGTTTATATTTGTTACTCAAATCGTGGAAATTAATATATTCGTCTGAACTGTGTATTCAAGTCATTCAAAATAGTGAATATTTATGTGTTTGAACTATGTATTCAAGTCATTCAAAATAGGGTATATAATATATATGGACTGAATGTATATTTATTATACAAAACTATGTGAATTAACAAGTGTGAATTGTGTGTAATTTATATTCTATAATAGTGATCTGGGTGTATATGTGTTAATCAAATAGTGAAGATATATATGAACAAACTGGGTGCATATACTTATGAACCATAGAGTGAAGCTAAAACAATATTTATTAAGCTATGTTTAGGTTGAAAGAAAATATAGAACTACTCAATAGGTCAATATACACCCATTTGAATGTGTGTGTGTGTGTGTGTGTGTGTGTGTGTGTGTGTGTGTGTGTGTGTCTTATGTATATATCAATTTATTCGAAGTCTAAGTCAAATTTAATGATTGAGTGGATTGACATATACATTCCATGTATATATATATTTATATAAACTATGTGTTATTGTGATTCGAAATAGTGAAAATAAATTTATTTTGTGTGTTTATATTTTTTACTCAAATCATGGAAATTAATATATGTGTCTAGACTGTGTATTCAAGTCACTCAAAACATTTAATATTTATTGTTTGAACTATATATTCAAGTCATTTGAAATAGGGTATATAATATATATGGATTGAATGTATATTTATTATACAAAACCATGTGAATTGTGTGTAATTGATATTCTATAATAGTGATTTGGGTGTATATGTGTTAATCAAATAGTGAAGATATATATGAACAAACTAGGTGTATATACTTATGAACCATAGAGTGAAGCTAAGACAATATTTATTAAGGTATGTTTAGGTTGAAGGAAAATACAGAACTATCCTTGATTAAAATTGTGAATGATAAAATATCAACTATAAAATTATTGGTAAATAATTATGTGATGTGTGAAACGATTATACAACCTTACAAGTATTCATAATCTATATAATAGATATGGTTATTAACATAGATTTTCTAGCTTTACAGAAATTGATAGCATAGTTTGGAATACTTTAGTGTTTTGTTCAAGTGAAAGCAGTCGATAGAGTCAAACTTGGATCTATATACGTGTTAAAATATGCATAGATTATGGTATGAGAATCATTGTTTATTTTGTGTAAAATTTTGTTAAACTATATATATATATATATATATATATATATATATATATATATATATATATATATATATATATATTATACTCTATTTTTAATAATTTGAGATAATGTATATACAGTCTAAGGACTTAAATTAGGAGAAAACGGGGAAATAGATTTGGAATAGATTTAATCTTAATTGAATTATATCTTTTATGTTGGAATAAGTGAATCAAAATAAGGGTTTTTGAAATGTTGAGACCCTATATAGATCTTGATGCTTTTTTATGAAAAAGATAAATAGTATAAGTTTCTTTAGAAAAATGAAAAATATTGTTAGTATGAGAGAATAGTAATTATGTATTAAAAACATATATATTATGTGGTATATATTATGCAAGATGCATAAATATATGAAATATATTTATATGAGAACATAGACACTCATATACATATATAGATTATATTTATACATTGGGATGCATGCCTTTAATTATAGCTTATGACTAGTAAATTCAGTCACATAATCCTAAGGGAAAGGACATTATAATTATATGCATAACACCTCCTAAAAGTATAATAAGTTACATAAATGAAATATTATGCTTTTGTTTATAAGTTGATTTATCTTTTAAATAATTTTTATTATTTTTTATAGTTGAGTAGTATGTATAATATACTAAGATCTTCTTGGTTGTACTACACTTGAATTTACTTATAAAAATTAGAAACATGCAGTCTAAGTATATATATTGTACCCATTTGGTATAAATTATACTTGTTATGCTTATTATTTATGTGATAAATAATATAAAAGAGATTCATTCATATTTTTAATGGACTAAATTTTTGTATTATGATTATTTATATATTTATTATTTTATACTTGCTAGTAGGAATTAATCTATATGAATATGTTGGTTATATTTATATTAACTAAATATCACATTGTTGGTACTAACTAAATAGTGAAACGGACTTGACTACATTACTTAGCATCATGAATACTAGATAAAGGTAATCTAATCAAGTGGCGTGTATGAATTTGAATGATCTTATATAACAATAACTATTTGAAAGCTTTGGCCAAAAATTTTTTACTAAAAAATCGGGTAAAAATTTATTGCAAAAACAAGATGGAAAACAAGCAAGTTACATAGCTTTCTCCTGGTCCACCAGTTGGACCAATTTTTGGGAAAGATCAACTGAGAGCATAAACCGGTCAAGAATATTCCAATTCAGAGCCATGTTTTGAAGCCCATTTAGTTAAGCTGTCTGCAACTCCTATTTCATTCATGGGGAATATGAATGAAGGTCACCTCCTCCAACGAAGAGCATAATTGAAGGATCTGATGAACAATCGCAGAGAGCTGCCAGTGCGTAGCACCAAAGTTCCTGTTGTTCAATAAGTTTACAACCACTTGGGAGTCTGATTCACAAATGACTCTATGCCAACCAAGATGATAGGCTTGTTGAACTGCTTCTAGGATCACCATAGCCTCCATAAGGTTATTTGTGTGAATGCCCTTATAGATGGAAAAATAAAATTGAATATTGCTTTCGATGTCCCTTCCAAGGCCTCCCTATATCAGCCATGCTTGGGTTTCCTCGTGAAGACCCATCTATATTGACTTTTAGGACACCAAGTGGAGGGGGAGTCCACTGGCCCATGTGCCTAATAGGTAGCACGCACCATCCAACTCTAGACACAGAGGACGTGAGAGGGGCCACCCAAGTGTTGTCTGGCTTCTCTAAAGATAGGTGGGCGCTAATGGCCAAGTCAGCAAGACTTAAGTCATCCCTCCAATCACATTTGGCATGAATAGTCTCTTGAAGAGACATGATAATATGCCTCCATAACCACTGAAGCTCCTTATGCTTGTTGAGAAATATTCTTCTGTTCCTCTCAAGCCAGATGTTCCATAGGATAAAAGAGGGGCCGATGGTCCAGGCCACTTGGCAGGTGCACAACCTTAGAGGGAGAGGGGCCAATTCGAGACCAAAATTTAGTAGGGGAGGTTGTGTGTCAGTAGGTACATCCCCACGCCTACCACCAGAGATGCCAAAGCTATTTGGCAAGGGGGTAGAGAAAGAAAAGATGAGAGACCGATCTCTCCACTACCACAGCATAAACTGCACCTAGATGGACCCTAAAATCCCCTTTTACACAAATTGTCCCAAGTAAGGACCCTATTGTGGGATAAAACCTAGAGAAAAAAATTGCACTTGGGCCACTGTAATCAATTCCACACTTTCTTAGGCCAGGAAATCTCTGTAACCCCAAAAGATTGAGTCATCAATGTTAGGTATCTAGTTGACACTGAGTACTTCCCTAAGGGGGCGCCACCCCAGGCCAGGACATCTCACTCCTACAATGAGCTGCATCTTCTCGAATCCAAAATCTAAGATAACTCCTCCCACTCCATCATGCCTCCAAGAGGCCAATCTAAAGAATTCTTCCACCTGTAGCCCACAGCCAAACCCAAATCAAAAGGCTTCTTGTAATGATCCACAGAATTCCACCCTATTGCAAGAAAAACATGACTCAATGGCTAGAGGTGTGGATGGGAAGATAAGAGTGGAGGAAGTCCATCCCATGAGTCATGCCAGAAGAGAGTGTCAGTGCCCCTATTACAAATCCAAAAAAGACTACCCTTAACCAATTGAGTGCCCCACTTAAGGGTGTGCCAAATCATAGACCCTCTCCCTTCCACCAAAAATCTAGGAATAATGGCTGGGGCGGCTCCCGAGAAGTACTTGAAATGCAGGATCCAAGCCCACAGATAGGAGAGGTTAGAGCACTAACACCAATAAAGTTTGGCAGTGAGAGCCTAACTAGAAAAGATGGTAGAGCGTAGTCCAAGACCTCCATCCTTCTTTGGGTGACAAACAATATTCTAATTAATGAGGCTCCATTTGACATTTTGCAAGTTACCGCTCCACAGGAATTGATGAGAAAGGGCATCGAATTCCTTGAGGAAATACACTGGAGCTACTTGTACCATACTCCTGTAAATAGGAAGAGCTTGAATCACTGCCTGGAGAAGAATTACCCTGCCCGCTGTGGAGAGCCATCTATGCATCCAATGGTTAATTATTTTTTGGAGCTTATCAAGAATATTTTGCCAGAACCTCTTGGGCTGCCTTCCCACCACAATGGGGACTCCTAAGTAGGTCAAAGGAAGTGGTTGCAGCTAGAATCTGAGTATGGCAGCAATCCTCCTCTGAATCATCCCCAGGGTGTTGAAGAAAAAAATAGAAGATTTACCATCATTAATTCTTTGACCCGAAGCCGCTATATAAGTATCAAGAGTGAGCTGAAACGCCTCTGCCTCACTGTTTCTGGCTCTCCCCATAAGAGCAGTGTCATCAACAAACTGGAGGTGGGACAAGGGAGGCAAGCCTGTGCCCCATTTCCACCCCTGAAGCAAATTTTGAGAGACCCAAGACTTGATAAGTCACCTAAGTCCTTCAGCCATGATAATAAATAAGTATGGCAAGATCGGATCACCTTGGCGCAAACCACGCAAGGTGCCAAAGAGTTCTGTAGGCTTACCATTGACGAGGACCGAGTAAGAGGGGGTAGTAACACAGCTCAGTACCCATCTCACCCACTCATGGCTAAAATTAAAGGCCAGCAGAACCTTATGCAAGAAACTCCAGTTAACTCTATCATAAGCCTTAGCCATATCCAGTGTAATGATCATGGCCCGTTCTTGGGAAATACTCATGGAGTGGACAGCCTTTGACGCAATAACCACTTCATCTAAAATCTATTTACCTTCCACAAAAGCTCCTTGCTCTTCTAAAATCACTGTGGGCAGACAAGTCTTGAGCCTCTCTGCGAGGAGCTTAGTGATGATTTTGTAGACCACATTACAAAGGGCAATGGGCTTGAACTGATCCAGCTGGTTCGCCTGCTCTTTCTTCAAATAAGGACTAAGAAGGTGGCATTCAGGGCTCTGAGCATCTCCTTGCTGGCATAAGATTCTTGTATCACCTCCAAGAGATCCTGCTTAATAATACTCCAGAAGTCCTGGTAAAATTCAGCCAGGAAGCCATCAGGTCTTGGTGCTTTACCTCTCCTTAAGCTAAAAACTATGCCCTCCAGCGCTGTCATACCCACCGACCGCATAAGAAACTCATTCTGGTTCGGGGTCACAGCCGTGGGAATACAAGACAAAACTGTGTTCTCCGCCGCTCCATCTGCGTGATTCTCATCTAAAAATAAAGTAGAATAGAAGCGAGTAGCCTCCCTTGAAATAGCTAGTGAGGAGTTCAAAATTGTGCCATACACTATAGCAAGGGAAGAAATGAAGTTCCCATTGCGACGTGCCTGAACCAAGTTATGGAAGAAAGTAGTATTCTTGTCACCTGCCTGGAGCCACTCAATTCGTGCCTTCTATTTCCAAAAGATTTCCTCACGAAGTTCCCACTCAGTAAGGATAGCTTGGGCCTTGGATTCTTTTGCACTGAGGTCGTCTGAAAGGCCTTGGTCTCGAATCTACCTGGTAACTTCATCCAGGCTATCTTGTGCTTTCCACTTCATGACGTGGAGGTTGCCAAAGTAGTCTTTATTCCAAAACTTAAGCTTCTTTTTGACATACTATAACTTTTTAGAGAAGATGTACATGGCTTTCCCATAGGCTGGGCCTCCTTGTCTCCACTAGTGCTCCATTAAGGCCTGAAGGGTGGGCTCCTAAAGTCACATCAATTGGAACTTGAATGGTGGCTCCTTAGGGGCCGTAATGAAATTGGTGGATAGCTTGATAGGCCAGTGATCATAGCCTCGCCAATCAAGAATTTTGGATGAGAGATGAAAAGAGCTAGAGAGCCAGAAGCACGAGATCAGGAACCTATCAAAGCATTCTGAAATTGCGTTCTCCCCAGTCCTTCTATTATTCCATGTGAAAAGGCCATTCAGGCGTTCCAAGTCTGAAAGGTGAAAAAAGGTGATATTTTACTAGAGGAGCTTGGAAGATGGGCCCAAACGACCTAGCCCTCCCCTTTTCTCCTTCACGCTAAGGATAGCATTAAAATCTCTAGCCATAACCCAAGGAAGGAAGGGATGGTAGCCTCGAATGTATCGGATGTGGTCCCATAGCCTGTGCTGTCCAAAAAATTCAACAGGAGCATACACATTGGTCACAAGAATCCTCTCACCCGTCTCATGAGATGAGGCAATCATTGATAAGGTTGAGCTACTGGAAATCCAATGCAATGGTGTGATTTTCCATGGATCCCACCACACAGCCAACCCGCCAGAGTTTTCCAGGGCACCAATGCACTGACACTGTCCACAGAGCCAGATGTTAGGGATGCAAGCCAGCATAGAATCCACTGAGAGCTTGGTCTCTTGGATACATAGAATATCAGGAGAATGATCCAACAGTAATTTATGGATAGATTTTTGTCTAGGGGTGCTATTCAGTCCCCACACATTCCATGAGAGAAAAATCATTGGGTAGAATGATTAAAGTGCTCATCTAGGGGCTTAACAGCCCTTGACTCTACTAGCAAGTCACCTGTGAGTTTAATTCTATCTTGATCCTTTTTGTGCCCAGCTTTAGAAGGGGTGGTAAAGGAGACTTTCTTGAATGGTCTTTGCATCAGTCCTAAAGCAGAAAGAGGGCCTTTTTCTTTGCTGGAATCACCTGTAATCTTCACCAAATCTGCCCAGCATCCTTCCTTAACTTGAGAGACGTGGACCACTAAGGGGGTACCATCTTCCTGGACGTGAGGTATCTCTAAGGTCGATTGATCCTCCAAGTCCTGAGTGGCCATAGGAGTAGAAATTCTCTCCGTAAGGTCAGCCTACGCCTCTTGCATATCTGTCAAAAAACCCTCCTCTATGAGCATGCTATCAAAGGCCTCAAACCGTTTGAAACCTTGGTCTTCCTGGCGATCTAAAAGAGGCCGCTTTTGTCCCCTCCCCCTAGCCTTGCACCAAACTGGGGTGAATCTATCCCAGTCTGGAGCATTTAAGCTTAAGGGTTTTTGATCTGAGTTAGAGGTACTCATGTGTGCCTTTCCTTTGGCTGCTCTTGTTGTTTGCCCACTATCGTTACCCCTAGCACCAGGAAGCCCATTTCCTGCCACTTCATTGGGCAGTCATGGTCCAAAAGAATTTCCTACTCCATCAGCATCTCTGACCACCAGAGGGCATTGTCGGTGTAGATGCCCGTGCACATGGCAAATTCAGCATCAAAAAGGAATGGCTTCGTAGTCCAGCTGTTGGACCCAAGACGAAGCACCCAGGCATATCTCCATCAAATCTGGCAATGGGTTATTTAAATCAATAGCCACACAGATACGAGCATAGGTAATTACCTTTTTTTCTAGTGATTGGTGCGAGATTGCAGTTGGTGTCCCGATCATAGCGGTAATTTGGTGAAGAATGTCCTCTCACCAAAATTCTAGAGGCAGCCTTAGAAGATGAACCCATACAAGGACACGGGATGGGAGGTCCTCCGCAGAGTTAAACCCTACATGCCATGGTTTAATAAATAGTCTGATGCGGTCATAGAAATAAGGGCCTCCCTTGAAGATTCGGTCCCTGTCCACTACTGATGTGAAATTCACCATGAAATAACTATTGCCAGCTAGCATAATGTCGAAATCGCCTTCCACCTGCCATGTCTGGTGGATCCAGGCTTTCAAGGCCACTATGGAAATTTGGATGCCAAGGAATTTACAAATCAGAGCATGTTTGGTCAAATACTCAACGTCCTCCTTTACTAACTCAAGTGAGATGACCAACAACGGTCTCTCCTGGCTGTGCGATAAACATCCATTAATCCTATTGATTTTGGTTTGATCATTGACATACACAGAATCCCTGTCCTGGGGAGTCGCTCCAACCCCCTTTCCTCGGCTCTTGGACACCCTTGGGGAGAAATAATCTTGGCATCTCCCTCTACGTCTCTCGCTCCATTGCCATCTCCATTCCCATCGGCCATCGCGCCCTGCATGTCTCTGTCCGCCATCGCGCCCTGCATGTCCGCCATCGCGCCCTACATGGTCAAAGCTTTGGCCAAAATAATATTAGTTAGACATTGTCATTTCATATGTATGATTTACATGTTTTTTTGATATCATATTAGAACGTATTTTATTTATGGTATACATCATATATTAGAAATCTTACATTATATGGGTACAAGCTTGTCTTTTTGGATTCCCGCACTGTCACTATCTACCCATCTATGAGGGAGGGCCATTCCTTGATTAGAGGATTGTGCATAGGATCGATGTTCTATGGTTGGTATGGAAAAGTGCTTAGATGATGCTCTCCCTCCCCACAATAGTACTTATTGAAGACTACACTTGAGATTATCAGATATACTAGAGTTCATGAGACTCATGCTTTATGGAGCCTTATATATAATAGTGTATTTATTATTGAGATATTATGTCAATTGAAAATGTAAATAATTACTCATTATACATTGACAGTAGTGGTTGCATTATTGTAGCAGCCATGGCTATATTTTATGTAATTACTTTCTAATTATAGTTATGTTTTATTTCATGTCATGCTATTGATCAATAATTGTTAAATGTTGCATGTTTACTTTATGTTTAAGATACTTAGTATGTATACTAAGATCACTAATTATATTCTCATGATGTAATCTAATGAAAGAATATGTGGAATATAATGAAAAAAATTATTACATTATTCTAATAAATCCAAGGGGGATGTTATAGTGTTGATTTCTTAATTCAATCATGTAAAATTTCTTTATTGTGTTCCTTTAGTTGAATATGTTGTTAGCATATTTTCTTGAAATATTAGAACATGCTAAGGATGAGGATAGTTGTGACACACTTCATGTGCATAAGGTAACGTATTAGATTCAAACAGGAGTTTGGATAACAGAAACATAATAAGTATTAATTATCTTGTATTATTTAAGAATTAAGAATAACAAGTGTTTCATAAACAGAAATAAATCATTCAGGTCAATTAAACATAAAGTAACCAAACATTATACATGAGAACACACACAAAGAATATAATAATAAATCACACATGTAACCATAACCAGATAAATCTCTATTGATCTCTTCAAAAGTGGAACCATTTTCTTCTTACAAACATAGGTATATATAGATGTTTCTATTATATGATTGTTCATTTTATTCTCATATTAGGTGCCAAAAGTGGATTCTATTCATATTATAGCCTATTATAAGTCATGAAGATAGGACAAAATAGACTTATACAATGATAAATTGAGTACATAATGCATTAATATTAGATAAATATATTACACAACTTTACAATCTAAATTCTTCTACCAACGCTTTCCCAAACTTAAAATTTTGTCTCATCCTGAGACAACGTCACATGATCCTATGAGAATGCACAAGTGACCCAAAATTGAAGAAGTGGTTAGACCATTAAGACTAGTAGTAATTGATCAAGGCACTATTTATAGTTTTCACCTCTTATGCACTACTTAGCCACTCTTTCAGGTTTTTAGTTAAGTAGCATACTAACCTGCCACCCTTTATGGGTTTTCAATAGGCTATCATAACCAAGTGGCCACCTTTTATGAGTTTTCAACCATCCTGGACCTTTTTGTCTTACTAAATCATCTCCAATACAAAATTTTATACATAATTTTTAAATTTGGTACTTTGCACAATACTTAACTTGATGGAGGTGGTATAGATGAGGATGATGATTGACCAAAATAGTCATTGGACTTGGCCTACATGACCTTGCATCGAGTGATGATCTACTAGAGTTATAAAGGTGGATTATACGTAGGTGTGTTAACAATTTAAGTATTTATGTTGGAAAATGGGGTTTATCCATCTTGTAATCATGTTAGTCCAACATTACTTCTTGGATGAACCGCAACAAGGTACACAATGGAGCTGATCTTTTTTGGCCTTTTCCTTGGTAGCAAGCATAACATCTTTATTCTTATACTCTTCCTCCATTTTATTTTGATGTGCTTCCTATGACTATTTTTCTACATAAACATCTTATTGTGCCTTCTTGGCCACCTCTATAGCCTTTTATTAATCAATCTCTATGTCTTAGGCCTTTTATGTGGCCTCAACTTCTTTAGCTTGCTGCCTTGCTTGTTGAGATTGTTGTTGGGATTTTTCCTTTTGAAATTTGTTTTCCTCTTGTCTAACTCATCATTCTATTGTGCAAGCTAATGTTTCCCATGAAGCATGTTGTTATTCAATTATAGTTGTTATTGTGTGAGTTGTTCGACATTCAAGGCTTGTTATGAAGGTGAAAAATCACTTGGATGGACCATGAGCTAGAGACATGGGCTTTCTTTCAGCCCAAAGTAACCAACCTACATTTGGGTGGTGGTAAAGTTGAAGACAAAGAAGGTTTCACTTCCTATATTATGTCTATCCTATTGAAGGTGCATTCTCCAAGGATCAACAAAACCATAGCCTCTCACTAAGTTATGGGTCTGTGCACCAAAAACTCCTATGGAATTTTTAGGAGTGGTGCAAAGAAGTCAACAACTATGATTATGGTAGAAGGTTGCTTCTATAAAAAGTCAACCCTTCACTACATTAGCTTAACTTTTTTGCATACAGTGGCGACCATTATAGAGGTAGAGAATGGTGGTAGTTCCACCCATAGATTTGGAAGAACCTTCTTATGCACTTGGACCATGCACACTACCTTAAAAAATAATAACTCCTTCTTCTCCTCCCTTTTATATAAATATCCTACCATATTGATGACCATTATCTAGTATACCACTTATTCATCAATGCTCATCTATGGTAGATTAAAAGAGCTTATGATCTAGGGCACCTTAAGGTCATCTAACTAGGTTATGATGCTCCTTGTCTTGTGCTTTAGTGGAGGAGATGATGATTATTACTCGATAAAAAGCTTGTGTGTTCCTTTCTGTTGTTGTGAAGTTGTGACTTCTGGTTGTTGTTGTACCATAAAGACTATTATTTTAGGTGGTATGGTTTGGATTAGTATTACATGCCTGGTTGTATAGGCTTTTTACTTGGTAACTTTGCCTTGAACCATGGCTATGGTAAAAAAAATGGTAGAGGTCTAAGTAGTAACATCAACAGCTCATGAATGTGGACAAACACACCTTTTTATAGCAAGGTGATAATACCATGTTATCCCATGTATTATATGACATTTGATAGTACTCAAGGATGTATGGTTATCATCTCCAAACACTCCTACCACCATGATTTGAATCTACCCTCATGCACTAGGGCACTATACTCATGTGTCCATATGAGGTTGCATAATTACTCGACTAGCCAATAGTTAGTGTTAGGGTACACCTCACCTTTAGGGGATTTCTATTGGGTGAAGCAAAGTAGAAGATGAAAAACTAGTACTAGAAAGTTTGGTTGAAAGTCATGTAACACTTCTTAATGTTTGTGAGTAGCTCCTAAACAAAGTACTCAATCCAATTGCACTACTCATAATGGTTGATCATGCGATGTGAAATATCAATCACCCCTTTTGGAATTTGCTAAAGGATAGGAGACATTCATATCTTGTATGGAGCCAAAAAATCCCCTCATATAGGCATGCCCAAAAATTAGGCCATTGCTTCTATGTTGATGATTATCATAGTGTTAGGGCCAATTTATATGTTACCATTATTGTAGAGGCCAAGCAAGATTTGCATAATCTCCCCCAAGTCATCAAAAGTGGGAATGCAAAGAAGGTGCTTGATTTATATGTTCTGGAATTGATGTGTTACTTTAAGAGCCAATGGTTTCACAGTATCTACAGGCTCTGTTCGAAAGATTTTTTTCTCTACCACTCAAAAGTAATCAAAAGGCTTGGGATCAATGAATTGTATTTTCCAGAGTATAAGGTTGACACCCATTACCTCTTTATAGGCATTTTTCAAACTCCTTATGAGTTGTGAATGATCCATGCTCTATGAGTAATGTAATTGAGAAGCTTTTTTATTTTTGTGCAATAAAAATTAGCTCAGTTCTCGAAACTACAACTTGGGAAAATATTTAGAGTTTTGAAATGCATACTTGGTTCGTAACCTTGTGCCTTTATAGATTCCATGCATGTTGGTTTACACGTAAATGCTATGCTGAGTTATTTGTTTGATATCAATGTGAATGTCGATGTGTCAAATCTTATCTAATCTAGCATTTAAGGAAGTTAGTCATTAGTGCATACATCAAGATACACGATTATATTCTTTGTTATTCATACTAGAGTATGAATAGATGATGTTGATTGACCACCAATATGATGAAGATTAGATCAATCGAACCTTGGATTTAACATTAACTGCTTGGGGATGATCATTATATGATGAAGATATTGATCGATGTGAGTTGACCATATATTTATCAGACTTAATTTATTTTTTTCACTACTACTGACATCATCAATGATACACCTAAGTTATACTATGCATGGTCAGTGCATGATATACTTGTTGTCTTGGTTCCCAAAAGATATTGAAGAGATCATCTACAAACACACACACATGCACATAGAAAAAGAAAAACACAAGAAAACATAAAAAAATGTGAACTCCTAATCTATTTGGTGCTACTTAGCACCCACTCTTTTATTAGAGAGAGATCAATTAAGATTATTGGTGGTAAGGCTTAAGCCTACAGGCATTCACCCACCTAGCAAAATGGTACCCTATATATCTATCAAAAAAATGGTTCTTTGTTGTGATATTTCATGTATAACATAAATCCCTTTTCATCTAATCTATAATTTACCCAAAAATGCTTTAAACCAACTATCATATAACAAAATTGGTTGATCTTTGTGAAATTCCTTATGGCATAGATTCCTGTCATGCCAAGATTTTTGGCTATATTTTTAAACTTCTTGTATCCAAGATGCTTTGCATTGATACTCATCCATCCTATTTAGTTTGAGAATCCTAGTGGTGAGAGACTCATGATCCCTAGTATCATGACCATAACAATGTGTAGGTTGGGTACCAAGTATTCCATTGGCATGACTACCTGAAGCCTGTAGACCAACTAGAATGGAATAAACCCTGAAGCCCTCTTATAGTTCATGTGATATGCCCAAATAATCATAGGAATGTGATATTTTGAATCATCTCTCTTGACATCAAATATATTTGTCAACATATTACCCTACACTTTATTAGAATCCTTAGTTTAGTCGTTAGCTTGTGGATGGTATGCAATACTTTTATGATGAGAAATCATAAACTCTTTAGTAAGAGATTTGATGGTATTGTTCAGGAAGTGTGTCCCTCAAGGAAATTTGTTGCATCCTTTAAACCATACTTTGGGGTCATAGTAGCTTTAACCCATTTGGTAAAGTAATCTATCACATTGATAATATACCTTGATTTGTTGCGTTTACTCAAAGGATTGGTAGGTGCTACAAAATCGATAGCCCACTATTCAAATTGTTGTTCAAATAACAAAGGATGTAATGACATTTCATCATTCTAAAGTGGCTTACCCATGCATTGACATACATCATAGTGTTGTGATACTAATCCAAAGCTCATAGGTTTTGGTTGAAATATAATTCAAGAACACAAAATAACACAATCATATAATGTTATCTCTAGGAAGAGATGTTTTATTGCTCACAAAATTGCGGAAAACATATACTTATCTTTGGGAAGAGATCTCTGATCTTATTTTCAAGCTACATCTATATTTATACATATTTTTAAGGTAGGGGGAGGATATGGAAGTTCAAAAATCTCAAGGGAGATGAAGTGGTTTGACTTCCATCATTTATAACAATACAAAATTTGAGAAATTACTATTTTTAGAAACTTTTTATTTTTAGACTGCACTATTAAAATTAGAATTTTGGGCACTTTTGTTGGGTTTTTGGGGGTCAAAAACCATGGAGCATAGATTGGTTCCATCTCATTGTGTTCTCCTCATTCTTAGCTTTCCAATGGTTTGAACAGAGAATAAAACAGAGCTATGGTTCAAAATTCATGGCTCCTAGAAGTTCTACCACTAATTGGGGTAGTTTCATCACCTGAATTGTTTCCTGAAGTGTTGTCCAGGTCATTCCTCCCTCCTTGAGAAGCAATGGTCCCCATTGTGTCAATATTTCCCATTAAGTGTGATAGTTGTGTCTTGATTTGATTCTCTATGAGCCACTCACCTTGGTGGCTAAAATTGCCCCTTTTGACCACCTAGTAAAGTGGAATAGAGTGCCCTCTTGTTGTTTTCATCTAGGTGTCCACAATCTGATCCTCTTCTACTAGAGCAAAACTCTATAGATCAAGTTAATCAATGTCTAGTTGTTTTGTTAAAAACTAAAGTGTCTAATAATAGAGGTGGATGATATGGTTTGAGGAGCTTCACATTGAATATTGGATGCAGACCAAGGTAGGCTGGCAAGTTTAACTCAAAAGCATTTTATCCAACTTGTTTGATGATGGTGTAGAGACCATATCGTAGAGGCCAATTTTTTTTGTGTGGGTCTGTGAGTCATTCCTTTTCAATTCATAACCAAACCTTATCACCTATAGTTAAATGGTGTGCAACCCTATGTTTTTCATGACATTGTTTATACTTCTGATTCATCTTTTCCAAGATGTCATGAACCTACTATTGGATGTGTTGGATTTATTAAATGAACTTTATTGTTTTTACTGCCTCAGATCTCTCATGAGGTGTGTATTCCATGGTGTAGAATGGAATGACTACATCAATTGGTGTCATGGGTTGGAACTCGAAGCATACTTGGAATGGATTGTGCTTGGTGGAGCTATGCAGGGCTTGATTATATCCATGTTGTATAAAAATAAGCTCCTCATCCCATGTGTGTGGATGTTTGGAGTGATATATTTGAAGCATGTGGATAATCAAGTAGTTCACCACTTATAACTGACCATCAGTCTATGGATGGAAGGCCATGGACTTCATTAGCTTGGTATCCATCATTTTCCATAGAGCAGACTAGAAGATACTTAGGAACTTTTTACCTTTGTCTAAAAAAATGGACTTGGGGAGACAAAAATGGAGCCATACATGACTAAAATATAGTTGAGTAGTTTCCTTAGAAGACATAGTTTTCTTATAATCAATCATGATAGTCATTTTTGAAAAATATCAACTACAACAAGAATACAGCCCTTGCCATGTTTTGAACTGGGAAAACCTGAGAGAAAATCCATTGAAACAGATTCCCAAGGCCTGGTTGGTTATAGTAATGGTGGGTATAATCCTTGCTTCTTATTTGTTGGCTTGGCTATCACACATGGGGTGCAAGATTTGAGGTACCTTTCCACATCCTTCTGCATATGGGGCTAGTAGAAGTGATTTTGAAGAGTTACCAATGTCTTCTCTACACCAAAGTGGCCAGCTATCCTGTTGAAATGTTCTTCCCATATCATCTTCTATTGCTCTGTAGCTAGAACACAGACGTGCCCCATGTGACAGAGGACATTATCTTGTAAATAGAAATTAGATACATATATACCTTCTCAAAGTGTCTGATATGTATCAATAAATGTAGGATCTACTTCATACAAAGTACCCCAGGTGGTAGTGTCTTGTCTACATAGATCAAGAACTATTGTGAGTACAATAATTGGTGGATCACTCAAAATATCTATGATAGTATTTGAGCTCCCACTTTTGTGTTTGATTATCAGATTGAATTATTTTAGATACGTGACCCACTTCTGATGCCTCTCATTTTATAGTTTTCTCTATATTTGGATAAATTCTATTGGTCTATGGTTGGTGTTGATGATCATCTCTTTCCCCAAGATGTAGTGTTTCCATTGTTTACAAGATTTCACAATGGCATAGAGCTCCTTGTCATATGTTGGGTATTTCTTGACTGTATCATTGAAATTTTAACTATGATATGTAATAGGATGGCCATGTTACATGATGACAGCTCCCATGGCATATTCAAATGCATTTTTCATCAACTCAAAAGGTTGATGCAAGTTTGGCAAGGCAAGAACAAGATCTGAACAAAGTCTATTTTTCAAAATCTTAAATGATCTTTGTTTTATTTCACCCCACTAAAATGCATCTTTAGCTCCTCCTTTAGTCACTTGGTTTAGTGGACAAGCAACATGTGAGAATCCAAGAACAAACATATGATAAAAATTTGCAAGACCCAAAAAACTATGAAGTTTTATGAGGGTCCTTGGTGTATGCCATTCTTGAATAACCTAAATCTTCTCTAGGTCAACATAGACCCCTTCCTCATCCACAACTTACCCTAGGTACTAATTTTTTTTCATTTTAAATATGCACTTGTCAAGATTTGCATACAACTCGTGCTTCTAAAGAGTTTAAAGTACCTTACAGACATGTTGCAGATGTTCCTCCCATGTTCTACTATAGATGAGTATGTCATCCAAGTAGACAACCATGAATGAGTTAGTGAAGGGTTACAGGATGTCATCCATCATCCTCATGAAGGTTGCAGGTGATTAGTCAAGTCAAAAGGCATAACCAACCATTCAAAGAGCCCCTGTTTGGATTTGAATGTAGTCTTCTAGAAATTGGTGGGATTGATAAGAATTCGGTGATAACCAAATTTGAGATCAATTTTGGTAAATAAACTCACACTGTGGAGTTGGTCCAGTAGGTCATCAATCTTGGGGAGGGGGTAGTAATTCTTCACAGTGATTTTGTTTAGGGCTTAATAGTCAATGTAAAGCCTCCATGTTCCATATTTATTTGGTGCTAGGATAATTGGGCTTCCACAGGGTGAATATCTTGGCTTGATGTGACCCTTTTGGATCAATCCTTGAATCTACCTTTTTATCTCATCATTCTCTAGAATTGATCTACGATACATAGGGCTATTAGGAAAAGGTGATCTTAGGACCAAATTGATAGAATGTTTTACCTAACAGTGAACTGGAACTCCCATGGGTGACTTGAATAAGTCCTCACATTCTCTCATGATTTAACCCATCTACTTCTATTATTGTGTTGATTGTATAGTTAGGGCTATAACATCAACGTTCTTGGACCTTTATGGCTTAACCACCATGAGAATGAATTGATTTGTCTTCTCCACCAATTTCTTACATTTCTTGTAACTAATCAAGGAGATAGATGTGGGAGGTGGTACCTTTGGTACCCTATAGCATCATATTCCAAGAGTGAGGGTGATCATTCAGGTTCTTTATTCATAGATTCTAAGTCAATCATACATGAATGGTTAACCAAGGAGTACATCACAAACATCTAGATTGATCACATCACACAAAACCTCATCTTGGAAAGGTTTTATTGTATATGAAAGAAGACATTGGTGGTGACAAGGAGGTCTCTCCCTAGGCTCAATCATTCAATATAGTATGGCTTTGAGTGAAGTTTCATGGATAGATTTAGATTTTTCACAACATTAGCAGAGATTAAATTCTTTTGACTCCCACTATCAAGAATGAAATACAAAGGCTTACCTTTCACCCAAAACTTAGAGTGAAACAACCTTTCCTTATCATCTATCCTTTTGTCATAGGTCTGTGATGAAGCAATGATGGTATCAAGCTTAACATCTACAATCTCTTTTTCATCTTCTTTGACAACAAGGTGTGTATGAGGTAGAGCAGTAGATGTTGAGTATTATGACTCAAAAAGCAGGGACTTGATGGCTCGACATTCTTATTTAGAGTGAAATCTAATTTTTTGGTAATCACACCATTTCCCAGTATTCTCCTTTTGGGGTTTATTATCTTATAAATCCTTTTGCTTCTAATTTTGGCCTCATATTTGACCCTCTTTGTCATTTTTCCATTTTGAAAGCTAACTTTTTGTATTCTTTCTTCCATGCTTCTGCTCAATCTTCATCGTAAACTTGTACGCCTCATCGAGGGTTTCGAAATGGAAGAGTTCCATTTACCCCCATATATACCATTATAGTCCACCATGATATTTGAGAGTCTTATGTTTCTCACTTTCTTGGATGCCCAATCTCACAGATAGAGAATGAAAAATGTTAGACTAATCTTGAACAGACTGTTCCTTACCTTGGCAAAGTTGTTGCCACTGTATGTACAGATCATCATATGCCCTAATGGGGTATTATTCTTCCTTTATAGCTTCCATAAAATCATCCTCGGTAGGTTTCACCTGAAGGTCAATGTCATCCATACTTAACCTCTTCTTGTACACTTCCCACCAATTTTTGATGGGTAATGATGCTTTCAAAAGAGCAAAAGTGACCTTCTCTCCATCAGTGAATTTATTTACAAAAAAATTGGAAGACAATTGATCCAACCAATTTTCTACTACATCAGCATTGATTTTGCCTTTAAATATAGGGATATTAAAATTCACCTGAACCTTGAAGGGTATTAGGTCATTGAAAGGATGTTCCATGGATGAAGAGTCAGGGAATGCAAATGAAGAGATAGAATTTTCCATTGAGATTTATTGGAAAATTTTGGTGAAATGTTGCAGCATCTATGCTTGCTATCATTGGAGGGATTCATTCACCATTTCCTTGAAGGGATCATATGTCTCACTATTATCTGCCATTTGAGGTCATTTGAAGTGAATAGGTGGATAGTCTGTGAGCTTTATTGTTTTCCACCCAAGCTTCTCATACTTTGACCTCATCTTCAAGATCATACAGTCTCAAGACAAACTGATATAATACTATTGATCCAAAAATCAGAGGTTTTGGTTGAAAGATAATTCAAGAACACAAAATAACATAATCATATAATGTTATCTCTAGGAAGAGATGTTTTATTGCTCACAAAATTGTAGAAAACATATGCTTATCTCTAAGAAGAGATGTCTAATCTTTTTTTTGGGATACATCTATATTTATACAATTATTAAAGGCAATGGGAGGATTTTGAAGGGCACCAATCTTGAGGGAGATGAAGTGGTTTGACTTCCATGATTTACAACAATATAGAATTCAAGAAATTACTATTTTTATAAAC
The DNA here is from genome assembly GCA_037957365.1 of Torreya grandis. NCBI lineage: Eukaryota > Viridiplantae > Streptophyta > Pinopsida > Cupressales > Taxaceae > Torreya > Torreya grandis. The sequence goes on from JARHVA010000004.1 coordinate 6,023,929, forward strand.
TTTCTAATTTTATATTGCACTATTAAAATTAAAATTTTGGGCACTTATGTTGGTTTTTCTAAGGTAAAAAACTATTAAGCATACTCGATGCCATCTCATCATGTTCTACTCATTCTTAAGCTTTCCAACGATTTGAACGTGAAGGCAAGCGAAGCTATGGTTCAAAAGTTATGGCTCCTAGAAGTTCTGCCACCACTTGGGGTGGAACCGTTGCCCGAATTGTCACTTGAAGTGTTGCCCAGATTAGCTACTCTATGTGTATCCTAAAAAAGGTTTATCCACCATAACCCATTATGTAACATTTTTATTACAATAGTTTATCTGGTAAAATGACGTCCTAATATTCTTTGGTGCACCTCTTATAAGATTTGTAGTCATTCATGTTACATAAATACCCTGTGCAGTACTTCATCCTTCACCAAATGATACAAGATCCTATTTATAATAGTATATGAAAAATCTCTAGTGACAAACTACTTCTTATCTTCTTCTTGGTAGTGTGCAGGGAATAATCCTTATTCTAGGAAATTAGCAATTACCTCAAAAATTTTAGGGATCATAGAAATTTGAAAGATACGGGCATCAAGAGAATCTTCCTATAGTTCTTATATTTATTTTCCATTTAGGATGAGACTGAGATGGTCTCGTCTAACATTTTCTCTACCTAGTTTGATGTTGATGTGAAATTGGAATTTTTGAAAGAGCATCAACCATCTTGAAATGCATCCTCTGAGTATAGGCTTATAAACTAGGTAGTGCAAAGCTTGATGATATATAAAAAATTAAAATGATATCATAAGAAGATAGTGTAGAAATTTATATAGTGTGAACTCTATATACAATTCTTCTCTTTCAGTTATCATGAAATTCTTTTCTTCATTAGATAAATTTCAGCTTGTAAAATGTATGGGTAGTCTAGTCCATCATGTCCTAGTTGTGAAAGCATAAAATTGATTGTGATACCAAAAACATCAACATGAACATGAAAGGTCTTTTTCCAATTGGGAAAGATGAGGATAGGTATACTGACTAGTCTCTGCTTTGGTTCTATGAAGGTTGATTGACATTCAGAAGTCTACATAAATTTTGCACCTTTGCATAGTAAATACTCGAATGGAGATGAAATGGATGCATATCCATTGATAAAATTTTGATAGTACCTTATATGTCCAAAAAAGGATCATACTTCTATGGACCTGACTAGTGGAGGCATACTCAGAATGACTGCAATTTTGACTTGGTCCACTAAAATCCCTTCATTGCACACTACATGACCTAGTAGGACACCAAAAGGTGTAAAAAATAAACACTTTTTCAAATTTAGGGCAATGCACAAAGCTAAGTAGCATTCTAACATGAGGCACAACTTGGAAAATGATCTTTAAATAAATAAAATACTTCTCTATCATCAAGATAAACTTCTAGGAAGTTGTGAATAAAATCCTTAAACACAGCCACCACTATTTAATAACAAACTACAAGTGCATTCTTGAGGCCAAAAGACATTACCTTGTATGCAAAAGATCCCCATTCCATTACAAAAGTAATTTTAGCTCTATCTTCTTTTGTGATGGGTATTTGATGATAGACACTAAAGCCATCCATGAAAGAGTAGACTCCATGACCTGCGATAGATTCTAAAACTTCATTTGTGAAGGGAATCAGAAATGGATCATTCACACATGCATCATTCAGAATTTAATAATCACCACATACTCTGATCTCCCCTATTTTCTCAAGCTGCACTACCATGGGATGAAACCAATATGCCTTTTATATGGGATAGATTATTCTTATGTCTTGCATTCTTTGTAGTTCAACTTTCACTTTCAACTTCATGTTTGGATTCAACTTGTATGGTTGTTTCTTAATGGGTCATGCGCAATCCTTGACTTTGATATGAATTTCTCTTAGGGATGGGTCTACTCCTTTGACCCTATAATTTTTTTGGGGAAACACATCTTAATAATCTTGTAGACGTTGTATAACTTATAAAACTTTAGATTCAGTCCAATAGTCACCTATATTTGTCAGTTTAGGAATCTCCTCACTTATGATGTTTTTCACATGCTTTTTAATAGACTAATGATAAATCTGATGCATTTTCTTAGTAATAGAGTCTTGTATCATTAGTTTCCCTTCCTTCTAAAATTTATATGTTGTACAACTTATCTTATTTAGTGGGTTCTATGACTGGATCCTTTACTAATTCTACTGGTCGTTCAGGTGTAAACAAATTAGTCAAATCAATATCACCATTAGTATATGAATCTTCAATTTCATCTTCTTCATCCTATATTCAATGGCATGGATGCATAAGAGATTGTTCTTTTAATTTGGTAGCTTTATATCTTTGTAATTTTGTATTTAGATCACCAGTTATATTCTTCTATGCAGTAGATTTTGTCATGGTGCTTAAATCTTTTGCATACCCATGACATAGGAAATGTTTGATTTTCATTAGTACATTATGAACCAAAATATTCTCATCTTCAAAGATAAAATTTTGTGTGAATTCTCTCTACACATTCTCCCAATGCTTTGTCTCCCTCCTTCATTCTTTATGCATATACCATATTGATGGTAAGGGATCAAGTATGTAATGAAAGATGTGAACCCAATACTTTGGTGCCACACGTTCTTCAGTGTAGACCTCAACACATTTGTGGATATGGATTTTAGGGTACTCATCTTTTTGAAATAAAGGACAATTACTTTTGACGACGTATGGTAGTTGAAATATATTAATCATAAGTTTGAATACATTATCCCAATTGAGCTGATCATTTTGATGAATTTCCCACCATGTCACTATAACTCCCTTCAAAGAATAATGCAAGGCATTAGCCTACTAACTAATGGTAGGTACATGAAATTATAGGCATAGAATAAATTGATTGATATCCATGATTGTATATTACAAATGGAGTTGTCTCTCATAGGTCAGAGTTCATGATCACCATGATCCCAATTAAGTAGATGCATATATGAGTCTCCATTGATAGATGAATCTATTTACCATAGTAAAATTCCTTCTCTGGTTGGCTCTATATAATCATTCATATGATCATCTGCTTGATAGAGAAAATCTTTTAAACGAGTAGGGGATTTAATAGACATGGATGCACAATCCTCTATAAAAAATTCAGGGGATAGTGGTTGAGCAATTAGGATTTTAAAATTCCATTTTTCATATGTCTTCAACTATTGAGTGAGTAAATACCATACATGAGGTTTAGTATGCTCATATAAAAATTTGCACTCAACTACATGCAAAGCTTTCGAGTTTTTTTAGAGTTTACCTTCATCCAATTATTTTTTTTGAAACATAAGGAGAGTCTGGTTTAGCTATAAAAATGTAGGGTTTGTGTGCTTTTATAAGAGGAATGATGATAATCTTATCTCCTTGATGCACCTTTACTTGATTTTTCATAGTATTGATAGTCATCTAACCATCATATGCCCATTTCTTGCCAATCAGCATAGTGTAATGAGTTCTTATTATCTTCATATCAATGACTTCAAATTCACCTCATAGGCTCAGTTCTATGAATTTGATTTCAACATAATCTAATATATCAATGGTTTTAACTCTTCTATAATCTATTAACCTCAAAGTCATTAGGTTGTAGCTTATAACTAGTCATCCAATCTCCTCTCATGTAGACCTAGGGATCATGTTGACTGTACTACCAAAATAAAATATAACATTTGGAATTTTATAGCCTACAAATTTAATGTCTATTTGTGCATCTACATCCCATGGATTTTTTATTTTGACATACCAAACAAGTTTTTTTGTCTTCTATTATCCTCTTTCTACACACTTTAATAAATTATGTAGCAAGTTTTTTATGTTTTGAAAAATATTTTCATTATGCAGTGCACTTAACAGCTTCAATAAATTTTTCAGTGTAGTAACAACTCCATCCTAATCCATAATGCACACAATCTGGCCATACATTTGGGCATCTACTACTACAACATTTTCTTCATTAGTGTCTTGATATTGAATATTTTTCAACATCTTTGCAACTTCATACATGAACCCCTTTTATATAGCTAGGTTTGGGTATTTGTCCTATTTTGATTTCTAGATTCCTTAGTCTTCAGGCATTTTGAGGGGAGTCAATCCTCTCTCTACATGTTGGTGTCTTGTAATGGAATTCATGAATTCATCCTCCTTAGGATGTGAATTTACGATGTTAACATTCATAGCTGCCTTTTCCTTTCTTTACTTTTCTAAGACAAGATAGTCTTCTATCTTGTGCTACTCATATACCCAGTATTATGTGTAGTATGACTATATTTGAGGGTTCAAATGGAAATTTAATTACACATGATTATAATCTCTACATAAGTAACATTTTAAAGGAGGGCATTGATAATTATTTCCTCTACCATCTTGGTAACCTCCTCTATATCTACCCTTAGAACCTCCTCTATTTGATTGATAACCTCCTCTATAACCTCTTTGTTACTGCATCATATTCCACTATTGATCCTACTGGGTGTTATTTCCAATTCTAAATTGTTATTATGCAACTGGTGGGGTCCAACTAGTTTATTGCTACTATGTCATTACTAGATTCTAAGGTGCTACGTACTGGTATTGCGATGATGGTGGTATCCAACTCGATAAAGGAGGGGTCCATCCATCCAGACCTTGAGGTTAGTACTAAGGTGAATTGGGAATACATTATAAACCTTTTTGGTTTTCACAACCCTTATCAATCTCTAGGCCTAGAATTGTCTACTTTGTTGAGGACACTTTTTGCATGGCGATGGCGAATACATTCTTTGTAATGTCTGCTTTGAGATCCTGTAAAGCCTTACAATTATTTTCATTTTAGTTGTGTGACTTAAAAATATTAAAATATAAACTCTATGGGTTTTTGACATACTATTTTAGATATGGCACTATGTTATTGCAATCCTACTACTCTACAGATTTCATATAACTCTATTTTGATCTTACGACAATCATTCCTGTGATTTCATTCTTTCCCAAACTCTATGCACCATAGATTTAGATTAGATTTATCTGCTTCATGGTATTTTTCCATCCTCTTCATAAAAGCTTGTAATGTATTTTCAATCTTAGAACCCATTATGGGAGCTTCCCCATAGTCTTCAATTTGTTCCACTCATAGAGTAATAGTTCTAGCATCTGCCTTAGTAGCATATTAAGTCTACGCTATAGCAAATTTGATTTTGGAATGCAATCCTTCTATAAAATATGTAGCTTTATCTTTATCTACTAAGACAAAATTCACCTTATTCATAACATACAAAAACCTATGATCATAATCATAGACTCATTCTCATGACTTTTGCCTAATCTCATTTAGGTCTTGAATAGTTTGACTTGTACATTTTTTATCTTAAATTATGTGATAAGCCATTCCTTAACCTATTGTAGACTTTCCTACATAATTTCTCTATGGTACATAAACTCAAGTGATCTTCCATTCAGTGCCTCTATTAACTCACACTTCTCTATATCCTCATTAGTAATACCCTTAGCTTGCCATCTCATTTCACGGGTTAGTAAATATTGCTTAGGGTCCATAGACCCATCATATGTCACCAGGTTGATAAATGTTCCTACAGCACCCATTTTGTAAACTAGTGTTGAGGGGATATATTATAAAATTATTATATGGGGAGGCTATGTTTTGTGTGATCCTAATTGCATACTATAAATATTTACATGTGTACTAATATATTTAACCTATGCACTCAATTTTTTTGGTGTTTCCTTGTTTTCTCTGCTTGGTTTCAACAAACCCTATGGCCTTCAAAGCCTTAAAAATTGAGGTTATTTAAATTTTATTACCCCAATGATGCATTTTTTTTTAAAATGGACCTTCCTAACTACTACTTGTATGATCACCTGGTTAAAAACTTTTACTGTAATATAGGAAATTGGGTTGTGGGGATGTGTGCTCTCTTGGTGAATGGGTCTTCCCTGTGACTTCTTTTATTTTAATCTTGAACCTATAATTACAATGTGACCTTTTTATAATTTTTTATTAATGTTTCATGTATTTATTTTGATAATACCCATTTTTTTTGTTATGCACTACATTTATCATCTAACTGATCTACTTCTAAACTATTCTCACCTTATTCAAACATCTCATCTTTCTCTCATTCTTCATCACTACTTTCTTTCTACCGACATTCATCTTCTTATTTCATCTCATCTTTCTTCATCCTTCATTATTCATATTTTTATTCTCATTCATCACGTATTCCTACTCATTCTTCATCTATTTTATTGCTACTCTTAACTCTACTCACAACTACCTGGGTATTCTTCTATTTACTCCATTTATTATGTTGTCATAGATCACATTCTGAATCTAGACTTTTCTTCTGACTCTTATTGCCTCATGTCTACATTATAGATTTAGGTTCAAGCCTTATCTCCTCATCTAATCATCAATCACTATCATGTCACACATACCCCCATACACCCACAGTGACTACTCCATATTGGCTGAAGTAGGCACCATGGCCTTGTCTACAACCAACATCTTCACAAAGATAGGTAGTCACTGCAAAAATTTCTCTCAAATTCCTTTGATGAATAAGTCCTTCATAACTTTGAAAGCTATGTGTCCTTGTACTACAAACTCAGTTATATATCCATCTATTGTAGTAGTAACCCAATGATCTATTGCTCTTGTCCAATATTAGTTTCTAATATCTATAACTGATCTATATTTTCTTCAATCTAGATTATAGTTTCTTCCATTATTATGTTGAAGTAATAATATTCTAATTGGGCTAACCAGTTAGCTAGCAATTTAGGCAACTTGTACCAAAATTTTTTATATATAACTTCATAAATATGCTCTCAAATTATTTCATATATGGTAAGACTAGTCTGTTTTGATTCTTCTTCTGAAGAATTACATATCCTTTGGTCTAACCATATCTCAATATCTCTTTGCCCTAGTAACCATATTAGCATAATTCCCTCCAAAAAGGAGTTTCACACTCACTGAACCATTGTTATCAGAGGCTCCTAAAGCATTAGAACATAATAAGGATGAGGATAGTTGTGATACACTTCATGTGCATAAAGTAACATATTAGATTCATACAAGAGTTTGGATAATAGAAACATAATAAACATTAATTATCCTACATTATTTAAGAATTAATAATAACCATTGTTTCATAAATAGAAATAAAGTATTTGGGTTAATTATACATAAATCAACCAAAAATTATACATGATAACGCATGCAAAGAACATAATATGAAATCACACAAGTAACCATAACCAAATAAATTTCTATTGATCACTTCAAAAGTGGAACCCTTTTCTTCTTACAAACATAGGTATATATAGATGTTTCCAGTCTATGACTGTTCATCTTCTTCTTGTACTAGGTGCCATAAGTGGAGTCTATTCATATTTTAGCCTATAATAAATCATGAAGATGGTAAAAAATAGACTTATATAACAACAAAATGAGTACATAACGCACAAATATAAAACAAATATCCTATGTAACTTTACAATCTGAATTCTTCTACCCACATATATACTGACCTTCCCATCTCCCTAATATATTGTTTTCCACAAGAATATGTTATGGAGTAGACATCAATATAATTTTATATCTTGTGGGTCTTTTAGACTATCATGGATATCCCTCAATTTTTTCTAAGTGGTGAACACAAATTTCACACCCTTTTTTTTGTTAAAGTCCTTGTAATTTTTTTTGTAACACCTTGTATGTATGGTAGCTTGGCCATGGGGTTTCTCTATATGTAAACAAATTTTCCCATAGCTTATTACCATTGTCATATTTATCTTCTAGTTGTTTTAGAGCCAACACACATTTGTTCCACTTCTGAGATCTCATGTACTAAATAGATAAATGTGAAAGTTTGAAGAGGATAGTGATCTCTCAAGGGATTTGAAGAAAGAATGGTTTTTCATGTTACTATAGGTTGCCTACATTTTCTAGTGAACTCCCAATGCTCTAAATATTTCCTTACTGATTAAAAAAGACATAATATTTTTTGGTTTTTGTTTGTTTCTATATACTAAATTATTTGCTTGTCCCTTTTATGATTAGAAAACATTATTATTGAACATTTTACTCTTAAGCTTCTTTTAGAGTTTAATTGGTTGATTTTTTAGTTTTTTAAAGACATGTTACAATCATTGAACAACTCTTTTAAGGCTGCAAAGGTTGTCTCTTATTTTAGGGTTATTTGATAAATTTATAGCATGTTAGGGATGCATTGGCCATATTTCAAGTAACATGGAAGCACTACTCTAGTGTGAATTTCATCTCTTCCAAAGGGACCATGTAAAATGTTGGTATGTCCTATGCTAACTAGAGGAAATGAATCTAAAATTATAAGTCATTATTTTCTATTGTGTGTAAACTCATTGTTATGACCTTTATCTAGTTTTTTATTTTAATCACAATGATGCTAGAAATAAAATAACAATGTACTGCATAGACAAATTAAACCCTCGTAATATCACTAGAGGAAAGTGTATGCAATGAAAAATGCATCATATCTACAAATCAATCCTAACTCAAAAAATATAGATCCTACTTACACTTCCAATTGGAGATACATTAGTTAATCAAAAACATGACCAATATGGATCCATTAGACCATATTAGGGGATCTCTTATCACAAATAATATCACTAGGGAGGGTTCCAAATCCTTCAATCAAAAAAATCGAACTATAACCCTGACTAGGTCCTATGTTTTCATATTCACTATACTAATAACAAGTAAAATAAATAAATATAATCTAGTGCTCACCAAAGCCTGTGGCACTAAGTGGGGGTTAGTAAATAAATAAAAGTAAACATGCATAAGAGAATCCTAATTAAGCTATGTATAGGTAAAACCCTAATTCATGGAGAGGAAGAGTGATATTATTCAAAAGTTATTACTTATGTTACTCTATCTACTAAAGAGAGGAGCAAAGTTAGAGATACTTAACTGGAAGAGGAACCTGTCAAGATGCAATCTCTCCCTTGGCTAAAGGTGCTTTGCAAGAGGTTGTTATGGTTTGTAAGGATCACTAAGGAAGGCCAAAGAATCCAAGACTTCTCCATAAGTATAGATTCTTCTCCAAATAGAAACCCTCAGCTAAGACTCCTCAAGTATAATGGTGGAAGAGCAGATTATAAAGAAGTTCCAATGAATAATAACTCTTGATGTCTCTCAAATAATGGTAAAATTGATGTGTTTATATAGGAAGATCTAGCCCTAAACCCTTTCAAAAGTTTCAGCTGACAAGGTCAATTCAATCGACATAGTATCGTTATTGATAAAAACTCATTAGGACATGGACTAGGTCGGCCAAGAGCTGACCTAGACCCTAAATACATTTTTCTAATAAGAGTACAAGGTCAACATGGCTGACATAGTCATGTAAACTATCAAAAGAGCTTTTAGGTAATAAAAAGGGCTAAAAAAGGTGGTGAATTACTAGAGGAGTGAGCAAAATAAGAGTCAAATATTAGGGGAATGTTTTTAGAAGCTGGTTGGATTGATAACAATTGAAAATAAGGACAACAATCTTGCAACACACTAGTGGTCTGCCCACCCCTTTCCCAGTGCATCCCTTAGGTCATGGACTTCAAGAGATTGAAACTCAATGGGTTCCTACAAGATAGAAAGAATTTGTAATTGATAAATTTTGAAACTATTATGTGTATACATATTCCCCACTCAAAGCTCATCAAGGTGCAAAAGGAGATGGTGATTCAAGAAAGAACTTAGTAACACACAATGTTGAGGCTAAAATTTTTTTGTAGTATTTTAAATCAAAAATAACTAAAATTAAATGAATAAAAAGGAAATAACTAAAAATTTAATTTAATTCATACCTTAACTTACATGTATTGCTAGATGGTTATCTATTGTGTTTCTATTTTTAATTGTGGAGGGCACTAAAGAACAAAAACAAACAAATGTAGGAAATCCAAGATAACTAGTGCTATGTGGATGAGATGCACTTGGAAATTTGGAAATCTAGGGTGATAAGTGTTATGTTAGACCAAACGACCAAGTCAAAATTTAGAGTAAACTGGGTAACCAAAAAGCTAAGACCACTAAATACCAACAAACTCAAACAGGTAAACTCACCAAATCAAACCAAGGATACATGTTTAAAAGCATGGTAATCAAACATCAATGTAACATCAGTAACAATCCTTACTTAAACAAAGATGGGCAAGTAAAATGGTAAAACAACATTGATGAGTAATAAGTAACAATCCTTACTCAATCATCAATGGAAAAAGGTGCATAAAAGGGAAAACAACATTGATGAGTGAGAAATAACAAGCCATCTTCACTCAATAATAGAAAAAGTACATAAAATTAAAAATAGACTCAGGTGTCCACAAAAATAGGATGATAAAACAATGAAAAATGGTAAAAGAAAGCAAAGTATGTATAAAAATGTAGAGCCATGGTGAAAAGAAAGTAATCCATAGTTGATCAAACATGTTTTTTTTATTTTAAGGATAGATAAAACTATAACAAAGTAGTGTTAGAATGTTTTTAAGATGTGAAGAAGAAGGAAATATAAAAGAAGGGGAAATAGATTGAGAATCACACGTGCCTATCAAGGGGGGAAATTAAATGGGTGGAGAGGAGAATGAAGGAAAAACCAAGGTAGAGGAACTCTTTATCGAAGTCAAGACAGTTAAATTAGGTTTATCAAAATAAGAGGACTTTCGACCTTAAGGAATCTAAAGAACTTCTCTTAGCCACACAAGTCTTATGTCAATAAATGAAGTATGTAGATCATTCCATGAAGTCTATATGCATGAAAATTAAAGTGGACTTACCATCCCACAATGTGTTCCCCATTTATTAGGACTCCTTATACAACTATTGGTCTACTGTGAAGATTGGGTTCTTACATGAAAATGTGGGTAGCACCATAGAGTTTTTTGAATTATCATATTCCAATCTATTAGCCTACTTCACTCTAATGGACCTTGGCTCTATTGTGAGGCCAACTGTGGATTTTGAGCTTCGATTGAAAATAAGAGATGTGCTTGTAATCATGTCTTTTGGTGTGATTTTGAATTTTGAGATTTAGATGTTTCCTTTTGTATATCATCTACTTTTATTTCAAATGATTTAGATTTTAAATTTTTTGGTGGCTTTTTCCTATTCCTCTTCCATATAGATTTGGAAAACTAAACATAGGTGTTAAAGATGACTTTCATTTGAATACTTGGGACTTGGTTTCTAAGAGAGAGAACTCAGAGAGCATGGTGTCTAAGAGTCTCATAAAATAATGTGAAATAAAAGTGTTATCTTAACTTTGACCTTGTTTTGTCTGTAATCACATAAAAATGTAATTTGTACAAGTTGAGCATGATTTGTGACATCCAAACCATAGGTCTTTCCTACTTACTTGCACAACCCACTAGGCATGTTTTCACTGCATCTCAGTCACTCAAAGCCTTCCCAAATCAGCCCTAGCTATCCCAGACTCCTCTCCCAAGCACAAAACTATCCCCTAAAGTCCATATCCCCTTGGACAATAGCATTATAAGTCAGACTATAGTGATGGACCCTAGGCTATCCACTTTCCAACGCTATTGTCCAAGTCACTCTTTGCCTCAAATGATCATATTTCCCCAGACCCTTATCTTTTTCCCTATCGAGATAACACGAATTCATCTAACCCAAGATCATCAGTTTCCTTATAAAATCTTATTCAAGGGTCAATTAGAAGGTTTGGAAATCATTCAAAAGGCATGAGATAGAAATACACTAAGCACACTCAAGAAAATCTTCATATTCTCTGCGTACAGCCAACCATCATTATTTCTAGCCTACTCAAGCTCCCACACAAGTCATGAGTCATCTCACGCTTGCCCAGATTCACATAATACTTACATTGCATATAATGAATTATATAATACACATTCAATTTAAGAGAACTACATTAGCCTTGATCCCTCCTCAGAGTATTGGTATATAGGCAACATGCCCACACATGGGGTGTGATCATACATTCAGTATATAATACACATCAACCCCTTTTTACAATTAATTAAAGACTATTTGTCAAGAAAAAAGATGAACTAGGACTCTAGAATATAGAATAATTTGCACATAGAGCTTTACAGATGATTGAGACCTGAGATTCTAGATACAGAGCCTCCCAAAGTATCAAAATAGAACCTAGAAAGCTCAAAAGAAGTAGATCAAAAGGACTATAGTGACAAAAATATGACTATAGTGTTTGAACTCTAAGTGTCTAGTTTTTTATGCTACTATCCAAGTAGAAAACAAACTTTTTGGTCTTGTTTCTAATAGTTTGCCCAGTCAACTCAGTAATTTGTAGTTCCAGAATCCTCCATCTCAGTCCAAAAATCAACTAAGTTCACTCTCTATCCCCTTGTTTGCTATTTTTAGTAATTAATTGATCAAATCTAGATTTAAAAAATCAGTAGGTTAATTTAGACACACTTTATTCACATATTTTCTATATTAATCTAGACCCTTTACTAATTAGGAAATTAAACCCTTAGTTTTCCAAAAATAGTAAAACATTTGGTGAACTTGACTTACTTCTAATCTTCACACAAAAACCCTAGAAACCCTAGGGCTATTTATTTCAAATTTTTTGCCATATTGTTTTGATTTTTCTAGCATTTAAAAAAAAAAACTACAAATTTAAGTGCAATATTTTTAATAATTCACTAAAACCCTAGTTTCCACAAACTAGGTCCTTTTTGCACAAAAGCACTTTTAGACCACTATGAAAAATATTTTGCTAATTTTATAAATATTTCCATATTTTTCCTAAATATTTCAAGTCAAATATACTAATTTTCAATAAATTTTTCAACTTATTGCATTAATTTTGAAAAAAAACATTTCAAACCCTAGTTACATCCCTTAATTTCCAGTCATTTTCTAGAATATTCCTTTTATTTTATACAAATTTTAATTGAATATTAAAATCAAAAAATCATTTTCAAATTTAAAAGTTCATAGTATTATGCAAATAATATTCTTGAAAAATCCCTAAGTGTATACAATAGGTCCTATTGCTTCCTGAGCTATCACCTTACATATAAACAACAAAATCGAGGCATTATTCAAATCACAGCTCCACCAACACCACTTCCAATGAAAGCACTCACCAACAAGGCTAAATGACCAAGAACAATAGTAGAATCTCTACCACCATAACAACCTTTAGTTTGTCTTTGAGTTTATGACAACACGAACATAGCATTTCCAGTATATGATGATACTAATGATGATGATCGTGATGCATTTGATGATGGCCATAATTCATTCCTCCATTTTTTTCCCCAATAGCCTCCATTTTGGGATCCTTTCCCACCCCCAGCCTAGTATCTATTATATTATGATGTTATGTTTGTACATACTTTCCTTTCTCACATTGATTTTATATAGTCCTCTTCTGCTTGATTGTACATAGCTTATTCCAAAAATATAAAAATAATACGAACTTCAAAAAAATATAAAAACATGTTAATTGTATACATCATCTATGTTCTTACATTACTAAAACACTATGCTAGACTTACATTACGTTGTTTTATGATACTTGTTTGTTGAATAATCTATATTACGATGCTTCACTTGATCTTCTTTTAAGTGTATGCAGTGCATCCAGATCCTTGATTGCTTCACTCCACCCATCGAAGGGGCATCTTATGTCTACATTCCAATTACATATCGATACCTCTACCCACTGGGGGCAAACTCTACATGACTACACCATCCAGGTTATGTCATTCTTACACTACACACTTTCGACATCTTGTTGGGGTATGTTCCATATTTGCTTACACAAATATTACAATTGACATCCATTGGCATTTATCACAGTTTTGTATTTCATAGCATATGGATTATTCTTGTATCACATATCTTGTATACTCTTGCTTCTCAATTTTTATAGTTAGATGCATGTTTACTTCTTCTAGTACTTTGCATGCTTTCACTCTTCACTTTGATTAGCTAGATGTGTTTTCATTTTTTAGTTTTTTTTTATTTCCTATTTGCATTTTAGGACATTTGCCAATGTCCTTTTCTTTTGTCTATATGTGTGTGCCTTAGGACATTTGCCAATGTTCCTTGTATGTGCCTTTTTATGTGATTTTGGTCCCTGGGCTAATCTTTGATTTTTCCCATTATGTGTGTATATGGAATTTGAATATGCCTTGTATGTCTTGTGTGATTAATTGGCCCCTTGGCCACCCTTGTGTGTTTTTTGCTTCTTGCTTTGTATGCTTATTTGCTTGATTGTTTCTCTTTGTGTGTAATGTCATGATTCCAATCATGCATTTACCTTTCTCCTTCGATGCCATGATGGACATCTTGGTCCATCCATTCATACTAAAAACTAACATTTTCCATTTTAGCTTTCTCCCATGTACATGATTTTACATTGTTATATCTATCTAGGCATACCCCTATAGATCTAACAATCTCTCTTTACAAACTTTTGTGATATCTTGAGATCACAAATATCAATTCTATCTCAAACATTTTTGTAGCTTAACACACTTGTTGGGCTTCTTCTTTTGAGGATAGTCATTGTAGGGTCTTCATTCCTACCCTTAAAAGAGGGGGCAATAAACAAGGGTTTTATCACAGAGATTAGAGCTCTTATCGATCAAAAATGTAGTTTCAAAAAAGTTTAAAATTTAATACAGGGATGCCAGATTAGGTAGACAATAGGGAACATAGTCCAATTTTTAGTTTTAGCTCTAGATAATGGTGCCAAAAATGGGACTATAGCACTAAACCCCAAAGTGTCTAGTTTTTGGTGCTAGTGTCCAAACAACAAAATTTCCATTTTTTTCTAGAATCAAGCAAAGGGGTGAGTTCAGTCATGGTTTTGCCATAATAGTATAGTCTAGAATCTTGTAGTTTTCAATACTTTTCCACTCAAAGAATCCAGATATAGGGGGCATCATGTGTGGCATGAGGGTTTCCACTTAAATTTTAGATATGATAGTTGATACAACTTTTAGTTTAGAATCTATGTTCTAGACACCAGTTATTGGGTGTAATGTGCATGGCACATGGGCCTTCTCTTTTTTGAGTTCAATACATTTTCTTCCATGTTCTCAGTAGTTACATGCCTTAATCCATCTATAAGTGGTTGGCATCACTTTCAATTAAACTTTCATACAAGTTTGCTTCTCGAGTACCTAAGTTCTTGAGTTGATTCTAGTTTTGGAGGGGATTTTTATATAAGTTCCAATCTCCATCTTTTGAAGTGGCCAATATTGGCCTAGTTTCTAGTTACATTCGGGTCTCCATGCCAACATTATTAGATTATAACATGTTTATGTGCGCATGATCCATTTCATATGACATTCAACTTATACCAATATCTTTCTATTCAGCTTCACATCATGGGGTAATGATGGAGCCAAAGGTCTAGGTAACCTTTGTATTCTTGAGCGACCTATTCAAAGGGATTGGATGCACAGTCCAGACATCAATTAACACATGCATGATTCATTAACTTCACATTATTAGTGATGATGGATCCAAAGGGCGTGCCTTTATATTTTTGAGCCACCTTCTCGGGGTTTGAGAACTCAACTCATCCATTGATATAACTCTTGGTTTAGTATTCATCCAGCATCACTCAACACAACCCAGTAGCATAATAGGTTTTGTATTAGTTTGCATACCTGGTGAGGTGTATTAATTCCTTTCTCTTCATTTCTCTCTCTTTACCCAGCTTTAGACATTCTTATTTTAGATATAGCATATCTAGTAAGGACTTATCTATTTTCACTTTCCTTGTTTACAGATTCACATAGTACAATGTGCTCTCACCATGCACAAATCCAACATCACATAACTTCTTCGGATTAGATTCACAATTAATTTTGGGTACACTTCTATTTTCTCCTTTATCCTAGTATTTTGCTTAGCTGCATACTTAGAATAAAAGGGGGATAAATGTAATCACATAAAAATACAATTTGTACAACTTGAGTATGACTTGTGGCATCCAAACCATATGTCTTTCTTGCTTACTTGCACAACCCACTACTCATGTTTTCACTACTTCCCAATCACTTGAAGCCTTCCTGAAGTAGCCCCAACTGCCCTAAACTCCTCTCTTAGGCACAAAATTGTCCCCTAAGGTCTCTAGCCACTTAGATAATAGCATCATAAGTTAGACTATAGTGTTAGACCCTAGGGTGTCCATTTTCTATTGCTATTGTCCAAGTCACTCTTAGCCTCAAACAGTTAGATTTCCATGAATCCTTATCCTTTTCCCTATTAACCTAACATGAAGTCATCTAACTCAGGATCATTAGTTTCCATATAAAAGCCTATTTAAGGGTCATTTAGAAGGGTTGGCAATCATTCAAAAGGTATGATCTAGAAATACAATAAGCACACTTAAACAAATCTTCATATTCTCTACATATAGCCAACCACTACTATTTCCAACCTACTCAAGCTTTCACACAAATCATGAGTCATCTCAAGCTTACCCAAATTCACATAATACTTACATAGCATACACAAGATTGCATAATACATATTCAATTTAGGAGAACTACATTGGCCTTGATCCCTCCTTCGAGTATTGGTATGTAGGTAGCATGCCCACACATGGGGTGGGATCACACGTTTAGTGCATAATACACACTAACCCCTTTTTCCAATTAATTCAAGACCATTTATCAAGAACAAGGAAGAACTGGGACCTTAGAAGACAAAATCAGTTGCACATAGAGCTTCACAGATGATCAATACCTGAGATTCCAAATATAGAGCCTCTTAAAGTATCAAAATAAAACCTAGAAAGCTTAAAAGAAGCAGACCAAAAGGACTATAGTGCCAAAAACAAGACTATAGTGTTGGACCTCTAAATGTCTATTTTTTGGTGCTACTGTCCACGCAAAAAATAAACTTTTGGGTCCTATTTTTGATAGTTTACCTAGTTAGCTTAGCAATTTGTAGTTCTAGAATCTTCCGTCTCAGTCTAGAAATCAACTAAGTTCACTCTTTATCTCTTTGTTTGTTATTTTTAGTAATTAATTGATCAAATCCAGATTTAGCAAATTGGTAGATTAATTTAGACATATTGTATTCACATATTTTCTAGATTAATCTAGACCTTTTACTAATTAGGAAATTAAACCCTTAGTTTCCTAAAAATAGTAAAACATTATCCAATGTGGAATGAAAGGAAAGGAAATCAAGAGGAATAGAACATGAATCAATTTGAATTATTTCAAATCGCAAAAAATTGGATAAAAGGTGAAAAAGGGAAGGGACACAATGAAAGTAAAGTGTGATTACTTATCATAATAAATGAGGGAAATGGAGGAAAACATGCTAACATAGATAGTTGTGCAAATTTCATCTATCAAAAGAAGCAAAAGCTAAAGCTAAGAATAAATATCAAAAACTTGTAACCATTACAAAACATATTCTATAAAAGGAATTAAAAAAATGGTGATTTTATGAAGAAATCCAGGTTTTATCCATAGTCTTACACTACAACTCATAAAAGAGAAACCCATGAGGGTGCCAAGAAGTACTAGAAAAATAAATGTGGTAAGAAAAATATGGTATTTGTGAGGAATGTCAAGTCCTATCCATGGTCTTACACTATAACTCACAAAAGAGAAACCCAAGGGGTGTCAAAAATTATGTAAAAAGTATGAAAATAAAGAGGATAAAAGTATAACATGAGGAAGATTGGGTCTTATCCACAGTTTTACAATGCAACTCATGAAGAAAAGGGGATACCAAAAGACCAAAAATAAGGACTAAGGTTTATAAAAAGATAGAACTATTGTAGAGGGTGAGACTCATGTAAGTATCCTAAAAAAAAGTGTTAGATAGATATCATATAGAAATAATTTAAATAAGGGAAGGTTTAGGCAATATATTTCTTGAGGAATTGTGCATTGGTGGGATCTTTTAAAATATGGCCTTTATTAGTTTGAAGGCGGTAAGTACTTGGACCAAGAATATCTTTGAATAAATAAGGAACCCACCATTTTTGGGTGCATTTACCTTTTTTGTCATGAGTGTATTCTAATTTAAGGACAAGATCACCAACATTAAATGTGTGAACTTTAACTCATTTGTTATTTTATTTGGCAATGCAGGCATTGTATTGGCAATTATGATGTAAAGAAGAAAAATGGTGCTCATCAAGAAGATCGAGAACATTAAAGCAAGATTCACATAATTATTTATTGGGTATGATACCATGAAGAGATATACAGAGAGAGGTAAGCTCAACTTCTAATAGAAGTACTGATTCAAAACCATAGACTAGAGAGAATGGTGTTACTGCAGTGGTAGTACGTATGCTAGTGCAATAGGCCCAAAGAGCAAGATAGAGATGAAGGTGCTAATTTGTGTGGGTTTCATGAATTATCTTTTGGAGAATTTTATTAATAATTTTTTTTTGGCCTCAGATTGGACATTATATTATGGATGATAGGGTGTGGAAAATTTATGATTGATTATAAATTTAGCACAAAGTTGTTTGATGTCTTTATTTTTGAAATTACCACCATTGTCTAAAATTATAGTGTGAGGGATAACAAATCAATAGATGATTTGACTAAGGATGAATTTGGAGATGGTGATACCATTGAAATTAATGAGAGGTATAGCTTCGACCCACTTAGTGAAATATTATGTGGCTGTGATTATAAAGGCATGCCCATATTGAGATCGAGGTAAGTTACCTATGAGGTATAATCCCCACATGGAGAATAGTCAGGAAGATTTGATGGTTTGAAGCTCAGTTGAATTTTAATGAATTAAATCATCATGAAGTTGGAAAGGAGTACATTTTTTAGCAATCTTATGGCATCCTTTTCAAGAGTGGGCCAAAAGTATCCCATACATAAGTATTTATGGGTTGTAGCATGTCTCCTACAGTGGCCATCATAAATACACCCATGTGTTTGTTCAAGAATAGGAGGAACTTAATATTACATAACATAATGGATCAAGGTACCTTCAACATTATGATAATATAGAATGTTATAGTGAAATACATACTTGAAATCTTATTTGTGAATATGAGTCTTTCATGAGAGTCTAGGTTGGGAGGATAAATTTAGAGTTCTATAAATTGAATGATGTCTTTGTACCATGGGCTTTATCGAATGGTGATGGCCTCAATGTGGAAGATAAGCGAATCTTGTGGTTGAATATAAGATGGATATTTTCTTATTTGGATAAGAAAAATAGGATTGGTAAGAACTTGGTGTGGATGAAAAAGAGATGTTGAAGAAACGAGAGAATCAACAATAGAATTTTGATCTTGAGGGATAGGGTTAATGGTGAAAAAAATGAAATACTTGGTAATAATAGTGGAAATTTGATGATAATAAATGATATTATTGATTTTTCATTAGCAATCACCATTAACTTGGTGGAAAATGAGTTGAGAATCACCTAAAGCATGTAGATATTGGATATCTAAGTCAAAAGCAGCTTTCATGCCTAAGATTAAACCTTTATACTCTGCCATGTTGTTAGTGACGTCAAATGTTAAGATAAAGGCTAAAGAGATGATTTTTTCAAGAGGGATCATAAGAATACAACCTGACCCAGCTCCTTGAAGGCATTTATCACCATCAAAGTGAAGGGTCCAAGTATCCTCATGTAAATCAACATTAATTTCAAGAAGTCCTTTGATAACTACTTTTAGTTTAGTTATATCAATGAGGATAGTGGATTCATCAAGATTAATTGATTGAAGATTAGCAGTGAAGTTATAAAATTAATATTTAAGAGATATAACTTGATTGATACCTTCAATATAGAGGATATTATCATCAAAAATACTATCATAAAGGTGGTCGACAGTGGCAATGGGAGAAACAACAAGTTGATCAGTGATGATTTGCCCTTTGATAGATTTTTGAGTAATAATTTAGAGATCAACTTTTATGAGAATTACCATCCACTTGCCAATTATATCTATAAGAAGAAAGGATTTGGAAATAAGTGATGAAGGGGATCGGAATGAATGATAACATAAGTGGTCTGATAAAGCATATAATGTCAATGTTTTTTTGGTTGTAAAATATATGGCGAGGTAATCATGTTCAAATTTTGTGTAATGTTTCTCATAATCAATTAGGCCTTGACTGATATAGTAGATTTCATACTCTCTTCCCATATCATCTTGTCAGGCAAACATTGCCCCAACTGATATTGGTGTGAAATAAGTGTATAAGATCAAAGGTCGATCGTTAGAAGGGGGATGAAGGGTAGGTGGGTGAAGCAATGATTCTTTCAAATTATCAAATACTTTTTGACAAGGATTTATCCATTCTAAAGCATTACCTTTATTAATAAGATAATTGATAGAGTGGATATAGTAAGCTATTTTGGTGAGGAATTATCTAATTTCTCCAAGTTTACCAAGATAAGTGCAAATGTCTAGAATGGACTGAGGGATGGGCATGTTAATGATAGTGTTAATCTTAGTAGGGTCAATATCGATGCTACAAAGAGGCTAAAAATCCTAATAGTTTCTAGATGTGACACTGAAGACACATTTATAAAGATTTAGTCTAACTTTATCTTTAAGAAGATAATCAGAGATGATGGCAAGATCAGAAAGATGAGTCTTGCAAAATTTAGACTTAATAATGAGGTCATCCACATAGGTTTCTACAATTTTGTGGATAATATCATGAAAGATATGAGTCATTACTCACTGATAATTCACTCTATAACTTTTGAGTCTGAAGGGCATTTTAACATAGTAATAGGTGCCCCATTATGTGGTGAAAGTGGTCTTATGTTGGTCCTCAAGAGTGTTGTTCCCAAAATTCGTCACTCATTTTAGGACAACACATGAACTATTTTTGGTCATACAATCCAAAAATTCTCTCTTCCCTTCTCAAAAATTGTTATGAGCCTTCAAATCCTTCATTTTTCAAGCTTTTTTAGAAAACTACGAAGTCTGCAGGCTTAAATCTACGAACTCTGCAGGCTTGAATCTATGAACTCTACAGGCTTGAAACTACAGACTCTATAGGCTCATTTCTATAGACTCCACAGGCTTGAGTCTACAAACTCTGTAGGCATGCTCAAATCTACAGACTCTTTCAAAGTTAGAGAAAACTATAGACTTGGTTTCTATGGACTCTGTAGGCAGGTTCATTTCTATGAACTCAAATTCTATAGACTCTACATGAAAGAAATGGGTTCAACACCTAGCCATTTTTTCAATCAAGAAGTTCAAAGGGGTCTTCTAAGAGCCTAAAGGACAAGTGCCCTTGTGGAGGGCATGTAGGAGCCAAAATGGACCCTTGTAACTTTTCTAAAAGGTAACCTTGGAGGTCAGACAACCCTTGCGAAGGGCAGGCGGGGAGCAGGTGGACTGTTTCAAAGGCCAAGCGAGCAAAGGAATTCCTTCAAAAGTAAATCTCATGGCAAAGTTGTTAAGGATGTTTCCTTCAGACAAAAAGTCTGAAGGAATTCCTTTGAACTTTTTTTTGAAGGAATTAACCCGATGAAAATAAAGAGCAAGCGGGAAGAAAAAATTAAAGAAAGGAACATTTCCTTTAGACAAAATGTCTGAAGGAAAATCTCAAAGAAAATCCCATCGAAGGAATTGTCAAGGAAAGCGACGGGCCCACAAACGTCAAAGTTAAACACTATGAACTAGCCATTGGGATCCAGACGTCTAGTGACATCCCTGAAGACGTCAAATTCAGGGCAACAAACTAGCCATTGGTTTCCTAACAATGACGGGCCCGAAGATGTCAAATTCATGGAAATGAAATAACCATTGATCTTTGAAGGCTTGAGCATGAGCTCAAATGCATTTGAAGGTCAAAATGCCAAAGGGAAAAACTATTGATGGAGGAGTCGAAAGTGCTGGCAAAGCTAAGAATATAGCCCCGAGGTCTTAGTTTCTAGGAAAAGACAAAACAAAGAAGAGACAAAGAGGGAAATATCTACATAAAAGTTATTTTGGTAGCTAGAACAGTCTGTAGAATAGATTTTTGAGCTTGCAAACATTGAAGGTGCGGCCTGTAAGTCTCCTTTGGAGTAAAGACAAAATGGACAACTACGCAGACGTCAGAGGGGACATACCAGATGATCCAAACCTAGGAATAGACATATTAGATGAATGGACATGCCATAGTTAAAGCAAGACACTATTCCTAGCATGGCCCTCCAAACAGAACTGAAGGTGCATTAAAGGTGTTGACTGCAACATGGGCTATCCCATGGGAAAGAGCACCAAGCCTTGCTTGGTTGCTATACATTATAATTTCTCTCATTATGCAAGAGAGATTTTCCTGTTACTAGAAGCAAAACTCTGCCCAAATTAAAAGGTGAATACTAAGACTTTGAGCTCAAATTATCGTTCATATTATTTTATCTGAATGAGAAAGCAAGTTGTTTGCAGACTTTTTGCTATCATAACTTGTATCATTTTAGGAGATTGTTCTTATGTCTGTCTTCTGAATGTATTCTTGTTTATTTAATCTAACAAGCAAAATTAGTGGAAGTGATAAGGAAGGTGTCCTGAAACCAGTTTCTTTCAGACTTTGTGCTAACATAATTGTTTTCAGTGTGTGTTTTTAGTTTCTTTCTGTGTAAAGGACCTTGAGACAACTTTGTGCCCCATTGTTCTTTGTATTTCACTCTTGGGCAGTCAAAGTGGAGACTTTGTGCTACATCTTAGATTGTTAGTTACCCTATTACCAGTTACTTATCCTACTTGAAAAAACTCTTGTTGTCCCCTGTAAGAACACTTCTAAAAGAAGAGAAGTGTCTTCAGTGTTTTCACCAGAATTTTCTCTTTTGTTTGTGAACATCATCTCTGAAAGAAGAGAGATGGATGGTGTATCCTACCCCTGTGTGTTATTTTTAGTTTATATATATAGTATATAGTTCCTTGATACCTATAGGGAACCTCCCCTTGATGAGAGGAGAGCTTTGTCCCCTTTGGATGTGGTAAACCTATAACTTTGGATGACCAATCTCCCTATGCTGTGGTTAAAGTGACCTATTTTTTTCACCAGTTAGCCGGTTGACAAAATATTCACCCAATAAGGAGCAACGTGAATTTGATTATAGCCCGAGAAGCCATCCATGAGAGATAACATTTCATAACCAACTATGGAATCAACGATGACATATATTGAAGGTAAAGAAAAATTATCCTTGGGACAAGCAAGATTAAGATTATGAAAATCAATACAAATGAGAATGACCATGGTGACCTTTTTTCAAATAAGGACTATGTTAGAAACCCATTCAAAATAGTCCACTACTTTGATAAACTTAGCATTAAGAAGTTTGAAATTTTTTTTGTGGCATAAGGTGGAAACTTCAGGTGGAAATTTCCATGGCTTTTGATGCACAGGTTTGGCATCAAGATAAGTGATGATATTGTGCACCATAATGCTAAGGTCAATACTAGGCATGTCCTTGTAGGACCAGGAAAATATCTCACGATATTTATTAAAAAATAAACTAAATTTATCATGTTCATTTGGTGAAAATTTATGAGAAATGGTAATAGGTTGAGGGCATAATGAATTGCCATATTCAATGCAAGTAGTTTGATAAGCATAGCATTACCATCTTGGAAGTGGTATGGTGCATTTGGTAAAGAATAAATTGGATTAGCTTTAGGGTCAACACTAGTGATGAAGTTGTTGAAATAAGGGGCTTTATTTTTGAAATTTTTAAGTGTGTGATGTTATCGAGGAAGTTGAGGTTCTCAGGCATGAAATAATTCAATAATAGTCTCATTGTTAGGCAAAGTGTAAAGAGGACCATAATACTCAACATATACTTTGAGATCAAGAATTTGATTACCTTGGTGATCATATTTAGAATGTATCTGATAGACATTTTTGGCCTTGGCATCTAATGTATTATTGAGAGTAGGAGGATCAGATGCATCAGAAGGGATTGGTATATCATTAGTTTCTTTGATGAGAGAAGAGTTAGATGTAATGACGGGATTTGTAGTTAGTAGAGAAGATGTAGGAATCTACAAAGGTTTAGAAGGTAAGAGTTGTTCTACCACCTAATGAGTATCAAGAAGTGGAGAATTAATTAGAGGTAGATGACTTTAGGATCATAATCTGTATAAATGGTATGAACATCCCAATTGAAATCATGTATTTGAGCTAAAGTTTTATGATAATGTTGAACATTCAAGTATCAAGATTGAGCTTGGGCCACGATGTAGTTATCATCATAGGTTGGAGAAATGGTACATATTTAAGATTCAGGGGAAGTTTCAAAAGGTGAAATTTCAATGTTATTAAACTTTCATGGAGACATGATTAGAGGGTCTTAGAATAATTTTTCCACTCTACAGTCATTTAAGGTAAAGGCATATTTTGGTTAAGAAGGTTCCTGAGCATTACATGGAGGAGGTAAATCAATGATCTCATCAATGAAAGTTATAGTGAAATCAAAAGGTAATAAATATGGAGGAAGCCACTCTGAGATATAAGGAGTTAGCTTAGTAGTGTTGCATATATGTTGTAAGTCATTAGGTTCATCATCATCAAAATCATCACGAGTGACCTGTAAGTCTAGATTGATGTTAATGAAATAAGATAAGGGATCACTATTGATGGTAGGAATGGTAGGGATGCGATATTGAGATTTTGAATTAGGAAGTTGAATACTCTAAGGGTTGAGATTAGCCTTATGCTTATACCATTTTTTGTTATTTAATAATTTAATGTATTGGTTATTAGGAGAGGTGATGGCTCTCATTCTATGAGTCCAAAGGTGATCAAGGATTATGTATAAGATAGGAGAAAATCAAGGACCATAAGTTTAGTTCGAATGGTCTTAGGTCTGATTGTTAGAGGAAGCCAAATACAACCAAGTGGCTTTTGATTAATTTTATCAAATCCATGATAGGTAAGGTAGGTTTTTTGAGATGATATTTATTATAGCCAATGTGTTGGATAAGACATAAAGATCTCACATTAATACCAGACCCTTCATCAACTAAAACTTTAGAGATAAGGGTAGTATTAATGGCTATTTTAATGAATAGTGGTGGATCATCAACATGAAAAAGGATCTCATCATTAATCATGTATTCTTCAATAAATTTTATGGATGGTTTGGAAGAAGGACACACATATTCAATGGTATGCACACTGGAAGGTTGAGGCTCAATAGAGGATGGTTCTTCATCTAGAGAAGATGGATATTTAGTTTATTTTAATTGTTGCATAAGGAACTTATGATGATAAGAGGAATTAAAAACTAACTCCATAAATAGAATCTTGAACTACATAGAGTTAAGTTCTTCAAGAAAGTTCTAACGTGATTTGGAAGAAGAACCGATGTGAGTTTTGGAAGGTAAGGTATATTTTGAAGGAATAGAAGTTATTAAGGGTTTAGAAGAAGGAGGTGGTTCCTCAGGGGCTTCTGAAGATAAATTAGTGGTTGTAGTATCTTTGATAATTTATTCTTTTAAATATGGTTTCTTAGATTTTATGACATGATCTTTGTGAGCTGGTTTGCGAGGATAGTTGACCTTAGTTGTGTTAACATATTGAGAATTATTTTAATATTAGTCATAGTCAACATCAATAGCATAAACATCCTTGGTAGTTTGCTGATTAATAGTTGAGGAAAAATATTTTTCGTTATTAGAAGAAGAAGCTTTGGAAGCTTGTCATTTTTGAGAAGTAGTGTTGTACTCTTGAAAACAAAGATGGATCACGGCTTCATGATTGAAGGAATCACAAAGTATATAGGAGACAACAAATTTAATAATCCCTCAATAAGTTTTATGGGAGTGACCAATGTTGGAATGGAACCAATAAAATTAATTCGGGTCATACCACTTAGGAGCATTATTAGGATAAGTAAAGGGTCTAGAAGATGATAAGAATTATTTCATTTGCTACACAATGAGTGATATATGAGAGTATGGGGGAGTGTCAGATTTGGCAACTCCTAGTTTGGTTTGAGGAGTATTGCCAGTGATGTCATTGGTATAGATTTAAAAAAATCCTTTAATAAATTTGGTATTAGGTTGAAATTACTTCATGAGAAAGTCTCAACGTTTAGCTTGGTCAAGAGCTTCATTAAGTGTTTGAGGAGCAAAAGTTCAAACCTTATAATGAAGAGAAAGAGTTAAAGTAGTTATAAAGAGTTTGAACAAATTGTCATTAGTCATGTTATGGTAGGCCTTATGGGATAGAGATTTCCATCTTTTGATAAAATCATGACCTGATTTGGTGGGAGATTCCTTAACATTGATGAAATGGCTAAGATAATTTTTTGGAAGATCATTATGTCAAAAGTCTTTGACTAAATCATCAAGTTTCAAAATGGAATGTTGGGGAATTTGGTTGTACCATTTTAATACATCACCAATGAAGGTTTTAACTATAATTTTAGTTGTGGCAAAAGTATTAGTTTGGATCCACTCTTTATAAAAATTATCAAAGGCTTTGAGAAAGGATGCAGGGTCTTTAGTCCCATCATACTTGATAGTTGGAGATATATTGGCAATATCACTAGATTCGATCAAAGGAGCTAAAGGCTCATTTTAGATATTTTGAAGCATTTTTTTATTTATAATAGATTGAGGAATAACATTTGTTGAGGTATCTCTAAGAGGATGAGGAATAAAATTTGGATTGACTTGAGAATTGAGAGACGGACGTTGATTAGCCATATCGATCAAATGATGTTGTAATTGCATCATTTTAGAGGCATTAGAAGTTTGAATTATGTTCATTTGTTTTAGGACTTGTGAAAGAAGTTGATTCATATCAATTGATGGGTTGGTGTTTGTAGGATAACTCCCTAAATTGGTATTAGGGGGAGGGTTATTGGAAGGTGGATTACTAGTGGAATTTTTGGATAGAATTGTGTAAATTGCTCCACATTATGTTAAAAAGATTGAATATGAGAATTGTATTGATAGGTAAAAAAAGATCAGATCCACTTAATTTATCTTGAGATGTGATTTGAACAATATTACAATCCACAAATGGAGGGGAAGAGGTGCTCCAAGAGTGAGGGTTCTTTTGGGAGGAAAAGAGAGGGGGGAATTAATATCCCATATAATGTTTAAATGGGTTTAGGTTATCCAAGAAGATTCTAATAGGTGACTTCATGATGATTTGAGTAAATGAATAGAATGTTAAGGAAAGAAAAATAAAAAACTAAATTGGAATAGATAGGACAATAATAAGAGTATAGAGTCGACTAGGTCAACCTAGTACTGCAAACTAAGAAAAACACAATCTAATAAGAATACAGGGTCAACTAGGTCAACCTATAATTGTACCTTGATTGGTCAAAAGGGATACAAAGTTGACCAAGTTGAATTAGTACTATAGGTAGAGAAAAAGACAATATGTTAAGAGACTATGTCGAACAGAATGACAATGTACTAAAAATAAGAAAAGATTTTGCAATGTAATTTGAAATAAGAAATGAAATAAAACACACAAGTAATAGGATCAATGAGAATGATCCAATTAGCACACAACACAAAACCTTGCCCCAATTTTATCTAATGCAACTTTTTTCAATACAACATACAATGAGTAGAGAGCAAGTAGTCAACTGAAAATCAAATACTAGCTAAGTGGTCATCCTGAATGTTGTTATATTATTATAAAGTGTTATTTTAAGTGTGATAGGAAATTGGTTAAAATTAGAAAATTAAAAAGCAATCTATGGATGCTTTTAGGATGTTTAAGTTCAAAGAGATTTGTGTTGTTAATGGTATTAGCTTGGTATTGGGGCTTACCCCCTCACTTCATAATCTTACAGCGATAAAAGTGTTAGGTGCTTTGCCAATATATACCATTAACCATGTGTTTATAATTAGTCAGAAAATTAAGTTGGCTTTTGTTGGTATTAAAAATTGTGCCATCAATGAATCAACCCTTTCACCTATCACAAAGGTCAAGTTGGAATCATACCAGTCTAATCATGAGATTCTAAAAGTTCATTTATGATCCTAAAGATGCGAGGAATTTTTTTATATATTTTGATAAATAATTAATAAGATATCAAATGTAACTTATTTAATTATAATAATCAAAAATCTATTTTATCAAATCATGAATCAGTTAAGATAATAATATGTAAGCTATTTTATCTAATAGATAAAACCTATGAATTAGACGGTCTCTTGAAGAATAGAAATTTGATTCAGAAATATATATATATATATTCAAATAATATCTTGTTTCTTGCTATAATGTTCTTCAAGTTAACTCCAAAAGATAACCAGAAAAAAAAGAAACAGAATAAATATAAGAGAAAATATAAGATATTCAAACATGTAAACAAGAGAGTGAGACAATAAACAACTAAACTAATAAAGAAAAGCAAACTAAAGAAAAGTAAACAAATAAGTTCTAAGAAAAGGATAATGAACTAATAAAATATTAAATTCTAACTAAGCAATCTAATCTAATCAAAGACAAGTTCAAGATAAGATAAAAACTAAGAGTAAAATCAAACAAATAAATTAAAATTAAAACTAGAACAAAAATAAATCTAATAAACTAAAGAGCAAATTTCAAGACTAAAACTAAACTAAACAAAGGTTATTAATTTAAAGACTTAAACAGATCTATAAATCTATTTAGATTAAGAGAACTCAAAATTAAAATAGAACTAAAGAAAGACTTAAAGAAAGATTTATTACTATCTACTAAAGAAAAGAACAGAAATTAGACTAACTAATTAAACTCTGAAAAAAATGAAACTAAACTAAAACTGAAAGATAAAAAGATAAATAGACACAAAAATAAAATTAGATTTAAAGAAAACTAAATATTAAGTTAAATTAAAATTAGAGTTAAATATATTACAAGAAAGCATGTGAGTCTCAAAAAAGAGCCGTCTTAATAGAAAAAGATAACTTTATTGAGAAAATCAACATTTTTCTTTTACAAAAATTTGAATGACAACTTTACAATCAAAATAGATCAATGAAATATTGTAAAATAGCGAAATGCTTATTATTATTCAGGTAAAATACTTAGAATATACACATATGACTATAAATAACAATCATCAAAAGATGTTAAGTTTAATAATATTTAGATAGTTAATATTAAAAGATAAATAAAGTTCAATATCCCTGTGTTGCATAAGCAATTATTCAACTGTCAGATAAAGTACCATTGAGTCTATCTACAAAAGTTATATTATCTCAGAAAAGTTGTATAGAAAAAAGAGAGATAAATGATTAACTTCAAAAAATGTCTAAGTCTTCATAACTATTGTTATTTTTCTCTCTTTTAAATGAGTCGTTGATCTCTTCTTATACCTTCAAAATTACTTACAAATAAGTTATAACTAACTTTAGTTAGTTATTAATTTATGTTAACTAATTGAATTTTTTAAAAAATAATTAATTATAATAGTTATTAGTTAAGGTCATGATTGATTAAGATTTTAAAGTCTTAATTGATCAAGTTTATTGAATATAGACTAGGGATACTAATCTTAATGGGTGGGGACCCTTATGATTGATAATATGATAGAATACATATTTTAATCATAAAATAAACAACTTAAAGATTAATAAATCTTATTTATATCAATTCATAATACATATCAAATAACTTAAGCATATATATTTATACTAGAACTTCAAAACTGTTACATTTTCTAAAATTTATCAAAATATATCAAAATTTTAAAAATTGAAGCATCAAACTAAAGTACCAAGTTCTGTCATAAAAATTTTTTAACATAAAATAAAAAATTTATCCCTTAGATGACTAATAATTATCTGGATTAAACAACACCTCAATCACATGTTTGTTTTATTCATGAAGACAAACATTATATTCCATCTCTGTTGTAGAAAAAAGTACCAATCTTGTTCCTGAATCAGTTGTGATGTCTTCAATCTTCAATTTGATTATTTTCAACATCCTGACCTCCATTGGTGTCTCTGGCTCAGATTGAATTTTAGCTCTTTTTTTTATAGTGGAAGGTGGAATGTCTATTGTCTTCCTTATACCAGCATAACCTTGAACTCCCAAATTTAATTTTTTAGATCTCAAAATAGGCTCAATATGGGCAGCATCTAGACTCAACCTTTTACATTTTTCAACAGGCTCTACATGACAAAGAGAAGGTACATCTAAAGGGATGCATAAATTTTTATAGTTTTTAGTATGGTCAATCTCTATTTTAAGTTGTGTGGCTTGATTTATAGACAAATGATCAACAACTAGTTCAATTCTTTCAACATTAAGAGGCTAGAGTGCCAAGTGTTGAGGGTCATGATCCAAACGGTGAGATGAGCTACTTTGAGAAGGTGTTTGTGCTCCAAACCTACAGCCAAAGAAACCTTTATTACCTCCATATCTTCTATTTACTAGATTAGTAGACAAATTACTTAGAATGTCTTAAAATTTAGGATCAAAAGCATCAAAGTGTATGGACATTCTTGTTCCCCTATGGAATCTAGGGCTAAAGTTTCTTGCATGAAAATCACCCCTAGGAAAACTTTTGTTGGGATTGAGCTAGTTAG
The DNA here is from genome assembly GCA_037957365.1 of Torreya grandis. Taxonomy (NCBI): domain Eukaryota; kingdom Viridiplantae; phylum Streptophyta; class Pinopsida; order Cupressales; family Taxaceae; genus Torreya; species Torreya grandis. The sequence continues at coordinate 6,054,499 of JARHVA010000004.1, forward strand.
TATCACTATTAAAACTTTGTCTCCATCCCCTATTATCATTATTTCTTATCGAATTAAATTTATCCCACCCTGACATTATGATTAATCTAAAATATAACAATCAACTGTAAGATTTAGGAAACAACAAATGTCCAAAAGAAATAAAATTGAAAACATATCTCAATAAATTGAAACTGAACTATATCATGTACAAAAAACCATCTATCTGTATCAAAATCTACATTAAATCCTCGACTATTATCACAATTTCATAATTTTGTTTCAGATTACTTCTAAATGCAACCAAGAATCTATCAAAAATAACTCACTATTTTTTTGATAATGACTGTGCTTTATACTAATATGATCTAACTGTCCTGATCACCTTTCAAAATTTTCTAGAACTGAACCATTTCAAATGAAGATACAAAATTCGAGCAAATATTTTCCAAGTAACAATATCCAATAATGTCTGAAATCAATTCGTTTGTCCCAATATAATATCTTCATATAATTTCAAATGAGAAATATCAAGGAACTCTAACTTCTATGTCTTTTTTTAAAATAAACCCTAAGACTTCAATATTGAGATTTAATTTCAACAAAAATATCATCTTAGCTAAATCCTTAAATCACCCTTGCAACTATAAATTTAGTAGATAAGTTTACAAACTCAAGAATGTCTTATATATCCATGAAAATTTTTAGCATATAGTTTGTAAAATGGTTGATAAATCCATTCATATTTCCTTTATGAAAAAACTATTTTATATAATCATAACTATTAACCCAAAATCACTTATTTTGAAATTAAAACCTTATATTTCTAAGATAATTGTGATACATTCTTGCCAATAAAAACTCTGATGTACACATGCATCATAATTCCCCAAGTATATTGACTATACCAAGAAATTTTAAAAACACAATGTAAACCTTCAAATTTCAAAATTTAATCGCAGATGCTTCTAGAATACCCATTTTCTCAAAATTTTCAACAAATGAGTAAAGGCTCAGATTTTGAGAGGAACTACCCTAATTTACATTTTTGACAAACACAAAGAGGATACCATTAAAACTCTTTTTATCTGTCAACCATTAAAAAAACCAAACTGAAACCAAAATATCAACTCACAAGAATAAAACTTATAGAATCCATCACAACAATGACATGCAGAACCTTTCATCAATATCACAAAACCCTCAATTGTAATGAAGAAAACCTCAAGTTTCATTCTTTACAAAATTATTTCCAGACTTATGCATGACTGAAACATTTAGAACTACATAGATAATATATATCTCACAAAATAGTCGACTAGGTTTTTTGAAGCTCCTCTTATGTGTTAACTTATGAAATTTCAAAAAAATAAACTTCCTCAATAGAAACCCAATCATGCATCATTCCTCTTCAAAATTTCAAGTATGCACACACAAAAATAAAACAAAATTAATATTTATACCTTTCAATCATATCCACCAACGATAAAAATTTAAAACTACTTAGAAGAGTGACAATATAACAAATGATGACTCAAATATTTTAAAATATATATCACTAATTTTTTCCATCATCCTTGAAAAAATTCCTCAAAAGAATACAACTCAGAAATAACAAAACCCATACTTTTGTGTTTCAATAGTCAAGCTTCTTTAATTCTTTCACCAACTTAGAATAAGTCATAAATAAAAGTTCATTATTTATATTTATATATGGAAGAGTTTATGAATAGAATCATTATTCAACATGCAACTTTACTTATTTTCCTCATGCATATCAATTTATGCACAACAAACAATATTCTTAAAACCCTTCCAGAAACCAGTATAACTTCTCAAATAGTTAGTATGAAAATGAACTTGTACACTTTTCACATTATCATTCATATCCCATCATAAAAAAACCATTCAAGAAATACTGATAACTTCCAATCATACTCATGCATATTTAAAACATAACTATTTCTTCATTGAAAATTGTAAACTTTCCCATAAATCACCATAAAAAAATGATCAACACTACACAACATACTTGGTGATGCACCTGAGCTTTCTATCCAAATATTCTTGACAAATCTTTCATAACAACTTCAAATACTATCTGACTAGGGCTCCACTTCTGCATCAGAGCTTGCGAGAATGAAATAATAACCAAGAAAATCAACTCTTATATTTGCTAACTTACCACTGTAACGAATTCGAGGATGTGGCCAAAATGTATTGGCTTACATTCACCAAAGTACTTTTATCAACTTCGCTAAGTTATTTATAAGAATAGCCAAATTTAGAGATAACTAATGCTTCACACTAAATATCTACTAATTTTCATTGATCAAAAGAAAGACCATTTTACATTAAATTTCACTACCTCCAAATCTTCATGATGATCTCAAAACTTTGAGGTCATACCTTCACATTTAAGTACCTTCCAACTCACATTGTTTCAATGTTTGTCTTTACTAACCAATCTCAAGCTCGCATACCAATAGATGCTTTGGGCTTGCTTCATAATCAATCCACGAGGCCTTAAGACTTATTGAACTATACAAACTTCATGATGGACGTTGTATATTTGTAATTGTCTAAGCCTTACACCATAATATGAAGGTTCTAAGCATGTTATAAGTCTTTGAATTGATTTTAAATATTTAAGAAAATTAAAACTAAGCCATGAGAGTATACAAATTATCATAATCTAATGAACACCCTATACCATTGAAATTATTCCATGTACAAATCTTGAATCAACCAATTCACCTCTTTGATACATGAACCTTTATGCCCAATGAGATACGAAGAATGGTATACATGACTTGAAGGTTATGTTCATCGAATTTGAATACTTATTAAAATATTGAAATGACCAAGACTTAGAATGTTGATTAGGTAAGCATGTACTTTGTCAATCAAGTCATAGAATCAAATGAGTAAGACTGCAAACTATAAAAACTAGAATGGAAACAACACTAAATCTACTTAAGCATATTAATATTTCAAATGTCCATCATATCACAATAGAAAACAAGGATGAGCCATGAACCTTTTGTATTCTAAAAATAACCCCTTTTTAAATGAATGCATTGTTTTTTTTAAATGAAGTGTTTTCCAAATGAAATAATCATCTATATCATCATAATCTATTTTGATCTATTAATCAAATCATATCATCTATAAAAAGCCAAGAATCATTATAAATTTGTCTAGATTGAAAGTGCATTTCCACTAAAACTACCTCAAAACTAAACTGAACTGAACATCAAAATAATTTAGCACATTCACAACTATATACCCATATTTTATTTATTAGTACATCATGCTTTTATAAATCACTTAAAACATAAATATGAATTCATCAACTAATCATTATCATTTTATAATAAAAATTTATCTAAAAATACTATCAATTAATAGGGCCCTCAACATAGTTTTAAATTTTATGACAGGGTCATCTCTATGGTAGCAAGTATTAAACTATTGAAAATTTTAAGAGGTGTAAAAAATAGGCTTAAAACTAGAAACCTTGCTAGTGAACTTCGTGTAATAAAATTGAGTAGTAAAAAATTGCCTATTATATAAAATAAATTTCTCTTGAAAGTGTGATCTATGAAAATCAGTTCTCAAGTAGTTAAGCACAAAGAATTTCAACAAGAGATGAATTATTTGGCTAATGTGGCACGAAGAAAAGAAATTTAAATAACAAGGAAGTTCGAGATAGATGCATAATCTAATATAAATGTCTTAAGCATAAAATTTAAAAATAAAGTAATACTCTAACAATTAAATATAGCTCAACCATATTATTTATTTATTACAAAAATTAAATTTGTAAGAGTAACTTCTGAAAATGAAAGATACTTATAACAATTTCACATCTTTCTTGTATTCTTCCTTCACAATATGATATTCTATATCCATAACTTTTTATTGATCATTTTAAAATCAAAGTGCAACAAAACAAAATAGAAAACCAAAGTAGAACAACCAACTAAAAGGGAAAAAAATGACAAACAAAAAGAGCAAAAAATAAAACAAACCAAAAGATAACTAATCATGGAATGGTTTTAAATGATGGTTGTTAACCAAGTAATGCAACCAATTTCTTTCAAAATCTTGCAAATGAAAAGTATTGTTTCTAAGAACTATGACAATTCTATAAGGTCCAAGTCATAATGAATCAAATTTATGATATTTTTCAAGATCTTCATAGGCTTTAGCCCAATATAAGACTAAATAACCAAAATTAAATTTTTTTAGAGACATTTTTATAAAAAAAAAATTAAATTTTTGTGTAGCTCTTTTAAATTTCTATATGTTGTTACTTTGGATTCATCAATAGTTACTAAATCATGCGATCTTTGTTCAATTAAATTGGTATTTTCAACTACATATTGTAAAACAGTCTTAACTAAAGAAATCTGAAGTTTTATTGGCAAAGTAGCTTTAAACCCATATGCTAACATAAAATACGAATAACCAGTTGTTACTTTAACAATAATTCTATTAGTCCATAAAGCTTGAAAAAAATTGAGATGCTAATTTCTTTTATTATCATAAACTAATTTTTTCATAATAGAAATCAGATTTTTATTTGTGGATTTGGCTTATCTTTTTCCTTCTGGATAATAATTTGATGAATGACTAGAAATAATAGATTAATTTTTTAAGAATTATAAGAATTTATTTGAAATTAATTGAAGCCCATTATCCAAAATAATCTCATACAGAAGTATGAATCTAAAAAAAATATGGTTTTCTAGGAAAAAATTACTTCACCTATTATTGAACTTTTGAGTGCTTTGGCTTCAGGCCACTTGGTGAAATAATATGTAGCTATCAAAATATATCTATAACTTATAGATGAAGGTGGGTGACTATCTAAAATAAAATCAATGCATCGTTTTTAAAAAAGTTTTTAAGGAATAACAGAATTAAAAGACATTATTTGCAGTTTATCTCTTCTAATAATTATTTGACAAGGCATACAAGAACAAAATAACTTATAAATATCTTGAAATAAAGTAGGCCATTAATAATCTGCTCTCAAAATTTTAATAGCATAATGTCTACCATAGTTTCCTTCATGACAGCTCCAAAGAACTTTCTAAGTTTAATTATGTGTAAGACATCTTAACAAAACTCTATCTTGATTATGATAAAACAAAAAAAAATTTAACAAACAAAAATTTAATACTTTTAATCTTAACAAACGTCTTTATTTCTTAGCTAAGTTATTAGGACAAAATTGATTTTAAAAATAATAAACTAAATCATGGTACCAATCATCTTCAACCAATAAACAATGTCATTCGTTCATTTCAAAACCAAACTTAAAATTCTAAAAATATTTAGCAACCTTCATGGTCTTTAAGTATGATTTTGCATTTAAGTTTTCATCAACTAATAAAAATAAGACATTAATATCTGAGGCATTATATTCAACTAAGTGTTTTGCTAATTCATTATCTTTAATAGTTTTAGAAGTTTCCAATTCAAGATTAAATTCTTGAATGCATAAAATCCATTTAACAAGCCTTCCTTGAATGGTTGGCTATTTTAAAAGATAAGACAAAATAAGTACATTAGATCACAAAAAAAAATTATTTCCCATCAATAAATAATGAAACTTAATCAAAGAGGAAACTAATGAGATAATGAATTTTTCAATAAGGGGGTACCTAGTTTGCATCTTTTAAAACTTGGCTCATATAATCGATTGGTTTTTATTCATTATTTTCAAAATCTTGAGTTATTATAACTCTTATAGTCTTTTTCAGTAGCGTTAACATAGAGAATAAATGCTTTTTTTAAATCAAGTTTAGAAAGAACATGAGCACTTGCAATAGAATTTTAATAAAATTAAAAGCTAATTCAATAACTTCATCCCAAATATAAGTTTTATCTCTTTTAAACAATAATTGTAATAGATTAGAGTTGTTAACAAAATCAAAACTAAATTTTCTAACAAAATTTATCTTACCAAAGAAAGACCTCGAAATTAATTGATCCTTGGGAGGAGGTAGTTTTTTAATTGCTTTAACACGTTCGAGATCAATTGAAATATCTTCTTTAAAAATTGTATGTCTCAACAAGTTACCTTCAGTCACATCAAAAATAGACTTTTTTAGATTCAAAAAAATGTCAAATTTTCTACATCTTGTGAATACTTTATGAAGATGGTCTAAACACTTTTTTTTAGAATGAATGGTGAGATCATCTAAATAAACTTGAATAATAATGTCAATAAAATCATCAAAAACAAAATGCATGGCTCTTTGAAAAGTAGCCCCTGTATTCATCAAACTAAAATGCATTTTGTTATAAACAAAATTACCTCTACATGTGGTGAAATTAGTTTTATGTCTATCTTCAGGGTTCACAAAAATTTGATTATAAAGTGAAAATTCATCTAATAAAGATATTATTTCAAATCCTACAACTTACTGTAAAATTTGATCTATGTTTGGTAGAGAAAAATTGTCTTTAACACTAACTATATTTAAATCTATAAAATCAACATATAGTCTAATGTCATCATTTTTATTTCTAATCGAAACTAGATTAACTACCCATTATGAATGTGTTATAGGAAAAATGACACCAGTATCAATCATTTTATCTAGTTCTTTGTTAATGGTGTCCTCTAGGTTGATTCTTCATATTTTTTACCTAATAGGTTTGATACTAGGATTAATAGGAATGTCATGTTTAATAATATTAGTATAACCCTTAAAGTCTTTGTATGACCAAAAAAATATCAATAAACTATTTAAATAATTTAATAAATTTAAACTTCTCATTTTTAATCACTTAAATTTTTAAATAAATATACTTAAAATCTTTAGTGCCTAAATTTATAAGAGTGGTCTCACCTATGATTCTCCTTGAGGGTTCTTCCATTCTAGAAAAGTTACGTTGATCATTGGATGAAAACATAGATTCTAAGCTTAACAAACTAGTAGGTAATCTGTTAGTACTTAATTGTAAATAATATCTATATTTTAGTACATAGTCATCATGACGAAAATAATTTCTTTTAAGAAATGAATCTATATGCTCATCACAACTAAAAATAGGTCAACTATAATTTAAATCATGAATCTTATGACGAAAAACTTTAACAAAAGAAAAGTCTATAATAGGTTCAATTTCACTTAGAGTTGGATTAGAATCATAAACAAAAAGCTTAACAAATCTTACATTAAATTCTTTAAGAATATGCATAATATTAAAATCTTCAAAATGTTCAAGTAATGACTAAACCTTTTGTGTATAATGGTGCAAACAAGTTTAATTAGTCTTATAAATCTTACGAACTTTTCTAATTACTAACTCTGAATCTCTAAAAGCTTCCAAATATTTAATATTCATCTCTATGACCTTTTCTAATCCCAAACATAATAATTCAAATTATGTTGTATTATTAATATTTTAAAAAAATAATTTGAATGCATAACAAAAAATGTTATATACAGGAGAAATTAGACAAATTCTAGTACCATTACCTTGTTGAGAACAAGCTCCATCAAAGTAAAGTAATCATAGAATATTTTTTTGAAATATTTTTTCATGTTGATTTTTTAGTTCATCTAAATTCAGCAATTCATAAGTTCCAATTCCAATTTCAATGTAATAAATATTAGATGAAAAAGGTGACTCAAAATCTTTTTTTTTTATGAAGTGTTGACCAAATTTTGATTTTGTAGGTCAAAATTGAGCTCCTCTGTATAAATTTTTTTCTTCGATCTTTTAGGGGTGAGTATCATGTCATAGTGTGACTCAGATCTCTTCAATGTAATATGAATGCTATTATCTTTGATCAATTTTTTGTCTAGATCATTTTACCTTCTTTGATTCATGATAACAGATCTAAACAGATTTTAAAGAATAGTTTCAAAGTCTTTGATCTTGCACATGCAACGTTGCAAATGAAGCTGATTATGTGGATTTGTTCATCATAGATCAAGGTTCTTGTGTACTACGTCTGAGGTCCTTTGTCAAAGCATAATCAAATTGGTTCATGTTCAAAGACTTGCTTCAAATCATTTCTAGACTTAGTCATTCGAGTTTGGTCGTTCAACTTTGGGTTTTCTTATTATGTACAATTTTTTTCAGAGGAGATGTTCCACTCAAAACCTGTGGTAAAGTGCAAGGTTCTTTTGGCAAAACATGTTTCAGGGTTTTTGTTTAAGTGTTGGGAATTGTTTTAGACATTTTGTCCGAAGTAATTTTATCAAAGAGTATCTTTTTTGGGCGAGGGGTCAAAAGTCTTTCGAGAAAATTATTCGTGCAATTTATCCAAAAGAATTGTTCAAATGCATAAGTTCTTAAAGGTGCATCCCAATCTTTTTGAAGGGTTCTTTTGAATCAAGGTGCCCTATTTCAAAGTTTGAAGTATTTTTTCTTTCAAGAAGTGAACCAAATAGAAAAGCTAAAAAGTACATTTCAAACAATTCGAAGGGTATTTTCATTTTGAAAGGTTCATCTGCAAGAACTTTGAAGAGTCTTTTCCAAATGCTGAAGGGACACTTGAAACTTTTTTAAAAGGGTCTTTTCTAAAATTTAAATGGACACTTGCAACTTTTTCAAATGGGTCTTTTTCAAATTGTTGAAGGGTCATTCTAGAGTTCTTAAGGTCCACTTCAAAAAATTTGAAGGAATATTTCAAAGAACCAAATGATCCATTTTTAAAAGCTGAAAGGTCATTCGATAGCCCAAAGAAAGTAATACAAAAAAAGGAGCCAAAGGATTTATTTCAAAAAAAAGCTGGAAGGAAAAGACCCGATGTAAAGAGATGAAAGAATTCTCTCAAGAGAAAATGTTGAAACAAAAAGTTCAAAGAAATTTTTTCAAGAAAATTATTTGCAGAAATGGTCAACATCAAAAATCTCAAAGGATTTCTTTCTAGAAAAGTGGCCAAGACAATTCTTTTTGAATGACACCTTTGAATCTAAGTGCCCTAAATAATTTCCTTGAAAGATATCTTGAAATTAAAAGTGTCCCATGCAGAGGTCCTGAACGGGCACTTTTCATGATTTAGAGGGAACTTTCCATAGTTAAAGAGCACTTGACAAAGATTTGAAAGAAGCTTAAGTCTAAAGAAAGTGTTTCGAATGAATAAAGAAGGTGAAGGCCCTGTAAACGTCAATTTCAAATTATGAGAAATAACTGTTAGAGCTAAAAATCTTGGTGGGAACCTAAGCATAAACATGGAGGTAACAAATGGTAAGATCCTGAGCATTTGGTGCAGAAAAAATAAGTGAAAAGTGGACAGACCGACGGTTCGAGTTGTTATTGGTAGCCAACCAAATCAAAGAGCTTTTTTGAAATTGATAAACATAGGTGTTTAAAGGATGACTGGTAGTTAGCAAAACCATTCTCTAAATGTCGTAATGAGTTCCATTTCCGCCAAGTAGTACTATGTGTTGATTCTCTTATTTTTAGTTTCAAACGTTCATGGATGGTCTTTGATGGAAGTAATTTCATATGCCAATTCTAAAGGTTTTATGCCACTTTTCACTATTTTCATGACTTGTTTTAGAAAAGTAGACCACCTGACATGGCATAACTCACCTACCTCTCCTCCACATGTAATTGTAACTAATATTCTCAAGGTGACACATGTCTGAGTGACATTTGGACTTTTCTTACTTATTTCCTTTCTCAAAAACTATATATATACAATCTTTCAGCTCTTTTCAACAGCATCGATTGGTTGATGGAAAAACTCTAACCAAATTTGTACTTCAAAAACTTTTGAATACATATACAAGTGTTATTGACACTCATATGTTGTAACATTGATTAATAACTTGAATCTTGTTGATCTAGTCTATTGAAAGATTGTCTTTTCTAGCTTGTACTCTTGATGGTCTATCAATTTACAGAAAAGAGATTATTGTAGGTCTTTGCTAGTATTATTTTATAAGTATCGAGATATTCTAAAAGTGATCCATAATTGTATCCCTCTTTGGAATCATTCATTTCCTTACTAAGAATCGTATACCTTCTCAAATCTAGCATATGAAACATTGATGTAGCAATGGATCCTAAGTTATGAGTCTTGTGTGAAACATCCTTGTTTGTCTTTAAGTAGTGGTTTTAGTCAAGTGATAGGAAATTAAATATTGGTGCATCATCATTTGATTTCTTAGTTGTTTTCCTTAACCCGTTTCCTATAAAAATGGATAGGTTAGAAAGTGCTTCAAAGAATTGCATCAAGAGAACTAGCCCTACTAGAGATTTATCTCAATGAAATTGTTACCCACAGCAAAAAATGTGTCCCCATTGTGCCACTTGTTGGGAAATACGGAAGCACACAATTGATTACCAAATACAAGCAACTTAAGATGCGGAATTAACCAGAAATAACAAGTAACTAGAATTCAGAAACAACACAAAATATGAAAGACAATACACAACTTGTATTAATACTCATCTAGAAAAGAATACAATAAATAGACGCCACACTCTTCAACCCTATAGAGGCTTCTCACACCTCAAATGTACAGTACTTCTTTCCTCAAAGCTCTCTCTCTTACGGTCCCAACACACAACTCAAACACAGAGTTGGTGTTCACCTCCACTAGCTAGTATCCACTACTGCCAGTACTCCGAGTATACACAGATACTCAACCGAGTGCACAACACACTCCAAGTAGATCTCCCATGAACTGCAACAACCTGCACCCCAACTGATCTTACTTTAGAAGGGACTACCCTGCCTTCCTCTCTTGCTCTGAGTACACACCTGTACTCTAAGTGGATCCTGCCTGATCTTGCTCTCTGTTGTGTTGCTGTCACCTTAATCTTGCTGCCACCTGCAAATCAACTCAGTTCTGCACACCTGCAAACCTAGACCATATACACATACAACTATAGATCAACGATCTTACTTACCCATGCAGATCTCCTAATCTGGCCTTGCACTCCCGCTGACCGAGATCATACATACATGAAGAATTCTGTTGACTCTCCAAACTAGCACCCACACTTAGTACTGTGGCACTAGGAGGAACACACCATTGCTCTCTTCTCTGAAGGAGCTTATTTTGCTCTCTTACTCTCTAGCATACATTTACAATACAACCCATGAGCCTATTATATAGATCTCATCCAAACAATAATTAGATCCGCAGCTTCCAGTCTAAAATTAGCTCTCAACATACAAACACTTGATTCGTTAACTAACTGTCTGTAACACTCGTAGTTCTGAACTGCACAGGTGACCGACGCCGGTCCCTGTCTGTCAGGGGGTGTCGACGTCGGTCGACTTCTGACCGACATCGGTTGCTCTTTTGCCTGCTCTCTGTCGACGTCGGTTGGCCTGACCGACACTGGTGTCTGTGACACTCAGCAACCTCTCAGCAACCTCTTCCTCTGTTTGCATCAGTGAAGCTTTTAGCTCCACAACCTAACAGTCTCTCACTTAGAGATAAATAGCTGCACTGTACCTGTACCTGTACTCTATTTAATCTGTTTCTTGGCTTGTATCCCTCTTCAAGCTCAATCTTGAATACCACCCACCACACAACCTGTGGTGCACCTCCTGTCATCCAAGTAACCTGCCACATCCGAACCTACAAATCCATGTAGTGAAGTCCTGACCCTGCATAACATGAATCCCTGCTGCTGGTCCCTCTCAGATACCTGAGAACCCACTTCCCCGAATTGGCTCCTAACTCTCTGACAGCTCCCACTGCTGGAAAAACTCAGATGTGATTTCGGACACTAAATTGTCCAGCCCTTGGTGTGATCCGTTTTTGCATTCTGCGTATTGAACCTCACCAACACCAAATCCACATCAGCTCCCACTAGAGACAAAATCAACCTATGATCTCCATGTCTCTCATGCCAAAGAATTTCGCTGCTCTAAATTCCTCATGACATGCCACTGAACTAACCTTACCCTTAGCTCAGCAAAACCCTGTATGTACAAATCTGCTAGCAAAACATACCATCCACATATAGTAATAGGATAATGTCATGACCATCATCTCCCTGATAAGACAAACACAATGGTTACACTGACATTGACTAAAGCCCTGCTTTGTCATCCACCTGTCAAAACCTGTACCACTGTCCTGCAGCTACCTCAAGACCATATGCTTTGGCCTTCCGTCTCATGTGTCTGTTCGCTCTATTCTTCAACTAAGGTATCCATTCGTCTCTGTGCTTTCATATCAGCTGGCAACTCTACCAAATCTTTCGCTTGGTTCTGCATCATATACCTGCCATGCTCCCACTATTTTCTGGATCCTTCCTACTCTGCAGTGAGCAACGAGTATAAAAAAGAGGAACAACGAATTTGAGGCTTACTCACACCTTCAGTCCTCCATACAAGCATTTGAGACTCCTTGACAACTTGTTGTCCGCCTAAAATCTGTTACAGTGACCGACCTCAATCACTACACAGTCTGCATCTGACTAACATCGGTTCCATGCGCCTGTCCCGACTACCGACCCCACTGACATCGGTGTCTCCTATCGACGTCGGTCCTGATGACCGACATCGGTCTTAATGTTGCAAACGCCGGTCCTTGTGACCGACGTCGGGCTTACCCTGCCTGACACCACCAGCTCCGGTCTGCACATGACCGACCTCGACACATGTCTGTTCGACGCCAGATCTTTCTGATCGATGCCAGTACCTGTGTTCACCTGTGAGTGATGACTTTTTACCTGCGAGCTCTTTTGAATCAAAACCCATGTCCAAACTGCCCTGCTCAGAGTTATCTAGCCCACTCCGTTGATCTCTGTCTGCCATCTCCTTCATAAACACCAAGGCTTTCCAGTTCTTAAGCCTGTCAAATATGTCAGTCTTCCTCTTAAGAACATGCATCTCCTTCTTACTCATGTGACCAAGCTTACAAAGCTACGTCTCCGCAACAGAAAAAGAATCAGTAATATAAGCAAGTAGATAAGGGGTACCTACTTTCTTACCACCAGCTAATTCAAGTGCATCCGCTGTGAGAGTTCTTGTGCACCTCTCATCACCCAACTTTCCTGAAGAAATTAGCCACATCTCCAAAACTGGGACCTGCATGACCTCCTTCAACACCCGTGTGTTGGTCGCCTGCAATTTCAGCTTCACTTTCCCTTCGCCAATAATCTGACAAGGCTCACCAACCTCTCTACTTGAGGTTGCATGGAAAGAGGCAATAGAATCTATAAAATAAGATTCTACTTTATCCAAAAAACATACCAGAGCAACCTGTACAATGCCACCTGCAACATCCGCTTCTTTAGTTCCTTCATGCTGATCTTTAATTGACCTGCAATATATTTTTACCTGCTCTTTCTTTCCATAACACTGTAAGAGATCATCTATGCTTTTCAATTCCTCCATTCTTAGCTTACTTTCTTCTGTCATTACTATACTCCCACTCAATCAGCAATCCCTGAGAGTGACCTGTAATCAAACACAAATCTTGCTCCCTGCAACCTTAGCTCTGATACCACTTGTTGGAAAATACGGAAGCACACAATTGATTACCAAATACAAGCAACTTAAGATGCGAAATTAACCAGAAGTAACAAGTAACTAGAATTCAGTAACGACACAGAATATGAGAGACAATACACAACTTGTATTAATACTCATCCAGAAAAGAATATAATAAAGAGACGCCACACTCTTTCACCTTACAGAGGTTTCTCACACCTTAAGTGTACAGTACTTCTTTCTTCAAATCTCTCTCTCTTACGGTCTCAACACACAACTCAAACACAGAGTTGGTGTTCACCTCCACTAGCTAGTATCCACTACTGCCAGTACTCCGAGTATACACAGATACTCAATCGAGTGCACAACACACTCCAAGTAGATCTCCCATGAACTACAACAACCTGCACCCCAACTGATCTTACTTTGGAAGGGACTACTCTGCCTTTCTCTCTTGCTCCGAGTACACACCTGTACTCTAAGTAGATCCTCCCTGATCTTGCTCTCTGTTGTGTTGTTGTCACCTTGATCTTACTGCCACTTGCAAATCAACTCAGTTCTGCACACTTGTAAACCTAGACCATGCACACACATACAACTGTAGATCAACGATCTTACTTACCCATGCAAATCTCTTAACTTGGCCTTGCACTCCCACTGACCGAGATCATACATACATGAAGAATCCTGTTGACTCTCCAAACCAGCACCCACACTTGATACTGTGGCACTAAGAGGAACACACCATTGCTCTCTTCTCTGAAAGAGCTTATTTTGCTCTCTTACTCTCTAGCACACGTTTACAATACAACTCATGAGTCTATTATATAGATCTCATCCAAACAATAATTAGACATCTAGTTACAATAATTAGATCCGCAGCTCCCAGTCTAAAATTAGCTCTCAACATGCAAACACTCGATTCGTTAACTAACTATCTATAACACTCGCAGTTCTGAACTGCACAGGTGACCGATGCCGGTCCCTGTCTGCTTGGGGGTGCCGACGCCGGTCGACTTCTGACCGACGTCGGTTGCTCTTCTGTCTGCTCTCTGTCGACGTCGATTGGCCTGATCGACGCTGGTGTCTGTGACACTCAGCAACCTATCCGCAACCTCCTCCTCTGTTTGCATCAGTGAAGCTTTTAGCTCTACAACCTAACACCACTTGAATGAAGAGAGTTGAGCATCTCCTTAAGGGTGTGAATCCAAGTGTCAATATGAAGACAATCTTATTATTAACAAGAACTCAAGTTATATCTTTTCCAATGAAATCTCCAGCTACCTTAGACCAATCTCTTCCTAATAGCATTGCATAATTACTAGAAATATCCAACACTTGAACATTAGTCATACATCTAATCTAATCATCTTGTAAAATTTTAATGACTATATCATGAAATTTATCACAACGCTTAGTTTTTATAGAATCAAAACTAGTAAGTTTTCTACTATCTACTTCATAAGATATACCCAATTGATCTACAATAGACTTAGACATAATATTCTTTGAAAAACCTATGCTAAAATGCAATTATGAATTATTTTATTAGCGATTTTAACTATAACACATAAAATAGGAATATAACCAGTAGGAGGGTCAAAATATTGAGTATAAATATGTTCAAAATTACTTTCTTCTTGCAAACTTACGTCATCTCTAAGATTTTTTACTGCTTCATTAATCTTATCTAATTGTCTTAAAAGACTAGCTACTTATAGCAAAAAAAATATAACCTTAATTGTTGACAAATCATCAATTATGTTACAAGTTTTAGTATCATTTTATCCAAAATTCTTAACTTTATAATGATAATATTGACTGTTATTATATCTACTTACAAAAAGATTAATTTGTGCAGCATTAACATTAAAATTATTAGCATTATTTTGAACTGATTTTTTTTTGTCTATTTTTTCCTTATCATCATGAGAAGTTCTATCATTTGTTAGTTTAATGTTTTGAGGGGAATTATAATCTTTATTTCTAGTATTTATAACATAAAACAAATTATTTTATGAGGGATCATCAAGAGTGTTTACATTATATACTAGATCTTCAGTTATTTCAACTTTTCTATTAGATTTTTTTCTGAATTTAAGAACTGCTAGACATGTGTCTAAATTATGATAAAGTTTAGAAACATTACAATAATAAACAATATAATCATTCTTATCTTCTTTACTATTCTTATTTGATGAAGAATGTTTATCATTATCTTTTAATAGCGACCAACTCATTACCTAGACTTTGTATGGCCTTTAATATTTTTGATTTATTTGAATTTAAACCTGTAAAAGACATATCTTTAAAACCAATCATTTAAGCTTCTTTTCATATTCAATAAAGAAATTTAAAATATCATTGTATTTTGCAATATCTTTATCTTCTAAAGTCATTTTATACTTTAAAGGTAAAACATTGTAAAAATAAAGTCTAGATAGCTTTTTAGAAGGCCTAAGATCACAAGGGATCCTTTGATGCAGTTTAGTGAACCTAAAAAATAAATGATATATTGTCTCACTTGAATCAATAGAAAAATTTATAAGATCATTGACTAGATCAAAATCTTATTTAACTTTCCCAAAAGATAACTCTAGCCAATCTTCAACATCTCTCCCAATGTTAATAACCTTAGTAGGTAGACTAACAAATATGTAATAAGCGTTTCCTTCTAATGTTTGGGCAAAAACTCTTAAGAAATTTTTTTTATTAGTTATTCCAAGAATAACACAAAATAGTCTAAAAGATTCTAAGTGATCTTCTTAAGATTCTCCAGTAGCACCAAAAAACTTTGATATATTCAATTTCTTAAGAGATGATAACTTATCAGAATAATTTGTAACATTAATTGGACTAGCAAAAATTCATGGTGTTACAGCGATTTGATGTTCTTCTTGAGCTTCTGCTTCATCTTCACTTTCAATGAGATCATCTTGATCTCTATTATTTTATAACTTGTGAATCATATCCTCTAGTCTCCGCTTTATTATTGGTTGTTCTCTCACTAGTTGATCTCCTATTAGAAGCTTCAACACTTTCAACCTGAATAGAGTGATTATATTGAATCTGATGTTTTTGATCTAATTAAAAATTTGTAACAATAATTTTAATAGGCAAAATAAAATTATCAAATAGAAAAGAATCAAATAGAAAATAAATTCTAGGTCTAGGATTAGTAGCTAAAACTCTTACTCTATCTTCCTAAATTCTTCTATCTAAATTTAGAATGTCACGTTGAGTCTCATGTGTAAGATTTGAATATCAATTAATTTTAAATTTTGCAATCTCTTCTTCTTGATTTATAATTTCAATAACCTGATGAAGATTTTCAAAATGATTATACTATGCATAACGCATTAAATTAAAAGCAACATCAACTTGATCATCTTCTATATATATTTTAGGTCGAATAATAAGAGGTTGTTGACCTCCAAGTACCATTAACAAGAAGAAAACAAAACTAAAAACAAATCAGATTTCTGAATGATTTCTCCAGTGGAGTCATTAAATTTGTTGACATTAGAAATTATATCATTAACGAATCAACCCTTTCACCTATCATGAAATTCAAGCTGGAATTATACCAATCTAATTATAGGATTCTAAAAATTCATTTACAACCATAAAGATGCAAATATTTTTTAATATATTCGAAGAAATAATTAATAAGATATCAAATACAACTTATTTTATAATAACATTAAAAATTCATTTTGTCAAATCATGAATCAGTTAAAATAAAAATATGTAATCTATTTTATTCGACAAAGAAAACATATGAGTTAGATGGTTTGTTGAAGAATAAAAATCCGATTCAGTATTTATATATATATATATATATATATATATATATATATATATATATATATATATATATATATATATATATATATATATATTCAAATAATAACTTGTTTTTTGTTGTAATGTTCTTCAAGTTAACTCCAAAAGATAACCAAAAAAAGAAGAGATAGATTAAAGAGAAGAGAAAAGATGATATATTTAAACATGTAAACAAGAGAGTGAGACAATAAACAACTAACAAATGACTAAACTAATAAAGAAAAACAAACTAAAGAAAAGTAAACCAATAAGTTTTAAGAAAAGGATAACGAACTAATAAAATATTAAAGTCTAACTAAGCAATCTAATTTGATCAAAGACAAGCTCAAGACAAGATAAAAACTAAAAGAGAAAAATCAAACAAATATAATAAAACTAGAACATAAATAAATCTAATAAACTAAAGAGTAACTTTCAAGACTAAAACTAAATTAAACAAAGACTATTAATTTAAAGACTTAAACAGATTTAAAAATCTATTTAGATTAAGAGAACTCAAAATTAAAATAGAACTAATGAAAGACTTAAAGAAAGATCTATTACTATCTACTAAAGAAAAGAACAAAAATTAGACTAATTAATTAAACTCTAAAAATAGAAATATAATTAAATTAAAACTGAAAGATAAGAAGATAACTAGAAACAAAAATAAAATAAAATCTAAAGAAAGTTAAAGATTAAGCTGAATTAAAATTAGAGTCAAATATATTACAATAAAGCATGCGAGTCTCAAAAGAGAGTTATCTTAGTAGAAAAAGATAATTTTATTGAGAAAATCAATATTTTTCTTTTACAAAAACTTGAATGACAATGTTACAATCAAAATAGATCAATGAAATATCACAAAATAATGAAATGTTCATCATTATTCAAGTCAAATACTTAAAATATGTATATAAGACTACAAATAGCAATCATCAAAAGATGTTAAACTTAGCATTATTTAGATAATCAGTATTAAATGATAAATAAAGTTAAATATACCTGTGTTGCATAAGTAATTACTCAATTATCAGATAATGTATCATTGGGTCTATCTGTAAAAATTATATTATCTCAAAAAAATTGCATAGAAAGAAGAGAGATGAATGATTAACTTAAAAAATGTGTAAGTCATCAATACATGTTGTTCTTCTCCCTTTCAAATGAGTCTTTGATCTCTTCTTATACCTTCAAACTTAATTGTAAACAAGTTATAACTAACTTTAACTAGTTATTAGTTTATGTTAATTAATTAATTTAAAAAAAAAATCAATCAATTATAACAATTATTAGTTAGGGCAGGTATAATTAAGATTTTAAAAGTCTTAATTGATCAAGTTTATTGAATATAAACTGAAGATACTAATTTTAACGGGTGAGGACCCTTATGATTAATAATATAATAGAATACATATTTTAATCATAAAATAAATTAATTAAAGATTAATAAATCCTATTTATATTAATCCATAATACATATCAAATAACTTCAAAATATATATTTATATCAGAACTCCAAAATTGCTATATTTTCCAAAATTTATCAAATATCTGAAAACTGAAGAATCAAACTGAAGCACCAAATTTTTTCATGAAAATGTTTAACATAAAACAAAAAAAATCTCTCTTAGATGACCAATAACCATCTGAATCAGACAACACCTCAATCACATGGTTATCTTGTTCATGAAGACAAACATTATATTCCATCTTTGTTACAAGAAAAGGTACTAGTCTTATTCTTGAATCAGTTGTGTTGTCATCAATCTCCAATTTGATTCTTTTCAATATCTTGACCTCCATTGGTGTCTCTGACTCAGATTGACTTTTAGCTCTCTTTTCTATCATGGAAGGTGAAATTTCTATTATCTTCCTTCAACCAACATAACCTTGAACTCTCAAATTCAATCTTTCAGATCTAAAGATAGGTTCACTATGGGCAGCAAGTAGACTCGACCTTTTACATTTTCTACTAGGCTCTACATGGGAAAGAGAAGGTACATCTAAAGGGATGGTCAAATTCTTATAATTTTTATCATTGATAGTCTCTATTTCAATCTATGTGGTTTGATTTATAGACAGAGAATCAACAATTGGTTCAATTCTTTCAACATTAGGAAACTCAAGTGGCAAGTGTTGAGGGTCATGATCCAAACGATGAGATGAATTGCTTTGAGAAGGTATTCGAGCTCCAAAGCTACGATTAAATAAACCTTAGTTACTTCTATATTATCTATATCCTCTGTTTACTGGATTAGTAAGAAAATTACTTAGAATGTCTCAAAATTCAAGATTAAAAGCATCAAAGTGTAGGACATTCTTGCTCTCCTATGGAATTTAGGGCCAAAGTTTCTTGCATGAAAACCATCCCTAGGAAAACCTCTATTGAGATTGGGCTGGTTAGTATCACTATTGAAATTATATCCCCATCTCCTATTATCGTTACTTCTTATTGAACCAGGTTGATCTCATTTTGACATTATGATTAATCTAAAATATAACAATCAAATTTAAGATTTGGGAAACAACAAATGTCTAAAGGAAACAAAATTGAAAACATATCTCAACAAACTGAAATCAAACCGTATCACAAATTGAAAACCATCTATCTATACCAAAATTTGCATTGAATCCTCAGTTATTATCACAATTTCATAATTATGTTTTAGAATATTTCTAAATACAACCAAGAATCTGTCAAAAATAACTAACTATTCTTTTGGTAATGACTGTGATTTATACTAATATGATCTAACTAGCCTGATCATCTTTCAAAAAAATTTAGCACTGATCCATTTCAAATAAAGATACAAAATTCCATCAAATATTTTCCAAGTAACAATATCAAATAATATCTGAAATCAATTTGTTTATCACAATATAATGTCTTCATATAAATTTCAAATGAGAAGTATATATGAACTCTAACTTCTATGTCCATTTTTAAAATAAACCCTAAGACTTCAATATTGAGTTTTAATTTCAACAAAAATCTCATCTTAGTTGAATCCTTAAATCACCCTTACAACTGTAAACTTAGTAGATAAGTTTACAAATTTGAGAATATCTTATATATCCATGATAAATTTTAACATATAGTTTGCAAAATGGCCAACAAATCCATTCATATTTCTTTTATAAAAAACCTATTTTATATAATCAAAATTGTTAACCCAAAATCACTTATTTTAGAATTAAAACTTTATATTTTTGAGATAACTTCGATACATTCTTGCCAATCAAAACTCTGATAAACACATGCATCATAATTCCTCAAGTATATTGATTATACCAAGAAATTTTAAAAACACAATGCAAACCTTCACATTTCAAAAAATTTAATCATAGATGCTTTCGAAATACCCACTTTCTCAAAATTTTCAACAAATGAGTAAAGGCTTAGATTTTGAGAGGAAATGTCTCCAATTTCAAATTTTGACAAACACAAAGAGCATACCAATAAAACCCTTTTTATCCATCAACCATCAAAACAACCAAGCTAAAACTAAAATATCAACTCACAAGAATATAACTTATAGAATCTATCACGACATGCAGAACCTTTCATCAATATCAAAAAACTCAACTATAATGAAGAAAACCTCAAGTTTCATTTTTTGCAAAATTATTTCTAGACTTATGCACGACTGAAACATTTCCAACTACATAGATAATATATTTCTCATAAAATAGTCAATTGGGTTTTTTGAAGCTTCTCTTATGGGTTAACTTATGAAACTTCAAAAAAATAAACTTCCTCAACAAAAACCCAAGCATACATCATTCCTCTTCAAAATTCCAAGTATTCACACAGAAATAAAATGAAATTAATATGTTTATAACTCCATATCCACCAATGACAGAACTTTGAAACTGCTTAGAAGAGTGACAGTCTAGCAAATGATGACTCAAATATTCTAAAATATATATCCCTGATTTTATCCATCATCCTTGAAATAATTCCTCAAAAGAATATAACTAAGAAATTAAAAAACCCATACTTTTGTGTTTCAACAATCAAACTACTTTAATTCTTTTGTCAACCTAGAATGACTCATAAATAGAAGTTCATTATTTATATCTATGTTTGGAAGATTTTATGAATAGAATCATTATTCAACATGCAACTTTACTTCTTTTCCTCATGCATATCAATTTACACACAACAAACAATATTCTTAAAACCCTTCAAGAAACCATTATAACTTTTCAAATAGTTTGCATGCAAATGAACTCGCACACTTTTCACATTATCATTTATATCCCATCATAAAAAATCCATTCAAGAAATACTGAGAGCTTCCAATCATACTCATGCAGATTCAAAATAGAACTATTTATTCATTAAAAATTGTAAATTTTCCCATAAATCACCATAAAATCAAACACTATGCAACATACCTGGTGATGCACCCGAGCTTTCTATCCAAATATTCTCAACAAATCTTTCATAGCAACCTCAAAGACTATCCAACCAAGGCTCCACTTCTACATCAGAGCTTACAAGAATGAAATAATAACCAAGAAAATCAACTCTTATATTTGTCAACTTACCATCATAACGAATTCAATGACGTAACCAAAATGTATTGGCTTTCATTCACTAATGTACTTTTAGCAAATTCACTAAGTTATTTGTTAGAATAGCCAAACTTAGAGATAACCAATGCTTCACACTAAATATCTGTTAATTTCCATTAGTCAAGGGAAAGACTATTTTACATTAAATTCCACTACCACCAAATCTTCATGCCAATCTGAAAACTTTGAGGCCATACCTTCACATTTAATGCACCTTCCAACTCACATTGCCTTAGTGTTCATCTTTGCTAACCGATCTCTTGCTCACATACCAACAGGTGCTTTGGGCTTTCTTCGTAATAAATTCACGAGGCCTTAAGACTTAGTGAACTCTACAAACTTCATGATGGCCCTTGTATATTCACAATTTTCTAAGCCTTACACCATAATATGAAGGGTCTAACCATGTTATAAGTGTTTGAATTGATTTTGAGTATTTAAGACAAGTAAAACTAAGCCATGAGAGTATACAAATTATCATAATCTCATGAACACCTTATATCATTGAAAATTATTCCATGAAAAAATATTGAATCAACCAATTCACCTCTTTGATACATAATGTAGACACCTAAAACTGGCCACCAATAACCTCTAATCAGGGTTTTGGCTAATTTCTACTTAAAATGCACAATTTGGCCTAAAAATAGTAAAGCATGCTAAAAAATTTGAAATTGACATATTCAAGTGCCAATTTGGCTAGGGTATCCCTAAATGGGGCAATACAATTTATGAGCCAGCTAACTTTGATCAGATCATTTTGAGTCAAAATGCAAATTTTGCACCCACGTGCTCTGGACTGTTTTCCTATCAAATCTTCTACACAAGATGTGTGCCTTTGTTATTTTTTATTGGTAACATCATAAATGACAATATGATTCCAACGCATCTAACAGTGACTTCTAATTCCAATCCAGTCAAATTTAGGACCAATAACAATGCATTCTGATCAATTTGAGTAATTTATGCACAAAGTGCTTAATCATGCTTAAGACCTAATTAACCCAAATCAAGGCATAATTAATAATTCCATGAAAACTTGTTGAAAACTTATTTTTAGAAATGAGTATTAAATATCTACATCATCAAGTGACCTCATTTCTTGAAAAACATTCTTAGGTCATAAATACCACAAATATCAAGATTCATGCCCTCCATGCATCATCAATGCCTTCCATGATGCCCTCTGTGCCTCTTAATTACTCCTTTTAATGTCATGATGAGGATAATTATAAACTTAAATCCAAAAATTGAATTAATGATCAACTACACATCTCAATCTTGAAATGGACGGTTGAGGTTGATTTTAATCAAATCCAAAAATCTATAAATAAGAGGCCTCACAACATCATTTCTAAGCTTAATTTGTGCAAAGTTATAATGCAGGATTGATTCTAAAATATTCATAAAATTAATGTTACCATGCCAAATTGATTTCAAGCCAATTCAAGCCACAAATCAGAGGAGCCAAGGAGAAGAGGAGATAACCAAGCCTCCTTTGATGAAGACTTCATGAGCACAAGCCGAGCAAGCCACTACTACAAAGGCATTTGGAGCATCCAAAGAATGTGAAAGAATTTTTGTATTTGATTCTTTGATTTTTATTGGTGTTTATTATTTGTGTTTGTTAACTAAGCTCTCCCTAGTGTCTAAGCCTAGAGATGTTATGCTATTAGTGTGTTTATTTCATCTTATTTTTATTTTGAAACTAACACTATACTAACCATCATTTCTTCACTCAAATTCATAGATCACATAATGGCATGCCCAGTGGGACTAAACACATCCTACACATGAAGGAGATCATTTTTCAACTCTAAAATATTTATTTGAACCTTTAAAACCTTTGCAAATTGATTTTCTAACTTTATTTTGCCATTTTTGCTTACCATAGTTTTACACAGTAACCAACGTCGGCAAGTAATATCAACATTGGTTACCTGTCTTAACTGACGTCAGTCAACAAAATCGACATCGATTAAATCTTGATTAGACAGTAACCAATGTCGATGGTAATAACTAAAATTGATCACTGTGTTTTTTCAAAAACACAAAACCTGAGAGCTACTTTTTCAAAGTTCATTATTTCAAGCTAAAAAGAGCTTCAAAGTTAAAGGACATACTAACAATTTTGTTACAGGACCAAGCTTGATATTTGTTCAAAACATGTTTAAATCACCTTTGCATGCTTAAAAATAAATTAGGAACCTTGTTTTGGGTGTTTAACAAAAAAAATTAGATGTTTTTGGTGAATGTTTTCAAATTTTACAACTAAGACCAAGGGGTCAAATGAACACCACCATATCTTTTATTTTGGGTTTAAAATTGAACACAATTTTCAATTTTTGTTTGCAATAATTATTTTATCTAATTTTTGTTTGGTAAGAAGAGGGATGTTGTGTGTATGCTCTTCCATTTATCCCCTTTAGGGAACCCTTAGAATCAAAAGCACAATTCTTATTGTAAATAGCCTAGTCCGAGGCTTAGAAAGAAAGTCGTCTAAAGCACTCCCTAAAAACTCATCAAAGTTTGGGTGACCTTGAAAATGACCCTAAAGTTTTTTTACTTTCATGATTTTTTTTATTTTTTATACATCTTGGCTTGTGAGGGGGATGTCATTACCTCTTACGAGTTCTTTAAGGAAGCTTTGACCTGGGGTTTCACCTCCCGACATTGACTTTATTTTGATTCTTTGGAGTTGTACATGGGATGCATTTTCACTTGGACATTGCATTACACTGAGAAAACAACAGGTTGTAGTGGTTGTAAAAAGGACTAGACCTTTTAACAACTAGCCAATGTTGTGGTCACCTAATTTTTGTGCTTGCCTTTTACATCGTTTGATGTGAAAGTCAGTGTGCAATTGATTCCCCTATAATGATCGAAACCTTGCTAGTTTTAGTCAACCCCATTTTGCCATACCCTTGCTAGGATTTGGACGATTATACTTAGTGTATTTTGGTTATGTTTTGAGACAAACTTTTTTGTTTATTCATAAAGCCATGTCAAAACCAATTTGTCTATACATCACTCTTTTGTTTAAAGAGTTGTTATGCTTGCTATTTTACACCACACTTGTGTCTTGAAATTTTTTCTAAACTTGTTTGTGTGTGTGTCATTTGAGTTACACAGGTTAGTGTTATGCTTCCCAAATCATGTCAAACCATTTTGACTTTGAGTCTTTGAAACATGGTATTGACCACATCATTCTAGCATGTTTGCACCGTTAGGCTGCTCAATTTGTTTCAAGACTAGTTTACCTTGCACGAAAAATTATTGTTTCAAACCATGTCATGTATACCATTTAGACCTTTATATTGTGTCGTCATGCTATCCAATCTTGTCTAGCTTGTTTGATCAAAATCTAGTTTTCATCATTGAGTTTTCAATTGCCCTTGTCAAGTTTGGATCTAAACATTGATTGATTTCTATTTAGGCCTCAATTCATGGGGCTGATACATAGATCTTTCTCTTTTGAGTTGCATAACTTCAATTAATAGATTATCCAAATTTAAAAACTATTGATGGTTTGTTTGTTTAATGCCTATCATCATCATTGTTTGTGCCTTTATTTGGAAAAACACAATCTTTCTTCAAAGAGTCTTTTGTCTTATGCCTTATACCAATTGATCATGTTTATGTTTGATTTCATGTGTCGAGTCTATGTTAAAGTTATTTCCAAACTTATTAGATTAAATCAAATCACATCAGCATTTGTTTCAATTCTAGATTTTGACGTCATTTAGCCAAAAGTCCTAGCACATGCCTATTTGTTGGAGCCTAGCTTTTGACTCTATGTTTGGACAAAAGACCTGGCAACTCAACTTTTCTCTTTCCTAGTTTAGACCTTGTTTGTAACACTTTGACGTAGACCTTTGACATGTCAGTTTTTATTCAGATGCTTGACCTTTTATGCGTATGAAATTTGATGTTAGATGTTTGACATTAAGCTGTTTTATGTCAAGTTTCAACACAAATCATTTTGGAGATATAGCTCCACTTTCAGACCATATTGGAGATACAGCTCCACCCCTTCAACCAAGTTAGACCAAGTTTGAACCATTTGTCCTTTAGACATAGTTTTTCAGAGTTTGTAGAACTCTAAGTCTTTTTATTTTTGAAGCTTTCATCATTTATGCAAATATGTCTCACTACACTTCTAGTGGAGTCACTTACAATCTAACTTATGATAGAATGGCCACACAAAATGACTTTTATGGCTTTTATCAAGACCCCAATGATGCTAATATGGTTTGTGAGATAGATTTTTATCTGCCTCATATTAATAATTCATGGGAACAAAGTCATGAAGCAACTTATGATCCAACTCGAGACCTTGATTGGTATGAAGAAGCTTGTGAAGAGGACTTTGAAGACCCAACTACAAATAATGTTGTATGGGATATGAATTCACACCTTCTTTTCAAAAAGTAGTACATAGAACACAATCAAGAATTAGCTGATGATCCAACTCACGACTGGGATGATATGGTTTATGAGGAAGACATGGATGCTTTTGCTTATGCAAGTAATCAAGTTTCATGATGTCCTTTTGCTATCCAATCATCGACTACCCCTAACTCTCCTTTAAATTAAACGAGCTATCAAGCTTCACAATATCCAAGGAATACCATTCCCATACCAAGACCTCATCTTTTGGCTTATATGAGCAATCAAGGTCCGCAATGCCCCTTCATCATTCTAGGACCTAGTCCTTTTGCTTGTGTGGGCAATCAATCCCCACAACGCCCTATCGTTACCATATCAGAACTGTCTTTTGACTCATGTGAGCAATTATGCTCCCTAATGCCCTACCATTATCCAACCATAAGCCACTCTTCCTCTAGTACCAATCCTAACCAAACCTCAACCGCTCCAATCATTCGAAGACCAAGTTATGTTCAAAATTGGTATTTTTTAACTCATTAGAAACCAAAGCCAAGAAAACCAACCAATCTAGGATGTTTTTGTTGAAACAACCATTTGTGATAAGTCAACTTATGATAAATTACCTGTTGATCTTATACCAATTGTTGAGGAATCTCACTCTAATGAGCTAGTCTTTGTTGAGTCCCTTCTTAATGATTATAACTACCTTTGGGCAAATCATTCCCTCGACCATATGCCTATTTTTCAATATCCTCTTATTGACAAGCTAGTCTCTAAAGATTTGTCTCTTGACCTTTTTACCATCCTAAAGGAGTCTCACTTTGATAAACTAGTCTTTGTGGAGCCCATCATGCCATTACAGGTTGTCACTTATCCAATACCAAATATTCAACAAGACATCATTATAACAAAGTACCCATTAGATGAAGAATTAGAGTTATAGGTTTTACTCTTAGGCTGACATCAGATTTAGCATCAAAATCAGAATATGAATCAACATCAGTCTCAACATTAGATTCAAAGTCCATTGAGTTAAAATTAGATTCAGAAGAAGAATATGTTCATGGTTGTTACAATATTGGTTATGCATGCTTCACAGATCAATTTGAATACATTTGTTATCCTTCTATGGTTTTTGAGGATGAGTACTTCAGCTTCAACATAAGTTATCCTAGTATATTCTACAAGAATTGTGCAGCCTCTCCCCATTTCATTACCATTCCATAGGCCATTACCATCAACCAAATGGCCATATCATTGGCATTCCATCTCCCACAAGTGTCGATTGGGACTGATAGAATCACACTTTGTTAAACTGCATCTATGGTGACATAGTGGTTGAAGAAGAGCAAGGACGCCAAGATAACATTCATGTAGCAGAAAAACACTCTTCTAGTGAAACCTTTTTAGAGGTGCTAGGGTACAATCCAAGTCAGAACTCAGCATCTTCTAGTGAAACTTTTTTGGAAGCAATAGAAGACAATCAAATTCAAAATTCAACATTCTTTAGTGAAACCCTATCAAAAGTGCTATAGGGCAATCAAGACTTCATTGGTGAAAACCTCATTGAGCCACCAATAGCTAAGCATAAAAGTTCTTCACTACTTGATGAAGACAAAATCAAATATCAAATCAAAATAGCTTCCAATCTACAGCCTAATCAGATGGTAGCTACTCTCAAGATCAAATAATAGAAAAATCTGGTGGTCTTCTTGAGAGAATAAGTCTTCAGCCCTACCATAATCAAAATTATGTTGAATCTGGTATTAACAACATTGCGTGTGACTGAAAGTCATGATCTTCATTTGTTTCCCCACCATTATACATTCCATAATCATCTACCATTGCATTTCACAATCAAACCTACCATCCATTATTTTTCCTATTTACCATCCATAGATGCACTTTCCTTTATAGAGGTTATAAGGATACCTTGTCTCAATGCTTGAAGGAATCAGAATCAATGACCAATGAAGATCACAATAGCATTCTCAACAAACAAATTTGTAAGCCATTCTTGACAGAGCAATTATTCTAACAAGGTGTGGGCTAGTAATTAACGTGATCAAGTATTTTGTTTGTATCATTTGTTGATTAGGACGTACATCTCTCCATCAGCAAGAACAATAGAATCAAAAACCACACCCAGGCCAAAAATAGGTACCATTTCATCTCACATTGCCATTGCCATTGCCATTATTGCATATCCATTTGCCATTGTTGTAGATCCCAACCATTCACCCCATCACTTGGGGGCAATCTTCTTACCATTTTATCCAATCTATCAAAAACCATCATTATCCTTAGCAAAACCACACCATCCTATCATTCCATTCATATCTAGACCAAAACTTATTTTTAGTCATCCTACCCAATCCTATTTTGATCTTGGATCATTTGGTTCTTCTCGCACTTTTTGTGAGGAGATTTCAATGAAGTTTCAATAATAAATCAAGTCTGTGTTTAAATGATAGTCTATGAAAGTAGTGTGACAGTTGATCTGGCAAGTTATCTTTCATCCTATCCAATTTGTTTATGTGAGCCTGATTATAACCGTCTATGGGCAAATCAGTGTTTCACTAGTCTTTCTACTAATTATAACCACCTATGAGAAAATTAGTATCATTGACCTATGCCATTATATCTTAGTTATAACCGCCTATGGGCAAACTAAGGACAACATTTGTTTATCATGCATTGTTGCATCACTTTGGCATCATTATTTTTATTTGACTACCGATTTGCTAGATTTGAGAACTTATTAAAACCTAGTTGGTTTTTTCTCACCTTGTGTGGATGCAATTACTATGACTTGAGGTCATTTTAGGGCTATGTGGGTCATGTTCAATTCATGTTGAGGTCACCTTAGTCCCCCTTTTCATATGATCTCACCATTTTGTGAGCAACTTAAGCCAAAAACTCTCATCGTTTTATGTGTAAGTATCTTGTAATTCTCTAACAAGTTAAGATACCCTTAAAATTTTAGAAACATTCAAATATTTTTATATAAAAAAATTCAAAAATATTTGTCCTATCTAAGCCTAGTCAGTTATCTTCGATCCACCTTACTGAGGCACAATCATTGTTAGGATGCTTTCTTTTGATTTTGTTTTTAGGATTTCTGTTTGTTTGTTTATTTCAAGTTGTTTGTTTATTTATTTGTTTGTTTCTTTGTTCACTTGCCTGTTTGTTTGCTTTCAGCATTGTTGTCTAGACTCAGTCTATGTGTTCATTGGGTGATTCCTTACACACGTTATTCTTAAGTCTATCCATATTCATACGTCAACATTGTCATCATGGTTTCTATCATTGGTGCATTAATTTCAAGTGTTTATTGGATATCGAGAGTCGGTACTTATGCATATTTTGGGATAATCTTTATGGTGTTCTATCATGAAGCTTACCATCACATGCTACATCAAAAATTAGCTTCAAGAAGGTCTACAATCAATGGAGCCACAAAATTTTCTCTTTGGCACCTTAGCAGATCCTCCCATCCCACCCTTAATCAAATTAACCCATTGGCCATTCTAGTTGTGTCATTGTTAATCAAGATGAGCATCTCCTCATTGGCAGGTACAATTAAATCATTCACACTGATCAATCTTATTCTTTTATTCATCTCTTTCATCACTTTGGATCTACTCATCTTTAATTTGTATTCCAAGTTATATCCTTGAGTTATGCTTGATAATCAACCTTAACTGGGGCACAATCAACTTTAGCCAATCGAGGTCCTCTTAATGATTATAACCGCCTATGGAAAAATCATTATTTTGACTTTTATTTTGATTATAACCACTTTTGGGCAAATCAACATCTTTTTTACGTCAATGCATGCAAGCATTTTTCTATTTGGGTTAATCTCAACCACAGATTAATTCCATCTTTCATCTTATTTCTTTTTAAGGGACCGCCCATCAATAAAATGTGATGGCCACTCCCTCGAGGGGGCATCATCATAGGCTTCCCAAAATCATTTGGAGCTTTGTTCTTCAGTCATCATCTTCTTCTTGGCATACAAACCATCTCTCATTATTTGAAAAGACATTACTTGCCTACGGTTTGTAACATCTTCCCAAATAGGGGCAAACTGTAGACACCTAAAACTGGCCATTAATAACTTCTAATCAGGGTTTTGGCTAATTTCCACTTAAAATGTACAATTTAGCCTAAAAATACTAAAACATGCTAAATGATGTGAAACTGACATATTCAACTGATGATTTTGGCTAGGATCACTAAATGGGGTAATGCAATTTATGAGCTAGTTAACTTTGATCAGATCATTTTGAGTCAAAATGCCAATTTTGCACCCACGTGCTCTGGACTGCGCTTTCCTATCAAATCTTCTACACAAGATGTGTGTCTTTGTTATTTGTTGTTGGTAACATCCTAAATGAGAATACGGTTCCAATGCATCTAACAGTGACTTTCAATTCCAATCCAGTCAAATTTAGGACCAATAATAAGGCATTCTGATCAATTTGAGTAATTTATGCACAAATTACTTAATCATGCTTAAGAGCTAATTAACCCAAATCAAGACATAATTAATAATTCTATGGAAACTTGTTGAAAACTTATTTTTGAAAATGAATATGAAATATTTACATCATCAGGTGCCCTCATTTCTTCGAAAGACATCCCTAGGTCATAAATGCCATAAATATCAAGATTCATACCCTCTATGCCTCATTAATGCCTTCTATGATGCCCTCCATGCCTCTTAATTGCCCCTTCTTCCAATGTCATGATGAGAATAACTATAAATTTAATTCTAAAAATTGAATTAATTCTCAATCACACATCTCAATCTTGAGATGGATGGTTGACGTTGATTCTGATCAAATCCAAAAATCTATAAATATGAGGCCTCACAACATTATTTCTAAGCTTAATTTGTGCAAAGTTATAATGCAAGATTAGTTCTAAAAGCTTTATGAAACTAATGTTATCATGTCAAGTTGATTCTAAGACAAGCCAAGCCACAAACCAAAGGTGCCAAGGAAAAGAGGAGATAGCCAAGCCTCCTTTGATGAAGACTTCATGAACACAAGCCGAGCAAGCCACCACTACAAAAGCATTTGGAGCATCCAAGGAAGGTGAAGGAATTCTTGTATTTGATTCCTTACTTTTTAGTTGTGTTTGTCATTTGTGTTTGTTAACTAAGCTCTCCCTAATGTCTAGGCCTAGAGATGTTATGCTATTAGCATGTTTATTTCATCTTGTTTTTATTTTGGAACTAACACCATACTAACCATTCTCTCTTGAGTCAAATTCTTAAATCACACATAAACCTTTTTGCTCAGTGTGATACAAAGAATGACATACATGCCTTGAGGGTTATGTTCATCAAATTTGAATACTTATTCAAATCTCAAAATGACCAAGACTTAGAATGTCAATTAAATAACCATGATCTTAAACCATGTACTTTGGCAATCAAGTTGTGGAATCAAATGAATAAGACTAAAAGCTATACAAACTAGAATGGAAACATCACTAAATCAACTTAAGCATGTTATTCTTCAAATGTCCATCATATCACAATAGCAAACAAGGATAAGCCGTGAATGTTCTATATTCTAAAAATAGTCTTTTTTAAATAAATGCATTGCTTTTTTTTAAATGAAGTGTTTTCCAAATGAAAGAATCATCTATATCACCATAATCTATTCTGATCCATTAATCAGATCATATCATCTATGAAAAGCCAAGAATCATTATAAATATGTCTAGACTAAAAGTGCACTTCTACTGAAACTACCTCAAAACTAAACTAAACTGAACATCAAAACAATTGAGCACATTCACAACTATATTTGCATTTTTTATTCATTAGTCCATACTTTTTGAAACCATTTAGAACATAAATATGAACTCATCAACTAATCATTATCATTTCATAATAAAAAATGCATCTAAAAATACTATCAATCAACAGGGTTCTCGATACAGTTTTAGATTTTATGATAGGGTCATCTTTATGGTAGCAAGTATTAAACTTTTGAAAAATTTAGGGGGTGTACAAAATAGGCATAACAGTTTCTCCCTTGGTAATGAAATCCAAGTAGGTAGGCCTTGGGTAGACAAATGTTTTAATGCATTTTGAAATTATATGACTTGGTATTGTGTGCAAGAAAGAGCAAAATAGTGTGACTAAACTGTATATTAAAAACCACCTAATTAGATTATGTGATCTACTCTAAGCATGCAAACAATTAAAAATAAAAATGTGAGCTAATTACTAACATATAGTTGTTAATTAATAATTTAAGCACGGTATAGGTCAGTTCAGATGATATTGTATGCAAACATTACATAACATAGTCGATAGGATCGCTACTGTACTGCAGAATCAAGAGTCCTTAATAGCTAAGTTGATCAGGTTGAACTAGTATTTCAAACAAAAAATAAGCTATAAAACTAGGTCAAGTAGGTCGACCTAGTTTGCTGTAGGATTACAATTTTGAAGATGTAAACTTGGAAAAATAGAACTATAAGAAAGAACTGAATTGAAAGAGAGTGAAAGAAAGGAATCTTGGTGGGTTAAAATATGTTGAGGAATGATATTTCTATTGAAGTGCCTTGAATGTTGCTTTCAAGTTCTATCAACTATGTTTAGTCTTGTGCAGAAGTCTTGGATGTTGCTTTCAAGTTCTACCAATAGTTCTACAATTCCCTATTTGTTGCAGCCTGTTAAAATGATTGAGTCAACCTAGTTGACCTTGTTTGTTATTTAGAAGTTGATTGTGATACTAAGTCAACCTACATGACTTAATTTGTTGTTTTGAAATTGAATAATAGACTAAGTCGACCTATTCGACATAGTCTATTGTCTGGGACTAAATAAGAATACTATGTCAACCTATTCGATCCAGTATCCTGTATCTGATGAAGACATACAAGGCTTAGATTCACATCGGCTTCACCATAATGTATGCAATGATAAATGCATCAGATCTATAAACCAATCCTAGCTCGAACAAGATAGATCCTACTTACACTTTCAATTAAGAATATATTAGATAATCAAGTACATAATCAATATGGATCTGTTAGACCCAATTAGGGGATCTCTTATCATAAATAATATCATTAGGGAGGGTTCCAAAGCCTCTAGTTAAGCAAAATCATGCAATAACCCTAACTAGGTCCTATGTTTTCATATTCACTATACTAATAACAAGTAAAACCAAAAAATCTAATCAAGTGCTCATTGAATTTTGTAGCAAAAAGTGGAGGGTAGTAAACAAATAAAAGTAAACATGCATAAGAGAATCCTAATTAAGCTATGTATAGGTAAAACCCTAATACATGGAGAGAAAGATTAATATTATTCAAAAGCCATTACTTATGCTACTTCTATCTACTAAAGAGAGGAGCAAAGTTAGATATACTTACCTGAAAGATGAACCCATCGAGACTCAATCTCCCGCTTGGCTAGAGGTGCTTTGCAAGAGGTTGTTGTGGTTTGTAAGGATCACTAAGAAAGGCCAAAGCATCCAAGACTTCTCCACAAGACTAGATTCTTCTCCAAATAGAAACCCTAAGCTAAGACTCCTCAAGTAGAATGGTGGAAGAGCAGATTGTAAAGAAACACAAATAAATAATAACTCTTGATGTCTCTCAAATAATGGTGAAATTGATGTGTTTATATAGGCAGATCTAACCCTAAACCCTTTCGAAAGTTTTGACTGACAAGGTCGACCTAGTCGACCTAGTATTGTTATTGACAAAAACTCATTAGGTCATGGACTAGGTCTGCCAAGAGCTGACCTAGACCTTAAATAAGTTTTGCTAATAAGAATACAAGGTCAAAATAGCTAACATAGTCATGTAAACTATCAAAAGAGGTTTT
This sequence comes from Torreya grandis, assembly GCA_037957365.1. NCBI lineage: Eukaryota > Viridiplantae > Streptophyta > Pinopsida > Cupressales > Taxaceae > Torreya > Torreya grandis. Next base: position 6,088,581 of record JARHVA010000004.1, read on the forward strand.
AGGTTAGAAAAAGGGCTAATAAAGGTGGTAAATGACTAGAGGAGTGTGCAAAATAGGAGTTAAAGCTTAGGAAAATGTTTTTAGGAGTTGGTTGGATTGATAGCAAGTGGCAATAAGGACAACAATCCTGTGATGCACTAGTGGTCTACCCACCCATTTTCTGGTGCACCCTTTAAGGCATGTACTCATAGTGATTGAGACTCGACGGATTCCTGTAAGATAGAAAGCATCAATAATTGATCAAGTTTGAAAATATTATGTGTATACAGAAAGCATCAATAGAGAAATTATTATAATGTCGAATTACTTAGAAATCAAACAGTAGGCAGAAGATCTTTCCCGAATCAAAATTGATGTTGTTGTAAAATATTGTTCCAACTACCCCACAAATCAAAATGCTAATAAAAAATATTTTTTTCATTCTAATGCAATATTTGGATGAGATTGGCCACAAAAAACTGGAAAGGTTTCATCCTTTGATCTGCGGATCCAAGGGTTTTCATCATTAAATCTATAGATGAGTTATGCCTGTTGTAGCCACCTATTTTAGGTCTGAAAATACTTGAAATGAGCATAGATTCCTCCTCTCAACTTTGAGAGCCTCTATTTATTCATTGACATGCTCTCAACCCTATGTGTGTAGCCTTAGTGTCAAATAAAATGAAATTTTTTATTTGATATGACTCTAATATCACTTAATAATCAAGTATCACATAACATGGCATTAGTGTAATAACATTAAAATACCTGAATAGTCAATAAACTTGACCTCTCATTAATAAATAAATCACAACTTGAGAACTAATTGCCATAAATATACGAGATAAAGCAATATGAACATCTGACTCACACTTGTATCCAATGATACATTGCATGACATGGTCCTATTCATTTAGCCCTCCAAAATCCCCTAAGAAATAGGAACAAATTTTCCCTAGAGCACTTATAACAGACACTTCCACTTTAAAATATCCAAAGGCATGAACAATGTCAATAGTAAAAAGTGTCGCTTGAGGTAGATCCCCCAGGTGGAGGCTAATGGTAAAGGTGCTGCCTCTAACTGACCTAAAATTTAGGAAATGCCTTTAAAATATAAGAAATTATCCAAAACTCATAAAAATACTAAGGACAAATGAACTTAACCAATCTTCTCCAATATATACTTCACTAGCAACCACCCCTCGCCCATCAAGAAGTATAGAAATGGACTCGTGAGTCTCACACATATTGACTTAGTAAAAAGGGGACATTACACTAATTGAAGAAGGAAAAGATGGAACTGTGTCCATTTATGTAGACAAGCTCAAAGGTTCATGCTTTGTTCTACTTTCAATATTCAATCAACTCTTGAGTTGTGAAAGTGGTTTAGACATGAAACATTGACTTTACAATTGCTTGTAGAACATGCATATTCTATACAATCCCTTAAATCATTGATGAAAAGAGGTATTCGGGTATGAGCATCACTCTAATAACTTGAAAGGTTTTCGAATCAAGACTATACACAAGGATAATATTAGAAAAATGAAATGATTTATGATACAATGAGGATTATGCTACTTACTTATACCCTTTTTCATTTCAATATCAAAAAAAGAAATAATTAATAATTTCTAGCCTAATGTAATAAATTTTCTGGTTTCTATCAAAAAAGAAATAATTAATAATTTCTAGCCTAATGTAATAAATTTTCTGGTTTCTATTAAATTTTTTATTGTCTCGAAAGAAATGGGTTACTAATTTAGAGCACATTTATGAAATAATTTAGTTTCATAGCAAACATCCACCAAAACAATCTCCTCTACATAGTCCACGTAATGGAAATTATTGGTTGCTTCAAAGCTGTAGCACGCAAGAGTCTGAAATACCGGTCTTTAGCAGTTATGTGATGTTTATGGAGAATAATGGCATCATTTCAGTATCCAAGGGAAGGCTTTGTAAATGTAAGTTCAATATTAAGCTGTTATGCACACAAAGTTTATGTATCTTTATTGTTGTATTTTATATGTTCTCTATGAGAATGCTGGAAACTTAGTTCTTTATTATTGAGGAGAAACTTATTTCTTTCATGTTTATCAATGTTAATGCATGTATATTCTGTTTCCAAGGTCTGCAAGACAGGAATACTGTTTGTGTAGATAATAGAATGTGATGTCACCACAGTTTTAGAAGTTCATTTAAGAGGACCTATATCAAAGTGCATATATTCGCAGAGGGAATGGTTATGTTGCTCATTTTGAAAGTGCTCAAGTTGTTCTGCCTTTTTCCCTTACTTTTTCAGCTGCATTTAATTTTTTTTAAGGCTTGCATTTGAAGAAGTTGTTTGGGAAACAAATTTCAATTTTATTTTGACTTTAATTTGTTTGATCATTTTCCTTTACTTTTTCAATTGCATTCAACTTTTTTCTTGGCTTGCATTTGAAGTAGTTGTTTGGCAAACAGATTTGAATTCTCTTAAAATGATCTTATTTCCACAGTCCATAAAGTATTGATAAAGATTTCAAATCTAGTTTAACCTTCGCAGGTACAAGATGCATTCCAATCTGTTGGACCCTTATATAACTATATTTATACAATATAAAGTTATATTATTTTAAATAAAAATTTACACTGAATTCATAACATTGTGTGTGAAGAATCTCACTTAATTTGTCTCCAACATGCAACTTGTCATCCCTTTCATGTGAGAGCTCGTATGTAATATCTCCTTCATGCCAAAGTTCGCATGTGGCATGCCATCTCCCCTATGTAAGAGAACTCTCCTTCATGCGAGAATTTATATGAGACATGTCACTACCTACCTGTAAGGGAACTTTTATGTATACAAAGGGTATAAAAAAATCAATTGATTCTTAACCCACAACCTTTGCTTACAAGTTGACTTACATACTCAGTCCCCTACACTTGCATATATAAAATGTAAATATAAGAGTCAACATCTGAATGTGCTAAGCTCTTCCTTTAAAGAATCCCACCCACTGTTAACATTTTTCATTACTTTTATGTTTTTTTCAATATTTTTTTAATGATATTTCAAACAACTATTGAGAAAAAAAATGTATAATACAATCAACCCATGGCCGGTCAAAGGTACACGAGAAGATATTTTGAGATTTAAAGCCAATCTTATCCAAAGTTTATTTATAGCTCCGACTTTGCCTCCACGGCTTTGCTGCAACTGTTTTTGATCTGTCTAGGTAGCCTCTATAAGTCGTCCGTTGACAAACCATTTGCAAGCAATAAATATGCGTAAATTATGGCAGCCAATGGGCTTCTTAATTAGTAATCAAAGGCTACTGAACTCTTTTGACTTTTTATATGTAAGTTTTATGATTTTCCTGCTCGGCTTGGATTCACGCTAATTTGGTAAAAAGAAAATAAACATTGATCAGATGATTCAGAATTTGATTGGATTATGGGTTTTCAATTCTTTTAGCACGAAGTCATTTATGCACGTTTTTGTGCTTTTGAATCGAGGTCATTCATCTCGTGGTCTAGAGAGTATTGTAGTGATACAGGAGTATTGTCGATTGTATCACTGGACAGAAATGAGGGAATCCTGTTGCATGATTGATAATATGAAAATAGACTGGAATTATGTTAGGAACACTGCGTAAACGTTGTGCCTACAATTGATAGCACTGAATAGACTGAAATTTTGTGTTAATTATACACAACGAAGGTCCGTGTGGGAATCTCGCTCACCTGTGTTTATGCATTTCTATTACTATTAGGTTTATCGTAGGTGGCATTTGGTCAAACTTGTCGGTGTTGCAGTCATCCATGAAAGTTTTAATTCAAGTGCATAAATAACCTCTCCCTTTGGTTGAATGCCTGAAGGCGCTCTCAGCATACATAACACAAGTGATGCTTCAAAATAGACTAGAACTATATGATGAAGTTCTGTGCAAGAGTCTCCCTCAATTGGGTTTATACCTTGTTATTTCTTTTAGGTTTATTGGAAGTTATTTGTGGTCAGAATTGTGGGTGTTCCAGTGAGGTTTGTTGTAGTCAGTATGGATATTGTGGAAACAGCGCAGAGTACTGTGGGGCAGGTTGCAGGGAAGGTCCATGCACTGCTAAGAATTCCAATACCTCCTCGGGGGGATTTAACGCTCTTAACGAGACCAAAACCAAGGATCTATTCAACAACATTCTGTCTGGGGTCCCAGAAAAGTGTGAAGGAAAGGATTTTTATAAATATGATTTGTTTATAGCTGCAGCAAATGCCTTTCCTGCTTTTGGAAGGACAGGATCAATACAAATTGCCAGGCGAGAAGTGGCAGCGTTTTTATCTAATGTTAATTTCCAGACAGGTGATCAAATTAACAATTTCTTTTTAACTGTTTTTTGTGTTGGGTAAACATCCTTTGATTGGACTTGAGGCACTTTACAAACTAGGTTGGATAGCTTTTAGTTTTGCTCCATCTTAAACAGTGAATTGACTCTCAACTCTTGACTGCAGCCTTCTGTTATATCAACGCAATCGGTTCAAATGATTCAAGTATGATAGACTGTGATGAGACAAATACCCTCTATCCCTGCGCTAAGGGACGGAGTTATCATGGGCGTGGTCCTTTTCAATTAAGCTGGTGAGCTTTCTTGCTCTCGCAGTCCATTGATCTATTTTTGCCATTTGCCAATATTATCCTAAATCGTTTTTTTTTCCTTTGTGCTTCTGTCACTTGTAATTTCCATTGCCATCCACTTTGCATTTTAGTATCAAATTTCAATCTGGCTCTATTAGTATTTGTGTTTTAGTATATCTAAACAATATAGATTGGAAGAGGACATCCTGTAGCGTAGTGATGGAGATTTTCTCTAAACCAAGCATAGAAAACACTCAGATTGAGGAAAAACTATACATTTTGAACTTATAATCTCATGTTTAACGGAAACCAACAGTCTGGTAGCCAGTGGTAAGACAGATACATTGAGTTTAACATATGAACACTTCAAACATCCATGGTCAAATATGGAAACTGAGCAGGTAAAAACTCTGATAAAAAAAATTCACTAGATTTATAGGCTGTAAGTTTATGAATGCTCTCCTTGATTATTGATTGGCATATGCCATAAACCTTCAAAATATTTACAACCATAAATTCTTTTACGCATTTGATTCCAGAAATATCCAATTCATTTTCAAGTTTTACCCATGATCCAAAGTTATGGCTTATCAACAGAACCGCCACATTTTTTCCAAGCCAAGTTAAAAACATTAAAATTATTAACCATTGTTAAGTTGAATGTGTTGACCATTTTTTCGTCCTACAGGCCAAAATCGGTCTCCTTCCTTCCCTACTATCTTGAGCAGTCAGTTTTTTATGTATCCACCCTTCTGCAAATTGTGTTTTCTCCCTTTTGTAATAACCCTGTCTCTATAAAGAATCAAAGGACTTGAGTCTTGTCGACGTCTCAGGTTGATCCATAGGCTTATCCTGTTTCGGGCAGTCGGTTTGCACAAGCCATTTGGCAAGGGAATGGCCCGGTTCAAAGAATGAAAGTCTTTTACAAAGTTCTAAAGACAAAGTGCCCTTGCGAAGGGCAGTCAAGAAGCAAACTGGACCGTTCCAGCAGGCTGCGGACGGCAATTATGGGCCCAAAAGTACCCTTGCGGAGGGCAGAGAGCACCTTCGGAAAAATAATTAAAGAAGAAGGCCAAAAGGTAAGTTTTTCTATGGAGGAAGTCCAAGACAAAAGGATAAAGATTTCCTTCAGACTTTCTATCCGACAGGAAATCCAACGGAAAAGACAAGGAAGAATCAAATGATGAATTCCTTCGGACAAAATCCCTGAAGGAATTCCTTCGGACATTTTGTCCGAAGAAACTCACAAGGAAAAAACACAAGGCATAATTCTTTCAGACAAAAGCCCGAAGGAATTCCTTTGGACTTTTGTCTGGAGGAATTTCCCAAAGAAAAGGACCGAAAGGAAAGGGCCGGAACTTTGAAGAATGATTTCCTTCGGACGAATTCCTTCGGACATTTTGTCCGAAGGAATTAAGAAGACAAGAGAGCCCGAAGGAACCTGAAGGGTAAGTGCCCTTAAGGGGGACTCTCGGCTGCCAAAAAAGAGACACCTTTCTTTTGGGAAGGTTCAAATTGCAAAAGGCCGAAGAAATTGCCAAAGGGGTGATGGGCCAAAGACGTCAAAATTAGTGTAGCGAATTAGACATTGGCAGTTCAAATGTCTGGTGACGGGCGCGCACACGTCAAATTCAAGGCAGCAAACTAGTCATTGGCTTTCAAATGGCGATGGGCCTGCAGACGTCAAATTTACGATGGTGAAATAGCCATTTGGTTTTTTACATAGTGACAGGCCCACAGGCGTCAATTTTGACAGGATGCGTCGGTTGTTGAGGAGAAGCCAAAGGACTAATGCCTTCAGACAAGTGGCCGAAAGAGCTCAAATCGCTGAGAAAGGAGCCCGAAAAAGACGAGAAGAATACCCCGAGAGCTCAAAATTGCCAGAAAGAGACAAGAAATAGCAAGGAAAGAGGGAACAAAATAGAGAATCCAGAACATGGCCATGCACACATACGACAACATTTGGAATGTTCCAAAAGATGCACCCAGTCAAGCGCAAAAAAGAATAGATCAGCCTAGGTGGCAAAAGAGGGCGTCAGTAGCAAACAGTCGCATAAGTCTTAAAGAGAGGCAGCCTTGTCATTAAAACAATCAAGCGACCCATGCTTCTACAGTAGCGTTTAATACGTTTTAAGCACTAAAGTCAAGCCTTGCGATATCTACAACATGGTTCTGTCAGGCTGTTTCTAGAAGGATGATATCAGCGTGAGCAATTTCCTCTTCCCTAGGCATTCAACGCAGCATGCACTGCTTGTTCTGGAAGACGCCAGAAGTCTTTCTCTTTATGCTATATATATTGTAACCTCTCAAGAGAAGAGATCTCTCAGCTTGTATGGTGAAGCCCTATAGGATTTTACCTTGAATCAAGACATAGCATTTTTACTTCCATTTGAGTTTGCACTTTTGCATATGTCTATGGTTTTGTCTTGTGTTAAGTCATTTTCTTTCATGTTTTCACAGAATGATTCCAGCATGTCTAGTGTATTGTGAGTTCTTCTTTTGCAGGTCAGCAAGAAGTGTCTACAGTAGAGTATAGGTGCATGTGAACAGGCTGCCATAATGTGTCCTAGAACACCTCTGATAGTGCTTCCTCCTTACATCTCCAGAGGACCTCTTATTGAACATTGATGCAGAAGAGTTTCTCATGTCAAATGAAGTGTATATCAGCTTGTTCTTGGTGTAAAGTGTATGCCAAAGCTAAGTAGACCAACCATTTTGGTGCATCACTGCTTTAGTTTAGGTTCTATTTTCAGTATTTTCTCTCTTTTCACCTCCCCCATTGTTAGCAGTAGTAGTAAAAGACCTCAGAGATGCATCAAAGGGAGTTAGCCCTTATCTAGAGATTCTCCCCTTAGTTTTGCCAGACCCACAGCAAGAGGGGAGTCTCCATTGTGCCGCATGGAAGAGAGAAGCCCAGCCTTCTTTCAAGGGTGCAATACACAGCGTCAACAATTTTTGGCATACCTGGTGGGACTGTTTGTCCAAGGAGTTCAAGGATTTTTGGTGTGTTCTTCAACCATTCAGCCTTTGGAGGCATTTCGACCAACACTAATGGCGACTCCAAGTTGAATCAATTGGTTAAGCAGTCCTGGTGCCATCAAGAAATCACATTTTTTTATATGTATAATCCCATTGCTCACCAGCATGGGCCTTGTTTTCCTTCATATAACTTTGATCAAGCTCAAGTTGTTCGTGGCATCACCTCAAGCAGCTCTCTTGGTTGCCCTTCACCTAGTGTAAAGGAAGTAACTCTGGAATTTGAGAAGCAAGTGATGGAAATAAACAGATTGGAGGAGCAGAATAGATATCAGCTAGAGCTTATGTACAAAGAGGAGTGCTTGTTGAGGCAAGCTCAGGGCTTGCAATCTATCAAGGAGGAAGTAGCAAAATGGAAGAGTCCATTCATTCAAGGCAGTCAACCTTGTGTGCCTTCTCCCATTCCAAAGCAGCGCCCTCCTATTCTAAAGAAAGCCCCCTCTTGTGCACCAAATCCTTTCTACCAGATAGCACTTGCTCACTCTAGCTCATCTGATGCATAAATCACTCCTGCTCTTAATCCCTTGCACCTAGCTTTTCAACACCGAAGGGCATTAGAGCAGCTTCCCATGGAAATGAACTTTCTCAATTCCTTAGATTGTGAATCCTCCTTTGATGGGAATCACCTTATGTCTTCTGGAAAGCAACACATCTCTCTTAAAGCAGCTCCTCATGTGCATGAGCAGGCCCTTCCCAATCTCTCTCAACCTCCTCAAGTCTCTCAACATGATGTCAAGATTCCAAGTGGGAGGAGGGAATACCATGAACCAGCTCAAGGCCTTGGAAATGGTGAAGCTGCTCTTGCTCATGGTGATCCTCATGATCTCCAAGAAAGGCTCTTCCAAAAGAATATAGCCAGACAAATTGCAGAGTTGGAGTCCAGAATGAGATTCCTCAGCCAAGGTGTGATGGACAGTTTAGACCAAACAGCAGATTCCATGTCTGATCACACCCCATCTACACTCCTTCAAGACAGCGATTAGGCCACATCTGATATAGATGAAGTGCTGGCCAAATGGAAGGAAGAGAATCATTTGATTCTAGCTCGAGGATTGCCTCTTCCACATGAGTTTGTCCACTAACCCTCCACTCCATTCTTTCTCAAGGAAGAACATGTTTTGAATGAGGCAAGTGAAGAAGAGAGGATCTGATTTGCAACTGCCCAGGAGGCTATCATGAGCGACAATGAGGATGAGATCATCATGGATGCTCCCTTTGAAGACAACAATGGAGAAGACATAGGTCATGCATACATGTGGGTGTTCCAGCAATATGAAGAAAAAGTTGACAAACTTTATTTGTCAACAATGGATGATGAGGAATGTAAGCATGGTAAGCTCTCCCCTCCCTTGTTTGATGAACTCCCTTGTTGCTTTGATGAAGAGAATGACCATGCTATGGAACCCGAGTTGGAGGAGGATCAGGAGGATGTCTTTGAACAATTAGAGACTCTGGTTTTTTAGCAAGAATGTGATGTCCTGTGGGATGAGCAAGCGGTTTGTGATCTCATTTCAGACATCACAACAGTCACCCAAGCAGAAGATAAGTTTAACAGTCTCTTCAATGAGACGGAAGGGAACGAATCAATCCATGATGCATGTCAAAGGGGCTATGAGCTAAATGAGGCTTATGATGATAAGCTAGCAGCCATTGATTTCTTGATGAGATACACCAGCATGAAGGGCCAGCATGAGGCAAGCTTCCAAGAGCAAGATGAATACATATATGTTGGAAGCATGTTTGACCCTGATTCATTTGGATACAAGCCAATCAAGGTGGCAGACAAGAAGAGCAAGTCACCAAGTCTCCTTTCCATCCAGATATTTGTCTGGCACCATAAGTTTTCTTGCCATGAAGGAGACTTAACAAGTTTTTCCTTTGATCCAGGAGGGAGGCAAATATACCTGGTTAGCTGTACATAGTAGTTTGCTTTCAATTTTTCTTTCCCTGTTTTTCTTAAGTATTGTTTGCTCAGGGGTAGTGTTTTTTAGCCTTTGTTGTGTGTGTTTTCTTTTGTGTTTGAGGTAAAAGCTTTGTTGGTCCATAGGTCTTTAGAACGTTGTTGCTAACTTTTCCAAGCTGCATCTTGACTCCATGCCCAATGGACTTTGAGGCTACCAGTCTTTCTAGCATAGCAGACATGCTTCCCCTGGGAATCGCCAAATTTGTTGACCATTTTTTTTTCCTGCAGGCCAAAATCGGTCTCCTTCCTTCCCTACTATCTTGCGCAGTCAGTCTTTTATGTATCCACCCTTCTGCAAATTGTGTTTTCTCCTTTTTTTAATAAGCCTATCTCTATAAAGAATCAAATGACTTGAGTCTTGTAGACGTCTCGGGTTGATCCATAGGCTTATCCTATTTCAGGCAGTCAATTTGCACAAGCCATTTGGCAAGGAAATGGCCCAATTCAAAGAATGAAAGTCTTTTACAAAGTTCTAAAGACAAAGTACCCTTGCGGAGCGCAGTCAAGAAGCAAACTGGACCGTTCCATCAGGCTGTGGAGGGCAATTATGGGCCCAAAAGTACCCTTGCGAAGGGCAGAGAGCACCTTCGGGAAAATAATTAAAGAAGAAGGCCGAAAGGTAAGTTTTTCTGCAGAGGAAGACCAAGACAAAAGGATAATGATTTCCTTCGGACGTCCGAAGGAAATCCAACGGAAAAGACAAGGAAGAATCAAAGGATGAATTCCTTCAGACACAATGCCTGAAAGAATTCCTTCGGACTTTTTGTCCGAAGAAATTCACAAGGAAAAAACACAAGGCAGAATTCTTTCGGACAAAAGCCCAAAGGAATTCCTTTAGACTTTTGTCTGGAGGAATTTCCCAAAGAAAAGGACCGAAAGGAAAGGGCCGGGACTTTGAAGAAAGATTTCCTTCAGACAAAATGTCCAAAGGAATTAAGAAGACAAGGGAACCCGAAGGGTAAGTGCCCTTGCGGGGGACTCTCGACTGCCAAAAAAGGGACACCTTCCTTTCAGGAAGGTTCAAATTGCGAAAGGCCGAAGAAATTGCCAAAGGGGTGACGGGCGAAGACATCAAAATTAGCGTAGCGAACTAGCCGTTAGCAGTTCAAACGTCTGGTGACGGGCGCGCACACGTCAAATTCAAGGCAACAAACTAGCCATTGGCTTTCAAATTATGACGGGCCTGCGGACATCAAATTTATGGTGGTGAAATAGCCGTTTGGTTTTTTACATAGTGACGGACCCACAGACGTCATTTTTGACAGGGTGCGTCAGTCGTTGAGGAGAAACCAAAGGACTAATGCCTTCAGACAAGCAGCCGAAAGAGCTCAAATCGCTGAGAAAGGAGCCCGAAAAAGACGAGAAGAATAGCCCGAGAGCTCAAAATTGCCAGAAAGAGACAAGAAATAGCAAGGAAAGAGGGAACAAAACAGAGAATCCAGAACACGGCCATGCACACATACGACAACATTTGGAATGTTCCAAAAGATACACCCAATCAAGCGTGCAAAAGAATAGATCAGCCCAGGTGGCAAAAGAGGGCGTCGGCAGCAGACAGTCGCATAAGTCTTAAAGAGGGGCGGCCTTGTCATTAAAACAATCAAGCGACCCATGCTTCTGTAGTAGCGTTTAATACGTTTTAAGCACTAAAGTCAAGCCCTGCGATATCTACAGCATGGTTCATGTCAAGGCATTTCTAGAAGGATGATATCAGCATGAGCAATTTTCTCTTCCCTAGGCATTCAATGCAGCATGGGCTGCTTGTTCTGGAAGGTGCCAAAAGTCTTTCTCTTTATGCTATATATATTGTAACCTCTCAAGAGAAGAAGAGATCTCTCAGCGTGTATGACAAAGCCCTGCAGGATTTTACCTTGAATCAAGATAGCATTTTTACCTCCATTTGAGTTTGCACTTTTGCATATGTCTATGGTTTTGTCTTGTGTTAAGTCATTTTCTTTCATGCTTTCACAGAATGATTCCAGCATGTCTAGTGTATTATGAGTTCTTTTTTTTGCAGGTCAGCAAGAAGTGTCCACATCAAAGTATAGGTGCATGTGAACAAGCTGCCATAGTGTGTCCTAGAACACCTCTGATAGTGCTTCCTCCTTACATCTCCAGAGGACCCCTTATTGAACACTAATGCAGAAGAGTTTCTCATGTCAAATGAAGTGTATATCAGCTTGTTTTTGGTGTAAAGTGTATGCTAAAGCTAAGTAGACCAACCATTTTGGTGCATCACTGCTTTAAATTAGTTTCTATTTTCAGTATTCTCTCTCTCTTTTCACCCCCTCCATTGTTAGCAGTAGTAGTAAAAGACCTCAGAGATGCATCAAAGGAAGCTAGCCCTTATCTGGATATTCTCCCCTCAGTTTTGCCAGACCTACAGCAAGAGGGGAGTCTCTATTGTGCCATGTGGAAGAGAGAAGCCCAGCCTTCTTCCAAGGGTGCAATCCACAGCGTCAACAGAATGCATGCAGAATCCAGACATGTAACTTGCAGAGACAGTTTTGTCCATACATAAATTTTGCCTTTTTTTAAATCAATACCAATTTGTTGTATTAGAAGGTCTATAAATTGCGAGAATTCTTTTAGAAAGAAGTTTCGGACCACCCTTCATGGTCCATCTTCAGGATTGAATGGACTATGAAGGGTGGTCTGAAACGTCAATTTTTTAAAACTTTGCTCTCAATTCTTCAGAAAGCTCTTGTTTATGACATTATGGATTGTGGAAACTTGAAGTCTTTGCAGGTCTATAAATATCTATTTCTTATTTTCTTTGGAAACACTCAAAAGATCTGAACCCACAGTTATCCTTACTATTACAATGTACAATTCTCCATAGAGAGTGTCATTCAATGAACTTAGGTTCATCACCATGAAAACTGTTTGTATGATTGTGCAGAAACATCCACATAAACACATTTTAGATTTATGGAGAACATATGTTCTCATTTATATTGGGTAGAACTTGAATTTCTTAATTGTTCAATAGAACTTGAATCATTATGCTTTTAAATGTAAATTTACTCCAAAAGATCAAACCTGTTTTCAGTGAGGCACTTACTGTCGATTTATATTAGCCTTGCTTAAGTGGAGGTTTAAACTTGCCAACACACCACTGTAGAAATTGAATTACACGCTAAAATAATTGCAGAAGAGACTGAAAGGTTCATACTCTTGGTTCACGAGAATTATTGCTTACTTGTCCGTTTACAGGAATTACAACTATGGACCTGCAGGCGATTACCTTAAATTGGACTTACTGAACCAACCAGACCTTGTGTCCACCAACGCCACAATCTCCTTTGAGACCTCCCTCTGGTACTGGATGATCAATTCTGACTCTCACACTGACATTGTTTCTGGACGAGGCTTCATAGAGGTTGTAAAAGATCTAGACAATACAGCATGCAATCGCCCTGAAGATGTTGCAAACAGGGTCAATTCCTACAAGACATACTGTCAGCAACTTGGAGTAGACCCTGGAACAGACCTAACATGTGACACAACATCATCAACATCTACTAAAGGAAGAAGAAAATCCAAGAAAGTAATGCCCATATTGCTAGGAAGCATAGGGGGAGCAGCTCTCCTATGTTTCCTGTGCTTATTCTTCTACAGATTGCACATTAGACGGCAACGAAGACATAAACCAGGTACAGGCATAGGTATGCATTTGAAAAATCATCAGATCATTATTTAGCTGTATTTCCCATTTATGCCAGCTCTAACATTTCGAAAGTGAAAATTTAGGTGCTGGCCGAATAGAATCTGCAATTATTAACTTCAATTACAATTATGAAGTTCTTCAAGAAGCAACTAAAGGCTTCTGTGATGAAAACAAAATTGGGAAAGGAGGATTTGGTGAAGTTTACAAGGTAAAAGTTTTAGTGGCTGACACGTATCTCTGGAGCACATTTTTCCCATCATTTTCTTAGAATGTTCTACATGGTGTCACACTTATGTGAACCATAGGAGGAGTTAAAATTAAACTGAGGCATTTCGAAGATGTTTTACTGAATGAATCGTGCAATTCCTTGCAGGGGATACTTGCAGATGGCAAAGAGATTGCTGTTAAGAAGCTCTTTGTAACACAATCAACACATGGTATGGAAGAATTCCTTACAGAGATTAAGATTGTTAGCGGCTTTCTTCACAGAAACCTCGTTCGTTTGCTTGGATGTTGCAGCAAGGGGCAGGAGCGATTTCTAGTTTATGAATTTATGCCAAACAGGAGTCTTGACAAGCATTTGTTTGGTAAGTAGTTGGCTTATGCGATAAGAAATTTGAATTCTAAGTCTTATATTACATAACTCTCATTCCATGGTGACTACAACTCTGTAAATAAACAGGGGAGAGCGGAATTTGTCTCAAATGGGCAGAACGTTTCGAAATAGTAACAGGCACAGCTCGGGGTCTTACATATTTGCATGAACATTCTCATGCTCCCATTGTACACAGAGACATTAAAACTCCCAACATCCTTCTGGATGAAAGCCTGCATCCTAAAATAGCAGATTTTGGACTAGCAAAACTTTTCCCAGAAAATGAAACACATCTTACTACCAGGGTGGGCGGAACTATGTAAGCAATTTCCTTAGCTCATCGACCTTTTCTTTGATATCTCATGGTCTTTGGAGATATTTTGAGCGCTCATCCTGTGTGTTCTAAACTATTGTAAACATCAATATAATTTCTCTTACTTATTGGCAAGAGTTAGCTTTGGAACATTTTAGCATTACAAAAACTAGCAAACTTACATTACTTTGTTAACAACAGTGGATATACCGCTCCAGAATACGCTGTACATGGCCAATTAACTCAAAAAGCAGATGTTTATAGTTATGGAGTAGTTGTTCTCGAGATTGTAAGTGGTAAGAAGTGCAGCAATACTGGACTCCCACCGCCCTTGGAGCTTCTTTTGCAATGGGTATGTATGTTTCTTAAAATTTAACCTTTTAAATTGGCTTGCTGGAATATATGAAATGAGTGACAAATTTTACTAACCTAGTTGGACACTGTAGAATCTGTTGGAGGACAAGTTACATCGTTGTATAATGATTTATGGAATTTAGAATAGGAAGAGCTTAAACAGTTATTGTTGACTATCAGAATGTACTGGGCTGTTTACAACTTTTGAGTGGTGTGTGAAAGTAAACAATGACTACATTAAGCAGAATGCATGGGCTGTTTACATGAAATTAGAATAGGTAGATAACACTGAAAAAAGAAAGAATGAAATTACATTAATCTCCACAAATGATCAAAATAAGTCAATAGAAACTGTAAAAGAACAGCTAGTTTGTAATAGAAACGAAGGCCTATCAGCACCAATGAACTATAAAAGAAAAATAGAAAACATTTCACCCACAAGATGGGAGATTGTACCAAAATAGCTAGTTAAAAGAGTTCAACTACCTGTTCAGTGAGACTATCAAACTGAAGAATGTTTCTGAAACAGAGTCAAAGAATGTCAGCTAGAGAATGGCTTGGGCTAAGGGGAGTCCGTGACGTTATACTTAGGGTTTGATGTTGCTTAATGCATTCCTCCTACTACCCAAAGCTCTAGACCCACAGGCGGAGTTGATAAAAACGGTTAATCAGCAAATTGAATTACATATATATATTTTTGTCCTGCCATAGATCTTCGGACGAAGGTAACAACTTTCACATTAAGTGTTTTATATGGTGGACCACAAACATGTTAAAAAAATGTTGCATTTAAAAATACAGTAAGTATGAGAAAAAACAGTATATTACATCTATAAAAATACTCTGATTTTGTAAAAACTAAAATAATTTATAAATTCAGAGCTACCTGGAAAAAAATGGAGTTTGATCTATTGTTGTTTGGTGCAGGCATGGAGTTCACACGAAATAAATGAAAGCCTGCGTATTGTTGATCCAAAACTGGAGTTAGATGCAATGTCTAATGAAGAACAAAGGCAGATATCAAGAGTTATACACATTGCTCTTCTTTGCACTCAAGGCTCTCCTACTCAGAGGCCATCCATGTCTAGTGTTTTGTCTCTGTTAACAGGCGATACGGAAATTTTATATGTTCCCAGTCCACCTGCTTTATTAGGTTTCCAAACAGACTTAACTCCTATGCCTCGTCCAGTAATTTCTGGAACTCCATCCTCGACCTCGCACGGATCCATTAGTGTATCTCTCTTTCCACGCTAGGAGTTACAGGGAAGAACTCTTACAATGGGAAGGGATTTTATTTAGAATTTTAGCATGTAAATGTGGAAGGTTTTTTCTTCTCTAAATGTTGAGATTTATACTGGGCTGCTGCATTTGAGCTTTAGACTTGCATCCCTTTTGTACTACTGTATGGGATACCTGTGGTGGAGTATGATATGAGAACGTTCGTATCTGAATAACTAAGGTTTTTCTTTCTCTTACGTTTATTTGTTAATGGGTAATTTGTTGGTTTATATCTAGAATGAGAAAATGGAATGGTCTCAAAAAGACTATTTTTTTTTTTAATTGAAAAGTGTATTTCTATTAATTTAAAATAAAATTTATAGTACAACATTAATCATACAAAAGAAAGGTGGAAAAGTCACACTTCGGAAGCCAAACTAAGTTAAGAGAGCCTTGTGAGAAATCAAATTAAAAAAAGGCCACAACCCAACCGATAACCACAGTTAAACTAACTCAAGTGCACATCAATCAAAAAATAATAATAAAATAGCACAAACAACAAAGAAATAACTAACAACTGCGAACATGGTAGTCGACGGAGGAGGCACAGGTGGAATGCCCTGAGGCTTCCCTCTCTAGCCATCCTAGGCTAGGGGATCTTCATCCACTGGGAGGGGATCCCAACCATCAGCGTGCTGGTTAGTTTTAGAATCATGGTACACCTAAGAATCCTAGTGGGGAGGAGAGATGGCTAACCCCAGTGGCTAGAACTTGTCTTATGGAGGAGGTCTCCGCCCCCCCAACCACCATTGTCTCTACCTCTGTCAAATCATCTCGGAGGAGATGGCCAGTGAGAGCAAGGAGAGGAGCTCCTCCAACTTTGAGACCTCCAGTTGTGAGAGCGGTGGTGCCTCCCCCTGTGCCCACGACCACCAAGAGGAGAGTAATGAGACGACGGATTAACTGGATCGTCGCTGACCACACAAGGTGCATTCCCCTAAGGGCCCGGGAGGCGCTGCAAATGATGAAGCTCAAATCAGACCTTGTCCATTTGATTATGAATCTGAAGGGTAACATTATTAATTACATCAACTTTATTAGTTACAATTTTTTTTCCATAATCTCATTATTAAAACAAGCTTAATTTCTAGATTTCTAAATCTGAAACAAATTATCAGTACAAAAAATCTGCCATAATCTTTTATATCTAGTAGGTAATAGGGTGGAGTCCCATAGGGGAACCATTTTCCAAGTGAACATTTCAAACCTGAAAGGTTTCAAAAGGGTATGAATCCATCTCCATGCTAACTAGGCATGAGGGCAAAACCAAAAGAGATGTTTGATAGTTTTTGGGCGATGACATACCGGGCAAGTGGGATTTAGCACCCCATGTGTTTGAGCCTATTCCACATGGGCAGATCCTAGTATAGAATACACCAAAGGAAGTGGGATTTTTTAGCCTCAATATAAGTCACCTAAATGTTATCAAATCTTGGGGTCCAAACCCGATGGAGGGATTGGAGAGACCATCAGTGGTTAAGGGCATCAGTCTCAATATGTTGAGGAACCAACAAATTATAACCCAACCGAGGAGAGTATCGATGAAATGGCATTGATGTAGGCCAAGACTAATCCTTCCATCGTGGTGTGAGAGAGGAAACTCCAATCTTGTGCAAGTATTCATCAAGTATGAAACTCTAATTCAAAATAGATTTTGCATTTTCTTTATTAAGATGGAACTTGGACTTTAGCATAGGCTAAGGAAACCAGTTCCTAGAGTTCTTACAAAATAAATCACCAACCATTAGGATAGCTTTCTTAAATAGCCTCAAGCTTTTGATCCAAGGGACCATGGCAAAGGGGACATTGTGTAATTTTCGCTGGGGAGACCACCATAATGACTGGAAGTTTAGAGAAATATCGCTTTTAAACCCATCCCCCACCTAAATGAGGTGGGGTTTGAGTTTTTCCCAAGGCTTCCAAATACTTTACATGACAAATGTGCCAACTAATTTTACCGACACCAATGATATGAGTGCGCTGTGAAAGCCAATGCCTTGCCAAGCTTTTACGTCGAGTGGACAACCTTGAGAAATGTAGTGGCTCAACAAAATTTTCTAGGATTTGTCTCCTTCTAGGCTTCTGATGATCCATTTAACCCCAAGAGCGATCCCCTGAAGTTTGATGTCTATAAGCCCCGGCCCTCTAGCTTCTTTAGGATGATAACATATAGCCCAGGAGACTTGATGAAAGACCTAGTGCCCCTCAGAATTGACCCATATAAAGTCTCGCAGATGCTTTTCAAGTTTTGCATAGGAAGCATTAGAAGGATCCCAACAAGACAAATAGTAAACATGAGTAGCAGTGAGCACCTTATAAAAAAATCTTTAACTTTCCAGTCAAAGGCTTAGTGATCCAAAATGAGATTTTTTTCTCAACTCTTTGAACCACGTAAGACCACAATTTTGTAGGAAAGGCTCTAAAAGCAAATGGAATGCCTAAAAATTTAAACTGGAGCTAAGGAAGGATCCATTTCCATATATATCCCTCCAACCAAGGAGGTTTGGGTGACAGAGATTGGTGATAACACTAGGTCTTACACCATTGGATAAACGACCTAGATGCAAGGCAAAAAATATCTAAACATTCCATGACATGTTTGACATAGTCTTCATCCTCCTGTAGAGTGAGGAAGGAGTCATCAGCAAAGTGCCCATTAATTAATTGGTGATCTGAATTGGGCAGAGAGATCCCCTTAACCATAACCTTAAAAGCATAACTGACAATAGATAACTAAAACCTTCAACAAACAACACATAAAGTGCAGGAGCAATGGAGCACCCTTATCTGATGGATTTGTGGAGCTCAAAGTGTTTGGATTTGGAGCCATTGATGGTGATGCAAGCCCCAAATCCTGAAATAGCATATTGATAATATGAATAAACTTAGGGCCAAACCTTAGGGCCTATACCATAGATATAATAAAAGGTCACTCTATCCAATCATAGGCTTTCTCAAAATCAATTTTGATGAGCAATACCTTCTAGTTAGATATTCTAGCCCATTCCATACCTTCCCATACAACAATAACGTTGTTCAGAATATATTTATGTTGAATGAACCCAATATGCTCACTTCGCAAAATTAAGGGAAGCAAGTGTTTGATTTTGAGAGCTAATGTTTTGGCTATGATTTTTTAGGAAACATTGAGCAAAGTGATGTGTATCTAGTTGGTAATTACCTCAGGGTGCCCTACCTTGAGGATGAATTTGATGTTGTCCTAATTAATGAGATGACCTAAATAGTTGGTCAGGATAACTTCATAATAAACTCTATGGAGATCAGCTCCAACTGTATCCCACAGAGTTTAATAGAATTCACTGGGAAAGCCATTAATACCTAGGGTTTTATCCAAGGCCATCTTCATAACAACTTCTTTAAGGTCATTGATACTGAGAGGTCTATCACAAGCAACTATCTGTGCTTTTGAGAGATTATAGGGGACCATAGCAAGACATTGAGAGAGGGTATCCTCACAATCAAGAGATGTCAGCTACGTTGCAAAGACAACATGGTTATGATGCACAAAAGCTTGGAGGATATCTAGAATTCTATTAAGTCATCTGAAGCATTTCTAATGGCTTTGATTTTGTCAGTAGCTTGTCTTGACTGAAGGAGAGAAAAAAAATCCTAGGTCACTTTCTCTCCTACCTTCAAGCTTGGTTATAATTGAACTCCTCTAGCCATATAAGCCTCCACAACCTGGAGTTTATGTCTCCACATGAAATTGTGAGTCTTTAAATGTGGGTTAAAGACACAACTTCTAATTCCTGTGAAACCCTAAGGTATTCACGGTTTATAGCATTATGAATGCATTCCCTGAAAAGAACCATTTATTTGCTATAGATTTGAAGGAAGGAAGTGGTGCAAGATATAGCATCAAAACACCACTCAATCCATCTAGTGTCCCTTGTGGGTTTGGGAACTAGGTTCCAAATCTTGATGATATGCTCCACAATCCACTCATGCTTGAGATGGGAAGTATTGAGGTAAAACTGGGAACCTTTGGGTTTAACATGATGAGAGGTCCATTCTATATAGAAACAAATGGGATAATGATCAGATAAGAAATAGTATGGAATCATAGACATAAGTCATCCATAAATAGAAGCAAATAATAAAAGATCTTGCTCAACAAGTAGGGCACGGTCAATAAATTTGAGGATTCAATCTTCTCTTTGATGGAAGTTGGACCATGTGAACCACTGAGAATTTGAATCTTTGCTTCTGTAATGATTTGGGTTGAAGATCCCAAGTTTATTTCGCATGTAAAACCAAGCTTCCCATTCTCTTGCACACCATCTCATGGGAAGGCGAGTTTTATCTTCTGCAGATTTAATCATGTTAAAGTTACCACAAAGAATCTAGTGTGCATCTAGAAAGGAATCAACCAACCATCTCTAAATTAAGGTGTGTTCCACAACATCATTGGAGGCATACAAATTGCCAAGGCCAATGATGAGATTATCAAAGTCAAAAAGAGTCCAGACCACCCGATGGGTGGGGTTGAAACCCCAAAAATGATATTTTGAGATAAGTCGAGCACTAATAAGGTGAAAACTCCCCCACAACCAAACTCGTGAAAGGTGGCCTGACAAAGGGCCCTAAGCCAGATAGTGCGAGCTACACATTAAAGCAAAAAAGCCAAAACTTTTGACTTCTTGCATGCATAAAAATTCCATGTGAGCAAAATGATGATAATTATTATGGACTATATAATTATGAGCCATATCAGTGACTCCTTGAACATTCCAAGAATAAACTATCATTGGGAAACATCTAAATTCATATCATTTCCCTCGGATAGGTCTAAGAGGGATGCAGATTGATTGAAAGCTGAGCTTGGAAGAGCAAATTCTCCAATCTTGAAGGGTTGTATTTTATTTGGCATATAATCCTCATTTGTAAAGGGAGAGGGATTACGTGAGTGGTGTATAATAACCTTGTGATTGAGGGTTACATACCTTGATTTGAATCTGAATCATTCACCACTGAAAGGGGTTGTGATAAAAGAACCATAGGAGGGGGAGATGGGAAAGATGTAAACTCAGCGATCACCTGTGGAGACCAAGATATGGGAGGTAGGGGTTTAAATTGTGATGGTGTAGAAGCTTTGTTGGTAGGGGTTGAGGAGCTTTGCCCCCCAGGGGTTGGTAGACAGTCGACTAAGGTCTAACATTGCGATGAGCAACATTATTTTTACTATTAGAATATATGGTCCACCCATAAGAGGGTTGAAGTTTTGCCTCAGATCCACTTTTGTGTTGAGGGACTAAAGGAGTGGGAACCATTAGAGGACATTCTCTAATCATGTGGTCTAGATCCTAACCCTTGAAACAAGTGTTTGGGTGGTTAATATAGAGGACATGCTAAGAGAATTGATTATTTCCCATTGAATATCGATGGACTCTTTGAGATCGTTGGCGAGGTTTATTTTGAGGCTCATGGCAGATAAAGTGGCCTAAAGGCTTGATAAGCTAATCAACAAAGTTCCACAGAGGAAGAGGTAAGCCTATAAATTCTACCCATATTGAGACTTTAAGCTTAGCTTGTTCATAGACTTAGAATTTTTGAGTCCAATGGGAAAAAGCAAATAGGGTGTTGTGAATGAACCATGTACCATGTTTAACAATGGCTTTACAATGTTCAGGGTTTGTGAAACAAAATAGGAATAAACCCTTAGTAAGGTTTTAGACTCCTAGTTTCACCCCATGGTCTTTCCAATTGTTGTGAACCCATTATTTCAAAAGGCTCTCTGGAGGAACTCAACCCACAAAGTAAACGACTAGGGTAATTTTTTCAAAATAAAGATACTTTTAGTTTGGAATACATTTTTTTTTAAATTTGTTTATTTAGTTATTCCTTCCTCGTTTTTTTTTTATTATTATTGAAAAAGTTTTTGTGTATTAATATAACACTATGTTATAAAGTTATTCATACAAAAAATGAGTGGAATTATCGCACCTAAAGTTAACATCAGTTTCTGATAAGTTTAACTTCAAAAGAACCTTTTCAACTAAAAAGCGATGAAAACAACGAACAAGCCATAAAAATTCAACTATAATTCTAGAGAGCATCTATGCAATCAAAGCAACCACAAGCAATGGAGAAGGACATGGTGGGTCATCTAATTTGTTGTCCCAATCCCCCCAACTATTTCTAGTACTTTCCTATCAGGTATTGGCTCCCAACCATCCTTATCCTTATCTTTTTCTTTATCCTTTTTAACCTCCTGCCTAGAAGGTGAATTAGCAAGTGTAAGCAAGGGGACTTTCCTTCTAGAGGTGAGACCATCCTTGTTCACCAAAAGTAGTTATATTTATTAGTGGAGTGATAAAATTCCACGAAGGCGAGCCACTATGGTGTTTGGTTTGAGAGTGCGCTCTACCACACTGCTTATAGCCATAATCCTTCAGAAACAACCGTCAACGATGAGAGTTGGGAGAAACTCGACTAATAACACATCGAGAACTTCGCTAATGGTCCAAAAGAGTCTAGAGCTGTTTCACCTCAAGATGCACTTTATCCACTTGCCCTTGAATTTGAAGCATGACATTAGATAGAACATTAACTGGGTTAGTAGTAGATAAATGGTTCTCAAGAGTAGCATAAGAAAAAATAGTATCATTTTTTACCATAGCTAAAAAAGAATATGAGCTCAAAAAGTATACCTAATTTGGGTGAATTTTGTAGTAATCATGACTCTATCCCCTAAGAGCACCATTTACTAGGTGAAAATTTATGGATGAAAGGTCTTAAAAAGCATGTGAATCCAAATCCATGCTAACTAGGTATGTTTACAAAACCAAAACACATGATTGAACATTTATGAGTGGTTATAGACTGAGTAAACAGGATGAGCCAAGCCCATGTGAACTAATTGGGTGCCAATTGGAAGTCCTTGGTGTAAAATACACCATAGGAAGTGCACCTATTTGCATTCAATAATGGTTGCCCACACGCACTCAAACCTTCTTTTCCAGATTTGCTCAGTGGAATTGACTCTCCACTTGACATTGAGAGAATCAAATTGGATATATGCTAAGGGGAAAGAGGTTGATAACCTAATTGAGGTTGATACTAAAGGAAAGGTGTCTCAATACAAAATTTCCAATAAATCAACCACCTAGATGGAGATTGAACACTAGTTTATGTGAAGGTGAACATCATAAATAGAGTGATGAATTTCTAAGATGGACCCTTGGTTAGAGTCCTATAAGTTAAATTGAGCCCTAAGAGCCTACCAAAAAATATATCCCCTTGTTTGCTTACAAAAGAGGTCAAAGATGACCTTGATGTGTTTTCTAAAAAGTTGAAGGCTCGTGATCAATATTACAAGATAAAATGACACTTTATAAAAATTAAGCACATGTGACCACCATATCAAGTGGAAGTTTAGAGAGAGACCAAACCCAAAACCATTTTCATCCCATCTTAAATGCTTTTTTTAGTAGTTCCCAGTCCTTCCAAATACTCTTAGCAAAAAATATAACCTCAATAGCTAGAGGGACCTGAGTAATTTTAAAGAGTATAAATATTTAATCTCTTCCAAGCTCCCTTTCCCATAGGCTTGCCTTGAGTGATGCAGTTTTGAAGGAAGATTTTTTATGCTTCATCTCCTTCCAATGCTTAGATGATCTACTTTGCACACAAGGCATGGCCTTAGATTTTGGCATCAATTATCAACAAGACCAAAACCACTAAAGGATCGTGGTTTGTAATAAACATCCCATGCAACTCGGTGGAAATCTCTGGTGCCTTTAAAATTGGCCCACAAAAAATCTTACAAAATTCTATCAAGCTTAGCATAAGCGGTTTAGGAGGGGGCCTAACAAGAAAAGTAGTAAAAATGTGTAGTAGCTAGCACTTTAGAGCAGATTTGAAACTTTCTTATAAAAGAGATGGGTTTAGATATCCAAAATCTAACTTTTGTCTTGACCCATTGAACCACATATCGCTATAGATTCGAGGGAGTGGCTTGGAAAGAAAAGGGGATGTCCAAAAACTTGAATTGTTTTCCTATTTGAATCCAAAGCCACTTATATTGAAGAATCCATTATAGGGGGAGATAAATTGCATGTAGCATTAGGTTTTCTACCCTTGAATGGTGGAACCTGAGGCTAGACAAAAGATATATAAACATTTCATAGCATTGGAGACAAAAAAATTCTTATTCAATAAGGATAAGGAAGGAATCATCAGTAAAATCCCCATTAACCATTTTCTTAGGAGAGCCGGGGGGGGCAGGGGGAGCGGGAGATACCCTTAACCAAAACTTTGGAAGTTTTGTCAGCTAGAAGATAATTGAACCCTTCAACAACCAACACATAAAGGGAAGGGTCAAGAGGACATCCTTGATGAATAGAATGAAACAAGTGAAATTATTCATATTGAACACCATTGATGGTGATACAAGCTCCAGTGTCTTCAAAACACATTTTAACAATGCTAAAAAAAATTAGAGACAAAGCCTATAATCTTAAGCATTCCCAAAATGAAATGCCACTTCATTCTGTCATAGCTTTTTTCAAAGTCAATTCTAACAAATAAGGCCTTTTTTGATATTTCTTAGCCCATTCTATTCCCTCCTAGTTCGCAATAATGTTGTCAAGGAGACATTTTTTACGAATAAAACCAATTTGTTTAGGCCAAATGATGAAGGGTCATGATACCTAACCAGAACAACAAGAGCCTTGGAAATGATCTTGTAGTATACATTGAGAAGAATAATGGGTTGCCAATTGGTAACAAGCTCAAGATCTCCTACTTTGAGAATAAACCTGATGCATCCTTATTTAATTAGCTTACCAAGAGAACTGGTTTGAATGGATACTTGATACACCCATTGAATATTAGGGCCAATAATGTCCCACAACTCTTGATAGAACTTATATGGAAATTCATTAATACTAGGAGATTTGTCAATGGCCATTTGCATAACAACCTTATGAAGCTCATCGATGGAAATAAGTCTATCACATGCCACTCTTTGAGCTTCAATGAGCCTACAAGCCACCACATAAAGGCATAGCATGCTCTATTTATAGGGATGAGGGTTGAGTAGCAAAGACCTTGTGATAATAAGAGATAAAATCTTTCAAGATGTTAGGAGGACAAGTAAGGGGAAGCTAACTTCCTTGAAATATTTGATGTGATTAGATGTTCGTTTAGATCAGACAAGGGAAAAGAATTATTTTGAAGCTCTATCTCTAATCTTCAACCATTACATCCTTGCACAAATTTGATCTCCCCTAGCTAGATGATGCTCTTCAATTTTGAGCTTTTGTCTCCACATGGTGGCCTATAATTGTAACTCTTCATATAAAGGAGAGATCTTCAAATCCTATGAAATTTGGATAAATCAAAGTGTGAAGTATCATGAGCATTACTACATAAAATAATTTCTTTTCTATCATAGATGTAAAGAAACCAAGTTCTCCTAGTTATGGAATTTTCACACCACTCAATCCATCTAATAGTTCTCTAAGGGTAGGGTGCCAAATTCCAAATGCATCTTTGTCTAAGAATGAGAAATATGGGTAATATTAAGATAAAATTATGACTTGGAGATCCTCGGGGGGGGGGGGGGGGGGGGGGGGGGTGGTGAGGGGGTGGTGGTGAGGGAGGAGAGGCATTCAATTTCAAACTTCATAGGAAGTTGCTCTAAAAGAAACACATCTAAAATGGTAGCTATAGAATAGTCAAAATTATTGGCAAAGTCAAAAGTGTTTTACTTTGTCAACAAGGATATTTTAATCCATTTGGCAATCTGATCATCACCTTACCGAATATTCAACTATGTGAACCATAGTGAGGTGGTATTATAGCAATGATGGTGGTTGGGGTTAAATAACATGAGTTTATTATGCATGTAAAACCATGGTCATATTTCGCTCACAGACCAATGCATGTGGTGTAACCCCTCCTGGTCTTCATGAGATTCAATCATGTTGAAGTCACCACATAAGCCACAATTGGAATTAGAAATAAAACCGGCTAACCACCAGCAAAATGTCTCCCATTCCACTATGTCATTAGACATATAAATGTTTGTAATACCAAGAATATGATTGTTGAAATAAAAAAGGTCCACAAAACTGGATGAGTGGGACTTGATCCCCATCTAGAAATTTTAGGTGAAAGAGAGGGTTATATTAAAGTGACAACACCCCAACATTCCATCTCATGGTCAAACATATGGTAGATGACACTTAACCATATTGTTTTGATGGTGAAGGTGAGATAAAACCTTGAGAATTTAAGATCTTGCAAAAAAAGAATTTTCATGTTGGAAAATGTTGACACATATGCCAAATAATATACTTATGGTTCATGTAATTGAGGTCACATATGTTCTAGGAGTACACAATCATTGATCAAGGTTTGTTAACATGTTGGTTTCCTTGTCAATCTTGGCTAAAGTATATAAGTTGTTTTCTAAGTAGGATTGATGGTTTCCCTTCATGAAATCTTCCCACTAAAAAACACATCATTTTTATTGAGCATGCTCTCCACCTTTTGGAGGTGGTGAGGGGTTGCACTCAAAATACTACGCTACCTTGTGTTCAATCACCACTGGGTTACCATTTATACCCAATTTTATCACCTCTTCATGATGTTGGGATGGTTAGGAGGCCACTGGATGGCTCAACATGGTAGAAAGTATGGTTGCAAATTGAGGGTGAAAATAAGTGGTGTCATCATCCATTGATTGTTGGGAACCGGTTGCTTGGATTCCTTCAAAGAACCTCTAATAGGTTTGTTTGAGTAGATGGGGACTTGACCTTCAAAATCAATTGTAGAATGTTTTTATTTTTAAAATTGTAGTTCATCCATCTACAGATGTCTAAGCATTTTGTTCACCTCGAAAGAGGTTTTGAGAGGAGAATGAAATTGGAGTTAGTTATAAGTGGGCATTCACGGATTTTATGGTGTTAGCAGAGGTTCCTAGGTTTCACCAAAACATTCTAATTATGGGGATAGGGTGTGCAAAGTTACATAGAAATATTGTAGAATGGTTTCATCAAGACTTTGAATACATAAGCAAGGTTTATCACAGATAAATACACTTGTTTAATGGATTAATGCATGAAGTAAACTACTTAAAAATATAGAGACTTATGCATCAAAGCAATATAATGAAGGAAAAATTCATAAGAACATAGAAAACTTTACGATTATACCAATAAAGAAAACAAATACTTAGAATTCATATTAAAAGATCTAGTACCAAGGATTATAATAAGGAAAACCTCATAGATCAATGTCTAATTTTGTCAATACTCTGTGTGGAAGTTTTCAAAGAATAATAATCACTATACTACTACTCACATACATGTCAAAATCAACATAATAGTCAACTCTTCTATTACATTCTTTACAAATACTTGTAGGCATTAATTCCTATAGTTGTAACTTATGGGTTTACCATGTTGAGAATAGGTCTCCATATCACATTCAGTGGAATATTGACCAACATAGATATTCCTGCAACAACTCCTAACAACTTGCAAACAGATTACATCTAGAATTACCATAGGACACTCTTGTACATATAAATGGTATACATTTACCATTTATCACTAACACTTTCCTAGACATAAAAGGTTGTCTCATCCTGAGATAACATCATAGAGGTAAGCTATCTAAAAACTAAAAAAGGAGAGAAAATATAGAAGTGCATAGGACTCGCATACTTCGCTCAAGGTGCCGATAAACCATTTTTCACTACTTGCACACTTCTTAGCCACCATTTCAGGTTTTCAACTAAAGAGCATACTAGTCTACCACCTTTGCATGTTTTTAATAGATTAGCTCTACATAATATGATACCAGCTTCTAAATACAAAAGATAATTGACCAAAATTTCAAAATTGTGGAACTTATGCAAGCATCAGATGGGTGGTGGGGGAATATTTTGACTTTGGAGAATTTATCGTATTTGGTTGGGCAGAATGATCTTAGGTTCATCTATTAGTGGTGAAATGCTTACATCAATGAGGACCAAGTAATTCGTATAAGACTTCCAATTGAGTAAAACTTCCTGAGCACTCCATAGAAGATCATGCAAGGGAGCTTGATTAGCTATCAGTTGGTGAATATTTATGTCAATATCTTGGGAAAAGCAGACTTCACCATGTTGAATTTGGTGATGATTTCATCATGGAGCTGAACCAGCTTATCTATTTGTCATTGTGCATGCACACCAATGGAGTTGTGCAACATTTGGTTCTACTAGGTCTACATATTCTTCATGATATTATCCCTCACACCAAGTGAGGTTTACAGTGCAACATCCATGGTAGTAGGAGTTACATTGGGTGTTGTGATGGTAGCATGTGTGAAAATATCCATGGCACATTTGGGCTACATAGTGGTGCAAATTGTATCCTAAAGTGTAATGTGTATAACCTGAGCCTGAACAATATCTATAGTGGTTTGATACTCGACTAGAAACTCACAGAGGACTTCAATTTTAGATTTGATGGCATTTCCCTTCTAGATGACATTCAATTCATTGAAGGTCTACAAATTTATGGTGAGCTTGTTTATAAGAAGAGCAAGGTGATCCTTGTCTAGGAGTGAAAGATCCATAATTAGCTGGTATACAAGTCAGGACAAGCATCCTTGATAATCTTCCTTGCAATGCATGGTTGTTCCATGACTAAAAAATTGGTATCCTCAAGCTCATTAGCCTGTTATTCCAATAAAACTACCTTTTATAAAATGGACTCTTAGAATGCAGTGGCACCTTCAATCTACTTTGACAATGGTAGCTGGGAAACATCCAAGGATGCTTTTGTTATGGCAAGAGTCAAGGCAAGATGTAAAACTAATGTACTCATAGGTGCCATCCTTAATGGAGTTATGGGAAAAGAAAAAATAATGCATAGTGTAGAAGTTACTGGCATATCCCATATCCAAATGTTAGATAGGTTTGAGGAATAAATGTCATCCTACAAGGCAATAAGAGTGTCTCACGCTTGTGTTTGGAGTGGCTGGTGAGATGGTTGCACTACACTAGAAATAGATGGAGTTGGTGTAGATTATGTTTTTTTAGTATTTGTTTAGGCTTCCTCTGTGCTCTTCTTCTTAACTTCCTCCTATGCTTGTTGGGAAACATCTTCTAGTGCCTTCTTGGTAGCCTCTTCTTATGCTTTCTTCTTTGCATCTTCTTATGCCTTTTTACCAACCTCTTATGCCTGCACCTTGTTCTCATTCTTGGTCTTTGGCCTACTTTTGTGCTTGATCTTGTGCAAGTTGGTTCTTATTCTACTCCTTTGATGATTCCTTTTGTTTGTTCTCTACTTCCAATCTAGTATCCTTGCACTTTTGTTCTAATGTGTGCTATTATTGTTTAGCTTTTTCTATAGTGGTGACTTCTTGTTGCATTTTCTTCTTTTATTCTTCCTCTTATTGTTTTCAGAGTAACTCAACATCCTTAGCTTTCTTGTGAGCCTTTGCTTCCTTAGCCTGGCAATGGGATTCCTCTTATTCATATTACTCTACCTTTTCTTTATGTTTAGCCTTGGACTTAGCCTTGCACTTTTCTTATTTGCACACATGATACTCAGTTGCTCCCAATGCTTCCTCATGTGTGGCTTGTTATTCTTATACAGTTTGAGTCTCTAGTACTACTTCATCTATGTCACTCATAGCCTCCTTGGATTTGATGGAGAGGAACTTAGGACAGTCATTTGTACCTCTACCTAAAAAACTTGCCCCTTGCAAACCAAGTGTCTTATAGGTTTTGGTGTGTGAACTTCCTACGCTTATTGCTCTTCCTTCATAGGCTCTCTAATGGCATGTGCAAGAATAGGTGAGGTTTCAGCCCTCAATTTTTAACGTCTACATGAAATCTACCTATGCTAGAAAAATTAAATTAGGGGGGCTAGTTTTAACGTTTCCTAACTGCAATGGACTCACAGTGGATCCTCTTACCCTAAACATTTGTTGAATTCATTAAAATTTGGCTTCTTCAGCCACTGTATCTATAATTATAGAATCCAGGAAAGGAGGTAACTCAATCCAAAGATTTTGTGACACTTTGTTTTTCACCTGGATGGTGTGCACTACTTTCTATAAAAATACTCTTTTTCTTCCTCCTCATAGAGTTTTCCAGCCACATTGGCCATCCTTATCCTATATACATGTTCATTGATGCCCATGTGTAGCAAGTTGAAGAGCCTAATGATTTTGGGTATGCTTGGGTTTTCCAACTAAGTGAGATGGCTATGAGTCTTCCACCTTGGAGGAGATGAATATCTTCTGCCCTTGGGCACCTTGTACTTCCTTGAATCTCAAATTGGTGTGGCTACTATTGAAGGTTGCATAATTAAAGTCATAAGATCTATAATAAATGGTGGTACTATCTGTAATAGGTTTGATCTCATTACTATGATTGCCTTCTTCTTGGCCACTTTGTTCTATGTCATTTGCATGTCGATAAAGTATGGGAGGGGGAGACCCGATACCTTGGGTAGTTCATGAAATTGGATAGTAATGCCCTTCAACAGCTTCATAACAACTACATGTTGGCCTAAATACTGCATGATGTCAGGTGATATGCATGGATTATCTTTGATTGCCTCCACCAACTCATTCCACTGAGTGGTGAACTTGGCTTGAAGCCCAAAATAGGTACTCTCGTGGGTCTAGATAATATTTTGGAACTGTACATCCAGACAATAGTCAATGTTGGGATGAATTTCGCCCTCAAGATACTTCTACTATGTAAACACCAATAACAATACCAAATATTAGTACTGGAATGTTTGTTTCATAGTTACCAAAACTTTATCTATGTTGGAAGTGAGTTCACTGACCAAAAATTTAGTCTAGTTGAATTCCTCATTATGATGGATCACTCGATGGGCAATCTTGATGACCCCTTTTACAGCTTTCTTAGCATCCTTGGTTGTCTACCAAAATATACAAGACATACATTTGACCAAAAAGCGCTCTGACACATCTTCAATGTCTTCCAATGTAATTCCTCTTAAGCTATGAGAGTAATTTTCCTAGATCTCCATAAGGATGGGTGAAGGTCATGATTTTTAATGAGCTATTGCTCTCCCCCTCGCAAGTAGTCTTGTCACCCTGACCATCACAACAATATTGATATGGATGGTGATGTCTTGAGAAATAAAAATATTTCCTTCATTGTTTTGACCCTGTAATACCTCCATTACATCATTGAGTTGACCAAAAGTAGGCAATCAGATCAAATAATCCACATATTTTTTAGCATGGTCATTAATGTTAGGTTGTCATTAATGTCAAAGAGAGCATGCGAGCATAGTGCATGAATGATAAAGTATTTGTGTTTGATAGCTTGGAGATATATGGCACATTTTGCAGGTCTGTAAGGATAAAGAATAAGTTATGAGGCATCTATAGATGTATTGGTGAAGTTCTGGTATGTCACTTAATCATTTGGAATGAGAAACATGCATCTTTTAGCTTAAGAGAAGCTAGACCATCATTGTACATCATGTAGATACGATTGAACCAATAAGTTTGTGCATTTAATTCAAGTACTCAAAAATTCAACCAAGGTCAAATGATTTCATGAAGATATTATATATAGTGCCAAGAATGTACCCTAAAGATTTGGACTCTTGAAGTGTTTTCTAGCTCAAGTTATAAACCTTCAAAGTTTCTCTAGCAGATTGTGATGGGCCAGAGACCATTAAGTTTAACTATGTTAAAATCTAAAGTCAATTTGTTAGTAGATCTAATGATGCATATTAAATTGTATATTTTTATCCAAAGGCATGTGTAAAGTTAGTATGTCAAAGAAGGCACACCCTTGTGACATGCATCTCAATTTCATTAAGCTGACAGAAGATCAATGGTGCACAAGTGTTCATAAATATTGAGATCAACAAAGTGCATTGAGTCAAAAATTCAATGTGTGTAGAAGGCATGTAGAGCTACCAAGTGGCACAATCATGGGAGCTTGGATATTAGATCAACTGTAAGCCTTGAAAGATAAAGACCAAGCTAATTTTAGGAGATCGATGGTGCATATTTGGTCAAAGTTTCCATGGAGCACGAGATGAGGTCAAAGTGTCTGATGTTTAACATTTGATCAGTGATTGTTGAAATTTGAATTTTTAAATTGATGAGAGAAAACCAGTGCTTAGTTTTTGAGCTATAACTTTTGATCTAGAACGAATTTATAATGAAGTAAAAAGTAAAGTTGTAGAGAACTTCAAGGTGCATCCATAGAATTTCAAATTAACCTTTGAAAGAGAAGGTACAGGTCAGTAATGACCATTAGAGAGCAAAAAGGATCAGTCATGTTTATCTGATCAAGTTGATGAATGTGAACACATAGGTCATTGGACCTAATAATAATAAAAGAGGCCAATTGAGTGAGTAATCCCTAGATGATGATTGAGAGAGTGTGATTAGTGGATGGATTGAAGAGCTAAGCAGGTTGAGGAGTGTGTGCATGACCTATAGGTCATGCTGTTGATGTTGTGACATAGTTCTTCTAGGTTTTCTAATTATGTATGTGCTTATAAGTGAAGAGTGATCTAAAAGGGTGTTTTGGATACATTGTTTGTGTATGCAAGTTTATGAGAGTGTAAATGGGAAAGAGTGCAAGTAAGAGAAGTTAATCATCAGGTGTAGAAGACATTAGATCAAAGGTGGATATCAGATCAAGGTATCTGAATGGGTGCTTAGTTGCTTAGGGGGTTGGTGCCTTGTTGTGGGATGGGTGTCTCACTAAACTAAGGTATGGGTGTTCCTTTATCAATGGATGTTGGTTTAGATGTTGAATCTTATTTTATAGGACTATAGTCCATCTTGCAAGGTTTAGTGGGTTTTATCCCCCAAGAGGGTTTTTCACATATATGGTGTGTTCATGTGATGTGTGCTATTATGTATGCTTTAGATGTATGTGCTTTCATGTTTATGTTACTTAATCAAGTTGATGTATGTTGAATGTTTAAGAGTTAAGAATTGAATTAGATTATCTTGCGTCAATATTTCAACCCCCATCTCAATGATTGTACATCCAATAATTGGTATCAGAGCAGGAACTTCTTTGCAAGTTTAACCTCTTGAAGGTGATCCAAGGTACAATATGGCTAAGAAGTGGAGGAAATAAAATTTATATTTAAGGTCATTAGTCAATGATCTTCAAGAAAAAGCCAAGGCATTCATGTAACAAAGAGAAAAGGTAAGTATTTTTCAAACCCAAGTTGAGAGAATATGTGAAACAGTCAAAGAAGATAAGATGACCATTTTGGATCTTAAGGATCAGTTAAGGATTAAAAAGACAAATATGAGATTAAAAGAGGAAGAATACAGACATCTCAAGACTTAGTTAGAAGAGATAAATGCCAAGTTGATTTCAAACCAAGGTGAGCATGATAAGTAGAAGTCCAATCTTGATTCTATAAATATTATTGAGGAGCAAGTATATAGAATAAAGGATGACATGGCTAAAGAAGATAAGAGGGATAAGGAGACTATCCAAGTTCTTAAAAATTAGTTAGAGGTTGCAAGTTCAAGTATGAGAGCTAAAGAGGATGAGAGCGTTTAATTGAAGACCAAGCTAGATTAATTAAAGGATGAGCATGAGCAATTTGTTGTCAAGATAAAAAAGACTAAGAGAAAAAGATGTTAGTTCAAGACAAGAAGGATGAAATCACCAAGAAAAACATGAAAATATCCATCAGGCAACCAAGTGCTAGGAGTTATGAAATATCTTTTAATGGTCTTTGTTTTACTTGTCATAGGTTTGGTCATAAGGTAGAAAACTATATAAGGAAGAGTAATTGGTTAGCTAAAGTTATGGATAATGTAGTCTACTATAATTGTCATGAAATGGTACATATTTCTAGAATCTACCCCAAAATGCATGGGAAAATACTAAATCAGGTATGGAGACCTAAGACAGTCAAGCTTGAGTATAATGAAACTAGTAGATAAGATGGTATGTTTGCTAAGATTCATAATATTAATCAAGTAGAAGATATGAATGATGTTATCTATTTCAATTGTCATCAAGTTGGTCATATTGTAAAAAATTTTACAAGTAAGATCTCATGTCATAAGAAGGTGCATGGACACCCTAGTGTGCTCAATAAAGGCCAATCTTTGGTATGTAATCCTAAGGAAGTGAAGACCAAGAAAACTAATTTAGTTGAGTTGAAAGATCAAGATGGACTACCTGCTAAATCAAAAGAGGAATCAAATATGAAGAAGGTTCAAGAATTCCAAGTGAATGTGTCATTTTTCCAGATAGAAAAGGAGAATCAAAAGTTAGTCCAAGTTGAGCTCAAGGAGAATACCAAGGTGCTAGTTGAGACTAGTTCTGAGGTGTGTATGGAAACAAGTAAACATCCTACTATTATTGAGCAAGTTTCATGCAAATAACATTAGTTATTTATGACTAGTGATGAAGTTCTTTCTTCAGATGAAAAGGTATTTCATGAATGTATGTTGTCTCCATATGCTGCCAATCCATTCTTAGAAGAAAAAGAGAATATTTTTTGGATGATCATGTTGCTTATATTAAACCTAAGAATAAAAAGAAGAACTATGAATATTATATGACCAAAGAAGATAAAGAATATGAGGAGTTGTAGGAAACTCCCAGTTTTACATTGTTCTAGGACATTATGGTTTGGTTGTCTCTATCTAGGATTTAAGGAGACAATTGATAGCAAGAGGAAGTATGGTGGATGTCAGTTGAGCTTTGGTTGATGTTTTCAGATAAAAAAGGTAATAAGAAGATGTGTTGGTTTACTGTGGAAGGACATGATAAGATATTTTCAAAAATAGTGATCCTAAAGTCAAAGTTTTGATCAAATTTGAAGGATGGTCTAGTTGGTCATATGTTGAAGAATGAAGTTAATGGTTTTAAAGGTCTGTAGGAAAAGAATGGAATTTTCCAAGTGTCTGATCAAGGATGGTGATTTATATAGATATTCCATTGCATATAAAGGTATCTTGATCTTGTTCAAATGTGCTCAAGGTATATTCAAGGTTTTTGGTCCTAAAGGTAAGATATTATCAATTGCTTAAATT
Organism: Torreya grandis; assembly: GCA_037957365.1. Taxonomy (NCBI): domain Eukaryota; kingdom Viridiplantae; phylum Streptophyta; class Pinopsida; order Cupressales; family Taxaceae; genus Torreya; species Torreya grandis. Next base: position 6,123,429 of record JARHVA010000004.1, read on the forward strand.
GATTGATTAAATAATGAAAATTGAAGACAAGGTTGATATGAAAGATGATGAGAATGTGTTGTCATATCTTTGATATCTTGAAGAAGGTCTCTTAACTCTAAAGATGACAAAGTTGTGTATGCCATGGAATTCATAGTGTTATGAAGATATAAGTGTTTCACTCAATTTTTTCTATTATTTAGAAGAAGGTAGTAAAATTGGAAATACAAGTTGTGGTATAAATACCTAATAAAAGTGTGTGCATTGGATCAAAATATTATGAAGAGATCCTCTTGGGCTTGGGATGAAGACCTACAAATAAAAAAGCATAGGAAGCTATATTGGATGGATAGTTGAGGCAGATTACTTGATGTAGAACCTAATCGTAACTCTGACAAAGTGATAGTGGTTTTAGTGGTGATGGCAAGTTGGGCTTGCCATATTTTTGAAGTTCCTGAAGATGATTGACCTAAAAAAGATATTTTGGATACTAGAGCTCTTGATAATAATTACAGATGGATTTTACCTTGCATCTCTCCTCTTCTTATAAGCAAGGGCAAGACGTTGAAGTGGGAGTGTAAATGGGTGATCTAAATATAATTCATCCATGCAATGCCTCACAAAAGGATTTAGATGTCTTATATTTATAAAAGCTAAGGTGGTAGTTTACATGGTGATTGCATGTTAAGTTCCAGTCGATGGAACTTTACCGTCGATGGTTAGGCTAACTATCGGTGATTACCCTGACTATCGACGATCGAGGCTAAAAGGTTAAAATGGGTAAAAATGGCTAGGTTCGAGCTAGTTGGGTCAAATTGACTAAAAATGGGTTTAGGCAAGGGTAAATGGTCTTTAGAGGTCCCTAAAGTGGTCTAAAGGGTTACGACATTCAAAAACATGCATGCCAATTTTTGGTGTCTATATTTGCCCCTTTTTATTATGTGGCTTAAATGAATAAGCTACAAAAAAAATAGAAGTTGGGTAAGGTAGAGGTCAAGGTTGTCTTGAGAATGGGAGGAGGTGTTCCCCCTCAAACTAGGAAGTGATGAGTCGAATTGAAATCGGGTCGAGGTTTGATAAAGTAGAAGGTGGTAACTGGTGAGTGAGATGTAGAACTTACGCATAAAAGTGACTAAGTGTGATAAATCAAATCATGTAAAGACTAAAGTTGCCAGTGTTGATGAAAATAAGGTTGGTACAAAGAAGACAAGTGACTAATGTATCATGTGACTGCTATAGGTATGGTAGTTGGATATATTTGTTAGTCTCCATGATAGATTTGAGTGTTTCAATGGGTATACAAGGCAGGAAGTGCTCTCGAGAAAACACCAAATAGGTCAATGTGCGATGGTTATCCAAGGTAAGAAGTGCTCTTGAAAAGACACAAATGATCTAGTTATTGCACAAGGAGGTACAAAAATAGTTAACATGGAAAGGTTTGTCAGTGCGATCTGAATGACCCATGCAAAGTCATCATAAAACATGCGAATAGTGTGGTAAAAATTGATCGATGTCGAGGAGGACATGGGCAAATGGGTGGGTTAGGGTGTGGCCAAGCTGACTCCATATGCACGAGGCAAGTAGATGTTGCCTACATAATTTAGTGGATGTAAGATTCCACAATAAAATTTAGGCCAAATATAGTTCTTGCTTGGAAAGGTAGTGATGAGGTAAATGCTTAGGTGAATAGGTAAGTGAGATTGCATAAAGTGAGGTAATTAGATTATTGAGGCTTTACACAAAATATAACTAAGTATGACAGTCCTGACTATAATGGCTAGCATCAAGGTGGATGTGGTCAAATGAGTCGATCAAAGAAGGGTACTCTCTAAAAGGTCAAGTGATGGTGGGTTTAAGTGGAGATGAAGTAGCACCTAGAAGGATGCTAGTGAAAAATTTAAAGTAGAGATGTGGGATAGGGACCATCAATAATCAGGGTTTTGAGGGGTCAACCATCAATAGTCACCCTGATAGTTGATGGTCAAGGGGAAACCCTAAAAGTTGAAACATAAAAAGTGAAAGTGGAAAGTCATTTTCACCTTTTAACTTTTGACCTCTGTACTTTTTTCTCTGGTGAATCTATACTATGGTATTTTGTACTTAGTGTTGACCAAGTTGACTATGAGGTGGGGAGTGGTGATTGATTATGTTGGTGCTTGAGGAGATTTAGTGTTAATCAAGATGGAGGGTAGATGAAAGCATGACTGAGTGGAAGGACATGAGCTCTGACCATGTCAGAGATCATGGAATGAGGTAGGGGTGCTCTAAAATTGATATCATGGTTAAGTTAGTTGTGTTAAATGTTCATTGTAGAAAATTTGGAATGATTTGGTTAGGGTCTTAAAGTTGGTTTGTTGTTTAGGGAAATAATGCCCTAGTTTTAGCTTTTAGCATAATTAGGCAAATATGTTGGTGAATTAGTAGTTGGAAGCTATGTTGGGTTGGGAATGGGTGTAAATTATTTATAAGTAGGTTAGTCTAGGAATTGACTGTGAGTTTTAGGGTTTTGAGAGATCTGGGGTTCGAGGATCATGCCATCAACGATCACACATAATGACCATCAACAGTTGGAAAGTCATTGCAAAACATGAAAATAGTGTGGTAAAAATTGATCGACGTCGAGGAGGACATGAGAAAATGGGTGGGTTGGGGTGTGGCCGAGTTGACTCCATATGCACTAGGCAAGTAGATGTTACTTACATAGTTTAGGGGATGGAATATCTCACAATAACTTCAGGCTAAATGTAGTTCTTGCTTGGAAAGGTAGTGATGAGGTAAATGCTTAGGTGAATAGGTAAGTGAGAGTGCATAAAGTGAGGTAATTAGATTGTTGAGGCTGTGCACAAAATACAATTAAGTGTGATAGTCCAAACTACAATATCTAGCATTAAGGTGGACATGGTCAAATGGTTTGATTAGAGAAAGGTACTCTCGAAAAGGTCAAGTGCTGGTGGGTTTAAGTGGAGATGAGGCAACATCTAGGAGGATGCTAGTGAAAAATTTAAAGGAAAGATGTGGGACCCTAACCATCAATGGTCAGGGTTTTGAGGGGTCAACCATCAATCATCACCCTGACCATCGATGGTCAAGGGGAAACCATAAAAGCCAAAACATAAAAAGTGAAAGTGGAAAGTCATTTTCATGTTTTAACATTTGACCTCTGTGTTTTTTGCTCTAGTGAATTTGTATTATGGTATTTTGTACTTAGTGTTGATTGAGTTGACTACGAGTTGGGGAGTGGTGATTGATTGAGTTGGTGCTTGAGGAGATTCAGTGTTAACCAAGATGGAGGGTGGATGAAGGCACAACTGAGTAGAGGGACACAAGCTTTGACCACATTAGGGATTATGGAATGAGGTAGGGGGTGATTTAAAATTGATAGCATGGTTAAGTTAGTTATGTTAAATATTCATTGTATAAAATTTGGAATGATTTGGTTAGGATCTTAAAGCTAGTTTATTGTTTAAGGAAATAATGCCTTAGTTTTAGGTTTTTGTATAATTAGGAAAATATGTTGGTGAATTAGTAGTTGGAAGTTGTGTTGGGTTGGGAATGCGTGTAGATTGTTTGTAAGTAGGTTAATCTGGGAATTGACTATGATTTTTAGGGTTTTGAGAGGTCTAGAGTTTGAGGGTCATGCTATTAGTGGTCACACATAGTGATCATTGGTGGTTGGAACCAACCATCGACGGTCAAACCTCAGGGCCAAAATGGCTTATAGGGACCATTGAGAGTTCAAGGAACCATCGGTGGTTAAGGGTGTTCTTAAAAAATATAGGTATAGGTTGGTACTTAATGTGATGTAGCAAACTAAGCATACATACTAATATTGGTTTTGTAGGCTTGTGACCAGACTTAGATGAGAGATCGAGTTCCATAATCTTCATAGAGGTTCATGATGTGATAACCACTGATGAGTGGAGACATATGGAGGCTATGGGCCTAGGTGTGATGCATCACTATCAAAATGTACCATGAGATCCAGCTATGGTTATCATACTCATTGTGAGATGGGATCCCATGATAAACACCTTTTGGTTGCCTATCAGGGAGACCACCATCTTGCTATAGGATGTGACTAGGATCACCAGGTTGCCCATCTGAGGAGATCCAATTTACCACATAGACATTGAGGAGATAGATTATCACATGGATTTGTTATATGGTGCAGACCAAGTTTACACATAGTTCCATGTGGGTAGATTTAGGTATGGTCTATTATATTAGAGGGCTCCTAAGGATAGGTGCTTGATGATGATGATGATGGCTTTGACAAGTTTTATGATACTAGATTCTATGGGTGGATGATTCCCATACTTACTTCTTATCATGTTAGTGGAGATGCTTTTGGGGAGGACCATGCTTGGGAGGTGCATGTATTGCTTGTGAAAATTTATAGAGTTGTGGCCCTTTTGAGCACATAGGTACTACAAGATTAGTGTCAGATTTATGTTATATTTTTAGGCTTTTGAGCACATTCAGGTATTGAGACCCTTAGGACTATCATAGGATACTCATGCAATGATCGATTATGTTGCTAGCTTCATGCGGTAGAAGAGACCAGTAGCCTACACAGGAGTAGGTGGTGGGGATAGGGACATCAAGTGGTTTCATGATGAATTGGAGGCTCTGGTGCCAAGGGATGCCACATTGCAACCATATGTTGGGTGCCCATAGTGGTCCAGATTTTGGTACCACACCATAGGGTTGTAGAGCTAGAGGTGGGTGTATGGGAGGAGAAAGATGGAGACAGAGGTGATCCTATTTGACTAGGTAAGGAGGTAGTTCATCTTGGTACAAGGGATTCCACTTAATGCACTAAGGTACCAGAAAGAAAAAATTGAGTTCCTACTACCTGAGCCACAACCACAAGACATTATGCATGAATTCGAGGAGTTACTAGTGGGAGGCCAGGTCAATAATGTAGGTATTGTTATTGTTTACATAGCCTAGTAATAGGAGAGGTATGTTGCAGTGTATTTTGGATGGGGTGATGGGGGCCACCAGGTCATGAAAGTTGATATAGCAACAACATAGGTGTAGGGTGACCCATAGGCGGCAGTAGTTCTAATAGTAGCCCAGGCATAGGTAGCTATCTTATAGGGACAAGTGGCCACTTTGTCGGGATATATCATGACACTATAGGGGCAGGTGGGGGTAGTGATGGTGGAGAGGTACAAGGCATGGGCTCAAGTCATAGATATACAAGGGAAAGTGGCCACTTTGTAGGTCTGGATTGGCTCCTTATAGGGATAGGTTAGGGTTGGGATGGCAGGTGTAGTAATAAGAGGACCATCAAATTTAGTGCTATGAGCATAGTATATATCAACTATGCAGGAACTTAGATATTATGAGGTGATGGTGTTTGATTAGTTCCCCCATGCCATGAGATTTATAGAGTATAGAGCAAGTTTAGGTGGTGGGGATGCACTAGCTACTCCAGGGCAGTGGGCTGCTATAGTTGGGTAGACAAGGATCCCAAGGGGACCACCATCAGATATAGTTATAGGTCTAAATGGGGCTAGTGGTAGCGGTGCAAGTGGTATAAGTGCTCCAAAAGCCTAATTGATATATGATTTATGATATGTATATGATTTTTGATTCTAGCCTATGTGTCGATGATGCAAGATGTATATTTTGAGAGAGATGCGACACATTCTAACATGGATTATTGTTTTTTGATGATTCAATGTATATGATGTTATGATGTTCAATGTTTCATATATGATGGATGTTTATAGTTTATGTGATGCCCATGTTTGTGATTTATGGTCATGGATGCTCATGGCTATGGTTATTTGACTCAGTAGTTTAGACATATGATGTTTAGAAAGTTGAATTATGATGTTTTAATTCTACTCATGGTTATGATAGGATATCTTATGGATGGATACATGTTATGGCTCATGTTTATGGTTAAGTGCATGAAATGGTGAATGGTACATGCTATGATGGTTTTCTCATAGATTTTGTTTATGGTGTAATAACATGTTTAGAGGATTACACAATATGTTGGATAGGTGAATGTTTGTGGTTGGTTGTTATATGTTTATATTATGCTTGGCTCATTGATGGATAGATGATGTTGCTTGTTGACATAGTTCATGGTGTTCATGATTTTGGTATGATGTTTGTTGTTCACATTTATAGGCTTACATAGACTAATAAAAGATAAGTAAAAAAAAGGACATGATGCTTTTTCATTGGAAAAGATCGACATGAAACCCAAAATTAGATTGGCTTAGTAAAAATAAGCCTTTCAAATGTTTCACATTAGCATGCCTAGGTTGATAGATAGGGATCCTGATAACATTGTGTCAAGTAAGCTCATAGTCCCATGCATATGAGATGTGGAGGGAAAATGGGTGAAATTGGAAATGTTTAGTAAGATTAGTATTCCTTTTCTATAGGCATCTAAAGAGGTAGTATAAATAATTATATATCTATATATAAAGTGTAGATTGATCGATGCGGGAAGTCTACTAAGGAGAGCCGATTATGACTTTTGCAAGATTATTGTTGATATGAGAGATGATTTCAGCTTTCAAATTTCATTTGATTTTACTTGAGGGCCTTTTGCTTTGTGCTTGATGGTCTTTTGCTATTTTAATTTTGCTGGAGAGTTGGGGAAGTTGATCAATGTGGGAACCTTCTAGAAATTGCTTAACGTTTGACAAATATTTTACTTAGCCATCCTTCAAGGGAATGGTCTCAGTTTTTTATTTCAAATGCTTTTGATAGTTGTCTTTCTAGGGAGCAATCCACCTTACATTTTTGCAATTTCAAATGATTTTAAATAGTTGTCCTTCTAGGGATTAGCCTGTAGATGCTAAGGGTAACCCATGATTTGTTTTTGAATTTTGCTACTGCTTTTTCCTTTGATTGATTTTTCTTGACATATACTTGCTCATACATGCTCAATGGATTACCTTTATGAAGGTAAAACTAGGCTGACATGAAGGTTCGGTAGGTGAAAGAGAGGTATAGATGATAATGACCATAGGAACCAATCTCAAAAGAGATGGGAAGTACTATGAAAATCATACCATGGATAGAGTCATGGTATCCATAGTTTACTATTAGGATATAATTATGATGTATAACAACATGATTCAGTTTTAGTCGATTGCCCCTTAAAAAGAGGGAAATGAATGTGGTTACAAGGGATGAGCTTAAGTTAGACAAATGATGATTGTGACCCCTATCTAATAATAAAAGCAAAATATTGAGAGGGTCAGGGTTTGGTTTGCCTTCGAGAGAGGACAAACGATAAGCGCCTAATCCATACTTATGGGTAATGATATAAGATCTAAACCAATTTAAAGCAAACTTACCTATTTTGATTTTCTCCATATTAGTGACATGTTGGTTTTCCTTAAGGACAAGATCTCCAATTTTGAATTCTCAAACTTTTACGTGTTTGTTATAGGCTCATTTAATTTGCTCTTCATATACACGAAGATGGGAAAGAACAACTAAACGATGTTCATCAAGTAGCTCAAGTTGCGATAAACATTCTTGACGGTAATCATCTTCTGAAAAAAGCTCACACAAATATATGTGAAGAGAAGGTATTTGGATTTCAAGAGGTAAGATGGCCTCAGCTCTAAAGATGAGAAAAAAAGGTGTAGCACTAGTGGGGTATTGGATGCTAGAATGATATGCCCATAGGGCAAAGGGGATGTGCAAGTGTCAATCCTAACTTGAGGCATTGACCATTTTGGTAAGCATGTTGTTAAGGGTTTTGTTGGAGGCTTCGGTTTGTGCATTTGCTTATGGGTGATAAGGTGATAAAAAGCTAAGTTTGATACCAAAAATGTCACAAAAGCCTTCAACTTGTTTTTTTTTGAAAGATTTACTATTCTCGGTGATGATCTTATGCTAAACACTGAAATGGAAGATGATATGATGGGTGATGAATTCGATAATATTTTTAGCTTTTGTCTAAATAATGGAAATAGCCTCCACCCATTTGGTAAAATATTTAGTTGTGGTAATGATAGAATGATGTCATTATGAAGAGTGGGGGTTGATTTCACCAATAAGGTCAATACCCCATTGTGAAAAGGGCTAAAAGTCTATATAAACATGAAGACTATTGCTAGGTGCATGATGTAAATTAGTGTGTTGTTGACATTTGACACACTTTTTCACATAATCATAGAAATATTGGTTAAGGGTAGGCTAGTAATAGCCCAAGTGAAGGATATGCTTGGCCACAGTGAGGCCACTAAAGTGACCCCCACATATAGCATCATGTGTCTCTTTGACGGCATGAGAGGCTTATAAACCATGAAGGCAACAGAATAGGAGGCCATCCAAGCCTCATTTGTAGAGGATTCCTCCCATAATGGTATAATGAGAGGTGTTTTGAACAAAGGCTCGATGGGCATTCTTAGAGAGGCCAAAGGGAACTATGTCAAGGCAAAGGTAGTCGAAGGTTTGCTAGTACCAAAGGTCAGACAGAGTTTCCTCCACACTAAAGATGGTTGGAATGTCTGATTTGGTGTAAGAAGGTTTAGTGAGGTGATAGATAATGATGGATAATTTAGAGCCTGAGAGTGCTGATGGGATCTGAGAGGCAAGAGAAGCCATGTTATTAGTAAACTTATTGATAGATCGAGGGGTGGTTTGGATATGGTAATATTTTAATGAAGCTAAGAGTTTTGTGATGAGTTATCTATACAGTTGCATCATTTCATTCTTAGACTAGTAAATGTCATTGACTTGGTTGACCACAAGTTGGGAGTCTCCAAAGATATTGATTGTTCTGACTCTTAGGGCTAGGGTAGTTTAGAGACCTATTACTAGGGCTTCGTACTTAGCCACATTATTGGTACATTCGAAGTCAAGTTTAAAGGATAAGTGAAGTGGTTCATTGATAAGGGGGACAAGGACAATACTAGATCCCCCACCATGTTGACATTTGGAACCATCAAAAAACATGGTTACCTAATTGGTGAAATCTACCTGAGATAGGCTTGTGATAGAATCATCTATAAATTCAAGAGGGAGAGATTGATTTTTTTCTAGGGGTGCCTCAACTAGTTGGTTAGCAATTACTTGCCCCTTGATTGACTTCTGCTAAAGTAACCCAAGGTCAAACTTAACTAAAAACATGATCCACTTATACATATGTTGGTTTTGGTATGGTTTGGAGTGCATGTATTTGAGGGGGTCGATATTGGTTATGATAAATTTTTTGTAGTTAAGAAGGTAGTGGTGAAGTTTGGTGGCCACAAAGAGTAGGCAAAGACATAACTTCTAAGGATGTGTATATTGAGTCTCATATTTGATAAGTGTGTGGCTAATGTAATAGATGCCTTACTCCTTATGTTGTTCATCTCGATGGGCAAGCATCGCCCCTAGGGAGTGGTCTATGTTAGAGATATAGAGGTGGAAAGGTTGGTCATCCTTAGGTGGTGTAAGGATAGGTAGAGACACTGGGCATTATTTGAGTGTGTCAAAGGCCTTTTGACAATCGATATTCCACTTGAAAAATATGTACTTTTCTAAGAGGTGGTGGTTGACACTGATCGGAGAGCTGGGAGATGAAGCGATGAATGGATTGAAGTTTCCCCAGTAAGCTTTGAAGTTTTTTAAGATTAGTCAGAGGTATCATCTTAAGGATGGCTTTGATTTTGGCCAAATCAACTTTGATTCCTCAAAGGGAAATGATGAAGCCAAAAAATTTTCCTAATAAGACCCTAAAAATACATTTATTAGGATTGAGGTAGACGTGATAATGGATAAGTCAGTCAAAGATAATCTTGAGAATGGGTAAATAGTCTTTGTGTAGTTTGGACTTCCCAAGAAGGTCATCCACATAGTCTTCAATGATTGTATGGATAAGGTCATGAGAAATATAGGTCATGGAATGTTGGTAGTTGGCTCCAACAATCTTAAGACTGAAGGGCATGATGTTATAACAGAAATTCCTCCATGGGGTGTGTTGTCCCTGAAAAATGTCATTCATTTTTGGGACAACTTATGAACTATTTTGGTTCAACAGACCAAAATCCTCTTTTTCCTTTTCAAAAATTGTTTTGGGCATTCAAATTTGCCATTTTTCAAGCTTTTTCATGTTCTACGGACTCTACAAGCTAGAATCTATGGACTCTGCAGGATAAAATCTACAGACTCGGTTCTATAGACTCTGCAGGCTAGAATCTATGGACTCATTTCTACAGACTCTGCAGGTATATTTCTACAGACTCAACATGCTTGAAATCAGTAGGTTCAAAGGCTTCTATAGGTGAGTTCAATCAAAAGAACAAGTTTCCAACACTTAGTCATTTTCAGGATTGGTTCAATGCCTTGGTTCAACCAAAAGAGTTCATCGGCAAGCTTCTATGTAGTGTTTGAACCGATTGAACCTTGAACCATTTTGGTTCAACGAGTTCAAGGTTCAAAGGTTCAATGTCATCAGCTAGAGTTAAGGGCATTTGTCAAGGTTCAAAGTTCAACAGCTTCAAGGTTCAATGGCTTCAAAACACTTATCAAAGAGAAGAAGGCTTGAACCATTGAACCATTAATTCAATCACTTTCTTGTGTTCCACTCATTCACTTGATCGCTTGAACTTGTTAAACTATTGAACCGTTGAACCATTGAACTAATTTGGTTCAAAGGTTCAATGGGTTCAACAGTTTAACATGTTTAAGCGGTCAAGTGAATGAGTGGAACACAAGAAAGAGATTGAACCATTGAACCATTAAACCTTGAACCAACATGGTTCAATGGGTTCAATTGGTTCAAAGTGATCAAAAGACTTAAACAAAAATATGGCTTCAAACGCAAGATTGAACCATTGAATTGTTGAACCAAAGTTGGTTCAATCGGTCATTTCAATCGGCAGGTTCAAGGGGCTACCCCAAAGCCAAAAGGAAAAGTGCCCTTGCGGAGGGCAATGAACCAAAGCAAGCAAAAGTGGACAAAGAGAATTCCTTCAAAAAAGTGAACCAAGGACAAATAGCCCTTGCGGAGGGCAAGCGAGGAGTAGATGGACCGTTGCAAAAGTCTGAAGGATAGTTCGAGGCTTGAACAAGCCCTTGTAGAGAACACAATTCTCTTTTGAAAAAAGAACACAGAAAATTGACTAAGGCAAAGTGAAAGAAGATTTCCTTCGAACAAATTGTTTGAAAGAATTCCTTCAAACTTTTTGTCCAAAGGAAAAGAGCAGCAAAAGCCCACTAAGAAAATTAAAGCCCGAAGGCCATCCCAAGAACGCCCCAAGGGTAGATACCCTTGCGGGAGGCTCTCCCTAGGGAAAGTGGACCATTTCTCAAGATCCCAAAGGGTAAGTTCCCTCCGAGAAAGATCAAACCTCATAAAGTTACAGCGAAATGCTCCACGTGTTCCTCATAAAGTTGTAATGGAATGTGCCACATGTCCCTCATAAAGTTGCAGTGGAATGCGCCACGTGTCCCTTACAAAGTTCAATGGAAGCCGCCACATGTCATCTGCCAAGACATAGTTTCTAATAACTTTCAAAGCAGTGAAACTTGTCATGTGTCATCTACAAAGCTCGGTGGAGGCCACCAAGTGGCAACATCCGCAGCTTCTTCCTTTTATTGAGTAAGAACTGTGGTGGGTCTCAGGTGAGTGGCTAAACTCGAGTGAAATGCGCCATGTGTCATTGTCCACATGAGTTCAAAAGAGTCCCAAATGTTTCTACAATGTTTCTATGTGCTCGATGGAAGCCACCACATGTCATCTTCTGTAGGAATCTCAAAAGGCACCCAAAACCTCTATAAGTTAAGCGGATGCTGTCGAGTGTCCTCACCTATTTCATAGTGGAAGGTGCCACGTGTCATTTGTTGAGATTAGTAGACAACGGCCAAAGCAAGTGGGAAATGTTGGGAGATAAACCGGAAGCACATAATTTGATTACCAAACCAAGCAACTTAATATGCGGAAATTAACCAGATTCACCAAGTAACTAGAATTCAGAATAACACAAGATATGAGAGACAATACACAACTTGTATTAACACTTTATACAGAAAAGAATACAATAAAGAAGATGCCACTTCTTCTCCACCACCTTACATAGGTTTCCCACACCTCAAGTGAACAGTAATTCTCCTCCCCAAAGCTCTCCCTCTCACAGGTCCCACCACCCAACTCAAAATACAGAGTTGGTGTTCACCTCCCGTGCTCCACGCACAACACAAGTGCTCCACGCACTCCACAAGCACTCCACGTGCTCCACAAGTACTCAAGGTACTTCAAGTAGATCTCCCATGAATCTGCAACAACCTGCAATTCAACAGACCATACTTATGGAAGGAACTCCCTTGCCTTCCTCTTGCTCTATCCGAGTACACACCTGTACTCCAAGTAGATCCTGCCTGATACTGCTCCCTGTTGTGTTGCTGTCTATATGACCTTGCACACCTGCAAATCAAACAACGGTTCTGCTCACCTGTGAACCTCGACCTTGCACACACATACACCTGCAGATCAACGATATTACTTACCATGTAGATCTCCTATATAGGCCATACAACTGTGACCAAGATCCTACACTCTTGAAGAACCCAGCTGGCTCTCCAATCCAGCACCAACACACCTGGTACTGAGGCACTAGGAGGAACGCACCATTGCTCTACCTCACACACAGAAGGAGCTTATAATTATGCTCTCTTACTCCCTAGCACACTTTTCCAATACAACCATGAGTCTATTATATAGATCTCATCCAAACAATAATTAGACATCTAATTACAATAATTAGATCCGCAGCTATGAGTCTAAAATTAGCACTCATCATGCAAACACTTGGTTCGTTAGCTAACTGCCCGTAATTAGCTCGCAGTCGAACCACACAGGCGATCGACGCCGGTCCCTGTCCGCCTGGGGGTCGCCGACGCCGGCCGATCTCTGACCGACGTCGGTTGCCTTCCTGCCCTATCCTGCCAACGTCGGTTGGCCTGACCGACGCCGGTGTCTCTGACACTTAGCAACTCTCTTGCAACCTCCTCCGTGTCTGCATCAGTGAAGCTTTTAGCTCCACAATCCTAACAGGAAAGACACGAAGGAATGACTAAGGAGGATGATGGGCCTGTAGCCATAAAATTTAGGGCAACCAACTAGCTGTTTGCTTTCAAACAATGATGGACCTGAAGACATCAAATTTGTGGCAATGAAATAACTGTTGATCCTTACAGGCTTAAGCACAGACCCTATAAACAAATTCAGTGACCGGCCAAAGAGATAGCATGATGGCTTAGATCATACAGATAAGGACAAGATACAACAAGGAAAGGGGGAATGATGGAGAAAGATTAAAAATATCCGTGCATAGGATATGTTTCTAGAAGGTAAAGTAGTCCACCAGGTGGACATCGAAGATCACAAATATTCAATGGCACGGCCTATTTTTCTGCATTAAGTAGAATGAATAATTGTGCACACATAAGGAAACACATCAAGCAACCCATATTAAAAATTGATGCTCGATTCCAGCATAGCTCATGGACAAAATTTAAAATGCATTAAAGGCATTGAATGCATCGTAAGTCATTTTTGTGAAACAAAGTGCCCAAATCTTTCTTAGAGCACTATATATTGAACTCTCTCTGATTATTTTAGGGATCTCTCTTTGTTATCAGAAATAAAACTTTGCCCAAATTGAAAGGCATTACTAAGACTTTGAGCTTAGATTGTCGATCATATTTCGTTATTTGAATAAGAAAACAAGTGACTTTTTAGACTTTGTGCTGTAATAGCTTGGTTGTTGGGGAAATTGTTCTTAATATCTATTTTCTTAATACATTTTTTTGTCCATTTAATTAAATAAGCAAAATTAGTGAAAATAATCAAAAAGATGTTCTGAAGCCAACTGTGGAGAGACTTTGTGCCCCTCACAATTGCCTTTAGTGTGTTTTCTTTCATTCATGTGTAAAGGATCTTAGGACGACTTTGTACCCTCATTATCCTTCATTTTCTATTTCTATGTAAAGGACCTTGGGATGACTTTGTGCCCTCATTATATTTCGTATTTCACTCTTTGGAAGTTGAGGTGGAGACTTTGTGCTACATTTCATCTTGCTGTGTTACTACACATTGTTACAGGTTACTTGTCACCACCTGAAAGGTTCCTTTTGTTTGCTAAACATCACTTCTGAAAGAAGAGGAGTGTCTTCTATCATTTTATCAGGGTTTTTCTTTTGATTTGTGAACATCATCTCTGAAAAAAGAGAGATGGATGGTTTATCCTACCCCTAAGTGTTATTTTCTGCTTATATATAGTATATAACTCCTGCATATTTACAGGGAACCTCCCCTTGATGAGAGGAGAGATTTGTCCCTTTTTGATGTAGTAAACCTACACATCTGGACGACCAATTTCCCTATGCTATGGTTGAAGAGACCTATTTTGCTCATCAATTCCCTGATTGAAAAAATATTCACCCAACAGTTTTTGGCAACTCCGCTAGGGATTCAAATAAGCAGTTCATATCCTTATCTATTAAATACTCTGGCGACTCTCATCTGGGTCTTATCCATTATCATTATAGCCTTATTCATTTATCCCACTGTGAAAGAATGAGTTGCTCTAGTGTTCCCATTGTTAATTTTTCCTTCCAACTTCATGCCAACAATTTTTGGCAACTCTGCTAGGGAAGAACACGCAGTTTGAAGCCTCAAGCTTCACGCTGAAGCAGTGCCAGTTCTTTTTCATTTTTATTTTTACACTCTGGCAGATCCATGGTATACACAAAGCTAAAGGGCTAAAGGTATTATTGACCCTGTATTCGAGTTGGTACAACAAAGTAATTTTGATCTATTTCCTTCACCATCTCACCTCCAACAAACCATGAGCTTTCCTCCTACTAAAGTCAAGTCTCCATTATCGGGCAAAGCCTCCATTTCTGCTATTAATAAAGCTTTGTCAATACTTATCTCTCTTAGATTTTCTATTTCACCTTTCCATAATCATACTATGGCAGTTCAAGGTCTTTGGAGTAACTCTTTTGGCCCACTCAATTTAACTCCACCTCTACATGTGCTACCACACAGTTCAAAAAAAAATTCTCCAAGTTCTATGGTGATGGGAAGGTTCATCTTGATGAACATATTACAGCCTTCAGCATAGCCTGTGGCATAATAGGTGTGGAGTATGAGGATGTAGTAGTCAGGTTTTTTATGGAAACATTACAAGGTGCTGCTAAAGGCTGGTTCTATCATCTGTAGGCCCAGACTGTGACTGACTAGAATACTCTCAAAACCAAATTTGAAGCCAGATTCAAGCTTGCAAAAGATGCACATGCCCTATTGGCTCAACTCAAACAAATGAAGAAGGAACCTCATGAACCAATGAGGGATTTCATAGCCAAGTTTGACAAACTGAGGAATAGAATTTTTGTAATTGCTCAGCCAACACCTGAAAACTTCAAATGTTTCTTCATAACTCTCAGCTGCCTGAAGTGAGTTTTCTGCTGAGACGTGCTGGCCAAATAGACCTTGTTGCAACTTAGGATTTGGCCACTGAGGTGGAAGATGACTTTGTCTTGGCAAGAAAGATAAGGAGAGATCCTAATAAAGGTAAATCTTCTTCTGAATATCCATCTACAGGTACCACTGATCCAATGGTGCAAAAACTAGCAAATTAGATGCTAACTCTTAAAAAGCAAATGGCACAAGGGATATCTTCAACTCCTTCATACAAAGATATGACAAGAGGGACATTCCCTAATCAGTTATACGAAGGAAATGTTGCCAGAAATCAAAGATAGCCAAATCATCTGCCTTCCCCATAAGGGAAACTTGCCATTGAAGCAGCACCAGCTAACTCAGCAGTTGGATACTTGGAAATAGATCATGATTTTTCTTTTCAACTTGAGTTTGAGCAAGAAGATGACACTGATCTTTTTGCAAAAGAGCAAGAAGAATCAGCTGGTGACTCCAACATTGGTTTCCTAAATTACCAGGATGAATCTAGAGATAAAGGTGAAGCAGTTGATGGATCATATGTTGTATTCATCTAGTCTCAGAACTAGTCAACCCAGCAAGCTGATAAAGTAAAAAAAGGGAAAAGTTCTCAACCTATAATTTCAATTGCCAAATAAAAAACTTCTCTACCTTTCTAGTCAAAGGACCCAGTGAGTAATAAAAAGGTAAATACATCAAACATTCCTCCATCTTCAACTTCAATTCCATAGACTAGTACCACCCCTCCTAAAAACTAGAAAGATGAACTGCCTTCCTCTATTCCTAGTCCATTTCAGTCATTTGACATAATCGACCATGTCAATAAGAACAAAATATAAATGTCTGAATTTAAATTTTTGTAATCCAATCCTGAGCAGTTGGATAGGTTAGTTCAGTGTGTGAAGAAAAAGTCATCCCTGCATGACAAGATGTTAAAAAGGTAACTCATGATCCCCCAAGGAACATGTCCATCTCAAACAACCTTGTCATTGCTCCTCTTGTTACTTCCAAAAGGACTGAACCATTCTATGTCTCCCTGCTGATAAATGGACATCTGCTGAACAATTGCATATAGACTTAGGTGCATCAGACAATGTCATGCCTGCCAAAGTAGCTAAATCCCTTGGTCTCAAACTGACCAAGACATATGGGAGATGTTTCTCCATGGAGAACAAACAAGTTCCACTGCTGGGACAAATCAAGGATGCCCAATTTGCATTTGTCGCCTTTCCAAAAAAAAATCAAGATGACAGTCTTGGTGGCCGATGTCCCAGCCTCATATGGCATCCTTCTTGGGCAAAATTTTTGCAAGGATGTTGGAGGAGAATTGAGCATGGACCTATCTGAAGTGAGGATCCTTGTCAAAGGCATCATACAGAGGCTGATTCTTGAAAAGGAGGCAAAATATGTTGTCACCCAAGCGTCGATCCTTGAAGCTCAAATTTTGTTTGAATCTTCAGGCAAAGGTAACTATTTCTTGTCTACTGAAGATGTTTCTATTATATCAGATGAAAGTCCTATAGGTGGCAATCCAGGAATTGGTTTGGATAAAACAATAGAAGACATGAGAGAGCACAGTGCAAGCCTAAAGGAGCTCTCCTCTCCAAATGAAGAAAAATCTGAGAAAGGAGCAGTTTTTGATGATGTATGGATACTAGGATTTGATGGTAGTTTCTATTCTACTGGTGCTGGAGCTAGAACTATGTTGATATCTCTTC
Organism: Torreya grandis; assembly: GCA_037957365.1. Lineage (NCBI taxonomy): Eukaryota > Viridiplantae > Streptophyta > Pinopsida > Cupressales > Taxaceae > Torreya > Torreya grandis. Next base: position 6,140,562 of record JARHVA010000004.1, read on the forward strand.
AAGGAGATATCTTTCCTTCTTCATACAAGTTGTAGTTCAGTAACACCAACAACGCTGTCGAGTATGAATCTCTATTACTCAGGTTGAAGGTTGCTCAAGACAAAAGTGTCAAACTCCTTCATGCCAAAGGAGATGTTGAGCTGATGGTTTGTCAAGTATTTGATAGAGACAATCAAATCATGTGATAGACTAAACTAAAAGAGAAACAAGTTATGGTAGTGGACCATACTACTACATGCCAAAGTCAAGAAAAAGAACTCTTCACCAAGAGAGCAAAGGTTTATGGTTTTCAGATTAGAGACCACACCTTGCCATGGGGCAAGAAGAGAGAACCAAAAGGAGTGCATAGAAAATGTGATTCCTGGTGGAGACTTCCATTCGCCCATCACCGATTTTGGGGAAAAAATTGTTTTTTACTAGTTTATCAAGATGGAACACCATTTTTACTATCTCATAGTGGGTGGTATCTGAAGCACTTCAAATCTTGAGGCATCAGATAAGATCATATGTACATATGTATATTTATATAGTCTTTAGTTCTATTTTGTGCTTTTTATTTTTTTTGGCACCTTTCTTTTTGGATAGCGTGACTTCGTAGCCCAATGGCACACTTCAAGGCACTGGAGATTCTGATTTTTACTTCCCTCGGTTGTTCCAAGTTTTCAACTGAAGGAAGTTCCCCAACTGGAGCCAGCTGTTGTTCCCAAAAAATGTCATTCATTTTTGGGACAACTTATGAACTATTTTAGTTCAACAGACCAAATTCCTCTTTTCCCTTTTCAAAAATTGTTATGGGAATTCAAATTCTCCATTTTTCAAGCTTTTTCAAGTTCAACGAACTCTGTAGGCTAGAATCTATGGACTCATTTCTATAGACTCTACAGGATAGAATCTATGGACTCAGTTTGACAGACTCATTTCTACAGACTCTGTAGTTTAGAATCTACGGACTCATTTCTACAGACTCTGCAGGCTTGAAACTACGGACTCAAATCTACGAACTCTGTAGATATGTTTCTATAGACTCAACATGCTTGAAATCAGCAGGTTCAATAGGTTTAAAGGCTTCTACAGGCGAGTTCAATCAAAAGAACAAGTTTCCAACACTTAGTCATGTTGTCCCTAAAAAATGACTCCTCATTTTTTTAGACAACATATGACTATTTTGGTCCTGCATGGCCAAAATTGTCCCTCCCCTTTATAAAATTTGTTCTGAACATTCAATTTTGTCATTTTCTCAACTTTTTGGTAAAAGGATTAGCAGGTTCAACCGGTTCAAAGGGTCTGTCGGTAAGCATAAAAATAAAATCTTGAACCATTGAACCTTGAACCATTTTGGTTCATCAGTTCAACGGGTTCAATGTTCAATCGATTCAACACGCCAGGTTCAAAGGATGCCTTAGTTATGAAGAGAAATGTGCACAACACAAAGAGTCAAGCAGATGCCTCCAAGTGTCATCAGCTGACTCCCTTTATGCTTTATTTCTGTGAATTGGTAGATGTTGCCATGTGTCCCTCTGAGGCTTGTCGAAAGCCTCCAAGTGCCAATATCTGCAGTCTCTTCCCTTAGCTTCACTATTTTGAGCAAAGACCATGGTGGGCCCCGGGGCGAATGACTACATTAAAGTTGAAGCTGCCACATGTCTGCATTCACACAACTATTTAAAGTATTCGGACCACACCACGTGTCCCATTCTAGTGCAGTGAAAACTACCACGTGTCTGCGTCCATGCCTCTAGCCTCTAATAAGTCTCAAGGCCTATTCCCAGAAGCTTATTTCAAAGCCACGGATGCCACCACGTGTCCTCACCCATGTCATAGCAAAATGATAGGCCTGCAAACATCAAAATTGGGGCAAATGGCCAGCCGTTAACCTTCAAAGGAAGAGAGACCTGCGGACGTCAAAATTACTGCAATGAAGCGTCTAATTGATCCTTGCAGGCTTAGAACACAGACTCGATGCATTTAAAGACCCTAAGGCTGGGACCAAGAGAAGGAAGAGTCAAAGAGGGAAACTCAATGGGAGTAAATTCCAGTAGGTGAAGCAGTTCACCAGGTAGATATTTGGGGCCTGCAAACATTGAAAGTGCAGCCTGTTTATCCCTTTTGAATTAAAGGCAGAATAGACATTTTCACAGCTAGCAGGTGATGGAATGAGTGATTTAGACTTAGGAGAAGATAAGGAAGATGAACCAACATGCCACAGTTAAGGCAGCCACCCTGCTACAGCATGGCCCTTCCTGACATAATCAAAAATATAGCCAATGCATTGATTGCACAGCATAGGTCACTCCATGGGACAAAGTGCCAAGTCTCTCTTAGCCTCTATCTAATGTAAACTCTTTCATTGTTACAAGGGAGATCTTCCCCTTACTAGAATTGAAACTCTACCCAAATTGAAAGGCATTATTGAGACTTTGAACTCAAATTGTAGTTCATATTTCTTTGATTGAATGAGAAAGCAAGTTACTTGCAGACTTTGTGCTGTTATAGCTTGTGCTACTTTAGGAGATTGTTCATATGTCTGTCTTCTGAAAGCATTCTTGTTTATTTGATTTAACAAGCAAAACTAGTGGAGGTGATAAGGAAGGTGTCCTGAAGCCAATTACTTTTAGACTTTGCGCTGTCATAGTTGTCTTCAGTGTGTGTTTTTCTTTTATATTTCTGTATAAAAGACCTTGGGATGACTTTGTGCCCTCATTTTCTTTTGTATCTCCCTCTAGGGTAGTCGAGATGGAGACTTTGTGCTACATCTTAGATTGTTGGTTACTTTGGACCCAGTTACTTGCTACCTGAAAGAGTCCTGCTTTTTGCAAGAACAAGCACTTCTAAAAGAAGAGAAGTGCCTTCTATCACTTCACCAGGATTTCTACTAACCAGGAAGGGATCTGGCTCTTGGATAAATGTTACTTCTAAAAGAAGAGAAGTGCCATCACCAATCACCCAGGATTCCTCCTCTGTCTGTCAGCATCATCTCTGAAAAAAGAGAGATGGATGGTTTATCCCACCCCTGTGTCTTACTTTCTACTTATTTATATAGTATATAGCCTCCGCATATTTAATAGGGTACCTCCCCTTGATGAGAGGAGAGATTTGTCTCTGATTGATGTAGTAAATCTGCACACCTGGATGACCAATCTTCCTATGATGTGGTGATAGGAACTATTTTGGTCACCAGTTATCTGGCTGACAAAATATTCACCCAATAGTTTTTGGTGACTCTGTTGGGGATGAACGTGCAGTCTGAATCCTCAAATTTTAGATTGAAGCAGTTCTTTCCCTTATCCATTATAGAGTCTGGCAACTCCCATCTGGGTCTTACCCATTATCCATTTATAGCCTTACCATTTTCATCCCTCTCCATTTTCATTCATCTCCATTATATTATCTAGTCTGCAAAACTAGCGCTGCTGGGAAAGAAAGTGCAGTTTAAAGCCTCAAGCTTTAAGCTAAAGCAGGGCCAGTTTCTTTTCTATTTTTTTCCTATAATCTGGCAACTTCACTCAGATGTGTTATCCCTATTATTCATAATATGATCATGGCAGTTCGAGGCCCCTGGGGTAACTCATTTGGCCCACTTAATCTAACTCCACCCCTACCTGAGCTACCACTCAGTTTAAAGAAGAATTTCTCCAAATTCTTTGGTGATGGAAGAGTCGACCCTAATGAACACATTGTAGCCTTCACCATAGCCTGTGGTGTGATAGGGGTGGAATTTGAAGATGTGGCAGTCAAGCTTTTCATGGAGACATTACAAGGTGATGATGTAGACTAGTTTTATCATCTGCAGATTGGATCAGTGACTAGCTAGGACACTATCAAAGCCAAGTTTGAAGCAAGGTTAAAACTTGCTAAAGATGCTCATGCTTTGCTATCCCAACTTACGCAGATGAAGAAGGAAGCTCATGAGCCCATGAGGGATTTTATTACAAAATTTGACAAGCTGAGAAACAGAATTCCTACAGTTGCTAAGCCCACATCTGAGAACCTCAAATGTTTTTTCATAAACTCACAGCTGCCTGAAGTGAGTTTTCTGCTAAGACGTGCTGGCCGCATAGATCTTGAAGCTGCTCAAGACTTAGCCACTGAGTTAGAAGATGACCTTATCTTGGTTGGAAAGATAAGAAGGTATTCAAATAGAGGCTCATCTTTCTCATCTTCTGATAACTCACCTACAGCCACCACTAATCCAATGGTGCAGAAGCTAGCAAATGAAGTGTCGGCCCTCAAAAGACAAATGGCACAAGGGATGTCATCTGCTCCTTCATACAGAGATGTACCAAGGAGGACATTCCCTAACCAGGTACATCAAGGGCAACACAATTATCTTCCTCCCCCACAGAGGAACCTTGCCATTGAAGCACCTCCAGCAAACTTAACAGTTGGGTATTTGGAAACAGAGCATGATTTCTCTTTCCAACCTAAGTTTAATCAAGAAAATGACACTGGTCTCTTCACAGAGGATCAAGAAGAATCAGTTGGTGACTCCCACATCAGTTTCTTGGATTACCAGGATGAACCCAAAAGTAAAGGTGAAGCATCCAAGGGATCATATGCTGTGGTCACCTAGTCCCAGAATCAGTCAGCTCAATAAGCTGATAAAGGAGAAACAAAGGAGTGACCTCAACCTGCAAGTTCAATTTCTAAGTGTGGGGCCACTTTGCCTATCCAGCCAAAGGACCCAGTGATTGCTAAGAAAGTAAGTATCCCAAACATTTCTGCACCTTCTACTTCAAATTCATAGGCCAGTCCTCCCACCCCTCCCATAAACCAAAAGGAAGAACTCCCATCCACTGTGCCTAGTCCAATCCAACCATTTGACATAATTGATCATGTCAAATGTGTTGAGACCCAAATGGTGGCCTCTACAACCTAAATTTTATTTTAGTCTTCAGGCAGGGATGAAATAGCATAAGAATTAGAGTGTGGCATAAGTGCAGAGGAACCCTTCCCTCCAAATGAAGAAAAATCTGAGATATCTAAGGGGGACAATCAAGACATGTGCTAGGCTGAGCTATCAAAACAACAAATTATGGTACTAAGCCATGCTACTACCCATCAAAATTAGGAAAAGGAACTCTTTGCTAGGAGAGCAAAGATTCATGGTTTTTGGACCAAAAGTCAAGTCTTGCTTTGGGGCAAGAAGAAAAGAAAACCAAGGGAAAGGAACAGAAAATGTGATTCCTAGGGGAGAGTTCCATTCACCTGTCATCGATTCTGGAGACAAAATGGTTTCCTACTAGTTTATCAAGATGGGATGCCATTATCATTGTCTCACAATGGGTGGCATTTGAAACGCTTCAAATCTTGAGGCATTAGATAAGTTCATATATACATATGTATATTTGTATAGTCTTTAGTTCTATTTTGTGCCTTTCATCTTCATTTTTGTCACCTTTCTTTTTGGGTAGCATGACTCCGTAGCCCAATGGCACACTTCAAGGCACCGGAGATTCTAGTTTCTACTCCCCTCAGCTATTTTGAGTTGTTATCTGAAGGAAGTTCCCCAACAAGAGCCAACTGTTGTCCCTGAAAAATGACTCCTCATTTTTTTTAGACAACATATGACTATTTTGGTCCTGCATGGCCAAAATTGTCCCTCCCCTTTCCAAAAATTTGTTCTAAACATTCAATTTTGTCATTATCTCAACTTTTTGGTAAAGGATTAGCAGGTTCAACCAGTTCAAAGGGTTTGTCAGCAAGCATCAAAACAAAAGCTTGAACTGTTGAACCTTGAACCATTTTGGTTCATCAGTTCAACGAGTTCAATGTTCAATCATTTCAACACGCCAGGTTCAAAGGTTGCCTTAGTTATGAAGAGAAATGCATGTAATAGAAAGAGTCAAGCAGATGCTGCCAAGTGTCGTCGACTGACCCCCTTTATGCTTTGTTTCTATGAATTGGTGCATCCTGCCACGTGTCCCTCCAAAGCTTGTTGAAAGCCTCCAAGTTCCAATATCTGCAGTCTCTTCCCTTAGCTTCATTATTTTGAGAAAAGACCATGGTGGGCCTCGGGGTGAATGACTAAATTAAAGCAGAAGCTGCCATATGTCTACATCTGCATGACTATTTAAAATATTTAGACCATGCCACGTGTCCCGTCCCATTGCAGCAAAAACTGCCACATGTATGCATCTGCGCCTCTAGCCCCTAACAAGTTTCAAGGCCTATTCTCATAAGCTTATTTCAAAGCCATAGATGCCACCACGTGTCCTCACCTGTGTCACAATAAAATTATAGGCCCACAAATGTCAAAATTGGGGTGAATGGCCAGCCATAACCTTCAAAGGAAGAGAGACCCACGAACGTCAAAATTACTGTAGTGAAGCGTCTGATTGATCCTTGTAGGCTTAGAACATGGACCTGATGCATTCAAAGACCCTAAGGCTAGGACCAAGAGAAGGAAGAGTCAAAGAGGGAAACTCAATGGGAGTTAATTCCAATAGGTGAAGCAGTTCGCTGGGTAGATATTTGGGGTCTGTAAACATTAAAAGTGCAGCCTGTTTGTCCCCTTTGAATTAAAGGTAGAATAGAAATTTACACGGCTAGCAGGTGATGGAATGAGTGATTCAAACTCAAGAGAAGACAAGGAAGATGAACCAACACGCCACAGTTAAGGTAGTCGCCTTGCTCCAACATGGCCCTTCCTGACAGAATAAAAAAAACAGCCAAGACATTGATTACGCTGCATAGGTCACTCCATGGGAGAAACTGCCAAGTCTTTCCTGGCCTCTATATAATGTAAACTCTTTCATTGTTACAAGGGTAATCTTCCCCTTACCATAAGTGAAACTCTGCCCAAATTGAAAGGCATTACTGAGACTTTGAGCTCAGATTGTAGTTCATATTTCTTTGATTGAATGAGAAAGTAAGTTACTTGTAGACTTTGTGTTGTTATAGCTTGTGCTACTTTAGGAGATTGTTCGTATGTCTGTCTTCTAAAAGTATTCTTGTTTAGTTGATTTAACAAGCAGAACTAGTGGAGGTGATAAGGAAGGTGTCCTGAAGCCAACTACTTCCAGACTTTGCACTATCATAGTTGTCTTCAGTGTGTGTTTTTCTTTTCTATTTTTGTGTAAAAGACCTTGGGATGAATTTGTGCCCTCATTGTCTTTCATATCTCCCTCTAGGGCAATCAAGGTGGAGACTTTGTGATACATCTTATATTGTTGGTTACTTTGGACCCGGTTACTTGCTACTTGAAAGAGTCATGCTATTTGCAAGAACAAGCACTTCTGAAAGAAGAGAAGTGCCTTCTGTCGCTTCACCAAAATTTTTACTATCTAGGAAGGGATCTAGCTCTTGGCTAAATGTTACTTCTGAAAGAAGAGAAGTGCCATCACTAATCACCCAAGATTCCTCCTTTGTCTGTGAGCATCATCTCTTAAAAAAAAGAGATGGATGGTTTATCCCACCCCTGTGTCTTACTTTCTGCTTATTTATATAGTATATAGCCTCCACATATTTAATAGGGAACCTCCCCTTGATGAGAGGAGAGATTTGTCTCTGGTTGATGTATTAAAGCTGCACTCATGGATGACCAATCTTCTTATGCTCTAGTGATAGGAACTATTTTGGTCACCAGTTAGCTGGCTGACAAAATATTTACCCAACAAGTCATTTTCAGGATTGGTTTAATGCCTTGGTTCAGCCAAAAGAGTTCATCGACAAGCTTCTATGCAGTGTTTGAACCTATTAAACCTTGAACCATTTTGGTTCAACGGGTTCAAGGTTCAAAGGTTCAACATCATCAGCTAGAGTTAAGTGCATTTGTCAAGGTTCAAAGTTCAACCGCTTCAAGGTTCAAGGCTTAAAAACACTTATCAAAGAGAAGAAGGCTTGAACCATTGAACCGTTGAACCATTAAACCACTTTGATTCAAAGGATCAATGGGTTCAATAGTTCAACAGGTTCAAGTGGTCAATTGAGTGAGTGGAACACAAGAAAGTGATTGAACCATTGAGCCTTGAATCAACATGATTCAATGGGTTCAACGGTTCAACGAGTTCAAAGTGATCAAAAGACTTAGACAACAAGATGGCTTCAAACTCAATATTAAACCATTGAACTGTTGAACCAAATTTGGTTCAATCGGTCGGTTCAATCGATAGGTTCAAGGGGCTGCCCCAAAGCCAAAGGAAAAAGTGCCCTTACGGAGGGCAATGAACCAAGCCGAGTGCCCTTGCAGAGGGTAGTGAGCAAAAGCAAACAAAGAGAATTCCTTCAAAAAAATGAACCAAGGACAAACAGTGCTTATGGAAGGCAAGCGAGGAGCAGATGGACCGTTGCAAAAGCCTGAAGTATAGTTTCAAGCTTGAACAAGTCCTTGCAGAGAGAACAATTCTCTTTTAGAAAAAGAATGCAAAAAATTGACTAAGGCAAAGCGAAGGAAGATTTCCTTCGGACAAATTGTCTGAAGGAAAAGAGCAGCAAAAGCCCATCGAGAAAATTAAATCCTAAAGGCCATCCTAAGACCACTTGAAGGGTAGGTACCCTTGCAGGAGGCTCTCCCCAAGGAAAGTGGACTGTTTCTCAAGATCACGAAGGGCAAGTTCCCTCTGAGAAAGATCAAACCTCATAAAATTGTAGCAGAACGCACCATGTGTCCCTCATAAAGTTGCAACAGAACATGCCACGTGTCCCTCATAAAGTTGTAGCAGAATGCATCACGTGTCCCTTACAAAGTTGTAGTGGAATCCACCACGTGTCGTCTACTGAGACAGAGTTTCTAGTAACTTTCAAAGTAGTAGAACATGCCACATGTCATCTACAAAGCTCAATGGAGGCTACCAATTAGCAACATCCGCAGCTTCTTCATTTTATTAAGGACTATGGTGGGTCCCAGAGGAGTGGCTAAACTCGAGTGGAATGCACCATGTGTCATCGTTCATGTGAGTTCAAAAGAGTCTCAAATGTTTCTATAGTGTTTTTATGAGCTCAGCAGAAGCCACCACGTGTCATCTTTTGTAGGACTCTCAAAAGGCACCCAAGACCTCTATAAGTTAAGCAGATGCTGCCAAGTATCCTCACTTGTTTCATAGTGGAAGGCGCCACGTGTCATTTATTGAGATCAGTAGAAAATGGCCAAAGCTAGTAGGAAAGATATGAAGGAATGACTAAAGAGGACGATGGGCCCACAATTGTCAAATTTAGGGCAACCAACTAGCTGTTTGCTTTCAAATAATGACAAACCTAAAGACATCAAATTTACAGCAATGCAATAACTATTGATCCTTACAAGCTTAAGCACATACCCTATAAACAAATTCAGTGACCAGCCAAAGAGATAGCCCGAGGGCTTAGATCATATAAATAAGGACAAGATACAGCAAGGAAAGGGGGAACGATGGAGAAAGATCAAAAATATCCACGCATAGGATATGTTTATAAAAGGTAAAGCGGTCCACTAGGTGGACATCGAAGAGCGCAAATATTCAATGGTATCACCTATTTTTTTGCATTAAGTAGAATGAACAGCTATGCACACATAAGAAAACACATCAAGCAAAATTGATGCTCAATTCCAGCATAGCTCATGGATAGAATTTAAAATGCATTAAAGACATTGAATGCATCGTAAGCCATTTTTGTGAAACAAAGTGCCCAAGTCTTTTTGGGAACACTATATATTGGACTCTCTCTGATTGTTTTAGGGATCTCTCTCTGTTATCAGAAACAAAACTCTGCCCAAATTGAAAGGCATTACTAAGACTTTGAGCTCAGATTGTTGATCATATTTCATTATTTGAATAAGAAAACAAGTGACTTTTTAGACTTTGTGCTAGAATAGCTTGGTTGTTGGGGAAATTGTTCTTAATGTTTGTTTCCTTAATACATTTTTTCTGTCCATTTAATTGAATAAGTAGAATTAGTGAAAATAATCAAAAAGGTGTCTTGAAGCCAATTGTGGAGAGACTTTGTGTCCCTCAAAATTGCCTTTAGTGTGTTTTCTTTCATTCTTGTGTAAAAGATCTTGGGATGACTTTGTGCCCTCATTATCCTTCATTTTTTGTTTCTATGTAAAGGACCTTGGGACAACTTTGTGCCCTCATTGTCTTTCGTATTTCACTCTTTGGTAGTTGAGGTGGAGACTTTATGCTACATTTCATCCTGTTGTGTTACATTTCATGCTATTGTGCTCTGAAAGAAGAGTGTCTTCTGTCATTTCATCAAGATTTATCCTTTGATTTTTGAACATCATCTCTAAAAAAAGAGAGATGGATGGTTTATCCTACCCCTAAGTGTTATTTTCTACTTATATATATAGTATATAGCTCTTGCATATTTACAGGGAACCTCCCCTTGATGAGAGGAGAGATTTGTCCCCTTTTGATGTAGTAAACCTTTACATCTGGCCGACTAATTTCCTTATGCTGTGGTTGAAGAGACCTATTTTGCTCATCAGTTAGCTGATTGACAAAATATTCACCCAATAGGGTGATAAAGGCAATTTTGTGTTGATCTTTAGGGGAAATCAAATTTTGATTATAATCCAAGAATCCATCCATGAGTGACATCTCATTGCTTGCTATAAAATCAACAAATTGGTTAATGTTATGTAGAGTAAAGTCATCCTTTGGGCAAGCAAGGTTGAGGTCATAAAAATCCAAATAGGTATGTAGTCCCCCTATGGATTTAGTGATAGGTATGATTTTTGAAACCCATTGGGGATAATCAATGGGTTGAATAAAGTTGATAGAAAGGAGGTGTTGAAGCTCTTCTTTGACAAGGAGGGCTATGTGAGGGTGTATTCAGTGAATTTTCTATTTGACAAGTTTGGTGTCATGATTAGTTACAATATTATGGGTGGCAATGGCTGGGTCAATATCAGGTATATCAGCATATGACTAGGCAAATGCAATGTTCTTGTCTTCGAGGAAGGTAGAGAAGTCCTATAGTTCCTTAGAGGTGAGAGTTTGGCTAAGTTTGATGATGTGGGGGTTACCCAGGGTACCTATGTTAATGTTTGTGGTAGATTCATTCAACATGATAAAGGTTTATGAAGGTAAAGATTTGTGCATGGAGGAATTTGGTGCACCATGGTAGGTGATAATAGCATCATTATCTTGACACTAAATAATGTTAATGGTAGGAGAGTCTTCTCCTACAAGTTTAGGATGGGTTAAAGGGATGGAAATGGATGCCCCTTCCTTTTGATAAGTCAAGGTGCCGAGGGTAATCATGTTGATGAAAAAAATTTGGGTGGGATGATGTCCTCATCCTCACCCATAGATGGAGAGGGTGTTGGTGAGGAAGGGGCTTATTCTTCGACAATGATAAGGGTACTTTGTTTGGCATTCTTCTTATTGGGTAAAATGAATCCAATTCCATACTTCTCATGAGATTTTTGGGTCTCAATCAAGGTCAATGTGTGTGGGCCAAGCTCATATCATCTTAAACTAAATCCCTTCCAGGCACACCTATGAAGGTATAGCTTGGTGAAGTCAGGGTTATCCAAATAAGAGAAGGTAGAGGTGAATAGTTGAGGTGAAGATGGAGTGACAGTAGTGTTAAGTGGCTTGTCAATTCCCCCATAGATAAAGTGGGTTTGACATCTTGGAGGCCCTAAGGGGGTAATGGCTCTAATATTGGGGTCATAACCCAGTTGGTGATTGAGTTTCCCATATTATTGGGGAGTAAGGAGGGCATCAAGGGTGAGGAGATGATATTCTCCAAGGGTAAGGTTTTGGAAGGTAGTTTCCAAAGGTAAGTGATGGGTATCTAGTCCATGGGGATAGACAAGCTAGTAAAGCCCTTAGTGGAAGGAAAAGAAGCAATAGCTTCAGCTTTCATAGGTGAGGGTTTGATGGTGGTTATTTGTAGTGCTTTGGATGGAGGTAAAAGAATGTCATTAGGTCGATAGGTCATATTACATGCTACAAAAGGGCTAAGGTTAGCTTGTATGGTAACAACTTGACCTTCATGTTCAAACTTGATACAATAGTAGAGGGTAGAAGGTACACACCCCATGGTACAAATCCAAGATATCCCGAGTAAAACATTATACTAGAATTCACCTTTGCTACATAAAAGAGTTTGGGGAGCATGCAAGGTCCTAGCTAAATGTGGAGGATGATGGTTCCTAAGGTAGTGGTCATAGTATCATTAAAATATCAAAGGATGGTTGAAGTTTCAGACATGACATTATCTGACAACTTAAGTTACTCATAGGCATGGGAAGAGATGATGTTGATACTAGCCCCCCCATCGATCATAATGCATTTAATGTGGGTTTGGTTGATGTGGGCTGTAATAAAAAGATGGGGATCTGGGTCTTCAAGGTGGATAGAAGGTATCTCAAGTCTTTGAAGGTAATAAGGGTGGAGAATCAAAGAGCACCAATGAAAGCCTTTATGGGTTAGGAATCCCCTAGTCTGACTTTAATGGCTTGCATAACCCTGATCATAGCATGACGATGATGGGGTGAGGTGGAAATGAGCTCATAAAGGCTCATTTTAGTAGGAGTCTAGTGGAGTTGTTTAAAGATGACCCTCCTGATGGATTCAGAGGGGTTAACCTCTGATGTGACTAAGATAGTAACTTTGGGTGTAACTGCAAGCATGGAGGTTTAGATCAGGTTTGGTTTAGGGTTAGTTAATGGGTATGTCCATGGAATGGACACTTTGGCCTTCCCTTTATCCTTTTGTTGTGATCATGTGACCACATTAATGGTATGGATAGAGGTGGAAGGTGTGATGGGGGGTTGGGTAGATTCTCCATCACTTTGAGGTGAAAGTGGGGGAGTAAGAATGTATGGGTGGCCAGTTCTTGGGTGTAATGGTGGAGGAATAGATGGTAGGTCATCTACCAAAAGATCATCCTCATCATATAGTTAGTGGTTAATGGCTTGGAGAGATTTTTTATTCTTTATGTCATGCCTAGGTGTCCTATGATAAGATAAAATTTGATGGTCATTATACTAGGTTGGCTTGAAACTAAAAGGATTGAAAGGTCTGATGAGAGGTAGTGTGAGGAAGGAGGTCTAACCTTTGTAGAATGGTTGTATAGGATTCTGCTAGAGGTAAGGAAGCTTTTGGACTCATAGTTTTAGTTGGTAAGGTGGGTGTGTGGGTGGTAATAGGTTGGGTGAGATATGGCTTGGGTAAGGTGGTTCAGGCGGATGGTCTTGGCTTAAGTATGTTGGTAGTTGAGGAGGTTGAGTTTAGTGGTCTGATAGGTTGTGATATGGGAAGGATCGGCACATCAGATAATAAATGTGTTGTCATAATCAACGACAATGGGTGACATATGTTAAAAAGAATTTGCCTTTTAAGCAAAATGGAAGGGTGAATCCCTAAGATAGAGGGTAAGGTAGAGGGAGGTAGAGGCTTAGTCATGTGTCCTTTCAATGGTTTCATCCTCTTGTTTAGTATGGGTTAACACCTGGGTATAGGCTTGAGTGAAGTTAAGTCTACTTTCAAAGATGGGTGAACCACACTCTAAGTAGGGAAAGCACCAAGAGTTTTGAAAGGTTTTATTGGTGAGGTGGTGGCATTTTTGGTTGACTAAGAAGTTGAGGGGTTGTTAGAGGTTTAGATTGGTTTAAGAGGTAGTGGAGATATGATGTATTGGTTGGTTAGAGGTGTGCTAGATGATTCAGGTTTGTTGATGGAGGGAAGCCCTAACTATTTGCTAGAAAGTGGCTTGATCCATGTCTAGTTTTAAGGCAAATTCCAATTTTTGTACTAATGTGGAAAAAGGTTTGTGCACTAGTCCTGATTTGTGGGTAGTGGATGCAAAAAATAAACTTGTAGGTTGGGTGGGATGCTTGGTAGGTTGGTTGATCTCTTGAGGTGAGAGAATCAAGGCTGAGATAAATGGCTCATCTATAGGAGATGTGGGTAAGAATGCTTCTCCTTTAGGGACAATATCCATAGGAGTAATGGTTTAGTGGGTAGTTGGTAGAGGTGGTGAATCAGGAATGTTGATTTCCCTAGATGTATTAGTTGAGATAGTATGTGATGATTCCAAAACTTCTATGAGGGTAGCTAGTGAGAAAGGAACTTCTTTGGTTTGGCTAGCCAAAGGAGGGTAAGGTGACTCCATGACCTCAATAAGTGAATTAGGGGAGGAATGAGTAGACTAGTTGATTGGGTCCTCATTGGTAGGTGTATTATGAACCATGTTGACCTTGTGAGCATCATGAGAGCACTCGACTTGTGTGTCCTCAGATTTGATAGGGGCATGGTTGGGAAAAGGTTTCCTGAAGATGTCAAGATCTTGATTTTGAGGGGCATTGGGATTATCTAACATGATTTCCCCTTTTTCAATAAAACTCTAAACAATATTCTTGAAAGTATTACATTAGCTGATGTCATGTCTAGTTACCCGATGGAAAGCACATAGATCATTCTCATTGTACCAAAAAGGTGTTAGACGAGAATAATCAAATTGTTGTGGAGGTTTGATCAGTGGAAGTTGTATAAGGTTAGCTTTTAGTAGCTTTTTTATAACTGAGGTGTAAGATTCTCCAAGTGTAGTGAATTTTTTTTGGTTGTTTTCGTTTGGGTTTCTTACATTTGGATTGGAGTTAATGGGAGGATTTTGTTGGTTGACATTGGGTGGAGGGGCAGTTTTAAGGATGACAAAATTTGTGGTTCCCCTAGTCTTGGTTCTGGTATTGGCTTGGTTACCTAGTTTGGAGGAAGAGGTCTCATTAGTCTTGAAGGTAGAGTTCTTGTTTTGTAACTTCAATTTACCCTCATATGTGGTTCGATTTTCTAGCAAAGGTCCTGTTGACGCTGGAAAGTGCACCCTGCGGTAGGAAAACGGATTCCTGCCCTCTCCCTACAACATGGAAACCCCTCTCTCACCTGTGGGACAGCGAAGCAGGAGAGGAGAGTCTCTAGGTATGGGTTAGTTCCCTCTGATGTATCTTGTTTGTTTCAGGCAGTGCAAAAATATAGGTATATAGATATACTGGGGGGGATGAAAAGAGAGAGAGCAAAAGCATGAAAACAAACAGCCTACTCTAAAAGAGGTGATACACCAAAAACAGGTTGACCTTCCAGATCCACTCTCAGAATCAAGTGGAATGCAAATATACTCTACACATTTGGTAGAGGAACCAGGCTGGTAAGACTAACGGGGAGGCTATAATGAAAAATACCTAACAGAGGTTTACCGAGGTGCTGTGGAATGCACACTTGCAAGCAACTTACTCTGTTTTGTCCTTCTCAAGTATTGCTCTTCTCCTTTCAGCTGTAGAACTGGCGCCTGTAGATAGCTGGTCTGTTGGTATTACTTGTGAAAGCATGGAAGATAATGACTAAACACAAATAATACTCATGGCATACACAGCAAATTAATCCAAGATGGAGGCAAAAACTATATTTTTATTGATTCAGGTGGAGAATTTGCAGAGCAGTGCTCTTTACAAAAGTGAGGAAGATCCCTCATAAAATGACTAAGTAGTGTATTTATAGGGAAAGAGCCAAGAAGAGTCTCATTGGAAAGAGTGAAAAACACTATAGCTGATGTCACAATTCTGCCAAGGCCATGCTTGTTGCCTCGTTTTGCATGATGGTCTTCTCCTTTGGCGGCTGGGCGAGTTTTTTCTTGTGCACTGCAGGTGAATTTTGCCGCCATCTATTGTGGGCGGTGAATTCGCTGCCCTTTGCATGGGCTTCATGTAGGACTTCTGCCGACGTCGACCGATAATCTGCCGACGGTGGCAGTTCTGCCAACGTCGGTTGGTGTAAGCTGCTGACAGCGGTGGTTTTACGCTGTGGGCGGCAATTTTGGTGACCTCTGCGTGTTTGTAGGCATCCCTTTCTCCTTCCCTGCCATGGGGTGGGGTTTTCATTTTCACCACCTTTGGGCGGGCTTTTTCCATTCGCCGCCTTCAGGCGGTGGTTTCGTTTTCGCCGCCTGAGGGCGGGACTTTTTTCCTTTACCGCTGCCTTTTGTGCTGCCGACGGCAGCAATTCTGCCAACGTCGGCCTATGTAAGATACCGACATCGGTAGTTCTGCCAACGTCGGCCGATGTCGACAGCCTTTTTTCTCTTTGTTTGTGTTGTTGGCAGCAAATTTGCCACCCTCTGCATGTTTGTAAGTGGTCTCATTTTATCCGCCCTTGTAGTGGGCGGCGATTTTACCGCCCTCTGCATTTTGTTTGCCCTTTTTTTGCCTGTGTCAAACACTCCAACTTTTTTCTCTTTTCTCTTCTCCTTGCGTGAACGTTCGAAGACTCTGCCTTTCACTACCGTGAACGCCAATGAATGAGGCCAATGAACCAATGCTCTGAAACGGAGCTGCCGAACCCTGAAGGTGGACCTTGCAACTCGAAATGACTGGCCTTTCATAGCAAGTGTAAGAGGTGACCGGGATTTTGCCTGAGGGGCAAAATTGGGTCAACAGGTCCTAAAGCTCTAGACACGTAGTGTAGAACATATATTTTTGGCACAAGCTCAAGTGAAATGTTTTATAAGTTCAAGTTGAGGCAAGGAAAATGAAAGTTGATTAATTAAGCTTCTCTAATGGGTGACAAAATCCGCAATGAACTCATCATCGAATTGTTTGATAGAATAGAGGTCCATGATAGAGACCTTGGAAATGTTAATGGAAAAGTGATCCAAGAAGACTTATGCTAGTTGGGTGAAAGAAAATATGGAATGCTTGGTAAGGGCAGTATACCAGTCAAGTGTTAGACTATATAAAGACATGGGAAAGGTTCAGAGGAGAAGGGCATCATCATAAGCAATTATGTAGCATGCATGCCTAAAATCCCTAAGGTGTTGTTGGGGGTCCTCATTGAAATTTGGTAAAATTTGGAAGCTCTCATTGAGAAGGGTAAGGTTTGATAGGAACAAAAGGATGAATATGTTGTTATAAATCTGATCATAGGCTAGGATGTTATGAGCTCCTAAAATGGATGACTCTAGGTTGGTCATTTTGTCCATGAGCATTTTCATCAGGGTAGTTTGAGGCGGTGCACCAAAAGGATTGTAAGGCTGATATTATCATTGAAGTTGGACAACATATTGGTAATTTATTGGCGGTGGAGAGGCTACCACATATTGGAATGTGGATGCTATAGGTTGGATAGGGTAGGTGGATGATGGTGATTGGGTAGTTGGTATATACCCTTGTGGGTTAGGGATGTATCTTGGGTTGGGTGCAATGGGTAACTGTTGAGAAGTCTCTATGGCTTGGGCATGGATGGTAGTTGGGTTGGTGATAAGAGGGGAGGTAGTGACCTTCATGCTAATGGGTGGTGAGGTAGAAGGCATAGGTACCCCTAACCTTGGTAAAGAGGCATTAACCTATTTGCTAGGTTTGACAAAGGAGACATTAGAGATGTCAGTGGTGGGTGATCCAGCTATAAGTGGGACATGATGGATTAATGGTTGAGTTGTCCCCAAGGTAGAGGATTCATTAGTAGGGGTGGAGGCTGTAAGGGTAATCATTGGTTGGATAAGTTGGTTCTCAGCCATAGCATTAAAGGGGTTAGTAGACAAAGATGCCTGGGTGGTCAAAGGTTATGTGGTAATGGCGGCAACATAGATACCCTCCTTAAGGTGGGATGGCATGCCATAAGGAGGATCTTAAGGAGGAGTTAAAACTAGGATATGGTGAGAATAGGTGTCAAGATAGTGTTGAAGGGCAACTAGATTGTTGTTTAAAAAGGTGGTAAAATCCATGTCTCCTTGGGGAAATACTTGAGGGAAACTAGGGCTTCCCAATGGGTGAGGTTAATATTCTACCTCAGAGATGTATTCTATAGATGAAGAGGTAGAAGAGGTTGATTTAGGTGACAATTTTTGTTCTGCCAAGTCTCTTTGTTGCTAACGAGTGAGAACCATATAAGGAAAGGGGAGAGAAAAC
The DNA here is from genome assembly GCA_037957365.1 of Torreya grandis. Classification (NCBI taxonomy): domain Eukaryota; kingdom Viridiplantae; phylum Streptophyta; class Pinopsida; order Cupressales; family Taxaceae; genus Torreya; species Torreya grandis. The sequence continues at coordinate 6,158,389 of JARHVA010000004.1, forward strand.
AAGAACAATCTCACTGCTCAAACAAAAAGAAGAAAAGAAAATGAAAAAAGCAATCAAGACACACACTATGAAGCACGTCAAGCCTAGAGGTTAGTTTTAATCTCACTTTTGGGTTATGACTTAGTTTATGAGAATGTGTGATAGAAGTAAACTTGTAGATTAGGTACTATAGAAGCAATCTATGGTTGGTTTTAGGCTATTTATGTGATCAAAAGAATTTGTTTGGAATCAATATGTGGCTTGATATTGGGGCCTACCCTCTCACTTCATAGTCTCACAGTGATAAGGGTATCAGGTGCTTAGCCAATATATATTGATATCAAGAGTTTATACTCAACCAAAGAGCTGAGTTGGTTCTTCTCTTGGTAATGACATCCAAGTAGGATTGTCGAGAATGGGTAAGGTGACTACTGGGTAATGAAATCCCAGTCAGGCCTTGTCAATTATTATTTTTATGTTTGATTGATGAAAGTGGTTTAGCTAGTGTGTACAACAAAAGTGGTTCTACAATAAGATTACTATGCTTTGATTCAAAGGTGAACTATTATTAAAAATAAGCAATGGATACAGTTGATTTTAAGCTCAAGAGAAATTTTAGTTTCAATTATGAGCAAACATATAGAGAAGAGCATACAGATGCAAAGAAAATATGAGTAAAGACTCTAGGTCCCATCAAGCATGCCAAAATTTTTCACTCAAATTTCACTATTATTCAGAAGAAGGTAGTAAAGCTAGAAATATGGGTTATGGTATAAATACATGATAAAAGTGCATGCATTAGTTCAAAAGTTTGTGAAGAGCTCCTCTTTGGCTTGGGAGGATGACCTGCAAATAAAAAAGAATGGGAAGGTGGATTGGATGGATAGTTGAGGTGGATTGCTTGATGTAGAAGCCGATCATAATTTTGATAGAGTAACAATACTTGGAGTGGTGATGGCAAGTTGGGCTTACCAGATTATTAAAGCGCTTGATGATGATTGACCTGCAAAAGAGATTGTAGATACTAGAGCTCTTGATAATAATTACATATGGATTTTCCCTTGTAGATCTCCTCTTCTTATAAGCAAGGGCAAGAGGCTGAAGTGGGAGTATAACTAGGTGATATAAATATAATTCATCCATGCAATACCTCACAAAAGGATTTATATGTATTATGTTTGAAAAAGCTAAGGTGGTAATTTGCATGGTGATTGCATGTTAAGTTCTAGTCAGTGGAACTTGCCCATCGAAAGTTAGGTTGACTATCAATGGTTAGCCTGACTGTTGGTGGTCAAGGCTAAAAGGTCAAAATGGGTAAAAAAGGGCTAGGTTCATGCTAGTTGGGTCAAATTGACTAAAAATGGGTTTATACAAGGGTAAATAGTCCTAAGGGGTCCCTAAAGTGGTCTAAGGGGTTACAACATTTGAAAACATGCATGTGTATTTTTGATGTCAATAATAAGATCTATTGGTGTTTTCATAAGGATATTGATTGAGTGTGGACAATGTTGAAAAGTTACTGGCAGACCTAGTTTATTAAGATGACTTGTTGAAGATGTCATGATCCAGGTGAAGCATGGAGTTATGGGGGGATAAATCAGATAGTTTGAAAGGCTTGAATAAAATGTGCATGATGTAAGGGGGATCATATGTGAAGATGATTTAGTCTTGATAGAAGGGTGAAGATGCCTGCTCTAGTCATGAATTCAAGAAGATTAACATGATGACATCTTCATGTATGAGCAAAGAGAACTTGTGACCTTTATAGGTAGATAGGTCTAAGGATCATAAAATCCCAAGTTAATATTGGTTTATATCAAACAATAGATGACATGAGATGGAACATGATGTTAAGGGGAACTTTCTAAGCTCTGTGAGTAGCTTATCAGGTCCAAGAATCAGAGAAGCTCAAGTTTAACTTAGTGCATGTCAAAGGGGGAGCAATTGATTCATATGCCTAAAAGTATGTAAGTATCCTTATCATCTTAATAGTAATTGAATGCATACATATTTTGGAGGAATTATTATTGGCTTGTTGAGGAAGAGACCCTTTGTCATTAATATTAAAGGGGAAAAAAGGTCAAAATGAAGGAGTTCAAATGAAGTCATTTTGAGGGTGTTTTGCCATCAATGATAAAGGAGTAAATTTTTGAGCATGGTCATTGATGTTAGATTGTCATTGATGTCAAAGAGATCATGAGATCATAGTACATGAATGATAAAGTAGTTGTGTTTGATAGCTTAGAGAGATATGACACATTTTGTAGGTCTATATGGACAAATAAGTTGTGAGGCATCCATAGATGTCTTGGTGATGTTCTGGTATGTCACTTGATCATTTAGAATGAAAAACATGCATCTTTTAGCTTAAGAGAATCTAGGTCATCATTACACGTCATGAAAATATGATTGAACTAGTAAGTTTATGTATTTAATTTAGGTACTCAAAAAGTCAACCAAGGTCAAAGGATTTCATGAAGATATTTTATATAGTGCTAAGAAGGTACCCTGAAGATTTGGACTCTTGAAGTGTTTTCTAGCTCAAGTTATAAACCTTCAAAGTTGATCTAATAGACTATGATTGGTCAGAGACCGTCAAGTTTAACTACATTAAAGTTTAAGGTCAACTAGTTAGTAGATCTAACAGTGCATGTTAAATCATATATTGTGATCCAACGACATATGTAAATTCAATATGTCAAAGAAGGAATGTGCTTTTGACATGTGTCTTAATATCATTAAGTTGATAGAAGATCAATGGCATGCGATTGTTTGTAAATATTGAGATCGATGGAGCACATTGAGTTAAAAAGTCAATGTGCATAGAAGCCATGTAAAACTTCCAAGTGGCACATTCGTGGAAGCTTAGATCTTAGATCAACGATGAGCATTGCAAGATAAAGACCAAGATAATATGAGGAGATCAATGGTGTGTATTTGGTAAAATTTTCTAGGAAGCATGAGATGAGGTCAAAGTTTCTAATGTTTAACATTTGCTCAATGACCGTTGGAATTTGAATTTTCAAATTAATAAGGGAAAATCAATGCTGAGTTTTTGAGTTATAACTTTTCATCCAAGACAAATTTATTGATGTAGTAAAAATAAAAGTTGTAGAGGACTTCAAGGTACATCCAAAAAATCTAGTTATAAGGTCTAAATATTTGTACAAACAAAGTTATGGTACTTAAATTTTAACTATTTATTCATTCATAGTATTACTGTGTACATAATTCTATTTGAGAAAATTGTGCTTTAGAGGAAGGGTGTTTTGGCAGGAAAAATCACCTAAAGATGTATTATAGATCATATGGAGTGGACCCATGTATTTTAAAATGATCTTATGTTCTTGATTTGTTCGATTAAATGCTAAATGGGTAAATAGGTCTCCATAAGACCTATAAGGGCCACTAAGGCCTAATTAAAAGGCGTAGTTGCGTAAGTGTGACCCACAGAGGCTATGACCAACTTGTGAGTATGAATTTGAGATATATGTTAGCATGTTATATATCCTAAGGGTTAAGGCATTTCTTATGGCCAACCAATAAGTTGATATTCATGAAGACTCTATAAATAGTGGAGACCAAGGCAATGGTTTCTAGACTTGAGAGAAATGTGTAGAGTAGATGTGATATTGAGTGAAGGAACCTTTGAAAGAGAAGGTACAAGTCAGTAAGGAACATCAGAGAGCAATGAGGATCAGTCATGTTTATCTGATTAAGTTGATTAATGTGAACACAAAGGTCATTGGACCTAATAAGCTTAGAAGAGGCAAATTGAGTGAGTAAGCCCTAGAAGCTAATTGAGCGATTGTGCTTAATGGATGGATTGAAGAGTTGAGAAGGTTAAGGAGTGTGTGCATGACCTACAGGTCATGTTGTTGATGTTATAATAGATTTGTTTCAAGTTTTTTGATTATGTATTTTATTATAAGTGAAGAGTGATCTAAAAGGGTGTTTTGCATACATTGGTTGTGTATACAAGTTTGTGAGAGTGTAAAGAGGAAAGAATGCAAGTAAGAGAAGTCCATCATCAAGTGTAGAAGACATCAGATCAAAGGAGGAGATCAGATCAAGGTAGCTGAGTGGGTGCTTGGTTGCCTAGGGGTTGGTACCTCCTTATAAGATGGGTGTCTCACTAAACTAAGGGATGGGTGTCCCTTGATCAATGGGTGTTGGTATAAATGTTAGATCTTGTTTTATAGGACTGCAGTCCATCTTGCAGGGTTCAGTGGGTTTTATCTCCCAAGAGGGTTTCCCACATATATGGTGTGTTCATGTGATGTATGCTTTAGATATATGTGCTTTCATGTTTATGTTGCTTAATCATGTTGATGTATGTTGAATGTTTAAGAGTTGGGAATTGAATTAGATTATCTTGCATCACCAATTCACTCCCTCCTTCTCAGTGAATGTACCTCTAACACATCTATGTTATGGATCTTCTGTGGCTACACTAACATTATTGGTTTTACCCCTTCAACTGCATCTGGGACAAACATTCATAGCTCTACATTATGAATAAACTCATAGCCATCTGGGTCTATGAATAAAATTTGTCATAACACCAAGTTGATGCATATGTCCTTTTTTTCTCTTCTTTGAATCCTTTGATGAGTTGGGATTGATTAAATCTAGCCATTGTGCATCATTTTTATTGATCCTAAAATAGTTTTTCTTGGAGGTGTGAAGTATAGACTTGTCAGAGAGTAGTAATCGCCTTAAAATATTTTAGTACTTTGGTATACTTAATAATGAATAATAATTTAGTTATCTGAGTGCTAGATTTATAGCTTTTCACATCGCCTTTAACACTTTACTATCTTAATTAGTTGTGTTGAAACTCAATCCTCCACACTCGAGCTTTGCATGAAGTGGATCTCTTATTGTGGAGGTGGCATTTATTTTGCTGATGTGACATTTGATTGCTATGATGGTTGATTATTTTTGACTTATCATATTAAATAGGCTTCAATCGTACATTACTTATTCTATTTTTGACATAGACCTATAAATTTTCTAATATATTTATCAATCTCCCCCCATACCTGATCATTAATTATAATGGCTTGCCCATTAAATTCCACTATCTGCTCATGATTTAGATTCATGTGTCTTTCCTGGACTTAATATATATCTATATGTTGTACTCATTTGGCCACTTTATTCAATTTATCCACAATAATGAAACTTTCAACTTTTGCATGGATCCCTCTTATCCCTGACCTATATACACACTCTTACATTTACCCACACATGACAAAATAAACACACAAAACCCAAACTATCCTAAAAGTAATGATTTGAAAACCTGACCAATATCTACTTGGTATGACCATGATAAAATAAACACACAAAACCCAAACTATCCTAAAAGTAATGATTTTAAAACTTTACTATTATCTACTTGATGTGATATAGCGCCTTTATTCCATGTTGTTATGAATTAATGGTGGTAAGACTTCAACCTACAACCATTTAACCATCTACATAAGAAATTTCCTTGTAAATCACATAAGACCACTGTTATAGGCTATGAAAGTTCATAGATGATGTAGGGGACCTTTCAATGGATGTTAATATTTTCAAGGAAAGCTCTGAACCTACTATCATATAGAAGAACAAGTTGATTAACCTAGAATTCCTTTATTTGTAGATTTTTATCATGCCATGTCTTTTGGCTATGATTTTTTATTTCATGGGCCCACGCTTCTCTATGTATCACTTCATCCATGCAATTCAAGTCTATAAACCTATTAGTCATTGATAACTGATCACCCATTCATAGCACATTAGTGACTCGTAGATTGGGAAGTACATATTCCATAGGCATCACATCTTCTAGCCTATAGATTAGTTAGAATGGTGTAAACCCTGTCGTATGTTTATAATGCATATGATAAGCCCACAAAACTGTTAGAAGTCTATCCTCTCGGTAATCTCACTTCACATCATAGGTTTTAGTGAGCATCTTACCAATCACCTTGTTCACAACTTTGGCTTAGCCATTTTCTTGTGGATGATAAGCAATGATTTTATGGTGTGATATCATGAACTCATCCATGAGGGTATTGAGGATCTTATTCAAAAAATATGTTCCTCTATCACTTAACAATTTAAGTGAGTATCCAAACCTGGTAATGATGTTCTCATATAGGACCTTAGTTGTGTCCTTCATACAACAATTTGGAGTCATATCAGCTTCTACCCATTTGGTAATTTAATCTATCATAATGATTATATATCATGCCTTGCTACATTAACTTGGGGGATTTATTGTCCTAAAAAGTCAATGCCCCATAATCAAAAATATTATTGCACTAACATGGTATGCAAAGGGATCTCATCCCACTAGTGTGGCTTCCCCATCCTTTGGCATACATCGCATTATTGTGCAACTTTTTGCATAACCTGAAATAGATAGGGCCACCAAATGTCTCTTTGTAAAATTTTCCTTATAGTTGTAGCTCTTACTAAGTGACATCTTATGACTCCCTAATGTGCTTCATCCATGTTTTTTATATGTTCATACTCTAGTTCCACTCTACGTAGCACTTCATATTTACCTAAGTAATATAAAAACCCATTAACAAGACCATACAGAAGATCTTTAGTGATCAGTTGTTTCTTATATCATTATGTATAGTGTTCTAGGAACACACCTTGTTTGATAAACTATGTGATCTATTGTAGTTGCTCCAAAATTGTAGTAACCCTAAATGTGTATCTAATGACTCATCTTGGAGTTCCTTAGGTTTATCACCATTAGTTAGTTGGTTGAGATGGCCCAAGCCAACATTCTCCTAACCTAGTTTGATGTTAATCCAAAATTGAAATTCTTGGAAAAGCATCAGCCAACATGATATCCATCCTACCAAAAATAACTTGTTCACAAGGTATTGTAGATCTTGATGATCGGTGAATAATTAGAATGGTGTGGATAACAAGTAGTGCATGAACTTCTATACTGAGAACACTATCACCAAGGCTTCTTATTTAATTATTATCTATGGCTGAAAACTTTTTACTTATGAAGTGGATTGGATGATCCAATCCTCCTTCTCTTGGTTATGTAATTACTACTCCAATTGCAATCCCTAAAGCATCCATATGAACATGAAAATGTTTACTCCAATTTAGAAAAACAAGGATCAAATTAGTCACTAGTCACTGCTTCAAATAAAAAAATATAACCTGATAGTCCTTTGTCCATACAAAATGGACTCTTTTCACATAATCTTATCTAAAGGGGTTGATATAATGGCATACCCCTTGATGAATTAATGGTGGTAATTAGTGTGTCCCAAAAAAGAGTCTACTTCTATTAAAGTCTTGGGTGGTGTATACTCGTAATAACTATGATCTTAGCCTAAACTACCATAATTCTTTTATTACACACTATGTGACCTAATAAAACATCAAAAAGTGTGAAAAATAGACATTTATTAAATTTTAGTGATATTCACAATGCTCTACATATCTATAACATTAACTTAAGTTTTGATAAATGTTACTTGAATAAAGAAAACATTATCTGATCATCCAAGTATACTTCCAGGAAGTCATGGATGAAATGCTTGAATATAGTCAACACGGCTCTAGAGAACACTATAGGTGCATTTTTGAGCCCAAATGGTATGACCTTATAAGTGATTGAACCCCATTCTATTGTGAATGTGGTTTTGGTCCTGTCCTCTTCTACGATGAGTATTTGATGGTAACCGTTGAATATGTCTATGAACGAGAACACTTCATGCCCTGTGATAGGATCTAAAACTTCATCCATGAAGGGAATGGGAAATGGGTCATTAACACAAGTATCTTTTAGGATGAGGTAGTCTCTATAGATCCATATAGCCCTAGTCTTATTTGGTTGTACAACCATGTGGCTAACCCAATCAACTTTCTCAACCAGGAAAATAATGATTACTTCTAACATGTGATCAATTTTAGCTTTCACTTTCATCTTCATGTTCTAGTTCAGACTATATGGTCTCTTCTTGATTGTTCTTTCACACTCCTTTAACTCTATGTACATTTTCCCCAAAGAAGGATCAACACCTTTGACTTCTATGAAAGTTATAGGAAATACATCTTGATAGTCCTAAAGTAACTGTAAAACCTCAAAGATATCTTCTTGCATCCAATAGTCTCTGACATGCACCATTTTGGGTTCATCTTCTGTGTCAATATTCATTATGTGTTCTTTTAATGGTTCTTGATATATCTTCCATATTCTTTAGGAATGAAGTCATAAAGTATACATTCTCTTTCATGTTTTAGGAATTGTATATGCCATAACTTTTCCTCCTTTGTTTCCTCTATGACTGGTTCTGGTAGAGGCTCCAACTCTCTGGATCAAAGTGATCCCCTATATCTATGTAATCCTCACCATCCATCCTAGAGGATTGTTCATCCTCCTCTTGTATCTTATGGTAGATTTGAATCCATGGCTGGGCCTCACCTTGGCCAATTTACTAAATCTATAAGATGTGAGTTAGATTTTTCATTGTGATTTCATGTGAACCAGTTTCCTATGGTGTTGGTTAGTCTTCAAAAAATTTATGGCATAGAAAATTTTTCATCTTTTGTAAATTAACTTGTACCTAAGGATTGTCACTCTAAAAAATTAATGTTTGGATGAAATCATCTTGGATATGTGCCCAATACTTTATTTCTCTTCTTTGCTCTTGATGGATGTACCATATTGTAGGGAAAACACCTAACTTATAGATGAAACTATGTAGCCAAAAGCTAGGAGTGATACCCTCTGACATCCATACCTCAATACACTGATACACACGTAATTTAGAGCATTTACCCTCTTGATAGATAGGACAGTCTTTTCTAACAATCTCTGGCAACGAGAATTGAGATACTAGTGTAGTGTTGGATTACAAAGAGGATTAGTTAAAACATTAGTCATGAAAAACACAAAAGAATGCATAAGCATTAACAATCTAAGCCAAACTATTATATGGGGTTTGAAAATTATAATAAAAATTAATTGAAAGAAAACACATATGCATATTACCTTCCTAAGTGATTCCACCATCCAAAAGTGTCTCCAAACATGTTTTCCCCCTTGATTTGGTGTTTTTATCTTTGTCAACAATGGATGCCAAGCTTCTCCAATACCTCAAGATCATCATGCATAATTTAGGATCAAGATAAGAAATCTAATCTATGCCTATCAAATGAAGCTTGTAAATAAAACATAATGATCAACACAAAGAAGATTGTGGAGATAATTTTGCATAAGTTTACATAATTTTAGCTTTAAAATGATGTCCTATGCCCTTCTATTTATAGATTTTTCAAATGTGTCAGGATCAACCATGACCATCCATCTCAAGATTGAGATGTGTGGCCATGAATTAATCTAATATTTTTAATTAAATACATAAATATCCTCATAATGATTTGGGAAGAAGGGACATTAATGAGGCATGGGTGCACATAGACCTGATATTTAGTATATATATAGCTTATGGATGCCACCACATTGATCATGTCATTAGGTGATGCAAATATTTAGAATCAATTTATAATAAATAAATATTCAATTTTGTCCATGGAATTCTTACTTAAGCTCTTAATTTGGTTTAACTTGCCTAAGTGAGATTAGTCAATTTTAGTGTAATTCTTTAGAAATTGGTGCACAATTAATCAAAATGATCAAAAAGTCATATTACTAGGTCATAATTTGACTCAAGAATAATTGGAAGGTGATGTTAAATGCATATGGACCGTTATCCCATTTAGGATGTTACTGACACAAAATAACAAAGGCACATGACATATACTAATGAATTAGAAGAAAAGAATGATCTAGGGCACCAAAATGTGAAATCATCATTTTAAATTGAAATGATTTAAGAAAAGTTAGGAATTACATAAAATACATTGCCCCATTAGGGATACATTAGCCTAGATCATCACTTGTATATGACAACCTCAAACCATTTAGCACATTTACATGATTTTAGCCTAAATTAGCATGTGAGTGCAATTCGAGTAAGATTGACAATTTCACCACAATGGCATTAGGAATTGGATGTCTACATTTTCCCCATGTTTGAGAAGGTATAACGAGACATTTAGGTGAAGCAACATCTTTTCAAATAAAAGAGTTGTCAAGAAGAAATTGGAAATGACCCATGATGCCCCTTTAAAAGGACATATTAGGATGAAAAGAGAAGGATAGACTCTTGAAAAGAGAGAGAAAGCGAGAATAACCCATGGAAAAGATTAAATACATATGAGTGAATGCTTACACGTGTTGATTCTAGCAATAATCAAAATATAATTAAAATAAAATGGGCCCCAAAGATGAGGGGAATGGGAAGGATACAATCCAAAAATAGAATCAAAATACTTTTAACATGCCCAAAACTAGGGTGCAAGCTGCATGCTTTAGAACTGATCAATTTCAAGATAATTTGCACACTAAAATATTTCCATCATGGGTAAAAGTGTGGAGAACTTAGAATTAGAAGAAAAGGAGAATGTGGTCTCGAAAGATAGAATAAATAATACTGTGCTTCATTATAGAAAATATGACTATGATAAAATAATTTTTCCCCAATAGGGAAAATTTTAATCACTGATAAAGAATGGTTGGCTTGCCCCAATAGGGTTAATTTAGATTTGTGACTGGTTCAAATGGTATGCCCCTGCATGGGAAAATTGGTAAGAAAAAGCTCAAAGATATAACTTATTACATAGATTAAAGATGAGCAGGCATAAGCATAGATGTGATGGTGGAATGGCTATACCATAAAAAAATAGGCATATGAGAATGCACAAAGTGATGAAAGAGATGAAATTAAGAATGAAGATTGCCAAGCTAACCCAAGATACTTCTAGTATCCAAGCGTTGCCTACATAGTCCAAATGGACCTCAAGACAATGTAGTTCACCCAGAATATGGGAGAGAATGGAATGAGGGATGAATAAAACTGGCCAAAGTTTGATTACACCCATGATGTATGCTAAGAGATACATGTCTAAGCATAAAGTCAAGTGCTAAACCTATTGAGCCTAGTTTATGCATGGTCTTCTTAAGAGTTGTTCATCAGAGCTATGTTAACGTTGAGACTTGAATCCAAAACACAAAGTGCTTACTATAGAAAAATAAGTTAGGCATCGTAAGTATGAAAAAATTATGAGGACATGGTATTTTAATTACATGGATCTAATTCAAATGTGAATACCTATAACTAAGGATAATGGTAAAAATGGCCAAAACCAGAGTTATAGCTATTTACATTTAAACAAAAAAGGAAAGATAAAGAAAAAGAAGACATAAATGAACTAAACTTAAAATAAAGATATGAATAATCGAGACTTAAGTAGGAACAAGAATGTTTAAAACAAGATAAGAAAAACTTAATAACATGAGATCAAGATATAAATAATCAAGATCTATGTGGACCATTAAGATGTTCTTAAAAACAAAAGAATAGGACAAGACTAAATAGGAAAACACAAGACCAAGGTGAGACAAGAAGTAAAAATGATGAAACAACCACAGGAAAGAAGAAATAATAAATGAAGAGACAAGAAAACACAATAAAACACCAATAAAACTCAAATAAACACACACAAATAAAACCTAAGTTAGTGTGGTTTAAAAATAATTATTCGGGTGCGAGTAGTAAAGGCATTACTTTCTACAACAATGTGACAAGAACAATGACACAAAGTTGTTCCTTAATTAAAGAGGAATAACACAGAAATAAATGAGGGAAGAGAAGAAAAGGAAGGGGTTGGCCAAGTTGACTCCAAATATACAAGACAAGTGAATGTTGAAAACATATTTCTATAGATGTATGTTCCAACATGAACTTCAGACTAAATGTAGTTCTCTTAGGAAGTGAGATAGAAGGAAAAGTGATGAACAAAAAACATGATAAAAGTTGTAGAAAAAAAGGGAATATATGGGCTCGTAAAATGGTGAGAGTGTATAAATCAGAGTAGTCTTACAAAATGGCAATAGTGTGAGATAATTATTTATAAAATGATAAGAGCATAGGGATCAGAATGTACAAAAGTGTAAGATAATTTTTTTATTCCTTTTGTGGATCATTTTCTAATGTTTTTGGTGTTTTGGGATAAAATATATAAAAGGGGAACCAAGTAATCAATGAAATTCTCATCCAAGAATAGAAGTTCCAATAATATATAAAACCAGCTACAAATGTAGTCATAAATATAACCAATGGACAAGGGAACTAACTAGGAGTTCCAATAATAACTAAATCCAGTTGTAATGGCACATGCTCACAAATTGGTGAGAGTGAGGTCCTGATAACGTAACAATGCCAAACCTAGTAGCAGCAAGATAATAGAACAATATGCAACATAACATATCTCTATAGAACCATCCAGTAAGCAAAAATCCTAAGCTAAAGATGAATTTGTGTTCATCTATAGAAGAAGCTACAAAATATTGTCCTTACTGATCTACTTTGTAGAACTGGCATTGAATGTGATCATAATGCTAATGATTTGTAATCAAGATCATAATTGGTCAAGGGATAAAAGTGCTTAGGTTACACTAGGCTCAAGACTTAACAAAGAACGTGGTTCTCAAATAGAATGCTCCAGAATAAATAGGGTGCAAAGGATAATACATAATGAATATGGTTCTTACAGAGAATAGTCCAGGGTGGGATAAAACATGTTCAGAGTACCAACGGTCCAAAATCCTTCATTGTCCAGAGTCATGAAAGTAATAGGGTTCTTGAAAGAACGGTGCAAGGTAAGTCAAAATAATATGGTCTATGTGAGGATGGTCCAAGATAAAATGGGAAAATACTTCAACACAAGTTGCCCCCAAGTAGGGTGTCTTGTAGATAATGGTTCAAAGTTGTCAAGTGTAGAACCTCTTCAAGTGTACAATTTTCATTGGCTCTAAATGTTCTTCACCATTTGGTTTAGCTAGTCAATATTCCCTTGATCCGTAATTCACCATGATAACATTTGATCCCAACCAATTAGGTTGAAATTTACCTTTTTTCTTGCATTTAGTGTTTGTGTTCTTTAGGTTCTCTTTCATGACCAAATCACCAATCTCAAACTCCCAAGGGAGAATGTGCTTGTTTTAACTTATCCATGATCTGTTATGATAGGCTTGCAATTTTTCTAGGGAAGCCAAATGCTTACCATCAAGAAGTTCTAGTTATTGTAACTTGAAGACTCTGTATGCTTTGTCATCTTCAATATGCTCAAAATAAACTTGCAATGAAGGCAGTTTGATATCAATTGGGATAATATATTTTGTACCATAAATAAGGGAGTATGGAGTGGATCCTATAGGGGTTTGATGGTTGGTTCGATAAGCCCAAAGGGTAGGAAAGATTTACAATTGCCAATTACGGCCAACATCATTAACAATCTTTTTTAAAATGGCTACAATGGTTTTTTTTGATGCCTCAACTTATCCATTTCCTTACAGGTTATATGTCATGGATTTATTGTGCTTGATTTTAAATTTTGCACAAAGGTCTTTTACATCTCTATTTACAAAGGATCTACCATTATTGGATATGATGCGTGTTGGGATGACATATCAATAGATGATATGGTAATGAATCAATTTGTATATCTATTTCTCAATGACATAAGTGAGAGGAATGGCCTCAATACACTTAGTAAAGTACTCGATAGTAGTTAAAATGTGTTTATGGCCATCTAAAGATGTTGGGTTTATTTTCCCAATGAGATCGAGGCCCCATGTAGAGAATGACCATGGTGTTGTGATCAACTGTAGTGGTAAGGAAAGTGCATGGAAAATTTTATAAAATTTCCATGTTGTTGATAAGGAACACACTTCCTCACATAATTTTAATCATCTATCTCCATCTTTGGCCAATAATAGACTATTCTAAGGAGGATTTTGGCTAAGATTAAACCATTGGTGTTGGCCCCACACATTACTTCATGAACCTCCTTTAGTGCTAGCTTGGATTCTTCCAACGATAAACAATGAAGTAGCATTCCATCATATCCTTTGCAATAAAGTGTGTTTCTCAGTAGGCTATAATGGGTTAGATAGTGATGGAATAATTTATGTTGGTTATTGGATAGGTCAGGTGGAAAAACATGACCATGGAAGTAATTATAAAAAGCTTTATACCAAGGTAGTTCAGGTAGGCGATTGGGACCAAGAATGACACATACCCTTTCTGAATCTAGCATAATATGTGTAGGTTGTAGAAGATTCTCAATCAAAAATCAATATTCTTTAGCTCTACCATCAATCTATATCATTGACCCAATTATTGTCATTGCATCGACAGATCTATTGCTGGATCTTGATACTTGTCCAAACTATAGAGATTTTAAATGAACCTTGAGATTATCCAATATTTGCTTATAAGGAACAAGCTTGTCATATCTAGTTTGATACTGATTAGTGGTCTAATTGATGATCAATTAGAAATCACCATAAACCATTAAGTGTTAAATATCCCATTGAATAATAAGATGTAGTCTTGCAATAAGTGCCTCATACTCAACCATATTATTGGTAGAATGAAAATTAATATGAAATGCTTTGGGAATAAAATCCTCTTATCTTGTAATCAATAATATGCTAGCTTTAGATCCACGAGAAGTGAAGGAACCATCAAAATAAAGCTTTCATTGTTAAGGTTCACTCTGCACTTTCTTTACTGTCATGATAGAATCATTTGGAAAGTTGAATTTGAGTGGTTGAGTGTCTATAATAGGGGATTATGCAAGTTGATCATCAATAACCTACCCCTTGATAACTTTTTAATTCTAATACTCAACATCAAATTCACTTAGGAGCATGAACCATTTAGCCATACATCATGTGAGAATTTCTTTGGATAATAAAAACTTGAGAGGATCCACCTTAATGATGACAATAGTTTTGTTGTTCAGCATACAATGTCATAACTTTTGGGAAGAGAACACCATAACTAAACATGCCGTCTCAATAGGCATATAATTGTGTTCATAAGCCACCATATTATGGCTAAAATAATAGACTACATGTTCATTACTTTGATCATCATGTTGAGACAAAAGTGCCCCTAGTACATGCTCAATTGCTAATATGTAAAGAAGTAGTGGTTGTCTAGGTTTTGGCAGTCTCAAAGCTGGTGGGTTGGCCAAGTATGTTTTCATCTTCACAAATGCTAACTAACAATATTCATCCCTTGTAATGTGACCCCTTTCTTCAAGAGATGGTTAAATGGGTAACACTTATTTGTCAGTTAAGAAAAGAACCTATAGATTGAATAAATCTTTCCTTGCAAGATTTGGAGATATTTAAGATTTGAAGGTGGAGGAATTTCAATAATGTTCTTAACCTTAGCAGGGTCGACTTCAATCCTCCTTTGTGATACAATAAAACCTATCAATTTCCCTAAAGCCACTCCAAATACACACTTCTTAGGATTTAGGTGGATGTTATATTCACAAAGCCTCTCAAAGATTCTTCATAAAATGTCAAGATATCCAACATGTGTTCTTGATTTTGCTAGTACGTCATCAACATAGTCCTCAATAATATCATGCATCATGTCATGAAAGATGATAATCATGCCACGTTGATATGTGGCTCTAGTTTTATTTAAGCCAAATGGCATTACTTGGTAACATAATGTTCCCCATGGAGTGTTAAACACAATCTTATGTTAATTTTCTTGGGCTATCTTGATCTGATTGTATCCAAAAAATTTGACCATGAGGGATATAATTTCATACCCAAAAGTAGAATCGATGATCATGTTGATGTCGGGTAGAGGAAAATTATCTTTAGGGCATGATTTATTGATGTCTCAAAAATATATACAAAGATGTATGCCATGTGACTTCTACTAACTGGAAGTATGTTAGATATTCATTTAGAATAGTCCAATGGTCTGATGAAGCCTGCTCCCAATAATTTATCTAATTTGGCTTTTACCAAGAGGGTGATGTATAGATACATCTTTCCCAATTTTTGCTTAATTGGTTTGGCATCTAGATTAATAATAAGGTGCTGCACTACCAAGTGTGGGTTTAATCCTGGCATGTCTAAGTATGCCCATGTAAAAGTATCTCTGAAATCTATCAAAATGGATATAATGCGCTCATGTTCTGCTTCAGTAATGGAAGCTCCAAGATAAACAATTTTGGGATCATCATATGTTCCCAATTTTACTTCAACGGTGTTCTCTACAAGAAGTGTGGATCCATCTTCAAGAATAGTAAGCAAGGTGTGATTGTGATCATCTTCTTCTACCACAATTTCTTGATTTTGCTCCTAGAGCTCTGGATAATGTGATGAATCTAAATCTGCATTCTTAAATAATGGCCAAGTAGTAAAAACCTTTATAAACTCAAGAGTGAAATGCTTAAAAAATTGTTGTTCTGAAGAGATGCTTGTACTGGCTATAGAGCTAGGACTTGGTGGACCTTCTGTGTTCTAAGGGGATGAGCAAACTTTCCCACCCGAGAGTGCCTAGAATAGGTTTTCACTCAAGGGCTTGTCTTTTTCTTTACTTTTTCCCTAATCAACACGTGCCTCAAAGAGGTTTTCACTTAAAGATCTCAATTCTTTATATTTATTTTGACCAATAAAGTTTCCTTGCTCTCCAAAGTAGGTAGAAGGATCCAATGAAAAATCAAATCCTTGTTTGTGATCACCAATTGGCAATCCATCTCTTAGGCCTATGTATTATGTAATTGATTCTTCATTCTAAAACTCAACAAGGCATATGACTGAATTTTGATGATCCTAATAAATGAGTTTGAGATAGAAAAGGCATAGGGAACAATGAGGTCCTACTTCAGTAATGGAATCTCTAATAGTGGAATGGGTTCTTGCTTTAGGATGGGAAGCTCCAATGGGATAAATAGGTGTGCTGGTCATGATAGTTTTTTGGTTAAATAAATTCGAGTTAATGAGCTCATCAAAAAGGCTATAATGGGATGTTATATTGCTATCAGGAGTCTCATCGCTAGTTGATTCAGAAGAATCATTATCAAAAGTCATGAGGTCACCCCTAGGTGGTATAAATCTGATACCATGATTTAAATTGGGTACTCTAGCTGATAACAATTCTAGGATTCCTTGGGCTCATGGGCTAAGGCCGTTTCTTATATAATCAAGATGATCCATGATCTAATTAGGGATAGGATACTTTGGATTCTAAAATCATTCAACAAGGGCTTCATAATATAACCAATCTCCTTCTATAAAAACCTCTCAATCCTTCTTTGGTAAAGTAGTAGGTACAAATACCACATGTGGTCTCCATTATTATTTATTTAGTTTTTAAATCAAGGTGGGTTTGTTTGGGCTCTTGGATAGTTTGAGTTTGTCAAATGTTTTTCGAGACTTTAACAATGTTGCAACATGGAAGACATTCTTTAGACGATATGTTTAAATTCCCACATCTTCAATAACAACCTATTTTGTGAGGGTTGTA
The DNA here is from genome assembly GCA_037957365.1 of Torreya grandis. NCBI lineage: Eukaryota > Viridiplantae > Streptophyta > Pinopsida > Cupressales > Taxaceae > Torreya > Torreya grandis. Next base: position 6,175,818 of record JARHVA010000004.1, read on the forward strand.
GGAAATGGATTAGCTGAAGTGGACGCAAGGTCACTAGGGTTGATATAATTGGATAGAGGTGGATATGAAAATATTTCCTTATTATTCTTTGCAATGAATTTAGAAATAGGGTAATAGTTATAATTATGATACTCAACCTCAAGATGTTTGCAATACTAATAAGGTTGTTGATCATCAAGAATAGTAACCTCAATCTTGTCATGGGGAAACTTAAGGCATTGGTGCAAGGTGGATGAAATGGCTTGTACTTCATGAATCTAAGGATGACCAAGAAGTATGTTGTAAGGTAATTCAATGTCCACAATATGAAGCAATTTGTGATGGGAAACAAACCCAGCAATGATTGACAACCAAATAGTACCAGAAGACTCCCTCTTGGCATTATCATAAACCTTTATGGTGATCATCTCTAGCTGGATGTCTTTCTTAACATATCCCAATCTCTATACTAGCTTGAGGGACACTATGTTCAGCTCGAACCACTATCTATAAGAACCCATTTGATCTTGTGGTTTTCAATAATTAACTCAATATACAGTGGGTTATTATGGCTCAAACCTAAGGTAGACATGCATTTTTATCAAATGTGAGCTGATGAAATGAAGAGTAGTGTCCAACTAGTGTTTGGAACTATTCAAGATTTATATCTTTGGGAATAATTTATTTTTTAAAAAGGTGGTTCATAATAGTTCTATGGACTTTTGATGTATGTAAGAGATTCAAAATGGAAATCTACATAGGGGTTTTGATTAGTTGGTCTGATAGACTATAAGGTTTCTGAACATTGGAAAGAGATGGATTAGTCTTGGATGGTATAATATTAGGCTTTAAAACTGAAGGAACAATGTTCACATTGGGTTTTATAGAAGAAGAGGGCAAAGGGCCTTGGAAAGTAACTTGGGAACATCTAGTTATGACTACGCAACCTAAAGATGGCAAGGAGCTAGTATAATTAGAAGATGAAGATGAAGGGCCTTGGAGGGTGACTTGCGGGAATCTAGTTGCATTGTTGAAATTTTGAGTTGACAAGGAGCCATAGTAATTAAAAGAAGGGTGTTATTCATAAATAGTAACCCATGTAAATGGAGTCACAACAAAATTATGAAAAATCGATATGGTATTACTAGAGGTAGAGGGTGTTGGCCCTTAATAATGGGTCTCTTATTATGAGGAATATAAGATTATTCATGGGATTTGATAGTAATAGTGGTAGTGTGGGTTGCATAAATGCATCCCACGGTGTTTTTATAGTCGTAAGGCATCTTGTGATAATCGAATTTGTTGGTATGGGTATTATGATCTTGATTATAATCATGCTAATTATGATTTTGACCCTGATTCTGGTTTTGATTCTACCTCTAATTTTGTCCTTGGTTCTATTGGTTGTTTCTTGGTGGTGGTCAATTATGTTGAGGAAATGGATCTTGGTAGATTCGTATATCTTGATTAATGCCTTTTGAGGCCAATTTGATCTTGACTTCACCACTCTCAATTAGATCTTCGATTAGGTGCCATAATTGGATGCATCGATATGCACCATGTCCAACAACATGATGGAAGTTGAAACATTCATTCTCCTTATACCAATATTGTTTTGGTTGATCTTGAGGAAATGGCCTTGGTACTAGCCATACAATCAGGTTAGCTACTATGAGCTTTTGAAATACTATTGCAACAAGTTCTTCCAATTTGTTGAAGACTCTGTATTGATTGTGAAATATCCTCTATGGAGATTGTCTTTATAAATTAAGTGGTGGATTAGGTGGAGCCATTTATACATTTAAGGTTGGTGGGGCCTTCACCATTTGTATGTGTCTTGTTTCAGTCACACCATTTCTAACCATTTTCTTGTTCTTGTTAAAACCATTAATTTTCTCTTGCACATTTATTTGACTAGAAAATGGGGTCTAATTTGATGTTTGATCCTGTGATCAATCTTGACAAGGCCTTTTTCAATAAGAGCCTTCTCAATCTTACACACTTGTCTATGATTTATTTGAAAGTGTTTGTATATGTAAGTTGTAGATTTTGCACCACCTCAAGGTGTAGGTTCTATGCAAATATGTCTATCAATTATTTATCTAAAAATTTACATTTAAAGTGAGCTGCTAATGCTTTCCATCTCTGTATATATGCAGTGAAGCTTTTTCTATCATTTTGTATGGCTTTACAAAAGTCAATAATGGTCAATTCATGATCAATGTTATACGATAAATGGTTGATGAACTTTTCAGATAAGTCATTCCAATCCATAATCGATCCCTTGGGTAACTTGAGTAACCAATATAAAGCTTATCTTGCTAAACTTCACATAAACAATCACAGTAAGAACACACTACTGTAATCCACCTCTTGACATAATACAAAAAATGCCTGAATGTGTTCATGTGGGTCAACCTTTCCTTTTCATTTATCAAATTTAGGTGCCTCAAAATGAGTGGAAAAGGGACTTGGAGAATAGATCAATCAAATGGATACGGACATATCTCATCAATTTTTTACTTTTTAATCATGTTTTCAGTCTCCAAACGTGATACAATCTCTTTTACATAGTTTTACTCTTGCATATTTGGTGCATTCTTGGATGGAACATAAATCAGTTAGGGTGGAATGTGCCCCTGTTGCTACTTTTGTGGTGGTATGTACCCCTATTGTTGTTATTTGGGTTGGAATGTGCCCTTGTTATTGTTAGGGTGGAATGTGTCCCTATTGTTGCATGGATTTGGTAGGGATGTACACCATACGATCTTAAACTTGGTTTTGGTTCACTCTTTGAGTCGAGTAGATAAGTAGTCGATTCCTAGGAATGTGTTGCCTCACATTGGCCATGTTTTGTTGATTTTAGGGAGTTATTTATCTATTCACCATTATACGTGTTGGTTGAGATGAACTAGCCAAATTGTTTTGTATGATGTCTTTAATGCGTATCAAATGTTGAGGTCTTTGACTTTGTGAGGAACAAGAGGTTCTTGGTGATTTAAAAATGCATGCTCCATGTCTAATGGAGTGTGTTACAGAACCTCTTGGGATTTGGGTTGTTTTATTGAGACATATTGATCTATCATGGTTGTGTTCTTAACTAGATTTTACATTGTGTCAACCACATTTTCCTATTCTTTTGAAGCATCATTATGGATTGACGTAGCTACTAAAGAGTATATTAAATCCATGATAAGTTGGTTTGCATATCACTAACTTATCTTCTTAATCTTGTTAACAATATCTTGATCATTTGGTTTTGACTCTATAAGTATTTCCTTGCCTTTGCGAGAAGAAGGTATGTTTATTTCCACAATGTTTGTGAAAACTTGTTCTTGATGGTGTTCTCCTTCTCTAACTAAGGTATGTAATTGTTCCATGGGAAAATCTAAGGGTAGTCTTACACCATATTCTATCAAGCTTAGAAGGGCTTCATCTTTGTCCTCTTGGGGTTGATATTATACATAATCTTCCTTGGATCCTACTATTGTGGAAATGTCCTCAAAGACCAGTGAATTATATTAACCATCATAATAATGCTCTTCCTCAGGGTTAGGTTCATAAGGGACCCCACTATGAGTGTACCTTTGAGTCATGTCTAAAAAGGGTTGCTCTTTATGTTTGACTAGATTTGGAAATGTTTTGTAAATGCTTAAACAAGGTATGTGTTTTAATTTTTTTAAACATGTATCTAGGTACCAAAGAGACTATAATAGGGAGGGTGGCGTAATACCACACATAATTAGAAGAATTATGTTCAAAAATTTACTCAACCTTAGGTAAATTTCAGATCATATTGATTGGAAGAGGGTATGATTTCTCAAAAATCCTAGAGTGTCACTAGCACACTAAAACATAGACTTTTAAGATACATCAATACCATAGCAAAAAACTAGTTCAACTTTGATGAGTTTTTACTAGGAAACTAGAAGAAATCCCTTCGGATTAAGAAGGAGATAATACGAACCAAGAAACTTAAGATGTGGAAACATGCAATAATTCTTAAGTGTAAAACTAGAACCAAATGGGCAAAACAACACCACCACATGGTAATAGGAATGGTACTATAAAATATGTTCTAGAACTTGGAGTGTGAGTGATACACTTGATGACCCATGTTCAAAATGGTGAGATAGATGATGGGTCTATAAAAAACCTTCAATCCAAACAGGAAATTGAACCCAAGTTCCCTGAAGTCAAGTGTACATGGCTAACCCAATTAACACATCAATGTTATGAACTTAGAAAGGTGCAATTTCAAATTTGAAATATCAATGAAGGACTTAAAGATAATTGGGAATTAGTTTAGACTCAAATGGGTAGCATAATTGTGTCAATTAGATGATATGACACAATGTTTAAGATGACAAATTTGAATAAGGAAAATATTGATTTTTACTTGGACAACATAACGTCTCCTTGTTCAATCAATTATGGATAATGTGTTTGGTTTTAATATTTGTTTAGAAGTAGTTTTTGAATCAAATCAAGGACCAAGTAATCTAAGACCAAAAGACAAATGCAACTAAGTAATCATCCAAAGCCCTAAAATGACAAGGTTTACTTTGTATTGTTGAAATATATCTATATACATACACTTAGAAGGAAATTAAATGTTCATCAAAAATAAAAGTGCATTATATAGTAGGGTATTTTATACCCCCTTTTTTCCAAGTGATAATATAGTCACATGGACCTTTGGGAACACCCTACATCAACAATACTCCATGACAAGTGGGGCTTTCAATAAATTACAAGTTATAACTGTCTAGATAGTCCCAAGTATGGCTAACACAAGGGATGTAACACATCAATTGGATCTGCATCAAATGGCTTGTTGTGAAAATTTTTATTCCTTTTCACAACCACTATATCCATTAATTTTTCTAGTGTAGTGTGATGTCCTGAATGATCAAATGTTTCAGGCCAGCTTGCCACTAACAGAGATGGTTTAACCACTCAAACCACTAACCTAGTGGGGTAATCCTATTTTATATACCCCCTATAGAGAGGGGTTGAATATGATGCCAGGAGATGAAGCCTTAGGTCAAATATTCCCTATAGAACTTGTAGAAGGTAATGACATCCCCCTCACAAATCAAAATGCATGAAATAAAATCTAAGTAGAAAGGCTTTAGAGTTATTTTTAGATCACCCAAATCATACGAGTTTTGGGGAGAGCCTAGACAAAAATTTTATGCCTTAGATAAAGGTATAATTACAATGAAAAGACACTTTTGATCACCTGGGTTCCCTATAGGGGATGGGGGAGAGCATACACGAGCAATTCTTCTTGCTTAGGAAATTTAACAATCAAATGATAGATGACTTACATAAAACAAAACTTTGAAGTGAGTTTGGTTTTAAGCACCGAATTGAAGCATTTATTGATGTTCTTTGGCCTTTGGCCTTATTTTTCAAAAAAAATTGAAAAACAATCACAAAACATTCAATATAAACATGCAATTTTCCTTTTAAACACCAAAGGGAAGGTTCCTAATTCTTTTTAAACACCAATAGGAAGTTTAAAATACCTAGTTATGCTCAAAAAACCACTTTTCCATGCAGGTCCTATTGTCATCAAAATATGTACGCTAAGACACTCCATGAAGCTCCTTCAATTTGATGCAACATTGAATCATCTCTCAAGTTTGTGGGAACTTGTAAGAGAGATGAATCTCCAGGATTGAAAGGAATAGCTCCCTAAATTTCATCTTTAAGTGCTTATCACCTAATCTAATGCTTGCTTATGGGAAAAGGGTTAGGATTTTTCATTAAAAATAAACTACACTAAAGAGGTGATACACTAATACATATCTCATAGAGTATCACACTCCTACTAAGCAACAAAGCCTTCTAAAACCAATTCTAGGCATTGAAGGATCCTAACATAGTGTTTCAATGTGAAGGTAGGCATACATAGAATAATCAACAAGATAAATGATCTAGGGGAATATTTGCACACCATAGAGATAATTTCATTCTTGAAGAGGAGCCTAGTACATTCATACACTTCACATGACCTGTTAAAATCGGAACTCTTGCTTAAACATGAAGGATAAAGAGAAGTAAGAATGACACCATCCCTTAGCTCCATTATACATCACTCACACACTTAGACAAAGATGTTCACAAACTAAAAGTATACTTGTATTCAAATTTCAAAGACAAAATGAAATTTCAAACTATCAGTGCCTCACCATACTAGTTGTGGTCTCCTTTACAATAGCCAAGATGGCTCACATTTTAGAATTTGGAAGAAGAGAGAGAGAAGAAAAGTTGAAGAGGCACAAGGACAAGTGTAAAAATTTGATGATAATTTATAAGCATAGAAATTAGGTGGAAAAGGATTTATTAAACTGATTTTCACATCATTCTATCCCAAATTAGCCTCTTCTCCAAGTGTGGCATATCAATCATTCTCTCTTGTGAAATTGCCTTCATGATGAGCTTTCAAGAACACTTCAAAGCAGGTTAGGGAAAAAAAATTACATGGAAATGAGGTGGAGGAGAGATAAAATTTTAGGTGTTTCCCAGCTTAAACAACCTTTAATTGATCTTTGCTTTCCTTCTGGTCACCAATTGCATCATTTTTCTCAAAATTGCCATCTCCATGCAAGCTAAAACAACCCCTATTATGAGACAAAACAGAGAGAGTTTTCCATGTTATATGATCAAATATGATTATTTTAGAGTGTCTTAGGGGTAATAAGGGTACTATGTACCAAATTTCATCTCTTTACTCTTCTATTTTACCCTCTAACTCACACCATTTCCAAGGCAAACTTTATGAACCAAGCAATCTGTGAAGGTGGGTAGGGTATGACTATGTTTGTAGGTTATAGGGATGGCCTTGAGATTTATTATGGAATTTGGGGGTCATTAATACCTTAGTTTATTTAAACCATGTTATATTATATTTTCCCCTCAAACACTTCCATGCCTCTTGGAAACCATCAACTAGGCCACTGACTGCTCATAGGGAGAACTCTTGTTTAACATACTGGATTTAGGTGACTTGGAGTTCGGTTCATGCTTTGTGGACCCAATAAATATCTTATAGTGTTTTAAATTTCATGTAGGTGATCCTCCACCATTTTGTAAATCCAATCTCACTCTTTTTCATTGATACATTCCTTCTCAAGATTAGGCCATGATCTTTAAGGACTGAGACACTAGAATCCTTGCAAGTAGGTGGTGATTTGAGCTTTGATTGGTGTTTGTGGGCCTACTTTCCATGATTATTAGGTCATGATTCCATCCTTTTCTCTAAATTCATTTGAAAATCCTCTAAACCATACCAATTCATACTCAAGATCCTCAACTGGGATGCCAAAGCCTTGACTGTAACAGTCATGTTTTATCCTTGTAAGTGTGCATCTTGGCAAGATTTAGGCTCTGTAGATGGTGTGTTTAGGTTTGTCACGAGTTTTTTGAGATAAATTTTTACTTTAATTTCATCTTCATCCACTTGAATATCTCCAAACCAATCTCAAACTCCAAACTTCTACCTCACTGCCTGTCTCAATTTGTACAAACCTGTAGGTGCATTTGGGGGCATTTGAAACTTGTTTGAGGGGGATTTGATTGTTCTTGAAGGATTTGAATTCACCAAACCTCATATTCTCTTTTAAAGTTTAAAACAAGGTTCAAACTCAACCCTTTATCTCATATACTTTAAATTTCAAGTAACCTCATTAACAAGATTGTGTCTCATGGTCTTTAGGCTTGCCTATAGGTTGATTTGGGCTCCATTTTGTCATGTGGTTAATGGAATCATTTATTCACTTTAGGTATAGTGTATTTCAAGTAATCAATTCAATCTAAACCTCTAAATTGTTTAGTATATGCTCAATTGAGACAAGATCTTGCCCAAGTCTACTGACTATGTTTGTTCTCAGTCCCATGTATGGACAAAGGGTTTACATTAGGGGATAAAACATCATATTCACCTTTCCTTTTTTCATAACTAGCTCATGAATGTTATTTAGACCATTTTGGATGATTTTAACTTGCTTTCATAATTTAGTATCATCAAAATGAAGTGTAAGACCACTTTGCAATCTACCTCCTATAGACATCACTACCCTTTTTCAGTAGTTTTTAGCCACTTTTAGGCCTTGCAAAATCCATCTTCTACTCACTCTCTACCACTAAAAATTGGCATGATTATTTTGGGTGGATAGGGATAAAAGGTGAACCTATAATCATCCTTTAAAACCACCATTATATCACAATATGAAAACCTCAAAAACACCTAAGAACTCTGTTTTGGTGATTTAGGGATTGAGAGACCAAAACAGTCCAATCATTATTTTGAAGGAGAATTTCCACTTAGCATAGAATTATAACTGTCATGACATGAAATCCATGACCATGGGATATGTTATATCTTTAAACATGAACTCCACCATGTCTTTCACTCTTTGTACCTTCATACAACCTCCTGAAGCTCTTGTGACCTTACTGTGAGTAGACTAGGCAGTGAAACAAGAGATTAGGCAATTTGGCTTTGGAGGAGTATTCTAATTTGATATTTCACAATGGAACCCAATTAAATAACCTTAAAAACATGAATCCAAGCATATTATACATGTTCAAGAGTTCCTTCCACGTTGAGGAAACTCAAATTACACACCATGGTTGCAATCTTGAAAAACAAGCACAATTTAGAAACTCCTTCAAGGGCATTGAGATTGAAGGCATTGGATGATTAAATTCCATTATATATGGCCTTACTCACACCTAAAAATACCTCATCAAACTCACACTACTCCCTAGATTCCTGAAAACAAGAAACAAATGCAAACTTGTACCCCTCTTGAATCTAATTCCATAAAAAATTGCCTTGAGCGTAAATGATTGTTCATAAAGGAGGATGAACCAAATTTCAACTTATTATTATAAAAATTAAGTTCAATTAGATTAAAATCCACCCCTATAATCAATCTTTCCAATTACACTTGTATCTTCCATAGTGAGTGATTGAATTTGCCCTTCTTTGGCTTGCCAATGGAAAATGAAGGAAAAGAAGTTGGAAATGGATCTTCTATGAAATTTTATGCAAAAAATGTAAATATGACCTAGGGGGAGGTGAAGAGACACTACACCATGTTTTCAACTGATGATGGACTTGAGAAGTCCGTACAATTACCCAAAGGGGCCTATTTTTGAGGAAAAACTACCATTTCATGATCATAACAGACTTGTAACTACCACTTGACATGATTATGACATAATTTTGCATTTTCATCCACCTTGGTGACAAATATTTTAATTTTAAAGTCCTCAAAAGTCATTTAATTAAGCCAAAAGGTGGCCAAATGACCCTTTTAGCACCTGAAACCTAGCAAGTGGTCAATTTTGACTTGTAAACACATTAAAACCCATCAGAGACCATTTTAAGACATTTCCAAAATAAATTGATCCTTTTTAATAAGTTTGAAAATAGTTGACCAATGTTGACTCTTGTTGGATGAGCTAGTACAAGGAGGGTGGGTTTCAACAAGGACTAAGGAAAGAGTGAGAGGTATAGGACAATAAGGGACCCCATAGGACACATGAAACTTTCTTCAAAAGTTTAAAATAGTATGGGTTGACCCAAATTTGACTTGGGGTCAAATTTGGTCAACAGGTCCTGCATAAAAAGTTGGAGTCTTGTTTAAATTTAAAACACTTATGACTTTGAGACAAGCAATTTATAAAACATGCTCTCGGGTTTGTTTTTTTTAAAAACATAGATATTGACACCAATCTCTGTTAACTGGTGTCGATTCCTATAAGAGTGTTTTCAATTGATTCTTAATCATGGTCAGTCAAAACTGATTGATAACAGTCATATATAAACTCGAGGGAAAAAATGTTATACTTGAAAATATTTGTTAGTTCACTTGTTGGAATAAAAACTCCAAAAGAAAACCTTTTGGATCAAGAAATGTTCAGACTAGAGACTTAATAAATTCAATTTGATAGAAACAAACTTGAATAAATCTCTAAAATGGAAATTTTTAGCCATTATTTCCCTTGCAACCCAATCGATCTTGGTTAGCTTTAACTGATGCAGGTCACTCAGAACTATCACCAGTCACTGTGTGACTTATTTGTGCAAAAAAATTGTTAGAAACATGGGAAAATGAGCATAAATATTATTGTTAAAGGAATTTTTAATGACTATAATGGAGATGTAAAATTTCCAAGATGTCTTCCTTCCTTGAATGGATGCTATGGTCTCACCGAGCATGCCAAAATGTAGTGTTGGATTATAAAGAGGATTAGTTTAAACATTAGTCATGAAAAAATAGAAAATAATGCATAAGAACTAACAATCTAAGCCAACCTATTCTATGGGCTTTGCAAATGACAATAAGAATCAATTGAAAGAAAGCACATATGCATATTACCTTCCCAATTGATTTCACCATCCTAGCTCCAAGTGTGTTTTTCCCCTTGATTTGGTATTCTTGTCTTTGTCAACAATGGATGTCAAACTTCTCCATCATCTTAAGATCACCATGCATAATCTAGGCTCAAGATAAGAAATCTAATTTATGCCTATCAAATGAAGTTTGAAAATAAAACACAATGATCAACACAAAGAAGATTGTGAAGATAATCCTGCATTATAAGTTTACACAATTTTAGCATAAAAATGATGTTTTATGCCATTCTATTTGTAGATTTTTCAAATGGGTTAAGATCAACCATGATCGTCTATCTCAATATTGAGATGTGTGGCCATGAATTAATCTAATATTTGCAATTAAATCCATAAATATCCTCATAATGATTTGGGAGGAAGGGGAATTAATGAGGCATGGGTGCCCATAAACTTGATATTTAGTACATTTATGGCTTATGGATGCCACCCCATTTATCATGTCATTAGGTGATGTAGATATTCAAAATCAATTTACATTAAATAAATATTTAATTTGCTCCATGTAATTCTTACTTAAGCTTTTAATTTGGATTAACTTGCCTAAGTAAGATTAATCAAGTAGTTCTTTGGAAATCAGTGCATAATTAATCAAAATGATTAGAAAGTCATATTATTGGGTTGTAATTTGACTCAAGAAGAATTGAAAGGCAATGTTAAATGCATACATACCTTTATCCCATTTAAGATGTTGTTGACACAAAATAACAAAGGTACATGATCTGTACTAACGAATTAGAATAAAAGAGTGATCCAGGGCACTAAAATGCAAAATCATCATTTTGACTTGAAATGATTTAATAAAAGTTGGGAATCACATAAAATGCATTGCCCCATTTAAGGATACATTATCCTAAATCAGCACTTGTATACAACAAGCTCGAACCATTTAGCACATTTATGTGATTTTGGCCTAAAATATGCATTTGAGTGCAATTCGAGTAAGATTGAGAATTTTAACACAATGGTGTTAGGAATTGGATGTCTACAACTATCATCCTACACACTTATTCACATGTTAATTGTGCATCCTTTTGGATGGCCCACCAGTTCATATTAATCCCCTTCATTACATAGTCTAGAGCACTAACCCTCTGATTCTCATCTGGTACATGTTGTTGAAATCATATGATGAATTTGCCAACATCCTTTGTAGTAAAAAATTGTGGTATTTGGTGCTCAATCCTAAAGACTATTCACAATGATTGCATATCATGATCTCCTTTTGCCTAGTTGAGTACATGGGTATCTAATTCTCCATTGATTGAAGAAACTCTATCCCATGGGAGAGCACCCTCTAGATTTGGTTCTATGCATTCATGATTAGTATAACTCATTTGATATATAAAATCAATATCAAATTATGTTGGACATCTTACCATCATTAATCACACATCTTGCTCAACCTTTTGAAGGATCTCCAGGGTATTTAGCCCCATGTTGTCCAAGAGTTATTTTATGTTGAGAATCTAAGTTTACAAAATAGTAGAGGAAACTATACTCTATTGCTCACATAGCCTTCTACGTGTCTTTGACTATGGCCTTCATCCAGTTAGCATTGGCACCATCATAAGATGATTCTAGATATTTTGGGATGATGTAAGGCCTAGACTTAGTCTTATTCAGAGGAATGACATTGATCTTGTCATCATGATGAGACTCTAGTTGATTCATGATTGTGTTAATAGTCATACACCCATCATAGGCCCACTTATTCCCTAATAGTGCAAGATAGTGAGTCTCATATATCTTCATATTGATCACTTCAAAATCAACTCACAATTTGAGTTTTGTGGCTTTGATTTCTACATCTTCCAAGTGAGCAATATATTTGACCCTTCTATAGTCCACAAGGCTGAGCATAACAAAACTACTGCTCAATGCAAGTTTTCCCAAGGCTTCCCAAATGGATTTGGGGATCATATTTATAGTGCTTCTAAATTATAATATAACATTGGGTATTTTACACCCAACTAGTTATATGTCCATCCTCACATCAATGTCCCAAGGTTTATGGGTCTTTACAAGCCAAACCAACTTATTCATCTATTGTTGGCCTTTCTATGCACATTCCAATAGATTATGAAGCAATTTCATGATGTTCTAAGAGATATCTTCATTACACAACATACTGAGGGGTTTCATTAAATCTATCAGTGTAATGATAACCCTGCCCTATCTTAGCAAACACACTATCTACCCATACATCTATGTGTTAAGAGTTGCATCATCTCCTTCATCCATCCCTTGTTGTTGCATTGTCTTCAAAATCTATGTAGCTTCTAGCATCAGGTTTTTTTTAGTAGTAGTTTCAGGAAATCAATCTGGCCATGCCTTTTTAATATCCATATCTTTAGGCATTTCCAATAGAGATAACCCCTATTTTGCATGTTGTTGTCTAGTTACTGCCTATAATGTGGCATCCTCCCTTAGCTACATATGGGTCATGTTAACATGTCTAATAGGTCTCTCCGTCTATTATCTTTCTAAGATTGGATAGTATTTTGTATTGTGTTGCTCTTCACCCTACAATATACATAATAAGGTTGCCTAGAAAGATTTACAGGATAATTTCTCTACACATGGTTTATTTCTCTACAGAGATAATAATGAATGGGTGGCCTAAGCTTATTATTGTCTCGACCACCTTGCACACCACCTCGATATCCTCTTTTATATCTTCCTTGGTTCCCATGAAATACCCATCCACCTTGGTGTTGTTGTTTCCCAAAATTTCTAGTATTATGTGACACATTCCATCCTTGACATTGTGGATATTAATTAAATCCATCTACTTGTAGTTGTTTTAAGTTTAGGGCCCATCTTGATTGTTATGCTTGAATAATCATAAGATTCCATGGAGCTTGATATGGGTAAGTCATATTCATTTGTGGAAAGTTATACGATGTGATATTCTAGTTTTGTGTAGAAGGTAGGGGACCCACTAGTGTCTGAGGTTGTTGTTATGCTTCAGGGACCCAAGGCGTCACCGATGGATTCTAACCTAGTATGATACTCCCTAGGTTAGGAGTATCCTATGGTGTAGCTATCAATTTCTCATAAAAACCACGAACATGTTCTTAGTTATATCCTCCTTCAATTCCTATAGTGCATAACATTCCTTGTCATAATGTGTAGGTGACTTACAAAATTTACAATACATGTTCTATTGTTGTAAAAGATGACACTGCGAGGTTGTATGCCCTACCAATCTGCATATCTCATATAAATTCAACTTAACCCTAGGGTATTTATTTCTATTATTCCATTATTTTCTGCACTCTATGCACCATTACCATATGATGCTCTCCCTTCCCACAACAATATTTATTTGGATACTACACTTGAGATTACCATAGATACTAAAGCTCATGAGACAAATGTTTCATGAAGCCTTGTATCTTATATTGTATTTATTATTAAAACACTATTCCTGATGAAAATTTAATTATTTACTCATTATACATTGACAATAGTGGTTGTAGTATTGTACCAGTCATGACTGAAAATATGTAATTAATTTCTATATGCAGTTATGTTTTGTTTCATATAATGCTAGTGATCAGTAGCTAATAGATGTTACATGTTTTTTTATAGTTAACATACTTAGTGTGTAAAACTAGGGTCACTAAGTTGATTCTCATGGTGAAATCTAATGAAATAATACATGAAAATTAATTTTATATATATATATATATATATATATATATATATATATATATATATATATTTCATTATTATAGTAAATCCCAATGGGGATGTTACCATATCTCAAAATGTACTAAGATACTTTTGCATTTATAAACAACTTAATTTTAAATTATGACCTATTGCTATAGAAAATGACACTAAATGGTTGAAAAGGTGAAAAATGTGTAATAAATGTAATTAGACGAAGGGAAAAGTGGCCCAAAAACTCCCTTCCATGATTGCATAGTTACACTCCACTCTATGAAGTGTAATTGTATGCCCTGACAAAAATGAAGTGTGATATCAAGCTCTCTATAAAAAAAGTAGAATAAAATCAAACTTAAATGAAATGAAAATAAAAATTAAATAACAATTTAAACTAATAATAAATCATTATTTGCACACATGCGCACACACACACAATCACCATAGAAACATTTTTTTGGGGTGTCTAAAAATTCTTTACTTTTGAAATAATATTTATTATTGTTAAGCTATATAATGTCCATTTTCATGGGGAAAAGCTAACTGTGAACAAATGTTATCAAATATGAACAAGGAAACTAATGGAATATTGAATCTTTCTTTTAAACTCGGTGAATACTTCCTCCCAAGCACGTACACTCCTAATTGCATGTCCTGACAAAACTGAAGTGTGATATCAAGCACTATGTAAAAAAATAGAATACATAAAACTTAAATGAAATGACAATAAAAATTAATTAAAAATTTAAACTAATAATAAATCAATGCACACATAACTCTCTATATATAATAACCATAGAAACATTTCTTTTAGTGTCTACACATTCTTTACTTCTGAATTAATTCTTTATTATTGTTAAGCTAGATGATGTCTAATTTCCTAGGTAAAGTAGTCTCTAGAATGAATATAATTAATATCAAATTCCTCATTGGCATTATGTGAACACATCATTTTGTGAAGCATGTACCACACATGTAACATTTTCACAAAAATGGTCAAAATGCAAAAAACCACAACATTTGCATAGGGTCCTCAAATTGCACAACATCAAAAAAACTGTGCACAATGCCAAACTTACACATAAAACCAAATCAACATGCAACACTCATGGCACTCACATGGTTTTTACATGTCAGAACACTTGTCAACATCCCATGCATTTGGAGGCCAAGAGATATAATTTTTAAAATATGAAGAGTCACACATGGATGCTTAAATGATTCAAATTCCATAAAAACCCATTATCCTTCACAACACACACACACACACACACACAATTAAGTCAATAATATAAAAGTATACAATCATACATATTTCTCAAGAGTATGTCATGTACAAAACATACAGAGAAATAATACATTTACTTTTCCAAATATATTACTTTCCTTATTATCATATGTATTCAATATTTATTCCATACATGCATACAACCCATTTAGACCTGCATCTAGAGTGTTGTCCCTTAGACCTCCTATGATCTAGATCACTATGGTCTATTGAGTTGTGGAGCTAAAAGCTTCACTAATGAGCTAGCACAGTAACCATCAATGGTCAGAGCCAACTGACATCGGTTAGGAGTCGACTGGCATCGGTCAAAACCGGTTAGGGGTCGATCGACATCAGTCAGGGATTAGCGGGCATCGATCATCTGTAGACTGACACCAACTTCTGTGCATTTCCAGGCATTTCCAGAATTAGATTTTTTCTAATTTTAGATGAACAGTTAGTTCACATGTAAAGACTAATTTTAGTCTTGAGTCTGCTTTTCTAATTATTGTTTGCCTTGGATCCTATTTAAGAGACCCATGGGGCAGTATTGTAATTAAAGGAAGAACAACTCAGTAATTGAGTTAGTTGTAATTGATTGAGAGAGAGAGAGAACTCTTGAGGGAGAATTAATGTATATCTACAAGGTGTGAGGAGAAAGAGGTTTCTTCATTATATTTCTTTATGAAAGAGTTTAATACAAATTATATTATTTCTCGTATCTTCTATTCTTTGTTGTTTTTGATTTTTAGTTAGTTATTACTTCTGGTTTAATTCCATGTTTAGTTGCTTATACAAAAGTTATCAATTGTATTCTAAGGTCCCAAAAATTGGTATCAAAGCTATGTGCATACACTAACAACTGGTAACAGAGCGTGTTAAGTGTTTGTTGATTACAAGATTCACTCACAGGGGTTTCTGATTGAGTGGGAGCAAGGCAATGGCAGAAAAAAGTAAACTAAGAATGGAGAAATTCAATGGCAAAAATTATCAATTATGAAGGATGCAGATTGAAGATTATCTATATCAAAAATATCTATATTTACTGTTGGGTGGAGTTTCAAGGAAGCCCACAAAGATGAAAGATGAAGAATGGAATGCTCTTGATAGAAAGGCTCTTGGAGCTATATGGTTGAGCCTAGCAGCTTCTGTGTTTTCCAATTTATCACAGGCAAAGACAACGATAGAGTTAATGGACACTTCAGCAAATTTATATGAAAAACTCTCAGCTTTGAATAAGGTATATCTTATGAAGCAATTATTTAATTTGCAAATGCAGGAAGGTGGATCGGTATCTAGTCATCTTAATGATTTTCATGGAATTGTAAATCAGTTAAATTCAGTCAAAATAGTTTTTGATGATGAAATTAAGGCTCTCTTATTCTTATGCTCTTTACCTGAAACTTGAGATAGTTTGGTAATGGCAGTTAGTAATACTGCATCTACTTCAAATATCTTGAAAGTTGATGATGTTGTTAGTGTAATCTTGAATGAATAAATTTGTAGGAAAAGCAAAGGGGAATCATCAGGTAATGCTTTGAGTGTTGAAAGCAGGGGAAGGCAAAGAGAGAAGGGCAAGCAAGGGAAATCAAGGTCAAAGATGGGAAGTAGATACAAATCTAGAAATGGAAGAATAACCTACTGAAATTGTGGAAAGAAAAGGCATGCAAAGAAAGATTGTTGGTTGAAGGATAGCAAAGAAAATTAGCATGAAAGTAATAAAGAAGCAAAAGTTGCAGGTATTGTTACACAGGATGCTCTTATATTTTCTTTAGATAGTCAAGTAGAATCATGGGTTTTAGATTCTGGTGCTTCTTTCCATGCAACCCCAAATAGAGAATTTTTCAATGATTATGTCCATGGAGACTTTGGAAAATTTTATTTAGGGGATGATGAGCCTTGTAAAATTGTTGGCAAAGGAAAAGTGCAGCTGAAATTGCAGAATGGCAAACACATGGGTGTTGAAGGATGTCATGCATGTACCCATCCTGAAGAGGAATCTGATTTCTAAAAAAAAATTGGGTGATGAGGGTTGCATAGTAACTCTCACAGCTGAATCTTGGAAAGTTTCCAAGGGTGCACTTGTATTAGCTAGAGATAAGAAAGTAGGTATGTTTTATCTATCTACTTGTATTACTGATTCTCTTTCTATTTTATCTACTTCAGATGTAGATGCAAAGATGTGGCACTGTAGACTTGGTCACATGAGTGAGAAGGAAATGGATGTTCTTAAGTCAAAAGGTAAGCTTTCAGATTTGGAAAGCATAGATCTAGATTTTTGTGAGCATTGTATTTTTGGGAAACAGAAGAAAGTGAGGTTTCTCAAAACTGGGTCAACAAAAAAGGAGCACAATTTGGAGCTTGTTCACACAAATGTGTGGGGACCAGCTCAGGTAGCTTCCATTGGATGATCATAGTATTATGTTTCTTTCATTGATGATGCTACAAGAAAGGTATGGATTTATTGCATAAAGAGGAAATCTGATGTTTTTGACACTTTTAAAAAATAGAAAGCCTTGGTTTTTAATGAGAAGGTGATGTACAGTGATTAGCTCAAGAGGCTGAATAATTTTGAGCAGAGCAATCTTGATTTGGATAAGGTTATGATCCAAAATGAGCTTGCAGGTAAAAATCATCACTCATAAAAAACACAAACACCGACGTCGGTCAGGGAGAGACTGACATCAGCCAGGCAGGAACCGATGTCAGGCAGGTGGGGACCAAAGTTGGTGACATCGATCAAGTGGCAATCAACGTCGATCAGGTGGAAACTGACATCGATCAGGTCAGTCAGGTGGAATCAACATCGATTAGGTACAGACTGACATTGATCAGAGATGACCGGGATCGGTCACTGTCAAAAAGGAATTTGGGCGGACAGTAAGCTGTCAATGAGTCTCAAACGCCCATAAGGAGGTTTGAAAGGGTAAGTAAACCTCTAATTCGTTATTCCCCTTCTTTATACTACTTGTTGCTCACTGATGGTGGAGAACTAGAAAGTTTTGATGAGGTAATGCAGGTAGAATCTAAGAAACAGTAGGAGCATGGCATGAATGAGAAAATTGATTCCTTGGAAGAGAACCATATGTGGGATTTGGTTGAGTTGCCAGTCGAAAAGAAAACACTGAAAAATAGATGGGTATACAGATTAAAGGAAAGAGAAAATGGACAAGTGAGACATAAGGCCAGGTTGGTAGTAAAGGGATTTGCACAGAAACTAGGTATTGACTTTGGTGATATCTTTCCTCTTGTAGTAAAGATGACTTCTATTTAGACTGTATTGTCTTTAGTTGCTATTGAGGATTTTCACCTTAAGCAGCTTGATGTTAAGACATCATTTCTTCATGGAGACTTGGATGAAGAGATATATATGGATCATCCAGAAGGTTTTGAGGTCAAAGGTAAGGAGAAACTTGTGTGCAAGTTGAAGAAAAGCTTATATTGTCTTAAGCAAGCTCCAAGACAATGATATTTGAGGTTTGATAAGTTTATGACAGAGCATGGCTTTAGTAAATGTTAATCTGACCATTATGTTTATTTTAACATATTGGATAATGGTAGTTATATTATCTTATTACTATATGTAGATGATATGCTTGTTGCAGGTTCACACATGCAAAAAATTATTGAGCTTAAGGTAAAATTAGCTCTCACATTTGCCATGAAAGATTTAGGAGCAGCGAAGAAAATCTTTGGCATGAGTATTAAGAGAGACAAAAAAATCATAGGTTGATTTTGTCTCAAGAGGATTATGTGAATAAGGTGTTGGAGAGGTTTAATATGCAGGATGCAAAACCGGTAAGCACACATATGGCTGGACACTTCAAGTTGAGCAAAGAACAGTGTCCTGAATCACATGATGAGGTTGAGTACATGGTCAGAGTTTCATATGCTTCAGTAGTTGGAAACCTGATGTATGCAACAATATGTACTAGACCTGATATTGCCTAAGCAGTGGGAGTTATCAGCAAGTTTATGGCTAATCTAGGAAAGGAACACTGGAAAGTAGTTCAGTGGATTCTCAGATATCTGAGAGGGACCACCAGTAGGCATTTATGCTATGGACAGTCAAACACTTCTCTAAATGGGTATGTAGATTAGAATATGGCAGGTGACTTGGATGGCAGGAGAAGCACCACAGGAATGTGTTCACTATTGGTGGAACAAAGGTTAGCTAGATTTCAAAGTTGTAGAAGGTTGTTGCCCTGTCTACTACAGAGACAGAATACATTGCAGTCACAGAGGCTAGCAAGGAAATGATTTGGATGACTCAATTCATGGAAGAGTTGGGAAATGAGAAAGAGAGTTTCAGATTATACAGTGACAGTCAAAGTGCAATTCATTTGGCAAAAAATTCAGCCTTTCATTCAAAAACCAAACATATATAGCTTAGGTACCACTTCATTAGACAGGTATTGGAGGATGGACAGTTGAAGCTGGAAAAGATCCATACGGATAAGAACCCTACAGATATGTTAAAAAATCCGGTAACAAAGGAGAAGTTGAATCTTCATTCAACTTTTGTTGGTCTTCAAGATTGAACTTGAAGAGGGAGAAACAACCCAGAGAAACAAGATAGAGATGTTGCTGTACAGGTACAGGTGTAGCTGTTTATCTCCAAGTGGGAGATTGTTGAGTTGTGGAGCTAAAAGCTTCACTAATGAGCTAGCATAGTAATCATCAATGGTCAGAGCCAACTGACATCAATTAGGGGTCGACCGACATCGATCAGAATCGGTTAGGGGTCGATCGACATCGGTCAGGGGTCGATCGGCATTGATCATCTGTAGACCGACACCGACTTCTATGTATTTTCAAAATTAGATTTGTTCTAATTTTAGACAAACAGTTAGTTCGCATGTAAAGACTAATTTTAGTCTTGAGTCTACTTTTCTAATTATTGTTTGCCTTGGATCCTATTTAAGAGACCCATGGGGCAGTATTGTAATTAAGGGAAGAACAACTCAATAATTGAGTTAGTTGTAATTGATTGAGAGAGAGAGAGAATTCTTGGGGGAGAATTATTGTACATCTACGAGGTGTGAGGAGAAAGAGGTTTCTTCATTGTATTTCCTTCTAGAAGAGTTTAATACATATTGTATTGTTTCTCGTATCTCCTATTCTTTGTTGTTTCTGATTTCTAGTTACTTATTACATCTGGTTTAATTCCGTGTTTAGTTGCTTATATAAAAGTAATCAATTGTATTCTAAGGTCCCAACATGGTCCACCCATATACAAAAGTAATAGTATTTTTGTTTGCTATTGGACTATTAGACGTAAGTTATCCATGAGAGTGAATTCATAAATATTATAGTTTGTGGTTTAACACCCAAATTAAGTTCTAGGTAGGTTGATATACAACACATGATGTGATATATGCTTATCTCATATTTAAATGTCTACTGTTTCCTTGAGATTCACACACACACACACACACACTTATGTTGCCTAGCCACATATAATTTATTTTATTTGTATAAAATGAAGCGATCTAAGATATTTATTAACTGGTCTATAAAACCCCAAATGGGCAAAGGCAGACTAGGAATTTCAATCATACTAGATTTTTAATTTTGCCTTATTTAGACACAACAAAATCCTTAGTCTAGTAATAGAAAACCACAAAGGTGTTGTAGATAAACCATGGGCCATAGGCAACAATGAATTTATATTGCTCAACATTGGAAATTTTAAAAAGAATAAAAGAACCTTTGGTTAGTTTTGAATGCATTTAAGCTTAACATCATGTAATTTATAGTTATTATGCACCAAACTCTTGAGCATACTCTTTGAGGGGATTAAACAAAAAAAATAAGAAACCAAAGATAAATTCTCAAAATAATGTGTTTTTATCAAATTTAGGGCATTCTAAAACAATATCTAGCAACGAGTTCACTGTGATTGATTTGTTACCTCATGTAAGAAGACATTTGGTATGAATTTCCTCGCTCATTTTAGCATTATTTCTTTTTAGACCTCCAACAAAAACACATGCATCAAATGATTAGAAGCCATATGTTTGGTCATAATATATGCAACCTCACTTCCCATGAGGTGATAAATTGGTACGTTCAACTTAATTAATGTGAAGGGACTATGGTGTCTTGGAAATAATGGCAATATCATGATTAGCCAAGGGAAAAGCATGAAAATCTAACGGTTTTATAAGGTTGTCAATGTCCAATCCTTATGAAGGATTAATGAAACCTTAAGAATAGGCACCCAAGTAATCACATTTTATGGGAAGCACACTAGGGTTTGAAAACATAATTTTATAAGGTCAGAATAACTTAGGACTTATAATCAGGCAAATCTAGCAAAATGAGATTTAGGGCTAGTAGATTTGAGAGCAAATACTTGAAAAAATCCTAGAAAAAATTCATAAATTCAAATTTGATACTACGTGAATAAAATATAAAACATGTAAGATAATGCAAGATAATGCAAGTAAGATAATGCAAGTAATCTAACCCTTGAAGGGTAGAAAACATGTAAGATAATGCAAGTTCACCAAAATGTATTATAAATAAAAGGATTTATTCTAATATGTAATAAAAATACATATAAACATTTAACATACATAAAATAATAATTAAGCTAACTAATTAAATTATAAAACTAAAGAAAAGGAAAAACATGTAAGGTTCAATGATGTATCATAAATATCGCAAGATTTGGGAACAATCATTTATATCTATAGTCATATAAATGTCACTTGAGTGCAATGAATGTCACTTGAGACCACCCATCCCTAGCTTAGCTCTAAACCTATCTTAGGTCCTCTTTCGACCTTTATCCAGCTTTCGTGTGTGTATTACACATCCCTAGAATACCAAAATCAGTCACAGACCTTCCTCTATGGATCTAGGCCCCTAGTGCCCTAGGTTATGCCACCTGGACACTAGTGTGTTTCTTTGGATACTAGTACATTGTGCTAATAACCAAGGGACCATGCTAGTGTCCCTTACCTAATTTTAACCCCAACACCCATATGTTTTCAATTCCTAAGACACCTAAGGTTAGTCTAGACCTATTTCACACTCTGCATAAGCACCAAATCAATATAAATACATGAATTTTATCCCTTTATCCACTAGATGGAAATTAGATGTAAAATACACAAATAAGCTTAGAACAAGTTATGCAAAATCAAGGTTATTGATCCCTATTCTGCCCTACTTATACATATAGTCATCTAAAACAACCTTAAACTCATAATACATAAATTTCAAGTCTCAAGCCTCATTCAAAGCACTCAAGGGGACACTCACACTAGAAATCACTTTCACTTACACCAACACTTAGATTGGCAGATCTACATCAGGATTGATCCCCTCTCAAGGTATTTGTATGAACTCAACTCTCGACATAGTGTGGTGTTAAGGACATCCAACCTACCCAGCTAAAATCACAATTTTGATACTTGTGATCTTTAAATACCTTAACAAGATGGAATTATAGTGTTTTCTCACAAATCAATAAAAAATAGTGCACATACAGTGAAACAAGGCTCATCCACATAGGTACCGGATGATCAGACACAGTTAGAGGTACACCCAGAAGATCACATAATTTATACATATTAGCATGGTAGGGAAGACACTAGCATAGTACGCTACTATTCAAGGTACTATGATATTGTCTATAAGGGTTTATGACACCTAGATTCTATTTTCAACACTCATATCAACTTCTACATAACTTTTCAATCCACATATCATTTATCTCAATCAATTTCCAACTAAGTACTTACTTATGTCATTCATTGTTATTTTTAAAAATATCAAATTAGGTCAAATTTTGTACAAAGCAATTGTTGTATTTATTTCACATTACTCCTTGATTTATTGTACTTAGACCCTTTAACAACCTAGGGTTTACATTTCATAATCCCTTGAAAGTTAAATCATTTGGTGAATGCAACTTACTTTGAACACTACCCAAACCCTAGACCTAGATGATCTTAGGGTTTGTATCCTTATATTTTCTATGTTTAGAAATTAATTCTAAAATCTCAAATCTGATTTATTATTTTATTTTAGCAATCTTTAATAGATTAAATTTCTTAAAAGGTTCAAAATATACAACATTTTTTTTCCTACTTTCAAACCTATAATGGTAAAATTCAATAACCGATTCGATGAGACCGATAAGAGATAATTACAAGATTTTATTTCTAAACATTCAAGTATGCAAGATGACCTTATCCATATTGTCCATGAAGAGCCTCATAAACCCAATAACGGTCAATATTATAACCCCCCAAATGCCAATATCATTATGCCTAGTATGGGGGCAACTAAGATTCTATAACCTATTCTAACTTGACAACTTTCAACAATGTCAACACTTCTTATGGCTAGTATGCATTCTTCTACTCTAGATGTGCAATACCTTATGCATGAGATCCATGATCTATAGGACAAGGTGTTACATCTTCATTGGGGTGCCACTATGCCATCTCATGATTTGGATTCTCATGTTCTTTTACATACACCTTTAACACAACTTATTGTGGTAACTCCTTTGTCATTCGGATTTGTGGCACCCAAGCTTAATTTGTATGATGTAAGGGTGACTCAGAGCACCATCTATGAGTTTTCCACATATCATGTTTGGACTATGTGTCCAATGAGTGGCCCATCACTAAGTTGTTCCTTCACGGTTTAAAAGACTATGCATTACAATGGTTCTATGTTATTCCTAATCAATCCATCACAACATTCAATCCATTGATAGATATGTTTTTGGCACACTTTTCAATCAACATCAGTGATAAGGCTTGTCATGCTCAAGTTACACAACTCAAAAAAAAATATAATGAGCCAATAGTTGAATATGTCTTGCGATATAAAATTATATTAGCAAAGATGACTAGTCCCATGGCAGGTAGAGAACTCCAAGATATATTCAAGTAGATTTTTTTACCAACATTGCAGGAAGATATCTTAATTAATAAGTTTCCATCATTCACAGATCTTTGTAGTACAGTGAAAGAATGAGAAGTCAAGATTCTCTCCATAGGTAAATTAAAGTACATAATTGGATCAAATTCAACTAATAAGCCTCCATACAAGGTAAAACCCAATGAGAACAACAATGATTCAAAAATGATAGTTATTGTGGCTTCAGAGCCACCTCCTTGCATGGTTTTATCAGTTCCTCCAAGGAGACATTTTATGACTCTTCCTCAGTTATTAGCACAGGGTCTTTAGCAGATTTAGAATATGATATCATAACTCTCCCTCTCATCAAAGAGGTTAATATGACTAGGCCTCTTCTAAGGAAATATAATTCCAATGCATTTTTTTACTATCATAGGGCTCCAAGCCATATATAAATAGATGTATTAGCTTGCAACATAAGACACAAGATTTTATAGAAGCTAATACCATTGATGTCATCACTCCTATAGAGGCATCTAGATGACAACCAATGGAAGCAAAAACATTAAAAATATTTTTAGATCCATTTCCAAATCATACAATTAATGAGACAATAGGCACTTCAAGTGTTCATTATACATATCAGGCACAACCACCACCAGCATCTTATCAAACTCATACAAGGGATCCACATCCTCTACCTAATATCATTGGGGTGTATCATACTATAGTGCCAACTAGACATATTATTATTTTTTAGAGTAGGAGATAGTTGATGATGACACATATTTGTATGCACTCTTTGTATGAGCCTACATTGATCATCATCCTATTCAAATGTCATGGTTGGCAATGGGTCAAGTGTCAACATGTGTATTATCACACTTATACATCACTTATGTTATTCAAAGCAAGATATTTCTCATACAGATACATTTATTCCCAGATTTAGTAGCCATGTCTAGAGTTCCATTGGAGAGATTGTACTTCCATTATAGGTTGAGACCATGCATGTGGCCACCAAAATCATAGTAGTACCTAGTGTAGGCACATTTGATATGTTAATAGCTAAGCCTTAGATACAGTAGTTGCGATCCATTCCATCCACCATACATAGATGTCTTAATTATATACATGATAATTAGGTGGTTACAATTGAGGACCTTCCATATGAGTATTCTTTACCTATTCCACAACCACTTAGACAATAGTCACCAATTATAGTTCCAAGAACATATTCTATTAGCACACCTTAGATGTTATTTGAACCACCAATGTAGGTGAGGTCTAATCCTGTATCATTACCACGTATGCATACTCTCCCACAGAGACCTTTATGATAAGGACCCCTGTGTCAGAGACATGTAGATTCTAGAAGGATCTCTCTCCACCACCACACATATCTGTGTTATAGTAAAAATCATCCACACAAGTTACAAATTCTTATACCAAATAGGTTCCCAAATGTGCCATAGTTCATAGGCTAGTTCAGTCAGCTTCACAAATTCATATCCCTACTCCACAGGCAGTTTTAACTACAAATCAATCGGTACATACAATTCTCAGGTCCTAGAGACCTCATTGCATAACACACATGATCACTCTTACTCTATTTGATATAGGCCACATTGATTATGAGTCTCTTGCAAGACTCATCAGGCAATATGTTCCTCTCTACTTGTACATAACTTATCTTACCTTGATCCTTGCATATAGTTTCATTTCATGATTGCTTGTACATATCTTATGCTCAAAAAACATAAAAATAATATAATATGTTTAAAATGCAAAAACATGCAGATATTTCTAAAAAAACACAAAATTTATATTGTTTTCATATTCATGTTTACATTATTTTTACTTATCATGTACTACATATGCTAGCTATCTTAGTATAGTCAATTTTATCATACATACATGTTTCACTTGTTCTATTTGAGTGTTCATAGATTCTTACAGGACTTAGGTCCATCACATAGATCCATATTTTCTACTATCTATCCACTAGGGGCACATACATAGCTACACATATTCAACATTGATACAATCGCCCACTGAGGGCATACTATAAATAACTTCCACTATATTAGGTTATATCATTCTATGCTACTCAATTTTTTGTCGACTAATACTAATATAAACTTATTTTATTCACATCTTTTCACTTATTCAAATTTGTACCACATGCTCATGCATAGTTTCATTTATAGCTTTCCTAGTTTAGACTTGATTATGTCTCCCTATTTCTACATCTATTCAAGGCCATTTGAATATGCCATTATTTTATGGTTCTACATCACTTCCTTTCATCATATGTATGCTTTATACATGTGCCCATGTCTTTGTGTGTGCTTTATTGATGTGTATACGAACATTTAAAGATGTCCTTCCATGTGGCTCTAATCCAACCCAATTGATATTTGTGTATATAGACAGTTGAACATGTCCTTGTATGTATTTGCATTCTTGGATTTAGTGACATGTGCCATGTCCCTCGTATTGTGGCCCCTTGGTATACTTTGTGTGCCTCATGTATTTGCATGTATGATTTCATATATGCATCACAACCATGACACTTGTTACACTTACACTTAGTTTTTGATGCTATGAGGGACCTCATTCATCTCCCCTTCCTCCTTGGGTGCCTTAATGGACATCATGCCCCATCCCCTTAGGTATTTTACATAGATTATATCAAAATTTGATGTTCATACACATGATTACATTATTATATTTATCTTGAAAACCTTGTGAATGCTATATCTAATATATATCATACATTACCAACTTATGATTAGATTATATTACATCCCAATGTCATGAATACACATTATATTGGTTTATCACATGGATATCATATGTTTTTAGCCTAACACACATCATCTAGAGCTTTTATTTTGAGGATAATTATTGCACAAGTACAACTCCCCTCAAAATAAGGGGCATTCATAGGGGTTTGTCAAAGAGAACAAACCATCCAAGTGCACTCAAAGTATAATTTTTAGCACATAGACATCAAATTACAAATATTAGAATCAAAAAAATATAGTGGAAAATAGTCAGATAGAGATCAGAGTCAGTTTGGTAAAAAAACATAGAGGATAATAACACAACATAGAGGACACGAGTGTGGTGTGCTATTGTCTAAGGAACCGTGATACTATCTAGTAGCCCCATAAATAAGAAAATCTAGATTTGACAGAATAACACAATACTTATAGTCTAGATTTACACAATTTCAATGATAGGTTATTAGATTTGATCAGTTTATGCTCAATTTTGCACATAATCATACCAGGTTTGCTCAGATTGGGGGGAATCTTACACAACATGATCACTTCCATTTTGGTTTCAAATATACATAGACACAAATTTTTACAACTTAGTCCATAATTTATACGCATAAATATCAAAATTGGGGATATGTGTGTGGCACATTACTTTTACATGATCAATTTTGTACCAACTCATCTCAAATGGAATGAAAACTCCATGTCATTCACCACATTGTATACTTCAAACACCATTTGCACGAAGTTTCACACTAGATTGATGCCTTATTCTGTTTGCAATGGTTGACATTTCCACATAGTCCCTGTGCTACAATCCCAAGTGCCTGAGAGGCCCCTTGGCCCTTTTACATTTTAGATTTTCTGAGTGGCCTTATAACCATCTTACATAGTTTTAGTTACATCATACATTTTAAGTCATAGATGAATCTACTACACATGGGTAGGCAATGAAAGAGTCATAGCCTACGTTCTTAAGCCACCTACATAGGAGGGTTGGATAAGTCATTTGTCCAATCCAAGTTATTCATAGTGTATGATCCATCAAGCAGGAGTGGGCAATGGAGTCAAAAATGGATTGAGTTATTGAGCCACCCACACATGGGGATTGAGTAAGCCATCAACTCAGCCCAATCTATTCACTGTTTAACCACTAGTTACACAAACACATAGGATGTCACCAGGGTTTTGCATTAGCTCATGTACCCAATGAGGTGTATTAATTCATTTTATCTCTCTCTCTCTCTCTCTCTCTCTCTCTCTCTCTCTCTCTCTCTCTCTCTCTCTCTCTCTCATCTCTTTACTGAATTTTGTCTTTACTTTTGATATTCTTTAAGGACTAATTCATCTATGTTTCATTTTTAGGATACGTAATGGAGCATGTTTTGCACACTCAGATCTAGATTCATGGAATTCAATTCATAGATAAGCCCATGTTTTTTCTTTATCCTAGTCATTTCAATTTGCTGCATTAGAACAAAAGTGGGGGGGGGCAAATGTAATAATATAAAATGTCACTTGAGTGCAATGAGTCTCATTTGAGACCACTCATCCTTAGCTTAGTCTAAGACCTATCTTAGGGTCTCTTTTGATCTTTATCCAACTTTCATGTGGGTATTACACATCCCTAAACATTCCAAAATCAGTCTCAGACCTTCCCCCAGGGATCTAGGCCCTAGTGCCCCAGATTGTGCCACCTGAACACTAGCACAATTCTTTGAACACTAACACACTACACTAGTGACCAAGGGACTACACCAGTGTCCCTTGCCTAATTTCAACCCAAATGAATATGTTTTCAATTCTTAAGATACCTAGGGTTGACCTATACCTATTTTGCACTCTACACAAACACCATATTGGTATAAATACATGACTTTTAACCATTTATCCACTAGATGGAAATTAGATGCAAAATACACAAACAAGCTTAGAATAAGTTATGTACAATCAAAGTTATTGATCCCTATTTTGCCTTACTTTTGCATACAGTCATCTACAACCACCCTAAGCTCAGAATACATAGATTTCCAGTCTGAAGCCTCATTCAAAGCACTCAAGTCGACATTCATACTAGCATTCACTTGCATTTACACCAACACTTAGATTGGGAGAATTAAATTGGGCTTGATCCCCTCTCGAGGTATTGGTATGTAGGTAACTCTCAACACAATGGGGTGTTGAGGATGTCCAACTTACCCAGCTAACATCACACTTTTGCTACTTGTATTCTTCAAATACACTAACAACATGGAAGTCTAGGATTTGCTCACAAATCAATTAAAAACAATCCATAGGTCACGAGTAATGTCTCTCCCACATAAGTAAAGGAATATTAGACTCAACGAGAGGTGCACCCAAAAGATCACATAGTTTCTACACAACAAACACTAGCACGATAGGGAGGACATTAGTGAAGTGCACTACTGTCCAAGGTACCATGACACTGTCTAGGAGGATTTTTGACACTTAGATCTTGTTTATGACACCGAAATCAATTTCTACATCATTTTTCAGCCCCCAAATCATTTGTCTCAGTCAGTTTCTAGCTAAATATTTATTTTTGTCATTCATTGTTATTTTTAGAAATATTAGATTAGGTTAATTCTTGCACAAATCAATGGTTGTATTTATTACATATTTGTTCCCTGAATTACTATACTCAAAGCCTAGGGTTTACATTCCACAATCCCTTAAAAGTTAAATCAGGGTCTAACATCGAAAGTGTGAATTTCTAGAAGTATGAAAGAGTTAGCCCATAAAAAGTTGTCAAATAGAGAATGTTGTTTGGATCGTACAAATGCCTTGAACAACATATGGACTCTACATACACTCTGAAAAAAATCGCTGACATGTTTGAAATTTTTTTGACATCTATGTTCCCTATTTCAGATATCCAAGAAGCTTGATCAAATTTTTACACATTTACTCAGCGCATGAGAAAAAATATTTTTTTTTTCTTGGAAAACAAAAACCTTAAAGAAACTAACATATGTTTTGGGGCTTGTATTATACTAGGTAATAATTGAGCTATCTTGATACCCTAAATGGTATACAACATCGAGAACATCACACCGATAATTGTAGTAATTCAGTAGCAAAGCAAACTAGTGTTGTATAAACATGTCTCCAGCGTAAACTCGAATACTTTCAATGAATGCTCTAATAATTGTTTTATTTCTTTAAAATATTTATAAATGCTCAATAGATTCACATGAACAATAAACGAATTCTCTACATTTTATTTGATTCTCCTTAAATATCTTAGATCGATCATGAATGCCTAAACAAATTAAAATCCTTATATATTTACAGATAAATTAAATTTAAATTAGAACCCTATTGATACCCAAGACGACCTCAAATAATTGAAAAAAAGGGCAAAAAGGGTCCACTCAAAAGTAGGAAGATAATTATGATAAAACTCAATCCGCGTTGAAGGCGAGAGGAGAGGAGCCCACACCTCAGCTTTATCTACTCCCAAGAAAATTCAAAGCGCGTGAATACAGTGTCTCAGAAACCAAGAACACTACCGCTTCTGCCGGTAAACCCCATCTATTAATACTCTGGTTCGGTGGAATCCTCACTACTCTCAAATTTGGTAGGGGAATAAAATCTAAAATGAAAGAAATCATGCGGGGTAAATTACATAGGAAGCAAAAGAGCGCCGCCGGTTCTAGCGACGAAGCTTCTTCACGGCAGCAAAATGACGAAGAGCTTCTGAAAGTCTTCAACAAGTTCGACACGAACGGCGACGGGAAAATATCCGTCGCCGAACTGGGCAGCCTCATGCTGAGCCTGGGCTACAATGCGCCGGAAAAAGATCTCTGCCAGATGATAAAAGATGTGGATTCTGACGGCGACGGATTTATCAGTCTGGAGGAATTTATACAACTTAACGCCGTGAAAAGCAGCGTGGAGGAGCTGAGGGATGCGTTTAAAATGTTTGATTTGGATAATAGTGGGGTTATTTCGGTGGCGGAGCTTCACCAGGTGTTGAAAAATTTGGGCGAAGAGACGAGCATGGAAGGATGTGTGGCTATGATTAAAGGTGTGGATAAAGATGGAGATGGCGGTGTTAGTTTTGAAGAATTTAAGGCCATGATGAACAACAAATCATCTTCTTCTTCTTTTTGAATGAAAAAATAAAGGAGACTCAAGATGTTAGTTTTGAAGAATTTAAGGCCATAATGAACAACAAATCTTCATCTTCTTCTTGAATGGAAAAATAAAAATGTAAAGGAGAGTCAAGATATGGACTCTGAAACTGGTATTTGGTTCGTTTAAGGACTTTAATGGTTGCAGACGGCCATTACTTGTGTATCCTAATTTGATATTTAGTAGTATTTAAATAGCGTTATTTCAATGTTTGTTTGTTTTTTTAATTAAAATTTTGTTTTAGATTTAACTTTAATTTTATTTATTTATTTTAAAATCGAAAATATTGTTGATATTAATTAAAATAAGAATATAATAATTAGAGGTTTAAATATGTACAAGATATAAAGGTTTTATGAAGTGAAAAATGTCAATTAATACAAAACATTCTTTATAAAGGAAACAAGTGGAACAAACTAAGACAATTAACACTATGCCAACCTGTCCTTATCTTTTTTATAGTTCTTTAAGCTTTTCCTTAATCTTTTCGAGTATAGTATGTAACACGTATTCTTTAATGTTGATTTGTATCAGTTACAAACAAATAGAGGACATAATATAAGTTTGTTGAATAGCTAGTATAGTGTGTTTTCTAGAGCACAATTGTTGACAACGATTTTTCCAAATATGAAAGACGATGCCCATTTGGCAAGTGTTTCATATGACTAAGAGTGGACGGGGAAAGAACGCCTGGGAAGGCAAATTTGAAATTACTAGGAAAAAGTTTTAGAATAGAGGAGAGAACGGAGGACCGAAGCTGAGAAGAGGATGGATAGTGCCAGAAGAGGTGAAGAATAGTTTCAAGGGTGGGTCAAAAGGCATATTTTTCGATAGCAAGCCCAAGCTTGGACAAGGTTTGGCCAACAAGAAGTTTCATATGTAGAATGCCTCAACCTAATAATTGGCATTTGGCCTCAGTGAGGGATTGCCAAAACATATTTGCCATGTAATGCCATCGAGAGTCGGAGAAGAACATAGACCTCTTGGCATTAAGAGAATCTTCTATAGGGAGCAAGCATTGAAAGAGATGATATAAAAACCTTGGTGACATAGTGGTAATGGCCCATTAGTTTGGCCATTACCAATCTATCCAAGGCGGTGTAGGATTGATAGTAATTTTAAGGATGACTTCTGGTGGGATCAACATATTAGAGAAGCATAGACGTGATTGAGTTTTGCAAGAATCTAAATATATGATGTAGTGAGTTCCAAGAGAACCAATTGTCGATCTATTTATCCCGAAGATCCTTAACTATATTAATGCCTTTATTTGCAAAGGATTTGGCCCTAAATTTTGGCTAAGCAGTAAGGGGAAGATTATTAGGAATAACTTGGTTCCACCAAACACTGGGGTTGGGAATAATACTCAATCCATGTTGAAGGGATTGGTGGTGCCATTGGAGAAAAGGGGCCATTTCCTACCAAGCTATCTAATTACGTCTCAAAGGAAGAGAACCATAAATATAAAAAAATGATGCATTTAGGATTTTGTCACTCCAAGGAATGGAGGTCTAAGAGCCTTTATGAGAAGCACGTTCAACCCATTTCGGTACCTTAGGTGGCTCTTGCAAACCATTTAACAATGAGACATTTTTTTTGTTGTAGTGAATCAATGATTCCAAGCCCACTTGTAACTTTACGTTGTGTACAAAGCTTCCATGAGATGGTTGCCAAACCTTTCTTACCAAAATTGTTAGTCCATAAGAAACCAAGAACCAACGATATAAATTTGTCATAAGTTGGTTTTGAAGGAAACCAACAAGATGAGTAGTGTGCATGGCTAACCAAAAAAGTGCAGTTGATAACAATTAACTTTCCTGCTAGGAACATAAATTTACAAGACTAATTTTCCACCTTTTTCTAAATTTTATTAAGCACCCAATCCTACATGTCTTGAGAGGAAAGCTGAATGCCAAATGGAATGCCCAAGTAACATGTAATCTTCCCATGTGGAATGACGTTCTAAGTTGGAAGGATCCAAGCCAAATTTGGAGCACTATGGATGAAAATGACTTCCATTTTGTGGCTACAGAGTTTGGATCCAAACAAATCATAGTATACATCAAGAATACGTTGTGCATTAGAAATTCCCTACTTAGTATTCTATAGAAAGAGGATAGAATCATCAACAAAATGGGAGGTAAGATCATAAGAAACCTGCGGAGGACTAATTCCTTTCAAATCTCCTTGGTGGTGAGCTCGTTGGAGCATATATCCAAGGGCATCAACAACCAACACACACAAAATGGGTGAGTAGACAACCTTGACGAATAGATCATTTGAAATAAAAGGATGTTGTGATGCTACCATTAACCACACTTCAGTGAAAAGTATTTGAATGCAATGTTTGAAACAAAGACCGAATCCTAGCCACTCAAGCATCTTGAGAATAAATCGTAAAAGAATCTGATTGTATGCTTTGTCGAAATCAATTTTGACTAATAATACATCTTGCTCAGAATTTTCAACCCACTGAACGGTTTCTGATACAAAGAAAAGATTATCTAAAATATATCTACCTTCTAAGAATTTGGTTTGCCTAAGATGATAGACAATTTAATATATATATTCTCATGGGTATATTTTCTATTTTCTATTTAATAGCTTTGATAAAATCCATTTTTTCCTTATTTGTAGGGTTTTCTTCATGTGAAATGTGTTGGGCTCTATTAGGGTATGTTCCCTTTGTGGACTTATTTCTTCCATTTTAGGGGAAGATGTTGCCTTTAGCTAATCTATATTTAGAGAAAATTTATGACTTTGAAGGAGGGAATTGCGATATTCCACTTTGTTAAGTGACCACCTTAAAGGGGACTATTGGACCATGAAAAGACTTTAGTTGACCATTAACCAGGGTCTTTAATTAAGGATTTTCATTTTTAGGTTTTCTACACCTTAACCTTTTATTAGGTTTTCTTAGTT
This sequence comes from Torreya grandis, assembly GCA_037957365.1. NCBI lineage: Eukaryota > Viridiplantae > Streptophyta > Pinopsida > Cupressales > Taxaceae > Torreya > Torreya grandis. The sequence continues at coordinate 6,209,929 of JARHVA010000004.1, forward strand.
ATACATCAATAAATATATATTAAAAACCAAAAACCTTACTATGATGATATTATAAATCAGATTTACCCTAAATGAAATGATTGTCTTGAATATGTCGTTCGTATGTAAAGTGTTTTATTAAATTTTATTTCCCATTAAAAATATGTATATTAAATTTTACATTCCTCCTTTACATCCTTTACTTTTAGTCTTAGATAAAAGAGGAAGTCTTGCCCACTAAAAGTTTTAATCTATTACCCAACAAGGTCACAAGACCATAGGTGAGGGAGTCAATGGTATCGACAATGGGTCTTTAAGGGTTACTTTTTTTGTGGATTTTCAAAGCACCATAAATCCTAGGAGTAACCTCTTTATTGGGTATTAACTTGCTCTTAACCATATCTTTTAGAGAAGAGGTTTTGATAACCTTTGTTACATTCTTCAAGACTTGAGAAAGAGGGTTACGATCAAGGTTCATGTAGCTACCACTGTTATTGGGGTGGTCTTCCCTTTTAGCATCACAGTGCCTCCTATTCATGATAACAATGACGTTCCCCTTGTCTACCTTAAGGATTATAATGTCTTTGTTGTTGTTTAATCTCTTAAAAGCCCTCCATAATTCTTTAGCGATGTTTCTAGTCAGAGGCTCGCATAATGTAGCTATTGCGTTCCAAAATAACAATGAAAAAATGGAACTAGAAAATATAGATTAAAGCACCGATAAATAAAAAAGATGGGAGCACCCCCTTCCCCAAGAGTGGATTGCAATTAAAAATCTAATTGTAACAAAAGAGCTCTCACACAATGGTAACTGTCTTTACCATTAAGTTGATTTTGTAAAAAAAGATACATTCTTTAGAGGTTTTATCCCTTTTGTATTGAACCACCAGGAACCCTAATTAACCTATGGTTAAATCATAACCTAACCATACACTAACTCTAGGCTTCCAAAATATAACATAATAGAATAATGCTAACTAAGCATGTGCGCGCACACACACATAAATACATGGTGTGTTTAGGTACACAATAGGCCCTCTCCCATAAAGAGCTTTGAACTCAAAGCTAGTCAAACTCTAAAAGTGCAAAATTTTACATCATGAAAATGGAACCCAAGACTTCTTACCTACAACATGAAAGCTTTGATTGATCTACCACATACCATGACTTGACATATTACAAAATTAAGAATATGGATTTTTTTCTTTTTTCTTTTTTAAATATTACTCCGAAAGCTTCCCTTGCATTTTGGGCACATTTTTCAACATGATTGCCTTCATCTTCGCCATTTTATACTGCATCAAATTTTTTCCCCCCGTTTTCCAACTTGAGTATACATTTCTCATCACTCCGAAAAATTCATTTTCTTATAGTTCTTTTAGGGTCGAATGCCTAACTACTAATTCCTATGTTTTTTAAGTTGCATCCTCCATGAATAGCCCCTTTCACTTCACTTTGAACATGCACTCACACCTATACAAACCATTACTTTCAAGGCTTTATATAGGTATGAGTGCACTCATGGAAAGAAATGATGTCATTAAAAACTAACCAAACACCCTCCTTTTTCCCATCTTCGATTTCTTTCACAAGAAATAATTGAGGCAGGGTGAGTTAAGTAATCTTGTAGAAGGTCATCTATCCAAGCAAGTTGGTTGATGGATATGACCTAAATTATTGGTGGTTCTTTCTTGTGGGATAATGCAGCGACCACATTCTCCTTTCCTTTCTTATAAAGGATCTCAAAGTCATAGGCTTGAAGGGGATCAACCCATTTTTGTTACTCCTTTGTTAATGTTCCTTAAGTTAATAAGTGCTCAAGGCCAAGGTGGTTGGTTTTAACAAAGAACTAGCTCCCAAATAAAAATTAATGCCATCTAGAAACTGCATGTAGGATGACAAGCATATCCTTACTATACGTAGATATACTTTGAAATGCAATCGGGTGGTCATCCTAAGACATAACTACTCCTAGTCCAAATCTAGAGGAATCACATTCAATGAAAAAATACTTTGAGACATCAGGGGTTGCTAAAATTGGAGTAGACACCAAAGCTCTTTTGAGATCCTCAAAATATTTTTGTGCCTCTGCAGACCATTGGAAAGAATCCTTCCTGGTGAGGTTAGTGAGAGGATGTGTTATTGTTGAGAACTTCCTCACCATTCTTCTATAAAACCTACCAATCCTATAAAACCATGAATTTTCTTAAGAGTCTTGAGTACAAGCCAATCACATGCGGCCTTGATCTTTATAGGGTCAATGCGAACCCCCTCAATAGAAATTATGTGACCAAGGTATTCCAAGGATTCCTTTGTATATTCACAACTAGATACCTTGGCATACAACTTCTCCTTGGACAATATATCCAAAACACCATATAAATGCTCAATATGGGATGGTGATGAATTACTAAAAACCAGAATGTCATAAATATACAAGAAAAAATTTACGTAATAATTTTTTGAATATCTTGTTCATCAATGCTTGAAAGGTGGTTGAAGCATTGCTGAGATTGAAAGGTGTGACCCTAAATTGGTAATGACCTGGGTGCGTTCTTAAGGTCGTCTTATCTTGGTCTTGAATTTAAATTGGCATTTGATAGTATCTCGATCAGAGATCCATTTTTGAGAAATAATTCACCCTATGAAAATAATCAAACAAATCATAAATCCTTGGCATTGGAAATTTATTTTTTTGTTAGGACTTGTTCCAAAGTCTTAAGGTTAGATTTTTGGTAGGTTAATAAATAATAATTGTTAATGGGGCATGCATCTTTTTATTTAAGACACCCCCATAAAATAAAGTTACTTAGTTTTAGTTTTAGGTAGTTTTCACGTTTTGTGTTTATTAATTATAATTTCCTTACGGGTTGTTTTCCCGTAAATAGTTGGTTATAAAATTAGTTGGTTTTACCGGTCATGGGTAAAATCTATATAATCTATGTTTGCAATGTAAAAGGGTTAACAGAGTAAAGGCACCCTTATGTACTTATTTTTTAAAAATTAATAAAATACTTGTGCACTCGCACTAAGCAGGGACAAGGTTCAAATTATTTGTTAAAGGAGTTATCAGTGGTATTAGAGCATGGTTTTATCTAGCACGGTGAACTTTGGGAACATTGGTGAATTTGAAAGGAAGGTAAGGTAAAAAGTTGAATTCACGTGAAATCAAAAGGCATGAAATAAGGTATGCCACATAATGAAAATATTTTATTGGTTTAAATGTAATGTCAAAAATTTGAAAAGTTATTAAATTATTTTAATTTTTCAATTATTTTTTACATTTAAACCTGTGTATTTCCCATATACCACCAAATGGGGATTTTGGCCATTCATTCTCCATTTTATTGTGTTCAACCTCCTCATCTAGCATTAAAAATATTTTTTTTAGCATTTAAATGTTATTAAATTCATTATTTTTTTGCAAAAATGAACTTGTACGACCTGTTTGCATTGTAAAAAAAAAAACTCTGTATTTTTCATCCATCGCTGCCATTGTTGATTCAATTCATTCTCAGCCCTCTTAAATCTAAAAACTCCTGCAAATCTTGTTAAAACCCTTGTTTTGCATCTTCAAAGGAAAATTTGGAATTTTTTTGGATTTGTACGGCCTATGGTATGGCCTTCCAACGCCCTGGCTGCAATTTGAAGCTATTTTCAGCAATAAATACCTCAAAAATTTGCTAAAACTCAACCAAAATCTTTTTTATCTTGCTTGTACAGATTTGTATGGCCTCCAAGAGAGAGAACATGTGCAAAAAATAGTCTAGGAGTTGCCATGGCGTCTACATATATATAAAAAAAAATTAATTTTCCCTCATAGACAAAAGCCAACATAAGTATAAGTTTTTGAGTATTATATTTTGAGAGTGCTCTTAGAGCAATTGGTTAAAGTTATTTTGTAAGAAGCTTGCAAAGGAGGAGGTCAAGGGTTCAAATCCCTTCTTTTTGGAAGAAGTTTTTTTAGAATATATTTTTTGTAAAAGGAATATTCTTTTTTAATTTGCTTTTCGTATGCCTTGAAAGTTGTGAAAAACATACTTATTGTATAAGTGTTGTTTTTAAAAATAAAAAAAGGGGAATTAAATTCTATTTCTTTTACATTATTGTGGTGAAATAAGGGTGTAATTGGTGGAATAAGGATGTAATTTGGCGAAATAAGGGTGTAATCAATTGATTTTTGGTGAGGTTAAGTGCAAAACCCATCAAAAATTCTTGTTTTTCTTTTTTTGCTCTACGCGGAGGTTAAGTGAAAAACCCCGTAGAAGCAGTGTCTTGTGCAGTGAGTGTGATATTTGTTTAATCTCTTTTGCATTTTGTTGCACTTTTCTCTACTGCACTTGCTTTTATTTCAAGATGCCAAAGTTTCAAAACTTGCTTTCAAATGGTGATAGATTAACAATTTTTAATTATTCTAATTAGAAACGATTGATGGAGGCTTCACTAGTTTTTAATGAGTTATGGGATATTGTCAAGAATGAAAATCTCACATTGCCAACAGAACAGGCTAAATTAGATTTATTCAATTTACATGATTATAAGGCCTTAGCTCTCATTAAATGATGTTGTACTCGTGATAGTTATGTTCATATTGAAAATTTTCCTCATAGTTACACTTCATGGAAAACATTGTCAGATTTGTATGTAAGAAACCTAAGAATAAGAAGATAGATATTCATATGCAATTGTTTACTTTGTCATTAGATGAAGATGGGGATATGGGAGAATATATGTCTAAGCTGAAAAATATCACTACTGAGTACACTAAGGCTGGGTTTGAAACACTAGATGATGACCTCATAGTCACTGCTGCTTTGAAAGGACTACCTGGGTCCTATAGGAATTTTGTTGAAATGTTGGATGTTTCTGACAAGATCACAGGCATCACCTTTGATAAGTTGGCTAAGTTACTCATCCAACATGACCTTTCTCTACCCAAGAAATCTAAAAAAATTGAAGAAGCCCATGTTTTAGAGTCAAAGCCTAGTTCATCTTCATCTGGGCATCAAAACAAAAGAGGAAATAGTTATAGAGGGGGTCTAGGTTACAGAGGAAGCAAATATCAAAATAGAGGTAGGGGTTATTCAAATAATCAACAATCTAACCAATCACATGAAACAAGCGATCGAGGATGTGGTCATAACTCATATAGGGGCAGAGGTTGAGGTAGATCAGACATTCAGTGTCATAGATGTGAAAAATTTGGTCACATTGCCTCATAATGCAGGATTCCTTTTGATAAAATTTAGAGGCCATAAAAAGTGACTAAGTCTAACTCTGCACAGTTTCTCGATCACGACTATGATGAGTCTAGTAATGTTGCCCATGAATCTGCATTCACTACTTTGGGGCACATTGATTATATTGAATATGAGGCTAGAGATGAGCTCACAGATGTATGGGTTTTAGACACAGGAGCAACCAAACACATGACATTTAGGAGAGATTTATTTTGGTATTTCAAAGAAGCTTCTCTCTCTCCAGTTGCATTAGCAGATAAGTCTATGCATACACCACTAGGAGTTGGATCTATTTGGATTCTTCTTCCTAATGGGTCAATAAAATACTTGAAGGCTATTTGGTATGTTCCCACATTAAAGAAACACTTACTTTCTTTGGTAACTATTCGAAATAAATGTTATCAAATTGTGCTTGAAAATGGGCTCATTTACATCAACTCACTGAAAGATGATTTTAAAACAATGTATATAGGATATGAAGATGGAAACTTGGTTAGATTGCATTGTAAAGTGCTTCTTCCCACTATAGAACTTGCAGCAGTTGTTGACACAGGTACAGGTACTATGTCTACACAGCGGTTATGGCATCTCCACTATGGACATTTGAATATCCACTCTTTAGTGGATTTGCAGAGATATGGTATGGTGAATGGGTTGCCCACTTTTCGCAAAGATAGTATTCTTTTTGAGTCGTGTTTTGGGCAAACAAAATTGGGAAAAATTTCCTAAACAGTCATCCTAGAGAGCTAACAGGTGTTTGAAGTTAGTTCATAGTGATGTATGTGACATGAAAAAGTCATCCATTGGTGGGTGTAGATACTTTGTCTTGTTTATTGATGACTTTTCTCAGATGACTTGGGTATTTTTTATGAAAAACAAATCTGAAGTTTTCGCTAAGTTTGTTGATTGGTTACACTTAATAAAAAAAGAAACAGGTTCACATTTGGCCACTCTTCGTTCAGATAATGGAGGTGAGTATACCTCAAATGAATTTTTAGATTATTGTCGAGAACATGGCATTCATCGACAATATAGTAATGCTTATACTCCACAGTAAAATGGAGTATTTAAACGGATGAACAAAACTTTAGAGGGCACAACACGTGCCATGTTACACTATAAACAACTTGATGATAAGTTTTGGGCAAAAGCCATTGGTACTACAGTGTATTTGAGAAACAAATCCCCCATAGTTGCCCTTTTGGGACAAACTCCATATGAGGCATGGTATGGGTTTAAACCAAAAGTTAAACACTTGAAAGGGTTTGGATGCCTTTGTTTTGCTTTGGTTCCTATTAAACACAAAACTAAGTTGGAACCACGAAGTCAAAAATGCATCTTTCTTAGTTACTCTGAAGATAAAAAGGCATTTCATTTGCTTGCACAGGATACAGGCAAATTCATAGTGAGTCGAGATGTAATATTTGATGAGTTTGGGACTATGAACACTACAGAGATTGATTCTCAACTTGATAGATTAGAGAGGAAAAATACAAAAAGAGATAAGGGTTTGAATAATGGGGATAACTCATCAAAGTTATGGTATTATTGGGTGAATATTTTGTCAATCAGCATACTGATCAACAAAATAGGTTTGATCAACCACATCAGGGAGATTGGTCAGCCAGGTGTGCATCTTTACTACATCAACCAGAGACAAATCTCTCATCTCATCAAGGGCAGGTTCCCTATAGATACGTAGGAGCTATATATAACATAAATAAGCAAAAAATAACACATGGGGACAGAATAAACCATCTATCTCTCTTCTTTCAAAGATGATGTACACAGACCAAAGAGAAAGTCCTGGTGTAAACACTGAAGGCACTTCTCTTCTTTCATAAGTGTTCTTGCAGGAAAAAATAGGAGTTTCTTTTAGGTAGTAAAAGTAACCAGTGACCAAAGGGCGCAGTAACAACAGGATGAAATAGAACGCAAAGTTTCCACCTCAACTACCCAAAGAGTATATCACAAAGGATAATGGGGGCATAAAGTCGTTCTAGAATCCTCAACCCAAAAAGAAAAGAAAAACACAAAGTGAAAGCAATTGTGAAAGCATAAAGTCTTCCCACAGTTGATTTTAGGACACTTCCCTATTACCTTCACTAATTCTGCTTACCAAATTAAATGAATAAGAACACCTTCAGAAGACAGACATAAAAATGATCTTCTAAAATGATACAAGCCAGAACAACACAAAGTCTGTAAATGATCTGCTTTCTCATTTAGATAAAAATGAAAATGAAATTACAACTTGAGCTCAAAGTCTCAGTCTTCTTTCAAAATGGGTAGAGTTTCGCTCTTATAAAATGAAAATTCTCTCTTTACAAATGAGAGATATTACAATCTTATAGATACTACGCAAGGATTGGCACTTTTTTCTAAGGGACGGCCCACGCTGCAGTCAACGTCTTCAATGCGCCTTCAGTCTTGTCTAGAGAGACCATGCTGAGAACAGTGTGCTGCCATAACTATGCGTGTCCCTTCATCTAATATGTTTCTTCCTTGGTATGGACCGTCTGGTCCTTTCTCTGATTTGTCTTTACTTCATGGAAGAAAAATAGGCCACGTCCTTGGTTTGGTGTGCTCAGAAGTCTACTCGATCCACTATTCCACCTACTGGAAATAACTCTTTTAAAGATAATTCTGGTCTTTTGCATCGATCTCCTCTTCCTTGCAGCAATTTGAGCCTTTGGGCTCTCTTTTTAGTCGATCGCTTGATTCATGTTGAACCTTGAACCCGTTGAACCACTGAAAGTTCATCGGTTCATTGGTTCATTCTGTCTCCTTTGTTCTATCGCTTCTTGGTTCAATCGCTTCTTCGCCCCTTAGTTGAACCATCTGTTGAACCATTTGTGTGTCACTTTTTCTTTGACTGAGGCCGCTTTTGAACTTTTGAACCATGTTGAACCATTGAACTTTGAACTCTTTCAGTTCAAAGTTCAATCGGTTCATTGGTTTATTCTGCATTTCACTCAAACACTGCTTCCTTTATCTTTCTAAGCTCTGGTTGAACCTTTAAACCTTAAACCCATTAAAACTTTTGGTTCAACGGTTCAATGGTTCATTCGGTTCATCCGTTGAAGACCATTTTTGTCTAAGTCCGTGAAAGTTCCTTTCTGCGTCTTTGTTCAGCCTTTGGAATGTCCCGAAGGGAAGGTGTCCCTTCGGGCTTTTAAAATGGTCCTTTCTCTGACGTCAGGTGTCCCCCGCAAGGGCACTTGTCCTTTGGGCTTCAACTTTCTTGGTGGGTTTTTACTTCTTCGACGGGCTTTTTCCATCGGGCAAAAAGCCCGAAAGAGTTCCTTCGGATAAAATGTCCGAAGGAAAGTTTCTTGTTACTTGGCCATTCGTTCTTTCCTATTTCTTTAGACTTTTTCTCCGGGTGAATTCCTTCAGACGAAAAGTCCTAAGGAATTTTGCCTTAACATTTTTTTGAGAAAATCTTCCCGAAAGTATTCTTTCGGCCTCTTGGACTTAGCCATTTCCATCGGACAAAAAGTCTGAAAGAATTGTTCCTTTTGGGCTTTTGAACAAATTCAAAGGAATTATGTCTTTTCTTTGACCTTCGAACCAATGCTGCCTACCCTCCACAAGGGCACTTGTCTTTTTCGCTTTAGGGCAGCCCCTTGAACTTGCTGATTGAACCAACTTTGATTCAACGGTTCAATGGTTCAATAGGCTCATCCTTAGTTATTTGGCTAAGTCCTTTTGATCTTTTGCACCAAGCACGTTGAACTAACTTGGTCGTTGAACCCATTGAACCTTTGAACCAAAGTGGTTTAATGTTTAATGGTCCAAGCCTTTGTCCTTTATCATGTGCCGATTGAACTCTTTTGATTGAACCGAGGTGCCAAACCAATCTTGGAAACGACTGAGTGTTAAAAACTTGTTCTTTTGACTGAACTCGCCTGCAGAATCTTTTTAACATGTTGAACCTATGAATCCCTTTACAGAAAAAGCTTAAAAATGAACAATTTGAAAGCTCAGAACAAATTTTGAGAAGGGAAGAGAGAAATTTTGGTCTGTGCAAGGCCAAAATACTCCGTAGGTTGTCCCAAAAATGAGTGACATTTTTTGGGGACAACAGTTGGCTCCAGTTGGGGAACTTCTTTCAGATGAAAAATTGAAACACAGCTGAGGGGAGTAGAAACCAAAATCTCCAGTGCCTTGAAGTGTGCCATTGGGCTACGGAGTTGTGCTACCCAAAAAGAAAGGCTCCAAAAAATGAAAATGAAAAGAACAAAATAGAACTAAAGACTATACAGATATACATATGTACAGGTGAACTTATCTAATACTTAAATAATTGAAGTACTTCAGATGCACTCCTTATGAGGTGAAGAAAAGGGGATGCCATCCTGATAAACCAACAAGAAACCATTATGTCTCCAGAAATGGTGATGGACGAATGGAGCTCTCCACCAGGAAACCAATTTTTTGCGTCTTTCTCTATGGTTTTTCTTCTTCTTGCCCCATGGCAGGACGTGGTCTTCAATTTGAAAACCATAACTCCTTGCTCTCTTGGTGAAGGGCTCCTTTTGCTGATTTTGGAGTACAACAGTATGGTCCACCAACATAGCTTGCTATTCTGTTGGTTCAGTCTAGCACATATTTTGATTTTCAGCATTAGACCCCTGATAAACCATTAGCTCAGCATCTCCTTTGGTGTGAAGCAGTTCAATCTCTTCATCCTGAGCAGTCTTCAATCCGAGCAACAAAGATCTGCATCTAGCATGAGTGGAAGAATTGCTGCCATCAGATTCCAAGATCCAAGCATCATCAGATGTTGATCTTCTATTAGATTTCTCTTCATCAGAGATGGAAAATCCTTCTTGATTTGTACTGTGCCCTACCAATTCTTCTGATGCCTGATTTGGATCAAATACTGGTTTGCTAGCCATGGGACTTTGATCAGCTGAGACATGAGCATCCTCTGTGGTCAAAGAGTAATTACCCCTGCCTAAAGGCTCAAATAGAATTTGAGCATTAGGGGCTGACATTTGGGTGACCACAATCTTTGCCTCAGACAGGTCCACACCTAGCTCTTCACCAATGTTTAACTACTCAAGATTGGCTTGCAGGGATTCAAACTCAGTCATTTGAATTTTGAATTTCTTGACATGATCAATCATGTCAAATGAATGAGATGGACTTGGAAGAGAGGATGGGAGTTCATCATTTTGGTTTTTGGGAGGGAGATGACTGATCTGTGAAGTTGAAGTAGAAGGTGCAGAGATGTTTGATGTACTAACCTTCGTGGCAATCACTGGGTCCTTCGACTGGAAAGGCAGAGTGGTTCCCCACTTAGAAATTGGAATTATAGACTGAGTTCATTCCTCTGTTCTTTCTTTATCAGCTTGCTAGGTTGACTGATTCTCAGACTAGGTGAATACTGCGTATGATTTCTCATCTGCTTCACCTTCACTTTTGGGTTCATCCTGGTAATTCAAGAAACCAATGTGGTAATTTCCAGTTGATTCTTCTTGATCCTCCATGAAGAGACCGGCATCATTTCTTTGCTCAAACTTAGGTTGGAAATAGGAAACATGTTCTGTTTCCAAATATCCCACTGCTGAGTTGGTTGGAGGTGCTTCAAGGGCAAGGTTCCTCTGTGGGGGAGGAAGATGATTTGGTTGCCCTTGACTTCTGGCAGTGTTGCCTTGCTATGGCTAATTAGGGAATATCTTCCTTGGTATATCTTTATATAGAGGAGCAGAAGACATACCTTGTGCCATTTGCCTTTTAAGGGCTAGCAATTCATTTGCTAGCTTTTGTACCATTGGGTCAATGGTGGCTATGGGTGAGTATTCAGAAGATGAAGAGAGTTTAACTCTATTAGGATCTCTCCTTATCTTTCCTGCCAAGATAAGGTCATCTTCTAGTTCAGTAGCCAAGTCTTGAGCAGCCTCAAGGTCTATGTGTCTAGCCCGTCTCAACAGAAAACTCACTTCAGGTAGCTGTGAGTTGATGAAGAAGCATTTGAGATTCTGAGGTGTCGGCTGGGTGACCATGGGAATCCTATGCCTCAGCTTGTTGAACTTGGCAATAAAATCCCTCATAGGCTCATGAGGTTCCTTCTTCATCTGAGTGAGCTGGGCCAACAAAGCATGTGCATCCTCTGCAGGCTTTAACCTGGCTTCAAACTTGGCTTTGAGTGTATCCTAGTCAGTCACTAATCCAGCTTGCAGATGGTAGAACCAGTCTACAACAGCACCTTGTAGTGTCTCCACGAATAGCCTGACCACTATGTCTTCAAATTCCACCCCTATTACACTGCAGGCTATGCTGAAAGTTGTAATGTGTTCATCAGGATGAACCTTCCCATCACCAAATAATTTGGAGAAATTCTTTCTTGAACTGCGTGGAAGTTCATGTAGAGGTAGAGTCAAGTTGAGTGGGCCAAAAGAGTTACCCCAGGGGCCTCGAACTACCATGATTTAATTATGACAAACAGGGATAACAAATCTGGGTGTAGTGGCCAGATTGCAGAACAAAAAATGGAAAAAAATTGGCCCTACTTCAGCTTGAGGCTTCAAACTACGTACTCTTTTCCAATAGCTCTGGTTTTGCAGACCAAATAAAATAATGGAGGTGGAGGAAAATGGTAAGGCTATAAATGGAAAATGGGTAAGACATGGAACGGAGTTGCCAGAGTCTATATAATGGATAAGGGAAGGAATTGCTTCAATCTAAAACTTGAGGCTTTAGACTGCACGTTCATCCCCAGTGGAGTCGCCAAAAACTGTTGGGTGAATATTTTGTCAATCAGCGTATTGATCAACAAAATAGGTCTGATCAACCACATCAGGAAGATTGGTCGGCTAGGTGTGCAACTTTACTACATCAACTGGAGACAAATCTCTCCTCTCATCAAGGGGAGGTTCCCTGTCGATACAGAGCTATATATAACATAAATAAGCAAAAAATAACACATGGGGGCAGAATAAAATATCCATATCTCTTCTTTCAAAGATGATGCACATAGACCAAAGAGAAAGTCCTGGTGTAAACACTGAAGGCACTTCTCTTCTTTCAGAAGTGTTTTTGCAAGAAACAACAGGAGTTTTTTTCAGGTAGTAAAAGTAACCAGTGACCAAAGGGCGTAGTAACTGTCAGGGGATCTATAGCTCTACCAATTAGAGCAAATTGATTACTTTCTTATATGCAATTAAACACGAAATTATACTAGAATGATAAAGTAGTTAAAAACTTGAGACAACAAAGAATTTGAGAGACAATACACACTCTTGTATTAAATACTACTAGAAGAAAATACAATAAGGAAGATGCCACTTCTTCCTCCACCTCAAAGGCTTGCCACACCTCAAGACCTTCTTCCCTCTCTCTCTTGCTCAACACAACAACTCTAAAGCCTGAGTTGCTATCCCTCCTTGAATGCTTCAGCTGATCTCCTTGACCTTGCTAGCTTCAATGCTATTACTTGCCTTCTTAGATACAATTACAATACATGCCTTATGGGTCTATAAATAAGATCCCATGCTTACAAAAATAGAACTCAAGTTACAATAATTAGACACGTAGCTCGTGACTATAATTAGTCGCTTGCCATGCAAACACTCACTTCACTTAACTGACTGTTCGTCAACAGCAGTTTCGGAAATACACAGGCGACCGATGCCGGTCCCTGCTTGTCTGGTGCTGCCGACGTCGGCCGACTGTCTACCGTCGCCGGTCTCCTTCTCCACTGCACTTGACCGACGTCAGTCATACTGCCGACGCCGGTGTCTCTGGTTCTTCAGCATCCTTCTCTTATGTCTGCAAATAGTTGAAGCTTTTAGCTCCACACCTTAACAGTAACAACAGGATGAAACAAAACGCAAAGTTTCCACCTCAACTACCCAAAGAGTATATCACAAAGGATAATGGGGGCACAAAGTCATCCCAGAATCCTCAACCCAAAAAGAAAATAAAAACACAGACTGAAAGCAATTATGAAAGCACAAAGTCTTCTAACAGTTGATTTTAGGACACTTCCCTATTACCTTCACTAATTCTGCTTACCAAATTAAATGAATAAGAACACCTTCAGAAGACAGATGTAAGAATGATCTTCTAAAATGATACAAGCCAAAACAACACAATGTCTGTAAACGACCTGATTTCTCATTCAGATAAAAATGAAAATGAAATTATAACCCAAGCTCAAAGTCTCAGTCTTCTTATTTCAAAATGGGCAGAGTTTCGCTCTTGTAAAATGAAAAGTCTCTCTTTACAAATGAGAGATATTACAATCTTATAGCAACTACGCAAATATTGACACTTTTTCCAAAGGATGGCCCACACTGAAGAAAACATCTTCAATGCGCCTTCAGTCCTATCTGGAGAGACCATGCTGAGAACAGTGCGCTACCATAACTATGGCATGTCCCTTCATCTAATATGTTTCTTCCTTGGTATGGATTGTCTGGTCCTTTCTCTGATTTGTCTTTACTTCATGGAATAAAAATAGGCCGCATCCTTGGTTTGGTGCGCACAAAAGTCTACTCGATCCACTGTACCACCTATTGGAAATAACTCTTTCAAAGATAATTCTGGTCCTTTGCATCGATCTTCTATTTCCTGTAGCAATTTGAGCCTTCGGGCTCTCTTTTCAATCGATTGCTTGATTCATGTTGAACCTTGAACCCGTTGAACCACTGAAAGTTCATCGGTTCATTAGTTCATTCTATCTCCTTTGTTCTATCGCTTCTTGGTTCAATCGCTTCTTCGCCCCTTGTTGAACCATCTGTTGAACCATTTGTGTGTCATTTTTTCTTTGACTGAGGTCGCCTTTGAACTTTTGAACCATGTTGAACCATTGAACTTTGAACTCTTTCGGTTCAAAGTTCAATCGATTCATTAGTTTATTCTACGTTTCGCTCAAACACTGCTTCCTTTATCTTTCTAAGCTCTAGTTGAACCTTTGAACCTTGAACCCGTTGAACCTTTTGGTTCAATAGTTCAATGGTTCATTCGGTTCATCCGTTGAAGCCCCTTTTTGTTTAAGTCTGTGAAAGTTCCTTTCTGCATCTTTGTTCAGCGTTTGGAACGTCCCAAAGGGAAGGTGTCCCTTCAGGCTTTTAAAATGGTCCTTTCTCTGACATTAGGTGTCCCCTGTAAGGGCACTTGTCCTTCGGGCTTCAACTTCCCCAGCGGGTTTTTACTTCTTCGGCAGGCTTTTTCCATCAGGCAAAAAGCCCGAAAGAATTCCTTCCGACAAAATGTCCGAAGGAAAGTTTCTTGTTACTTGGCCATTCATTCTTTCCTATTTCTTCAGACTTTTTCTCTGGGTGAATTCCTTCGGACAAAAAGTCCGAAGAAATTTTTCCTTAACATTTTTTCGAGAAAATCTTCCCGAAAGTATTCTTTCAGCCTCTTAGACTTAGCCATTTCCATCGGACAAAATGTCTAAAAGAATTGTCAGGAATATAGAACATAAAGCTCTGATACCAACTGTTAGGATCTAGGAACACAATTGATTACCTTTGTATGAGCAACTAAACACAGAATTTAACCAGAAGTAACAAGTAACTAGAAATCAGAAACAACATAGAATATGAGAGACAATACCCAATTGTATTAATACTCTTCCAGAAGGAAATACAACAAAGAAGATGCCACAATCTTCTTTACACTCCTCTAGGGCTCCCACACCTCTAGGGCATAAACAATAAATCTCTTCAAGAGTTCTCTCTCTCAACTACGGTCACAACAAACAACTCAAACACAGAGTTGTTGTTCACCTCCAACTAGTCAGTATCAATACTGTCAGTACCACCGAGTATACACACATACTCAATCGAGTAACACAACGCACTCCAAGTAGATCTCCCATGAACTTGCAACAACCTGCAAATCAAACTGATCTTACTTACACATGTAGATCTCACTTGATCTTGCTATACCACAGATCAACCTGGCCTTGCACACCTGCCGACCTAGATCATACACACACGAAGAACCCTTCTGATTCTCCACACCAGCACCCCTATGGATCTTCTACCAAATCTTGCTCTCCCGTAGATCTACCTGATCATACACACTTGGCATTGTGGCACTATGAGGAGCTAACCTTGCTCTCTCTATCTAGCACACTTTACAATACAACCCATGAGTCTATGAAAGAGATCTCATACAAACAATAATTAGACTTTCCAAATACAATAATTAAAAACTGCAGCTCAAGACTAAAATTAGTCTTTAACATGCAAACAACCGGTTCGTTAACAAACTGTTCATGAAACCGACAGTTTTGGAACCGCACAGGCGACTAACGTTGGTCACTGTCTGTCTGGAGATGATCGACGTCGGCCAATCCATGACCGATTTTGATAGCTCTATGCACAATATGACCAACGTCAATTGGGCTGACTGACGTCAGTTTCTTTGCACCTTAGCAACCTCCTCCATGTCTGCATACAGTGAAGCTTTTAGCTCCACAACCTAACAATCTCCCACTTGGAGATAAACAGTTGCACCTGTACCTGTACCTGTACATCATCTAATTTGTTTCCTGGTTTGTATCCCTCTTCAAGATCAATCATGAAGACCAACCACCACACATCCTGTGGTGCACCGCATGTCATCCAAGTAACCTGCCACATCCGAATCTACATACTCATGTAGAGAAGTCCTTGACCCTGCATAGCATTTTAACCTGCTGCTGGTCCCTCTCAGATGCTTGAGAACCCACTGAACTGCTCTCCAGTGCTTCTTTCTCGAATTGGCTACGAACTTGCTAACAACACCCACTACTGGGGCAAAAATAGGTCTAATACACATGTACTTAACCTCATCATGTGAATTGGGACCCTGTTCTGTGAACTGTCCATCCATAGGTGTGCAAACTAGTTCTGCATCCTGCATCTTGAATCTCGCCAATACCTTAATCACACAATCATCTGGAGACAAAATCAACCTGTGACCTTCTATGTCTCTATAAAAACTCATGCCAAAGAATTTCGCTACTCCCAACTTCTTCATGACATACCACTGAACTAAATTTACCTTTAGCTCAGCAAAACCCTGCATGTGTGACCCCACTACATACAGTAACAAGATAATGTTGCAATCATCATCCAACCTGGTAAAGAAAACACAATGGTTAAAATGACACTGACTAAAGCCATGCTTTGTCATACACCTGTACCACTGTCCTACAGCTTCCTCAAGACCATATACCCTAGCCTTCCGTCTCACGTGTCCATTCCCTCTCTTCTTTAACCAAAGAATCCATTCGTCTCTTAGTGCTTTTATCCCAGTTGGCAATTCTACCAAATCTCTCGTTTGGTTCTCTTCCGAAGAATTCATGCCATGCTCCCACTGTTTCCTGGATCCTACCTACTCTGTAGTGAGCAATAAGTATAAAGAAGGGGAATAACGAATTTGAGGCTTACTTACACTTTCAGTCCTCCACATGGGCATTCAAGACTCCTTGACAGCTTGTCTGCCCCAAATTTGTTCCAGTGACTGATGTCAGTCACCACCCAGTCTGCATCCAACTGACATCAGTTCCATGTGATTGACCTGACTGTCGACGCCAGTTCCCTAACCAACGTCAGTGTCCACCTGGTCATCGACATCGATTCTCTGACTCACATCGATATCCACCTACCCGACACCACTGACTTTGCCTGTCTGCACATGATCGACATCGATACCTGTCTGTTCAACGTCAATTACCCCTGATTGATGTTGGTACCTGTGTTATCCTGTGAGTGATGAATTTTTACCTGTGAGCTCATTTTGAATCAAAACCCTATCCAAACTGCCCTGCTCAGAGTTATTCAGTCCCATTCACTGATCTCTGTCCATCATCTCTTCCATAAACACTAAGGCTTTCCAGTTCTTAAGTTTGCCAAATGTCAGGGGATCTATAACTCTACCAATTAGAGCACAATTGATTACTTTCTTATATGCAATTAAACACGGAATTATACCAGAATGATAAAGTAGCTAGAAACTTGAGACATCAAAGAATTTGAGAGACAATACACACTCTTGTATTAAATACTACTAGAAGAAAATACAATAAGGAAGATGCCACTTCTTCCTCCACCTCAAAGGCTTGCCACACCTCAAGACCTTCTTCCCTCTCTCTCTTGCTCAACACAACAACTCTAAAGCCTGAGTTGCTATCCCTCCTTGAATGCTTCAGCTGATCTCCTTGACCTTGCTAGCTTCAATGCTATTACTTGCCTTCTTCTTAATTACTATTACAATACATGCCTTATGGGTCTTTAAATAGGATCCCATGCTTACAAAAATAGAACTCTAGTTACAATAATTAGACACACAGCTCGTGACTATAATTAGTCGCTTGACATGCAAACACTCGCTTCACTTAACTGACTATTTGTCAACAGCAATTCTGAAAATACACAGGCGACCGACGCCGGTCCCTGCTGGTCTGGTGCTGCAGACGTCGGCCGACTCCCTGCAGTCGCCGGTCTCCTTCTCCACTGCATCTGACTGACGTTGGTCATACTACCGACGCCGATGGCTCTGGTTCTTCAACATCCTTTCTCTTGTGTCTGGAAACAGTTGAAGCTTTTAGCTCCACACCATAACAATCTCCCACTTGGAGATAAACAGCTGCAACTTGTACCTGTACCTGTACACCATCTATTTTATTCCTTAGGCTCTGTATCCCTCTTCAAAGTCACTCTTGAAGACCAATCATCACACAAACCTATGATGCAATACCTGTCTCTTATGCCACAAGAATTTTGCTGCTCCCAAATTCTCCATGACATACTTCTGAACCAACTCTACCCTTAGCTCAGAAAACTCCCTGTATATGAAACCCTGCAACAAGTAACACAATACAGTAACAGGATAATGTAGCTAATATTATCCAACCTGGTAAGGATAAAATACAATGGTCAAAGCTCCATTGTTCTGCAGCCTACTCAAGACCATATACCATAGCCTTCTGTCTCATGTGTCCATCCACTCTCTTCTCTAAAACAGGAATCCATCCCTCTATCAAGTGCTTCCTTCCAGCTGACAACACTACCAACAAATACCTATTTGGTTCTCCAAGGACTCACACTCCTCATCCATGCCAAGCTCCCACTATTTCTGTATTCTATCTGCATTGCTTCTTCCATCTTCCTAGTTCGTGACTATCAGTAAGCAATATAAAGAAGGTGAACAACGAATATGAGGTTCACATACCTTTCCTGACCTCCACATGGGTGTTTGAAACTTATTGATTCACCCAACATCCGTTCTAGTGACCGATATAGGCCATCTCCTAGTCTGCTCCCGACCGATGTCAGTTCCCTGCACTGACCCTGACTGCCGACGTCATTTCCCTGGCCGACGCCGGTGTCCCCCCTGCCGACATCGGTCCTTATGACCGACGTCGAACTTCTCCTGCCCAACCTACCGACCTTGCTGGTCTGCACATGACCGATGTCGGTATCTGGATGACTGATGTCAGTGCCAAGCGATCGACATCGGTGTCTGTGTGTTCCTGTAAGTGATGAAATTTTCATCCGCGAGCTCTCCTTGGATCAAACCTCTGTCCATGCTGTCCTGCTTAGATTTATTCAGCCCCTGTGACTGATCTCTGTCCTTCATCTCCTCCATAAATACCAAGGCTTCTTTGTTCATGTCAAAAGCATCAAATTTCCTTTTTCTACAATGAACTGTATCTGTGCTTTCCAAATTTGAACACACACCTTTTGAATCAAGAACTTCCATTCCCTTCCTATTCTTGTGACTAAGCCTATTAGGCCACATCTTCGAATCTACACCAGAAGTAGAATCAGTAATACAAGTAGACAGATAAAGAATATCTACTTTCTTACCTCTTGCTAGAACAAGTGCTCCCTTGGTAACCTTCCAAGAATCCGTTGTGAGGGTTATTGTGCATCCCTCATCTCCCAACCTTCCTACAGAAATCAGACTCTGCTTTAAAATTGGAACATGCATGACCTCTTTCAACACCCATGTGTTGTCAATTTGCAATCTCAGCTGCACTTTCCCTTTGCCAACTATCTGACAAGGCGTACCATCCCCTAAATAGAGCACTCCAAAATCTCCTTGTTCATACTCATAGAACAAATCTCTGTTTGGGGATACATGAAAAGATGAACCAGAATCTAAAATCCATGATCCTACCTGACTATCCGAAGAAAGTATGAGAGCATCCTGCATCACAATATTTGCATCCTTTGCTTCTTCTATACCTGCATGTTGATTCTCTTTATCTCTCAACCAACACTCCTTCTTTATATGTCCTTTCTTTCCACAAAACCAGCAGGTAATACCTTTGGACTCGGATCTCCTTCCCGACCTTGATTTCCCTTGCTCAACCTTCTCCCTTTGCCTTCCCCTACTTTTTGCACTTAGAGCATTCCCTGATGATTCACCTGTGCTTCTCCTGCATATTTCTTCATTCAAGATCACACTCACAAAATCATCAACTTTTAAGATTTTAGAAGCAGATGCAGAATTACTTACTGCCATAACCAAACCATCCCAACTTTCAGGCAAAGAACATAAAATCAAGAGAGCCTTTACCTCATCATCAAAAACAATATTGACTGAAGCCAATTGGTTTACCAAACCATGGAAATCACTGAGATGAGTATGTACCGATCCACCTTCCTGCATTTGCAAAGTAAATAGCTGCTTCATAAGATATACCTTATTAGAAGCCAAGGGCTTTTCATATAAATTTGCCAAGGACTTTATCAACTCTTCCGTTGTCTTGCACTGTGATAAGCTGGAAATCACAGACGATGCAAGGCTCAACCTTATGGAACCTAGAGCCTTCTGATCAAGAACGTTTCATTCTTCATCCTTCATATCTTTGGGTTTGCATGCAACCCCACCCAACGGTAAGTAAAAATCCTTCTGATACAGATAGTCCTCAATCTGCATCCTCCAATGTTGATAATTCTTGTCGTTAAACTTTTCCATTCGTAGCTTACTTTCTTCTGCCATTGCTGAACTCCCACTCAATTAGAAAACCCTGTGAATGACCTGTAATCAAAAAATAATACCCTGGTTCCTGAAAACTGTAGCTCTGATACCAATTGTCAGGGGATCTATAGCTCTACCAATTAGATCACAATTGATTACTTTCTTATATGCAATTAAACACGGAATTATACCAGAATGATAAAGTAGCTAGAAACTTGAGACAACAAAGAATTTGAGAGACAATACACACTCTTGTATTAAATACTACTAGAAGAAAATACAATAAGGAAGATGCCACTTCTTCCTCCACCTCAAAGGCTTGCCACACCTTAAGACCTTCTCCCCTCTCTCTCTTGCTCAACACAACAACTCTAAAGCTTGAGTTGCTATCCCTCATTGAATGCTTCAGCTGATCTCCTTGACCTTGCTAGCTTCAATGCTATTACTTGCCTTCTTCTTAATTACTATTACAATACATGCCTTATGGGTCTTTAAATAGGATCTCATGCTTACAAAAATAGAACTCTAGTTACAATAATTAGACACGCAGCTCGTGACTATAATTAGTCGCTTGACATGCAAACACTCGCTTCACTTAATTGACTGTTCATCAACAGCAGTTTTGAAAATACACAGGCGACCGATGTTGGTCCCTGCTGGTCTGGTACTACCGACGTCGATCGACTCCCTGCCATCGCCGGTCTCCTTCTCCACTGCATCTGACCGACGTCGGTCATACTGCCAATGCTGGTGGCTCTGGTTCTTCAGCATCCGTTCTCTTGTGTCTGCAAACAGTTGAAGCTTTTAGCTCCACACCATAACACCAAACACATCTGACTTCCTCTTAAGAACATGCATCTCTTTCTTGCTCATGTGACCAAGCCTACAAAGCCACGTCTTCGCAATAGAAGAAGAATCAGTAATACAAGTAGGTAGATAAAGAGTACCTACTTTCTTACCACCATCTAATTCAAGTGCATTCACTATGAGAGTTCTTGTGCATCTCTCATCACCCAACAATTTGACAAGGCTCACCAACCCCTAAATAAATCTTTCCAAAGTCTCCATGGACCTTAACATGGAAAAATACTCTATTTGGGGCTGCATGGAAAGAGGCAATATAATCTATAAACCAAGATTCTACTTTATCCAAGGAATATATAAGAACAACCAGTGCAATAATACCTGCAACACATGCTCCTTCATGCTGATCTTCTACCAACCAACAATCTTTTTTTAGCTACTCTTTCTTTCCATAACACCGTAATTGACCATTCTTGCTTTTGAATTCCTCCATTCTTAGTGTAATTTCTTCTGCCATTGCTATAATCCAACTCAATCAAAAACCCCTGAGAGTGACCTGTAATCAAATACAAACCTGCTCCCTACAACCTCGCTCTGATACCACTTGTCAGGAATCTAGAACATAAAGCTCTGATACCAACTGTTAGGATCTAGGAGCACAATTGATTACCTTTGTATGAGCAACTAAACATGAACTTTAACCAGAAGTAACAAGTAACTAGAAATCAGAAACAACACAGAATATGAGAGACAATACCCAATTGTATTAATACTCTTTCAGAAGGAAATACAACAAAAAAGATGCCACAATCTTCTTTGCACTCCTCTAGGGCTCCCACACCTCTAGGGCATAAACAGTAAATCTCTTCAAGAGTTCTCTCTCTCAACTACGGTCACAACAAACAACTCAAATACAGTGTTGTTGTTCACCTCCAACCAGTCAGTATCAATACTACCAGTACCACCGAGTACACACACATACTCAACCGAGTACACAACGCACTCCAAGTAGATCTCCCATGAACTTGCAACAACCTTCAAATCAAACCGATCTTACTTACACATGTAGATCTCACATGATCTTGCTATACTGCAGATCAACCTAGCCTTGCACACCTGCTGACCTAGATCATACACACATGAAGAACCCTTCTGATTCTTCACACCAGCACCCCTGTGGATCTTTTACCAAATCTTGCTCTCCTGTAGATCTACCTGATCATACACACTTGGCATTGTGGCACTATGAGGAGCTAACCTTGCTCTCTTGCCTCTAAAGGAGCTAACCTTGCTCTCTCTATCTAACACACTTTATAATACAACCCATGAGTCTATTAAATAGATCTCATACAAATAATAATTAGACTTTCTAATTACAATAATTAGAAACCGCAGCTCAAGACTAAAATTAGTCTTTAACATGCAAACAACTAGTTCGTTAACAAACTGTTTGTGAAACCGACAGTTTTGGAACCGCACAGGCGATCGACATCGGTCGCTATCTATTTGGAGATGACCGACGTCGGCCGATCCATGACCGATGTCGGTAGCTCTATGCACGATATGACCGATGTCGGTTGGCCTGACCGACATCGATTTCTTTGCACCTTAGCAACCTCCTCCATGTCTGCATACAGTGAAGCTTTTAGCTCCACAACCTAACAAGAATTGTTCCTTTTGGGCCTTTGAACAAATTCGAAGGAATTCTATCTTTTCTTTGACCTTCGAACCAATGTTTCCTGCCCTTTGCAAGGGCACTTGCCTTTTTCACTTTGGGGCAGCCCCTTGAACCAACCGATTGAACCAACTTTGGTTCAATGGTTCAATAGGCTCATCCTTCGTTATTTGGCTAAGTCCTTTTGATCTTTTGCACCAAGCATGTTGAACGAACTTGGTCATTGAACCCATTGAACCTTTGAACCAAAGTGGTTCAAAGTTTAATGATCCAAGCCTTTGTCCTTTATCATGTGCCGATTGAACTCTTTTGATTGAACCGAGGCGCCGAACCAATCTTGGAAATGACTAAGTGTTAAAAATTTTTTCTTTTGACTAAACTCGCCTGAAAAATCTTTTTAACCTGTTAAAACTATGAATCCCTTTATGAAAAAATCTTTAAAATGAGGAATTTGAAAGCTCAGTTAAAATTTTGAGAAGGGAAGAGAGAAATTTTGGTCTGTGCAAGGTCAAAATACTCCATAGGTTGTCCCAAAAATGAGTGACATTTTTTGGGGACAACAGGTATGACACTCAAATTCCTTCCCTTTCCTCTCCTTCATCTACAAGTTCACAGGTTGATGACCTAGAAATTGTTGAAAATTCTCTAAGTCCCCCTTCGCATGATGCACATAATGAGAATTCTGGAGTCCTTGATTTGAATAATTTAACTAAGTATCCAAAATGGGCTCAAAGTACTTTTTTTGACTTGAAAGCAGATGAATTTGGTTTAATAGGGCCCATGAATTCTCAAAAATAGGTAAACTATGCTATGGTTGTTACTACTTCTTCCTCTGAGCCATCCACTTTTGAGGAGGCATCTACTGAACATGTTTGGCAATAGGAAATGAAATGTGAGTATGATTCCATACTTAGCAATAATACATGGGTTTTAGTTGATCCTCCTCTACATGTTAAACCCATCGGATGTAAATGGGTTTATAGGACTAAGTATAAATTAGATGGTTCCATTGATAAACATAAGGCAAGACTTGTTGCAAAAAGATATGCATAACAAGAAGGTATTGACTATGAGGAAACATTTGCACCAATTGCCAAATGGCACAATATTTGTATGGTACTTGCATTAGCAACACAAAATGGTTGGAAAGTACATCAATTGGATGTTAAAATTGCTTTTTAAATGGTGATTTACAGGAAGAAGCATATATAAAACAACCTCAGGGTTTTGAACAGGTGGGTATCAAACACAAAGTATGTAAATTGATAAAAGCTTTGTATGTGTTAGGGTGTGGAGTTAAAAGCTTCAAATATTGCAGACATGAGGAAGGTTGCTGAAAAACTAGAAGCACCGACATTGGCAGCATGACCGACGTCGGTCAGATGCAGTGCAGAAGGCAACCGGCGACGGCCGCTAGTCGGCCGACGTCGGTAGCACCAGGCAAGCAGGGACCGCATCGGTCGCCTGTGCATTCTAGAACTGCTGTTGACGAACAGTCAGTTAAGTGAAGCGAGTGTTTGAATGTCAAATGACTAATTATAGTCACGAGCTGCGTGTCTAATTATTATAGTTAGAGTTCTATTTTTGTAACCATGGGATTCTATTTAAAGATGCATGAGGCATGTATTGTAATTATCAAGTAGGCAAGTAAAAGCATTGAAGCAAGCAAGGTCAAGGAGATCTACAGGTGTAAGGTCAAGGAGATCAGCTGAAGCATTCAAGGAGGGATAATAACTCAGGCTATAGAGTTGTTGTGTTGAGCAAGAGAGAGAGGGGAAGAAGGTCTTGAGGTGTGGCAAGCCTTTGAGGTGGAGGAAGAAGTGGCATCTTCCTTATTGTATTTTCTTTTAGTAATATTTAATACAAGAGTGTGTATTTTCTCTCAAATTCTTTGTTGTCTCAAGTTTCTAGTTACTTAATCATTCTATTATAATTCCATGTTTAATTGCTTATAAGAAAGTAATCAATTGTGCTTCTGTTGGATAAAGGGTTCCTAACAGTTGGTATCAGAGCTATGGTTTGCAGGAAGCAAGGTATTGTTTTTGATTACAGGTCATTCACAGGGTTTTTTGATTGAGTGGGAGTTCAGCAATGGCAGAAGAAAGTAAGCTACGAATGAAGAAGTTTAACGGCAAGAATTATCAATATTGGAGGATGCAGAGTGAGGATTATCTATATCAGAAGGATTTGTACTTACCGTTGGGTGGGGTTGCATGCAAGCCCACAAATATGAAGGATGAATAATGGAGTGTTCTTGATCGTAAGGCTCTCGGTTCCATAAGGTTGAGCCTTGCATCGTCTGTGATTTCTAACTTATCACAGTGCAAGACAACGGAAGAGTTGATAAAGTCCTTGGCGAATTTATACGAAAAGCCCTTGGCTTCTAATAAGGTATATCTTATGAAGCAGTTATTTACTTTGAAAATGTAGGAAGGTGGATCTGTACATACTCATCTCAGTGATTTCCATGGTTTGGTAAACCAATTAGCTTCAGTCAATATTGTTTTTGATGATGAGGTAAAGGCTCTCTTGATTTTATGTTCTTTGCCTAAAAGTTGGGACAGTTTGGTTATGGCAGTAAGTAATTCTGCATCTGCTTCTAAAATCTTAAAAGTTGATGATGTTGTGAGTGTGATCTTGAATGAGAAAATATGCAGGAGAAGCACAGGTGAATCATCAGGAAATGCTCTAAGTGCAGAAAGCAAGGGAAGGCAAAGGGAGAAGGTTGAGCAAGGGAAATCAAGGTCGGGAAGGAGATCCGAATCCAAAGGTATTACCTGCTGGTTTTGTGGAAAGAAAGGACACACAAAGAAGGAGTGTTGGTTGAGAGATAAAGAGAATCAACATGCAGGTATTGAAGAAGCAAAGGATGCAAATATTGTGGTACAGGATGCTCTCATACTTTCTTTGGATAGTCAGGTAGGATCATGGATTTTAGATTCTGGTTCATCTTTTCATGCATCCCCAAACAGAGATTTGTTTCATGAGTATGAACAGGGAGACTTTGGAGTGCTTTATTTAGGGGATGGTATGCCTTGTCAGATAGTTGGCAAAGGGAAAGTGCAGTTGAGATTGCAGATTGACAACACATGGGTGTTGAAGGAGGTCATGCATGTCCCGATTTTGAAGTAGAGTTTGATTTATGTAGGAAGGTTGGGTGATGAGGGATGCACAATAACCCTCACAATGGATTCTTGGAAGGTTACCAAGGGTGCACTTGTTTTAGCTAGAGGTAAGAAAGTAGATACTCTTTATCTATCTACTTGTATTGCTGATTCTACTTCTGGTTTATCTACTTCAGTTGTAGACTCGAAGATGTGGCTTAATAGGCTTGGTCACATGAATAAGAAGGGAATGGACGTTCTTGATTCAAAAGGTATGTGTTTAGATTCAGAAAGCATAGATAGAGTTCATTGCAGAAAAAGAAAATTTGATGCTTTTGACAGGAACAAAGAAGCCTTGGTGTTTATGGAGGAGATGAAGGAAAGAGATCAGTCACAGGGGCTGAATAATTCTGAGCAGGGCAGTATGGACAGAGGTTTGATCCAAGATGAGCTTGCAGATAAAGAAATCATCACTTACAAGAAAACACAGGTACCGACATCGGTGCTCCCATGGCACTGATGTCGGCCAGATAGGAACCGACATCGGTCATGTGCAGACCAACAGGGTCAGTAGAGTCGGCAGGAGAAGACCGACGTCGATTAGGCAGGAACCGATGTCGGTAGGGGGGACACCGGCGTCGGCCAGGGAAACGGTGTTGGCAGTTAGGGTCAGTGCAGGGAACCAACATCGGTCAGAAGTAGACTGGGAGATGGCCGAGATCGGTCACTGAAATGGATGTTGGGTGGATAGCAAGCTGTCAAGGAGTCTCAAACACCCATATGGAGGTTAGAAATGGTAAGTGAACCTCATATTCGTTGTTCACCTTCTTTATATTGCTTACTGATGGTCAAGAACTAGGAAGATGGAAGAAACAATGCAGGTAGAATCCAAAAATAGTGGGAGCTTGGCATGGATGAGGAGTGTGAGTCCTTGGAGTAGAACCAAACAGGTATTTGTTGGTAGAATTGTTAGCTAGAAGAAAGCATTAGACAGAGGGATGAATTCCCATATTAGAGAAGAGAGTGGATGGACACGTGAGACAGAAGGCTATGGTACATGGTCTTGATTAGGCTGTAGGACAATGGAGGTTTGACCATTATATTTTATCTTTACCAGGTTGGATAATATTAGCTACATTATCCTGTTACTGTATTGTGTTACTTGTTGTAGGGTTTCATATACAGGGAGTTTTTTGAGCTAAGGGTAGAGTTGGTTTAGAAGTATGTCATGAAGAATTTGGGAGCAACAAAATTCTTTTGGCATAAGTGACAGGTATTGCATCATAGGTTTAGTGGTGGTTGGTCTTCAAGAGTGACTTTGAAGAGGGATACAGAGCCAAGGGAACAAAATAGATGGTGTACAGGTACATGTACAGTAGCAGCTATTTATCTCTAAGTGGGAGATTGTTAGGGTGTGGAGCTAAAAGCTTCAACTATTGCAAACATGAGGAAGGTTGCTGAAGAACCAAAAGCATTGGCGTTGGCAGCATGACCGACGTCAGTCAGATGTAGTGCAGAAGGTAACCGGCGATGGCAGCTAGTCGGCAGCACCAGGCAAGCAGGGACCGGCGTCGGTCGCCTGTGCGTTCCAAAACTGCTGTTGACGAACAGTCAGTTAAGTGAAGCGAGTGTTTGCATGTCAAATGACTAATTATAGTCATGAGCTATGTGTCTAATTATTGTAGTTAGAGTTCTATTTTTGTAACCATGGGATTCTATTTAAAGATCCATGAGGCATGTATTGTAATTATCAAGCAGGCAAGTAAAAGCATTGAAGCAAGCAAGGTCAAGGAGATCTACAGGTGTAAGGTCAAGGAGATCAGCTAAAGCATTTAAGGAGGGATAATAACTCAGGCTATAGAGTTGTTGTGTTGAGCAAGAGAGAGAGGGGAAGAAGGTCTTGAGGTGTGGCAAGCCTTTGAGGTGGAGGAAGAAGTGGCATCTTCCTTATTGTATTTTCTTCTAGTAATATTTAATACAAGAGTGTGTATTGTCTCTCAAATTCTTTGTTGTCTCAAGTTTCTAGTTACTTAATCATTCTGGTATAATTTCATGTTTAATTGCTTATAAGAAAGTAATCAATTGTGCTTCCGTTGGATAAGGGGTTCTTAACAGTATGGGCTCAAACAGGCACCTAGGTCTTGGTATGAGAAAATGGATTCATACTTGAAATCCATTGGTTTTCATCACAGTGAATCTGATGATACTCTCTATTTTTGAGTGCAGGGTAAGAAAATGGTGATACTTGTTCTTTATGTCGATGACTTGTTTATCATAAGTAATGATGAAAACCATAATAAGTCTGTGAAGAAGGAATTAAAAGATGGGTTTGAGATGACGGATCTTGGACTTCTTCACTACTATCTAGGCATAGAGATAACTCAAAAAGATCATAGTATTTTCATTTCACAAACTAAGTATATTTCTGAGTTATTAGATAGGTTTGGCATGAGTGATTGCAAACTTACCCTCACTCCCATGGAAAGTAACTTGAAATTTTCTAAGGATGATAGTAGTGCCTTTTTTGATGGCACCACATACAGACAATTGGTGGGAGGATTGATATACTTGATGACTACCAGGCTTGATATTTCATTTTCAGTTAGAATTTTATCTAGGTTTATGCATGATCCTACAAAAATTCATTGGCATGCAACAAAATGAGTACTTTGTTACCTTCAGGGAACGAAAACATATGGCCTTGAATACCACCGCAACAAGAACTTCAAACTTGTTGGATATTGTGATGCAGATTTTGGTGGATGTGTGGATGACAGAGTGTCAACCACATGATACACTATGCATATGGGTTCAACTGCCATTTTTTGGTGTTGTAAGAAGCATGATACAATGGCAAATTCATCAGCAGAATCAGAGTATATTGCAGCATGGGATGCTTCTAGAGAAATTGTTTACCTACGTCGTATTCTTGAAGATCTTTAGGTTTCTTAGTTTGCTCCTACACAGTTATACATCGATAATCAAAGTGCAATCAAGATGTCCAAGAATCTTGTGTTTCATGCCAAAACAAAACATATGGATGTCAAATATCATTATCTACAAATGTTGGTGGCAAAGAAAGCTCTTGATCCAATATATTGCCCAACTGTAGATCATACAGCTGACATCTTCACAAAACCCCTTGACAGAATCAAATTTGAAAATTTTAGAAAAATGCTTGGTATGTGTCCAAAGACCTGACTCTGGATCATAGTGGGGTTTGTTAGGACTTGTTCCAAAGTCTTAACATTAAGTTAGATTTTTGGTAGGTTAATAAATAATAATTGTTAATGGGGCATGCATCTTTTTATTAAAGACACCCCCATAAAATAAAGTTACTTAGGTTTAGTTTTAGGTAGTTTTCATGTTTTGTGTTTATTAATTAGAACTACCTTACGAGTTGTTTTCCCATAAATAGTTGGTTATAGAATTAGTTGGTTTTACCGGTCATGGGTAAAATCTATATAATCTATGATATAAAAGGGTTAACGGAGTAAAGGCACCCTTATGTACTTGTTTTTTGAAAATTAATAAAATACTTGTGCACTCGCACTAAGCAGAGTCAAGGTTCAAATTATTTGTTAAAGGAGTTATCATTTTTTATTGTGATTTTGTTCAAGGCCTTGTATTCAATACATAGTTATATGAACCATCCTTCTTCCTAGCTAGTACCACTAGGGTCACATATGGGTTCTTACTAGGGATGATGATTCCAGCCTCTAAGAGTTCAGTGACCAATTTATCTATCTCTAACTTCTAGAAATGCACATATCTATAAGGGTGAACCATTATTGGCCCCTTTGTAGGGTCAAGCTCAATAATTTTCTCTAATTTACTGTCTAGTGGTAGGCTCTTTGTTATATATTAAAAAAATACCCTATATTTGCATTTCATCTTTGGAATCCCTAGAGCATATCCTTTTGAGATAGATGATTCCACATCCATAATGTAAAGGCAAACCATAAATTCCAAATGCCCATTCTTCAAAATTTTGTTCATTTGAATAGAATCAACAATTTTTATTTCCCTCGAGGGCAAGGACTTGATATTATACTCATGGTCCTCTTACTTGAATGTTAAGAATTTCTCTTGATGGTTGGTGGAGCATGTTCCAAGTGAGTATGACCATGGAACCCCTAATACAACATCAACACCCCAAATACCAACCACATCGAATTTATATTTAAGGAATTAGTTTATCATTGGAAATTCTACATTATGGACTACTCCTATGCATTCAATACTCTGGTGTTCTAGAATCTAAATGGGAAAACTTTTAGAAGTGTCTAAATGGAGGCATAATCTTTGGACTTGTTTCTTATCTATAATATTAAGTGCACTTCTAGGGTCGACCATGATCAAAATTGAAGCTTTCTTGACATGGGAAAATAACTTGAATGTATCCAGATGATTCAACCTTATGATTGTAGAAAGCAACATAGAAGGTTTCCCAATTTCTTTGGTAGCAGGAGATAGATCTTCAGGTTCACACCCTTAAACAAGGTTCTCAAGGGATACCTCATTAATTGAATTTCAGCCTAGCTTATAAGAACAAACATTTTATACCATAAAAATGTTTTTTAGATTACAGACATGACTTCTACTCCATGGATCGGAACACCTATGACATGGGTTTACAATAATGGACATTGAGGTATATTCATGACAAAGGTATTTGGCTTTCTTATCCCAAGTAAAATATATACGATCATTAGTTCCTCCCATTTTATTCTTTAGGGCATCAACATGTTTTTGTGTTCTTCTAGCTATAATAATGGCCCTTTCAAAAGAGTTAGGTTCAAACATTCTTAACTATGTTTGAATCTCATCTTATAGGTTAGAAATATAGATCTGTTGCACCAACTTCAAAGAGAGTTTGGCCTTGGACTCCAAAACTTGAAAATTTTCTGTATAAACCTCCACAAACATATCTTTTTGAAATAGGTGCATTAACTACGTATCATATGGTTCCTCCCAATTATGATCAACTCTATTTTTAAAAACTTTGGCAAAGTCCAAAAATCCCCCCTCCAGATTTGTAGAAACCCTTCTTCTCTCTCTCTCTCTCTCTCTCTCTCTCTCTCTCTCTCTCTCTCTCTCTCTCTCTCTCTCTCTCTCTCTCTCTCTCTCTCTCTCTCTCTCTCTCAAGTGTGGGCATTACCATCCAAATGTTGTAGAGACACATTCAACTTATCCTCTTGGGTGTTGATATTTTGTACCCTAAAGGCCAATTTAATCTTGCTCAACCATGTATGGGCCTCTTTCTTACCTCTAAAATCATACTGTGGGACCTTAAATTGTAGATTAAAGGAAGGGTGATCCCAATTTCCTTTCTCTTTCACCCCATCTCCTTGTTCTTCCTCTTCCTTGTATTTTGGATTCAGGTCAAGTTTTCCCAAAATAGTTGGATCATCTTCTTCATCAAATGGTTGATCTATTTGTTTTCATGATGAATGTATCTCCTTTCAGACCTCCATAAAGAAGTCATCAAATAACCCTTTCATCTCCTCTTTGGTCATGAAAATTGAGTTTTTCTTTGGTAAACTCCCCTTGGATTTTTGGCAACAGCTACAAAGAAAAAAATGACTAAAGCTTTAATACCACTTGTTGCATTCCAAAATAGAAGTTAAAAAATGGAACTACACAATATAGATTAAAATGCTCATTAAAAAAAAAACATGAGTGCATCTCTTTCCCCAAGGGTGGATTGCACCTGCAAATCTAACCATAACAAAAGAGTTTTCGCACAATGGTGACTATCTCTTACTTTAAGTTGATATTGTAAAATAATATACATTATTTAAGATTTTTCTCCTTTTTGTATTGAACTGTTAGGAACCCTAATTAAACCATGGTTAAATCATAACTTAACCCTTCACTAAATCTATGCACCCATAATATAACATAATGCAAATAATGCCAACTAAGTGTATGAGGTACACAACAATAACTACCATATAGTCCTACCTAATTTATTCTAAATGTTTATGGGAATAAGTTAAGAACACTGTCAATTCTTATGATAAAGTCATCCTTTGGGATTGTTTGTGGGGTTACAACAAAACCTAGATCCATTTTTAATATGTTGAAGGCATGTTCGACTAATTGGTAATTTGACAAGTTAACTACTAATTTAATCTCCCTATCGATAACCACATTATTAATATTATTATTGATGTTATTGTTGTTGTTATCAACATCCCCAACATAGTTGTTGTTGTTGTTATTTTTATGGTATTATTAATATCACTATTAGACACAATCTTAAGTAGTGGATATCCATTCAACTAGACCTAACTTCCTCAGGTCACAAAGGTTGGAAACCACCGGGTGAGGTAAAAATATATTGACATTAAGTTAGTTGATAACCACTACATTGGATTTGACACCATTATTAGTACAAGAAAAAATATTAAAATGTTTGAAGACCTCTAACGAACAACTGCCAAACTAAAAATTATTGAATCCCATTGAACCATTAATTCCTCTTGCCCTATGTCGAAGAGGTCTCCAATAAGATTGAAAAAATATTAAAATGTCAAAATATAAGTACTACCTTCTTACATATAAATAGGTTAATAATGTCTTTAAGATTTGCAAAATACCTTATAGACCCTATCCTATGTAGCGGGATCTACTTAGTGGAATACTCTTGTGGAGTCCCTTCCATAAAGGAAATAAGAAGGTTCGTCCAGACTAGAATTAAGGAGTACGTTGTTGATATTTGTTTGGAGAGGATTTAAAAATTTGACTTTAGCTAAGCATTCATGCAATTCAAAACATAAAACATGCAATATGCATAAAAGAAACTAAGGTTATCAACGCAGAGAACCATTTTCAAAAAAGAAAATTAAGGGAAGCCATTGAATTGGTAAATACTCCCACAATCTAAAATGAAACGTAGACTTAAAAATAAATCAATATTATTAGCACTCTTTAAGGTCAATCACTTAAAAATTAAATTATAATTTCTATTCAATATTTTTAACAATTTTTTTAAAATAAAACTCGATAAAATATTTGAGTAGTTTATTTCAAATTAATTTATTAATTAATAAATATATTTTAATTTATTATTAAATATAATGAAAATTTATTTTAATTGTACTAGACACAGGGGGCAACCTTCCCGATAAGAAAACGAAGACAAATCCCGCAAACCAAAACCCAAAGCTGACAAACTGAGACCCAGCCCCCACCAAGTGGTGGACAAGAATATAGTTGATTGAAGGACCTGGGGTCTTTAACCTTACTACAAATGTCCATGCAATCACCGTTGTCATTTGGGGTGATGCTGCCAATCTCCACGCCACCTGGAGTGGTGCTGCCACAAGCTTCCCCCAAGGAAGTTATGGCACCCTCTGCCACTTGATCAGAGCCATTATTGTACCAACACCTTCTTCTTCAGCCGATGCGGAGACTAACCCGTGCCTCAACAAAGTGACCACCATCAGATAGACCCCCCTGAAATTCCATTTCGCGTTTGGATGCAGTCACCCGTAGCAATGGTTCACTCAGGGAAATTTGGAGCATTTGGTCCATGATTGCAAAGGCCCTGGAAACACCATGACACACCTTTTAATAGACACACAATGCCATACCATTCAGGCACCCCCCAAAAACATTAAGGGAGTCATTAACTACAGTGAGGCCAGGCTAGTTGGGCATGGAATCAGTTCCAATACATGCGGAGAGGGGAATGAATCAATCCCATCTGAATGACTAATCCATCCACACACTCAAATAACCCACATTAAGCCCAAACATCTAAGATAGTACAAGACCCACCCTTGCATCCGGCTAAGCACTCCATGAATTTTCCATAATCGAGTCCTAGACCTCGGTGATGCCTTCTTGGATAAGAAATTTAATGCAATATTGGCTTTGCAAAAGTAATGCTTGGCCTCCCAATCGTCGAGAGAGTTTAAGACTTCCCAAGCATGCCATATAATGCTCTCAATATTCCATGACCCAATCTTCATATGTTGCATAGATCCTACATTAACACCATTAAGACACTTTTGATAATAATCCTTTCAATGCCACATTGAACTATTAGATTCAAATCTAGCGCAAGAGACTCTGCTTTTATTTCATTGTTTATTTTGACAATGAGTTTCAGTGAAGCCACTATGATCATGCACAATCTCGAATCACACATGTTCTTATGGCCCTTGGGTTTTCCCTAGTCGTATCATCAAAATTCATTTTAAACATTCTATTGGGTGGAGGTGACCAATCTATCTTACCAACTCATAAGAGAGCCTTAGAAGACACAATCAACCCATTAACAGGGAAAAAATATTAATTTTCTTATCTTGTTAATAATTAAAAAATAATTTATTAATTCTATTATCTATTCGTTAATGATAAATTATAATTTTAATCATAAGATTAAAAATATAGTTTAAAACATTTTTTGTAATTGTTTTGTGAGATAGAGGTTTGAGAACTCAGTGTTAAATAAGAGAGGTGGACACACATTTCTTCAATTAATGGTTACTCTCACATTCAATGTCTCTTGTGACCCGTTTATATCTACCTATTTAAAGAAGCTTAAGTTTTTGTTCCAATAAAGTCTTATTTTCTTAATAATAGATCGCTCTTGGTGATATAAAATATAAAGATATAAATAAATGTACACATTTTTTTCTTAAATATTTATGTAATTTTATGATATATATTTCTTTAAACTTAAAAAAATATTTTAATTTTTGCATAACACAAACTT
Organism: Torreya grandis; assembly: GCA_037957365.1. Classification (NCBI taxonomy): domain Eukaryota; kingdom Viridiplantae; phylum Streptophyta; class Pinopsida; order Cupressales; family Taxaceae; genus Torreya; species Torreya grandis. The sequence continues at coordinate 6,244,402 of JARHVA010000004.1, forward strand.
TCTAAACTAACCAATAATTTTTGATGATCAATATAATACCATACTTTAACATGTACTAATGATTATATTGCAATATTTTTTCTCAAAACAAAACATATTAAAGTAAATTAAAACTTTTATTATTCCTTTTGCTAAATAGAGTTATGATATATGTATTTCACCAACTTTTTCATTTTATTTATTTTTCTTTCTCCTACCAATTTTTTTGAAATCTATTAATACTGATTTTTTGAACTTTTGTTAAGAGAACTATTTCAAAATGATTATGTATAATATTTTTTCTCATACATATTTAGTAATAATTATAAAGTAAATAGACTTATTTAACCATAAGCATGTTAAAAAGTTTGTTTGCTCTTGATTAATAAAGGTGGAATCCATTATAATTTATTATTTTTAATAATAATTTAAAGTAAAAGAAAATTAGTTAAAACAAAAATATACAAAAATCAAAATGCATTAAAATTTATATGTAGTGACTAATCCTCATCTTTATTATATCAATTGTGTTAAAAATTATAATATCAATTATATTAAAACCCTTAAAACCTAAGTCATTTTTTTAATTAGAGAAATACATGAATTTTGGAAGCAATGTTGTAGCTCAAGAGTAATATTTCATTTTGAACATTATTGGAAAAAAAATTAAATATTTTTGCATCATGTAATCTCTAAGGTTGAAAAAAACCATTGTACATTTAAAAAAGTGATAAACATTATCTATAACAAAAACGTGGTCATAAATGAAACCTATTTTCTCCTGATGTCCCTTCTCTTTCCTCAATCGTTTCACCTTCTATCTGAGACTCAACATTCACCAAAATGGTTCAAGAAATATTCAATTCTGTGTTTTGCTTGTACAGGAATTCTAATCGGGGTTTGGACTGTCAAATAAAATTAAAAAATGAACATTTTAGCACATTCGCAGACCTTGGAGTCGATTTTCATAACAAGCTGTAATCGGGCTTCTTGGGAATGCTTTTCCACAGGCAATACTCTATCGGGTTTTTCCAAAGGCTTTGAATGTCGGTTGGATCCTGTTGAGTTGTGTCATTCTCGCTCATCACAGTGAACAAAGCGTTTGAAGAATTGATTTAAACTTGTCAAAATCTAGTCAGGTCTTGAAAAGTCTTTAGATTATATGTCATCATGATTTTTATTTGGAACTTATGTCTAGGCATTAGTCTTTATAAATTTTGTTCACAACAAAAAATTTGTCTAGTCTTTGCATAATTTTTTTTGAAGACCAAAAAATTTGAACAATTTTCGTGAAGTCTTTATAATTTTTTTTCAAAAAAAAATTCTAACTAGTATTTGCACAATTTTTTCAAAGAGTGTGAAGGCCAACCTTTTTAAAATATGTCAGTTCTTTTTCCTTTTAAGTCATTCACACCAAAACATTTGAATACTAAAACCTTAAAACATGAAGTCTTCATTCCCTTTCTACCTTAAGTTTGAAAACATATATGACTATTGAACCCTAAAGTGAAATTAGATGTTACTCCTCCATGGTGACCAAAATTGGTCAACAAAAAGTATTAGAACATAGGTAATGCTCATCTTCTTATCAATGGGTGTTTGAGGTTAGATCAACGCATCCTATATAATAATTTTTTACAAGTGAGAGTACAATTAAATATTCAAGGTGAAGGAAGGTGATTTTGAATCTGTGCATGGAATTGAGATTATGAAATTATACAAAATAACTATCTACAATTAGGCATAACAATCTACGTTGGAATTATTTAATAATTTTCATAGGGAAAGATATGATGGAGGGAAGATGCATCTGGATACCATAAGTATTTATGTATTATTGGATCCATCCATGCAGGTTATCATTGGCCCTATACCTTATAGATGTCTTAATTTTTCTTCCATTTCATTTTTTAAGCTTTATATACACATATTTTTAGTTGTTTTCACCCTTCATGAGCATCTGTATCTTTTTGGATGAAGTCATCAGTCATAGTCTAACCATCGAATTTGCTCCCTACATATTTAGTGCCATTAAATCTATCCCCTTTATTTTTTTGGGTATAAATCCTTAGAATGATTTCCCATGCCTTTTATTTCACATATTCACTTTAATCATTCATTATATGTGTCATGTCATGAGGATTCCTATATATACAAATCATTTATGGTCATTTAAATAAAGAAATAAATCAATAGGCACATCAAGGAGATTCATTTATCATAAATCTAGGCACACTCTATAAGAGATTTATTTATAGTACAAATGAATTATATTCAAAATTTTATTCCATATTTTACCAAAGGAGGGTTAGGATAATGTTAGTGTAGTTTCATCATCACTTTTAAGGAAGATGAGGTCAAACCCTGTCTCAACATTCTATTTACAATACACAATAACTATGTGGGTATAAATTTAATATGTGGGATATGTATTTTCAACTCCTCTTGAGGTTTATTGACCCAACTACTTCTATCCTTTCTCCTTTACATGTGTGTTATGGAAAATTAGATTAATAAAAGATAAATAAGATAAAATCAAACATTTTCCCACCATTTCAAAGAAGTATAAATACATAATTTCATGACATCATAAGGTGAATTTATACATTAAAATTTAGAATCCATAAATGTGGGAATTATATATGTTTCACACATGAACATGCTCATCAGTCATATATGCACATCTCCCAGTCTATCCTAGGAAGATTTGTTAGTCATGAAGTAGGCGCTAAATTTGTCCTCATACAATGATCAATCTATATTTTACACATAGTTCATTCACTCTTTCCAAACAAGGGTTCCACCTCCAAAATTGTTTGAATTTTTCAAGGTGTGACTACTCCATCTCTTTTTATTTTCATATTTTCTATTACTTTTAAATAAATTTTAATACACATTTTTATTATTTTCAACCACTAGAGTAGATCATATTTATTTTTTTATATTTTTATATCCAAGATGTATCTTATGAACATTGTTTTACCATTATTGTGTTGTCATTATGCCATAGTGACAACATTAGTGAACTCATCCATTATTCAAACTCATATATCTTTTGAGGATTCCAAATAGGGTTTTGGAACTGATTATATATATATATATATATATATATATATATATATATATATATATATATATATATATATATATATATATATATATATATTGATGATAAAGAGTGTATGAGTTATTGCAACAACTAGTCTAGAATAAGAATGTTTGATCTGATAAGCTTGCATTAGGGTATTTTAATATTAAAATCAAAAAAATTATATACAATTACATGATATAATTTTGATCCTATTATTTAGGATATAATATTTATCTTATATCTATTATTTATCAAATTAAATCCTATCTAAAGGGATTCTAACAACATCTAATAAATCTCCTAACAACTAATGTTCATTTATACTAAGCTAAGACTAATATTTTAAACTATGATATACTAACCAATAAATATCTAACATTCTCATATACATACATATTTCAAAGGTAAAGGAATGTTACAATAAGATAACCAGGGTACACTATAGTTTGACTCAAACAATGTTGGATGGGAACATATCACCATTCCAATAGGGGTAGTATGAACTAGGAAGTATATTGAGTTGGCAAAAATTAAAATTATAGTGGTAAAAGTTTCAACACCACTCTGATAAAGGATAGGGACACACATTATAATAAAATATCATACAAACAAAATTGGATAGGTACAAACACACTATCCAATCTCTAGAATTGTGAATGGAAAAATGTGGTTCATAATGAGAATAGTTGGACTAATTTATACTAAACTTTACAATAATAAAGTAGGGACATAAATGATACTTGATGCTATCATGGAATGGGACCCCACTTTCAATTCAAATTTTAAGCTCTAGTTAGTTAGGCCTCACCAAGTAAGTATAAATTAGGTTAGTTAGGCCTCACCAAGTAAGAAGAGGTGTGGGTATGCCATAAGCATTGTAGCTTAAGCACAAGATTCCTCTTCTGATTCAAGAAAGCTTCATGCATCACAAGAACATTGTCAACTATATAAGGATCCAATCGTTCAGAACACCTCTTGTAATTCTCCAATTCAGTTTCAAACATTTGTTTACTATACTCAAAGCCATTCAAATGAGATGCAGCTTCATGAAAAACAATATCCAGCTTTTCAGGGAATGGGTCCATGTGTCGCATGTCACTTACCCGAATACCATTTCGAGTTACTGTATTTTTATAACGAGGACTAATTCTCCTCTTTGTGTTTCTAATCAAAGACCCTACAAGTTTGGCTTCCATCAATCCATCAATAGTTTGATGGAATTCAGATACCAAATGAGCATGATCAGAACCATTAGTCTTCCTATACAAGAAACTCTGTTCTATCAAGCCCTTATATCTCTACACCAATGTTTTTTTCTTTGTCAGACCTTTCGTTAAAGTCTTAGATCCATCTTAGAAATTCTTGTCAATGCAGTTATCATAGAACGTGAATTTGTTTGCATCAAACAATCAAAGTATAATCTATGACGTGGTTCTATAGCACACAAGTCTTCATCGAACACCAACTCAAAACAATAGTGCATTCCAAATGCATCACAAGTGAAGAGAACTTTTGTTCCATGGTCAAGTGTGAACAAAGTGTCAACCAATGCAAATTTGGTGCCATTACAAACTCCAACACACCAACAACGAAATGGAAAAACCAGAAAGCAAACACACCAAGATCGAGACAAAGCAAAGCAAACAATGGAAAGAAGAATGCAACATGTTTTTGGTGATGCAAGATTTCACAAGACCATGGATGTCCTGCATCAGATACTCAGGGTTCAAAAATGTGAACTCTGACTCACATGGATGGGATAAGTAGCAAAGCTTCTCTTTTGGTCATGAGGCAAAGTGACCATGACATCTCCTTCTAATATATCACATAAATCAACAAAATATTCTTATTTTTCCTACACCATTTACAGCTTCTACATGATGGCATATCTTCATTTTTTTTCACATTCCTACTCTTTCTCTCACTTCTTGTGGGATTTGACCACCAACCGTACTCTTTCTCCATTATGGGCTAAGGACCCACCATTGTTCATCCTCTGCTACCAGAGGCATAACCAACTCTCAATCAACTCCCATGTAGATTGAAACCCACTCTCATTTATCTACCACCACCAAGATGTTATACCATGCACCTCAGTCTCCCATGTTGGTTCAAACCCATTGTTGTCCATCCACTTTCACCTAAAACCCACTTGGTTTTGTTCACACATTATCCAACTAGTTGTTGGATCATTCAAAATATCACAAACCACTATTTGTAGCTACTCTCTCATGGTTTAAATCTCATCTATCACTTCCAATCTCAACACAAATGAATCAACATACACTAGGGCATCCAAATGATAACCCATTACATCAACAATCACTTCAAGGAAAGTTCTTACGTTCACATCCTTCATTGTCTTCATTGATATAACGATCAATCTCTCCATCTCAAATACAAATTCAACTTCTCCACCACACGGTTGGATTACCATACACATTAGCAACTCCTTTTCCAATTGGTGAGTTTAAGAGACTCACTCTCCATACTTACAACATCAAGTTCTTCAACACATACTATGGTTGATCTCAAATTCAACTGCTCCAATTCATCTATCTCCATTACATAAGCTTGCTTCATGTCAAGCTTGGGATTTCCAAAGCCTTCTCCATCATTTTACCCACTCTTTAGGACAATATTTAGTTGTTCTAGGAGCAACTCTCCTTCCACACATGACTGCAAATGAGTCTCCACTTACATATCTCCCTGAGAAGCAACTTGTTCCCATGCTCTACCACACTCCCTTATCTCCACGTTAACTTGAAGACACTCACCCAAGGTTGGAATATCAACACCAACCAATTTTCCAATCACCATTTTCATATCCATCATTTGGTTAGCTTCTTCACTCCACCTCTCATACATATGAGCAGGCTAGACTGCACCACATTTAGTCCTCTTCTTCGTTACTATCTCTATAGTTGGACTTGCACAATTCAAAAAAACATTAGGGGAAACAAAATCTCCATCTAAAAACTCAACAACCACTCCATCATGCCCCAAGGACATGTTATCCAACTCCTTTTCAACACTAGCATACTTCTCATGATTTTATATCTCACTATGGGATGCCAATGGTCCATTCTCCACACCTCTCAAGGTTGTTTGCATGTGTGTGTGTGTGTGTGTGTGTGTGTGTGTTTTCAAATATTTTGCATAGTTAATCCCTCACTACTAGAATCTCCTTGTGTGCATTTGTTTGCACAACCTCTACATATGATGTTTATTCTAAAACAAATTTCAACTCTTCTTGACTGCTATTTTTACTCACTTAGAAATCTACAAGTCTACACTATTGTTCTACTTGTAACTCTACATATAAAATCCTCTCCAGGTTGCCTTCTAAGACACTCTGCTCATTGGTGAACCTATGCACCTCCATGCTACTTCTCAAAGTAGTCTTTGGCTGCTAACATGATAATTCCCCATTCGTATTGCCTCTCTTGGAAATATGCTTTTCACCAACACTCTCAAGCCTCTTCACATGAAGCTTACTCAACCATCCCCGATGCAATTTTGGGTGCAAAAAAAGCTCCAACATCTTGGAATATGTTCCCACTCACACACCTTTTGCTTATATTTCCTTTATCTTCTCACTTGGAGATCTTTCCAAAATGTGGTTGCAACTCCACTCAACCGCTTGCACACAACCTTCACCCTCATGGGGTTAATAATATTATCATTCAAAAAACACATCTCTAACTTAACTATCTAAGTCATGATATTTTCTAAATTTTCTTATCCACAAAACAAAGAAATATCATTCAAGGATTTACCTTTTCTCTCCACCTCAACCTCGGTTGGTATCTTCCATTTGCTGGCCTATTTTCCTTTGTTAATGTGGCCTCTATCGAAAGCATCTATCTGTGTTTGTAGGGACAACCCCACCATCAACTCTTCCTCATCATCATCACACACAATTGCATCATCATCACCAAGTGCAGCCATATCCAGTCTTGATTGGAACACTTTCAACATCTCTATAAACTCACACATTTCACGTACCTTTCTCATATGTGCCATCTCTCACTATGAGTCCAAAAGATCCTCTTTCATAACCTATAATGGACTCCAAATTGAGTCTCTCACAAACTCCCTTACACTCTTTTAGTAATACACACACCTAAAACCACCTATGCAAGCTTCTCAACAAATTGAAACTCTATGTAGACTTCTCTCTCATAGCCTATAACACACATTGAGGAGTTTTTGTTAGTGTAAGTTTTTTCTTGATTTTGGTTTTACCTTCATGGTTATTAGTTTGTTTGTTTAAGTTTTTAAGGTTATTAGGAGAAATACACTTAATGTGTTTTCTAATTGTGAGTGGAGTTATTACCTTTATGGTGACCTAATATCTCATTATATAATGTACCTCCTTTGTACATTTTGGTTAATTAGTTAATAAATATTTATCAAGCCTACTTTTTCTTTGCAATGCTCTCACCTACTTCTAGGCTTTTCCTGTAATTTATGATATTTAGATATCTTGGAGAGATATAATATGGTATCAAAGCTCTAATCTGATGGTTGCTTTGCCATTTATGAAATCTTCGGTGATATCTTTCCTACTAGCATTCTTGTTAGTTTTCTTGATTTTCAATGGTTTCATAGGTTTGGTGGAATTTCATAGAAATTCATAAAAACTATACATCTGAAGTATACAACCATAAAATTAATAATGCCATCATATTCAAAAGTCATTAAAACCTTAAAATCAACTGTGAACATGACATATATTTATGACAGTGATTTTTAGCAAATTTTGAAGGGTTTTAGGGTATTTTTCAATCATTTCATGCATTTCTATATAGTGGGATTCTCAAATAGTTTCTAGGTTTTTTTGAATTTTTCAAGTTCTCAAATGGGTCTTACTAGTTTTTTGGAAGAGTCGGACCAAATCTATAGAGTTTTGGGTTTTTGAGTTTCAGTGGAGTTTCTAACACTTACAGGTAGTTTTGGTAGTTTTTTGTTTGGGTTAGAACTTTCACGTCAGGAAAACAAACCTCAATAGACATTTCAACATCAGTGAACATTCATGTTCCTATGTGTAAACCTATCAAAAATTGATGCCTCTACCAGTAAGCTCGTCAGAACCTGACACCCTTACCAACAAGCCTATCGAACCTTGACACCTCTACCAATAATCACGTAGGAACCTGACACCCCTACTAACAAGCCTATTGGACCTTGATTCCTTAGCCATCAAACTCATCCAAACCCAATTACCCCAACGGACTCCTCAGAACCCATGAAATCTACCTGCACACCTAGTGTAACTTGACAATAGTGCCAACAACCCTAGCAGACTCTGACCACTCCTTTTACACGTTGTGACATCCATGAGGTTGTCAAATTTAACTAGGTCAAAAGTGATACTTTTCATTTGAAATTTAGAGGTGTTTTTGGATGATGTCACTCTAACATCAATCACATTAATCAAAAGAGGAAAGGGGGAGCACCCACAAAAGGTCTTGGCCCATAGTCATATGAAAAATAAGCCTCTAGTCACTTTCAACCCAAAAATGTTTAACTTTTGTTTCAAAGGGCCCCAAGTTTTTTTGAAGAAATTAATTCATAATTTTTCATTTTCTACTCCAAGGGCGCTCAAGTTTTTTTTGGATGTTGATTTAAAAATATTTTTCCACCACTATTTTCATCCAAATTTTCCATGTGAGCAAGATTTTCAAATGGTTATAACTTTTGATCGTTAAATACAATTTCTTTTGTGCTCTATGCATTGGTGGTCTTCTTGGGTTCACTATAGCTCCCTTCAAACTAAGTATTGTACACTCTTAGATGTATTATCAACTGAGCCCAATGTCCCTCTAGTAATTACATACTTATGCACAAATTGTTCAAGATGCAATATTGGCTGTGTCCGATGTCTATATGAGCATGTTTGTATTTGCTGTTAAGCACAAAATATCCTGAGAGGGGGGGTGAATCTGTTTATTATATATCTTTTTACTTAATTTGATTTATTTTCTTTAACCACTTAATCCCACATTCAAGTTATGCAATAAAACTGAAACAATAATTTGCACCACACAAGAGAGAGAGAGAGAGAGAGAGAGAGAGAGAGAGAGAGAGAGAGAGAGAGAGAGAGAGAGAGAGAGAGAGAGAGAGAGAGAGAGAGAGAGAGAGAGAGAGAGAGAGAGAGAGAGAGAGAGAGAGACCAGATTTTTACGTGGATACCCAAAGTAAGAAAAACCACAAAAAACGATATCAAGTATATGAATGAGCACTAACTCAAAATAAAAAGTTTGCAAGCACCAACTTGTGGGAGCACCAACCCCTTTGCTAAGCACCAACACAACAATTATTTATGAGCACCAAACCCTCTTGTGTATAAAACACAACTATCTCTCAATGTTGCTTACTCAACAAATGATAGAACTCTACAATATCTCCTACTTTTTTCTCTTCAAAACCAAATACAAACCATGCACGCTCTTCCATATTACAAATAGCTTTTCAAGCCTTTATTTATAGCTTTTCAAAAGACCTTTGGCATTCACCCTTTATGACTCTTCAATCCTCATGGAAAATAGCGCCAAACTTGCATGACCCTTCATATCTTTGCATTTGAAAATTCATATGGTGACCCTTCAAAAGCAAAAGCATCCTTTCCTCTTTTGTCTTTATCTTGGTGACTTTTCATATTTCTAAAAGTGTCCCTTCATGGAAAAATGCACCATACCTCTTTTGTCTTCACATGGTGACTCTTGGAATTCCTCAAGATGATTCTTCATGAGAAAATGCATCCCATTCCTCTTTCATATTTTACCTCATGACTCTTTGAATTCTCCATGGACCCTCTTTTGACTTATATGCAACCAAAAATATATTCATTAATATTAAATAAATATTAACACACATTAGCCAAGATATGAATATTAAAAATGCCATTAAATGTAATGGGGCCTTTATCACCAATAATGCTAGACCATTGACATCAATGACAATATTTCCAACAATCTCCCCCTTTGGCATTGATGAAAACCTCATACTGAAACTACCACATCCTAAAACCTGCAATTACTACCATCTAAAAAATATATAGTAACTCCCCTTTATTGTAGCAACCTATACCTGTTCCATGTACCTGTACCTGTACCTATTATTCTCCTCCTTTGACATCAATGAAAAATGGCCTACCTGGAGCTAATACTTAGCTCCCCTTCAATTGATGTTGAACCTTAATGGTAGGAAGCAAAAAAAAACTACTCGCAAATTCTCTCACAGATACTCGAATGTGTCTTTTGGTAGTGCCTTTGTGAAAATATCTACAATTTGCTCTGTAGTATTGATATATTCCATCTTAACCTTTTGATCTGCAACCTGCTCTCTCAAGAAGTGATATCTAATGGGAATATGTTTTTTTCTTGAATGCATTACTGGATTCTTAAAAATATTAATAGCACTTGTGTTCTCACAAAAAATAGAAATAGGCTCATCATATTTTACCTTGATATCTTCCAAAGTTTGCTTCATCCAAAGTACTTTAGTACAACACAAAATTGATACAATATATTCTGCTTCAGATATATAAAGTGATACTAAATTTTGCTTTAGGCTTAGCCATGAAACTAAGCTATCACCAAAAAAGAAAACTCCTCCACTTGTACTCTTTTTATCATCCAAGCACCCTTCCCAATTTGAATCTATGTAAGCAACCAAAGTGAAATCTCTGCCTGTGGGATACAATAATCTGTAATAAAATGTCCCCTTGATATTTATGAATATTCTCTTTACCAACTGAACATGACTATTTTTTGGAGATGACTGATATCTTGTAACCATACCTACTACATGCATGATGTCTGGCATTGATAGTGTCAAATATAAAAGACTACCAATCATAGATCTATACACATTGGTGTGCCAACTGGTGCACAATCCTCAAAACAAAATTTATTCAATATTTCCTTGGCATATTTACTTTGAGATATAAAAATTCTTTTATCTGACTGAAATATTTGCAATCATAAGAAAAATAACAATTCTCCAAGCATAGACATCTCAAATTATTTTTGTATATTATCAGAAAATTCTTTTGTTATCTTTTCAATATCTCCTCTAAAAATGATGTCATCAACATATACCACAACAATCAATTGATGCTCACCTTCTATTTTGAAGTAGAGATTACTATCAACAAATCCTGTCTTGAAACCTTGATCCTGTAGGTACTTATCAAGACTTTCATACCAAGCTCTGGGAGCTTGTTTCAATCCATACAATGCTTTCTTCAATCTGCATACATGGCTACTAATATATGAGATAATAAATCTCTTAGGCTACTCAATGTAGACTTATTCTTCTAGATTCCTGTTTAGGAAGGTAGATTTGACATCTATTTGAAACACTTTAAAATTTTTAAACACTACATATGCAATAAGCATTCTAATAGCCTCTAACCTTGCCACTAGTGCAAAAGTTTCTTCAAAATCTATTCTCTCAATCTAAGCATATCCTTTACATGCTAATCTTGCTTTATTTTTGGTCACTTCTCCATTTTCATTCAACTTATTTCTATAAACTCATTTTGTTCCTATCACATTATGATCTTTTGGTCTACGCACTAATTCCCAAGTATCATTATTTTTTATTTGATTTAATTCTTCATCCATAGCCTTAACCCAATGATTCTCATGTCTAGCTTCTGAAAAAGTTCTACGCTGAATTTTGGATAACAAAGAGAAATTAACTTGCTCAAATTCACTTACCATCATTCTTCTGGTGTGAATTCTTTCATTTATGTCCCCGATGATGTCACTTTCATTATGATTTCTCTAAACATATTTGAATGGAGTTTTGGCGTCCTTTTTCTCCTTCTCATCTTAATCTGATTCTTCAAAATCTTCCTCTTCAATGATTTTAGGAATGTCTACTGGATCACTGATTCTTTGTGTTCCATCTTTTTCTATCCTGACACTTGCACTTTTAACAATTTTATTGGTTCTTTTATTATATCATTTATAAGCTTTACTTTTGCAAGAATAACCAAGAAATATACCTTCATCTACTCTGGATTCAAACTTACTAAGTTTTTCATCGGTTCTCTTTATGAAGCATCTGCTACCAAAAACTCTAAAATAATAAACTATTGTTGGTTTGTCTTTCCATAGCTCATAAGGAGTTTTGTCACTATTGAATCTCAATAATTCTCTATTCTGAATATGCATTATTGTCTCAACTATCTCTCTCCAATATTTATCTTCTATCTTAGATTCATTTAGCATTATCCTTGCCATTTCTTGAACTATTCTATTTTTCCATTCAGCTACTCCATTTTGTTGTGGAGTTCTGGATGTTGAATAATATCTCTTTATTCTATGGTCTTTAAAAAACTTAATAAATTGATCTGACATGAATTCTCCTCCTCGATATGATCTTAGACACTTAATCTTCAAACTGGTTTCATTCTCAACTAAAGCTTTGAATGCTTATAAATGTCTAAAAGTATCTGATTTTTTCTTTAAAAACATTATTCAAGTCATACGTGAAAAATTATCAATAAACAACATGAAATATTTCTCACCTTGAGTACTTTGAGTTCTCATAGGTCCACACAAATTAGTGTGAACAAGCTCTAGCATCTGAGTGGTCGAGTAATCTTTTGTTTTGAACCGCCTTCTAACCTGCTTCCCATGCTGACAAGGTTCACAAAGCGTGTTAGATGGCTTTGTAATCTTTGGAAGATTTTTGACTGCTTGCTTCTTGCTAATATTGACAAGATTGTCAAAATTTATGTGCCCCATTCTCCTGTGCCATAGCCAACTTTCTTCAATCTGACTCAAATAACATCTTTGACCTTTGATGTCTGATATCATATACAAATTATTACCTATTCCTTGAGCATCTGTAACCAACACATCTGAATCTTTTTTTCTAATTTCACAACTTTCTACATAAAACTTTAGTGTGTGCCCCTGATCACACATTTGACTTACACTCAAAAGATTATGCTTAAGACCTTCTACATACATGTCATTTTTAGTTTTAGTTCTACCATATCTAAACTTAGTGTACCTTTTCTAGCAATTCTGGCAGTAGTATTGTATCTAAATTTCACTATGCTACCATTGATCTTCTTAAAGGTTATGAACTTTCTCTTATCTTCTGCCATGTGCCTCGAACATCTATTATCAATGAATCATGACTTTTCTTCATTTCTTACATGCAAAGCTGTCTGTACCAACATAGATTTTTTAAGTTATTTCTTTTACCATAAACCTGCCTGAACTTTCTTCTTAATGAATAGATCCTTAAAACTCTGGTCCTTCTTGACTGACTTGAACGTGCTTCTATAATACTGAGCTATGTGTCCAAAGTTTTTTCACTTGTAACATATTATGGCCTCTTCATTAAAGCTTGATAGAAGAGCAAAATAGTTGTGACTTCTTCTTGACTCTGTATGAATTTTCTTCTCCTTATTTTTGAAATTGTCAGCCCTTTTTTACATTCTATTTTTTTATGACCATATCTATTATAATAAAAATAGTAACCATAAAAATAGGATCTATTTGTGTATCTCTGACTTGATTGCCTTTTGTAGCTCTATTCTCTCTAGCCTTCTTTGTTTGAGATGTCCTTTGTAGCTCTGTGACCTCTTTCTCTTTTTAAAATCCAATACCTGTCTTATCTGACATTGATCTTTGATTTTCTAATATATTATTTAACATATTAGTGATAATCTCAAATTTTGAATCATTGGTTGTTCTATCATTGATTGCTTTATTTGTTTTCTCAAGATATGCTTTTAAAGAAACAATTTCAATAACATACCTTTCACATCCTTTACTTACTATTTTCAACTGTGTCATTAGATCTTCTTCATGCTTCTTGGCTTCTTCAAAGTGTGATTGTAGATCTTCAATTATTTCATTTGAGTCCTTTTCATTTTTCTCTATCTGGAGCTTTAATCTTCAATTTTTCTTTAAGACCTTGAATCTGATTAACTATTTGATCAACCCGCAAAAGATAGCTTGCTATGTTTTCTTATTCTTCCATCTTCAAACTCTCAGATTGTCTTCTGAAAGTTTGAAGCTTAGCTTGCTGAACCTTTCCATCACCTGTGTAAATATTCTCAAGTTTTACCCAATTTTCATGAGAAGATTTACATTGCATAACTTTAACAAATTTTGATTCACATAAAATAGCATTTAAAGCTTTAGCACTATTTTCACTTGCCTGCTTTTCTACCAGAGTAGTTACAAGTGTATGTGGCTCTTAATATTCCTCCACCACTACTTTCCATATGTCAAATCCAAGAGCCATCAAATAAGTTTTCATCTTTATGCTCTAAAACACACAATTCATCCCATCAAACAAAGGTGCCTTATTTGTATAAAATCTTTCATGTGATTCAGCCATCGTGCATTCCTAATCTACCTTCAAGCTGTAAAACTTTTTAAAAAGGAACTTGATCTGATACCAATTGTTAAACATGAAATATACTGAGAGGGGGGATGAATCAGTATATTATATATCTTTTTACTTAATCTGATTTCTTTTCTTTAACCACTTAATCACATATTCAAGATATGCAATAAAACTGAAACAATAATTTGCACCACACAAGAGAGAGAGAGAGACCAGATTTTTACGTAGAAACCCAAAGTGGAACAAATCACAGAGAACAATCTCAAGTATATGAATGAGAACCAACTAAAAATACAAAGTTTGCAAACACCAACTTACAGGAGCACCAACCCACAGGAGCACCAACCCCTCTTATGTATAAAACACAACTATCTCTCAATGTTACTCAACATACGATAGAACTCTACAATATCTCCTACTTTTCTCTCTTCGAGAACAAATACAAACTATGCACTCTCTTGCATATTACAAATGATTTGTCAAGCTTTTATTTATAGCTTGCCAAAAGACCTTTGGCATTCACCCTTTGTGACTCTTCAATCCTCATATAAAATGGTGCCAAACTTGCATGACCCTTCGTATCCTTGTATTTGAAAAGTCATATGGTGACCCTTCATAAGCAAAAGCATCCTTTCCTCTTTTGTCTTTATTTTGGTGACTTTTCGTATTCTTTAAAGTGTCCCTTCATGGAAAAATGTGCCATACCTCTTTTGTCTTCACATGGTGACTCTCGGAATTCCTCAAGATGACTCTTTATGAGAAAATGTGTCTAATTCCTCTTTCATCTTTTACCCTGTGACTCTTTGACTTCTCCATGGGCCCTCTTTTAACTTGTATGCAACCAAAAATATATTTATTAATATTAAATAAATATTAACACACATTAGCAAAATATGAATATTAAAAACACTATTAAATGCAATGGGGCCATTATCACAAATAATGCTAGACCTTTGACATCAATGACAATATTTTCAATATTTGCAACTTTTAGGGGGGGTCAATCTAATAGTTCTAAGGGGGTATTGTGTGGTGATTTGAATTTATTTTTCTTCATTTCTTATTTATATTATGAAACATATTTTCCTTCTATGCTATGGATTCAAGTATAATAAGTCTACTCACACCTTTTAATTATCATGAATGGAAATCTATAATGGAAATCATTTTGCAATCTAAAAGTTACCATCAAATTATAATGGGCACTGAGACTGAACCTTTAGTGGTAGGAAAAAAAATCAAATAGTTTAACTGTTGTGATAAAGTATGTGGACTACTATGTATTTCCATTTCTCCTTATCTACTCTTTCACATAGAATCTACCAAAACCCCTACTTAAGTGTGGACCACCCTAGGAATGCTCTTCAATAAACATGATGTGATGAGAGGCCATGAGATGGAAAATGAACTCATAAATTTGAGTCCAGATGAATATGACACCTTACAAGACTTCTTCACAAATTTTAAACATCTGAGGTTGAAGTTGAAAGAATATAGAATTGAGAAGAAAGACAAACAACATATTATGTCGAAACTCTCTAAACTGGGTCTAGAGTATTCTATATTTGTGTCCACTTTTCATGCCACAAAAAGTGCTTTTGGAGCTGCATGGAAGATGTCTTCTTTAAATATCTTTGTTGTTGACTTGATTTAGGAATAAGATAAGTTGATACAGATGGGCATAGTGAAGTCCTCAAAATCTCATGCACTTTTTGCTAAGAAAGAGAAGGCTTCAAACATCAAAGAGAAGAAATAGAACAAAAAGGATCAAGAGAAGGATGTAAATCCTCTCACCTAAAAATCAAACAATGAAACCTCTTCTTCTAGTGTTAATCCTAATAAATATAAGATCAAATGTGGTTTTTGTTTAGAAAATTATAATAAAATCAAATGTTTGAAGAAGCAAATTGACCAACTGACTAAGATGCTCGAGAAACATAATATCAATGTCCCTGATTCTACCAATCAAAGTTTATCAACCCATGAATCCTCTATATCAAATGACCATGGTAAATAAAAGGCAAAAGATAATGGTAAAGGGAAAGTGAAGGGTAAGGCCATAGTTATTTTTGTACCTCCAGCTCATACATGGGTCATTGAATCTAGTGCTTCACATCACATGGCCTCTTCATAGATAGAGTTTAGTTCCTTGGAACCATGTGACATGTCCTCTATACAAATGGGTGATGACACTTACAAAATAGTTCTCAATAGAGGGTCTATTTAATTAAGTGGTTAAACATTTAATAATGTTCTAAGTGTTCTCTCAATTTCAACTAATCTCTTATCAGTTTGCTAGATCACTCACCTTGGTCTAGCCATGCAAGTTGAGTTTATACCAGATTCAATGTATGTTAGAGAGTTACACAGTGATACTATATTAGTAGTGGGAATGGTTGATCATCAGACTTGACTATATAACTTCTCACACTTTGTTCCTAAATCTCTTTTCTATTTTCCTTCTTTGGACTCACCTAAATCTGATGACATTTCTGAGCTTGAGCTCACCTCTGATATTGATGACTCTTATTATAGCACCAATGACTACAATAGTGATGGGGGCACACCTCTACCATCTCCTTATCACCTTCATGATGTTGAAGAGTTATTTCTTGATCAACTTACCTCTGGTCCACTTCTGACATTATAGAGTGTAGGTATATCGATCTAAGACACATCAAATATCAAGAAGTCTGTTCCATAGTTTTAGGGCATTTTTTAGTCCTTCGTAGCCTCTACTCCCATTACATCATCATTGTTTAGAGTAGTTAGCCATTCTAACTTGCATGATGAGAATAATTATTTGTATAGGAATCAGACTTTGGTTGAAGATCCATCAAGGACTTGAAAGACACATTCACTATTTTAGGGTGATCCACTCTTCACTACATCTACTTCTGGTCTAAAGTCACTTTCGAGATCTCTGTTGTAGGATATAGGATGGATACAGGTAGTTGTCGACTCTAGTGGTGATTTTTAGCTCTCTTCTCTCATTTTATTTCTTTTTGGAGAGGAGTTTTGTCCTATGGGTTTTCTTCTTTTCTCTATTTTATGGGAGTTGAATTATGCTTGGGTACCTCAATAGACCTCACTGCTAGGACTCAATTCTATTACCCACCTAAGATACGCTTCAGGGGAGTGTTATTGTAGGATTTTTACCACTTTTAGTTTTATCTTCATAATTATTAGTCAGCTTGCTTAGGGTTTTTAAGGTCATTAAGGGAAATACATTTAATATCTTTTCTAATTGTGAGTTAATTTTTTACATTTATGGTGACCTAATATCTCACTATATAATGTACCTATTTTATACTTTTTGGCTAATTACCTAATGAATATTTATGAAGTCCATTTTTACTTTGCATTTATCTCACCTACTCCTAAAATTTTCATGTAATTTATGACATTTAGAGATCTTGAAGTGATTCGACAATTTTCACAATCACAACCACAAGGATACTACATTGTTCTAATAACACTTGGTGCAAGCACAAGGAGGGGAAGACCAATTAATATCTAACTCTAATTCACATGTTGCAAGGGTTCAACCAATCAAATGGTCACACATGTATTTTTTCACATAATTGATGCTCAATCTATAAAGATCAAATTTTCATAATTACATAATGGAATTCAAATGTTGACATTACCACAATTTTGCTTATTGATTTAAATACACATGGAAGAAACGATACAAACACCAAAAATTTTATATATAACTTCTAAGTTCACATTGGTAGCTTATATAGTCACTTATAGATTGAGAATGAATGAAATAATAGGAACTTATCATATTCTATATTTCCATTAACAAGATAACAACCCTTCTAAATGACAGCCATTTCACTTTTGTAGATGGGAAGGAAAGGCCTCTAATCTTATCTTGATGCCCCTTCTCATTCCTCAATCATTTCACCTTCCATCTCAAACTCTTCATTCACCAAAATGGTTCAAGAAATATCAAATTCCATGTTTTTATTATATAGTAATTTTAATCAAGTTTTACATTGTCAAATAAAATAACAAAAGAATATTTTAGTCCATTTTTAGACCTTGAAGTCAGTTTTCATAACAAGATGTAATTGGGCTTCCTGGGAATGTTTTCCACAAGCAAGACTCTATCAGGATTTTCAAAAGGCTTTAAGTGTCGGTTAGATCTCATCAAGTTGTGTCTTTCAAACTCATCACAATCAACAAATCCTTTGAATAATCAATTTAAACTTGTCAAAACCCAATTAGGTCCAGGTATGCCATTAGCATTGTAGCTTAAGCACAAGATTCCTCTTCTGATTCAAGAAATATTCATGCATCACATAAACAATGTAAGTTATATAAGGATCCAATCATTTCAAGCAACTCTCATAACTCTCCACTTTAGTTTCAAACATTCGTTTACTATAATCAACACCATTAAAACAAGATGTAGCTTCACACAAAACAATTTCTAGATTTTCAGGGAATGTGTCCATGTGTTGTAAGTCACTTACCTGAATACCATTCATAGTTATAGTATTTGTATAGCAAGGACCAATTCTCCTTTTTGCAATTCCAATCAAAGACCCTAGAAGTTCTGCTTCTATGGAATTCAAATACCAAATGAGCATAATAAAAAACCAATAGTCTTCCTTTACAAGAAACCATGTTCTATTGAAGCCCATATATCTCTACACCAATGTTTTTTTTCTTTTTCAAACCTCTTGCTAAAGTCTAGGGATGTGATTTTTTTCGCAATTTAACAATCAAATTAGAACCTATGATGTGGTTCTATAGCATCCAAGTCTTCATCGAATACCAACTCAAAATAATAGTGCTTTCTAAATGCATCATAAGTGAAGATAACTTTTGTTCCATGGTCAAGTGTGAACATAGTTTCGATCAATGCAAATTTGGTGGCACTAAAAAGTCCAACACACCAAAAACCAAATAGTAAGAAGCAAAGAATTGGAAATCAAACACACCAAGACCAAGATAAAGAAAAACAAATAATAGAAAGAAGAAATCACCCTATTTTTGGTGATGCAAGATTGCACAAGATTGTGGATGCTCCTACATTAGTTTTAAATAAAATATTTTTCAAAGTGCTTAAGTAAAAATATATAAATAACATCGATATATTTATTTTGGTGTGTAATCAACTTGTTTTGATGGAGTTTTCAACCTTTAAATCTTTTAAATGATTTCATATTTATTATGGTTGCATTTGCTTACATGGAATATAAATAAAAATGATCTAATTTTAGATATAACATACCATATGACTGATCTATGCATGTACACCATTTTGGCTAAATGTTGGAGTGATATCGCCAAGTGAATGTGCATGTTATGCATTGAATGAAATTTAATGGATCTTTGTTTATATATCCATGGATCTTTAGTGTTTTTGGTCATTGTTTTATATCCTTATGCTATAATGTTTTAGGTGGATTGGCATTGGATGCTTTTGGACTATGTTAGGGCACAATGAATGAACTATTAAAATTTAATATGTATTCATGCAACCCACAAAATCATTCATGCAACCTGAAGAATCATAATAAAGAATTTACATAATAGATTCTTTAAATTATATTCACAATCTTCGTGTGGGTCTCTAAAACTGACCAAATCAAAAGTACATGGGAGTGCCTATAAAATAAGCAAGGTAGGTTGTTTCATGCAAAAAAATATGATTGCATGAATAACCTATAAAATAGGAGTATCTATTACTATTGTGCACTAAAAAAATGCGTCACAAAATAGAATAGTATCTCCAACAATAAAATAACTCACTCCCAAAATAAGCTTATACGCTTTACTTCAACACCCTCCCTTAAGCATAGAATAGGGAGTGAAAAGATAGAAATTAAAGAGACTAAATGGGTCCCAACAACTAGGCTTGATCAAGTACCCATGTACAAATCAAGTGAAATATAAAGTGTGCCTATGGTAACCAATCCATCTTATCATAATACATGGATGTTGAGTTGTTGTAACTCTGTGAAACACTGATCTCAAAACACTGGGGAAAAAAATCACCAAGGATGAAATGTATCACCGCAAGGTACCCAAAAACCATTAACAAAAGATAAAGTTGAGAGAGCCAAAAACATATGCTGCAAGGTGTCCCAAGCAAGTAAACAATTCAATACTCAAAAATAATGTTGAAGAGGTGCACTGGATGGAATGAAGGCCATCAAATATACATGTACTCATTTAACTCAAAAGTCTCAATGGAACTCAAACTATACAAGTGGTTTGGATCCACTACTCGATCACAAAAAAAAACTGACACTTGAATTCACTAAACTAGCTCTTACAAAAAAAGACTGTCAGAGGTGTTGATAATGCAAAAAAGTTCACCAACTAAATTTGATTTACTATTAGAAGATGTCGTGCACCAAGGGTTAGCAAATAACATGATAACTGAAGAAGTAGGATTTGCACCATACCTCCCCCCCATATTGTTGACTGGGTGGAGTGATACAAAAAAGGTCTGTATGAGTGGACTAAAACCACTACTCAAACACTAATGTGTTGACAATGTATTCACCATAATAGCTACACTTCAAAAGGATATCAAGATCCACAACAAATCTAAAGGATATTGTCAATTGTCAAAGGTATAGATACAATTCTCTCAAAAAATATGTCCATGGTGGTGATGGGATAGTCAACAACATAATAGTAAAATGCTTAATATGGAGCATAGAAACATGAAGAAAAACTCCATGACTCTTAGTGTGACTCTAAAAAAAATTCCATACAACAATAATATCACCAAGTGACGTAATAAATTCCATAATGTAGTCAAGTTGTAGTAGATGATAGCTATGAAATGAGAGATATAAGCTCCAAAAAAAATATCTGCCTAACAAGGAGCTCAAACAACCAAGGAACATCAAAAGATAGGAGGAACAATGTGCGATCGAAGAAGCTGAGTGGTGGAGTAACCTCCCCTGTAGAGTCTCTCAAAGAATGATTTCGATGCTTCCAAGAAAGATTAGAAATACACCCCAAATGAACATGAATAGTGGATAAATATGCCTGCATATGTGTGGGTACAAAGTCCATGGTAAAAGAATGTGAGGTAACATCCAAAGAAGTGTCAAGTAGATCATGTTTGACCACTGTAAACTCAAGTTTATCAGGCCTAAGTGAAGCTATAGAAGATCCCATATGTATCTCATAATCCTCATGAAGAGTGGAGCGAACAAAAGATGGAGCTGTATCAACAGATCCCAATTAAGATGAATCACTTGCATCACAACTAAGGCCATATTGAGAAATCAATGTAATAGACTAGATAGGGTGAGTAATGCCCTATATAATTTTTCTGATGCCTACAAGTCTGGTAATGTGACCCATAAAATGAAGCATGTGGGAGCCAAAGCTAGTGGTATGCTACTCAAAAGAAGTAAACGTATGTGCAGGTGAAACTAGAGTGGGAAGTGCAGAGTGTGCAACAACAGTAGGCATAAAAGTATCATCTACAATATAGAAGCAACATTAATAATGCATTATTCAAAATTTGGTAGATTACACTATAAAAGTGTATCAAGTGGATACATACCAGATTCAATACATGATGGTTGTATGCCAATAAGTTTATTTTACAAAGAATAAATGAGGGCATCCTTTCCATGAATCAGGGAGTGTAAGAGAGAATTTTGCATCATAAGTTTATTATTTCTTCTTGAAGTGCTAGGAAGGAGGCTATAGGATCAATGGGTCGCTTAGGGTTTAGTAGGGTATTGTTAACAATCATACCTAAATAAAAAAAGGAGCAACAATCATTGTATCAAAATGTGAATCAGTAGGTGGAAAAGGTGAAGGTACCTCATCCAAGTGACCACTAGTAATCAAATCTACATCATGAGTAGTAAGAAGAGGTGGTATAAGTGTCTCATCTTTAAAAAATATGTCCTTACTAACAATGGAAAGAGGACAAGAACTAAGAGGAGAAGACAGAAATGCCAAAGATTTATCATGAAAATCATCTTCAAGAATCACACTTGCACAAATGAGAGAAAATGGTGGAGAAATAATGTCTCCAATAGATAAATCCTCACTATAAGAGGAAGGTGAATGAAGAGGAACATGAGGAGGTGAAGTGACCTCATCAAACAATGCTAAATTAATGTCCCGAACTCCTTTAGGTGACATGGCATGCTCAATATGAGTTTGCAAACTATCAGAAATATGGAGATGAATAAATAAAAGCACATCATTTTACAAGGATGCATACCATACAATATATTCCTCATCTATAAATATGAAAAATTCACCAATAACGACTCTTCACAATCATTAATCTACACATGCATATGCATTTTGGTTTTCTAGGTGGTGTAGTTCGAAGAACTAAGGTGTTCAATCATATGAGAATCCATATCCAAAGATGGAAAAAACTAATAACGGTGAAAAAAGTCCAAAGAGGGATGTTAGTTACCATTAAAAATGCATCTGCAAGTATAATAAGTGGCACAAAAGAGGACAAAACACTCTCAAAAATGGGATGTCAGACTCCATCAAAAATACGTCTTGTGTACAAATCATACAAAAAAAAAAAATTTATGAGGAGATCTCACTACTTGTGAGACCAGACCTCACCCTCCATCTTCGAATAAAATAAAAAGTAAATACAAAACAATAATATAATGTCCCTTTTTTGAAAGAGTGTTTTACAAGGAATTACAATACAATGGTTTCCCTTAATAAATTGACCACCACATAAAAGTGATGTCCCCCACTATATCCACCACTAAACAAATGGGCCCTTCACAACAAATTCCCTTTTTTGTTTTAAAAAAGACTTCCTATTAAAAGGGTTCAAAACTTTAATAAACCCTAAAAAAGGAATTCACCCACTATAAAATAAAAAAGTTCTTCATTATGTCTTGAGGGGGCTTAAACCCTTAACCACATGAAAGTAGGTTTATCCAAAAAAAAAGCATATGCAACCAACTCAGCTAATACACCATTTAAATGCTTATATGTAAGAAATGTTATTTAGACTCTAGATATTTGACCTTCAAGATTTAATAACACATTTTTTTATACAAAATTGTAGGCTCAAGTTGAAATAATCATGGCTTAATTACCAGTTGACATATAGGGGTTGGAAGCCATGCATCAAAGTTGCTAAGCCACATGGTCATGATCAAACACCAAAGACATAATGTCCAATAAAGGGAAAAATAGAAATAGAATCTGTCAACATGGGCATGTGACAGTGGGCAATAGGCAGTTGATAGTTGGATGGATTGCTAGCGTGTTGACTGGTAGAAGCAAAGAGACACAATGAAACAAATCAAGTGGCAGAAAGATCGAGTGATTGGGGAGATAACATGTTGTGTCACTTTAATTCCATTATAATCCAAAGCCAAGACAGAGCACAAAGATGATTCTAACTGTTTGATGAATCCACAGTCATGTGTTAAGGACCAACAACTGCAAACAAGATGTTGGTTATTTTTGAGATACCTTTGGTTGCTGACTTTATAAGAAAAATTGGTGATAATATTGAGGAGATAAAATTACAAAGCCTTTGAACATAATTGTGGTGGTAGAAGGTATATAAACAAAGCCATTATATATGATAATCAGGCCTGAGTACTTGAACAACTAGTGAGGTTGATATAAAAACCTTTCTAATTATGCAATTTTGTCAGATGGTTGTTGAATCTATAGGTCCAAACTACAAGGGAGGCCATAACTAAGTGGAGAAGAGAAAATAATCTTCGCCAACATCAGACCAATAAGAAAAATCACATATAGAAATCAAATGTAGCCACAAAGGTTGCAGGGGTTATCTCTGAGGTGTCAATGTCACTAGAACAACTTATAGTCTACTCAGATAATGCACTTGTACTCTACCAAATAGAATATGTAAGGCACATAACCCAAAAAAAATATTGAGTGTCTTGTTGACTACAAGGAGGAAAAACTTATCTAAATAGGATTGTATGGCTGGGGCAACAAACACAAATGATTTTGACTGAGAAATGGATACATAAGGTTGCTCTGTTACCATGTTGAAATGCAATATTAATTCATGCAACCCATAAAATCATTCCTACACATCATTATCATAGCTTCAATAACACAGAGATTGCACATAATAAATAATTTGTATAATAAAGTCTCTGAATAGTATTCACAATCTCTATGTGGGTCTCTACCAAATTAAAAGTACATAGGAGTGTCTATTAAATAGGGCAGATAGGGTATTTCATGCAACAAAATAGTGTTGCATGAATAACCTATAAAATAAGAGTATCTATTACTATTATGTACTAAACAAATACGCGCACAAAATAGAATAATATCTCCAACAATAAAATAACTCGCTCCCAAAACAAGCTTATATGCTTTACTCGAACATATACACCTTTTCTCCTTCCTTCTTTTTTCTTTCTTTCTTTTTTTTTTCACTTGTTTAGATTTTTTTGGTGGTAGAGAAAAATTTGTATCAATGAAGTTTGAAGGGCCAAAGATTTTTGTTTATAGGTTTTAAATTATTATAAGAGGAAAAAATTCAAATCTCTTAATGCAATTATGCTATGGTTTGAAATTGTTGGTTGTTTTTTTTGTTGGGTATTTTACTCTTTCTTTTTGGAATAACATAAATATTTTAAGTTGTATATCATTTAGGGTTTTAAAGTGGAATGTGTGCATAAGTATGTATTTTTAGTAAATATTGGTTATATTATTTGTAAATAAATTTATTTTTCATTTGGATTGTACAAAATTATAGGTGTAAGTCAAATTTATTGCACAAGTTTCATAATGGAAACAATATAAAAGAGTACATAATTTAAATAGAAAAGGCTAATTTATAATAGGTTAACATGTTCATAACATCTTAATGCAATCATGACATGCTTTTAAAATTAGGATTTTTTACTATTGGTTGCATTTTGCTTATTGGCATTTTTCCTCAATTTTTGAAAATAAATATAAATATTGTAGATTTTATGCCATTTAGGGTTTTGAAGTGGAATGTATAAAAAATTATATGTTTGTAAATACTATGAAATAATAATTTTATTCTTTGTAAATAAATTTAATATGCATTCGGATTGTATAAAATTATGTATGTATGCCAAATTGGTTATGTATCTATTTATTACACAAGTTTTATAGTGAAAAAAGAAAGAGCTTACAAAACTAAAATGGAAAAGGCTATATTCTACGAGGAGAATATTTTGTTTGCATTCATGTTTGTTTTTCCCCTTTTTCTAGTTTGTTTTCTTCCTCTTTTGTTTAGAGGAAAGATTTTTCAATGATTGTTGTGTTTGTTTTTAGTTTTGATGTGTTGTTATTATATTCTTTCTTGGATTTCAAATTAAGTACTTTGATAATGTGAGATATTTATTTTTTTATCCTAATAATGAGCTTAGAGTCTACATATCTAAAATATAAATACAAATCTAGTGGACTTTTCTTGGATCCCCTTGACTTAGAGACTTATAGGCCAAAAAATAAAAGTGGATAAACATTTAGTTGGTGCTTGCACAACACCATCTCATGAGAAACTAGACATCTAAATATAATGACGGTGATTGTTGATTTGATGCATTTTATGTTTATTACATTATTGATATAATTTTATCGACCTTCAAAATGAAATAATTGAGCATTTCCAAAAAAAATTGCATAGAGCTTATCAAGATGCATTGATCTCATTCTATCTTGAGTTGGATCTTGAAATGTTATATACAATGCATAGAAGTAATGACACCGACACATATTTTTGAAGGATGAGGATATTCACAAAACCCTTCTCAAGTGAACAAGATCCTGGGTTATAAAGCAATGTTTTATATTTAGCAATTGGAAAAATGGCTTAATGTGTAGACATGGATTTATTCATCCATAGAAGGAAAAAAAATATCTACATTTTAAAAGAGAGTGTTGCATGCTTCCATATTTCATCTTATTTCATGATGAAATTTCATTGAATGGCCACTATGAGCTGATATACTATGAAACAAATCATTGGTATAATAAACTGAGCACATATATCTTGATATCAACTAGTTGCATGCATTTTTGATTTTGTTGGTATTGTAATTTGCATGATCTAGGAACACAAGGATTTTATTGTCTTGAGGAATGCATATCTTAATGTGGAGAAAGCCTATTTAATTCCATTTGTTGAGAATCAAATTAAGAGTTTGGCATACCTTCTCTTAGGTTTAGTGTAATACAATATTTTTACAATGCGCTTTCAAATAGTAATGAAAAGCATATTCTTGCCTACAATAGTAGATAGATAATAATACAATATGAAAAAAAAAAAAAAAATTGGTAAGGATATATCACTGAGCTTGGAGTGAGATATATACAAGGCCACATTAAAGGAAGTTCATTTTGATTTGAGTGAATTTCCTTTGTAATAAATGGTAAAATACAATTATGGTTGTCACAAAGTAAAAACATGGTTACTGTGCATTGTGCATGTGTGTAACTAAAAACAACATATAACAAGGGTTTTATTAAATAAGATACATGCCATTTTCATTATAAGGCAATTATAATAAACACTGAAAACCTTGCATTTGTTATCAATGGCACTTGCATTAAAAAATACATATTCGAATCCATCTAACATGTCTCTTTATAATCTGAAACACATGTTGCAGACCAAGAAAATGGAATAAACAAAGAACATAAATTATGATAAAAATACATATATTTAAGACATTTATATGCATAGTCCAGTAATGGATCATGTTTTTTATGAGCTATCAACCAAAACAAGCTTTGATATATTTTTTGTAGTTATCACTCTTTAAAAAATGCCTCAAAATAGCTACATAGAGCATCCCTATGAACTCTAAAATGTGGGGAACAATTAAACCATCGACTAGTGATACTTGACTTCTATCCTATAAATGTAACATTAAACTTGTTAAACCTAGATTGCATGTGTTCTTATGGATGAATGACTATGAGAGGTCCTCCCCCTCTCCCTCCTTTGGGATAACATCGTACTATTAGATGCATGCTTTCCCAGTGATCGAGAGCCTCATCCCCATATTTAGATAGGGATAGGATCCCCCATATATATATATAGGGAGATATGGCCATTGGTTAAGTGTTCTCCCCCACTTTATCGAGTGCCCCATCTATAGATAGATAAGGGCCCTTCCCCCTCTCCCCTAATTATAGTAAGTCTTCTATCGAGTTCCTCAACCGAAGAAGTAGGGAGGCATACTATATATAAACCGATAGGAGATGTTAGGTTGAGGGACTCCCCCACCCCTATAACACAAAAAAAAAGTAGTAGATAATACAATTATTGTTGTTCCATCCAAATTTTTAAACAAAAAATTACATATACACCCATACATCCTTGTCAAATCTACAAGTGACTGCATTTCAAATTCAACATCATGATTTTTTCTACATCTATAAAAAAACATATGATAGGTCGACTAGGAATAATACATTGTAAAATGAAAAAAACATATGTTGTAGTTGTTATCAATCTTTTAAGGCTAATAATCTACTAAAATATACATCTCCTAAATAGATAAACCTCAATATGTCATTGTCATGTGTCTCAGTTCTCACAAAACTAGAAGAGCATTTGGTTGTACTTCAAATAGCCTTTGCACAAATTACATAATTGGGGCACAAAAAATATCAACTAAGATTAAAAGGAGAAAAAATCAATGTCCCTTGAAATATTAATCTAATTTAGGCAGTGTTCCCATGCACTTCAGATGAACCCAAAATTGTTGTTGCTCAACAAAATAATATGTTTGGAATATAAAAATCCATACTGAAAAGGAAAAATATTTGTGAAAATTGTAATGGAAGATTTATAATAGATATGAAAAATGGCATTATATTGCATACAAAATGTGTATATAAACAAAACATGAAACCAATTCATAGATGTTGTTGCTTGCACAACAAGTCCCATTTTTAAACTTAAAACAAGGACCCTCTTTTTTGATCTGGAGTTTGGTCTTATACCTTAAGGAGTCTTGGTGATCTCCTATTTAAAATTTCCTTCTTGGAAGTGCATGTTGTCTATATGTGAATAACTAAATCTGAATGTGCTTCCTTGTTTTAGCTAAGCCTAAATAATTAAACTTGCATTATAAATACTTGGCATAAAATCACATCTAGGTTGCATTGAGTTTAAATATCTGAATTTGCTTGGATATATTAAATCCTAGTATATTTTATACTTTTGATTTTGAAACACATATAAAGCTTCCTTTTAAACTATTTCACCTTAGTTTTGTGCAAATTATCTAACTATTTTAGAGTTTTATGCTTCTTTTCATGAATATTTTGTCTATTTTTGCTTTAAAATCAAGTAAGTCGATTGTAAATTTGATTTGGTTTATTTTTTGCCTTATTCAATTCCATTAAAATGGATGAAAATTTAATAAAAATGGATTTATTTCGCTAATTCTTCACATATTTTTATTATATTTCAAAAGACTTAGACATTATTCTTTGAATGAACTTAGCCATTGGCTTTTAAAATTCGAAATTGATGACTAGGCTTTTTTTTCTTTATTTTAGTCATAGGTGCTTAAGTTTTGCCTAGTGCCACATGGCTACTTCCTATGACTCTTGAAGGCACAAGACTATTCCAATTTTTTTTATACTTATTTAATTTTACAATGTTGCCTAGAGCCATGTGTCAAATATCCACTTAGTAGAACATAACCGATTTTTTGAAGAAGTTACTTGGAGCCATGTGGCATCTTTTTGCTACTCCATGGGCCTTAGTTGATTTTGAAAGTTTGATCAATAGGACTCTACATAAAAAAATCTCTAAGTGAGAAGGTTATCAAGATTGCGCTACATGGCAAGATCTTGATGACCTGTTGCCTCGAAAAGATCCTTACAAGCAAAGAGCCTTTGGGTGAGCAGACAAATGAGATATTACCATGTGACACCATCCTGACAACCTGTTATCCTGGAGATGACTATAAAAATTAACAATCCCCAAATAATTAGGTGAGTGAGATGATGCCACGTGGTGAAATCTTGTTCTTCTTCATCCCTAGGGTGGTTTGTGTAAGCCTAATAGTGTCTCAGAGTTCCAGGTGAGCAAGATGACACCACGTGGTGAAATATCACTCAATCATGATATAAATAATTATCATGCACTTCAATCCTTGACTAATCAACATAAAAATGAGGATAATACATGGCAATGAAATGTAACAATAAAGGACATGTTAGCTACACAACCAACAAGACACTAGATCAAATTTGATAGCCTGTCTAGTTATCAAAACTATCAAAAGCCAAGAATATATTATGCATCCAATTTGATTTGAAAAAATCAAGTTGAAGTTGGTTTCTCATCAATAAATTGTCAAATAAAGACATAATTAAATGTATGACTAAGTAACAACATTGGTCAAGACGTGGCATACACATTGGGATCATGCACAAAGTATAAAAGACAAAATCTGCCTTAAAGAGGTGTGATTCCAGCTACACAAGACATGGGCGACTAGTTATCCTAATACAATCTCAATTAAATTATCTTGAAATCATTCACCCCCAGTCCAATCAAGCACAGTCCCTAAATTTTTTTTGAATTGACTAGAAATTCATTCCTAATTGATCTCAAGTGGCCCCTCTAAATTTAATGTTTGTTACTACCCCATTAATGGGAATATTTGAACTCCTTAGGCCTACACACCTATATAAGATCAAATCTTGAATTGTAACAAGGGTTGTCTCCCTAATAATAGAGTAGATTACCAGACCAGATTAGTTGGTTATCTCTAGTTAAGTAGATCAATCATTTATTTTCATGCATATTTTCTACTTTGTTAGTTTTTTGAGTCAAATCTATTTGGAAGTCATGTCTATAACTCACCTGAGCATTTGATGAATCCAAATTGATCTTTTCAATAGAAAAATCTTTAGCTGCAAGCTTATTAATTTGATAGACTAGGTCTACTCATGTATATGGTGATCTTATTTTCCTCGTTGGCTCTGTTACTTCATCAAATAAACTCTTGCACCATTATTAGTTGGAGTTGTGATAAGTTTGGCTTAATGGACTTATTTATTCCAATATATGTACAATCAACATAATTAAGCTAGCCTACATTAGAATGTGGGATCTTTCTTTCTCTTTCTCCTTGCACTTCTCTCTTTTTCTCTTTTTTATCAGTTAGTTAGGTTAGATTAGTTTAGGATCTATACAATCTGCTCTTATTTTTATACCTTGATTACTTGAATCTTTGTTTGTAGTTGCTATTGCACTATTGTATCTAAGTCTTCTATATACAGGTTTAAATCAAATATATTTCCATGTTATTTATGTACATTAATTCTTTTAGGCATTAACTCCACATTTAGAATGCATTTTGATTTGTATGAAATATTCATCGAAGACCCTTGATATGGTATGGTCACAACAAGCCAACTAGGTTACCCTATGTACAAAGACCTGGTAACTGAGATCTTGGGTAGATTTTTTGGTGAAATGATTCTTCCAATGGAGATGGGTATTAACAAACCCCACCTATTGTTGGCCATGTCAAAATACCTATCAACAAGAAAGGAAAAAATGGGCATCATTTTCAGCTTTTGAGTATGTTTATGGAGGCCCACGTATCTTCCTCGAGGTGATCATTCCACGCATGCACTCCTCACTGCTTTGGGAAAGCTAATGCGTCATTGATTAAATTCTATTACATATTATATAATTTAACAACTATTTGAACAAATCTATCTAATTTAAATAGTTGTAGTTTTTCTAGAGAAAACACACAGATCAAATGGCCTCTCTAAAATGGTGAGTAAGGTGTTAAGCTTTTACTCAAGGTCCAGAGGAAATTGGAATACAATATTTAATTCTAAGAAACTAAACCTATAAACACATTGACTATAATCCTTGAGAAATCAACATCATTAATATTCAATGAATTTGTGGCCCCCCTCCATTTATTTTTTTATACCAATTTTCAATAAAAAATATGTATATTCTATTTTGTACCAATTTTCCAAATTAGATCTCCATGTTTTGATACCAAAGCATGACAACTCTTAGTTGATGATATCAATGATTTGTATGCATGCCCTTTTTGCTTCATTAGCATTTGATTCTTCTAGAATATTCCTCTTAAGAGATGATAAACCCACTAGGACAATCTTATTATCTTTTTTTAGAATTTAACAAATTATTATCTTCCTTAAAATTTTGAGTTGGACACCCATGGAGAGAGTTGTTTTGTAATCTAGTATGTTAGTGATGAAAGGCATCTACACAGGAGAGGCCATCTTTAAAAATATGGAATTCAACTTTCTAATTTATTTTTTATGGAATTCAACACATACTTCTATAATTGTGAATTTTAGAGACACAAACCTAATAAATAGAAAACATTAATTAAAATTAAAATTATATAACATAAAGAACATATATCAAGATATTTAATGGGAGAGCACCCTTTACAATATTATATGTTCTTTTAGTAATAGATTCTCAAAATTGAAATGTATACATGTAAAATTATTTAGTTAAGATGAATGAATTTGTAGAATTAATTTCAAGATGCATTAAATTAAATTGTTGGTGTAGACTTTTATCCCACTGAGTTTTGTCTACACAGTCTAGTCAAATTTATTTAGGTTTAATAAAGGTCTTTAAGAGGAAATAGTCTCACATACATGAGAATGTTGGCACTTGTCTATTTTCCAACTATAGAAGGAACCTTCCTATGTACTTTTTGACTAATTCTTATTAATGCAACTTTCTTTTGTGGAGATAAGCTTCTTCCTCTTTTGAGTTATTTTTTTTTTCAAGTTTCACTATTCCATACAGGTTTTCTCCGTACGTTCAATCCTATCTAGTAGATATAATTGTATCCCACTTTGACATGGTATCAGAACTTTGATGGTAGCCAACACCATTGATCCTATTGTGAGATCTAGCATTTAACTTATTTAGGTGTTTTTCTTGATTTTGGTTTTTCAAGGGTTTGGTGGGATTTCTCAAAAATATGTACAAATCTATATAACTAGGGTTTCCTAACAAAAAATGGACAGTGCTTTTAGATTCAAAAAGCGTGAAAACCCTAGGATTTGTTATAAACATAACTTCATTTCATGACAGTCAATTTTTTGCCTTTTTTAGAAGGTTTGAAGGCAGTCTTTGAAAATCTATAGATTTTATATTGTACGATACTAAAAGCAGAAAACATTTTTTGGTTTTACAAAATACAAAGTGGGTATTTATGAGATTTTCATAAGGACATACATATTTTCTAAGATATGGGTTCTTCTTATAGGCTTTTTTTCCATTTTTGGTATTTTTTTTCAAAATTTGGGATGTAGAATTTTTTTTAGCTCCTTCAAGTCCTCATCCATGTAATGACATGAAAAAAAAATGATTGTGCATTTTAGTGATTTTACGAGCCCAAAGGTTCATCGGTTAGATCCTATGACATGCAGTGATGCACGCTTCATCCCTCCATGAGCCCTAAGGCCTACTAGCTTGACCCTGACTGATGCAAATGTGAAACTGCAAGGACCAAGGACCATCAACCAAACCCCAACTAATGAGAACACATGACCATAGGGGCCTACACTACATGCCTTTATGGGGCCCAAGGCCCAATAACTTGGCTAGTAAATCCATGACATTATGCAGGGCCACCAACAACTACATGACCATGCCTTTGTAGGTTTGAAGGTCATCCTCCCTACTAGTGTTAGATGTGGTTCTAGTGCCAGACGTAGAAATGGCCATCAGGGAATCAATTCCAGAGTTTTGGATACCTCCTTCATACGATGTATACATGCCCAACAAATTTATGTTTATGACACTATTTATTGGTAAAAATGTGACACTTTGATCATAATATATAAGTGACATCATCAATGGGAAGAGTCCTCATCCTAACCCTTATCCCCCTAGTCATATGGTGTGGTCATATGAAGGGGGATTAAATTTGGCTTCCGACTAGTGGGGGCTTAACTCTACCACCTAATTCCAAGTTTTGAACACTCTATATTTTTTCAAATTTTGTAATGTAGAGAATCACCTTGCCACATTGAACTTAAGTCGAGCATAACTTTCAACACATTGGTCCTTTTGAGGTGCTATTTTTTTGAAAGTGCATATATTTTTTAGTTCTTTACATTGGTGATATTTTTGTGCCTTATCAGTTTAAACCTCTACATATTCAATAGGGGTGTTACATTGCCATTATACAACACATAGTTCAATAAATACTTCCTTTCTACACAATAGATCTCAGTTCCATTCCGCTTCTTACACCATTCAACTATCATGAGTGGAAAGTCAAAGTGCAAGTCCTATTGAGGATTAAAGGCTTATACTGAATTATGATGGGTACAGAAATTGAATTGACACCTAACATAAAGAAGGTGAAGTGGTATAACCAAATTGATGAAGCCTACAATCTATTGTGTTTGTCTATGTCTTCTGACTTAATTTTTCATATCGAATCTGTAACAACTCCAAATCAAGTGTGGACCTTATTAGATAAACTCTTTAGAAAGTAGGATGAAATGAGGGGTCATGAGTTGGAAAATGAGATCATTAGTTTGAGCCCAAGTGATTTTAATACGATTCAAGACTTTTTCACCAAGTTCAAATTACTCAAATTATAGTTGAAACTATGTGGCATTGATAAAAAGGATGATCACATGATTATTTCCATTCTTTCCAAATAGAGATTTGACTATTTTTCATTTGTTTCTACCTTCCATGCCACCAAACATGCCCTTGGAGCTACATGGACCATGCCATCCTTGGATGAATTTGTTGTTGACTTGACTCAGGAGCAAGACAATCTCATTCAAATGGGTACATTGAAGTACTCCAAATCTCATGCCTTATTTTTGAGTCACAAAAAATAGAAGGCTTCTGGTAACAAGGAGAAGAAATAGAATAATAAGTACCAAAAACAAAAAAAGGGTCAGAAATCTAATGCTAATCCAAAAGCATCAAAAGAATCCTCTTCTTTGGATGAGAAATACAAGAAAGAGCGACTCACATATGGCTATTGCAATAAATCTAGGCATGATGAAGCCAAATGCATGAAGAAACATATTGATCAACTAACAAAAATGCTTGAGAAACATAATATCAATGTCCCTGATTCTTCCACTTAGAGTTCATCAGCACCAAGGTCTTTTAAGGCAAAAAATAGAAATAAAGGAAATATAAGGGCAAAAAACTTGTTGTAGTTGCATCCCATCCTTCCACATGGGTTATTGATTTAGGTGCATCACACCACATGGCTTCATCATAGGATATGTTTGCATCCTTGGAGCTTTGTTCGATTATTTTCTTGGGTAATGATACTTTCTTAGAAATTAGTGGGAGTGGATCTGTTGAAGTGAATGATGGGACATTTCATGATGTTCTATGTTTTTTTCCTATTTATCCACAAATCTCTTATTCATTTACCAGATCACTCACTTGAGTTTGGGCAAGAGAGTTGAGTTCACATCCAATTCTATGGTTTTTAGGGAAGCTAACAATGACTCCATTGTTGCATTTAGGAAAGTAGATCACTAATCCATGTTATATAATTTCTCACATTTTGCTCTTGATCAACCCTTTATTACATTGCTCACTCATTCAAATGAGGTGAGTATACTATGGCATGAGCGATTTGGCCATGTCAACTATCATTACCTGGAGTAACTCAACCATCAAGACATAGTTTTAGGGTTACCATGAGTCAAGTTTTATGATAGAGTTTGTCAAGGATGCATTATTGGTAAGCATCTTAAGGAGATGTATGACAAGGGAAAGTCATGGAGAGCTAAACAAATATTGGATATTACTCATAGTGACATTGTTAATCCATTTCCAAAACATTCATTCAATAGGACAAAGTACATGCCTACTTTCATTGATGACTATTCGAGTTGCACTTGAGTGTATTTTCTTAAGTAGAAATCAAAGTTCTTTGACCATTTTTAGGGCTTCAATGTGCTTGTAGAGAAACTATTAGGTAAAACCATCAAGGTTTTGCACACCGATAATAGTGGTAAGTATGTAAGTAACCATTGTGATCAATTTTGTACATCATAGGGGATCGAAGTACAACATACAATTCTATATAGTCCTCAATAAAATGGTTTTGCAGAGCTCAAGAATAGGTCCTTGAAGTCAATGGCCAATTGTATGTTAGATTCCAAGTCTCTTGCACCTTAGTATTGGGTCAAAGTCATCAACTGTGCTTATTATATCTAAAACTGAGTTCTTCAAAAATCATTGAATGAAGTCACTCCTTTTAAATCTTAGAGTAGTCAAAAACCCATAATAGATCACTTTAGAGTGTTTGGTTCACCTACTATGGCTCACATTCCCAAGAAGAAACGTAAGGCATTGGAACCTCAGAGTCAATATTTCATCTTTGTTGGATATCCTGAGGGTATTAATAGATACATGCTTCTCCATCCCACCACTCATGATTTTTTCATTGAGAGGACTTTTCATTTTATAGAGGGTCTTTCAAAATCTACACTCAACACTTCTCACCATTCCTTAGATGCATTAGGATTTGATGATAGTTACGATGATTCAATGTTGCCTGATCAACCTCCTAATGATCCATATTATTCTTCTAGTTCTAATGATGGGAGTAGTGATGAGGACTCCCCTCCTCCTTCTCCCAGGTAATCTTTAAAGGATGAGGAATCCCCTCTTAAATCTCTAAGCATTGGTCCTCTTTGGGCTAGATAAACACTGTAAAGTGTTGGTTAATGGGTTGGAGATCCATCGAAAAATAGGTGTACACATTCATAATCAAGGATGACCCACATGATTTCATTAGATCTTCTTATGATCCATAATCATTTTGTGAGATATCAGGTGCTCCTGGGTGGGATACTATTATGAAAGAGGAGTATAGTTCCTTGCAGAGGAATGATGCTTGGGATTTAGTTCCACTTCCTAAGGAAAGAATACTTGTTCAATGTAAGTGGATTTATTAAACAACATTTATAACAGATGGGTCAGTAGACAAGTTTAAAGCACATTTGGTAGCAAAGGGTTTTTCTTAGGTGCCTAGCATTGACTACACAGAGACATTCTCCCTAGTTTCGATCTTTAACTTCCTACCCTCTTATCTTAGTGGTCAGCATTAGAATTTCAATATTTTTCTCTGAATTAAAAGGTCACTAAAAACCCTTTCTACTTCTTGTATTTGGTTTTGATCTTCTAATATATCTTTGTCTTCAGAAGCTATAACTTATTGATCCTTCTACAACAAAGAAGTCTCGAAACCATTAACATTTTCTTTAAAAAGATTATAGTTTTGATCTTCTAGACTCTCACTCTTACTGCCTCCCATAACCTTTCTCTTCCTCCATCAAAGTTCTTGACCATGATCTTCTAACATGATACACTTGTCAATCCCGAGATCTATTCCTTCTTCTATCATTATATCTTCAGAACATCCTCCATTTTCCTCATGATACTTAATAATCTCAATACTCTTAAGCCCATTTTCAACTATGTCCTCATTTCTATATTTCTAATTAACATCGAATAAATTTATCATTAATTAATTAACATAATAATTTATATATATTATGTAAAATTTAATACTTATGAAAATGATAATAATAACACTTATAATAATGTTCATTATATAATGAACGTTATAAAAAAAATTAATTAAAATGACCCAAAGAAAAAAAATCTTATTTAATATTCTATAAATAAATTTATAAAAATAATATAAAATATTTTTTTTTTAATGGAGATTAATTGTCATCCTATCTAATATCTTTGAACAAAATGGCCCTTCTAATGATTTGTGAAGGAAATTAATGCAATACATAAGTCACAAAAGATTTAACCAAAATATAAAATGAAACATAAAAAGTTAAAATATTTATGTGCACCCACTCCAAATTCTCCCATAAAAGTAAGGGGGAAGTTCTTTTTAGAAAAGATAATATAATTAAATTAAAAAAATAGCTAAAGAATAATTATATTTGCATTTACAATATCATGTTTCGGAGATGTTCACCTCAAAAGTTGAGCATCAGTTTTACAATAAAAAAACTTAAAGAGTATAGAAACGGTTGTGAGACCAGCTACATTGAGACCATGATATTAATTAAAAAAACTTAAAAAGTATTCAGATATAAATATTAAAAAATTTAGATAAAGAAAAGCTATATAAATGTTAAAACTCTACAAACAACTTTTTCAACTTATACATGGATATAAAAATAAACTTTTTCAAGTTTCCCATAGAAAGAGCCACATGAACATGATATCCTCACTACCATCCAAAATTATTTCAATCACTACCTTTGAGCACTCACTCTGTCTGTCACTGTATTCTGATTTTATAAAAAAGCAAGCCTAAATTCAATGTATCATTTGGGAATATTATATTTTATTTTTTTGTTGGTCTGAACTAGGTAGTTTCTCCTTGAGAACTCCTTTGCCACATGTATAGCCCTTGCATTTTCTTAACATCAGGGACTTATTATTTCTTTGTGCATAGGATTTACAATGGTGTTTTAACATCAGGGACTTATTATTTCTTTGTGCATAGGATTTACAATGGTGTTTCATAATCAAGGATGACCCACATGTTTTCATTACATCTGCTTATGATCCATAATCATTTTGTGAGGTATCGGCATTCCTGGGTGGGATACTATTATGAAAGAGGAGTATAGTTCCTTCCAGAGGAATGATGCTTGGGATTTAGTTTCACTTCCTAAAGAAAGAATACCTGTTTAATGTAGGTAGATTTACCAAATAAAATTTATAATAGATGGGTCAATAGACAAGTTTAAAGCACATTTGGTAGCAAAGGGTTTTTCTTAGGTGCCTAGCATTGACTACACAGAGACATTCTCCCTAGTTTCCAAAATGAACTCGATTTGACTCACTCTCACCATTGCCATATCACATTGCTAAGATGTTCATCAGATAGATGTGAAGAGTGCATTTCTTCATAGTGATGTCAAAGAGGAAATATACTTTGAGAAACCACAAAGATTTGTGAAATATTCTTCCTTAGTTTTCAAACTTTAGAAATATATCTGTAGTCTCAAACAAGCTCCTTGAGCTTGGTATTATAAGATGGACTCCTTTCTTCTTTCACTTGGGTTCACCAGATGCCATTCTGATCTAAATGTCTACATCTTGTCGCAAGATGATTCACTATTTATTCTAGTTCTCTACGTAGATGACCTATAGATCATAAGGATTTCTTCATCCACCATCACAGTAGTGAAAATTGCTTTGCCTAACAGGTTCTCAATGACTGACTTGGGCTTGTTACATTATTTCCTTGATATTAAAATTTCTCAGTTTGACTCTGGGATCAGTATGGCACAATCCAAGTATGGTCTTGATTTACTTGCATGTTTAGCATGGTTGAATGTAAGCCATATCTAACTCCTTTTCTATCTGGTGTGAAGCTTGAGGCTGATTGTCCATCTCCATTGGTTGATGCTACCTCGTATCAAAAATGTATTGGCAGTCTCATCTATCTTATGTACACTATTCCTGACTTTTCATATAAAGTAGGAACGGTCTCTAGATTCATGCAGGAACCACATAAGCTGCATTAGAAAATAACTAAGCACATTCTCCATTATATTTAGGGTACTCATAGTTTCAAGATTCAATATGGAGTGGGCATCGACATCAACTTAATTGGGTATACAAATTCAGATTGGGATGGTGATATTCAGAATCGTAAGTCTACTTCCAGCTATAGTTTCTCCCTTAATTTAAGTCTGATTAGTTGGTCTAGTAAGAAGTAGAATGCTATTGATTTATCTTCTATAGAGGCACAATATAGAGGAGCTAGCAATGCTTTCATTGAAGCTATTTAGCTTCAGGGGATCTTCACTAAGTTAGGCATCTAGTTTCAATGAACAATAGTCATATTCTATGATAACCAAATCATAAGCCAGATCTATAAGATTTTGGTTCTCCATCAATGTACCAAGCATATCAAGATTCACATGCATTTCATTCAGGATCTCATCCATGACCAAGTCATTGATCTCCACTACATTTAGATAATAGGTTAAATTACTGATATATTCACCAAACCCTTCACTGAGAGTAAGTATCTTCATTTGTAGTCTCTTCTTGGGGTTCTAGAAGATCTATCTTCTTCTTCCTTTGGGGGATCATCTTTATGTACTTGGGTACCTCATCAGGCCTCTATGTCGGGACCCAATTCTTTTACCCACCTAAGCTACTCTTAAGGGTGTTATTGGTGTAGACTTTTGTCCCACTGGGTTTTGTCTACACGGTTTAGTCAAGCTTGCTTATGTTTAATAAAGGTCTTTAAGGGAAAAATAATCCCACATACATGAGAATGTTGGGACTCGTCTATTTCCACCTATATAAGGAACCTTCCTGTGTACTTTTTGGCTAATGCTTATTAATGTAACTTTATTTTCTAGAGACAAGCTTCTTCCTCTTTTGAGTTGTTTTCTTTTTTAGTTTTTAGTAATCCATACATGTTTTCTCTTTACGTTCGATCTTAGCTAGTAGATCCAATTGTGACCCACTCCGACATATACCATGAAGAAGATAAAAAAGAGTAGGCTCATGCATAGTGAGCTAAATCTTTTTGCTCCAGAGAAACACTTATGATACTCTAAGTGGTGAAGAAGTGTGTGTTGGGTGTGAAGCCATGTGAATCATTGAGTATGTGATGTCTTGTTGGTCTAACATATAAGTTTGAAAAATGACCATAAAGCCTCTTCCTATTGATGACATGAGATGACTGGAAGTAATATGTAATTAATTTGGGCAGGTCCCCCTTGAGGATATAGTATGAAAATCCACTGGCGAAAGTTGAACATATTATAGAATAAGAGGGTTGAATATCTTTGGTCATCATAAGCCATGAATATCTAGGGAGATTCAAGAGAATCTATGAAGAGGTAAAAGAACCGCCCCTTATCTTGTAATAAGGAGAGAATCTAAAAATAAAATGGTCCTCAATCTTAGACTCCAAAGAGTAAATATGAGAAATGTGATGCTCCATAGGGGTATGGTGGTCTATTTCAATGTGAAGATGATGAGAACAAACACTAAGCTAATCAAGGGGAACCCTTAGACTACAAAGTAACTATATTTTTTGGTACTATAAAGGTTTGATGAATGCATTATTGAAGTGAAGGTATAAGTCTGAGTACTGTTGAAGTTTTGAGGTGAGGGGCTCTTTAGGATGAGATCATGTGGATTGGAGGTAGGCTTTGTAAATATTAGTATGAATGTCATTGTTTATCTCTCTCTTGAAGAGATTAGGATCATCAACTGGGAAGCTATAGGAGGGTGGCCTTTTAATATCAATATCAACGATTCAAAGCAACTAGGAGACTCTTGCATACTAACATGTATCAACCCCATAGTTTATTTGCTCCACATAGGATGTGAAAGTAAGGTATGGATAGCTAAAGCAACCACTCTAAGATTTAACTAATTATTTGAGTCTATGAATCATTATCACCACATGAAATATCATTAAAGTAATGAGCAACATTATACCAAATTTTACAAGAATGATGGCATGAGGCACTGATCTAATGATATTAATATATTTGGATAATATTATAGCAATTGCTCTCTATTCATTTTTGATCGTCAACTAGAAAGTATAGCCCCCAAACTTTATAACTCTATAATAAAATAGGTATAACCAATAAATAAAAAAGAAATTTTTATTTAAATATCCTAAAATCGAAATTGAAACAAATATTTAAAAATATTCGAATAATTTTTTTTAAATTAAAGAATTAAAGAGAGAGAAAATGCTAACCAATCACCCAACCATTATGTTACATAAACTTAAATGATACTACGGAACGATTTTGATGGCATTGGCCTTCTCAAACCTTCAATTATTATGAAGAGTAAAGAGACAAAGGATTACACAACTAACACATGGAAAGGGATTTTATGTAAATAAAAATAAATAATGAGTATATAATTTATTAATGTAGTCGTTAAAAGTCATATCTGAGTAAAATTTATTTAAACCAACATGTTATAAGCTTTAACATCATAAAGCTCGATAAACATTCCTTCAATTTTTCAACTATAACTAACATGTTTGATTCATTTCTCATATATGGAAAATCTCATAAAGAATTTCTAGGGTTTTGAAAGAGTCCTTACGTTTCTACAATAGAGAATAAAAAATAAGATATTAAAGATTTACATGAGATATCTTTATCAATGATGATTAAGGATCATGTTATAATTAAAATGTAAATTATTAGAATAATTAGTAATAAAATTATAGTGACATGACAGAGAATTGTTAATAAATTTAGGTTTAGTTTTGGGTAGTTTCTTCATTTTCATGTTCTTAATGATTCTATCACTCCGTTGAACTATTGTCTTGAATTTTGCTTTTCTGTGAGTCACTGAATTCTCTCTCCTCCATCTCTCCCCCTTCATGAATGTCTCTTGTCTCCATTTCCATTACTCTTTTTCTTACAAATTCCTTGTACATAAATCCCTCCAAGAAGGCAAGGATCTTTAACTTCCTACCCTCTTATCTTAGTGGTCAGCATTAGAATTTCAATATTTTTCTCTGAATTAAAAGGTCACTAAAAGCCCTTTCTACTTCTTGTACTTGGTTTTGATCTTCTAAGATATCTTTGTCTTCCTGAAGCTATAATTTCTTGATCCTTCTCCAACAAAGAAGTCTCGAAACCATTAACATTTTCTTTAAAAAGATTATATTTTTGATCTTCTAAACCCTCACTCTTACTGCCTCCCATAACCTTTCTCTTCCTCCATCAAAGTTCTTGATGCCGATTTTCTAACTTGATACACTTGTCAATCCCGAGATCTATTCCTTCTTCTATCATTATATCTTCAAAACATCCTCCATTTTCCTCATGATACTTAATAATCTCAATACTCTTAAGCCCATTTTCAACCATGTCCTCATTTCTATATTTCTAATTAACATCGGATAAATTTATCATTAATTAATTAACATAATAATTTATATATATTGTGTAAAATTTAATACTTATGAAAATAATAATAATAACACTTATAATAATATTCATTATGTGATGAATGTTATAAAAAAAATTTAATTAAAATGACCCAAAGAAAAAAAATCTTATTTAATATTCTATAAATAAATTTATAAAAATAATATAAAATGAATTTTTTTTAATGGAGATTAATTGTCATCCTATCTAATATCTTTGAACAAAATAACCCTTATAATGATTTGTGAAGGAAATTAGTGTAATACATAAGTCACAAAAGATTTAACCAAAATATAAAATGAAACATAAAAAGTTAAAATATTTATGTGTACCCACTCCAAATTCTCCCATAAAAGTAAGGGGGAAGTTCTTCGTTTTAGGAAAGATAATATAATTAAACTAAAAAAATAGCTAAAGAATAATTATATTTGCATTTACAATATCATGTTCACCTCAAAAGTTTAGCATCAGTTTTACAATTAAAAAACTTAAAAAAGTATAGAAACGGTTATGAGATCAGCTACATTGAGACCATGATATGAATTAAAAAAACTTAAAAAGTATCCAGATATAAATATTAAAAAATTTAGATTAAAAAAGCTATATAAATGTTAAAACTCTACAAACAACTTTTTCAACTTATACCTGGATATAAAAATAAACTTTTTCAAGTTTCCCATAAAAAGAGCCACATGAACATGATATCCTCACTACCATCCAAAATTATTTCAATCACTACCTTTCAGCACTCACTCTGTCTGTCACTGTATTCTGATTTAATAAAAAAGCAAGCCTAAATTCACTGTATCCTTTGGGAATATTATATATATATATATATATTGTTTCTCTGAACTAGGTAGTTTCTCCTTGAGAATTCCTTTGTCACATGTATAGCCCTTGCATTTTCTTAACATCAGAGACTTATTATTTCTTTGTGCATAGGATTTACAATAGTGTTTTGTATTTATCTTAATAATAGTTATATTTATGCTCAGAGTATTTCATGTACAGAATTGTAGATTAAGAAAGGGAATGTTTTTGTATTTGGGGTCTTTTATTTCCAAAACTATTATAAAAAATAAGAAACGTGACTGAAACGAAAATGTGATTAAAAATAGGATTACCACAGATATATTTATATTTTTAAAGTTATTATAATTC
Organism: Torreya grandis; assembly: GCA_037957365.1. Taxonomy (NCBI): domain Eukaryota; kingdom Viridiplantae; phylum Streptophyta; class Pinopsida; order Cupressales; family Taxaceae; genus Torreya; species Torreya grandis. Next base: position 6,288,002 of record JARHVA010000004.1, read on the forward strand.
AACTATAAATATAATAAAAATATTCAATTTCTATATATTACTTCCAAAACTATTATAATTTCCCACTAATTTTTTTTTTTATTATAGTTAGACATTTCTATCATTTCATCTTAAATTCTTATCTAGTTGCACTGTATTCTAGATTAGTGAGGATTGAAGAGGAATCATTCATTTTAATCTAAATAAAAATAAATAATATCAATTTAAAAATATAAAAATTTGAAGAAAAAAATTTAAAAGAAAACAATCTACATAAAATTTTACAAATAAAATGAAAATTTTAAAACAAAACATTAAAAATACCTTCAAATATCTTCTTGAATATATTTGGCTTTCTCTACATATAATCTTTTACAAAGTACCTAATTCTCTTTCGCACCTTTTATTATAGCCTCTAAATATAATTAAATAATAAATATAAATAAAATAGTAGAGAGTTATATTTAATAAAGATTCAGATTTTAAAACTAATTTAATTTTTTCTTTCAAATTCATTTCAAATTTTAAATATTTAATGTTTTAATATTTCATTTTAGTTTTTAATATTTTTAATTATTTTTTAAAATTAAAAATATATACATAAATTTAAAAAAATCAATATATTTAATTATTTTCTAATAATAAATATATAAAAAAATATAATATCTTATTATTAAATTTATTTTAAATTCAACTAAAAAATAATTTTAAAAATATTAATTATTAAAACATACAACAAAATTATCTAAATTAATAATAGTAATAAAAATATTAATTATTAAAACATACAACAAAATTATTTAAATCAATAATAATAATAATAATATACCTGTGAAATTATCAAAATAAAATCTAAAGTTTACTTACAAATTGTGAATCTTTTAAAAATTAAATTTATTTGATTTTTAAGAGAAAGGAGGGCCCATCATATCTGGTTATTAAAAAATTTAAAAATTAATTACCAACTGCACACCACTCATCACGATTTTTTTAAATATTTATTTTTCTTTCATTTACAAAATATAACTGGCCAATGAACGGTGATAAAAATAAAAAAACATATATACCCTTGCCTCGGTGATGTGTAGTGGAGTGATAATTAAATTATAAAAATATTTAAATTTCTAGATAAAAGTTATTGTTTGAAGGATAATATCTAATTAAACTTTAAAAATAAAATAAAATGAAGTTTGTATTTAATTTACTTTTATGAAGTGTAAATATTTATGGGCAGTGAGGGAAAAAAAGAGCGGACAATGCTTAGGTCACAAACCTACAATCAAGATTTGAAGAAAGGTAGTGGTAACAGATATGCAGTAGTGACTTGCTAATAGTATGTGTTTGCCTTGAAATTTTACACCTTCCTAAATAGATGGCTTATGATTTTGCTAGCCCTTCCAGTAACATTTTCAGGGTCTTTGTTCTCAAAAGACGATTCTTGCAAATTTACGAGTCGATGCTAATAATGGAAGGAATGAGAGCCTTTGGATGAAACTAAGGCGCATTAAAGTCATTGGGGAAGAGCCAATTATCCCCTTTGAACACAATGAGATTGAGCAAGTAATAGTTTCCTTGACGAAACGAGGTTTGATCTACAAGTTTTTGGATTGGTGGCCTTGTAAAAAGGATCTATGAATTTGGGTTATGGATCATTGAAAGGTAAAAGGGCATGTGGATTTACGTATTAGCACAAGGGGTTTTTTCATTGCTCTTTTTACAGCAAAAGAATATCGAACCAATGTATTTGAATAGGGTCCTTGGTTTTTTCACAGATCGGGACTATTCATGACACCATGGAGTCTAAACTTCAACATTTCACAATAGGCTCCGAAGGTAGCTCTAGTGTAGGTAACATTATTAAACCTCCCAGTATAATTAGGTAGAAGCTATTCTTTCAAGGATTGAAAACTCCCTCAAGGAGATGGTTTGAAACCCTTAATAAGAGGCATATTGCTTATGCCAAAATTTATGTTCAAATGAGAAGTTGAGGTATTTGAACAACCCATAGACTATGAAAGCCTTCCTTTCTAGTATTTGATGTGCCACAACTATGGTCATCTCTTCAGAATGCCCCATGGCTATAGCTACTAAAAAAGACAAGGAAAAACAGGAATTTCAGCTAGTCAGTAGAAAATGAAGGAAGAATCTTAAGCCAAAATTTAAAAGGAAGGAAAGAGATCATGTTGTGGTGCAGTCATGATCATGGGTCGTAATGAAATGATGTTTTAACTATGCAGCCAAATTACCTTATCCACACAGACCTTGAAACAAACCTTATATTAATATGATAAATAGATTACATAAGTTTACCCAAGTACCAACAATATGATGTTGGGGTATGGATGCATATACAATGCTCAAGGTTATACGGCTTGCACTCTCTCTCTCTCTCTCTCTCTCTCTCTCTCTCTATATATATATATATATATATATATATATATATATATATATATATATATATATATATATATATATATATATAACTTGGTAGTCTCTCCCAAAGTATAAGTTAAACTCTCTAAAATGACTCCTAACATGTCCTTTTATATGGCTTCTGGATCTGAAGAGGTGACTGAGGGGACTTGGGATGATCCATGCGAGGACAATCCTTGATATGGTGGTATGAACCCTAACAACAAAAATAAATATTCATTAGGTTGAAATAAACAACATTTTTTGCGACCACTAGACCTCCCCAAATTAAATATATTTGAAACTATTTAAAAAAAACTACCTAATTTAAATAGTTGTAATTTTTCCTCTACATAACCTCCTAGGAAACACATAGATCAAATGGCCTCTCTAAAATGGTGAGCGAAGTGTTGAACTTTTACTCAAGGTCTGGATGAAATTGGCCAATATTTGCCTATAAGAAACTAAACCTATAAACACATTGACTATAGTCCTTGAGCAATCAAAAACATCATTCAAATAAAGAATTCACTTGAGATATAATATCCCCATATTCAATGAATTTGTGGCCCGCTCCATTTATTTGTGTATATTGTATTTGATCCAGCTTTCTAAGCTAGATCTCCGTGTTCAGATACCAAAGCATGACAATGCTCACTTGATGATATCACTGATTTGTATGCACACCCTCTTTGGTCTTGTATTATAAATTGCTTCATTACAATGTGACTCTTCAAGAATTTTCTTCTTAAGAAATGATAAACCCACAAGGACAATCTTATTATCTAACTTAGTAAAGCATGAATGCTTAATCTTTTGTTAGAATTTTTTTTTGATGAATCACATTTTACGTGATGATCTTGAGCTAAGAGCCAAGGACTGAGGGGTATCCATTCCACTAAAGTCGTTCGAGGCATGATCCTGGCCTCATCCCTTTTGTTAAAATTTAACAAATTATTATCTTCCTAAAAAATTGAGTTGGACACCTGGAAGAGTTGTTTTGTAATATAGTTTGCGAGGGATAGAAGGCCATCTTAAAAAATATGGAATTCAACCTACCAATTTGTTGTTTATGGATTTCAACACATGTTTCACTTTTTATAACATTATATGTTCTTTTAGTAATAGATTCTCAAAATTAAAAAATATACATGTAAAATTATTTAGTTTAAGATAAATGATCTTATAGAAATAATTTCAAAATGTACTAAATTTAATTTAATTTAATATATATATTAATATTTACTAAAGGTTAAAATTAATTTATAAAATTACAAAAGATACAATATAAAGAAGATAGAAGGAGTACAGTAACATACCTAAAATAATTTAAAATAAAAACTAAATCTAAAATGAGTATATAAAAACAACTCTCTAACATAGTAATATATCATGAAGAAGATAAAAAAGAATAGGCTTATGTATAGTGAGCTAAATCTTATTGTTCTAGACAAACACTTGTGATACTCAAAGTGGTGAAAAAGTTTATGTCGAGTGTGAGGCTATATGAATCATTGAGTATGAGATGTCTCATTGGTCTAACATATAAGTTTGGAAGACGACCATAAAGCTTCTTCCTATTGATGATGTGAGATGATTGGAAGAAAGATGTAATTACCTTGGTCAGGTCCCCCTTAGGGATGTGTGTGTGTGTGTGTGTGTGTGTGTGAAAAGCCATTGGTGAAGGTTGAACATATTATGAAAGAAGAGCGTTAAATATCTTTGATCTTCATAAGCGATGAATATCTGGAGAGAGTCAAGAGAATATATGAAGAGGTAAAAGAACTGCCCCTTATTTCGTAATAAGGAAAGAATCTAAAAATAAAATAGTCCTTAATCTCAGACTCCAAAGAGAAAATATGAGAAATATGATGCTTTCAAGGGATATGGTGGTCTATTTCAATGCAAATCTCATGAGAGCAAACTCTAACCTGAGGATGAACTTATTATTGAAGTGAAGATTTAAGTCTGAGTAGTGTTGAAGTTTTGAGGTGAGTGGCTCTGTAGGCTGACATCATGTGCATTGGAGGTAGGCTCTATAAATATTAGTATGAATGTCATTGTTTATCTCTCTTGGAGAGATCAAGAACATCCACGAGAAGCTACATGAGGGTGGCTTTCTAATATTAATATCAATGAGACAAAATAACGAGAAAACTCTTGCATACTAACATGTATCAACCCCACAGTTTGTCTGCTCCACATAGGATATGAAAGTAAAGTATGGATACCTAAGGCAACCACTCTAGGAGTTACCCAACTATTTGAATGTGTGAATCATTGTCACTACATGAAAGATTACTAAAACAATGAGCAACACTATACCGAATTTTGTAAGGATGATGGTATGAGACAATGATTTATTGGTATTAATATATTTTAAAAATATTGTGATAATCGTTCTCTATTTATTTTTGATCCTCAACTCAAAAGTATGACCCCTAAATCACACAACAATATAAAAGATAAATATAACCAATAAATTTTTATTTGAATGACCTAAAATCAAAATTAAAATATATCTAATTTTGAAAATAAAATATATATTTAAAAATATTCGAATAATTTTTTAAATTATAAAACTATAAAAAAAACACCAACCAACCAATCATTATATTAAATAAACTTAAATAATATTACGAATTAATTTTGATGGCATTAGCCTTCTCAAAGCTCAATCCAAAACTTCAATTATTATGAAAAGTAAAGGGAACAAAGGATTACATGAAGAACATGTTATAAGCTTCAAGTTCGATAAACATTCTTTCAATTATTTTGAGTATAAGTAACATGTTTGATTCATTTCTCGTGTATGGAAAATCTCATAAAGAATTTCTCAATGCTTTCTTTCCACCCAAAAAAAACCCTTGTTTACTAAACTAATAAAAGCATATAACATTAATATATAGTGGCATAAAGGGTGTTAAAAAGCTCAAATTTAAGTTAAAAGAATATTAAAACCTATTTCATATAGTCATATTATGAATAAAATTAATTAAAATATAATCTGTGATAATTTTTATTGTGTAGTGAAATTTGGTAATCAATATTTTTAATTAATGATAACAGTAAGATTTTGAAAGGGATCTGTCTATTTATAATGGAGAATAAAAAATAAGATATTAAAGATTTATACGAGATATTTTTACCAATGGTAATTAAAAAATATGTTATAACCAAACTGCAAACAATCAACAAAATAAAAAATTAATTGAGAATAATCAGTAATAAAACTATAACAATATGACAGACAATCTACAGTAATTTAACAACAAATTTAGATTTAGTTATAGTTATTTCTTTGATTTTCGTGCTCTTAATGGTTCTATCACTCCACTGAACCATTCTCTTGCATTTTGTTTTTCTATGAGTCACTAAATTCTATCCCTCCTCCATCTCTCCCCCTTCATTCATAGATTTCTTTTGTCTCCATTCTTATTATTTCTTTTATGACAACTCCTTGTACATAGATCTTGGATGTCTTTTGTTTCCGTTCTTGTTATTTCTTTTCTGACAACTCCTTGTACATAGATCCCTCTCAAAAAGTGAGGACCCTTACTCCTAACCTCTATCTAAACCATTGGCATTAAAATTTCAGTGTTTTTTTCTAATTAAAATCCTTTCTACTTGTTGTACTTGGGACTAATCTTCTAAAATGTTTGTCTTTTGGAACTATAATTTCTTAATATTTTTCTAACAAAGAAGTCTCCAAACTATTAACATTTTCCTCAAAAAGATTATGGTTTTGATCTTCTAAACCTGCACTCTTACTACTCTTAGAACCTTTCTCCTTCTTTATCACACGTTCTTGATCCCAATCTTCTAACTCGATACCCTTATCAATCCCGAGTTCTATTCCTCCCTCTATCATTATATCTTTAAAACATCCTCCATTTTATTCATGATGCCTAAATATCTCAATACTCATAGGCTTATTTTCAATCATATTCTCTCAACATTAAATAAATTTATCATTAATTAATTATTGAGCATGATAAAAAAGTAAAGCTATCTTATTTAATATCTTATGAACAGTTTTTTATTTTTTAAACATAACACTTAGGATAATGTTCATTATATAATAAGTATCATCAAAGAGATAAATTAACATGGCCCAAAGAAAAAATATCTTATTTAATATTTTATAAATAAATTTATAAAAACAATATAAAGTGATATATTTTTCTATGGAGACTAATTGTCATCCTATCTAATATCTAGTGAACAAAATGATTTTAAACAAAACGAATTCCATTCCTCAAGGTTTGTAGCATTGTGGCCACGATGTCTCTATCAATAATTGTCAATTCAAGTTTCCCATAAAAGAGCACTCACTCTGTCTGTCACTGTATTCTGATTTAATAAAAAAGCAAGCCTCCATTCAATGTATCCTTTGGGAATATTATATTTTATTGTTTGTGTTGGTCTGAACTAGGCAGTTTCTCCTTGAGAATTCCTTTGGCACATGTATAGCCTTGTCATTTCCTTTACATCAGGAATTTATTATTTCTCTGTGAATGGTGTTTTTATATTTATTTTAATGTTCTTGGAGACTTAAAAAAATGAATGTTCTTGCATTTGGGGTCCTCTTAGATTATAGTGATTAGGGCAAAGCCTCCATTTGTGGGAAAATCCTGAAACATAGATACGCTTGCCTCGGTGATGTGTAGTGGAGTGGCAAGTAAATTATACAATTGTTTAAATTTCTGAAAACAAGTTATTGCTAAAAGGACAATATGTTATTTAGCCTTCCCTTATATAAACTGTGCATTTAATTTACTTGTCGAGTAAAGTGTAAATTTTTATGGGTAGTGAGGGAAAAAGAGAGCGAACAATGATTAGGTCACAAACCTATGTTTAGGGTTTGAAGAAGGGTAGTGGCAGATAATGCCCTGCTAATGGTATGTATTTGTTTTGTAATTCTGCACCTTCTTAAATAGATGGTTTATGATTTTGCTCGTCCTTCTATTAACATTTTTAAGTTCGTTGTTTTCAAAAGACAATGATTCTTGCAGAGTTATGTGCCAATGTCAACAATTGAAAGAATGAGAGCTTTTGGATGACACTGAGGTGCATTAAAGTCATCGAGGAAGAGTTGATTATCCCTTTTGAACACTATAAGATTTTGACCTGATGAAATGAGGTTTGATTTGTATGTTTTTGGGTTATGGACCTGGTACAAAGGATCTATGAGTTCGGGTTATGGATCATTGAAAGGTAAAAAGGCATGTAGATTCAGATATATGCACAAGAGGTTTTCTCATTGCTTTTTTTAAAACAAAATAAGATCGAACCAATGTATTTACATAGGGTCCTTGGCTTTTTCGCAGGTCGGGGCTATTCATGACACCATGGAGTCCGAGCTTCGACATTTCAAAATAGGATCTAAAAGTAGCTCTAGTGTAAGTAACATTACTCAACCTCCCAGTATAATTAGGTAGAAGCCATTCTTTCAAGGATTGAAAACTCCTTCAAGGAGATGATTTGAAACCCTTAATAAGAGGCATATTGCTTATGCCAAAATTTATGTTCAATTGAGAAGGTGAGGTGTTTCAACAACCCATGGACTATGAAAGCCTTCCTTTCCGGTATTTGATGTGCCACAACCATGGTCATCTCACTTGAGAATGCCACAACCATGGTCATCTCACTTGAGAATGCCACATGACTACAACCACTAAAAAGGACAAGGAAAAAAAGGAATTTCAACTAATCGATAAAAAAGGAAAGAAAGAGATCATGTTATAGTGTAATCACAATTAAAAACCATAATGAAAAAATGTGTTTTAACCATGCATCCAAATTACCTTATCCACACAGAGCTTAAAACAATTCTTTTATTAATATGACACATAGATTACATAAGTTTACCCAAACATAAGCAACAAGATGTTGGGCTATGGGTGCATATACAATGCTCAAAGCTATACAGATTGCTCTCTATCTATCTACAACTTGGTAGATTCTCTCCCAAAGTAGAAGGTAAACTCTCTAAAATGAATCCCAATGCATCTTTTTGTAGGCTTGTCGAGATGCGTACACTACAAACCACTCATGCAAAATAGCTGCTAAACTGACGTGCATCCGAAAGTCCTTGGACGTCTTTTTCATGTAACTACCAAAAAAATTTAGTTAGTGTGGTACAACACTCGATGCACCTAATTTTTACATCTCAGTAGGTCTAGCAATAGACTTAATAGGCTCCTGTAAGTCCACACTACCTAAATTTAAACTTATTGTCAAAGTAGATCCATAAGTAGTTATTTATGTCATTCTCACCTACTGATTTTTACATTGTTTTTTCCTTAATTATTGTGACTAGGGTCATCGTAGGTCTATATGGCTCTTGGTCAAACCAAGTTGACTAAGGAAAATTTAGGTCTATATGGCCCTTGCTTAGGGAAATTCCTCTATGTCGGTTGTGTTCTTTTGGCCGCCTATGTGCCCTATTGCTTCACATGTACTAACTCTACTTATGTGTGCTTCACATCTACTAACTATGCTTATGTGTGCTTCCTTCATGTTGATTATGGTCCTTTTCACATGTAATAAATATCCTTATTAATTATTGCATGCATTGAAGTCTTTGCACATTCACGCATTTTTCCACCTTTTTTGGTCCTCTGGTGCAACAAAACTTACTTCTGTAACAACCCCCATGGATTATACTAAAATAATGTAGTAAAAAAAATATAATTATATACTTAACATTTATTCTTTCATTAGATTACACCACGAGCATTTAATTAGTGATTTTTAACATACAATCAAAGCATATTAGACTTTCACAAATTTGTAACAATCACAGTTCCAATCACTAGTATTTTATGTAACATAACATAACTGCAAAGAAAACAATCACTTAAAAATCTAGCTACGGCTGGTACAATAATACAACTATTATTGTTGAAGTAAACAATAATATAATTACATTTCCATTAGGCATTTTGCCTAGGTATAATAAATAGATACTCTATTCCACGGAGCTTGAGTCATACTAACTCATGTATCCCTAATAATCTTAAGTGTAGTCTTCAAGTAAGTACTGCAGTGGGGAGGGAGAGCATCATCCAAGTGCTTTTCCATACCAACCACGGACCATCGATCCCTTGCACAATCCTTCATCAGAGATAGGCCCTCCCTTCACAAATGGTTAGATAGTGACAGTAAGGGAATTTAGAGAGACATGTCAGTACCCGTGTGCTGTAAGATTTCTACTACATGATGTGTACCATAAATAAAATGTGTTCTAACATGATATCGCACAAACACGTGTATCAAACATATAAAATGATAATGTCTATTTAACATTACTTTGGCCAAAGTTTTAAATAACATATGATCTCTAGGATCAATCAATTTCATACACACCACTTGATCGGATTATCTTCATTTGACATTGATGGAGCTAACTAAGCTAGTGAAGTCAATCTCACTACTTATTTGGCACCTTCAATGCAACACTAAATAGATATAACATATATATAAATCTAAGATTCAAACATATTTTTCCTATTAACATATACGACAACATGCTAATTATGGGAAATAATTATAACAATGCATTTAGTCTGTCAAATGCATTAAATGAATCTCACACTTAATGATATTTCAAAAATAATGAATATAACCAATTACTATCCAAAGGTCATACCATCCGGGTATGAATCATATCAAGTTCATAAATACATAAACATCACAAAAATTTATTGATCATTCTTTAACATGTTTGGACCTCATCACAGCCCAAAAGAACAATAAGTATGTCATATTAAGAGTCTGTCCTTAAATATTACTGAATGATAATTTAAGTTTTCCCATAACCAAGTCAAATAGGGAATGTTTAATAGTACACACCACACTATATATAACCGTACAAGTATACTACTGTCTGGATTTGCATCAAGGTTAAACCATCCATCTATATTATGTATAATTGTAATTCATTGAAATCCTAATCACAAGTGTGTGTGTGTATGTATGTGTGTGTGTGTGTGTATCATAACTTATACAACCACAGCTAAGGATGTGTATGTATTTTCTAAGAATACAACAAGATACATACAATTATACAAATTATCCAAGTTTCCTAATTTATCTTAAGATTAAAAAATCAAGTACATTGTTATAACATCTATGTATATAGTGCCAATAGGTTAATTTAATTGAAAGAGTATCTCTATAACAATAAAACCAACTCACAGCCAATTGCCACTTTTCATATCACAAGAATAGTCTAAAAACAAATAAAAACTCATAGTTATTTCCCAAGAAATAATTCATGCCTATCAAATAATATAAACACCTTTAACATAATCATCATTTGTTTAATCCCCTAGTTCAACTCAGTTGGCTAGATGAAATCAACTATTTTAGGTCTTGTTTCCTCATCATTTTTAACATTGACATATATATAATATGGTATTAATTCAGAGTTTCGAGTACCTAACAAATAATAATGTAACACACAATTTCAAATAATGATTACCTCAAAAACTATAGTCTCATGCCCAGTCACTAGATCAACATAGTCAACTAGTAGAGAAGTAGAGATTTCTCAAGACTTAAAAGGAGTCTAAATGCAGGAAAAGTCCTTCCTATAGAATTTCAAACGTACAAGACTTTGTAGTCTATTTACCCACTCATATATACGCTTTACCCAAGTTTAAGGAATTGTACATATACATAAATATATTGATTTTTTAATCCCCTTAGCATACTAAGAGAAAATCAACATCAATACTCAATCAAAATCCTAGGTTTTTAACAATACTCGTTTTATCCAAAATGACAACTTGAATGCATAGTCAAACCTTATATGGAAAAAAAAATTCATTGAGTAAAAGATTTCCTAATATTCTATATAATTTGATTATTTTATTCCAAATTATAACATACATGACTTTTCCTAAGAGGGCACAATTTCAAGACCATTTTTCCAATGAAGGTCGAGGTTTACTATTCTACCCATAAAGGGTTATAGGAACTAAATAACACAATCAATTTCATATGCAAAAACACAATACTAGGGTTTCAAATCTCATACCAGACTTTGTATAATCATGAAATACTCAAAATTTTCAAATATGTTTCCCTCATCCAAGAAATTTTACATAACACTGATTATTTAAGCACGGGGTTTTAAAGATAATGATTTAGTTCTGTGGAGATAAATCCTTATCTCAATATAATCTAGTAGGATCACTACAAAAACCTGTACAAGAAATCTAAACAGAACTTCCAGCCTATCAATCATGAAATGGAATTACACTACCAACCTGGTAATTGTTTTCAAAATCACTCTTTTTGTTCTTGAATGGATTTACCAAAGACCTCTTTGATCACCTTCCTTCTTCCTTGTTGTGTCGTGCCCTTCTCTCGCCTCACTCTCCTATGTTATATTGTCGTCCTCTCCGCTGCTCTCTCATTGTACTCTCCTTTTTCCTCATTCACCATACTCTACTTTTCACTTATTATAATATCCTTAAGAATTTAATTTTCCATGCATAAATCCATTGCTTTTCCATTTCAAATTAAGCTTAATTACCATAACTTAACTTGAGCTTACTTTATTTTCATAAATTGTGCATGTTTAACCTTTGTGTCCAAGGTCGAGTTGCTCATCTACTAAGTCCACTTAAGTCATTTATAAAATGATATTTATACTTTCCATTCTTAATGTAAACTATGCATTGGACATAGCTTTTAAGTTAGTATTTTTAAGATATTAAATTTTCTTAAATAAAATGAAACTAAAGTAATTATCTCTTTAAAAAGATAAAATAAATCAATTAATAATTCCAATTATTACAAGATAACTATTTTAATTAAATACCAGTGTATATAGATTATATATACATATATTTATTTATTTAATAGTTTGACTTATATTGATATTCCTGAATATCAACAGTAGTTAACATCCACAAATATTTTTAAAGACATTATTACTAGTCTATAGCCAGCCAAAAGATAGCTAAAAGAATACAAATACTGATTAGTTAAGCATCAACTCATCCAAACATAGTCAACACAACAATCGTAAAGAAACCATCATACAAATCTAAATTCAGATTGTTTCATGATGCATTCACTCAATTAGATCAACCATAAGCATACACGAAAAACATACACATTGTAGAATAATACAAACACTCAAACGCATATTAACTAGTTAAAGTATTCTATTGCGGTGTGTGTTGGGTTACTAGCAGTTCTTTTGTCATCTTCCAATCATCCCATCTACACCATCCTCTCTAATGATGCTCTCCTTCTGTCATGCTCTGAGGGAAGAATCAATTCTGCATCTACCTCACAACAAGTTGGTAGTTAGTCCAAGTCATCATATATATCAAAAACTAATGATGTATAACTAAAAAATATACATCCATAATGTACAAAATAAAAAATTATAGATGCTACATAATTAATCCATCATGCAAACTAATCAACATATAACTATCTCATAACCAGTATATGGCATAAAGCACTAATAATTAAATGATAATCATAATAATCCATAGATTCAAAGGTTATAATATTTAGGGTGAAATCAGGATGTAACATCCTTCCCCCCAAAATTTGCCATCATCTTGATGACACTTATTCAAATAATAATTATGAATAACAAACAAAGTTTAACAGAATAAAAACATAGTATCTAGTATCAAATCATGTAAAAAAATATAGAAATAGCTTGTAGAACTCATCATAGTCCTCTCAAGTAGCACTATCCTTAGAGTATTAGTCTTATAAGACCTTGCACTATGACACTTTTCTATTATACAAAAAAAATTTGTAAGTGTCGATTAATTTGATTGGTTCTACCATGACCACCCTGGGATCCAGAATCTGCAACGCATTCCAATCTAGTACATGCAAAAAATCAACTATATACTTTTTAAGATAAGATACAAGGAAATTATTATGTAATAAAGCTACGTTTGGTGAAAAATCAAGCCTATACACTAAGTTTAACCACTTCTAAAACCTCAAAAGGTTCCACAAATCTCTGTGACAGTTTTACTGACTTCTCAAATTTAATCGAGCTCTTTTGCAGCTTAACCCACAAGAAAAATTTATCACCTATAAAAAAAATTCTATTTGTCCTCTTCAAATTAACATAACTCTTCTATCTATCATTGGCCTCAGTCAATCTCTACCTGATTAATTGAACTTAATATTCTATTTTTGAAAGCATCTCAAACCCAAAGACTACCCTATTCTCTAACATGTCCCAATTGATTAGTGTCCTACATCTTCTTCCGTATAGTGCCTCAAATGGTGTCATCTTCAAAGTTGATTGGTATGAGTTATTGTATGCAAACTCAACCAATAGAAGATAATCTTCCCATTTATACTGTTGATCCATGCAATATATATGAATAAGATCCTCTAACACCTAATTAACTCTCTCAATCTGACCATCAATCTTTGGATGGTATGCAGTGATAAAATTTAGTTGCATACCCAAAGTTGAATTTAGAGTTATCCAAAACCTAGAAGTGATATTCAGATCATGATCTAAAATGATCTTCTCTATAAATACATGTAATCTATACAATTCTTTTATGAACCTCTTCTCAAGAGTAGGTGCATCATCTGTCAAATTTCTTAGAATAAAATGAGCCACCTTGGTTTGTTTGTCAATAACTACTAAGATCATATCATGCCTACTCCATGACATCAGTAAACCTTGGATAAAATCTATACTAATCACTTTCCACTTCCATTTTGTTATATCATGTGGATATAACAATCTAGTTGGGTGCATAGGATCAACTTTCACTCACTGACATTCAAGACAATGTGACACATAGTCTGTCACATCTTTCTTGATTCCCTTCTAGAAATATAGAGATCTAACCTCTACCATGAGCTTGGTTACACTTGGATGTCCTGAATATGGGGCATTGTGCAATTATTTTAGCATTATGCTCTGTATATTCTCTCGATCTATCACATACATCCTTCCATTGTAATGCAAAATACCATCACTCTCAAAACTAAATCCTTTATATCGAGGATTCTGAACATTCTTAGATAATGCTTTTATGACCTAATCATAAAATTCATCTCCTGGTGAGAACTCAATCACATAATCCCTAAAAGTACTCCTTATAGTAGCTACAACTGCTATGTACCTTCTATGACTCAAGGCATTAGCTACTATGTTCTCTTTACCTTTGATGTAATTGATATCAAAGTCATATTCAGATAGAAACACTAACCAGAACCTTGGATGAGCATTCAAATTTTTTTAGGTGAAAATGTATTTGAGTCCCAAGTTATTAGTCTTAACCTCAAACAGTTTTCTCAACAAATAATGTCTCCAAACTTGCAAATCATGAAAAATTACTATAAATTCAAGATCATGAGAGACATAATTCACCTCATAAGGTTTCAACTTCTTTGATTCATAAGCCACTACTACATTGTCCTGCATAAGGACTCATCCTAGTCCCTCTCTTGATGCATATGTGATCACTGAAAATTGACAATTGGGGTCAAGAAATCTGAATATTGGTGTCAAAGTAAGCCTTCTTTTCAATTCTTAAAAAACTACTTCACACTTTTTTGACCAGACAAATATTTAGTTCTTCCATTATAAGGAGGTAATTGGATTAGTTATCTTTGAAAAATTTGGGATGAACTTCCTATAATAGCCTACTATTCCCATGAAACTTCTTACCTCATGCACATTCCTTGGCATAGGTCACTTGATAATAACTCTTATTTTAGACAAATCTAAAGAAACACCATCTACAGAAATAATATGTCCTAGATATTGCACTCTCTCTTAGAAAAATGTGCACTTAGACAACTTGTGCTTCCACAACTATTGTAGAACTAGTTCCAAATGTTGAAGGTGCTCCCCTACATTCTTAAAATATATAAGAATGTCATCCAGAAAGACCAAAACAAAGTGATCTAGATCATATCTAAAGACATTGTTCATGAGATTTATGAATGTTGCCAGTGTGTTAGTCAACCCAAAGGGTAACATTGTGAACTCATAATGCCCATAACAAGTTCTAAAAGTTGTCTTTAGAATATCCTCATATCGAATCCTCAATTAATAATATCCCGCTCTAAGATCAATCTTAGAAAAGAGTGTTTCTCCCCATATTTGATCAAAAAGATCATCTAGACAAGGTAGCAGATACCTATTTTTGATAGTTGCCTTGTTCAACATCCTATAATCAATGCAAAGTTAAAGATTATCATCATTATTTTTGACAAAGACAACTGGTGCAACCCAAGGTGACACACTAAGCTTGATTAACCCCTTTCACAATAATTCCCGGATTTGAGCCTTCAATTCAACCAACTCAATGGCTATCATCTTGTAAGGTGCCTTAGACTATGGTTCTGATCCAAGTATGGGATCGATCAAGAAATCAAACTCACATTTAAGAGGCACTCCTGATAATTCTTATGAAAACACATCTTGAATATCTCTAAGAAATGAGTAATCTTGATTAACCTTTCAAAAAGGAAAAGTGGGGTACATATAGAAAGAAGTAGTGCAACATGAGGAATCCTCTAATTTTCTTAATTAACTAATTAATATTAAATATAATTAGCCTATGGAACCTTTATAACTAACCTACAGAAACTTAAATAACATAGAATGGACATGTGACTGTGTAGCCAAAACCCAGTGGGAAAAATCACTACACTAACATAAAAGATTAAATCTCTTCAATCCAAGGTGCTACATGCAAGGTACCTCTAGACCAACACAACCTTTAGACTCTTTTGTCTACTTCATACACCATTGGCATGCCATATTTCTTCTACACCCTTGCCACCAGGTTTTGTTCAACCCAAGATCATTCTATATGATGGCAAGGGTGATCTAGAGACACACTTGAGAGCTCTTCATGTAGCATGCTTGGACTATGTGCCAAAAGATTGGTTACTAACCAAGCTATTTCTACGGAGTTTAAAGGATTATGCTCTATAGTGGTTCTATAGTCTACCAAATCAGTTGGTCAAAGCATTAATCCTTTAGTTGACATGTTCCTAACTCATTTCAGTATTAACATATGTGACAAGGTTTCTTATGCCCAAGTTGCACAATAGAAACAAAGGTCAAATGAGTATCTCACATATTATTTTCTTAGATATAAGACTATCTTGGCTAAAATGACTACCCCCATGCCCAATCAAGAATTATAAGATCTCTTCAAATAGAGTCTTCTACCATCTTTGCATGAGTCAATAATATTCAAAAAGTTTTCTTCCTTCACTGAGTTATTGCATACACTAAAGGAAAGGGAAGTCAAATTACTTTCAATGGGAAAACTCAAGTACACAAGCATATCAAAAACAACAAACAAGAGTAACAAGAAAGTCCCATACAAAGTAAAGGTTAATGATAGCAAAAGTCAAAATCAACCTATAGTTAATGTAGCTTTAGAGCCCCCTCAATGAGTGGTTTTATCAATGCCTCTTCAGTGAGCCTTTACCAATCACCAGTATCTCCAGATAGAGTCTTACAAGAACTATTGGAATGTAATGTCCTATCTCTCCCTCCTATTTAGAAAGTTGATACGATAAAGTGTCTTCCATATGGATATGATCAGAATGCATTATGTGATTTTCACAAGGCTCTAGGACACACAATGAACATATGCATTAGTTTATGACACAAGCTACAAGAATTGATTGATGGCAACTTTATTGATCTTGGCACTTTAGTTGAGCCTCCTCAGGCAAAACAAATACAGGACAAGGTTCTAAATTTTTTTCAGATCCTTTCCCACAACATTCTAAATAGGAGATAGAGTGCATATCAGGTGTTCACCATGAATATCATGCACACCCTCCACCAACTACATACTAGGCACCTTTAGTTGAGTCACATCCTTTGAGTAACATAATTGGTGTGTATAATTCCAGAGTTCTATCTAGACCTTCAATCTCCTTCTCAGAACAAGAGATAGTTGAGGATGATTTGGATTACTATGTACTCTTTATCAGAGTCTATATTGATCACCATCCCATTCATAGTGTTCTTGTAGATAATATATCCAATGTTAATATGTGCACTATGACATTACTTTGGCATTTGGTATATTCAGAGTAGGATATCACCCCAATTAAAATAGTTGTCAGTGGATTCGGTAGACACATATAGAGTTCATTCGTGAGATTTTACTTCCTCTATGGGTTGGTCCAGCAGATGTGGCCACACCATTTACTTTTATTCCCAATGCAAGAGTCTTCAACATGTTTCTTGGTTGACCATGGATCCAAAAACTTTGTGAAATACCTTCTATAGTTCACAGATGCATGAAATACATTCATGCTAATCAGGTTGTTATAGTTGGTGGAGTTCTGTATGAGTTACCACTCCCCACTTCAGATCCATCTCCTACTCTACAGTCACTAGTTTTAGCTCTTCCACTAATTACAATTATTATCCCAATTGAGATTCAAACACAGTCAAGGCCTCCCTCACCAACATAGAGAGTTCATACACATCCATAGAGGCCTCTGTTATATTGACCACTACATTAGTGATAGTCTTAGGATTCTAGACAATTTTTAGCTACAGTATTCACACCTAGGGCAATATCATTGAATTCTCATGCCTCTACACAAAGAGCACATTTTTAGAGACCTTCTTCTACTACCAGATGGTTCCCTAAGAACTCCATAGTTACATCCACTTCTCAGAGTTATAGGGGGACCCCACAGTCAGTTTCCACTATAGAGATTTTAGAGCACTTACACCATACACAACTTTCAAAGTCATAGTCTCAGCGCTTCCATCATGCTTCAATATCACGCACAATCCCTCTCCTTGATAAAAGACACCATGATAGGGAGTCTCTTGTGAGACTCATTGGTTAGTATCGTTTCTGCTCAGTCTTTTTTGTACATAATTTCTTAGCTTATTTGTACATAGTTTCTTTTCACTTTCTTCTACATAGTTTCCTTAATGATTAATTGTACATAGCTTATTTAAAAATACCAAAAATTATATAATATTTAAAATACCAAAAATAATATAATATTTCAAAATACTAAAACATTCAAATAACTCAAAACACCAAAAACTTTTCAATTGTATGCATTATCCATGCTTTACATTTCTACTACCATGCTAGACTTAAAATTTTTCTATACTATGCTATTGTTTGTAGATTTATCTACATTACCATGCTTCACTTGATCTTCTTTGAGTGTGTGTAGTGACACCTAGATCTTTGATTGCTTCACTCTACCCATTGAGGGGGCATCTTAATTTTATATTTGAGACATACATCGACATATCTACCCACTAGGGCATCTTATACATGACTACACCATCTAGGTTGTGTCATTCCTACACCACACACTCTATTTATTATGTTGATTTACATTACTTGCTAGCTTACACAGATTATTCTATCAACACAAACTAGTATATAACACTTGTGTATTTCTTAGGATCTACCTAGTCTTGTACTACATGTTTTGCATACTTTTACTTCTTATTTAGATCAGTTAGATACAATATTATTTCCAACATTTACATGCATTCCTTTCTTGATTTGAGTAGCTAGATGTGATTGCATTTCTCAGTTCGTATTTTGTTACTTATGTGTTCCTTAGGATATTTGCCAATGTCCTTTGCTTGTACTCTTATATGTGCTTGTGGCCCTCACGCCAATCTTGCTTGTTTACAATTTTATGTGTATGTGGGCATTTGAACATGCCTTGTATGATTTCTTTCCCACTTTGAGTGACATGTGCCCATGACTCTTGTTTGTTTTGGCCCTCGGCCTCTTTTATATGATTCTTGATTCTTGCCTTGCATGTTTGTTTGCTTCTCAGTTGTTTGCAATGCCATGATCCACATCATGCATTATCTTATCTTGTTGGATGCCATGATGGACATCATGCTCCATCCCTCCTTGACAACTAACCAAATTTATAGTTTTAGTTTAGTATACTACACATGCTATTACATTGTTACATCTATCTAGGCATACCCTTATTGATCTAACAATCTCCAACATAAACTATGCTATATCTTGAGACATCTTTTCGATCATCATTGTTATATCATGTATTTCATAAAATGACACACTTGTAGGGATATTTATTATGAGGGTAGTCATTATAGTGTCTTCATTCTTACACTCATAAGGGGGGTCAAAAAACATGAGTTTTGTCACAGAGATCAGATCCCTCTATCGATCAAAATCAATTTTCAAAATACTCAAAACAATAATCAGAATTTAAAACAAGTAAAATAAACTAAAAAAATAGGGATGAACAAAGAGCAATCATCATTTATAATAAAGGATAAGAGCACCCCATTTGGACTACAACACCCTATAACAAAGTGTCTACTTTTTGGTGCTCTTATCTAAACAACCAAAAACCTAAAAATTTTAGAAACAGACAGAAAGGTAAGGTCAATTATAGTTTTTCAGCTATAGTCCAATTTAGATTGGGTATTTTTAGTAAAATTTTACTCAGATTATCTAGATATAGGGGGAATCATACATGTCATGATGGCTCTTGATTTTAGTTTTAGATTGGGCAGTTGGTACAACTTCTAGATCAGAATCCATGTTACAAACACCAATGATTGAGGATAATGTGTATGGCACAATTACCTTATTTTATTATTATTTCATTATATTACCTACATATTCTTAGTAGTTACATGCCTCATTCCATCTACAGATGGTTGACATCATTTTAGAGTGGCTTTCATATAAGCCTAGTTCTCAGTTTCAGAGTGGCTTTCATACAAGCCAAATATCCACCATTCAGAGTGGCCAAGATTGGCCTAGTTCTCAGTACACATTCAACTATCCATATCACATTATCAGATTATAAAGCATTCATGGGCTTCATGAGCCATCTCATATGATACATATTCATACTGATATCAGTTCATAGTTCACACTTAGTGGGCAATGATGGAGCCAAAGGACTAGTTATCCTTTGTATTCTTGAACCACCTACTCAAAGCGATTAGATACACAGTCCAAACATTGATTAACATACACTTGATCACATAGATTCACTACATATTGAGTGATGATGGAGCCAAAGGGAAAGCCTTTTTATTCTTGAGCCACCCTCAGGGAATTGAGCACTCAACTCCATTCATGATATTACTCTTGGTACAACATATAACCAACATCACTCAACATCACAATAGGTTTGTATTAGTTCGCGTACCCGATTAGGTGTATTCATTCCTTTCTCTTCCTCTCTCTTTTACCCAGCCTTTATACATTTTTATTTTAGACATACCGTGTCTAGTAAGAACTAATATACTCATTTGCTTTTGTATATTTATGCTTCATGTTGTGCTCTTTCTATGCACACTCAACATCACACATCTTCATGGGCTTTACCTTTGTAGGTAAGTTTAAGTATGATTTCTATTTTTTCCTTTATTCTGGTATTTCACTTTGATACATCACTAGAATAAAGTGGGGGCAAATGTAGTCATATAAAATGTCCAAACTAGTAGTTTGAGTGTGGCTTGTGATACCCCATCCATAGGTCCTATTTGCATGCTTTTTGACCCATCTAGACACCTTTTTTCTCATTTTTAGTCATCCAAAACCTTCTAAATGATCATTCCACCTCAACCAAATAGTATTCCTTGTGCCAATCTTGTTCCCCCAAGTCTTGAGCTTGTAGGATAGGAGTATGCCATTTAGACTATAGCAGCCCATAGAGAAGTGCCCCATTTTGAATGATCTTATCCATTTGCACTTTGAGCCTCAATGATCATTTTCATCTGATCCTTATCCTTAATTAGGTCAGCCTAGTATGAATACATTTGACCCATTACCAATTGTTCCCTATAAAATCCTACTCAAAGCTCATTTACAAAAGAGGTGACCAAACTTACAAAGCAAGCAAGAATACAAACAAAGAACTAAGGCAAACTTACTTATTCTTTGCACACAGTCACCCAACATAACTATAAACCTACTCAAATCCTCATACCAATCCCTAGCCACCTCAAACACTATCAACTTGGCATTTACATCCATATCACACTATTTCATAAAGCACACTAGGTGGGAGAGATTGATCCCTATTCAGAGCATTGGTATGTAGGCAACGTACCCACACAAGGGGTGTGGATTTTAGATTTAGTACATCTTTCAAACTAACCCCCCTCTTTCTCAAGTGAATCAAATGTCATTTTATCAAGCATGATGGAGGATTAGGGTTTGAATACATAATCAGCTCCATAATGAGTTTTGCTGATGACCAACACTCAATTTTTCATAGGCATGCTCACACAGGCATAACATAACTACCCAAAAAGTTTCAGGTATCTATGATTAGTTTGGACAATAGTGGCAAGAATGAACAACAACATTGAACACCAAAGCATCCACTTTTTGGCACTCCTATCCTTTCACCCAATGAAATCCAAATTCAAGTTTATGACACCTTCCCAATCATGCACAACCATTTTCAACCTCTGTATCAACCATCTAAGTTTGTTTTCTAGCTAAGTTATATTTATTATTATCTATTGCTATTTTTAGAAAGGTGAAAAAGACAAATAGTTACACAAATTAGGATTGTATTTATTGTTATATTATGTACTAATTTATTAATCTAGACCCTAGGTAAAAAGGCCCACAAAAACAAATAAAATAGGATCAATAGAAGACTATGCCTATCTTTGAGAAATCAATGAACACCAATAGAAAGAGGATAGATAAACTATGGTGAAAAGCACTACAAAACATGATATAAGGACAAACATAACAAATAAGAGCACAAGATCTTGAAAAAGAGGAGGAGAGAGACAAACAAAAGCCAATAAGTCTCCAATTCAAGGGAATGGGTAAATCATTCCATATTTTTTGTGTTAGATGGATTCTTGAAGATGGCACATTTTATCCCATGTAAGAAGATAAGCAATGTAATGAATGTCACCAATTTTATCCCATGTAAGAGCCAATAATATTCTAATAGAGATAAAAAAAAAATTATGCCATTTATGGTGAACATTGTGCAATAAATTTGGGACAAGGCTGAATTTAAGTTTAGCATACCATTTATAGACAAAAATACAAACTGGGGTGGTGAACCAAAGCCTTAGAAATTTGATCAGATGCTTAGTTGGAGATAAGCCCAAGGAATGGGACATGATGTTGGCACAAGAAAAGTTCACACACAATAATTTTATGAATAAAAGCATTGGGAAAATTGATCTGTAAATTAGGTGGATACTCCACTTTGAGATGCTTCAACATGGATTCCATGAATCCTAGCTAGATAATAACTAGAAGATGATTATTCTAGGCTATTTAAAATGTTAAAATAGAGATAAAAATGTGTTGGAAATGAATTTTACAACATATTTCACATGAAACGTGAATCATTTGAATAATAAAAGACCAATATGAATGCAAAATTTATCATGGAGAAACCCAATTTGGGAAAAACTCTGGTGGGTCAGGTAATTGCACTCCCCTTATACTATGTAATGCAAAAAATGTACAAGCTACTACCAAAATGGCCTTTATGTACATAATTATCACTAATAATATATAGATAAATTTCACACAACATTACTCTATAGTTATCAAACACTTCTTATTACTCTAACACAACTGAGGCAACCATCTATAACTAGGAAATAATGAGACCACAAGAACAAATGCTCAAATTTGAAGAATCTCAGAGTGGAGTATCCACCTAGTTTATAGATCAATTTTGAAGAATCCAAATTTCAATGTGAATCCAAGTTTAAGATGTCTAACTATGTTTTCTAATCCTTCTACTTTGAAAAAAACTTATATTTATGCTCTCTCAACTTTAGTGTTTGACAAGAAGTTTAAACAAACTAACAATGAGAAGAAAAAATGTTTGTAACCATTCAAATTTGGTCTTATTGTATGGTGAAAAAACCATCTATATATTCATACTATAATTTTCAAAACCATTGGGGTGGTTACACAACCACCACCTACAAACATTGGCATTACATAATTTTCAATGCAGTTTTGCAATCACCACCCTTATAAATAGCATTGGTTCTAATATTTATAACAAACTCATTCATTTCAAGAACTGAAACTCACTAATTTCATCACTATGAAGACATCTAGATCATCCCCACACTAACTTTACCAATATAACATATCTTTTCTAATGTTTTGAATATGAAATATCTTATAATAGTATCTTACAAGCATTCATTACATATATTTGGGCATTGTGGAAACATATAGTATACATGACTATTAAATTAGGATCCAAATTTGGATCATACCTCCAAAATTTGAGAATTTCAAGTTCCTAAAAGTTTTATGAATCCAGTAAGTAAGGAAAATTTTTCCCCACATATTTTTTATAATGTCATTTGGCCTTCCCAAGTAATTAACCCCCCAACTAGCCAATTTTATTGCAATCCTCTTTGTGTTGTCCTTTTCTTTTTTTCATGATGAAACATCCTCCTCCAATTTCAATTGAATATCTAGAGGGAGGTATTCAGTTGAAGGTAGCAACAAGCCTTCATCTTCATTGTCTAACATAGAAGGCTAAAAATTATGTAAGTTCTCGACATTGACATTTGGATAAATTTTCATATAAGGAGACAAATCAATTCTTAAATCACTCTTGCCCACTTGTTCTAGAATTTTAAATGGACCATACCTAAGATGCTTATGATTATTATATTCATCTTGTAGAATTTCTATAATAAATTACAACCATACCTTGTCTATAAAAAGGAAACCATGTTCAATCCTATGTTGATCATGTCTTTCTTTGTACTTGGCTTGAGACTCCTTCAACCTCTCATGCACTTGGAGGTGCATTTTTTGAATCTTCTCAATGAATTTATCTAGTTTGTGGAATTATGGATCCAATTTACCATTGCCTTTGTATGTATATCTCAAAATAACATCAAATTCATATGGATTTAATTAGCCAAAACACATTTCAAAAAGAGATTTACTAGTGGAAGAATGTACTACCCTATTGCAGGAATGTTAAATATACACCAAAATTTCATCTTGAGACTTATGATACTTCTTGTTGTACCTTCTCCAGAGTTATGTGAAAGATTTATTCATAACCTCAATTTCCCCATCATTTTGTGTGTGAAAATTTGTAGAATTTTTCAACTTAGTATCCATATTCTCCCACATTGTGGCTCTAAACTTCCTAATAAACCTTAAGTCTTGATATGAAATAAGAGAACTAGGCAAACAAAAATGAACCCACACATTATCAAAAAACAACTCAGCTGCATCATTACCTTTAAGGGTCTTATTACAAGTAATAAGAATGAACATCTTACTAAACCTATCCACAACAATAAAGAGTTAGTCATGTCCCTTTATTGTCATAGGCAACCCCCCTACAAAATCCATGAAAATGCTTTCCCATGGCCTAGAAGGAATAAGTAATGACATTTACAAGCCCAACTTCATGTTACTAGGATTTCTTATGCTAAATAATACACATCCTCTTATGAACTTGGAAAATCTATTTGTATATTAGGCCAATAAACATACCTCTTCAAATGTGCAATAGTTTTTGTAACACTAAAATGTCTTGCAACCTTTGAATTATGTGTTTACCTCATTAGTTGAACCCTTTCATCCATATGCACATAAAGCTTACCAATCTTGTAATGGAGTCCATATTCAAGTTAATAATCCTCTTTAGGATCAAATACTACACCTTTGGACTTCTCTGCTTGAAGAATTATCTCCCCAATGTATGCATCATGTTCATATCCCTCTAGATAAGACTCACACAAATTGATCAAGAAGAGTTATGGTGCCCATGGTTGAAAGTAAAGGAGGTATAAATAACATATTAGTTATTTTTTTAGTAACACTTTTATTATATTTGATAACCAAAAGAATTTTTTTCAAAAATTACATCCACTTGTAGTGTTTAAATTGTCAAAGTTTAGTTTAAACCTATAAATATTGGAGAGTTTGATTATCTATATGGACACTAGTTTTTGTACCCATGAAATAATGATTCCATTTCTTGATTGATTGAACAAGAGAATATATATATTTATCATATGTATAATAATTAAAAATTTCACCGTGAAACAACTATGAATGGTAACATATTGGCTTACCTCCTTTAAGTAGGACAACCCACATAACATAGTTACTATCTTTCATTTTCACCTCAAAGGGTAGGTAAAATTTAGGAAAAGCCAAACCCAGAGTATAACTAATATTATCTTTTAACATATCAAATGTGTGACTAATATTATGTTTGAACATATCAAATGTGATTTATTTTTTCTTACCCCATGCAAAAGTATTTCCAACTATTCTAATGACATCCAAAGATGCATAAAAAGATGAGAATTCATTAATGAAATTCCTCAAATATTGAGTTGTAGGGTCACAAATCTTCTTATTTTGGCCACATTGGAAGGCTTTGGCTAATTCACGATGATATCTTCTTCGAATTAATCCTAAATTACTCATCTCTAACCACATATGCTAATAAGATAAGTGATTTTTGACCAAACTCATATTTCTTCTCATTCAACATTAACTTGTTCTCTTTAAAAATTTGCAAAACTTGTTTAATATGATCAATATGCTCATCAAAAGGTTTGTTAAAAATGAATATCATCCAAATATACAATGATAAAGGAAATGATAAATAGCCTCATTATCTCATTCATTTATTGCATGAAGCTATTTGGTGCATTATTTATCCTAAAAGGTAGAACCAACCACTCATACAACCCATGCCTTATTTAGAATGATGTTTTCCAAATGTCCTCTTGCTTAATCCGTACTTGGTGATACCCAATTTGAAATCAAGCATAGTGAAATACTTGGCATGCTTAAATTGATCAATAATATCATCAATCTGTAGAAGAGGGTACACATTCATAATGATTATATTTTTAAGTACTTTATAATCAACACACATTCTCCATAAACCATGTTTTTTAGGTATTAATACAATAGGAGAACCACATAGAGAAGAACTAGGATGGATTACACCTTTATTAATTAAACACTATAATTTCTTTTTTACCTTATTGACATCCTTCAAAGACTACTTATATAACCCAAGATTTGAAAGTGGACCATTAGGTAGTAAATGAATCTCATGTCAGGAATCTAGAACAACAAACATGCTCTGACACCACTCGTTAGGATCTTGCTCCTCAGAAAGAGCACAGTATGATTACCAAATATAAGCAATTGAATATGCGGAAATAACCAGAAACACAAGTAACTAGAATTCACCAATAACACAGAATATGAGAGACAATACACTATCTTGTATTAACACTATACAGAAAAGAATACATCAAAGAGCCGCCACACTCTTTCACCTTACAGAGATTCGCCACACCTCAAGTGTACAGTAATTCTTCTCACACACACTCTCCTACACAAAAACGGTCCCAACAACCAACTCACACACAGAATTGGTGTTCACCTCACCAACCAGTCAGTAATAACCCTGCCGGTACATCAAGCACTCTATAGCACTTCAAGCTGATCTCTCATGAACCTGCAACCTGCAATTCAAAGACCAAACTTACATGTAGATCCCCAATGAGCTTGCAACAACCTGCAACTCATAGATCTTACAACTAGAAGGAACTCTTCCTTTCTATCTCATGCCTTAAACAATACATGCCAATGGGTCTATAAATAGATCCCTAACTCAAACACTAACTTAGACTCTTAATTTAGACAATTATCCTCGCAGCCCAAGACTCTGGCTGGTCTTAACATGCAAACTCATCGTTCACTTAACTAACTGTCCGTGAAACGAACACTTCGGGAACACACAGGCGACCGACGCCGGTCCCTGCTGGTCTGGTTCTGCCGACGTCGGCCGACTTCCTGCCGTCGCCGATGGCCTTCTGCACTGGACTCTGCCGACGTCGGTCATGCTGCCGACGCCGGTTCCTGTAGAACTCAGCAACCATCTGTTCCTCAGTTTGCAAAGGTTGAAGCTTTTAGCTCCACAACCTAACAATCTCCCACTTGGAGATAAACAGCTGCAACCTGTACCTGTACCTGTACACCGTCTAGTTTGTTTCCTTGGCTTTGTATCCCTCCTCAAGATCACTCTTGAAGACCAACCACCACAAAATCCGTGATGCAAAACCTGTCATCCAAATTACCTGCCACATCCGCATCTACTACCATGTAGATAAAGAACTTGACCCTGCATAGCATGTGCACCTGCTGCTGGTCCAACTGAACTGCCCTTCAGTATTACTCTCCCGGATTGACTCCAAACTTGTGACAACTCCCACTGCTTGGGAAAAACTCAGGTTTAGTACATACCATGCACTCAACCTCATTATGTGAATCAAGACCTCTGTTCTATGAACTGTCTAACCATCAGCGTGCTAACCGGTTTCACACAATCATCCTAAAACAAAGTCAACAAGACCTCCATGTCTCTAGAACACACTCATGCCAAAGAATCTTGCTGCTCCCAGATTCTCCATGACAAACCCCTGAACTAGCTTTACCTTTAGTTCAGCAATACCTGTATATGTAACCTTGCAACAAGCACATCATACAGAAAATAGAATAGTGTAGCTAATACTATCCAACCTGGTAAAGAGAAACACAATGATCAAACCTCCATTGCCCTGCAGCTAAAACAAGATCATATACCCTGATCTTCCATCTCACGTATCCATTTCCGCTCTTCTTCATCCTCAACATCCATTCGTCTCTCAGTGCTTACTTCCAGCTGGCAACACTACCCAAAACACCTGTTTGGTTCTCCTCCAAGGAATCACATCCTCATTCATGCCAAGCTCCCACTGTTTCCTGGATCTACCTGTTCTGCTTCTTCAAAAACTTCCTGGTCCTATGCCATAAGTGAGCAACAAGTAGTGTAAAGAAGGGAAATGACGAATTTAAGAACTTACTTACACCTTCAGTCCTCCATATGGGCGCTTGAGACTCCATGACAACTCGCTGTCCACCCAAAATTCGTCTCAGTAACCGATGCCGGTCACATCTCAGTCTACAGCCGACCGATGTCGGTTCCCTGCGACTGCCTCCCTGCCGACGTCGGTTTCCCCTAGCCGACGCCGGTCTCTGTCTGCCCCGAGTCACCGACGTCGGGCTGCACATAGCCGACGTCGGTCCCTGTCTGGACGCCGACGCCGGTTTTCCTGCAGACGTCGGTCTCTGTGTTTTTCTTGTGAGACCTGACTTTTTCCCGCAAGCTCTTTTTGGATCAAGACCTTGTCCAAATCACCCTTGCTCTGCTCAGAATTCCTCTGCACCTTATGCTAAACTCTGTCCGTCACTTTCTCCTTGAAAACCAAGGCTTTCCCGTTCTTGTCACTGACATCGGATTCCTCAAGAAACCTTACCTTCTTCTTCTACATACAGAAACCACGATCCATGCCTTCCAAATCCGAAAGCATATTCTTTGACTCAAGAACCAGCATCTCCTTCTTATCTATGTGACCAAGCCTATCAAGCCACATCTCTGAATCTACAGCTGAAGTAGATAACCCAGAAAGAGAATCAGTAAAACAAGTAGATAGATAAAGCGTACCTACTTTCTTACCTCTAGCTATAACAAGTGTACCTTTGGTAACCTTCCAAGAGTCCGCTGTGAGAGTTACTGTGCAACCCTCTTCACCCAAACTTCTAACCGAAATCAGATTCCGCTTCAGAACTGGGACATGCATGACCTCCTTTAACACCCATGTGTCACCTGTCTGCAATTTCAGCTTCACTTTGCCTTTGCCAACAATCTGACATGGCTTGCCATCCCCTACACAAATTTCTCCAAAGTCTCCCTGGACATACTCATGAAAAAATTCCCTATGTGGAGATGCATGAAAAGAGGCACCAGAATCTAATACCCAAGATTCTACTTTATCCAAAGAACATACCAGAGCATCCTGTGCAACGTAGCCTGCAACATCTGCTTCTTCTCCATGTTCTTCATGATGATCTTCACCTGATCTGCAATCTCTCTTTAAGTGCCCTTGCTTTCCACATTTCCAGCAGGTTATTCTGCCATACCTGGACTTGGATCTTTTGCCTGTCTTCGACCTTGATCTCCCACGCTCTGTCCTCTCTCTTGGCCTTCCTCTTCCTTCAACACTCAAAGCATTTCCAGATAATTCACCTGTGCTTTTCTTGCGTATCTCTTCATTCAAGATCACGCTCACAACATCATCCACTTTTAAGACTTTTGAAGGAGACACAGTATTAGAAACTGTCATTACCAAACCTTCCCAACTTTCAGGTAATGAACACAAGATTAAGAGAGCTCTAAGTTCATCATCAAATACAATATTCACTGAACTTAACTGGTTTACCAAACCATGGAAATCACTAAGATGGCTATGAACAGATCCACCTTCCAACATTTGCAAATTAAATAAACGCTTCATAAGAAATACCTTGTTTGAAGCCGAGGGTTTTTCATACAAATTTGCCAAAGATTTCATCAACTCCACCGTTGTCTTACACTGTGATAAGCTGGAAATCACAGATGAATCAAGACTCAATCTAATAGATCCCAGAGCCTTCCGATCAAGAACCTCCCATTCTTCATCTTTCATATCCAAGGGTTTGCTAGCAACCCCACCCAACGGTAAGTACAAATCTTTCTGATACAGATAGTCCTCAATCTGCATCCTCCATAATTGGTAGTTCTTGCCATTGAACTTTTCCATTCGTAGTTGACTGTTTTCTGCCATTGCTCAACTCCCACTCAAACAGAAACCCTGTGAGCAACCTGTAATCAAAACACACTACCCAGATCTACACCAATCTGTTAGTATCCCAACCAAAAGCTCTGATACCACTTGTCAGGAATCTAGAACAACAAACATGCTCTGACACCACTCGTTAGGATCTTGCTCCTCAGAAAGAGCACAGTATGATTACCAAATATAAGCAATTAAATATGCGGAAATAACCAGAAACACAAGTAACTAGAATTCACCAATAACACAGAATATGAGAGACAATACACTATCTTGTATTAACACTATACAGAAAAGAATACATCAAAGAGCTGCCACACTCTTTCACCTTACAGAGATTCACCACACCTCAAGTGTACAGTAATTCTTCTCACACACACTCTCCTACACAAAAACGGTCCCAACAACCAACTCACACACAGAATTGGTGTTCACCTCACCAACCAGTCAGTAATAACCCTGCCGGTACATCAAGCACTCTATAGCACTTCAAGCTGATCTCTCATGAACCTGCAACCTGCAATTCAAAGACCAAACTTACATGTAGATCCCCAATGAGCTTGCAACAACCTGCAACTCATAGATCTTACAACTAGAAGGAACTCTTCCTTTCTATCTCATGCCTTAAACAATACATGCCAATGGGTCTATAAATAGATCCCTAACTCAAACACTAACTTAGACTCTTAATTTAGACAATTATCCTCGCAGCCCAAGACTCTGGCTGGTCTTAACATGCAAACTCATCGTTCACTTAACTAACTGTCCGTGAAACGAACACTTCGGGAACACACAGGCGACCGACGCCGGTCCCTGCTGGTCTGGTTCTGCCGACGTCGGCCGACTTCCTGCCGTCGCCGGTGGCCTTCTGCACTGGACTCTGCCGACGTCGGTCATGCTGTCGACGCCGGTTCCTGTAGAACTCAGCAACCATCTGTTCCTCAGTTTGCAAAGGTTGAAGCTTTTAGCTCCACAACCTAACATCTCATGTTCAATAGGCTTAACTAGTGGTAACCTCATAGGTTCATAGAAAACATCCTTAGACTCTTGCACCAACTCTCCCATATGCTTCTGATCTTCATTAGTAAACATGATATAAGAAGTCGTATGTGCAACCACTTATTTGTCTCTAATATCTCTCAAAATAAGCAAAGCAAAATTCCCATTAACATTGATAAACTTCTTAGCTTTAGAGGCACTTACTAAAGAGATTTTAGAATCACCTCTATAGGTTAAAATAATGTAGCTATTGACATCCTTCACCAAATGGTATTGGTTGGATATCCTTATGAAAACAGTATCTTAGATGTACAATTAATGGATTCCGAACACTACACCACACACATCAAGAGGCACAACATCCATTGTATCTCCATCAATGAAATTTGCATTAATACCAAACTGAACTTTGCATTGCTTGGTCACCTTGATGTCTACACCTTTGTTCACCCAAGCCAAATCATATGGGATTAGATAATTTTGAGTCTCAATCTTCAATTTGTCTACTAGAACTTTACTTATCAAATTAGCTTGTGAACAAGTATCTAATAAATCATCCACTTTTGTTTTCTTCATTGGAATTTTGATTTGGAAAAGCATAGAAATTCACTCTCTTGAGAATTGGTACTACCTATATTTTTTGAGGTACCACACAAAGTGTCATCCACATTGGAGTTGTAATCAATATTCTAACCTTGGAGAGAGGTCATAACCTTTTTCTTATTGTTGTTCTTGAATAGATGCAATTATAGATGGAGTCCCCAACATTGATCCTCAGAATGAATATCAACATCACATTTCCCAAATTGTATTTTAGTACCCTTTTTATAAATGGAAGTAGCATTATGCATACCTTTGTCTTTACCTTAAGCACTATTAATACCAAAAAATTTATAAAGTTCACTCTCTTGATCACTAATAACCAAACATACATATATATTGATATACATACAACACAAAGTTTCATCCACATCAGAGTTACAACCAATATTCTCTTCTTGGAGAGAAGGCATAACCTTGTTCTTCTTCTTGTTCTTGAATGTACGTAGTTATGGATGGAGCTTCCAACATTGGTACTTAGAATGACTATCAACATTACATTCCCCAAATGTCTTTTAGTGTCCTTTTTATAAATAGATGTAGCATTATGCTTACGTTTCAATTTACCTTTACCCTTTTTGGAGCTACCTTGTTTCTTGGAAGTTTTTTGAGAGGTAGATGGAGCCTTCTTCTTGTCCATCTCCAAGTAGTGAGCTTGAGAATAAGCTTCATCTACATCTATAGGCTTGTATAAGAAGACATGCCTCCTCCAATGGGTGTGGAGTCTCTCCACATACTTCATCAAGATGTCATGGTATGCTATCCTTTCTCATTTGGATAAACTTTTCCATAAGTCACTTATGTATTCCTACATGCCTTGCTTTTTACTAAGATATTTCTAATAAATGGAACTTTCTTCCTGAAAATAAATAAGATATAATTGTTTATTGATTATCATCTTAAAATCATCTTACTTAGTAATAGGAGGAAGCTTCTTAATAATCAAATTATGATCATACATATAAAACCAAGTTAAAGCATGATTGGTTAATTTTAATTGTGAAAATGAAATACTGTTGACTTTTGTTACTTTAATGTAAACTGAAATATACCTCGATTTGGGATAAAAAATGGTATAGATTCCCCACATTCACATCGCCATCATATGGTTGAATTTATATATTTTCCTCAGCCTTGAATGGAGGTGGATCTTGGTTGGCATGGGGATGATGTTCCTTATTATCATTAGTCTCAGGAGCGTCCTCCTTGTTTGTTTTTAGTGCCTCTATAGAAACAATAAGCTTCTCCATGAAAATATTTATAATAGACTTTGACCAGATAAGCTTTCTCATAGAAAGATAAATTCTAGGTACTCCTTATTCAAGCTTGTGAAATACCACTTATTGTATTCAGGCATATTATTCATTAACATGGGTCATACTTATGATCTCTTATTTCTACTTCCTTGAGGAAATTTTTGATTCAAAGGAAAATATTATACCTTGAACACTAGCATTACTTAATTTAGTCACTGACATAAAATTACAATGTAATCACAAACCACACAAAGGACATATACTAAACCAAATATGGTCCATAAACTAGGTGGATATTCCACTCTGACCTTCTTCAACATGGATCCTATGACTCCTAGCTCAATGATTATAATATTACTATTTTAGGCTATTTACAATGTTAAAAAAAAGATAAACAAGTTTTGGAAATGAAAATTTCAACATATTTCACATGAAACATGAATCATAAGAATAAGAAAAGACCAATATGAATGTAAGAGTTATCATGGCGAAACCCAATGTGGGAAAAATCCATTGGATAAAGTAATTGCACTTCCCTTTCACTACGTGATGAAATAAATGTGTAAGGTACGATGAAAATTGGCCTTCATGGACAAAATTATCACTAATAATATATCAAAAAATTACACACAAGATTTATATACACTTCTTAGTACTCCAACATAGCTAAACCAACCATCGACAACTAGGAAATAATAAAACAACAAGAACAAAGACTCAAACTTACAACTTGTAATGTGAATCCAACTTTAAGGCTCCTCTCTATGTTTTATGATCCTTTTGCCTTAAAAAATACCTATATTTATGCTCTCTCAACTTTGATGTCCACCAATAAGCTTAAATGAACTGAAAATAAGAAGAAGAAACATTTACAATCGTTCAAATTCTATATTTATTTATGGTGACAAAATGGTTAGTGTATATAGACCAATAGGTGTGAAATCAGTGGGGTGGTTATGTAACAGCCTCCTAAAAACACAAAAAATTATGTAATCTTTAATTCAGTTACATAATCGCAACCCTATGAATAACAATAATTACATTATCTATGTTAAACCCCTCGATTTCAAGCGCTAAAACTCACTAACTTTATTAGTATGAAGGTATCTAGATCACTCCCACATTGACTTTGCCACTGTAACATATCTGAGTATACATGAATTACATGTAATTTGGCATAGTGGAAACATCTAGTATACATGACCAGTACATTAGGATCCAAATTTGGATAAAAAATACGTTTCTAGGTGGTGAGCAAAATTAACCGAAGAGGAGTTATAGAGTTGAGAGACATTAAGGAAACACATGGAAAGAGCCTAAATGCTAATACTATACATAGTATATGTGTGAGTTACAGCAAGAAGTGAGGCAAAGGTTGGAGTGGAGCACTTTGAAATATAAGCAGTATGCATATGAAATGCACATAAATAATGAGTTTCAATTAGGAGAACTAGTGTTAGCACAATTATGTGAGGAACTATTTATGAGAGGAACATATAATAATTTGAAGATGAAGAAGATAGGACCATGTAAGGTCTTAAATAATTTTTTAAACTAATGCATACGATATTGAGTTATAAGAGGAACTAGGTATTTCACCTATTTTAATGTGGCATATTTGTATGTTTTCCATGAGGGACAAACAGATTGGTAAACAAAGAAAATAAAGGTGAAAGTACCAAAAAGGAAGGTGTAAATACTAGAGAAGAAGAACCAATAGATAGATTCTGTATTAGACACTAAGATATTGATAAATACACATAGGAATTAGTACAATTAGTACCTAATAAAATGGAATAAATTCATAATAGAGGACAAAACATGGTTGGATCTCAAAAAGATTGGTCACTATGGACATTCTCTCAAAGATTTTGACTTGTGAGCCAAATCTCATGTTTCAATTACCTAGGTTGTACAATGTAGGATCATACTAGGTATAAAGATAATCTTGCATCGCCGAGGAGTTTTCTAAGTCTAGATTTGTGAATGAGGGTGCACATGTTCAACATCGATAGATGCATAAAAGTTGTTACATCCTAATTTCACCTTAAGTATTATAACCTTTGAATCTATGGATTATTACAGTTAACATTTGATTATTATTGCTTTGATTTGAGCTTTATTACATATACTAGTTATGGGACAGTTATATACTGATTAGTTTACATGATGGATTAATTATGTGGTAGTTGTAATTTCTTATTATATACATTATGGATGTATATTTATTAGTTATATATCATTAGTTTTCGATATATATGATGATTCAGACTAACTACCTACTTGTCATGAGGTGGATGCAGGATTGATTCTTCCCTCGAAGCATAACAAAGGGAGAGCATCATCAAAAAGGATGGCGCAGAGGGATGATTAGAGGATGACATAGGAACTGCTAGTACCCCATCACACACCACAGTAGAATAGTTTAAATAGTTAGTATGTGTTTGAGTGTTTATGCATTTATGCAGTGTTTGTGATTTTTGTGTATGCTTATGGTTGATCTAATTGAGTAATTGCATCATGATAACATTTATAGTTAGATTTGTATGATGATTTCTTTGTGATTATTATGTTGACTATGTTTGGATGAGTTGATGCTTAACCAATCAGTATTTGTATTTTTTTAGCTATATTTCAAATGGATATATACTAGTAATAATGTCTTTAAAAACATTTTTTGAATGTTAAGTTAACTACTATTGATATAAGCCAAACCATTAAACAAAAAAAGATATATATATATATATATATATATATAGACACACACACACACACACACATTGGTATTTAATTAAAATAGTTATCTTATAATAATTGTAATTATTAATTGATTTAGTTTATCTTTTTAAAGAGATAATTACTTTAGTTTCATTTTATTTAATGAAAATTAATAGCTTAAAAATACTAACTTAAAAGCTATGTCCAATGCATAGCTTACATTGAGAATGGAAAGTATAAATATCATTTTATAAATGACTTAAGTGGACTAAGTTGATGAACAACTTAGCCTTGGACACAAAGGTTAAATATGCTTGATTTATGAAAATAAAGGAACCTCAAGTTAAGTTATGGTAATTAAGCTTAATTTGAAATGGAAAAGTGATGGATTTATGCATGCAAAATTAAATCTCTAAGGAAGAGATTATAATAAGTAAAAAGGAGATTACGATGAAGGAGGAAAACGGAGAGTATGGTGAGAGAGCAGAGGAGAGGATGGTGGTAGAACAAACAAGATCGAGGTGAGAGAAGGGTGCAACACAAGGAAGAAGGAAGGTGAGTAGAGAGAAGTCTTTGGTAAATCCATTCAAGAACAAAAAGAACAATTTTGGAAGCAATTACCAGGTTCATAGTGTAATTCCATTTCATGATTGATAGGCCAAAAGTTCTATTTATATTATTGTATGTGTTTTTGTAGTGATCTTGATAGATTATATTGAGATAAGGATTTCGCTCCGCAAAACTAAATCATTATCTTTAAAACCCCAAGCTTAATTAATCAATGTTGTGTAAAATTTCTTGTATGAGGGAAATGTATTTGAAAATTTTGAGTATCTCATGATTATACAAAGTCTGGGATGAGATTTAAAACCCTAGTATCCAATTTTTACATATGAAATTGACTGTGTTATTTGGTTTCCAAAACCCTTTATGGGTAGGATAGTAAACCTCGACCTTCACTAGAAAAATGGTCTTGAAATTGTGACCTCTTAGGAAAAGTCATGTATGTTATAATGTGGAATATAATATTTAAATTATATAGAATATTAGTAAATATTTCACTCGATGAAGTTTTTTTTCATATAAGGTTTTACTGTGCATTCAAGTTGTCATTTCAAATGAAATGAGTATTGTTTAAAACCTAGGATTTTGACTGAGTATTGATGTTGATTTCCTCTTAGTATGCTAGGGGGATTAAAAAATAATAAATTTATGTCTATGTATAGTTACTTAAACCTGGGTAAAGCATATAAATGAGTAGGTAAATTGACTACAAAGTCCTATAGGTTTGAAATGGTGTAGGAAAGACATTTCCTGCATATAGACTCCATTTAAGTCTTTAGAAATCTCTACTTCTCTACTAGTTGACTATGTCATTCTAATGATCGATATGAGACTATAATTTTTGACGTAATAATTATTTGAAATTATGTGTTACATTATTATTTTTTGGGTACCCAAAACTCTGGGCTAATACCATATTTTATATATTTCAATGTTAAAAATGATGAGGAAACAATACCTAAAATAGTTAATTTCATCTAGTCGACTGAGTTGAACTAGGGGATTAAATAAATGATGGTTATTTTAAAGGTGTTTATATTATTTGA
This sequence comes from Torreya grandis, assembly GCA_037957365.1. Classification (NCBI taxonomy): domain Eukaryota; kingdom Viridiplantae; phylum Streptophyta; class Pinopsida; order Cupressales; family Taxaceae; genus Torreya; species Torreya grandis. Next base: position 6,325,288 of record JARHVA010000004.1, read on the forward strand.
TAGGAATAAATTATTTATTGGGAAATAACTATGAGTATTTATTTGTTTTTAGACTATTCTTGTGATATGAAAAGTGGTAATTGGCTGTGAATTGGTTTTATTGTTATAGAGACACTCTTTCAAGTAAGTTAACCTATTGGCACTATATACGTAGATGTTATAACAATGTACTTGATTTGGTAATCTTAAGATAAATTAGGGAACTTGGATAATCTATATACTCATAAGTATCTTGTTATATTTTTAGAGAATACATACACATCCTTAGTTGTGGTTGTACAAGTTATGATATATAAATACTTGTGATTATAATTTTAATGACTTACAATTATACATAGTATAGATGGATGGTTTAACCTTGATGAAAATATAAACACTAGTATACTTGTATGGTTATATACAACTTGTTGTGTACTATTGAATATTCCCTATCTGGCCTAGTTATGGGAAAACTTAAAATATCATTCAGTAATATTTAAGGGCATACTCTTACTATGATGTACTATTAGTTCTTTTGGGATGTGATGACGACCAAACATGTTATAGAATGATCAATGAATTCTTGTGATGTTTATGTATTTACAAACTTGGTATGATTCATGCCTAGATAGTATGATATTTGGATAGTAATCAATTATATTCATTATTTTTGAAATATCATTAAGTGTGAGATTCATTTAATGTATTTGACATACTAAATGCATTATTACGATTAATTTCCATAATTAGCATGTCAAATTTGTCAATAGGAATAATCTATTTGAATATTAAGTTTATATATTGTTATATTTAACTAGTCTTGCATTGAAGATGTCAAATAAGTAGTGAGACAAACTTCACTATCTTAGTTTCATCAATGTCGGATGAAGATAATTCAATTAAATAGTGTGTATGAAATTGATTGATCCTAGAGATCATATGTTATTTGAAACTTTGGCCAAAGAAATTTTAAATAGACATTATCATTTCATATGTTTGATTTACATATTTTTACAATATCATGTTAGAACATATTTTCTTTGTGGTACACATCATATAGTATAAATCTTACAACACATGAGTACTAGCATGTCTCTCTAGATTCCCACACCATCACTATCTACCCATCCATGAAGTGAGGGCCATTATCTGATGGGGGTTGGTGTCAAAAATTGCTCTGATGATGCTCTCTCTCCCCACTGCAGTACTTATTTAGATACTACACTTGAGATTATCACAGATACATAAGTTAGTTTGACTCGAGCTCCGTGGAACATAGTATCTATTTATTGTATCTAATAAAAATACCTAATGGAAATGTAATTTTATTATTATTACTTCAACATCAATAGTTTTATTACTGTACCATCTATGGCTAGATTTTTAAATGATTACTTTCCTTACAATTATGTTATATTACATAAAATGCTAGTGATTGGAACTGTGATTGTTATAAGTTTTTGAAAGTCTAATATGCTTTGATAGTATGTTAAAAATCATTAATTATATTCTCATGGTATAATCTAATGAAATAATAAATATTGAGTAAATAGTTATAATTTTTTTTACTGTGTTATTATAGTACAATCCATGAGGGGTTTTTATATGTGGTATCAGAGCTAGGTCTCAAATTCTAGGACTTAATGAGTCCACTAATTTTTTTGTATTCTTCTATTTTGAGAGAAAGAAGAATGATGTTAGTAAGAGTATTGAGTGAGATTACTTCAAATGTCAATGATAATAACCCACCAATTGATCCTAACCAATTTACCATTAAATAAACAACAAAGTTGGAATAAATTCTCATAGCTATGAATGATACTAGGGATTGGATCACAGCCCTGGAATAAGAAGTTCACAACCATGGAGAGAAAGAACACTAGGAAGACACTGATGATCATCTTGTTGAGTAGGAAAACCAGCAAGATGCGAGAGCTCAGGTAGCTGTAGAGTTATCTAAGGACATGACAAAGGGGAGTCTTCCTAAGTTTGATGGAATTATCCTAGGTGACAGAGTTGAAGTGTGGTTGATAGAGATGGAAAAGTATTTCAAGATTTGAAACTACTCTAAGATCACCAAAGTAGTTTGGGGAACATACCAGTTGGCTAGTGAGGTAGCTACATGGTGGGCAAACAAGAATTTGCAAATGAACCTTAACTTGACCACCACTTCATGGGAGTAGTTTTTGACATTGTTTAGGTTATGATGGCTTTCAAAACTTTATTTTGATTAGAAGATCACGTATTTCTAGAATCTAAAGTATGGAGATTTATCAGTGAATGACTATTGAGAGTATTTCAACAAACTTCTAAAGTCATACCTTAATACTAGGTAGATGAGAGGTTCAAGATCAAGGATATTATCATGAAATTAAAACCCTAGATTGGTGGAGAGGAAGATGTTCATGGACCTTCTACCATGGACCAGATATTTGAGAAGTCAGTCAAGCAGAAGTAGAAGTTGAAGTCTCTTGCACAGGCTAGGAATAAGTTAAACAAAAGTTTGGAAGTTCTAAGCTAAATTTCAAGAAGAAGGATTGGAAACAAAGGAGTGGAGACTCCAAGGGTTAGTTTAAGAATTAGAATTTCAAATTCAACAATGGATCTAACAACAAGAAACAAGGTAATGGCTTCAAAGGTGATTTCAAGGGAAACCCACAAACTAATAGGAAAGGACCACCTAAAGGCTATTTCATTTTGAAGGATACCATTATGCATGTGAATGCAATCAGGATAAGATAAATAACAAGGCTCCTATTCCTCAACAGGGCTATTTTTAGCAGTGTATTCATGTGGTAATTGATAATTGGCAAGCCAAATTTCAAGTAGCACCCATAGAGCTGCCAAGTATTTTGCTTGAACATCTAATTTCCATTTTAATAAATACAAGGGCTACTGAATATTTTATATCTCCTAGAATGATTAGTAAGTTTACTAGAAGAGCTAGATTTATGGTAAATGAATGGTTAATACAGTATGGACATGACTCAAAAGTCATGATTGATAAGTGTCTAGTTGAGACACATATTGAATTACCTAAATTCATAGTAGTAATGGATCTATATATAATACCACTAGGGTCATATGATGTGATCTTATGATTCAAATGGATTACAAAACACAAGGCCAAGGTTGACTACTACTTGAAGAAGGTTGAGAGTCTAGATGGTTTTGGAAATTAGACACAAATTTAGGGTGAGAAAAGAGGGTTAAGGCTCAAGCAAATTTCTATAATGCAACTCAAGAGGGCTCAGGGAAAAGGGTGTCAAGCATTTATTATCAAGATAAATGAAATGGAGGAACCTAAAGAACCACATCTTGACTCATTCACCTTTTGCAATAATCAGGAAATGCATTATTTACCTTCTCTTGGAATTTTGGAGCTCTCGCACTACCTCACATGATTTAACATTGATTGCGTGAAATCTATTCAGAGATCTTGGCACACTCTTTCAAGGTATTAGAGATTTCCTGACAACCTCATGCATTAGACTACCTTGTAAGATCCTCCATCCATTCACCTTGCTCATTTTTCTTCTGTCTTGGCCACCATTTTTTACATTGGATGCATATAATTAATCTATCTTTAAATTCATGTCAAAATGACTTTGATGAAAAATCCGTTTGCATATATTTTGTGGGTTTTTTGAGATCTAAAATGGGTTGTTCTTAGATTTTTTATAAAATTCATATATTTTCTTAGAAATAAATTTATTTTAACTAGTATAACATCTGTACGGACCAAGCAATCACCCTTACAAACCCCAATTTACTCTCTTTAGACCAAATCATGTTTTAAGGGAGAAATTACTTAAGCCTATAGACCAAATTAGGTTTTTGGTGAGCACCAACTTGTTATCCAAGACCAAATCGGACTTCTCAAGGCTGATGACTTGCTCTAAGACCATTTTGGGGTTTCGACGGGTGACTACTTGAAGTAATTAGGTTTCTTCGGCATGACAACTTGCTAGTAGACTAATTTGGGATTTTGGGTCAATCTTACTTCTCCAAGAACCCAATCAACATTGGCTAAACCCATTCGGATTTGTGGAGGTCGACTACTTATTACTCATTACTTGCTTTATAAGTAATAAGTCATGCAGGTTGAAGAACTCAAAATGCACTAAGGAAGACCAATCCAGGTTTTCCAAGGGTGATTACTCATTACTCATTTACTTTATAAGTAGTGCATTTGCAAGAGTCTAAATTTGTGAAGGTTGAAGAACCTAAATTGCACTAAAGAAGACCAAACTAGTTTTCTAAAGCATGACTACCCATTACTCATTTACTTATGAAGTAAAGAAGTTGATAAAACCTGATCAACACTGCAAGACCCAATCAAGATTTCAGAGTAGTCTTACTGTATCAAAAGCATGAAGTAAAGTAGCTACAAAACCCCACATGAAGTTCAAGAGGGCATCAAATTTCAGGTGAAAGGTAATGAAGAAATAGAGTAAAGTAGTTTCCTTTTTGGATTTTTGGATGAAAAGACACAATTCTGAAAAAAAAAATTCCATTTTTGAAAAGGGTCTAGGAATATGTGGGAGTAAGAACTTGTAAATGCTATAACTTTCAATCTATAGCTCCTTTTTGGGCACCATTTTTTTTTAAAGTGCATATTTTCTCAAGCTCTACAAATTGGTGACATTATTTCAAGACTTTTATAGCATCCATTTTTCACATGGTGTGAGAGCTTAAAACTCTCTTCAAACCTTTTTACTTTTCCTCTTGAATGCATTATCAATTGTGCCTGATGTCCCTCTCATACTTTCTCACACTGATTACTCATAGATACATTCTTTACTATGCCCAATATCCAAGAATAAGCATGTGTTTGTTGTAACTTCAGGGGGTATTCTTGATAGTTAAAGGGGTACTTGTACTATGTGCTTTCTATTTTTTTTCTCTCATTTTAATTTCACAATTTGTCTCATTCTAATCTTCACTAATAGATCTAAACATCAAACCACTCACACTGTTTAACTATCTAGAATGGAATTCTAAAATACAACTCACTTTGAGAGGTAAAGGACTCTATCGAATTACTATGGGTGAGGAAACTGAGCCATCTACAGATGTAGAAAAGGTTAAGTGGTACAACATATGTGATGAGTCATATGGGTTTCTATGCCCATCAATGTCTCCCAACCTCTTATTTCATGTTGAATTTATAAAAACTTTGAATGATGTTTGGACAATCTTGGACAAGCTTTTTGGAGTGTAAGACATCATGAGGGGTCATGAGTTGGAGAATGAGCTCATCACATTGTGCCCAAGTGACTATGATACCCTACAAGACTTCTTTAAAAATTTCAAATTATTGAGATTATAGTTGAAGCAATGTGGCATTTAAAAAAATAGATGACCAGTTGATTTCATCTGTGCTTGGTAAACTAGGTCACGAATATTTAGTTTTCATCTCTAAATTTTATGCTACCAAACATGCACTTGGATCCACTTAGAAAATGCCATTATTTGATGATTTTATTGCAAATCTAACTCAGGAACAAGATAAGTTGGTTCAAATGGGTACACTGAAGTCTTCAAAATCACATGTCTTGATTATCAATCAGGATAAGAAGAAGCCTTCTAGTAGTGGTAAATAGGAGAAGAAATAGTCCAAGCCAGATCATGAGCATAGGAAGAATAAAAAAATTAGATGCCAAGCCTAAGGCATCTTCAAATGAGTCCTCCTAAAGTGGGGAACCTAAGAAGGAGAAACTCAAATGCAAATTTTGTAAGAAACTTGGGCATGATGAATCTCAGTTAATGAAAAAGAATATTGACACCTTGACTAGGATGCTTGAGAATAATAACATCAGTGTTCCTAAATCTTCATCTTAGAACACATTAGCACAAGATTATATAAAGGGTAAAGATAACAAAAAAGGTAAAAACAAGGGCAAGGCACTATTTGCAGTAGTTTCTCAACCTTTGACTTGGGTTATTGACTCAGGTGCTTCCTATCACATGGCCTGCTTAGAGGATCTATTTTCAAAAATAGAGACATGTTTTGTGCCTTCAATTCTCATGGGTGATGACACTTTGGCAGAATTCAATGGTAAAAGATTGGTAGAAGTAAGTGATAGGACATTCAATGATGTTCTATATGTTCCTTCACTATCCACTAATCTTCTATCAGTATATCAAATCACTCACATAGGTGAAGGGACATGAGTTGAGTTCACACCTAATTTAGTGGTCATCAAGGTGCCACATAGTGACACCACAGTGGCTTATGAGAAGGCCAATCATTAGTCTAGGTTGTACACCTTCTCACAATTTTCCCCAGATCAGCTCTTAGATGCATTACTTACTCATGCAGATGAAATGAGCAAACTATGGCATGAATGGTTTGGTCATTTAAACTACCATTACCTGGAGAAACTCAGTCATCAAGACATGGTTTCAGGGTTAGCTAAAGTCAAATTCCTGGATGGCATATGTAATCACTGCATTCTTGGTAAGCATCCAGAAGAGAAATATGATAAGGGCACATCAAGAAGAGCTGAATAGAAGCTAGATATAGTCCACAATAACTAAGTAGGTCCATTTCCAAAACCTTCATTCAATAGGATAATATACATGCTCACATTCATCGATGACTTTTCAAGGTACACCTGGGTGTTTTTTCTCAAAATGAATTTTGAGTCTTTGATCACTTTAAGAACTTCAAGGCACTTATGGGGAAGCAATCATAATGTTCCATCAAAATCTTAAGGACTTATAATGGTGGAGAGTATGTCAACAACAGGTTTGAGTAGTTTTCCACATCAAAGGGAAATCATATGCAACACAAAGTTTCATATAGTCCTCAATAGAATGGTATGGCTGAATGCAAGAATCATACCTTCAAGGAAATGCCCAACTACATGCTTCAATAAAAGCCTCTTGCTTCTTAGTATTGGGCTAAAGAAATCAACTATGTGTGCTACATTCAGAATTGAGTTCCACACAAATATTTAAAGGGAATCACTCCTTTTGAAGCTTGGGATGGTCACAAGCCCATAGTAGATCACTTTTGAGTGTTTGAATCACTTGCAATGGCTTGGATTTCCAAGAAGAAATGCAAGCCAATGGACCCTCAGAGTCATTCTTACATCTTTGTGGGGTATGTAGAGGGTGTTAAGGGATATAGGTTTCTCCATCCTAAAAATCATGAGTTATTCATTGAAATGAGTGTCAATTTTCATGATGGCCCACTTGAACACAATCATGGCACTCCAAACTCTTCAAAAGTCTCACTAGACATTGATTCCACTTCTGACAGTGACATAGATCCACATCAATGTCCTCCTAATGATGAGAATGACTCTTCTTCTTCTTTAAATTCAAGTGATGAGAGAAGTGATGAGGATACTCCTCCTTCATCTCACACTGACACTATAGATGATGAAGAATCACCTCCTAATTCTCTAATCTCATATAAAGGCTTAGAAAGTGAATGTGTGTTCGTTCATGGTGGATGTGTACATAAAATGTTGTTTGAATGAATTGAGCTTTAGAAAAAGGGTGTTGTGATGGTTGTTATCACTTAAGGAGGACCTATAGATTGTGTGTCATGGGTCCATGTATTTGAAGATGGTCTTGTGTTCTTGTTTTGCTTGGAGAAGTGTCAAAAAGGTGAATGGGTCTTCATAGGACCTAAAAGGTGACTTAGGCCTATTTGAAAGAGGGTTTTGCTTAAAGGTGACCCACGTAGATGCCTTACAATTGAATTCATCTATTGTGCCTGATAAGGAAGGTTATGAACATGATAATCATGATGGCTCTATAAATAGTGAAATCAAATATGATAATTTCTAGACTTGTGAGACTTTGGAGAAAAGGTGGGTGTGAGAGTTGTGGAGTGAAGGAAAGAGTGTGTGCCTAGTGGATGGGATGTAGAGCAGATTAGGTTGACGAATATGTGTATGACTTATAGGTCATATTTTTTATGTCAAGAATAGTGCTCTTACAGGTTTGAAGATTGGGGAAAGAAGTGAATAGAAGAAGAATTTTTAGGTTTGAGTGAGTATATGAGGGTAGTTTGAGTGAAAAGGAAGAGATATTGTGGCATTATTATGTAAGAGGCTTGTATGAGATAGAGAGGGGTTTTTTTATAGGTTATAAAATTAGAGGTCTATCATCAGGTGTTGAAGACATCAGTTCAAAGGTGGAGATGATCATATCATAGGTGTTGGGAAGGTGCTCAACATCTAGGTTAGAAGGACTTGACTAACAGTTGTTTAGAAGGACTTGATCATCTTAAGGGTAGGTGATCCTTGTGAAATAGGTGTTTCACTAAAGTTGATCAGAAGGACTTGATCATCCTAGGGATAGGTGTTGCTTGTGAAACAAGTGTTTCACTAAATTTTGGTTAGAAGGACTTGAACAGTCTCTTATTTATGACCATCTTATAAGACAAGTAGTCCATGTGTTTGTAGTCTTGAGAGGGGGTTTTATTCCCGAAGAGGGTTTCTCACATAGATCTTGTGTTGTGTGTATAATCTTGCATTATCTTTTACTCATTGTTCTGAATGGCTTGTATATTCTATGAATGATTGTGGTAATTGAAAAAGGGTTTGAAAGGATTGGCATTGAATTTGAAATATCTTGCATCACTAATTCACCCCCCAACCCCCCCTCTCAGTGATTGTACCTCTAAAAGAGTAACCTTGTTTTTTTTAAAAATTTACTTACAAAATCATACTTGATTAATATTGCACACTTACAATATCAAACTAGCATAAATGACCTTGTTTTTTCAAATGTTTACCATAAAATTAATGAATGAATCATTTTTTATGTATGGATACTTTTATAAAACATTTTTTAAATTTTATTTTAAAATTAAAAAATAAATAAAGTTTTATACTTGAAGGAATCTCTTGTTGGTTTAGTTGTGGCAGAAAAGCGTACTCGCCAACCTATTATAATAATCTCTGATTTAATTAAGAAAATGACTAAATTTAACTTTTATAAATACCTTCAAAAAAAATTATATAAATTATAATAATATTAAAAATTATTGATACCTTCAACGATTTTTTTTTCATTATATGTAAATTTTTACTTAATATTATATTAAACAATTTAACTAATCAAAAAATAAGTAAATAATATAAATACAAAGTAAAATAAAAAATCTTAAAATCCATAAAACTCATTACAACTCTAAAATCCCTTTGAAAAAGTTAAAAAATAAACAAAATGCATGGTATAAAGGACTTAAATTATCCTCGGGACAATTATGGGGAAAATCAATCCGTAACAAGCACATAAAATATATTAACTATGAATCACTACTTACCTACCTATTTCCAATATCAAAACAATAAAATACATTATCTAATCAAGCACAAAGAATTCACTTTGACTCCCTAATACCTATGTCCAATATTTGTCATTTATGCCCACTTTAATATTCCTTGGATTTATAAACATGGTTAAAATAACTCTACAAAGATGTTTTGTATCATTGTCTTCATCATGTTGAAATCTTTTATATCAACTTTGCATTGAGAATTTAGAAAAAATATTATAAAAACAAAAATACTTTCTAATAATTATTAATTATTTTGATAATCTCATATTGATTACAAGGTAGAATCCACTCAATATGTAAGATTAATATATCACAATGACTAATATCAATAAGTGTGTATATGCACCCAAAATTTACACGGTGTGCCATTTCTGATATAAATCTGAGACAATGACCTCTTGTTTTGTGTTTCAAAGGGAACTCTCTAGCTTTATTCCTTCCCCATGTTTACCTATTCCTCTCTTGACCCCTTTTGATCCCCTCAATTTTAACCTTCCAATGTCATTTTTTCCTTATTTTAAAAATAAACCATAGGTGATGGAACTGCCACCTCAAGTGATGGAACCATCCCTCTAGATTACAAAACTGTCCCTTATGTTGCATAACCACCATGGTGATTCTATAATATAAGAGGTAGTTTTGACATAAAAAGGTAGTTTTGAATTAAAATAGTAGTATTTATGTAATTCCTAGCAATGGTTCTATCATCTTAAGTGATGGTTTTTTAATTACCCATGCATAAAGAGGTGGTTTTGTCACAGTGGAAATACCTTTTGAAATGAGCTCTTGTAACTCTAGTTTTCACACATTTTACACAACTAGATTCATATTTCTTACTTTTATCACCTTGTGTTCACCTCCAATCAAGTCTAACTCACTCACTTTCTTAATTTTAATCTTCTTCGTTTCCTCTCAAGTTGAACTCACTATCACACTTAGTTGAACTCTTCCATGGAAAATCCATTCTCTTCCTACAAGAAGGTCAATTTTGGCCTAATTTCAGATTTGAAAATTTTCATTATAATTTGCTATTGAGAAGCTTTTTCAACCACAACCTTGCTAAAATTACTATAATATTCAACATCTATTATTTTTGAGTCGACTACACAACCACAACCATAAGTGAAGAAGTGTTCTTGGTGAAAGCAACTCAGACTTTGCAAGCCAAGACATTAGCCAGCATCATTTCAGCTACTCTCCATTTGTAGATTGTGTCTTCCTTTTTTTCATCTTATTTCATATTTTGTGCATCCTCTAGCTATAGAGTTTATATAATTATACAAGAGCATATAGAGTTAGCATGCTGAGAATTTTCCTATCAACACAGTACGTGCACTTTAGTTGATTTATTCCAAAATCAGGGTAAAGTTCTTTTAATTTATAATATGTGTTTTCTTTATTAGATTAGATTTAGTGTAGATTTTTTTTATATTAAAGTAGTTTTCTATATTAAAAAAAAAATCAAATTTGATTGTGAAATATATCAATTTCTTTTCATTTGACTTTGCAACAAAAACATAGTTAGTTTTGCTTCTTGTTTGCATTTCAATATATTAATTTCCTTTCAAATAAATAATAAATGTAGTCAATAATCTTGAAAAAGACCTTCAAAAATCTCCATTTCCATCTAGCACATCTTTTCTTTTCAAGATCTAAACAATTCTTTTGTATTATAAACAACCATCTAAGTAAACATAGACAATTGATGGTGCATACATAAGAGTAGTGGATCGTTGGTCTTTTTTTTTTTGAAGAGTTAAAAATATTGTAATTTTCCTCTCTTGAAATAGAGAAATCAAAATTTTCATCTCTTATTTCTATTCTATAAGCTTATTCAAAAAGGTTTGTTTGTGGTAAATTAGAAAGGTTGAAAAGTTAGCCTAGTTTGTTTATGAACAAGGAAATTTGTAGAAAGTGTTTTGTTTCTACTATTTTAGAACATATCTCTTCTCACATTTCTTGCATAAATATATTTAATTTGCACATTTAGCTCATTGCATACAAAACAATCAAAATAAACAAAATATTTCATCTAGTTTGCTTACAAATAGAGTTAGGAAAAATAAGCATCTTGCATACTAGCATAGGTTTTTTCTCTCCCCCCTGCATGCATCTCAAACATTAAAAAGGATAAAAGAAAGTTTTGATTTCAATTTCTCTATTCTTTCACTTTCAACATTTTATTTTCAAAAAATAAGCATTCATTTGTCAAAAACAATAAAATCCCAAAAAGAACAAAATAAAACAAAAATAGTGTCAATAGCTTAGTTATTACATGCAATCTATACCAAAATCCTTGCTAATATATGAAAGCAAAAAAATAGAATATAATCCTTGTCCATCTACACAATCATCATATACTAAGCCTTGCTTCAACATTCTAGCAAGCAAACTTTACAAGGCATTTTTTGAATAAGCTCATATGCTTTTCCCTAGCTTCTGCCTAGTCTCTTTCTGATGACTAACCTTTTCTGAGACACTAGGTCTTATCTGACATGGTTTATTTCTTAAATTTAGATCACCTAGTTTCACCATCATCACATAGTTTGATATTATCTCTTAGTTGAGACGTGAGTTCTTTCGATCCACTCCAATTCTCCACCTGATCATAGAGTTCTTAGCTACTTTAGAAGAACAAGAATGCATCCTTGATCCACCTATCATTATCCTCTCATAAAACCATATATTTCAGCATAATGTCATCCAAGCTTAGTCACCCATTCATCCCCTCATATTTTCCTTCGTTCTAGCCCCATCTTATATCATTCACACTTAGCAGATGACATTGGTCAAGCAGAGTCAATCCAATAAAGTATATCTTCTCTTGAAAATCAGCTAGCTCAATCTCCTTCATTTTATTGAGCCTGTAAATGACCAAGAATTCTTCCTCCTTATGATATTAAATATTGAAGAGCCTTATATCTCTATTTCCACACATCTCAACACTCTCAATGAGCATCAAGATGCTACTAAGGTCATTTGGTTCCATCATGATAACCCATTTCCACCACCTATCCCAAATCCTATTCCACCCAACAATCAACCAAACCCCTAGCCCATCCATTACACTGGCTACCCTGACCAGACCTCTGGGAGTCAAGTGCACAGACTAGCATGTGTTAATTTACGTGCATATAAATTATTGAAACTGACATGAAGGATTTCATCTTTTGTTTATCCCTTTCTTCCTGTTTTTTTTCCTCTTCTCCATCTTCCTTCCATTTATTCTACAGGTATCCATATACCCCTAGAATATGTCTAGATAGGATATCGATGAATCTCTTAGCCTAGATAACTATAGGACAAGCCAACTTAGTTTTAACAAACCTTCATTGATGAGTTGGAACAACCCAACCTTTAACACTAACATATAATACCAATCATATGGCTACTTTCTTCCCAATGATCAAATAAGGAATGGGGTTGTTATCTAAGAGATACATGACATATCTAAAATCATAGGTAACCATCCTGACCCTAGTGCCATAACCCTTATAAGTGGAGGAAAAACCACTCCTCATATGGTCACAAATCTAGTTATTACCTTGCATAGCCTTGATGTAGAAACTATCACCAAATACAGTCACTACTTAAGAAGGATCCATCACTTAGAGGATGAGGTAAACCACATGCAAGTTGATACACATCCTCCTAATAGGAATCTAGATGCCTCCAACCTACCAATAACCACTATTAACACTACTCCTGGGGCTCCCATCCTAAATGAACCCCTTAATGTGGCCTCATCTCACACATCCACCCCTCCTACATTAGAGACCCATGGGTCTAACACCAACACTAGTGTAAATAAGCTCATTAACACCTTAGTGGGTTGTATATGTGATGTATAACATAATCAAAAAAATCTAATCCAATGGGTGGGTCAAAACCCTCTCATGTCAAATCATCCCTCTTCTCATTCCATTCAAAAAACAACTCACCCTACATCACAATAATAAACTTACATGCCCCCATTATTGCAAGAGTAAGTACCACCGTAGAATAATGTCTCTCACCAACCTCTTATATATATTCTCACTCATGGGACCCCCAACCCTGATGCCTCCAAAACTAATTCATCTTACCTAGTAGGAGGTATATGCATATGCTCCACCACCACCAAAAAACATAGTAAAAAACATTCTGATGTTCTCTATACCTCTAGGCCATGTGCCTCCCACATATTATCATCCTCTACATATAGGATATGTCCCACCATATGATACACTGGGATATATGTGGACCACCTATATTCCACCATAATAAACCATGTACACTTTACCAAATCAATCTGCGATGCCTCCTACATCTCACAATGTCTTTCCATGCTTACACATGTATTCAAAATCCACTCAGCTAGATAATTATTCCTTGGCCTACTCCATACTACCTTATCAAGTTTATTCCACTCCTCTTGATGGATATTAGGCCAACTGATAAACTACCCCACCTCCTCATTCAAGTCTCACCATGATGACAATAAAATTTAACAACATGGGAACCTACACCGAATACCTCAAGGATCCCCTTGATGTGAACATACAAGGAGTCCTTCTTTCATGTCCCCTACCAAATCTTCTTAAATTAAAAGGATAATGGAACCTCAATGCACATATAAAATTCTATGCTACCGCCATTAGAGATCTCTTGCTTTGGGATGGGGTTATAGTGAAGATATTTCCCAAGAATCTCAAGGGGATAACACTTGATTGTTACTACCATCTCCCAGAGGGATCCATATAGTATTTCCACCAACTTATGGTTGATTTATTCAAGGCATTTGACATGAATAAACTTCTAATGACCACCATTTGAGAGTTATTGCATATCAAGAAAGAATCTAATAAATTGGTTACCTACTTCATCACTAGATGGAGGTAGATCCTATATTCCTTTATCAGCACACCTAACATGGACCAATGAGAATTATGTGATATTTTCCTCCAAAAGTTCGTGTACCTATCATATGAAGAGGCCCTCAAAAGTGCATTTCACATTGGCCAGGTAGTGATTAACAATGGCCAATGAACCTATGGGACTAATGGGTGCATCATCACTCCTAGCCAAAATAATGGGGGATCTAAAAATGTGAACCCAAACCCAAATAATGTAAATAACCAAGGTCCCAAGATACTAAAATATAATAGGAACACTTCCAATGATGGCATCATTGATCAAGCCAAGAAACAAAACCCCATAAATAACATTCAATAACCACCTACAAATAATACCAACAATGCTAACAACATTGGGGTCAATAAACAAAGCCCCATCCTATCATTCATGTGGTTGATTTCAAATGACTATCATCTCATAACATGTAATATCAAAACCACAACCAAACCCAATACCAACAAGGTGAATGGTACCCACAATTTTATATTCAAGGTTACTATCAATAGAATAATTAGTAGGGATTTGGATAAGGGAAAAACATGTGACCTAGGTATTACGACTCGAATGTCTATTGCCTCTTCAACAAAGTCATAGGCCATGAATCTCAAATATATCAAAGATATAAAAAATTCATATAAATACTCCCATAGGATCAGAGGTAAACATTCATAGATATGTTCCTAGGAAAAGTGCAGATAAACACCCAAACCCTTCCAAATGGTCTCATTGCTCCCTACAACCAGAACCTACAAATTTACTAGAATTCTTTCCCCAACCACCAAACACACCCTCTACAAGGTCAATAATAGAATAACCTTCAAGGCCACTCTATTCAACATAGTCAATCCATGATGGTGGGTACTCATGATGCCAAAGCTTCCACTTTTATAACTACAAACACCAATATAGCTCCTCAACTAGGAGACCAAAGCAAAACCAAGATGATAGGAGTCATAGATTTATAATTTGAGTATGAAGTAAAAATTATGGTTCACACTAGATGGAAACAACCTATGGCCAGACACAATATCCATATGGTTGAAATATTGGAAAACTAAGACACTCTACTCGAAGACTGTCCCCTTTCTACACATAATCAGTGAACCATGTATTATGACAAGGCCAAGTACCACTTAGGCACTAGGGTAGGAGGCATTTTTATTTCCCCTAAGGGGTGATTTATGCCATTTGGGTTTAAACTAGACTTTGAGTGCAAAAATAATAGAGTTGAATACAAGGCTTTATTCCTTGGTATGCTCATTACAAAGTGCCTAGGTGCCCAAAACTTAATATCCAAGGAGATTCAAAGCTAGCACGACAAATCATGTTTTTAAAATCTACTAAACCAAAGTTGAACACATAATTTTATAAAATCTATATCCTCAAGGTTACCAAGGACTTTTATTTCATCTCCATCAAAGCAATCCCTAGAGAAATCAACCAACTTGCTAACTTTATGACTGCCTTGTCTTCACATTTTATGCCCCATCTAACAATCTTAGAATTGGATTTATAATCTCTATCATGATAAAGCCTCCCATAATAAAGGATCCTAATGAAAAAATAATCACCCATGTTAGACAAGATGATGGCCCTTTATCATAGATCTAGCCAATAATGATGAGTGTTATCACTCAAGCAGTACGCCTAATAAATTGGAAGATGGTTCAGTGAGATAATAGGATCACCCCCTAAGGTGTGGGACTCTTGCACTCCTTGGGAGAAACCTCTAGAATAATCCAACTTCCTTCTAATCTAAGTGTACCTAATTTAGGACCAATGCACAGACCTACAAAGAGCATAAAGGAAATCTATTGCTAATCTTAAATCGAAAACTATTGTGGGAAAGGGAGAAGGAATGCTGAAAGGGAAATGGTGATGCACTAACATTAGACAGAGCACCTTTACATACCTTGAAGAACACACTAAAAATTTCAAAGGACATGTATATATCACACAATATCCAAAATTGATGCTTCAATTACATAAGTAATTTGCATGGAGGTGCATGATGCAATATAACACTAAGAGGGATGACAAATGATCCACAAGTGGCATCTATATAGACCTATGTGCACACAACATAAGACCTACAAGAGAAAGAGCCAAGATATTTATAGAGGTGTTGGGGGATGGACAAAAATGAGAGGGACAAATATTATCCACTAGTAAAGATCAACAAACCACAGAATACACACAAATTACAAGAAAAATGGAGAAAGGCAAATTCAATTCTCATTAAAGTGCAAGGCTTGGGCGATAAAGGGCTTCTAGAGGGTAAATTTTGGTAGCATTATTATGCTAAAAAAATTGCAACCATTTTACAATGTAAGACCCAGGGTTTTATACACCATGGGAAGCCCACAGGTCATTGATTACAAACATAAATATAGCTGAGAGAATTAAACTAAATATCAAAAATCAAGACATAATATGTCTACAATTTAGATAGGGATGGCCAAAGGTAATCAAGATTTTGGCTATGTCTTCAAGGCATGGTGATGATTACCCTATATTTTAATTTTTTAGCTCATCCCTTTCTCCTATTGGTTTTGTATCAACCAATATTTAATCATTCAATAGTTGTAACTCAATTTGAAAGGTTTTGTGTGCAGAAATGGAGTTGTAGATCTGATGGAATTACTTGTATTAGAAGATTTGGGCCTAATTCCATCATGTTGGTTTCATTCACATTTTATTTTTATTAGATATATTATCATTAAATTCTATAGACTTGAGCTTAGTTCAATTTAGTATGCCAACTACAACATCCTCCTAAGTCATTCATCTCATAATCTTGTGATCCTTGAGCCACCATGCTCTAATTTTACAAATCTTATTTTGAATTATCTTGATAGCCAGACAGCCCATCAAATTTAGGATATTATACTGGTGAAGTCATCATTGCCATGTGTCTTCATTTTGGTGACCTACATTCTATGCAAATGGTCAATGGCTCTGAGCTTCTGTGCTTCTATAATCTCCAAGGAGTTGCCATGTGGCTTTTATTTAGAGCCTCAAAACCATAAAGAATTAACTTTTGGCTTGAGATTTTAATGCCCCTGAGATTTTATGATTTTAATACCTCTATGATTCTATACTTTTAAAGTATTTTTAAGACTTAGAAACCTATCTAAATATTTTCACCTTTGGGTTTCTTAAGTTTATGTACAACTTTCACAAAGTCTTCAAAACTTTTGTAGTTTACATCTGTGCAAAACCTCTAACTCATTTATGTTGAAGAACCCAAAGGCCAACTTTTGAGAATAAGTTAAGTCTTTTCTTCCCTTTTTGATTAACTCCTTCTTTCCAAACTTCAACCCAAACTTTTGAGAATCCCTCCCTAATGACCCTAAAGCTTTGAGCTAAATTTAGATGTTACTCCATGGTGACCAAAAATGGTCAACATTATGGTGACTTTTTCAAGTTGCTTGCCTACTAAGTGAGAACCTAGTAGCCTTTGAAGCAATCCATTTGGCATGGGGTCATTTAATCAATCAACACACTTCAATCTTAAAGTATAACTTTATTTCAACCTACTCAATTTACCATTGAATGAACTAAACTAAAATTCACCCCTAAACAAAAAGAAAACAAGGAGAAAGAATAAACATGCAATAACACTTAAGGAAATAAAATGACTAAACTTATGTATCTTATCACTTAAAATAAATAAAAATGTAACTAAACCACCACAGACAAATGAAAAACACTTCAAGAGCAGTGCTTTAAATGGATCCCATTGACTAGGATTGGTAGCCCTTCTCCATTTCATCTTAAAAGCTAAAAAGCATTGGCATGTTTATAACATGTGATGACATATGGACCAATCCATATTGCATCAAACTTTATATGCTTCATAGATTTTTCTCTATCCATGTCCCATTTAAGCACTAAGTCTCCTTCTTGGAAACTTATATTAGTAGCTTCCTTATCAAAAGTTCTCTTCATTTGAGCTTTCTGAAGCTCCAAGGTGTGCATTATTTACCCTTTGGCTTCTTCTAACTCCATCATTTCAACTAGTCTCACCATCATAGGATCATTTTCAATCAGCACCAGTTAGTGGGCAAAATCTAATGATGGTAATTCAAGTGACATAGAGCCTAGCCTCTCTTCCATATACCAACATGAGGGGAGAATTACATATTTCCCTCTTCAACGTTATTATATCTACCCATAGGGCTACTTTGAGTTTTACATGCCAAGTCCTTCTATTGTCCTCCATGGTTCGCTTGATGATGCAGGTCAAGTTTTTATTGGTTGACTTAGGGAAACCATTACCTTGAGGGTAATATTTTGAGGAGGTGCTCAAATATATGTTATTTTTAATTATCCACTCATTGATTCTAGTCCCAATAAAATCCATAGCGTTGTTTGAGATAATGGTGGATGGAACACCAAATCTAGTCATAATTCCCTCATAGAAATCTAAGATAGATGTTTCATTTGCCTCTTTAAGTGCTACCACATATATCCATCTTATAAATTAGTATGTGGAAGTTATAATCCACTTGTGTCTAGAACTTGAAGGAGGGTTGATCATTCCAATAAAATCTAAACCCCACTGATAGAAGGGATAATCAGCTTGGAATGGATGAAGTGAAAGAATTGGTATCCTCTATTTGCTTGTGAAGAAATTACATTTCTTGCAGCTTCTCACCCATATATGAGCATCTTTAAATAGACTTGTCCAATAATAACGGGCCCTCATGACCTTAATAATATTATTTCTAGGTGAATAATGTCCTTCTGACAATCCATCATGGAACTCTTGAAGGATTTTATCAGATTGATTTTGTTTTATACATCTTAGAATAACTCCATTGATGTCTTTTATAAACAATGCATCATTGACAAGCACATAGTGAATATCTTGCAACCTAAAATGTCTTCTTTTGGCCTTGTCAATCCCTTGTGGATAATCACCTAACTACAAAAAAGCCTTTATACTCTGAATCCAGCAACTAGGAGGATCCTGATCAGTTGGTTATTCTTCTTGCAGCATAAGGTTATTTTACCTTCAGCTTCTAAGTCAGCTGCTAACTATTCACACAATCCTTTTCCCCCTAATATCATATCCCATCACCTTGGTGATCCAACCAGCTCTTTTTTCATTGATATCTCTTATTAACATAAATTCCTTCACACTTGGATGCAATACCATTAGTTGAATCTAGTTATTAGAGAGCATGTGTATAAAATTATTCAATGCTCTAATGGCAGCCAACACTTGTTTTTCCATAACGTTGTATCTCAATTCATAATATTTAATAATTTTGTCATTATTTTGTTGTACTAAGATTGATGAGATGTTTTCATCTCCTCTGAAAGCATTGAGGATGAAATCCTTGTCACAGCATGGAATCATAAGTGTGGGGGCTTGGTATACGTTATTTTGATTGATTCAAAGTTGTCCTTACCTTATCTTGTCTAGCTAAAAGTAGTACTCTACTCGAGCATAGAGGTAAGTGGATTGATAAGTGAAGAAAAGTTTGGTATAAACCTTCTCATAAATTTTATCTTTCCCAAAAATCTCTTGAGGCTTGGTAGAGAAAGGGACCTAATGGCTTCTACTCTTTTTGGGTCAATGGCCAATCCATCCTTAAAAACAATGTGCCCCAATAACTGATCTTCATGGACAATAAGTACACACTTTTTTGGTTTTAAGGATATGCCAAACTCTCTACATCTGTCGAAGACTTACTTCAAACGATCCAAGTGATCAGCTAGACATTTGGAGAAAATAATGATATCATCAAGGTAAACTAGGGTCATATCATTTATTATGCCCTTAGAGGCCATATCCATAGTTATTTCAAAGATCCCATTAGTTTTGGTCAGTTTGAAAATCATCTTTATATAAGCATAGGTGCGCCATTTGGTGGTAAAGGCTATCTTGAACTGATCGAACTCTTACACCAATATTTGATTGTAGCCTAAGTAACCATCAAGAAGTGAAAACCTTTCTACCCCTGATATTATTTGGAGGATCTCCTCCATGGGTGAAAGGGTATAGTGATTCTTGAGGAATGCTCTATTCAGGTCCCTAAAATCCACATACAACCTAATTTATCCATTTTCTTTCTCATTGAGACTAAATTAGCTACCCAAAAGGAGTGTTTAATTGGGAAGAAGATGTTAGATTCAATAAGTTTGGTCACTTATTTCCTCATTAGTGGTTCTAATTTGGGGTTTTTAGGCATTTACTTCTGCCTAACTGGCTTGGCATCAAGGTCTAACTCAATTATATGTTGGGCCAAGGCTGGATCAAAACCTTTGATATCTTGGTAACTCTATGTGAATATATCATCATAGTTTCTACAAAGGTGAATAAACCCTTCCTTTTCAGATTGAGTGTATAACTTTTCAGCTCTCAAGAGTTTGTCATTGGAAATAACCACTTGTTCACAATTCTATTTTTTGCCATCATGTTCCTCTTCTCACCTTTAAACTGATCATCAGAGTTGAAGATGTTCTCTCACATGACCAATCCTTTGGCTAGCTTATTTCCTTTTAAATAAATGATTTTATCTTCATATTATGTTTGTAACCCTGATTGATTTTTGGTAGAAGACTCTACCTCTTCTTATAGAAAATTGATGATCTACTCATCATTGTCAAACACTTTCCAATAAACATCTTTATTAGGCATTACAGGTCCAACTATAAGCTTGAAAATTCATCTTGAATCTCCCACAAAATGAATAGGGAGGTCGTATTGAGAGCTTACTATGGAAAGTCTATTTACACCAGTGTTTTCCTTCCTTGGCATAGTTTGTATGTTGAAATCATTGATGCTTTTAATGAGATCCCAAACTCTATGTTTATAATCCTTTACCGGGTTGTTCTTGGATACATTTTAGGTTCTCACCTGATTTACAAAAAGCTCACTATCCCCAAACATTTGTAGTGTCTTAATTCCTTTATTTTGTGCCAATTGGAGGCCTTAGATCAATGCCTCATATTCAAATACATTGTTAATGAAACCAAATTATAGATTTTATGCATGAAATTATTTCTCCTTTTGAGGAGAGGTCAACATAATGCCTACACCTACACCTGCCTCTGAATCCATTGAAATATGGTTGTCATGTTCCTTCAAGGTCTTATTAAGTTTCTGTGAGGTTCAGCATAACAGATTCAACCTCAAGGATGTAGTAATTACCTAATTCTATTTCCTCCATATAATCATATGGATTAAATCCATAATGATCATTCATCAAGTCATCAAATGCTACATTTGGGACTTCTTCTATAGGTGTGTTAGTCTCATACAGGACTGAACTATCTTCAAATTCATACATTGTATAGTTCATGTCAATGGGATTGGGTGAGTATGGCTCTATATGATCCCTATAAATTGGCTCAGCCTTGATAGTCATCTTAGTTCCATATCTAGTCCTCATAAGCATGTGTGACTAGTTACAAGATAAGTAACCACCCATTTTGTAGTGAAATCTGTTGAAATACAAATGGTAAAAAAAGGAGGTAGGTATATAATGGAGATGTCTTGGGTAATGGAGAGGTTAGGATATGGATGCAAGATCAAGTTTAAGAATTTAATAACCCTTACAATTTTTATAGTCATTACATCTAGTTAAATAACTCTTTTTACAATTGGGATGCACTCTATACCTAGCATATCAACTATCTTCTTGGGCATGACTGAGATACTTGCACTTGAATCAATCATATAGTTATTGATGAGGTACTTACCTATGATCAAAGATATATATAATGGTAGTGGCTTGTTGCTTTTGTTAATCTCTCCTTCCCTTGGTTGACACAAGCTTATGGAAATGGTTAGAGAGGCCTTTGCTTGTTCATGAGGATAAAAGCTATTTAGTGATTCCTGCAACAAATTCCTTTGAGAAAGAATGGATAGGGCCTCCCACATTGTCACATCTTGATTTCTCGCTAAGCTAATTTACCTGATTATCTATGGATTATTGTGATTTTTAAATTAATTGATTTCTATTTAATTAATTTGTAAGTCATATGTTGTTATGGGATAGTTGTATGTTTCTTAGATTACATGATTTTATTGCTATGAGTTAGCTATATTTGTATATTATTTGCATTATGATCATGTTGATTAGTTTTTATAATAGTATTTTATATTAAATATCATGATGTTATGAGCTAACTACCTTCTTTTCATGAGTTTGATGTAGGAGAGATTCATCCCTCAGAGCATGGCAGAGGAAGAGCATCATCGGAGAGGGTGGCATAGATGGAGGTGTTGGGAGATGACATAGAAATAACTATAACCCATGCACACATTATGATAGATATCACTCATTATATGCATTGCTTGGATTGTTATCTTTAGTACATCTTTGATGTTATCTGCATTTAGATGATTGGTTATGTGTTAATTTTGATCTAGTTCAATTCAAAGCTTATTAGGACCTAATTTTATGTGATTTCATTATGACTATAGTACATTGATTGAGTGCATAATGATGTGTTTGATCATGACATGTTATTCAATTCATGATTGCAGATGATATTATTTTAATGAATTATTAAATCTATTTGATTAGTATTTATTACTATTGTTATAAACTAATTGGAAATGTCTTTATAATGTTTTAAAATTTTATTTGCTTATTATAATGATATTCAATAAATGTCATTATCTCGGCTCAATGCCTTGATATATAAAGATAACTAGAAGACATTTAGGATAGTCTATATAAATTAGTAACAACAATGACTATGTTATTATAATATCATTATTTTGGCATAGTGCCATTATGTATAAAAGATAGTAAAGGCATTTGGGATAGTCTTATAAAGTGGTAATAACAAATGGATACATTGATATAATACCATTACGTTTTGGTATAGCAATTATTTGATTTACCATTACATTTAAAAGAATGTCATTGACTTTAAATTAGTCACATTATTATATAAATTCATGATGTCGTTTATCTTTTCTAAGTTATTACCAAAATCGCATTATTATCCTAAGTTATCTTATGAATTAAACATAGTCAATATTTGAATGCATAGACAATGGTGATTTCCATAGTGTGAGTTGTCATTGGCAATGATATAAATAGTGGACTTTGTGAAGTTGATATATGGGCATGTAAGTCAAAAAGAGACATTTAGAAAATAAAGGATTAAAATAATGATTAAAGAATTTTGGGTAATATTCGAGAGAATTAGGGATTTCTTGTTTGTGTGAAAATGGAGTTAACTTGGATTAGTAATAATTCGGATGGATAATGGGGATTATGCATGGTATAACGATGGAAAAATAATGAGTTTAATGTAATAGTTACATGCATTGCATGAATAAGTAAGGTCGATGGAGAAAGGATAAGCAGAGGAAACAAAAAGAGAAGAGCATGACATGACACAAGGAAGAGAAAGGAGTAGAGAGAAGGAAAAATAACTATTTTGGTTCAATAAAATTTTATTCGAAAGTCATTGTAAGGTGGTGATGTTATTTAATTATTATTTAAAACTAGAAAATCTGAGTATATATTGGTCTCTTGGGGTTTTGGTAAATGACTTGCATTATAATAATGATATAGGTTTAGCCTTGTGGATGGCTCGACCATCCACATAAGTAAACCTATATCCCCTAAATTCTTATGGAATGTGGACTAGGACTGTATGTACAAACCATTAGGGTTGAATGGATTTAGTTTTATTGTGATTGCAAAAAAAAACTTAAGATAAAAAACTATAGGACTTTGACAGATGGGTTTTAATAAATAGGATGTCTGAGTTTTGTTTTGGAAACCCTTCTTATATATATACACACATTTGGTTATGTCTATATCAAGAATTCTAAGTATATTTATAATACACAAGACTGTGTGTATATTTTAAATTATCAAGGGTAAAAGTATGAAGTCTAAGTTATTTTGATGAATGAAATAAATGTTATTGAAGTTTTGTGTATGCTATTTATAAAATTCATAATGGGTTGTAGTCTATAAAAATGAACTATGTACATATGTTTATCAAAATCGTGAACATATATGTAAGAACTGTGTACAATTGTTTTCAAAATCATGATTCTATATAAAAGGACTGTGTGCATATTATTTTAAATCCTGAGTAGGTAAACCAAGTCTATATAATCTAGTTATGCTTGGATTGAATGATAAAATAAAACAATCCTAGAGTGGACATAGTGATTGGTTAAGTCCTATCTCAGCTCTGTATTCATATTAAATAAATCTATGTTATATGAGGCAACTATTGTAACCATTTATATATCATTAGCATATACAAGTAGTGGATATTAGTGTCAAATTAGTTGTCTAATTACTATGATCTTGCATACATATATATACAAATCATGCAACTTGTATATGGTTAATTTGGATTACCCTATATAAAAACCTGTAATGTCTAAGTGTATGAGTGTTAAAATGGATAAAAATTTAACAAAGTCAAAGATTGAATGAGACTTAAGTCATTGTTTAGAGAACTATGCATAGACTATTTTAAGGTTAAAATACTTATATAGACTATGCAATGGTTTGGTTGTTATACGATTCATAATGAATTTGAGTTGGATGTCAACTTGATTTAGATGATACTTGGGAAACTAGGGAAAAGCATAATCCTACAATAACTAAAAGGGGGAAAATATAGATTTGTGTAAGTTAATTTATTATATTACTCTATTTATAGATAATTTGGGATAGTATATACAATTTAATGACCCAAGTTGGGGGAAAACATTGTAATAGACTTTGAATGCTTTTACATCATAACTGGTTTTTGTCTTTTCAATTTAAAACAAGAGAAATAAAAATAGGGATACGAGGATATTGAAATTATATGTTTCATCTTGAATACCATTCTATGAATAGGTAAAGTATTAATGTTTTGTTTGAATCATATGTAGTTCATAATGAAAAATAAATATGACTGTTAGTTTAATATAGAATAGTCTTTTTATATATTTATTCAAAACATATTATGTATGCATTTAATATATATATGAAATATATTTTTATGAGTAACTTAAGTACCCATACACATATATAACATATATTTATACAATTTAATGTGTGCTTATAATTATGGTTTTTTTTAACTATTAAATTAAGTCATAAAATCCTAAGGGATAGGACACTATGATTATATGCATATAGCCTCCTAAGAGCACAAGTTCAATCAATGAAAGATTATGTTTCATGTGAAATAAGACATTATTTAAGAGGTAATTAATCTCTGAAATTAGTACGACTGGCTTGTTAGTAATTGATAAATGTGTACATGGAAAATAGACTATGCTATTGTTATTTGTCATAGATGGTACTACATTTGAATTACTTATGGAAATTAGAAACATACGGTCTAATTATAAATTATACCCGATTGGTATAGATTGTACTTATTTATGTCTATATATATGTGATAAATAATATGGTTGAGATTCATTGCATATGTTTGATGGACTAAAAGTATGTACTGGATTATTTCTATACCTAGCATGTTTATGCCTGCTAATAGAAAGTAATATGTTTGAATTTGTTAGTTATATTTTATACTAACAATATCTCATATTGTTGGTACTAAATAAGTAGTGAGATGGACTTCACTCACTTACTTAGCATCACCAATGCCAGATGAAGGTAATCCGATCAAGTGATGTGTATGAATTTGACTGATCTAAGAAATCATTAACTATTTGAAAACTTTGGCCAAAGCGATGTTTAGTTAAACATTATCATTTCATATGTATGATTTACATGTTTTTGAGATATCATGTTAGAACATACTTTATTTATGGTACGCATCATATATTAGATATGTTACAGCTTATAGGTACTAGCTTGTCTCTCTAGATGCCCACACCGTCACTATCTACCCACCCATTAAAGGAGGGCCATTCCCTAATTTGGGGATTGTACGGGGGTTTGATGGTCCATGATTGGTGTGTAAAATCACTAGGATGATGTTCTCCCTCCCCAAAATACTACTTTATTAGAGACTACACTTGAGATTACCATAGATACTAGAGTTCATGAGACTCTTGTTCTGTGAAGCCTTGTGTGTAGTATTGTTTTAATTATTGAAACATTATTATTGATGAAAATGTAATTATTTATTCATATGCACATTAACATCAGTGTTTGTAATATTGTACTAGTCATGCTTGGAATTATGTAATTACTTTTTGAAATGTATGTAATTAAGTTTTGCTTAATTATTTTATAGCGAATAGTAAGTTAATGGCTTGTTATATGCCTATTTTATGGTTACATATTCAATATGCTTTTTTCACTAATTAGATTATCATGGTGAATTTTAATGTTGAATACATGGAATTTATTTATTTATTTTTTAAATTGCATTATTCTACTAAATCCCAGTGGGGATGTTACAAACAGTTACATTCAAACTTGTTTTATTCATTTATTCCACTATGTTGAAGGGAATTTGAATCCCTTTCATCTAAAACTTTGGGATAGCAGCCTCCTCCTTAATGTGTTGACTAGCTTATGGTTGATTCTCCTTCTGAATAGACTAATTTGTTTGTGCTTGGATGGAAATAGGAGTCACTTTCTCTTTGGAAACTTCACATAAAACTTGTGAATTAGAGGTTTGGCCTATTGAGGGAGACTTATCACCCTCTATCACTCTTATTTTAAACCTTGTACTATAGGCCACTAGATTATTGACTACAACTGGTACTTGGTTCTGATTTATGTCAACGATCTCTTGCCAATTTACCAAAGTGGATTCATCCATCAATATTTGGGCCTCTTCATGCACTTCTTCCCTCTATGAAGCTGATTCTTTTGGTTGTTTATGTGATATGATATACTTTGCACCATCAAAGCTTGATTCATCAATCCATTTGCATAGGTAGCTTGATTATGTGGTTGATTGTAAGGAAAACACCACTCATAATCTTGGGCTATATTATTTTAAATAGGAATAAGAGATCTAGAAGTGCTAGCAGTATTAGCATTTTGTGTATTAGGTGGTCTAGAGTAAGTGAGCTAGCCTTGGGCTTGTGCATTATTTTGATAAGGTGGCCTAAGGTGTTGGTAAGATCGGTTAAGTAGCTGGTAAGGTCTAGAATGTTGGGCTTGTTATCTCTTTAAGACTACTAGTTCATTCCCAAAACTCTATAGTGGTGATTCAACTTCATGCAATGCACGAAGAGGAGAAACAAATGTAGCTGGTGGGTTGACTGCAATAGGGATAGGTGCTAATGAATATTGAACAATAGGCTAATTGGGTGGTATTTCTAGAAAGAGGGACATGGGAGGTTTGAGAGAAATATTTCCATCCTAAATTCAATAATTCGTATCCCTTACAGCAATATCATATGCATTAGGGAGTACTACTCCTCCCATAGATTACAACATTACAATTATGTCACTATTTAGAGCCCTGAGATAATATAAAATTACAGTCTTCAGAGATGGATAGAACAAGGGTGGTATTCTATCCCAAACTCTGGAATATAAAATTAAAATCAACCATCAACTCATGTGGGGCTCTCTTAATGATGGTAAGTTGTTCCATCATAGATAAGTGGTCACTTTTATCTTTAAATTGCTTGCACAACTGCTCTCCTAGCTCATCCCAACCGTGAATGGAATTAGGGATTAGACTCTTATACCATTGGAGGGATTTTTATTTTAAATAAGAGGTAAGTATTATGAATACTACATTATCTTCGGTGACATTATGGACTGAGAAGATTTTAGCAATATATTGTATGTGTTTTAGGGGGTGGTTACATTATCACCAGTAGAATATGATAAACGTTTAAGCCTTGAAACTAGAATATCATCATACTAAGCTACAACCAAATGACTAGCTCCATTAAAGGGCATAAACAATTGGTTTATTTGGGTAACAATGAAGGGAATAGGAAATAACCTTCCTCTAGGTAGGGGAAATCTACCAAAAGGATGGGTAGACTGATCTCTTGGGGAAGATTGCCTCAAATTGCTAGCTCTCCTAACAGGGGACGAGGATGTTCTAACTCTTTTTATTCTTATAAAAGGTACAAATATTCAACAAAATGAAAAATAATACCTCTTGAAGATGATATCATTTGTCTTGTCATCTAGATGAAGTGTTGATCTTTGTAAACCAAAAATAATTAGAGTCATCAGGTGCTCTATAGAGCATCTTCAAAACTATTGACCAAAACAAAACCAAATTCCTAGTTAAATATTTGATGTGGTCCCATCAAGTATGCTAAAAACTATTGTCACTTGAATCATGTACCCACTAAATTAGAAAATGGTTCAATGAGACAATGGTATCACCTCACAAGGTGTGGGACTCTTATGCTCCTTGGGACGAACCTCCAAAGTAGGATGACTTCCTTTAATCTAAGTATACCTAGTTTATGACCAACGTGTAAACCTATAAAAACCAGAAAGGAAATCTACTACTAATCCTAAATCTAAAACTATTGGGGGAAAAGGGAGAAGAAATGTTGAAAGGGAAATGGTGATGTACAAAGATTAGACAAAGCACCTCTACAAGCCTTAAAGAGCACACTAAAAATTGTAAAGGACTAGTAAATATCACACAATATCCAAAATGGACACTTTAATTGCATAAGTAATTCACATGGAAGTGCAAAATGCAATACAACACCAAGAGGGATGATAAATGATCCATAGGTGGTGTCTATATAGACCTACCTGCACACAACATAAGACTTGAAAGAGAGAGAACCAAGATCTACATAGAGGTCCTGGGGGAAGGATAACAATGAGAGGGATTAATATTATCCATAGGCAAAGATCAACCAACCACAGAATACAAGAAAAATGGAGAAAGGCAAACTTAGTTCTCATTAAAGTGCAAGGCTCAGATGGTAAAGGGATCTTAGAGGGAAAATTTTGATATAATTATTATGCTAAAAAATGTCAACCATTTTACCATGTAAGACTCGGGCTTCTATAGACCATGGGAAGCCTATGTGTCAATGATTATAATCAAAAATATAACTGAGAGAATTAAACTAAATATCAAAAATCGAGACATATAATGTCTCTATAAATCAAAGAGGGATGGTTGAAGGTAATCAAGATTCTGATTGCATCTTTGAGGCATGGTGATGATTACTCTAAATTTGAATCTATTAGCTTAGCCCCTTCACCTATTGGTTGTGCAACAACAAATATTAATTTCTCAATAGTCACAACTCAATTTGAAAGGTTTTATGTGTATGAATGTGACTGTAGAAATCATGGAATAACTTGTCTTGGAAGATTTGGACCTAATTCTATTGTGTTACTCTCACTCATGCTTTAATGTTATTATCTATATTAGCATTAAATTATACATACTTAAGATTAGTTCAATTTAGTGTGCCAACTACAACATTTTCCTAAGCCATTCATCTCTTAATCATGTGATTCTCGAGCCACCAGGATTTGATTCTACATATCTTATTTTTGATGGACTTGACAGATAGATAACTAGTAAAATTTAGGCTATTATACTGGTGAAGTCATCACTACCACATGTCTTCATTTTAGCAACCTGCATTCTAGGCAAATGGTCAATGGCTCTGAGTTTCCATGCATTTGGACTCTCTGAAGATCCACCATGTGGATTTTATTTGGGGTATCAAAACCACAAGGAATTAACTTTTGGATTGATATTTTAATGCCTCTAAGCTTATGAGTTTATGTGCTTCAAATACCTTCACACTTTCATGCTTTCGAAGTCTTTTTAAGACTTAGAAAACTTTCTAAATATTTTCACTTTTGAGTTTCTTGAGCTTCTGCATGACTTTCATGAAGTCTTCAGAAATTTTGTAGACTACATCTGCACAAAACCTCTAACTCATTTATACCAAAGAGCACGAAGGCCAACTTTTGAGACTATGCTAAGTATTTTTTCCCTTTTGATTTAACCCTTTTTTTCCAAACTTCAACCTAAACTTTTGAGAAGCCCTCCCTATTGATCCTAAAGATTTGAACTAAATTCAAATGTTATTACATGGTGGTCAACAATGAGGTCATCCTCAAATTCCTATAGGATTACAATGACCTCCCCTCATTCCATCACAAGAGGGGCTTCTCACTCACTTGTTATACTAACTCAGCCCTTAGAGTCGAGTTAAATGAGTCTTACTGCCATGTGGAGGATTATCTCTCCTATGATGATGAGCACAATGTGTTTAACACTAAGAGCAAAGACCCATACCTACCTTAGATCCTGACGTATTTGAAGAGGGAAATATGTCCCTCATTGAGGAAACTATCAACATTAATATCAGGATGGAAGGGAACCCTAGAATCCTCAATTTAGGGTCTTCACTCTCTGAACATGATGTAGAGGACCATAAACAACTCCTCATAGAACTTTCCAAAGCCTTCACCTTATCCTTCATCGACATGATGGGCATCAACATTGATGTAATTATCCATAATCTAGTTATGACACTTGATGTGAAGCCCATCAAGAAAAAATTTAGACACATCAAACCTAAGTTCACATCAAAGGTAAAGAAGGAAGTCATCAAGCTCGTAAAAGTTAGTTTCATTAAGCCCATTGATTACTCCAAGTGGATGTCCAAAATCATCACCCTTCTCAAAAATAATAGTAAGATCAGAATATGCATAGAATTTTGGGACATCAACAAAGCATTCCCTAAATATGACTTTCCCTCCCATCTATTGATGTCATTATTGATACTACTGCAGGATATGAGATACTATCACTCATGGATGTATTTTCAAGATACAACCAGATTTACATACTCAATGAAGACCAAAACAAGACCTCATTCACTACACCGTGGAGAACCCTTTGCTATGTTGTAATGCCTTTCAATCTAAAAAAACATAGGGGAAACATATCAAATAGTTATGAGCCACATTTTCCATGAGCTCATCCATAAAGTAGTGGAAGTTTATGTAGATGACCTTCTTGGAAAAGCAAGGCGATTCAAAGAACATTTAGGAGTGTTATGCATCATCTTCACTTGGCTGATCAAATACATAGTCACTCTCAATTTAGAGAAGTGTGTATTTGGAGTCATTGGTGGAAAACTCCTAGGGTACATTATCTCCAAATATGGGATCGATATTGACCTTGCTAAGATTTGAGAGATCCTAGAGATGAACCCTCCCACAAAAGAATCTAGCATTAGGATGTTTTTAAGAAAGTTGGGAGTTATCCAATGATTCATCCCTGACATGGCCTACACCTTTCACCCCATCAAAAACCTTCTCAAAAATACAAGTAACCTAACTTGGATAACTGATTATCAAGTATCGTTTGAGGCAATAAAATGATTTCTTATGTCTCCTCCCACACTCTTTGATACTTTATATAAGAGTGACTGGGGTATCCCTCGCATGTATGTTAGCTCAAAAATATGATACCAATAATGAATGCTTGATATATTTCATCATTCAAACCCTTGTCAATTATGAGACACAATATACTCATGCAGAAAAAGAATGCTTGGAAATAATGTTCACAACCAAGCAGCTACGACACTATATGCTTGATCAAGAAATGATAGTTTTCATAAGACTCAAGTCATATGGTCTTTCCTGACCCAACTAACTCTCTTTCAAAAAGATCGACTCTTCATTATGCTTTTAAGTGAGTTTGAATTAACTTATATCAACTAGAAGTTCATTAAGGGATAGATCATCATTGATTGGTTGGTTGGATCCCTTTTAGAGGTTAAGGACCTCGTTGATACCAATTTTCCTAATGAAGTGATATGCTTTATAAAAAATCTTGCCATCAGTTCCTCTCCTTGGTATGCAGACATCATTAATTACCTGGTAGACCAAACCTACCATGAAGGCGCTAATTCACAATAGAGGACATTTTCATGTTGTTGTGTCCAAGTATGTAATCTTGGAAATAGTCCTTTATCACAAAGACCTCAATGGCATGTTGCTCTGATGTGTCAACCAAGAGGAGTTAGAAAAGGTCCTCTTTCATTATCACATTGGTGTGTGCAATGGATACTTTTATGGCCATGCAAAAACTCAAAAAATCCATAGGATAGGATATTTATGGCCCATTCTAGAGAATGATGTTGTTGAGTATGTATGCAAATGTGAGAAGTGTCAACATTTTTCACATGAGATACATGTTCCCCCCAAGGAATTACACCCATCATCATTCCATGGCCCTTTTCTACTTGGGGTCTAGATTTAATAGGTAGACTCTCCCCTACTTCTTCAAATAGTCACCACTTCATCATCACAGTATTTGAGTATTTCATCAAATGGTTAGAAGTGATACACTTGACAATGGTGACCAAATCCATCATTGTAAATTTAATCTTGAACCATATCTTTTATTGACTCAGGATCCTAGAGTTCCTCATTATCGAGAAAGTAACCCCCTTCAAGAATCCCAAGGTTTATAAACTATGTAATAAATTTAATATATCACACCATTTAGATTTCGTGTATAACCCATAGGCTAATAGCCAAATTGAGGTCACCAAAAAAAACTTGATGTCAATCCTAGTCAAAACCATCAAAGATTCTAAATGGGATTAGCATTTTCAACTCTATCCAACACTTTGGACTTATAGAATAACTATTAAAAGACCCATGGGGACAACCCCATATTCACTAGTGTTTGGGTCACAAGTTGTTCAACCCTTAGAGGAATAAATACCTAGCCTTCACAACTCTCTTCAAGGCTTCTTCAATGAAGAAGAATATAGAGAAGGGCATTTGGATGCATTACAACTCTTGGATGAACACCAGATCATCGTCGCCAACAATCACATAGCTTACACTGACTACATGGTAAATAATACTATAAAAACATCTATGAGCACCCAATCTGTGTTGGAAACCTTGTCCTTAGGATTGATAATTGAATTGATAAAAATGAAGGAGAGGGTCAGAACTTTAGACCCAACTGGTTGGGCCCCTACTTAGTAAGAGTCCCCTTTTTATGATGCCTTTGGAAAATAAAAACATTAGCACACCTAAAGTAAAATAACTTTACCCACCTACCTTGGCCCTCGGTGATGAGCCTTCACATCTTACTAGATGTGGGGGCCAAGGTTTGGGAGTAAAAGATTTATAAAAAAGGGGGAGGGAAGGTGGAGACACTCTTACAAAAATAAAAAGCTTATGCAAATACAAAATTCAAAATTCCACATCTCTCACCCTTGTTAGCCTTCAGTGTTGAGCCCTCGCATCTTACTAGTTGTATGGGGTTAGCATTGGGAGAAGTGCCCTTACTCACCTACATCTAGCCTTTGGTGATGAGACCATGGGTCTTCCTATTCACATGATACTAAGTGTCGGGGGTCACAAAGAGAAGTAAAATCTAATTACAAAAGCACCATTACATAAGAAAGTGTTTAAGTAAGAAGTTATTCAAACAAAAGGATTGTCCATGTGTTTAATTTTGAATAAGGTAACCTTTTCCCATTTATCAGTTCCGTTAGGGCAAGTTTTCTTTAGATGAAGCTAATAAAGTTAGTATTTTATGAGTTTAATAAGATGTACATATTCCACTTTGCTCTTATGGATTAGGTCATCTTCCTTTTTCCTATGAAATTTTGAGTTATGATTTACCCCACGTCTATTATATTTTTCCCTTTCATCCCTTGTTGCAAATTGAAAGTAATATATTGTGTGAACAAAGCAATTAAATAACTATCTACAAGACAAATGTTAACATAGTTGTAGTCACCTATGTACATCCATCATAGTAAATCATATGCATCCATTATGTTTCCACGTATCAAAAAAAAAAAGATACACGTGTGCATACATCATCATATATCTAGTCCTCTAAAGTGCATAAACTAAGAATTCAGTATGAAAATAAGGGAGATAAGTTACATAATGATCAATGAGAGATACGCCAAAACATTCATATATATGTATGTATGTGTCATGTGAGTTTTTTAGTTTATAAAATAAAGATGTTTCATACAAACACCTCCATAGAGGGCCAATGTGCCTCAAAGCATCTCAAAAATAACCAACATTTACATTAATAAATATAAAATATCTACAATAAAAGATAGGTTTGTCCTCCTGCTCTAGTATAGAGCTGAGGAAGAAGAGTGTCTGGGGCTCGGTCTCTTGTGACTTCTCCTACTTTTGCCTCCTTTTAATGTTATCTCCATGTCTATAGGTTAGTGTCTGAGAGGAAGCTCCCTACCTAAACCCCCTTCTGATATGGTGCTCCCCGTCCTATGACAAGAGGCTCTGCCACTTCCTTCTTCTACCATGGTATCTACCAGGGCCTCTGCTCTCCTAGCCTTGACCAATAGAGTGTTGTTCTTTGTCCTAAAATATGTCATCATCACTAAAGCATGGTAGGCTGGGGTAAACACATTTGTATGGTACCCAATCCCTGCAAGAAGCCCAAGATATACCAATAACCAGTCTCGTATTCAGCTAGTTTGATCAGAGTGTCCTTGATCATCCTCCTCTATGTACCCATAATGTCTACAATCACAGGGTACACAAGATAAATCAGATTTGGCTGACATGAGAAAAATCTAATGCATATAAGAAAACAAATAAATAACTAAAATAAATCAAAATGTGAGTTGTAATCACAAATGAATAAAATCAATAATTTACTTGGATCTCCCTCCTGCCACTCAAGATCAGAGTCATAGTTTGCAACCTCCTCCTCATCAACATCTTGATCCTCCTCCAACTCAATGTATTGTTGGGGATCACCCTCTCCGTCTCCCAACTATTACTGCTATAGTGCATGGTCCAATGATGGTGGTGGGGGTGGCATTAGTGATGGACCCATTTACTATTGTCTATTTCTAACCTGTTCTCCTCCTCCTTTGGGTGCTTGTCAAGTTGGTTGGGTGATAAGAACCACTCTCACTAGTGGGTTCCATGCAAGTCACCCTAGCCTCATGGCCCTTACCTCACAAGTCCCCCTTATACACAACTCTAGGGACAAGGAGGCTTCCTGCATAGTGCATGCCAAACTACCAAGACACTCAATCTACCAGTTGTGCCTTGACCTATAACAACCTATCCTGAACCTATATAGCCCCAACAATTGTCACAAGATAGATTCCTTCATTGGCCCATTGCCCTACCATGTCCTAGTAGGGAAGGGCAATCAAATCTACCACTATCAAAGACCCCATGGTCTAGGTCAAAGCACAAAAGGGCACCACGTCTACCCATCTAATCACCCCGATATCCCTTGGTGCCCCAATCAGCACCCCCCTCTGGTAGGGGATCATCATCTCATAAACCTAAACCACAATGATAATCAAGGGCATAGCTAGATCATAAAATTAGTATTCTTGTATTTTAAATAGTAATGTCATACTCAGAACATATCATATGATGGCTTCACATGCCAAACAATGAACAAATTTAAAATTCAAAACATTCTTATGGGTTGACTTGTATGTTTCACATGTCGGTGGCATGAGAAAGTACCCAAAGAGTCTCTTATAAATACATAATAAGTGTAGACATGTTACCTATCTAGAAATCACCTATCAAGCTTACTCAAACATTTACACATTTATGAGGACTACTCTCTTCTTTTCAATTTTTCAATTAGTCACTAGGAGTAGGTTTTTACTAAGTTTGACGCACTCAGGAGCCAAATCAAAGTTGTCAATTTTCAAGTGTCAAAAAGCTAGATCCCAAGTTACCTGCATTTAACAATAATTATTGCACACATTCACCTAACATGGGGAACTACATGTGGTTGCCTTCTGTCTTCAGAGTATTGGATATGTAGGCAATGCTCAGCAATTTAATGGGGAATCGTTGGGGTTAGCTCAACCCACCTTTCTTCCCCTTTTATAGGTTTGATTCTATCACTACAAGGGGATAGGGTTTCGAGTGAAGAAAATAGATTCATATGAGTTGAGTGCATAATCAAACTTCAAGATAACATACATAGCTAAAGGAAAAATAAGTGCCCCTGCTTGTATCAAAATAGATAGGCCAAATCTACAGAGATAGATCTGTTAGATGGGGAACATAGTGTTTGATAGTACCAATCTAAGGTCGATAATACTATCTGGGCACATGTAGAGGTCCAAAACCTAATCTAAATGACATGCAGTCCAGTTGGCTATCCTTATCACTGCTTGCATACAAACTCAATCTTCCACATAGCAGTTAATTGTTAAATATCTTATCCTCTTTGTTGTACTTTTTATATTTAGTAAGTTATAGTGCCAAATAGTTTCGAGCTATTACATTCATATTTGTATATATATATGTATATCTTGTAATCCGAATTCATTTATAACAATTCTATCTTCTTAGGTTTAATTAATTACATTAATCCCAATATAAGTAAAAGCATTGTTAAATCTACCAGTTATAAGAGGATCCCTTATTTTATATGTGTTGATAGTGGTTGATTTTCTCATGTTATGTAAGACAAACCCAACTTTATTATTTTCATCTGACAATTCTAACACATCTAGTCATGTGCACTAGAAAATTGATATAAAATTTGTCATTTTTTGTTTTTAAATTTTTTATCTTAAATGATAATTAGATCTTAATATCTATTGATTAATAAAAATAGAAAAAAAAAATTACTAGGACAATTCATAAAGTTTAAATCCTAGAATTGATTTGATTTGATCGTACTCTGATAAATGATCACGCTAAAGCCAAAAAGCATAGCAGTGAATACTAAACAAACATGACATTATATCTTAAGAAAACGTTAATTTAAAAAAATGTTGATTAGTTATTGAAAAAAATGATTTATCTTTTGAAATTTGTATAGATCAACTTGGAAAATTAAAATATAGTTAGTCGACCACTTGAAGAGGAGGCACTTTGGAGTGAGCTCTCTCTTCCCCCTAAAACCCTAGTTATTTTAGGGTTTTTTATGCTTAAGCATGGCTCAGAGGGCACTAATGACTACGCTGGGGGGGCGCGGTGGGCGCGGGGGCAGGGGGTAGATTTGTAAGGCGCCCTTGGTGCATAGCTTATTATTCATTGGTTTGTTAAGGGCCCCTTGGTGGCAGCCTCTCACCTACCTAATACTATTGTCTGTCTGATCTGTGGTGATGGAAGTTGTTGGTGGCGGTTTGTTGGTGTCATTCGGTGACAAGTCATTTTCCTGTTGCAGGGTCATTAGGGTCGTGCTCAGCCTTGTTTTCATTTTTGTTTCAATTTTGTTTATGGTGACATTCTTTGTTTAGGTTTATAGTGACTTAGATGTCTATGGAGATCCCAATCTTGACTGCATTCTAACTAGGATTTACTCTATATCGATGTTTATGATCTGCTCTCCTGCTTGATGCATCAGATTTGTTCCATCTCGATTTCACTATGTGGTCAATGTTTGGGGTTTGATTGATTTAGGGTTAATATTTGGTTTTGCTTAATGGGTCTTGTCCGACCAGCACGGTTGTCCTGAGGGTATGTGATTTATCTTGCCCTTGCTTAGCTTTGCCCAACTAGTAAGGGAGTTGTGAGGTCTAGAACTGTGCATATTAACCAACCGCTTTACTATATAACCTTCTATATTATTATTATTTTTGAATAATAGTTATCTTAAAATGTTTCATTAATAAAATATACTAAATCATTGTTGACATAAATGTAATATATAACATTTGTTGAAATATTATAAAATTTATTAATTTTTATATGTACACAAATTTAAAGACAAATTAATTGGTTTCGATGAAAATAATAATACCCTCCCTCTTCATTCCCATGAAGGGATCTGGGCCAGTTGTTTCAGAATAGTGTGGTTTACTTCTATTGAGCCTAAAAAAACTCATTTTTTTATGGTGCCTTCTCTACTAGGGCTTGCCAGTGGGTGATCGACTCAAACCTCTCGGTGTGCCCAACCCTATTTGTTCAGCCTGCCATCAACCAGAAATAATTAAACATCTTGTTTGGTTTTACCCCCGCGCTCAATTGCATGGCGCTAGATCCATTCCTTTTTCCAGTGTTTTCCCCCAAAATTCTTCACATGGAAGATGGCTCTCTTGAGGGACTCAACTATGTTGCCTACTAAATATAATCTCTTTTGGCAGATCTTTCAAGCCAACATTATGTTTCAAATTTGGAAAGCTAGGAATTATGCTTGCTTTAATCATGAAGAGCTAGAACGTAATTTTTCTATAAAAACAAAATTATTGTCCTCTCTAATGTCACTTTTCATATTCAAAGCCAAATAGACAAAGTTTGACTGGAGCTCAACCACCTTCAACGTTTGCTTGATCACTAGGGGAATGCCTCGCGTGTGCTCAGTCAGAAACTTCATGATCCTCTACGAAATCTTTCACCCCCTAGGGACAAGGACGTGGGCCAAGGTGACAGCGATCCAGAACTAGATGCAGGGGCTATTCTCCATGTCAGTCACCACCTCGTTGGCCTTCTCCTCGTCGTGGTGGTCGAAGTGGTTCCCCCTCCTCTGGTGGTGATGGTGGGCACTGGGGATATCCTCCCCCGTCCCAGGATGGCGTGAACAGAGGTTGGGGTCTGCGTCCTCAAGGTAAATTCCCATCCCTGACTTTGGCTATTTCCCATGAAAGAAATCAAACTGAGACCTTGGATGAGCATCAAAACTCTAAGTGGGAGCCCTTACCTACTGATGGAGATCATCCATGAGAGGATGGGGTGATAAGCCTCTGGATCTACCTTCTCCTCCGCCTCCCCCAATGTCCATGTTTGTTGTTGTTGCATAAATATTCTCATTAATGATATTTGTACTTTGGTTTCTTTATTTTATTAATATGTGATGTGATGTAACTTTTTTCAGTATAGTCACTTTATAACCACTTTTTGTAACTTTTCTTAAAAAAAATTATAAATCTTGATATAGATTTACTCGTAATGCTTAACTTTTTCTACCCATTTTTTATATGATTAATATTATATCATATCTTATTTTATATTAATATAAACGCTTTTCAATTTTAAAAACAAAACCAACCAAAAATTTTAAAAAAAAAACCACCAAATAACCAAAAACCTCACAAAAAAGAAATTAAGACATTCATTATAGGCCTCATTTATGGTGGGAGAGAAGTGCATAAAATGTAAGGTGGGCCCACACCACGTGAGAAAAGTAGCATAAAATAATGTACCTCGCGGTATGATTAGAGGTGTGGATAAAGATGGAGGCCACGGTTCACAAGTCTTTTTCAATTAAAAATAAAATAAAAATACTACGCAGGTTAAAAAGACAAGGGGAAATTGGCTAGGGATATAATTAAATTGAATTGTCTGGTTTGGACTTGCATTTAATTGAGGGGCAGGGCCTCTTATTTATATATCGGGCATTTATTTGTTTTTAATTAAATTGATTTTTTTTCATACTTTTAAGTTTTTAAGATGTAATTTTGGAATGGATTCAAATGTTTTAGAGGTATATTTAAATTCGAATCAAAATAAGATTCATAAATTAATGTAAAATTTTTGGATGTATGATAAAAATAATTGAAACGATATGAAGATAGTTATTTATATTTCGTATCATATATATCTATATAATGATAATGTATTTTATTAAGTTGGGAGCGAGAAGCATATTTATAATATAGAACTTTTAGATACTCGTTTACCTCTCTATATATAACTAGAAGGTGAGGGCAGTTATCCATTGATATATATAGTTAGACCCCCTTATCTCTATTTGAAAGGTCCCTATCTCTACTCTACTCTACCTTACTCTACCTTAGCTATAGATGGGGTTGGGGTGTCCTTCTTTGTGGTGGGAAAACTGAGTATGACTATATATAGTACATTGGGGTTGCCCTTCACTTATCAGTGTAAGAACCCAACCCAACTCAACTCAACTATATAAAACGATATAATATAGATATTCTATTATATATTTATATAATTGGGTTGCCATTAGAAGATTTATTGGGCTTTTTGATGGTATCAAAAGAAAGGGGAAAGAGGTCACATGAAACATAAGTATGAGAGCAATGTTTCTTTAGGCCCAACCCGCCCTGACCCAACCCCAACTAGATATAGATATAGTTATACATAATTGCTTAGTGTCTATATATAAATATAGTTAGGTGGCTATGCTTGCAATACTAGTTCTCATTCGAGCCTTAATAAAATATAAATCTATTATATTGAGTATAGATATTATACTATGAGGCTAGGACCACCGCACCCCAAATGAACTCGTCGTTGAAAGGTGAGCTCCCATCATGAAATCTTGATTGAAAGAGTTGTGCTCACCAATTTGATCACCAAATTTTACTAACCAAGT
The DNA here is from genome assembly GCA_037957365.1 of Torreya grandis. Taxonomy (NCBI): domain Eukaryota; kingdom Viridiplantae; phylum Streptophyta; class Pinopsida; order Cupressales; family Taxaceae; genus Torreya; species Torreya grandis. The sequence goes on from JARHVA010000004.1 coordinate 6,365,657, forward strand.
TAGGTTTGTCTCTATCCTTTAGATGCACCAATTTTAATCTAGGTTTCAATCAAATAAGTTGTTGTATTGAGCTATCTTCTCTATGAATTGTCAATTATACTTCATGGGACTATTTATAATTATGCTTTGTTGTCGACCGACAATTAAAATTATGCTTGGTAGGCTGAGTAGGATGAGAAGGGCTTGTGTCAATGAGATTATCTATATGTTATGTTGTAAGATGAGAGAAGGCAATCTCATACTCAACCAATGACTTATATCCCCTAAATATATAACTATCACTAGAACCACTGCCCAAATATTTATAGATGGGGTCAAGTTTAGTTCAAGATTTCTTAATTAAGAACCCCATATATAGATAGGGGCCATTTACCTAACAAAGGAAGGTGAGAGTCTTGATCAATATATTGAGGAGGGGCACAAAGGAAGGAGAGGGCATTTATGCTCTCAACCGCCCACCTTTAGAGTTGTGGGGTTGGGGTCTAAGAGCTTGGGGAGATTGCATTAAGAAATGGGTTGGAGTCTTCGATCAAAGTATTATGATTGATCAACATTGTGTGTGAGAGAGAGAGAGAGAGATAGAGAGTGATTGACGGATCATTATAAAAAAGATTGGTATTGTTTGATATTATTTGTACGAATAATTAACCTTCTTCAATTTAATATTAAACATTAAACGATATCCATTTCTCCAAATTTTATTCGGACTCAAATTAAACTTCATTCCTTTCTAATATCTTTCGAGATCTATACTTTTTTTTTAGGTCCTCTAAATTATTTAGATATTGACATCTTTATCCTTTAATAATTCATTATAATAATATAAATTATCATGATTAAAACTATCAAAATTACTTAAGAATCAAACCTAACCCTTTTTATATCGAATGATAATAAAATTTATTGTTATGTTATTTATTAAAATATAATTTTTTTAAAAAATGTTATATTATTTATTATAATAAATATTTGTAAGAATTTAGATTTTAATAAATTAAATCATAGTCGGCCCCAAATAGACTGCAACCTTTTTAATTTATTTATTTTTTATTTAAAGTTTTTTCAGGTTTCATGGTATGTGCGAATCTCCCCTGTGGGACTTATAATTATTGTTAAACTTTATGAGAGTCGTTGGTAAACGTTAAATCAATGGTGCCCCGTCGTATAGGCAAAGCCAAAAGTCGAAAAAGTTCTTTTGGATGATTTGTTTTCTTTTTGAGTAATATTATTTTGTTTTTTTAATTATGTTCCTTTCAACGTTGTTGGTCATAGTAAATATAGTTTATGGTTTGGTTGTGTATTTATTGGTGATTAGTTTAAATTAGGTATTAATGGTGTATTTTATAATTTGTTATTGTATTTTTTATTTTTTATTTTTATTTTTTCTTTTTTTTTATTTTATAGTTTTATGGTAGTCTCAAAAAATATAATTATTATTGTTTTGTGGTTTAGAAATGTATTCGTTATGTTTTTAGGATTTTGTGGTTTTAATCGATTAAGGTGCACTTGTGATTTGTTGTTTCATTTTTGACTTTTTTTAATTGTGTGATGTTGATTTATATGCTATTAAATTGTAATTTGAATTCAAGTCATTTATAAATATACATGCATTTAGGCATATTTAAGCATCTACAAAACATCTAAAAATATATATAGTATTCATTTTTCACAATAATTTATTGAGTATCTACAAATATTTAGAGAGTATTCATTGTAGCACTAAAGTTTATGTTGACAACTAATTGTATTGCACTTGTTTGCATAATTGATGAATTATTATAATTATTAGAATGTTATCTTTGATATTGTACACCATGGAAGGGTTTGACAAATATCAAAGAAACTCAACTATTCTCTAATGTAACACAAGGCCCAAAACATATTATTTTCTTTGTCATTATTAGATCTTTTTGCCTAATCAGGGTAAGGAGAAGAAGTACATTTTTTACTGATCAGAGTGAAATTTCAAAAGATTGAGGGAGCTTTTTGGAATCCTAGATCTAACAAACACAATTGTTAAAAACATTTTTCCCTACTTGACACTTCCTATAACCATACTCATTATACTTCTAGTGCCCAGAAATATCTTCAAGATTGTTTGGAAAAGGTCCTCCATTGACCATGAGGTTTAGGGTTCTCGTTGTCTTGTCACAAACCATGATTTACGTTATCAAAGTTTGATGACTCTCTCTAGATCTCCTAATATTCAAGATATATGAAAACATCATACATGTCTAAGGAACCACCATATAGCCATGAAATTAGTTGGAGAAACAAAAGGCGTAGAAGAGATAGCAAGATACAATGACAAACCACAAAATATACTAATAACAGCTAATTTGAACCAATAATCGACAAATACATAAATACTTTAAAATTATATAATTTAAAGACTAATAAATATTTAGAGGTCATTTTTAGATGTACAATTTCTAAATCCTTATTCAATATTTCTTGTTGTAGATTTTCAAAATATTACATAAGTTTAATTTGTTGTTTTATATATATTTAATCCTAATTAAATATTTATGTATATCTATTGATTGAAATCTATTTATTCATCATACAACTATTTTTTTTTTTACAATAATATCTAATCATTGAAATTAAAAATTGTTTATCATGTAACATTTAATCGTTAATGAGAAATCCATAATATTTTAAAAATTAGATTTATTAGAAATTAAAAAAATTATAAATTATAGTTTTATATAATTTATAATATTATTATTATTTTCTTTTAAGTTTTTGTGATCTATGATGTTAAGAGACGAATTTTAGATAAATTAGTTCAAAACATTCATGATGTTTCTCTTTAATATATTTCAAAAAATAAAAATAAGCAATACAAATATAATTTAGAAGTGTTATGATTAAATTTAAATTTTACGAAAATTGATTATACAAATCAGTAAACTAACATATTATATGCTTTTACAGTATCAAACTTGATAAATATTATACGTTTTTACAATATCAAACTAGTATGAATGACCTTATCAAGACTTTTTCAAATTTTATTTTTTCATTAATTTAGGAGTGTGTGTGTGTGTGTGTGTAATTACAAAACAAGTATTTAAAGTTTCATAATTGGGAGAGAGATAATTGGAGGAGACTCTCATTGGCTTGGTTGTGGGGAAGAGCGTGCTCGTGAACTTGCTATAATAGTCTATGATTCACTTGAGAAAGATGATGACTAGTTTTCACTTTTGTGGGTGCCTTCAAACTTTTTTTGTATAAGTTATAACAGTGTCAAAAACTCTAAATACCTTCGAGTTTTTCAATTACCTTGGTCTTTCCTCACTCAATTATGGATTTTTTCAAGTGGTTTTCAAATCTATTGAGGATCAAGATTTGGTTTGGTCTTCGGGTTCCTAAGTTATTGGAAATCATGGCATTTTTCTTTGCTCATGGACTTCTTTCTTTGATCTATCCTTGATAAAGATTACAATCGCTCCTCTTTGGATCAGGGTGTATAACCTTCCTTCCCTCTTGAGGAATGAAGAATACATCAAGTAGGAGGTTAGTCGAGTTGGTCCCTTTGTGAAGTTAGATGATTGTTTGATGGGTAGAATATTCGTTAGAGCTTATGTGATTATAGATCTCTTTAAACCTCTTCCTCATTCAATTAAGGTGTGCATGGGCCATGGCTCTTGGACTCAATTCCTCAATTTCGAGGGACTTCCCTTTCATTACTTCCATTGTAATCTCATAGGGCATCGGCTTGCGGACTACCCCTCCCGCATTAGTGGTTTTTATTCATTAGTATCTGAACGTTCTTGGAAGAAAAAATATAAAACACTTAATCAATAGTTTGTTTGATGTAACCACGACAAGTTTTTCATCCTCCCTTCTTTTTTGTTCTTTCAAAAGAGATGCCTATGGATGTTCGGTTCCCTGACTTGGTGTCGGTCCCCTCTTAGGTGGAGTTTGTAATGGTCTCTCCTTGTCCTTCTGTTGTTAAGCATGTAGCTGATGTAGGTGCTACCTCCAAGAAGAAAGGTTGCATATTAGACACTGAATTGTTTAGAGCAAAAACATTATCCTCGATTTTTTATGGTGTTCCATACAATTTGGATGACCTTTCTTGATGAGGAAGAAGATTGATGGCGACTTGTGAATAGTTTTCGTCCTCTGTTCGTGAAGGAACTTTGATATGCTCGTTCATCTTTGTTGGGGATCAACCAACAATATGATTACACTTATGAAAGCAATAAATCGCAGAATCAAATCAGATAGATAAGTAACTAGAATCAGATAATAGCAAAGAACAAGAGATACAAGAAACCACCCTGAAAACTTGTATTAAACTCTTTACAAAAGGAATACAATTGAAGAAACTTCTTTCTTCTACACCTCTCTCAGATGCACAAGATCTCTCTCTAGATCTCTATCCCTTAAGAGCTCTCTCTCTCAAGTACAATCAACTCCAACGACCTGGATTCATACAACTCTGTACTGTTCTTCAACATTCACATACAATGAACTAATACAATAATCACACTAAGCTAAGAAGATCTAATTCTACATATAGAATTAGGAGACTTGAGCATGCACTTACAACCAACAGTTAAGCCTCTTGAACAAGGGCTCTAAAAAACAATCTTACTAATAAACGCGAACTTAAGACTAAGACTTAAACTCATCATGCAAACACTCACTTCTGTCCTCGAAAATAGCATTCTGAACGCACAGGTAACCGACGCCGGTTCCTGCCTGCTTGCGGTGACCGACGTCGACCGATCCTCTGTCGACGCTGGCGTTTCTTCAACTGCTCCTGACCGACGCTGGTGACTGTGTAAACCTGCAACTTTGGTAATGCGCTCATATGTGAAGCTTTTAGGCTCCACACCTTAACAATCTCTCACTTGGAGATAAACAGTTGCACCAGTACCTGTACAGTAACATCTTCTAGCTCCTCCATCTTCAACTCAATCATGAAGACCAACAGAAGTTGAATGAAGATTCAACTTCTCCTTTGTAACCGGCTTGGTTAACATATCAGCAAGATTCCTATTTGTATGAATCTTCTCCAGCTTCAAATCACCATCTTCCAATACCTACCGTATGAAGTGGTATCTTAGTTGTATGTGCTTGGTTCTTGAATGAAAAGCTGAATTCTTAGCCAAATGGATTGCACTCTGACTGTCACTATACAATCTGCAACTCCCATGCTCCCTTCCAAGCTCTTCCATGAACCGTGTCATCCATATCATCTCTTTGCTAGCTTCTGTGGTTGTAATATACTCTGCTTCTATAGTTGACAAGGCAACAACCTTCTGCAACTTAGATATCCAGCTAACCGTCGTTCCACCTACAGTGAAAACATATCCTGTAGTGCTCCTCCTGCCATCCAAATCACCTGCCATATCTGAATCTACATAACCATGTAGAGAAGTATCTGAACCTCCATAGCACAAGTGCCTACTGCTGGTTCCTCTCAGATATCTAAAGATCCACTGAACTGCTTTCCAATGTTCCTTACCTGGATTGGCCATATACTTACTTACAACTCCCACTGCTTGGGCAATATTCGGTCTAGTACACACCATTGCATACATCAAACTCCCTACTGCGGAAGAATATGGAACCTTACTCATGTACTCTACCTCATCATGTGAATTAGGACATTGTTCTTTACTTAACTTAAAATGTCCAGCCAAAGGTGTGCTTACCGATTTAGCATCCTGCATATTGAACCGTTTCAACACCTTGTCCACATAATCCTCTTGAGACAATATCAACCTGTGATTTTTCCTGTCTCTCTTAATGCTCATGCCAAGGATTTTCTTTGCTGCTCCCAAATCCTTCATAGCAAACGTTTGAGCTAATTTCACCTTAAGCTCAGAGATATCCTGCATGTGTGATCCTGCAACCAGCATATCATCTACATATAACAATAGAATAATATATCTACCATTATCCAATCTCTTAAAATACACACAGTGGTCAGATTGACACCTACTGTAGCCATGCTCAGTCATAAACCTGTCAAATTTCAAATACCACTGTCTAGGAGCTTGCTTGAGGCCATACAAGCTTTTCTTCAATCTGCACACTAACTTCTCCTTACCTTTGACCTCAAATCCTTCTGGCTGTTCCATATAAATTTCCTCATCCAAATCTCCATGAAGAAATGCTGTCTTAACATCTAGCTGCTCAAGATGCAAATCCTCAACAGCAACTAAAGACAGTACAATCCGTATAGAAGTCATTTTAACAATAGGAGAAAAAATCTCACCAAAATCAATACCTGGCTTTTGTGCAAATCCTTTCACTACCAATCTGGCCTTATATCTCATCTGTCCATTCTCACCTTCCTTCAACCTGTAGGTCCATCTGTTCTTCAGTGTTCTCTTACCAACTGGCAATTCAACCAAATCCCATGTTTGGTTCTCTCTTAAGGACTCCATCTCCTCAACCATGCCACGCTCCTACTGACTCTTGGACTCCACCTGTATTGCTTCTTCAAAACTCTCTGGTTCTCCACCATCAGTTAGCAATAAATAGAATAATGAAAGAGAATATCTAATTGGAGGCTTACTTACCCTTTCAGACCTCCTGATGGGTGTCTGAGACTCGTTCACAACACGCTGTCCACCTAAATTCTCTGACAGTGACAGACCTCGGTCACCTCCAGACCTGTTACTGGCCGACGTCGGTTCTGCCTGACCGACGCCGGTGCCTGTCTTGTCGACATCGGTCTCTGTATGACCGACATCGATTTCTGTTCTACCGACGCCGATTCCTATCCTGTCGACGTCGATCTCTGTGTTTTCCTGTAAGTGATTATTTATTTTTCTCGCAAGCTCATTTTGGACCGTCACCTCATCCAATTCACTATTGCTCTGCCCAGATTGATTCAGCTTCTTCAGTTGATCACTATACATCACTTTTTCATTGAAAACGTCACGACTCCTAATTATCTTGTTAGTTCCTAGATTCTAAAATTTGAAACCAAAAACATCTAAGCCATAGCCAATAAATGTGCACCTCATAGACTTAGCATCGAGCTTCTTTCTATTTTCCTTATCTACATGCATAAAGGCTTCACAACCAAAAACTTTGAGAAAAGAGAGATCTACCTTTTTACCTGTCCAAGCCTCTTCTAGAATTCCACCATCCAGAGCTGTAGAGGGTCCTCTGTTAATTAGGTACACTGCAGTGTCAACAGCTTCTGCCCAAAACTCTAAGGGCAAACCAGCATGCAATCTCATACATCTTGCACGCTCCATGATTGTTCTGTTCATCCTTTCAGCAATTCCATTCTGCTGAGGTGTCTTTGGAACCATCCTTTGCCTACGAATTCCATGCATGTAACAATAACAGTTGAACTTATAACTGTAGAACTCTCCACTATTGTCAGATCTTAGGCACTTTAATCTTTTGCCTGTTTCATTCTCAACCATAGCTTTCCAAATCTTAAAGGTCTCAAATACATCAGATTTCTTCTTAATACAATAGATCCATACCTTTCTTGTAGCATCATCTATGAATGAAACATAGTACTGTGATCCTCCAATAGAAGCTACCTGAGCTGGTCTCCACACATCTGTGTGAAGAAGCTGCAACTTATGCTTCTTTTTTGTAGACCCAGTCTTGAAAAAACTAACCCTTTTCTATTTTCCAAATACATAATGCTCACAAAATTCTAGATCCATGCTTTTCAAATCTAAAAGCTTACCTTTAGACTTAAGAATTGACATCCCCTTCTCGCTCATATGGCCAAGCCTTGAGTGCCACAATTTTGCGTCCACATCTGAAGTAGATAATACAGAAGGAGAATTGTTAGTAACAAAATTACACAAATAGAGAGTACCTACTCTGTTACCTCTGGCCATAACAAGTGCACCCTTGGTCACCTTCCAAGATTCTGCTGTGAGAGTTATTGTACAACCCTCATCCCCTAACTTTCTTGCAGAAATCAAATTTCTCTTCAAGCTAAGAACATGCATAACTTCTCTCAACACCCATGTGTTGCCATTCTGTATTTTTAGCTGCACTTTACCTTTGCCAATAATTTTACAGGGTTCATCATCCCCTAGATATACTATTTCAAAATCTCCATAGATATAGTCACAGAAATATTCCCTATTAGGGGTAGCATGAAAAGATGCACCAGAATCTAACACCCAAGATTTTATATTATTATGCAAAGAGAATATTAAAGCATCTTGTGCAATACCTGCAACCTTTGCTTCTTCTTTTCCTTCGTGCTGATTGTCTTCCTTAGGCTTTGACCAGCAATCTCTGCTTATGTGCCCCATCTTTCCACAATTCTAGCATTGTGGCTTCCTGCCATTTCTAGATTTGGATCTGCCTTTCCCCTTAGACTTGGATCTTGATCTCCCTTTCTTGCTCTTCTCTTTTTGCCTTCCCTTGCTCTCAAAACTTAAAGCGTTCCCAGATGTCTCTTCTGTGTTTTTCCTGCGAATTTCCTCATTCAAGATAACACTAACAACATCCTCTACTTTTAAAATATTTGATGCAGATGCAGTATTGCTAACTGCCATTACTAAGCTATGCCAGCTTTCAAGCAAAGAACATAATATTAAAAGAGCTTTTATTTCATCATCAAATACAATTTTGACTGAACTTAATTGATTTACAATACCATGGAAATCATTCAGGTGATTAGATACAGATCCACCTTCCTGCATATGCAAATTAAATAGCTGCTTCATAAGATATACCTTATTAGACGCTGAGGGTTTTTCGTACAAATTTGCTAGAGTAGTCATCAACTCTATCATTTTTTTCCCTGTGATAAATTAGATATCACAGTAGATGCTAGACTCAGTCTTATAGACCCCAAAGCCTTTCTGTCAAGAACTTTCCATTCTTCATCCTCCATGTCTGTGGGTTTCTTTGCAATCCCACCTAATGGTAAGTATAGATCCTTCTGATACAGATAGTCCTCTATCTGCATTCTCCAATGTTGATAGTTTTTGCCATTGAACTTCTCCATTCTCAGTTTACTTTCATCTGCCATTGCTTCTCCCAGTCAAACAGAAATCCCTGCAGAAACTCCTGTGAGCAACATGTAATCAATACACACTACACAGATCTGAACTGCCTGTTAGTGAACCTGAGCTTTGATACCAATTATTGGATATCAAACTCTAAACCTACAACCAAGGCTCTGATACCACTTGTTGGGGATCAACCAGCAATATGATTACACTTATGAAAGCAATAAACCGCGGAATTAATTCAGATAGATAAGTAACTAGAATCAGATAATAGCAAAGAACAAGAGATAAAAGAAACCACCCTGAAAACTTGTATTAAACTCTTTACAAAAGGAATACAATTGAAGAAACTTCTTTCTTCCACACCTCTCTCAGATGCACAAGATCTCTCTCTAGATCTCTATCCCTTAAGAGCTCTCTCTCTCAAGTACAATCAACTCCAACAACCTGGATTGATACAACTCTGTACTGTTCTTCAACATTCACATACAATGAACTACTACAATAATCACACTAAGCTAAGAAGATCTAATTCTACATATAGAATTAGGAGACTTGAGCATGCACTTACAACCAACAGTTAAGCCTCTTGAACAAGGGCTCTAAAAAACAATCTTACTAATAATAGAAACGCGAACTTAAGACTAAGACTTAAACTCATCATGTAAACACTCGCTTCTGTCCTCAGAAATAACATTCTGGACGCACAGGTAACCGACGCCGGTTCCTGCCTGCTTGCATGTGACCGACGTCGGTCGATCCTCTGCCGACGCCGGCGTTTCTTCAACTGCACCTGATCGACACCGGTGACTGTGTAAACCTGCAACTTTGGTAATGCGCTCATATGTGAAGCTTTTAGGCTCCACACTTTAACAATCTTCTCTTGATTTGGTTGTATGGTTCTAAGTTTCCTTGAGATGGGTGTTTGTTTTATACGCATTACAATGTCATGCATTGGTTGTATTTTGTTATATTTTCTCCGTTGTTTTTATTCTGGTACTTTTGTAATTTTCTCTTTATTGTTAGACTCTTTTAGATGATACCCCTTAGATATTTTATTTTTTATTTACAAATATATAATTTCATCTTACATTTGAAATCCTATCTATTGATTGTAAGAGAGTTAGAACCTTATACCCACCTTTTGATTCATAATTTTAACTCAAAAACGTTTACCAATAATAATAATAATAATAATAATAATAATAATAATAATAATAATCTCTAAATATCTTCACCTAAAAAATCTTTCATCATATATAAGATTTTACTTAATATCATATTAACTAGATAATAACCCATTTTTTAACTAATAAAAAAAATTACAACATAAATTTTAAAAAAAATGAAAACCCATAAACATCTTACAACTCTAAAAGCCCTTTGGAAAAGTTAAAAAATAAATAAAATGCATGGTATAAAGGAGGACTTAAGTTATCCTTGGGACACAATTATGAAAATCAATCCTTAACCATCCATGAATCACTCGTGACCTATTTCCAACATCAAAACAATAAAAATACATTGGGAATGTGACCGTAATCAAGCACAAATAATTCACTTTGACTCCCTAATACCTATTTCCAATATTTGTCATATATGTCCACTTTAATATTCCTTGGACCTATAAACAACTCTACTAAGAAGATGCTTCGCATCATTGCGATCATCATGTTGAAATCTATAAACAAGTTTTGATTACAATTTTTTAAGAATTTTTTTTGCAATTATATATATATATATATATATAATTTCTAAAATAAATTTAGAATATATTTAAAAATTAAAAAAAATAGGTGTAATAAGTAGTATAATCAGTAATTAGTAGTGTTTTTTATTTAGAGATTGACGTTTCAAAATTTACATTTTTAAGCGTTTTTCTTATTTTGGTTGGATTTTATTGAGAAGAGTGTAAGTTATATTAGATGTTACTTTGAATCAAAAATCTAGTTGTAGTGAGAGTCGGTGAATGAAGTGTGAAATTGTAGGTTAAAATAAATATTAATCCTGAATCAAAAACCTAATTACGATGGGAGCCCACTGATGCAATTGAAAGTGGCTTGATAGTTAACAGAGTAGAACTCCAACCCAAAATGGAGATAATAAAATATTGTAACAAATTCTCATATAAACAACCAAAAACACATAAAAATTTAATGTAGAGAATATACTTTTTTACATTTCACCTCATTCCCCCTTATTTATGCATGTCAATGACTTCCCTGAATATTAATGACTTCCCTAGAATTATATATTAGGATCCCAAACAAAGATGAAAGACATATCATAACTCCACAACAATGTAAATTGAGTGAAGGGTAGCACCATTTGCATCTCTACAAATACCATCTTTCTCTCAATAGACTAGGACTCAAAAAATGTCAATCGGATAGAGTCTGTGTATGCTTAGACTTGTGGATAAGGACCTAGGATATCTATAGACCTAGTCGAGGGTAATCTACAACTCAAATGTCAAGAAAAAAGGGTTGCAAATCCTAAGCCTATGACATAGGTATATAGCCCTCACAAGTGTTTAATAGAGATAATGATTTTAACTATGATTGTAAGGATACAAGTGATGCAAATGATTTTAACAAGGTACAAGTAAAGTAAACGATGGGTAAGTGATTGTAAATAAGATAACGTGAAATGGTCACCAAATGGGGTTCTATGCAACCTAAGGTGATAAATGACAAGCTTAAGAAATCCTATATTTATACCATCTTATTCGGTATGATGAAGATCTTAAACAAGGATACACACATACATCAACAAATCAGTAAACATCTATTCTACTAAGTAAAAGAAAGAGTAAAGGGATAAAAATGCTTCCCTGGGGGTGGACCCACTAATGCTTCAAACTCCTCCTTTGGCTCAAGGAAAGATTTGTAAGAGATTGGGTTGAAGACCCAAAATGATTAGATGAAGACCTAGATGTCCTTAGTTAGGAACTCCAAAAGATCTCTCCTATTGAGCTTAAATAACACCACAAGACAAGACTTCCAAGATAATGTTTTAAAACACTCTAACTCTCCAAAATACTTCCTTTAGGTAGAAATATTAGCACAAATAGAGTGTATGAATGTAATGTCTATTTTAGGAATGAAATATGACCCCTAATTATACGACGCCAATACCCAAAACTAACCATGAACTCTATGTCAACGTTATTAGCAAGTCTGATACAATTGGAATATGTCTACTAGCACAGTAAGGTATCAATCAAGTTGATATAATACAAATGTTAAAAGACATACTCATAACTATATCGAGTTAACTGATAAAATACATGAAAGACTTTAGCATGAAACAAACTATATTGGCCAGACAGATACCATAGGATATATGGAAGCTAACATATTTGAACGAAAAATAGACGAAGAGAAAAGACAAATAGAGACTCAGAGGAGGTTAAACTAATAATAGTGACAGTGTGACATAATAATATGCAATTATATTTAAAAATTTACCACGAGGTGGTCCCACCCCATTCTTAGTGCACCCTTTAAGGTGTGAACTCAAGGAGATTGATGAGTTGACAAGCCCCTATGAGAGAAAGTGTCAATAAAGTGATAAAGTGAAAAAATATTTAGTGTATACATACACTAATGTACATGTTCTATGCTTCTTCAATGTTTTTTTCTTGTATAATAGGTTGGTCATTGCTTTTTTATTATATACAGCTTCTTGGTCTTGTTTGTCGTTCCTTAACCTTGTGCATGAAACATTTATTACCCATTTTCTGATTCCTTAGCTTTATGTGTGTGACATTTATTTCTCCTTGATTGTGGTTACTTAACCTTGTTTGTGCGACATTCATTGCCCCTTGTATGCACCCCTTGGTCTTTTTCTAACATTTTATGCTATTGTGTGTACTTTTATTGTATGACATTACTTGTTGAGCTTGTTATGATTACTAAGTTTGAGGGTGTTGTCATCTATATCATGCATCTCACCCTTGTGTGTGGTGTGACGATCCTTATCATGTACTTTTCCTGCATAGTCTTATTAAGTACATTTTATTATTGAGATTTCTACTATGTGCCTAATTTCTATATAGGTCTTGACATGGCACTTATATGCCTTTGCATTACATATGTTTCATACATGATTTGATGGCATATTCAATATTGCAATGACGTACTCTCCACGTGTTGATATGATTATACATGATTACATATCTATACATAACATGACATAGGTTAACTCTTTCTTTTGAGATTAGTAGTTGAAGGTTACGTCCTTCCCCTGTAAAGGGGGCATATTAGTGGGATTTTCATAGAGACTTGAGCCTCCATGAGCAAAGATTACATGTTTTGGCATATATTATATAAATTACAAATATTTTAAAGTGGTTCAAATATCAGATTGGGCTAATTATATACATATTTCTTATATATTTAGGGGCATATGTAAGGCATGTGCACTCATTAGGACATGAGTTACAAATTTTTAGATTGATTAAAATTATGGGCATGAAGTTGGTTCATGCATATACATTATTGTAGTTTACAATGTTAGCACCAAGTAGTTTAGATAATGGGGCATGAAGTTGTTCATTCACATTTACACTATCTAAATTTATACTTTCCAATCACATTTCATGGCACTAAATTATGAGCAGCCTTGAATTTATAAGTCCATTTATAGTGGTTGATTTATGCTTAAATAAGTAGTGTGGTTGAGGTTATTTGATGCTCAATAAATTGGCATTACTCTGCGAACCTAAAGCCATCTTTCATCTTGGGGTTACAAGATCAGAGCAAGATTAGTTACATTTTTTAGAGTAGTTGAGGTTATGTAATATTCAATGCCCTGACACTATTCCCTATTTTGTTTTCAATGAGGGTTGGGGGAATTTGCTTTCTCAATCCATGACACTTTCCTTAGTTACATAAATTGGTGATTGATTACCCTCAATTATCTAAAAGAGTTCAATGAGAGGAACCATTCTCCAGTGCTTCAGTAAGGAAACATCATCTCCAACCATTTTAAGGGTAACATGGTTCACCCACAAAAACTTGTATTCTTTCCTTGCTCTTCAATTTCAAATTTCAATTTATGTATTTTAATATTTTATTCCAAAGACATTGACTACTAAATTTTCATTACAGGTTTGATAGGAGTAGGTTGCATTTGTGGAGCATCTTCCACAAATAAAGTGTGTTTTACATACTCGTGTATGTTTATTTATCTTTTTTACTTTATTATTCATATTGCATTTTAATACAAGAATAAAAGAGGGGTATTTGTAGATACTAAAATCTAGTAATTGATACTTGACAATATTAGTTTTGACTTACCTTCACCCTACATAACTTGTGCCTAACATGACTCTCATTCATCATTATCTCGCATCTTCATGCCTTCTACAGGTTTAATCGTTCTAAGTTGCTCTCAATCATCTGCAAGGCATCTCCAAATCATCAAATTAGTCTTCTTGTCTTTTGGACAGTAACGTCAGACTTAGAATATACCATCTAAGGGTTTCATCCCGCACTGAACAATGATCAAATTTCAATTTTAAAATACTTTTATGGGTTGACCTATACGTTTGGCATATTAGTGGCGTGAGAAAGTACTCAAAGAGTCTTCTATAAATACAAAATATTTGTAGACATATTACTTATATAGCAAACACTTATCACTCATTCTCAAAATTTACACATTCAAAAGGACTGGTCCGTTCTTCTCAATTTCTCAATTGCAGGGTTTTACCAAGTCTAATGCACTCAAAATCTAAACCAAAGTTGTCACTTTTCAAGTGTCAAGAGCTAGATCACAAGTTGTTTGCATTGAATGACAATGATTGTACACATTCACCTAATGGAGAGAACTACATGTGATTTGACTTTCCTCTTCAAAGTATTAGATATGTAGGCAACACTCAACAATTCAATGGGGAGTTGTTGGGGTCAACTTAGCACACCTTTCTTTTCCTTTTGCTGACCTAATTCTATCATTGCAATTAGATCCAAGGTTTAAAGTGAAGAAGACATATTTATGCGAGTTGTGTGCATAGTCAAACCTTAGGATAACACACATCATTGAAGGAAAAATATGCACGCTTATTTGTATCAAAATAGTGAAGCCAAATCTATAGAGACATATTTGTTAGATGGGGAACATAGAATTTGATAATACCAACTTGAGGCCTATGATACCATCTGGGCACACATAGAGGTCCAAATCTTTATCTCATCGACTTGTAGTCTAGTTGGCCATCCTTTTCACCCCTACATACAAACTCAATCTTTTACATAGCAATTAACTTCTATGTATCTTATCCTCTTTGTTGTACTTTTTATATTTAGTAAGCTATAGTGTCAAATTAGTTGCGAGCTATTACATTTAGATTTGTATATATATGTATATCTTGTAATCTAAATTCTTTTACAACAGTTCTATCTACTTCAATTTAATTAATTACATTAATCTCAATATGAGTAAAACCACTGTCAATTCTACCAATTGTAGGAGGCTTCTGTTTTTTATATGCATTGACAATGGTTGATGTTCCAACGTCATGTAAGACCAAACTAACTTGATTGTTTTCATCTAACAATTCTCACACATCCAACTGTTTACACTAGAAATCTGATATAAACTTCATCATCTTTTGTTTTTAAATTTTTTATCTGAAATGATAATTAGATCTTATTATGTGTTGTTTAATCAAAAATAGGGAAAAAATATTGCTAGCACAATTCACAAAGTTTAAATCTTAGATTTGATTTGATTTGATTTGATCATACTCTGATAGTCGATCACACCAAAGCCAAAAAAACATAATAGTGAGTACTAAACCACTATAACATTATATCTTAAGAAAATACTAATTTTAAGAAATATTGATTAGATATTGGCAAAAAATGATTTATCGATCAAATTTTTTATAAATCAATCACAAAAATTAAAATATAATAAATCATCGTTAATAGAAATATAATATGTAACTTATGTTAATATATTATAAAATATATTAATTTTTCCATGTACAAAAATATTAAAATCATGGCGTGGAAGATTTTACATTATAAGCTCCTAGTGGAAGTACGCTGAAATGCATCTTAGTGCAGCGTGTTAAATGTCTTTTCTGCCCCTGTAAAGAAACTATGAAGCATATTTTTTAAAATTGTTTATTTGTTAAAAAACAATGGTTTGTTGTTTTTAAAAATTTGTCTGCTATCTTTGGCCATCAATTAAAATGGAAGGAAGTATTATTGGGATTTAGATTACATAATAATTTGATCATTGATTCTATCAGACATGGCATTTTATATCATTTATGGAAAATCATATGTTTAGCAATATTTTCTTATGTTAAATTTTATCTGGAATCAGTGCTTCTTCGACTTTACTCTAATATGATTTTGTGGATTGCTTCTTTATTTTCGTCTCTGCAAGGCTTATCTAAGAAGAATATCTTGTCTAGATATCGGCGCGAGCAAATTAAATCTCAAATTGTGTAACTTGCAAAGTCTCGAACATTGAACACAAAAACGCTGAAAAAGTTAAGTTACCTTGAACAACATTTCATTTCATAAAGACAACTCTATTATTTATTCTATATTGTTTTTTAATACACTAAAGTGTCTTGTATTACCATAATTCTTATAAACCTCTATAACTTAACCAGATTATTAACTATTTTGGTTTAGCTTCATTGTAATTTCTTCCTCTTTCACAACTTTATTGCATCTTTCTTTTGTATTTTGCATAACTTCAATATAGAAAAAACAATAATACCATCCCTACGAGTGACTAATAAAAAAATAAAGACAATCATTATGGGCATCGTTCCGCATGGGAGAGAAGTACATATAAAATGTAAGGTGGGCCCACACCACGCGAGAAAAGTAGCAGCAGAAAAGAATGTACCTCGCGGCATAATATTTTATTTCAATGACAAATAAAATAAGAATGTAATCTCTTTTTAAGGCTTTCATTGATATATTTAAATTGAATGGTGTGGTGGGGACTTACATTTAAGTGAGGGGGGAGAGCCTCCTATTTATACACCGGACATTTAATTGTTTTCAATTAAAAAGTTTTTTTTAATATTTTCAAAGTTTTTTAAGAGGTAATTTTGGAATGGATTCTAATATTATAGGAGGTATATTTAAACTCTAATCGAAATGAGATTTATATGATTGATGGAAAAACTTTGTGCATATAATAGAAATAATTAAAATGATATAAGGGCAGTTATTTATACTTGATACCATATGTATTTATATAGTGATGATGTACTCTAGTTAACAAGGGCAAAGGACATATTTATAATATATATATTTTTAGGTACTCTTTTGTCCCTCTATATATAATTAGAAGGTGAAGGCGACTATGCATTTATATTATGTGTGTGTGTGTATCTATGTATGTACGTACGTATACACACACACACACACACACACTCATTTACCCCTCTGTATATAATTAGAAGGCGAGGGCGATTCTATATATATATATATATATATATATATATATATATATATATATATATATTTGGACCCCCTTATCTCTATTTGAAAAGTCCCTATCTTTCCTCTACTTTTTATAGATGCGGTTGGGATGGCCTCCTTAATGGTGGGATTACTAACTATGACTATATATAGTACATTGGGGTTACCCTCCACCTATTAGTATAGGAACCCAACCCAACCCAACTACATAAAATAATATAATATAAACATTTTATTATATATTGTATATAGTTGGGTTGCTATTAGAAGATTTCTTGGGCCTTTTGATGGTATCAAAAGAAAGGGGAAAGACGTGGCATGGATAAGAAGTATGAGAGTAATGTTTCTTTAGGCCCAACCTGTCCCGACCCAACCCCAACTAGATATAGATATGAATATACATAGTTGCCCATTATCTATATATAAATATAGTCAGGTGGCTACACTTACGATACTAGTTCTCATTCGAGCCTTAATAAAGTATAAATCCATTATATTGAGTATGGATATTATATTATGAGGCTAAGACCACCGCACCCCAAATCGACTCGTCATTGAAAGGTGAGCTCCTATCATGAAATCTGGATTGAAAGAGTTGTGCTTTCCAATTTGATCACCAAAATGCTAACCAGGGTAGGTTTGTATGTATCCTCTAGATGAACCAATTTTGATCTAGGTTTCAATCAAATAAGTGTTATATTGAGTTATCTTCTCTATGAATTGTCAATTATACTTCATGGGACTATCTATAATTATGCTTTGTTGTCAACCAACAATTATAATTCTACTTGGTAGGTTGAGTAGGATGAGGAGTGCTCGTGTCAATGGGACTATCTATATGTTACATTCCAAGATGAGGGAAGGTAATCCCATGCTTGATCGACGACCTTTATCCTCTACATATATAACTACATCCAAAACCACTGCGTAGATATTTATAGATAGGGTCAAGTTTAGGTCAAGATTTCTCAATTAAGAACCCCATGTATAGATAAGGGCCACTTGCCCGACAAAGGAGGGTGAGGGTCTTGATCGATATATTAAGGAGGGGCATAAAGGAAGGAGAGGGCATGTATGCTCTCAACCGCCCACCTTTAAGGTTGGGGGTTGAGGTCGAAGAGTTTAAGAAGATTGCATTAAGAAATGGGTTGGAGGATTCAATCACAGTTTCATGATTGATCACTATTGCGTGTATGTGATTGACAGATCATTATAAAAAATTAAGTATTGTTTGATATTATTTGTACAAATAATTGACCTTCTTCAATTTAATATTAAGCATTACAAGGTATGCATTTCTCCAAATTTTCCTCAAACTTAAACCAAACTTCGTTCATTTCTAATATCTTTCGAGATTTATACTTTTTGTTTGAGTCCTCTATATTATTTAGATATCAACATCTTTATCCTTTAATAACTTATTACAATAATATAAATTATCACGATTACAAGTTTATCAAAATTACTTAAAGATCAAACCTAACCCTTTTTATATCGGATGATAATAAAATGTATTATTATATTATTTATTAAAATATAAACTCTTAAAAAAATATTATAATATTTATTATAATACACACTTATAAAAATTTATATTTTAATAAATTAAATAATAATACACTTTATACACCAAATAGACTCCAACCTTTTTAAATAAATTTATTTTTTATTTAAAGTTTTTTTTAGGTTTTCACGGTAGGTGCGAATCTCGGTACCGAAGGTATAATTATTGTTGAACTTTATGAGAGTAGTTAAATGTGAAATCAATGGTGCCTTGTCGTATAGGCAAAAACAAAAGACGAAAAAGCTCGTTTGGATGGTTTGACATTTTTTTTCTTTGAGTATTACTATTTTGCTTTTTAAATCATCTTCCTTTCAACGTTGTTGGTCATAGTGAATATGGTTTATGGTTTGGTTGCACATTTTTTTTTATATATATTTTTATTTTATATCTTCTTTCATAATTAATGTAGGAGAAAAAGTACATTTTTTAATGATTAGAGTGAAGTTTCATAAAATTGAGTAAGGTTTTTAAAATTTTAGATCTGACAAATATAGTTGTAAAAAATATTTTTCTCTACTTGATATTTTTTAGAATTATATTTTTTATGATTTTGATGTCCGGAAATATCTTCAAGATGGTTTAGAAAATATTTTCTATTGACTACGAAGTTTAGGATTTTCATTGTCTTACCACAAATCATGATTTACATTATCAAAGTTTGACGATTCTAAATCTCCTAATATTCAAAATACACAAAAACATCATATGTTTTTAGAAAACCACCATATTACCATGAAATTAATTGGAGAAAGAAAGAGAGTAAAGAAAATGGGAGAATGTAATGACAAACCACAAAATATATTAATAACAACTAATTTAAATCAATAGTTGACAAATACATAAATACTTTAAAATTATATAATTTAAAAACTAATAAATATCTAAAAGTCATTTTTAAATGTACAATTTCTAA
Organism: Torreya grandis; assembly: GCA_037957365.1. Taxonomy (NCBI): domain Eukaryota; kingdom Viridiplantae; phylum Streptophyta; class Pinopsida; order Cupressales; family Taxaceae; genus Torreya; species Torreya grandis. The sequence goes on from JARHVA010000004.1 coordinate 6,385,571, forward strand.
CCCTTATTCAAATCTTAGATTTTTGAAATATTACATAAATCCAATTTATATTTAAATCTTAAATTTTTGAAATATTACATAAATCTAATTTATTAATATTATAATAAATTTCTATATAAACACTCTTAAAGATATAAAAAATATATATTTAAACATTTCAATTGACTATTTTCTATCTCACCTCAATCCCCATTCAATGACTTCCATAGATATATATCAATTACTTCCATGGAATTATATATTAAGATCCCAAACAATATTATGAAAGACATATCATAACTCCACATTAATGTAAATTGAGTAAAGGGTACCACCATTCACATCTCTACAAATTCTTTCTCTTTCTCTTTCATTCAATCAAATAAACAAACTCTCTCTTACTCTCATACTTTTCTACAAAAGCAAATCCTCATAACCTGAACCAATTGCAATCATAAGCATGCCATTTCTTTAATCATTCATCTCTCATGTCATAACAATTGGTAGATGATAAATAGTTTAACAGTCATCGAACTCACGAGTACTCCCGAGTAATACTAATTAACATGGCCTTGTGAGTTAATTACTAAGCTCATGAACAATACATTTATTTCTCGGTGGCAAAATTTGCTATAGTTTTTTAATAAGAACTCATTGTTTTATACGAGTTTTAATTCTCTGGTATTTAATTAGCCAACAAAAGTTTATTAGAGGTAGACCGCTCTATAGATTCTGAATAAAAAAACAAAGTAAAAATATAAACCACATTTTAGTGTTAGAGAGTAACATGACAAGGCTTAACTAGAGTGTTGAATTGTGGAGCTAAAAGCTTCACCAGATGAACAAATGCAGAGGTCGCTGGAGTTACACAGTCGTCGACGTCGGTCAGGATCGACCGACGTCGGTTAAGGATCGGCCGACATCGGTCATATGTAGACAGACAGACACTGACATCGGTCATTTGTGCGTTCCTAGAATTCTAATTTTGAGGAGAACAGATTGTTTGCATGTAAAGACTAACTGTTATTCTTGAGTCCGCTTTTCTATTTTTGGCAGGATAGATTTGAACCTTTGATTAAGAGGTGCATCTAACGGTGGAGAATGCATGGCTCATGAATCCTAGTTCTATATAATAGGGTTAGATCCTCATAGTTTGTAAGGGTGGATCAATTCATGTAGTGGAGTTGGTTGTAATTAAGAGAGAGAGAACTCTTGAGGGAAAGAGATCTGTACATCTGAGAGGTGTGAGAAGAAGAGATTTATTCATTGTATTTCCTTCTGGAAGAGTTTAATATAAGATTGGTTGTTTCTTGTATCTCTTATTCTTTGTTGTTTATGATTTCTAGTTACTTATTATTTTTGGTTTAATTCCGTGTTTAGTTGTTTATACAAAATTAATCAATTGCCCTGTAAGATTTTAACAAGTGGTATCAGAGCGTGTTAGTGTTTGTTGACTAAAGAATTCACTCACAGGAGTTTTTGATTGAGTGAGAGTAAAGCAATGGCAGAAGAAAGTAAACTAAGAATGAAAAAATTTAATGGCAAGAATTATCAATTATGGAGGATGCAGATTGAAGATTATCTGTATCAGAAAGATATGTACTTACCGTTGGGTGGGGTTTCAAGGAAGCCCACAGATATGCAAGATGAAGAATGGAATGTTCTTGATAAAAAGGCTCTTGAATCTATAAGGTTGAGCCTGGTATCTTCTGTGATTTCCAACTTATCACAGGGAAAGACAATGGTAGAGTTAATAGATACTTTGGCAAATTTATATGAAAAACCCTCAGCTTCGAATAAGGTATATCTTATGAAGCAATTATTTAATTTGAAAATGCAGGAAGGTAGATCGGTATCTAGTCATCTTAATGATTTCCATGCAATAATAAATCAGTTAAATTCAGTCAAAATAGTTTTTTATGATGAAATTAAAGCTCTCTTAATCTTATGCTCTTTACCTGAAAGTTGGCATAGTTTGGTAATGACAGTTAGTAATACTGCATCTGCTTCAAATATCTTGAAAGTTGATGATGTTAGTGTAATCTTGAATGGAGAAATTCGCAGGAAAAGCACAAAAGAAACATCAGGTAATGCTTTAAGTATTGAAAGCAGGGGAAGGCAAAGAGAGAAGGGCAAGCAAAGAAGATCAAGGTCAAAGTCAAAGATGAGAAGTAGATCCAAATCTAGAAATGGAAGAATAACCTGCTGGAATTGTGGAAAGAAAGGGCATGCAAAGAAAGATTGTTGGTTGAAGGATAATAAAGAAAATCAACATGAAGGTAATAAAAAAGAAGCAAAAGTTGCAGGTATTGTTGCATAGGATGCTCTTATATTTTCTTTAGATAATAAAGTAGAATCTTGGGTTTTAGATTCTGGTGCCTCTTCCATGCAACCCCAAATAGAGAATTTTTCAATGATTATGTCCATGGAGATTTTGGAAAAATTTATTTAGGGGATGATGAACCTTGTCAAATTATTGGCAAAAGAAAAGTGTAGTTGAAATTGCAGAATGGCAACACATGGGTGTTGAAGGATGTCATGCATGTACCCATCCTAAAGAGGAATCTGATTTCTGCAAAAAAATTAGGTGATGAGGGTTGCATAGTAACTCTCACAGCTGAATCTTAAAAAGTTTCCAAGGGTGCACTTGTATTAGCCAGAGGTAAGAGAGTAGGTACACTTTATCTATCTACTTTTATTCTGGATCATTCTCCTTTTGTTTTATCTACTTCAGATGTAGATGCAAAGTTGTGGTACTGTAGGCTTGGTCACATGAGTGAGAAGGGAATGAATATTCTTAAATCAAAAGGTAAGCTTTCAGATTTGAAAAGTATAGATCTAGATTTCTGTGAGCATTGTATTTTTGAAAAATAGAAGCAAGTGAGGTTTCTCAAAACTGGGTCAACAAAGAAGAAGCACAAGTTGGAGATTGTTCACACAGACGTGTGGGGACCAGCTCAGGTAGCTTCTATTGGAGGATCACGATATTATGTTTCTTTCATTGATGATGCTACAAGAAAGGTATGGGTTTATTGCATAAAAAAGAAATTTGATGTTTTTGACACATTTAAGAAATGGAAAGCTTTGGTTGAGAATGAAACAGGTTTGAGATTGAAGTGCCTTAGATCTGACAATGGTGGTGAGTACTGCAGTAATAAATTCAATAGTTACTATTTTATGAATAGAATACGCAGGAAAAAGACAGTTTCAATGACACTTTAGCAAAATGAAGTTGTTGAAAAGATGAATAGAACAATAATGGAGCGTGCACGAAGTATGAGGTTGCATGCTGATTTGCCCTTACAATTTTGGGCAAAAGCTGTAGATATTGTGATTTACCTGATTAACAGAGGACCTTCTACTGCACTGGATGGTGGAATTTTAGAAGAGGCATGGACAGGTAAAAAGGTAGATCTTTCATTTCTCAGAGTTTTTAGTTTTGAAGCTTTTGTGCACATTGATAAAGAAAATAGAAAGAACCTAGATGCTAAATCTATGCGGCGCACTTTCATTGGTTATAGTTTGGAGATTTTGGATTTCGGTTGTGGACTTTAGAAACTAACAAAATTATTAAAAGCCATGATGTAGTTTTTAATGAGAAGGTGATGTACAGTGATCAGCTCAAGAGGCTGAATAATTCTAAGTAGGGCAATCGTGATTTGAATGAGGTTATGATCCAAAATGAGCTTGTGAATAAAAATCATCACTCACAGAAAAACACAAAAATTGACGTCGATTAGGCAGAGACCGACGTTGATCAGGTGGAAATTGATGTCAGTCACGTGGAACCAACATCGACCAGAGATGACCGAGATCGATCACTGACAAAAAAAATTTGGGTGGATAGCAAGCTGTGAATGAGTCTCAAACACCCATGAGGAGGTTTGGAAGGGTAAGTAAACCTCCAATTCGTTATTTCCCTTCTTTATACTAGTTGCTCACTGATGGTGGAGAACCAGAAAGTTTTCATGAGGCAATGCAGGTAGAATCCAGGAAACAGTGAGAGCATGGTATGAATGAAAAAATTGATTCCTTAAAAGAGAACCAAACGTGGGATTTGGTTGAGTTGCCAGCCAGAAAGAAAGCACTGAAAAACAAATGGGTTTACAGGTTAAAGAAAAGAGAGAATGGATAAATGAGACATAAGGGTATGTTGGTAGTAAAGGGATTTGCACAGAAACTAGGTATTGATTTTGGTGAAATTTTTTCTCCTGTAGTAAAAATGACTTCTATTCAGACTGTATTGTCTTTAGTTGCTATTGAGGATTTGCATCTTGAGCAGCTTGATGTTCAGACAACATTTCTTCATGAAAATTTGGATGAAGGGATATATATGGAACAATCGAAAGGTTTTGAGGTCAAAGGTAAGGAGAAACTTGTGTGCAGGTTGAAGAAAAGCTTATATAGTCTTAAGCAAGCTTCAAGACAATGGTATTTGAGGTTTGACAAGTTTATGACAGACATGACTTTAGTAAATGTCAATCTGACCATTGTGTTTATTTTAACAGATTGGATAATGGTAGTTATATTATCCTGTTATTGTATGTAAATGATATGTTTGTTGCAAGTTCACACATGCAGAATATTACTGAGCTTAAGGTAAATTTAGCTCACACATTTGCCATAAAGGATTTAAGAGCAACAAAGAAAATCCTTGGCATGAGTATTAAGAGAGACAGGAAAAATCATAGTTTGATTTTGTCTCAAGAGGATTATGTGAATAAGGTGTTGGAGAGGTTCAATATGCAGAATGCAAAATCGGTAAGCACACCTATGGATGGACACTTTAAGTTGAGCAAATAACAATGTCCTAAATCACATGATGAGGTTGAGTACATGAGTAGAGTTCCATATGGTTCAGCAGTTGGGAGTTTGATGTATGCAATGGTATGTAGTAGACCTGATATTGCCCAAGTAGTGGGAGTTGTCAGCAAATTTATAGCCAATCTAAAAAAAAAACACTAGAAAGCAGTTCAGTTGGTTCTCAAATATCTGAGAGAGACCAGCAATAGGTATTTATGCTATGGAGGGTCGAACACTTCTCTACATGGGTATGTAGATTCGAATATGGTAGGTGACTTAGATGGCAGGAGAAGCACCACAGAATATGTGTTCACTGTTGGTGGAACGACGGTTAGCTGGATTTCAAAGTTGCAGAAGGTTGTTGCCTTGTCTACTATAGAGGCAAAATACATTGTAGTCATAGAGGCTAGCAAAGAAATGATTTAGATGACTCAGTTCATGGAAGAGTTGGGAAAGGAGCAAAAGAGTTGCAGATTGTACAGTGATAGTCAAAGTGCAATTCATTTGGCAAATAATTCAGCATTTCATTCAAGAACCAAACATATACAGCTTAGGTACCACTTCATTAGACAGGTATTGGAGGAGGGTCAGTTGAAGTTGGAAAAGATCCATACGAATAAGAACCCTGTTGATATGTCAACAAAGCTAGTAACAAAGGAGAAGTTGAATCTTCATTCAACTTTTGTTGGTCTTCAAGATTGAACTTGAAGATGGAGAAACAAGCTAGAGGATGTTGTACAGATACAGGTGCAGCTGTTTATCTCCAAGTGAGAGATTGTTGAGTTGTGGAGCTAAAAACTTCACCAAATGAGCAAATGTAGAGGTTGCTGGAGTTACACAGTCACTGACATTGGTCAGGATCGATCGACGTTGGTTAAGGATCGGCCGACATCGGTCATATGCAGACAGACAGAGACCGACATCGGTCATCTGTGCGTTCAAAAAAATTTAATTTTGAGGAGAACAGATTGTTTACATGTAAAGACTAACTGTTAGTCTTGAGTCTGCTTTTCTATTTTTGGCAGGACAAATTTGAACCTTTGATTAAGAGGTGCATCTAACGGTGGAGAATGCATGGCTCATGAATCCTAGTTCTATATAATAGGGTTAGATCCTCATAGTTTGTAAGGGTGGATCAATTCAAGTAGTGGAGTTGGTTGTAATTAAGAGAGAGAGAGAGAGAGAGAGAGAGAGAGAGAGAGAGAGAGAGAGAGAGAGAGAGAGAGAGAGAGAGAGAGACAACTCTTGAGGGAAAGAGATCTGTACATCTGAGAGGTGTGAGAAGAAGAGATTTCTTCATTGTACTTCTTTTTGGAAGAGTTTAATACAAGATTGGTTGTTTCTTGTATCTCCTATTCTTTGTTGTTTCTAATTTCTAATTACTTATTATTTCTTGTTTAATTCCGTGTTTAGGTTCTTATACAAAAGTAATCAATTGTGTTGTTAGATCCTAACATAGAGGAGCAACAAACCCATATTACAACCAACAAATCCAAAAAACAATATCCAAAAAAATGTTACAAGTGAAGAATGTATGAGAGACTAAGATGTGACATAAGTCACCTTGGCCTTTCTTCTACACAAAATTAAATGAAAATAAAACATTTATTTTTTTTCATGCCTCAATGCAATAAATCCTTTGAGCCTAAATATAGCCCTTTCAATCAAATCTGCTAAAAATATCGTGTAAGAAATCAGAAACCATAGCCATGAAAGGCATAGTTTATTGGTTAAAGTTTACCATATTTTGTTCGGTATGAGGTATTTAGTGCTTTGAAAGCAATTCAAAAAACCATCACGATCAAACCAATTTTCCCTCAGCATTGGTGGCTCGATCTTCACTGGGTGACTTATCTGGTACAAATATAGTTGGCTCTTGTAGAGTGGATTTGGATTTCTTTTGCCAAATCATGTTGGGCCTTCCAGGAATAGGTTTGGGTCTTCCATATGATTTAGGACATTTAGGTAGTTTGCCAACATGGAAAGCACCATGATTACGATATGTGGCAATACCCTCTTCTTCAGTGGTAAAATGAGTGGAAATTTTGTCAAAAGGTGGATTGGAAGAAGTGGAGGCAAGGTCACTAGGATCAATATAATTGGATTTTGGAGATTCAGGAACTACTGGTTTGTTCTTTTTATCCACAAATTCAGTGTTTGGGCAATGGTTGTAGTTCCCATACTCAGCGTTTAAGTTCTTACAATATTAATATGGTTGAAGATCGCCATGGGTAGTGACTTCCAACTACGAATGAGGGGCCTTGATGCACTGAAGGTAAAAGGTACAACTCATACTTTATGAATCCATGGATGACCCAATAATAGATTATAAGGAAGTTCTATGTCAAGAACATGACAAAGATATCATGGGTGACATGCCCAATAATGATAGGTAAACAAATTGTTCCTAAAGACTCTCTCTCTGCATTATCATAGGCCTTGATCGTAATGGTGTATGGTTGTATATCTGCATCTTTGTAGCCCAAAGTTTAAATCAACTTTAATGAGGCTATGTTTGATCCATAACCATTATTTATAAGAACTCTCTTGACTTTGTGATGGGTAATGATGACTTCAATATACAAAGAGTTGTTGTGCAGGTGACCAAGGGTTGAAATGTCTCATTGATCAATTGTGAGCTATTGGCCTAGAGACAAATGTCCTAAAATCACTTGGAATTGATTGGATCGATGTCATTAGGCACCTTGGATTGTTTAAGAAAGTCATTTAATATGGTCCTATGAACTTCAGACGCACACAAGAGGTCCAAAATGGATATCTACATAGGAGTTTTATTTAATTATTCACCAATATTTAACAGCTTCTCGATAGAAGGATGGGATGGTTTGTCTTTTGGTAGTGTAAAATCTGGGACAGGGTTGAGATTGGTATTGGCATTGGAATAAGGTAAAGGGCCTTGGATAGTAACTCTTGGTCGTCTAGTTATGACTACATAATTTTAAGTTAGGGAAGGGTTAACTAAACTAGATTAAGTGGGTAGAGGTACAGGATGGTAATTCATGATGGTCGTGACGTAATCTCATTACTCTGACACATGCTGGAATTACCAATGGTCAAAGGTGGTGGTCCCAAAATAGAATAATTAGCCCTATGATGAGTGTCATTTGGCCTAGGAGGAGTAACTTTGATAGTGGTGACATGATTACTGGTAATATACCCCATAATATTACTGTAATCATAATGAACATTTTAATAGTTGACTTGGTTGGCTTGGGTATCATGATCTTGAATACGGATATTCTAGTTTTGGTTTTGGTTTTGGCCTTATCCTTGTTGATGTTGGCCATGTCCCTGATTCAGATTGGTGTGTTGTTGTTTATTGTTATGCTTGGGAAAGGGGTTCTTGTAAATTCTCATTTCCTGCTTGGAATTGGGTACTCATTTTTATAATTGAATTTGCCCATTCTCAAGAAAAATTTCAATTAGGTGTTTTAACTGCACCCACACAATGGTACTCGTAATACTCATTATCACGATACTATTCAAGTTATGGTTGCCCCTCTAGAAATGGTTTCGGAATAGGCCAGACGATCATGTTGGCAGCCACTAAATTTTGGAGCACTGCTTCAATAGGCTCCCCAAAGTCACTAAAAAGTCTATCTTTATAGTATCCTCATCACAAGGGATCTCTTTATAGTGGAAGCTGAGGGTTAGGTGGAGTGTTTTTCATAGGTGGTGGTTGTATCATGCATACATGCCTTGCCTCTGTAACCCCATTGCCAACCATGTTTTCATTTTTAACAAAGGCCTTCAATTTTTCAATTGTGGTATTCTGGATTGGCACATAATTCGGTGTTTGGTTATGCATTTGGCCTTGGTTTATTATTTGGGCTTGAGAATATATCTTGATAAGATCCTTATTGATAAGTGCCTTTTCTATCTGCACCCCTTATCAATGATTTCCTAAAACATCTTGGCACAATTTAGTTTGAGATTATGAGAGAGCTCAGTATTTAGATTTTGTGCAAAGATACATGCTAATTACATATCAGATAAGTTATGCGAGAAATAGATAGCCAAATCTCTCCATTACCTCAATAATGTTGAGAATCTCTCTCCTCTTCTTTGTTTAGCATTGCATAAATCAACAACTATCAATTATGTTCTATGTTGTAATAAAAATAGTTGACAATTTTTTTTGAGAGGTTATTGAAAGTAGTGATTGATCCCTTAAGCAGTTTCAGAAGCCATTATAACACTTATCCACTAAAACTATGTGGAAACATACGTAACAAATAAACACTTTATATGCTACCTTTTGGCATGCTACAAAAAATGCATATAGATTTTCTCTTGGATAGATCCCTTCCCTTTGTATTTGTGAAATTTTAGCATCTCAAAGTGAGGTGGGAAAGGCACCTAAATAAAACTAATGTATCAAAAGGGTAATGGCATATATCATCAAACTTATACTTTTTGGGTGCTTGTTTACCTACTTTTAGGTTCGAAATTATCCCCTTTATTGCATTCCATTCTTGAATGTTGGGAGCGGTTTGCAATGAAAGGAGGGCACTTTGTTGGGTATTAGTGAATTGTTTGCCCTAGTTGACATTAGCTTAAGTGGGAATAGCTCCCCCTTGCACGATTTTGTTTGAAATATGCACCCTATATCCTAAATTCTACATTGGATGTAGGATATACTATTGGTTTGGATTAGAATTGGAATACGTGAGGTGTTGTTATTCTCAAAGAAGCCATTGTTACGACCATTAGGTAATCTGTTATTGGTCCAATAGAATTTTTTATTAGTTTTGTGTAATTTGTAGGTGATTTAGAAGAAGTATTTGTTTTTGTTTTTAGTTTTAATAAAATGAACTTGAAGTTGTTGTTGACCTACAATAGAAACTTGTTATTATTGTGAATGGGAGGAGGTTGGTAATGTTTTTTGTGAATGATCCACTACTTGTTGAGGTGGTGGATTGTTGAAAACCTGCTGTGAATGGCCTGTCACATGTTTTGAATTGTTAGGTACTTGTCTTGCATTAGCAAGATTCTCCTAATGGTTCAAAAATGTATGTTGTGTATCAAGCAAAACTTATTATGAATCGTTCATTGGTACGGGTTGTGCAGGAGGATTCAATAGATCTACATCGATTGTAGGATTGACCCAAGGCTCTGACACAACTTGTCATATTTAAGAGCACACATGATTACCATTGTATAAGCAATTAAACATGTGGAAATACCAGAAGAACAAATAACTATCAATGAGAAAACACACAGAATATGAGAGGCAACACAATTGTATTCAATTCATTACAAAGGAAATTACAATAAAGAGATCACACTCTTCTTCCACCTCGGTGAGGCTTCCTCCTCAAGGGCTCCAAGTAATCTTCCCACCTGAGTAATCTTCTCTCATAGGTCACAACACACAGCTAACACAAGATGTTGTTCACCTCATTGTACATCTGTACAATCGAGTACGAACCAATACTCCAAGTAGATCTCACCATGATCCTGCTGATGTATTATTGTCACCTTGGATCCTGGCCAACCGTCAATCTCGTTCTGACCCTCGCATTCACACACCTCCTTGCAGACCAACCTGATCTTAATTACACATACATGGGGAATCCTACTTGATTCCACCATGGGAAGAACTCTCCAAGCTCCACACTTGGATTCTCCAAGTTCAACACTTAACAATACAGCGCATGAGTCTATTATATAGATCTCATGCATACACTTAATTTAGATAAGCGGATCAAAGACTCGAACTGGTCTTTATCATGCAACCAACGCGTTCACTTCACTGACTGTTCGTCAACAGCAGTTCTGACTGCCACAGGTGATCGACGTCGGTCCCTGCCTTCCTGGAGGTGATCGACGCCAGCCGATCTCCCGCCGATGTCAGTTTCCATTATGCGTCCTCTAACCGACGTCGGTTTGGCCTATTGACGCCGGTGACTACATACTCTTAGAAACCTCTGTTTGCAACAAGGTGTAGCTTTTAGCTCCACACCCTAACAGTTGGTAATGTTTTTTGTGAATGATCCACTACTTGTTGAGGTGGTGGATTATTGAAAACCTACTGTGAATGGCCTGTCACATGTTTTGAATCGTTAGGTACTTGTCTTGCATTAGCAAGATTCTCCTAATGGTTCAAAACTGTATGTTGTGTATCAAGCAAAACTTATTATGAATCATTCATTGGTACGGGTTGTGCAGGAGGATTCAATAGATCTACATCGATTGTAGGATTGACTAGGTCTTGTTGTATCTATTCAAATTGTTGATTTTGTTGTATAGATGTGGTGTTATTGAATGATGTTACAACTAAAGAAGTCGTTAAGTCAGTGACAAGCTAATATGTGTAATGTTAGCTAGTTTGCTAAATGGTGGATGTTATAAAATGACCGGTTTGGGAAGGATCAATCAATGGACCTTTCTCTTTACTAGATGAAGTAATGGTCAGTTTTAGAGTTTTAACATGAGGTTACTCTTGTGATTGTTCCTCTATTCAAACTAGGGTTTACAATTATTTTATTAGAAAATCAGATGGGAGCTTAGTTCTAGATTCTATTAACCTTAAGAGATTTTTAACTTGGTCTTCTACGTTGAATTAAATTAGATTTGCTCTCACAAGGGGATGGCTATTTTCAAGCATAACCGAGTGTTCATCTCTATCCTCATTATATTTAGAACATGTACTATGTCCCAAGGAATCATAAAAATGTTCTTCAAAGCTAGGGTCATACAAGGCCCACTATGAGTGTATATAGGCATAATTGGTATAGTCCTTGGTCTTAGAAAGTGTTGAAAATGTGATATTGGTTTAGTTTGGTAAATTTGGAATGATGTCAAATGGTCCCTATAATTCAGAATAGATTTACAAGTGGTTGACATAAAAAGTGTAAGTGGAAATAGTTTGGCTTAAGAAACTCAATGTCTAAAGTGAAACCTAGAATAAGGACAGATGATTTTGGTTTGAAATTGTTTGGAAATGGCCATGACCTTAGTTGGTATTTGACTCTAATTTGAAATAAGATCATAATAGAGTCAAATGGTTCATAAATTGGGAATTATTTTGACACAAGGAAAACACAAGTCTAAATCAGAAATTGAATGGGCAGTGTAACCTTATCAAGTGAGACAAAGGTTATTGTTTTGAGTGGTAATAAAACACTATGAAAATGACCAAGGTTTGGTTTAGAAATGTGGACAACATAATGGTGTCAAATAGAACATATGGTATAGGTCATGAGAATTTGTCAGGATCTTCGTATCCACGAATGGCCATGGTAAAGTGATCACGCGAGTCAAACAAGTACATATCACATAACTAAAATAAATAGAAACCATCCATGAGAAAATATTTCAAAAGCATTAGAGCAAAGATCCATCATATTCCACCATAGAATACAAAGGATGGCATGTCCTTAAATAGGCAGGTTGAGAGCAGGATAACTTAGCCAGACAAGGTGAGGGGATGGGCTCTTTCACTATAGGTGGAGAGAGCACTTAGAAAAGATAGTGGGTTGGAATATAAGTGGACTAGGCACTCAGGGGACCAAATGGGATGGATGACCCCATCCACTCACTGTATGACCCCATGTAATCACAAGTACATGATGACATCATGGTGATGTTATAATGAGCTCATATAGACCTATAAGGACCTAATGTCCACCTAAGCAAGGTGAATATCACAAGGGTAGGAAAAATGCATGAAAGGTTGAAATTTTTTCACCAACACCCCCTTAAGCGTAGTTTAGGTGGGTATAAGAATTGGGTTCTGATAACTAGGCCTAATAAGGTACCCAAGTACAATGCAACTGTTAAAAAGTGGAGTAAAAGGAGAAAACCCAGTGGGAAAAAACTCCCCCTAAAAGAGAGAAAAGAAGTGACTAAAAGACCCCCCAAAAGATGATGCTGAAGCAATCAACGCTCTAAGTACAAAGCGATGATCCCTAATATCCTAAAAAACATGAAGGATATATGCCTCCATAAAAAATAGAGAAGGTAAGTGAAAAAAGTCGTATGGCAAATGTTGTAGTAGGTCCCTTTGCAATAAATGTTGTCTCCTCCTTTTAGAAGAAAGAAACCATGAGCTGTTAAACTATAGAATTCCCACTCAAATGGAATGCAAGTATGACTCATTATGTATATATTTGTAAAATGCTCAAATGTCTCCCTACTAATGCTCGAATGTGCCAAAGTCTAATTAGGTATCACAAGCCTAACTATAGAAGATGTCAATGAAGAAGCATATAATGAATGGGAGAGAACATACATAGAAGAAGATAGACATGGAACATTCATTGAAAGAATACCCATGGGAAGAGGAGAGCATGGCTAAAAAACTATCAAAATTGAAGAAGATACTACAGATGAAGTACATAGATCTGTAATATGAATATCCATAAGAACATATGAGTCATTGAAACTTTCCATGAATGTATTCACTCTACAAATAATATAGTCCTTCAAAATTCTAGTTTGTGGTGGCTCTAGAAGAGCAACATCTTGAATAGGGACAGAAGTAGAATATGCAATAGGACAATTGAGGTAAGATAGAGTCTCATCCTATAGTGGGGGCTCGACTAAAGGAAGAACATTGTCCACCATGGATATGTCATCATAAGAAATAAAAGTAGGAGGTGAATGTACAACTGTCTTTAAAGAGATGATAGGAAGTGGATGAGGAGGAGTCATGTAAGTCTCAGTAGGATCCCTGAAAAGACTCTGTGGGATGCTCTAAATAGTGCAGGGGCACTCTCATTATTCTAGATGGTAATGAAGATCCATGGAAACATGTAGTAACATAGTGGCAAAAACCCTGTCACAAGTATTAACCCACTTATTGAATCGAACAGGATCAGTGGGTGTAGGGATTTGTCCATATAAGAATAGAATATGATTCTTGTGTGTGAGCGAGTGTTCCATGTAAGCACACCACAAAGCATAATTAGTCTTCCCAAGAAGGAGAACTAGTGATGAAAAAACTTTCCTCATCTGGTAGTAATAGTGCACTCTCTAGAGATGGACTTCAGCCTATGCCAAAAATGATTCCAATAAAGTGAGATAAATTGGTGCACAAGTGACAATACACACTCAAATGGATGTCAGGATATGCTAATAATACATCCAAGAATATAAGAGCAATTTATGCAAGTAGTCACTAAAAGGGCACAAGTAATAGTTTATAAAAAACTAAATGTCTGCAAGAGAGAATGTAGGGCCCACAATAATCTTCTTGAGACAATTAGCAGTGACCCTCTTATGTTTGTAATTACAATCATGCTCAATGTGAGGAAGTCAGACTCAACTAACAATACATATATATAGATATGAGTAAATAGTAGACAAGTTATAAAGCATGTCTCAACAAATGGACGTCAGACTTAGTTGATAATGAATCCATGAGAATGAGCAATCAAGGCAATTGACCAAATTAGTACATGTTAAATGCAAATAGGTCAAGCAAGAGGACGTCAGACTCTGCCGATAATGCGTTCATGTACAAAAATCAATAAGACATATAAAATATATTTGTAAATGAGATCTAACTACCTATCAGATTGGACCTCACCCACTAGTCTTTGATACTCGAAAAAAAGCACACTAGAAGTAGAAAATGCACCCCCCCCCCCCAAAATGGATGTCAATTTAGGAAAAGAACTAGTTTTGACACTTTACAATTTTAGTGTGATTACAATATAAATGGAACACATAGATTGGTAATGAAAAAATATTAACTTTTAAATAAGATGGTACTTGATTATGAGTTACCGATCAAAAGTTATTGCAATATTAAGTTCCTATCATTATGGTCCATTTTAATTGAATTTGCACCCAATTTAAATACACTAAGGCTGATAAAAGAAACATAGCCTTATAACTAGGCGATGGAACTAAAATTAAACTAGTGACCTCTCCTTAGCAATTACAAGTCTTAACCAATCCTTCCACTCACCCCAATGTGTACCTTAATGGAAAAAATTCCTCTTAAAGTATTAGAAAATTAAGTTACTAAAAAAATAATAAACATGCATAAGATTTTGTAGCGTTTGACTGAGTTTTGAAATGATTATTAATAACTTAGCTTGCTGGAAAATGTAGGGTGCCACCATGGGAGAAATATAGGCCTGCAAAGAGGATGAATGGTTGATTTGAGGTGCCATTGTATGGAGGAAGGACACCATGAATGAAATTGGAGGGCTCAAATGAATCATTTGCTACAAAAGAACTTCAAATGCGATGTTTCATGTTGTCAAAGGCTGTCATTATTCTGATCTAGCCTACAAATCAGAAAATATAGAAGAAAAATGCCATTGGAGAGAAGGAATGCACCAATGGAATAATCTAGAGATGGAGGCATTGGATGTGACTCTCAGACCCACATTTTATAATATGTAAATATTCAGAGGGCCACATTAATGTTCAAACCTACAAATTAGAAAGGTACAACAAAAATTCCACTAATAAAGGGTGCCAATGGAAGAATAGTTGTTGAAAATAATAGTAGGCCGTTGAGAGGCCGAGTTTAAGGAACTAGCAGTGGGATGAAAACATAGGGTTGTTGAAATCAATCCATAAATGTATGCAGAGACTGGTGAGCCAAGAATGGAGAGGCCATGTGAAGGCCATGATAGATCCTAAAAGATGTATGGACAGCCCAAGGAGAGCTCCAACATATTGCAGGGTATGTAAATGTCTTTGGAATTTTGTGAAGCCCTCCAAGTAGATAAGTGACAATGCAAAGTAGGGGTTTCAGCCTTAAGTCAAACTTCAGCTCGTTGAGGGAAACAACCAAACCCTACTCACTATTCTTTCTCTCTCTCACCATATGAGTAGATCTACAAATAAAAAACCTCCTAAAAATAGTAATTACCCTATTTTTAGTAAAAAATACGCCCCTACATTTTTTTCTTTAACAAATCTCAAGGTTTTTGAGATTTCAAAAAAGACCCTCAATTTTTTCTTTCAACCCCACTAAAAAAATGCCTCACAATATATGCAAATAATCTCTAGATTTCAAAATTCAACTAAATAGCAAAACAAACTAGATAGTCAGGAACACGAATTGGCACTCTAATACCATGTGAGAATTTGCCAGGTTCTTTGTATCAATGAATGACCATGGTGAAGTGATCACACAAGTCAAGAAATCACACATCACACAATTGAAAGTAATTGAACCCATCCATGAGAAAATAGTGCAAAAGCATTAGAGCAAATATCCATCATATTCCACCATAGAATATAAATGATGACATGTCTTTAAATAGGTAGATTGAGTGCAGGATGACTCAACTAGACAAGGTGAGTGGATGGGCTCCTCCACTATGGGTGGAGAGAACACTAAAGGAACATAGTGGATTGGAACCTGAGTGGACTAGGCACTCAAGGAACCAAGTGGGATGGATGATCCCATCCACTCACTGTGTGACCCCATGCACTCACAAGTGCATGTTGAAATCATGGTGATGTCATAATGAACTCATAAAGACCTATAAGCACCTAATTATCCACCTAAGCAAGGTGAATAACACAAGGGTAGGAAAACCCCATGCAAGGGTGAAAAACCTACACCGACATAGGCTAACACAAGAAAACCTAAGTACAATTTTAGAAAATAAATGGGCAACATAACCTTACCAAGTGAGAGATGCCTTACCAAGTGAGACACAATCTATTGTTTCAAATGGTAAGCAAACACTACACAAATGACCAAGGTCTGGTTCAAAAAATGTGAATAACATAACACCTCAATGTGTAAATAGGGGATAATGTGTTTGAATTGTTTGGTTTGAAAACTTAGTATACTTGTTTTTAAATAAGGTTGTGAACAAAACATATGTTTTAACAAAAAGCACTCCTAGAAATCACGTGGCAACTGACACGGGTTATGAGATAGTCACTAAATCCTTTTGATATACTTGTTTTTGAGAGGATACAATTGAAGGTTCATTAAAATAAATTAATTATTGTACGTTATTGGTAGGGTTTTTAGGGCCCCTTTCTCTCAAAAGTTCATATGTAGAAGACAATCTTCAGGGGTTGTTAACTTTTGCACCCCTATATCAGTGATTTATCTATGGTAAATTAGCTTTCTACCCTAAGTTTTCAATGATAAACTAAATGGTCCCGATATACCTTATAATACATGGGCATTTAAAAACTATCTATTAATTAGATGTCAAGCTGTATAACTTGTTATGAGATTGTCTTATCATTTTCACAACCACTTCATCCGTCAATTGCTTAATGAAGTATGATGTCTAGAGTGTGTATGCTCCAAAGATTTATTTGACTTGTCAGGTTAACCACTCCACAAATTTTTAATTAAATAACATGTTTAATTTGTATACCCCACCATATAGTGGGGTTGGTATGATGCTAGGAGATGAAACCCTAGGTCAATGCATCCCTAAAGACCAATGAAAAGGTAATGAAATCCAACCTACAAGGTCGAAATAAATTTTTATAAAGAATACATTTTTAATTCTAATTCTCAAAACCCCATAAATGGGCAAGAAAAGAGCATATCACAAAAATGTGTTCTTTAGGTAAGGCACACAAATAAGTAACTTTAATAAAATATTGAAAGTAAATGCTCGTAAGAACACAAAGGCAATGATGATTTGTTATTTTAAATCACTAAATTTCAAATGTGGATGAAATTTGTATTTGTAAGAAAATTGATTTTAAAACCCCAAATAAAAATGTGAAATCAGATTTCAAAAACTCCAAATGAAGTGTGTAAGATGTGTTATGTGTTTTAAGGATACAATTTTTTTTCTCCTTGCTCAAGAAAACCTGCAAAACACCATTAAAAGTCTGATAAAATTGAAAGAGAGAGAGAAACCTACAAAGTCAAAACACCTAAAAATTCTCAAACACTAAAATTATATGCAAGTTAGTTAATTTGTTTATATATATGTTTGTTTGTTTATATATGTATATGTATATGTATATCTATATATATATATACTTATATGTATATACATATGTATATACATATATATACATACATATATATATATATATATATATACACATACATATATATATATATATACATACATATATATGTATATACATATATATATATGTATATACATATATATATATGTATATACATATATATATATATATATATGTATATACATATATATATATGTATATACATATATACATATACATACATACATATACATACATACATATACATACATACATACATACACACACACACACACACACACACACACACACATATATATATATATATATATATATATATATATATCATAAACCTACAAACTTTAAAAAGTTAGAAAACAACCAAATAAAATAAATTAAATTAAACTAATTAACAAAGGGATAATTAGTAAAATGATGATATCTCATAAGATATAAATCAGATTAATATGAAATTTTTACAAGTTTCAAATAGCACTAATATGCACCAACTCAAAAAAATTCAAAAAGAAACAGTAAACAAAGTAAAAGTTATAGCCATTTTCATGGCTATTTTTAATCGTAAGAACTAACAATGACTAAAACAACAATATCTTCTAAACTATAAATCAAATTGTTACGAAATTTATATAGGTTTTACATAGTACAAAGCCATACCACCTTAATTTTTTTTAAAAATAAATAGTAAACATATTACAAACTACGATCATTTTAACAAGCATCTTTTTTAGTTCTTTTACAAGTTAAAACATCAACAAAAAATCAAGGAAAGAGTGGGTGTGCAACGAGTCCCATTGGACATGCCATTATGTATAATAGGATTGCAAAAAAAATTAGTTCATGCATTAATATATAAAATCAATGACAAGCATAATGAACCTACTCTCTTGGGTGGGTTGGATCTATGAAATCAAGAAATAAATAAGAAAACATGACAAGTTATACCTTCCCAATGTGACTCTCTTTCAAGACCGGTCAATAAGCGTGTTTGTGCTCAGATATGGAGCTGAATATCTTTATCAATGTGGTTGGGTAAGTACCTCCAACATCTCATCATGTACCATTTGGAATGGTCTTGTGAATGAAATGGTAACAAAAAATGAATCTTATAGAAGTATTTTAGTATAGTTTTTTTGCACAAATAAACTTAATGGAAATGGGTCATGGCCTTGGCTCTTATAGGTTTTGTCAATTGATTGTGGCCTTTGGATCAAGAGTGATATGAAAGATCACAAATGAGTGCAATATTTAAGGTAAATGCATTTGAAATAGGATGCACTTGAGTATGCATGGGTTGCACTTGAGTAAGTATTGATTGCGAATTCAAATATTTGCTTGATATTTTAGTCACTTACACGTTTGAGGTATAATCCAATTAATGAGTTTAGAAAAATAAGAAATTGTATAAATCTATATAATTTTCCATTAGAAGAACATTATGTTAATTAAGATAAGTTAATTAACTTAATGGAAAATGGAGTGACCTTTAGAAATCAAAGAACTATTTGACACAATTAATCTCAAAACGTCTATTGCACAATCACAATTTGACTCAGGATAAATTATGTGACGTTGATAGTTATGTACAGTGTATTGCCATAATTAGAGATGTCCCAATATGTTTTAGAATTTATACGTGATGTGTATTGATGAATTAGAGTGTTTTAGAGGTACTTGGTCCAATTTGCACGTTATTGTGTGAAGTCATCTGGACTTGCAATTTCAACATGACAGTAGTGAAAATTGGATGTCTACACCACCATTTACAACTCCTCTTGGACTATTTGACAAAATCAACATAGACATTGGTGGTGGGGGGTTGGAGGCTTTATCTGCAGGATAAGTTCCTACCACTAGCATTGGCCATTTCTCCTTCCAAGCAGTATTCCCAACAACATAATGATACTGAAATTAACTAGTAGATTGATGGTTGGGATCCCATCCTAGTTGATAAAGGCCCTTAGGCTCAGGGGGTGGGGGGAACCTTTAGGATCCTCCGCCTCCTCTACCTCTGCCTACTGCCATGTTTGTTGTTACTGTTTAATGATCTTGTTGTTCTTTGTATTTTTATCTTTCTATTTTTTTTATTGATGTACACTTGAGTTAACTTAACCGTGGTTGTTTCACTATTTGGTAGCCATATTTGGATTATACTCTTCCCAAGGCTTCTTTAACTCGATTTAATTTTTTCAAGGTGTAACTTTTCCACCCATATTTTTTGTATGATTAATGATATATTATATCTTTTATATTAATGAAAGTGCATTTTTCAATTAAAAATATATTAAATCACTACTGACATAAATGTAATATATAACCTATATTAAATTATTATAAAATATATTAATTTTTCCATGTACACAAATTTTAAAACCGATTAATTGATTTTGATGAAAATAATAATGATATCCTTTCAGGGACTATAAAAAAATACCAAACAAAATCAAGAAGGATGGAGGGTCCACTCCTCCATGGAATTTTTTAAAAATGGCTTCAAAAAAAATCAAGACATTTATAATGGACTTCTTTTGTGTGTGTGAGAGACTTATAAAACAACAACATTACAAATAACCAAAACCAAAACCCCAAACCAAAAGAGTTGACCCCGTACTTATTTATATTCAACATGAAAAAATAAGTGCATATAATGTAAAGTGGGCCCACACCATGTGAGAAAAGTAGCATAAAAGAATGTACCTCATGGTATGATTAGAGGTGTGGATAAAGATATGCTAACACAAGAAAACCTAAGTACAATTTTAGAAAATAAATGGGAAACATAACCTTATCAAGTGAGACAAAAGCTATTGTTTCAAGTGGTAAGCAAACACTACACAGATAACCAAGGTTTGGTTCAGAAAATGTAAATAACATAACACCTCAATGTGTAAATAGGTGAATGTGTTTGAACTGTTTGGTTCAGAAACTTAGTATACTTGTTTTCAAATAAGGTTGTGAACACAACATGGGTTTTAGCAAAAATCACTCCAAGCAATCATATGGAAACTGACACAGGTTATGAGATAGTCACTAAATCTTTTTGATATACTTATTTTTGAGAGGATAAAATTTAAGGTTGATTAAAATAAATTAATTATTGTACGTTATTGGTAAGGTTTTTTAGGCCTCCTTTCTCTCAAAAGTTCATATGTGGAAGACAATCTTCAGGGGTTGTTAACCTTTGCACCCTTGTATCAGTGATTTATTTGTGGTAAATTAGCTTTCTACCCTAAGTTTTTGATGACAAACTAAATGGTCCTGATATACTTTGCAGTACGTGGATGCTTTAGATCTATCTATTAATTGGATGTCAAGTCATCTAGCTTGTTACAAGAGGGTCTTGTCATTTTCACAACCACTTCATTCGTCAATTGCTTAATGAAGTGTGATGTCTGGAATGTACATGCTCTAAGAATTTATTTGACATGTCAAGGTAACCACTCAACCACTTTTTAATCAAATAACATGTTCAATTTGTATACCCCATCGGATAGTGGGGTTGGTACGATGCTGAGAGATGAAACCCTAGTACAATGCATCCCTAAAAACCAATAAAAAGGTGATGAAATCCACCCCACAAAGTCGAAATACAATGTCAAAAAAAAAAAAATTTTACTTCTGATTCTCATGACCCCACAAATGGGCAAGAGAAGAACATACAACAAAAATGTGTTTTTAAGATAAGGCACACAAATAAGTAACTTTAAGCAAATACTGAAAGTAAATGCTCGTAAGAACACAAAAGCAATACTGATTTGTTATTTTAAAGCACTAAATTTCAAATGTGGATGAAATTTGTGTTTGTAGGAAAATTGATTTTAAAATACCAAATAGAAATGTGAAATCAGATTTCAAAAACACCAAATGAAGTGTGTAAGATGTGTTTTAAGGATACAAATTTGTTTCTCCTTGCTCAAGAAAACCTACAAAACATGAGCAAGCCCGCAAAACACCATTAAAAGTCTGATAAAATCAAAAGAGAAAGAGAAACTTGCAAAATCAAAACACTTAAAATTTCCCAACCACCAAAAATACATGCAAGTGTGCGAGTGTGTGTGTGTGTGTGTGTGTGTGTGTAACATAAACTTGCAAACTTTAAAAAGGTAGAAAATGACCAAATAAAATAAATTAAATTAAACTAATTAAAAATGGACAATTAGTAAAATGATGACATCTCATAAGATATAAATTAGATTAATATGAAATTTTTACATGTTTTAAATAGTATAAATATGCACAATCCGACAAAAATTTAAAAAGAAACAATAAATAGAATAAAAGTTATAGCTATTTTCATGGCTATTTTTAATCATAAAAACTCGCAGTGACTAAAACGATTATATCTTCTAAACTATAAATCAAATTGTTACAAAAAATTTATAGGTTTTAGATAGTACAAAGCCATACCACCTTAAAAACTTCTAAAAATACATATTAAACATATTAGAAACTACGATCATTTTAACAACCTTTTTTTAAAAAATTTCTGCAGGTAAAAACGTCAACAAAAAATCAAGGAAAGAGTGTGTGTGCAACGAGTCCCACCGGACATGCCATTATGTAGAATAGGATTGCAAAACAAATTAGTTGATGCGTTAATACATAGAATTAATGACAAACATAAAGAACCAATATAATGAACCTACTCCCTTGGGTGGGCTGGATCTATGAAACCAAGAAATAAATAAAAAAGCATGACAAGTTATACCTTCTCAATGTGACTCTCCTTCAAGACCGGTCAACAAGCATGTTTATGCCCAAATATGGAGCTCAATATTTTTATCAATGTGGTTAGATAAGTACCTCCAACATCTCACCATGTACCATTTGGAATGGTCTTGTGAATGAAATGGCAACAAAAAATGAAGCTTATAGAAGTATTTCAGTATAGTTTCTTTATAGAAATAAGCTTAATGGAAATGGATCATGGCCTTGGCTCTTATAGGTTTTGTCAATTGATTGTGGCCTTTGGAACAAGAGTGCGATGAGAGATCACAAATGAGTTCAATATTTGAGGCAAATGCATTGGAAAGAGGATGCACTTGAGTAGGCATGGGTTGCACTTAAGTAAGCATGGATTATGAATTGAGATTTTTGTTTGATATTTTTGTCACTTACAAGTTTGAGGAATAAGGAATAAATCCAATTAATGAGTTTAGAAAAATAAGAAATTGTAAAAGCTATATATTTTTCCATTATAAGAATATCATGTTAATTAAGATAGGTCAATTAACTTAATGGAAAATGGAGTGACCTTTAGAAATCAAAGAACTGTTTGACCCTATTAATCTCAAAACGTCTATTGCACAGTCACAATTTGAGTCAAGATAAATTATATGATGTTGATAGTTATGTATAGTGCATTGCCATAATTAGAGATGTCCCAATACATTTCAAAATTTGCATGTGATGTGTATGGATGAATCAGAGTGTTTTAGAGGTACTTGGTCCAATTGTGCATTATTGTGTGAAGTCATCTAGACTTGCAATTTCAACATGATAGTAGTGAAAATTGGATGTCTACACCACCATTTACAACTCCTCTAGGACTATTTGACAGAGGCAACATAGACAATGTTGGTGGGGCGGTTGGAGGTCCCCTTTGCAGGATAAGTCCCTGCTACTAGCGTTGGCCATTTCTCCTTCCAAGCAGTATTCCCAACAACATAATGATACTGAAATTAACTAGTAGATTGATGGTTGGGACCCCATCCTGATTGATAAAGACCCCCCAACTCAGGGGGTGGAAGGAACCCTCAAGATCCTTCGCCTCCTCTGCGTCCACCTACTGCCATGTTCGTTGTTACTGTTTAATGATCTTGTTGTTCTCTGTATTTTTTTTATTGATGTGCACTTGAGTTAACTTAACCGTGGTTATTTCTCTATTTAATAGCCTTTTTTAGACTATATTCTTCCCAAAACTTCTTTAACTTAGTATAATTTTTCGGATGTAACTTTTCTACCCATATTTTTTATATAATTAACAATATATTATATCTTTTATATTAATGAAAATACATTTTTCAATTAATAAATATAATAAATCACTATTGATATAAATGTAATATATGATCTATATTAAAATATATTAATTTTTTCACATGTACACATTTTAAAACAGATTAATTAATTTCGATGAAAACAATAATGTTATCCCTTCACTATCTAGTTAGAAAAGACTTATAAAACAACTTTATAAATAGGACCAGTAACCAAAACCCCAAACCCCAAACCAAAAGACTTACCCGTACTTATTTCTATTCAACATGAAAAAAGAAGTGCATATAATTAATAATGTAAGGTGGGCCCACACCACGTGAGAAAAGTAGAATAAAAGAATGATTAGATGTGCGGAGAAAGATGGAGGTCTCGGTTAACATGTCTTTTTCAATGACAAATAAAATAAAAGATAAATGTAATGTGCTACGTCGGTTAAAAAGACGTGTGGAAATTGGCTTTAATTGATGTAATTAAATTGAATGGTATGGTGTGGACTTGCATTTAATTGAGGGGTATGGCCTCCTATTTATATATCGGTAACTGTTTTCAATTAAATGTTAATGTTTTTGTTTTTTTTTTTTTTTTTTTTTTTTTTTTTTTTTTTCATATTTTAAAGTTTTTAAATATCTAATTTTGAAATAGATTTAAATGTTTTAAGGGTATATTTAAATTTGAATAAAAATGAGATTCATAAAATTGATGGAACTTTTTTTTGGGTGTATAATAAAAATAATTGAAATGATATGAGAGCGACTATCTATATTTGACATTATATATATTTATATAGTGACAATGTACTCTATTTAATTAAGAGTGAGAGACATATCTATAATATAAAACCTTTAGATACTCATTTTTCTTTCTATATATAACTAGAGGGAAAGGGTGGCTATCCCATGATATATATAGTTGGACCCCCTTATCTCTATTTGGAGGGTCCCTATCTCTACCCTACTCTACTCTACTTTACTTTACTCTACCCTCTATAGATGGGGTTGGGGTGCCCTCTTTGATGATGGGATTATTGACTGTGATTATATATAGTACATCAAGGTTGGCCTTCGCCTATCAGTATAGGAACCCAATCCAACCCAATTGTATAGAACGATATGATATAGACTTTCTATTCTATATTTTTTATAGTTGGGTTGCCATTAGAAGATTTATTGGCCCTTTTGATGGTTTCAAAAGAAAGGGGAAAGAGGTTGCATGGATGAGAAGCATGAGAGCAATGTTTCTTTGGGCCTAACTTGCCCCGACCCAACCCCAACTAGATATAGATATAGTTATACATAGTTGCCTAGTATCTATAAATAAATATAGTCACATATTATACAAATTACAAATATTTCAAAGTGGTTTAAATATCAGATTGGACTAGATATATACATATTTCATATACATTTAGGGGCATATGGAGGGCACGTGCACTAATTTAATAGGACATGAGTTACAAATTTGTAGATTGGTTAAAATTATGGGCACGAAGTTGGTTCATGCATATACATTATCATAGTTTACAATATTAGCAATGAGTAGTTTAGGTTGTTGGGCATGAAGTTGTTCATTCACATTTACATTATGCAACCTTATACTTTCCAAGCACATTTCATGGCACTGAATTGTGAGGAACCTTGAATTTAGAAGTCCATCTGCAGTGGTTGATTCATGCTTAAATAAGTAATGTGGTTGAGATTATGTGATGCTCAATAGTCTCACATTACTCTGCGAGCTCAAAGCCACCTTTCATCTTGGGGTTACAAGATCAGATAAAGATTAGCTGCACTGTTTAGAGCGGTTGAGGTTATGTAATATTCAATGGCCTGACACTATTCCCTTTTTTGTTTTCAATGAGGGTTGGGGGAATTTGCCTTCTCAATCCATGACACTTTTCGTAGTTACATAAATTGGGGATTGATTGCCCTCAATTATCCAAAAGGGTTCAGCAAGAGGAACCATTCTCTAATGCTTTAATAGGGAAGCATCATCTCCAACCATTTTAAGGGCAACATGGTTCACCCACATAAACATGTACTCTTTCCTTGCTCTTCAATTTCAAATTTCAATTTATGCATTTTAATAGTTTATTCCAAGGACATTAACTACTAAATTTTCATTACAGGTTTGTTATGAATAAGTTGCATTTGTGGAGCATCTTCCACAAATAAAGTATGTTTTACACACTCAGGGATGTTTATTTATCTTTTTTACTTTGTTATTCATGTTGCATTTCAATACTAGAATAAAAGAGGGGTATTTGTAGATACTAAAATCTAGTAATTGATCCTTGGTCATGTTAGTTTTGACTTACCTTCACCCTACATAATTTGTGCCTACAAACGTGACTCTCATTCATCATTATCTCACATATTCATGCCTTCTACGGGTCTATTCTTTCAAAGTTACTCTTAGTCATCTACAGGGCATCTCTAGATCATCAAATTAGTCTTCTTGTCTTTTGGATAGTAATGCCAGACTTAGAACATACTATCTAACAATTTCATCCCATGCTAAACAATGATCAAATTTCAAATTCAAAACATTTTTATGGGTTGACTTGTATGTTTTGCATGTCAGTGGTAGGGGAAAGTACCCAAAGAGTTTCCTATAAATACAAAATAGGTGTAGACCTATTACCTATATAGCAAAGACTTATCAAGCATAATCAAACATTTGCACATTCAAGAGCACTGCTCTATTCTTCTCAATTTTTCAATCAGTCATTAGGAGCAGGTTTTTACCAAGTTTGATGCACTCAAGAGCCAAACCAAAGTTGTCAATTTTCAAGTGTCAAGAGCTAGATCATAGGTCATTTGCATTAAATGACAACGATTGCACACATTTACGTAACAGGGAGAACTTAATGCGATTTAACTTCCCTCTTCAAGAGTATTGGAAATGTAGGCAGCACTCAACAATTCAATGGGGAGTGGTTGGGGTCATCTCAACCTACCTTTCTTCCCTTTTTGTAAACCTAATTCTATCATTGCAAGTGGATCTAGGGTTTCAAGTAAAGAAGACAGATTTATGCGAGCCATGTGCATAATCAAACCTCGGGATAACACACACAGCTGAAGGAAAAATAGGCGCACTTGCTTGTATCAAAATAAAGAAGCCAAATCTATAGATATATATCCATTAGATGGGGAACATAGCGCTTAACAATATGAACTTGAGGCCGACCAAGGCATGCATAAAGGCATAAATCCTGATCTGATCAACCTATAGTTTGGTTGGCAATCCTTATTGTCGCTTACATACAAACTCAGTCTTCCACATAGTAGTTAATTACTAAGTATCTTATCTTCTTTGTTGTACTTTTTATATTTAGTAAGCGATAGTGCCTAATTAGTTTTGAATTATTATATTTAGATTTGTGTATATATGTATATCTTGTAATCTGAATTCATTTACAACAATTCTATCTACTTAGGTTTAAGTAATTACATTAATCTTAATATAAGTAAATCCGATGCCAATTCTACTAGTTGTAGGAGGCCCCCTTGTTTTATATACATTGACAATGGTTGATTTTCCAGCATCATGTAGGACAAAACCAACTTCATTGTTTTCATTTGACAATTCTGACACATCCAATCATCTGCACTAGAAAATTGTTATAAACTTCATCATTTTTTATTCTTAAAAAATTATTTGAAATGATAATTAGATCTTATTATCTATTGTTTAATAAAAAAAGAGAAAAAAAACATTGCTAGCACAATTCATAAAGTAGATTCTTAGATTTGATCATACTCTGATAGATGATCACACCAAAGCTAAAAAGCATAGCAGTGAGTACTAAACAACCATGACACTATATTTCAAGAAAATGTTATTTAAAAAAAAAAAAGATTAGTTATTGAAAAAAATGATCTATGTCTATTGAATTTTTTATAGATCAACTTGGAAAATTAAAATATAGTAAGTCGACCACTTGAATATGGAGGCACTTTGGAGCGAGTTCTCTCCTCCCTCTGAAACCCTAGTCTTTCTAGGGTTTTCCATGCTTAAGCGTGGCTCAGAGGGCATCAACAACTAGGGGAGGAAGGGTAGATCTACAAGGGGCCTCTGATGCATAGCTTGGTGTTAGTTGGTTTGTTAAGGGTCCCTCGGTGGTGGCCTCTCCCTTGCCTAATACGGTTGTGTGTTTGTATGTGGTGATGTCAGTTGTTGGTCGCAGTCTATTAGTGGGTTCTAATGGTGTCATTTGACAACTGGTCATTTTCCTGCCACGAGTTCATTGGGGTCATGCTCAGCGTTGTTTTCATTTGTGTTTTAGATTTGTCTGTGGCAATTGTTCTTTGTTTGGGTCTACAATGCCTTAGATGTTTGTGGAGATCCCATCACTGAATGTGTTTTTGACTAGCGTTTGATTTGCACTATTGTGTAGGGTATGCTCCCTTGCTTGTTACATCGATTCTATTCCATTTAGGTTCTTTTGCGTGTGGTTGACGATTAGGGTTTGATCGATTTAGGGTTAGTCTTTGGTTTTCCCTGTTGGGTCTTGCCCAACTAGCGCAGTTGTTTTGAGGGCACGTGATTTATCTTGCCCTTACTTGGCTTTCCCTGACCAATAGGAGAGTTGTGAGGGTTGGAGTTGTGCATCCCAATTGATCGCTTTATTGTGTAACCTTCTCTGTTATTCTTTTTTGTAATAATAATTATTTTGAAACGTTCCAATAACAAAATATAGTAAGTCATTGTTGACATAAATGTAATAACTTCTATTGAAATATTATAAAACATATTAATTTTTTCCTATACACAAATTTGAAAACAAATTAATTGATTGCGATAAAAACAATAATATCATCTTTCTTAGTGACTAGTTAAAAACCTTAACGAAATCAAAAGTATGGAGGGTCCATTCCATAGTTTTGTTTTGTTTTTTCAATTGTAAATCTGAAGGCATTATAAGGAATCACTGAATTACATAGAATGTTGGTATCTCTGTGCATATTTCCAAAATAAACATATAATAAATTTACAATGTTGAGTAAGCATACATTTAAATTAGCGAGTTCTTTTGCCAAAACACTCACAAGGAAAAGACATTCATGTCGTCAAAATCATGAAAACACGACCTGAGCTTAACCACTTGATTCTCTATGTCGAATATCTAAAGGGATTTGTACCTTATAACCATCATCTTCACCACCTAAACTACAACCCTTTCGATACTCCATGTATTTTTTTAAAAAAGCTTATTAAAAAAATGAAGACATTCATTATGGGCCTCATTTATGGTGGGAGAGAAAGTGCATATAATGTAAGGTGGGCCCACACCACGTGAGAAAAGTAGAATAAAATAATGTACCTCGGGGCATGATTAGAGGTGTGTATAAAGATGGAGGCCACGGACGGTTAAGAAGTCTCTTTCAACGAAAAATAAAATAAAAATGTAATGCGACGTAGGTTAAAAAGACACGTGGAAATTGGCTAGGGATATGGAATCTAGGCTTTAATTTTTTTTTTAAAAGTCTTTAATTGATATAATTAAATTGAATGGTGTGGTGTGGACTTGCATGACCCATTAGTTGTATTTTCGTTTCATTTTGTCTCGACTATAAGAGTAGGGGATAGTGGATTTGGGAGCTGCTCGATATTTTTTTCAGTGGGAGGCACTCGATCAATGGGATGAGAGGGCTCAACCAATGGAAGAGGAGTGTAGAAGAGCATTTAATTGAGGGAGAGTGCTTTTTATTAGTATATGTTTTAAAGGGCATGGTATTATTATTTTCGTTATAGGTATTGATTTTCGTCATTGAAATTATAGGATCAAATTTTTATCGATTTTTTTCAGTTTTATAGTGTTTGTAATGGTTTTTCAATTTTTTTTTTTTTTGAAATTAAATAATCATTAATTTGTATGTTCGTTGTTTAATAAGAAGATTTATGTTGGTTTTATTTTTCAAAATACTTATGGTTTGATTACAAAGATTAGGGACAACCACATCGGTTGGGACAAATAGTTGCTCTACCAGCGTTGTTTCTTGTAGCGTATCCTTGTAGACATCCATGACTTTCCAAGTACCGACTAAGAGATCCCCTATGTGTAACCACTTCTTCATATAGTTGGATTATTATTGTTGTTCAATTGCTACGCCCTGCCACACCACACTGTTGTTATAAGTTTTTTAAACATCTTTTGGAGATAAATTTGAATGATATTAAGTGTAACTAAGTATGCTTTCATTTGTTTATTAAACTAGATGCACACACTAGACACATATAGAACAAAAGATTTATTTGTTGTCAATAAACATTTGAAGGATAGAAAACTCCAAAATCCGTTGAAATTTACACAATAGTATAATTAAAAACACAATAATATAACATTCAAACATCTTACTTCACAACATTTTAGAGAGGGATGTCAATAGCTATTACCCTCCTCCTCCTTTGGGGCTTCACGAAATAGTGTTTTTATGTTTCTATTTGCTAAAGGGTGCAGGGAATATATAATAATATAGAAAGGCAATTAAAATTATAAGAACTAATTTGCCTATAATTTGTGACAGGCACACTTCTCCTTTAAATAATTTGTAAATAAAAAATTGACTCATCTATGTCAATGTTTTGTATACACAATTGCCTTTCTTTGAAGCACACAAATAATTTTGCCAACTTTTTTGTTTAATTAAATACTCACAGTTCATTTTCTAAAACAAGTGAACAATTTTTTTGTCCCAAAATTTTATTAAAAATGCAAACATATAAATTGTGTCGTTTCAAGTGACCTACTCTCAACACTTTAAGAGCCAACAAAAGTAGAATTTTTACATTATATTCATGCTAATCCCTGGGTATGTAGTGTGATCTCAAAATTCTCAATATTTCCCCTTACAAGTTATCAATATTGAAATCTATGAGGTCATCCTTGCTTTAAATAAAGATATCCTCTCGTGTATGATTTCAAAGACCAAAAGAGCAAAATCCTTCTTATTCCAAATCCATATAAAGATTTAACAACCCTTCTTGACTGACATTTGGAAAGAATCTGAAAATTGAATCCCTAGTCTCTAAAATACCTTTTGATGCGGATTGCCAGGCTGTAGAAATGGAACATATTGAAGTCATTGTCAACTTCAGAAATAGACTACACAGACATCGACCACTGCTAAGGTGGTCTTCACTACAATGTATTAAAATAATCAGTAAAAAGGCCTTTTTTTAATGGTCTACCAAACCAATTATAGCTACTAATATAGGCCCTTGCTCTCTTTGTAAACATTATAAGATTTAATAAAATAGGTTATAAATATCATAAAAAATGTTTCTTCAGCGTCTACTATAACTATTCCACCCTTTGACATCCAACCATGCACGAGAGGTACTATGGCTACAACGTAGCTCTTGTTTATATATCAGGCATTTAATTATTTTCAGTTAAATAGAAAATTTTCATATTTTCAAGTTTTTTAAGATGTAATTTTAGAATGGATTCGAATGTTTTAGGGGGTATATGAGATTCATAAGATTGATGGAAAAACAATGGGTGTATAATAGAAATAATTGAAACGACATGAGGGTGACTATTTATACTCTGCACCATATGTATCTATACAATGACAACATACTCTATTTAGTTGGGAGCAAGGCCTATCTATGATATATAACCTTTAGGTACTCACTTGCCCCCTATATATAACTACAGGGAGAGGATGGTTATCCATTGATATATATAGTTGGACCCCCTTATCTCTATTTGGAGGGTCCCTATTTCTACTCTACTTTACTCTACCCTCTATAAATGGGATTGGGGTGCCCTCTTTGGTGGTGGGATTATTGGCTATGACTTTATGTAGTACATTGGGGTTGCCCTCCGCCTATTAGTATAGGAACCCAACCCAACCCAATTGTATAAAATGATATAATATAAATATTCTATTATATATTCTATATATTTGGGTTGCCATTAGAAGATCTCTTGGGCCTTTTGATGGTATCAAAAGAAAGGGGAAAGAGGTGGCATGGATCAGAAGCATGAGAGCAACGTTTATTTTGGTCCAACCCACCTTGACCCAACCCTAACTAGATATAGATATAGCTATACATAGTCACCCATTATCTATATATAAATATAGTCAGGGGGCTATGCTTACGATATTAGTTCTTTTTCGAACCCTAATATAGTATAAATCCATTATATATAGTATATATTATACTATGAGGCTAGGACCACCAGCACCCCAAATTGACTTGTCATTGAAAGGTGAGCTCCCATCATGAAATCTTAACTAAAAGAGTTGCGCCTACCAATTTGATCGGTGAAATGCTAACCAGGTTAGGTTTGTTTCTATCCTCTAGATGCACCATTTTTTATCTAGGTTTCAATCAAATAAGTTGATATATTGAGCTATCTTCTCTTTGAATTATCAATTATACTTCATGGGACAATTTATAATTATGCTTTGTTGTTGATCGATAATTATAAGTCTGCTTGGTACACTGAGCAAGATGAGGAAGGCTTGTATCAATGAGACTATCTATATGTTATGCTCCAGGATGAGGGGAGGCAATCCAATGCTCAATCGATGACCTTTATCCCCTACATATATAATTACCACTAGAACCACTACCCAAATCTTTATAGATAGGGTCATGTTTCGGTGAAGATTTCTCAATTAAGAACCCCATATATAGATTGGGGCCACTTGCCCGACAAAGGAGGGTGAGGGTCTTGATTGATAGATTGAGGAGGGGCACAAAAGGAGGGAGAGGGCATTTATGCTCTCAACTGCCCACCTTTAGGGTTGGGGTCGAAGAGCTTGGGGAGATTACATTAAGAAATGGGTTGGAGGCTTCAATTGAAGTGTCATGATTAATCACCATTGTGTGTGTGTGTGATTGACGAACCATTGTGATTTTTTTAGTATTTTTTGATATTATCTGTATAGATAATGGACCTTCTTTAATTTAATATTAAGCATTAAGAGGTATCCGTTTTTCCAATTTTTTTTTAGACTCAAACCAAACTTTATTCTTTTCTAATATCTTTCGAGATTTATATTTTTTGTTTAGTTTCTCTTAATTACTTAAATATTAACATATTTATCCTTTAATAACTCATTAAAAATATTAATTATCATAATTAAAATTTTATCAAAATTATTTAATAGTGAATTCTAACCTTATTTATATCAAATGATAATAAAGTGTATTATTATATCATTTATTAAAATATATATTTAAAAAAAAATATTATATTATTTATTATAATAAACATTTGTAAGAATTTATATTTTAATAAATTAAATAATGATACACTTTATCGTAGTCGGCACCAAATAGATTGCAACCGTTTTAATTAATTTATTTTTTATTTAAAGTTTTTTTAAGGTTTCACGGTAGGTGCGAATCTCACCTTTGCTATTTTGTGGGGTCTGAAGGTATAATTATTGTTAAACTTTATGAGAGTAGTTGTTAAATGTTAAAATCAATGGTGCCCTGCCGTATCGGCAAAAACAAAAGACGAAAAAGCTCTTTTGGACGATTTAAGATTTGTTTTCTTTTTTTAATCATGATCCTTCCTTTCAACGTTGTTGGTCATAGTAAATATAGTTTATGGTTAGTTGTGTATTTATCGGTGATTGGTTTAAATTAGGTATTAATAATATATTATAGTTTGTTATCGTGTTTTGTTTTTCTTTTTTCTTTAGTTTTATGGTTTCGTGGTGGTCGTAAAAAATGTAGTTATTATCATTTTGTTGCTTGGAAATGTATTTATTATGTTTATAGGATTTTGTGTGGTCCCAATCAATTAAGATGTATTTGTGATTTATGTTCTCGCTTTTGACATTTTTTCAATTGTATGATGTTGATTTCTACAGTATTAAGTTGTAATTTTAATTCAAGTCATCCATAAATACACATACATCTAGCTGCATTTAAACATCTAAAAATACATATAGTATTTATTTTTCACAAGAATCTATTGAGTATCTACGAACATTTAGAGAGTATTTATTGTAACACTAAATTTCATGTTAATAACTAATTATATTGCGCTTGTTTGCATAATTGATGAATTATTGTAATTACTAGAATGTTCTTTTTGATATTGTACATGATGGAGGAGCTTGACAAATATCAAAGGAACTCAACTATTCTTTGGGGTAACGCAAGGCCCAAAACATATTATTTTCTTCATCATTTTTAGATCTTCTTGTCCAATTAGGGCAAGGAGAAGAAGTTCATTATTTAGTGATCAGAGTGAAGTTTCAGAAAATTGAGTGAAGTTTTTGGAACCCTACATCTGATAAACACAATTGTAAAAATTATTTCTCCCTACTTGACACTTCTTTAAAACCATACTCATTATGGTTCTGGTGCTCAAAAACATCTTCAAGATATTTTAGAAAAGGTCATCTATTGGCCACGAGTTTTTAAGGTTCTCATTGTCTTGCCACAAACCATGACTTACACTATCAGAGTTTGATGACTCTCTTTAGATCTCCCAATATTCAAGATACACAAAAATATCATACGTTTTTAGGAAACCACTATATGATCATGAAATTAGTTGGAGAGAGAACAGAAATAGAGGAGATGGGAGGATGCAATGACAAATCACAAAATATACTAATAACGGTGAATTTGAAGCAATAATTGATAAATACATAAATATTTTAGAATTATATAATTTAAAGACTAATAAATATCTAGGATCATTTTTAGGTATACAATTTCTAAACCCTTATTCAATCTTTCTTATTATAGATTTTCGAAATATTATATAATTCTAATTTACAGTTTTATATATATTTAAGCCTAATTAAATATTTATGTATATTTATTGATTGAAATCTATTTATAAATCATACAACTATTTTTTTTTACAATAATATCTAATCATTGAAATTTAAACTTATTTATTATATAATTATATTTCTTTCCAAAATAATATTTACTCATTAATACAAAATCCATAATATTTTATTAGAAATTTAAAAAATGACATATTATAATTTTATAATTTATAATATTATTATTCTTTTCTTTAATCTATAATATTAAGAGATGGATTTTAGATCAATTACTTCTCCCAAAAAAAATTCAAGATATATTTTTTAATTTATTTTAAAAAAGAAAAAAAATGATATAAATATAATCTAAAAATGTTAAGGTCAAATTCAAAGCTTACGAAAATCGATTATACAAATTGATAAATTAATATACTATAAACTTTTAAAATATCAAACTTGATGAATATTATACACTTTTACCACATCAAACTAGCATGAATGGCCTTATCAAGATTTTTTCAAAATTTTACATTAATCTAGACGTGTTTATAAAAAAGTTTTTTTTTTTTTAAATTAATAAAATTAAAAGTATTTAAAGTTTCATAATTGGAAGAGACTGTCATTGGCTTGGTTGTGGGGAAGAGCGTTCTCGTGAACTTGCTATAATAGTCTATGATTCACTTGAGAAAGATGATGACTAGTTTTAACTTTTGTGGGTGCCTTCGAACTTTTTTTTTATATAAGTTATAATAGTGTCAAAAACTCTAAATATCTTGGAGTTTGTAACTGACCGTTCTTTTCCTGGTTTAATTATGATTTTTTAAAAGTAGTTTTCAACTCTCTTGAGGATTGGGATTTGGTTTGGTTTTTGGGTTTTTGGGTTATTGGAAATTATGGTATTTTTTTGGTTCATGGATTCATTTTTTTATCTTGTTTTTGATAAAGATTATAGTGGTTTTTTTTGGATTAGGTGGTATAAGTTTTTTTCTTTTTTGAGGAATGAAGAATACATCAAGTAGGTAGTTAATCGAGTTGGTTCTTTTGTGAAGTTGGATGATTATTCGATGGGTAGGAGATTCGTTAGATCATGTGTGATTATATATCTCTTTAAACTTGTTCTTCATTCGATTAAGGTGTGCACGAGTCATGGCTCTTGGACTCAATACCTCAATTTCAAGGGACTTTCTTTTCGTTGCTTCCATTGTAATCTCATACGGTATCGGCTTGCAAATTGACCCTCCTGGGTTGGTGGTTTTTCTTCATCGGTATTTCATCTTTTTTGGAAGAAAAAAGATAGAACCCCTAATCAGGGGTTCATTTAACGTAACCACAACAAGTTTTTTCATCCTCCCTTCTTTTTCGTTCTTTCGAAAGAGATGTCTAAGGATGTCTAGTCCCTGACTTGGTCCCCATCCCTTCTTAGGTGGAGTGTGTTACAAAGTCTCTTCATCCTTTTATTGCTAAGTGTGTCGCTGATGTGGATGCTACCTCCAAGAAGAAAGGCCGCAAATTAGACGCTAAATTGCTTAGAATAGAAGCATTATCCTCAATTTTTGATGGCATTCAATGGGTTTTGGATGACTCTCTTTCTCGACAAAGGAGAAGATTGACGACAACTTGTGAATAGTTTTCCTCCTCCGTTCGTGAAGGAACTTTGATATGCTCGTTTATCTTCTCCTAGTTTAGTTGTATGGTTCTAGGTTCCCTGAAAAAGGTGTTTGTTTTATACACATTGCAATGTCATGTTTTGATTGTATTTTGTTATCTTTTCTCTATTGTTTTTATTCTAATGCTCTTGTGATTATCTCTCTATCGTTAGACTCTTTGAGATAATATCCCTTAGATCTCTTGTTTTTTATTTGCAGACATATTATTTCATTTAATATTTGAAACCCTATCTATTAATTGTAAAATGATTAAAATTCTTATACCCACCTTCCAATTCATAACTCGAACTCAAACACATTTACTAATTAAAAAAAAAAAAAATTCTAAAAATCTTCAACTAAAAACTCTTTTATCATATATAAGATTTTGCTTACTATTAAAAAATAATAGCCCATTTTCATAAATAAAAATAAATAAATAAATATATATATATATAAAAACCCATGAACCTCTATACAACTCAAAAGCCATGTGAAAAAGTTAAAAAAAAAATATAAAATACATGGTCTAAAGGAGGACTTGAATTATCCTCGGGACAGTTATGGGGAAAATCAATCCCTAACTAGTGAATCACTAGTGACTGACCTATTTCCAATATCAAAAAATATAACAATAAAAATACATTGGGAATGTGACCCTAATGAAGCACAAAGAATCCACTTTGACTCCCTGATACCTATTTACAATATTTGTCACATATGCCCACTTTAATATTCCTTGGACCTATAAATAACTCTACTAAGAAGATGCTTTGCATCATTGCGTTCGTCATGTTGAAATCTTTTGTACCAACTTCAAATCGAGAAAAGCGAAAAAATATTTGACAGAAAAATAAAAACACTTTCCAATAATTGTTAATTTATTATTTTGAGAATCCAGGTGGGATCCACTCAATATATAAGCCTAATACATCACGACGACTAATATCGATAGGAGTGATCCCACATTAGAAGTAGCCTGCACAAATTTTTATTGCAATTTTTTAAGAAATTTTTGCGAATAAAAATAGATATATAATTTAAAAAACATATAAAATATATTCAAAAACAGAAAAAATA
Organism: Torreya grandis; assembly: GCA_037957365.1. Taxonomy (NCBI): domain Eukaryota; kingdom Viridiplantae; phylum Streptophyta; class Pinopsida; order Cupressales; family Taxaceae; genus Torreya; species Torreya grandis. Next base: position 6,422,781 of record JARHVA010000004.1, read on the forward strand.
GGGTGCAGGAGTTAGTCTAATCAGCAATCAGTCGAGTGTTTCTCAGTTAGAGATTGATGGTTCAAAGTTTACATTCTTGGGAGAGAGTCTCATTTTAATTAGATTTTATTGAGAAGATTGTAAGTTATAGTGGGTACTATTTTGAATTAAAAATTTAATTGCAGTGAGAGTGGGTGGATGAAGCTTGAAAGTGTAGGTTAAAATGGATTGCTACCCTACATCAAAAACCTAGCTACGATGGGAGTCGACTGATGCAGCTGAAAGTGGCTTGATAATTCAACCTTGAATGAAGATAATAAAATATTGTAACAAATTCTTATATAAACAACCAAAAAAACATATAAACTTTATAGGTAAATTTTTTTTTTTTTTTTCGCATTTCACCTCATTCCGCTTTATTTATGCATATCAATGACTTCCCTGAAATTATATATTAGGATCCCAAACAAAGATGAAAGACATATCATTAACTCCACAGAAATGTAAATTGAGTAAAGGGTAGCACCATTCACATCTCTAGAAATGCCGTCTTTCTCTTTCATTCAAAGAGAGAAACTCTCTCCCTTGCAAACTTTTCTACGGAAGCAAATCCTCATAACCTGAACCCATTGCAATCATGCCATTGCTTCAATCATTCATGTCGCATGTCATTCCCTAAATTATTTAAAAAAAAGGGTACACAATCAAGCATAGTTCAAAAACTCGTACTCAGAGTATGTCACGACAACTGGGAAATGATAAACAGATTAACAGTCACCGGAGTCGCAAGTACCCCCGAGGAATACTAATTAACATGGCCTTGAGAGTTAATTACTCACCTCGCGAGCAGTACATCTATTTCTCAGTGCCGAAATTTGCTGCAGTTTTTTGGTAAGTACTCGCCAGTTTACGTGAGTTTTATTACTCTGGAATTTAACTAACTAACCAAAGTTTATCAGAGGTAGACCACCCTATAGATTTGGAATTAAAAAAACTAAGTTAAAACATAAACCACAGTACAGTAGGAGAGAGTAACATGACAAGGCGCAACTAGAGGAGCAGTTAACCCATATTACAACCAACAAATCCAAAAAAATGTTGCAAGTGAAGAATGTATGAGAGACTAAGATGCGACACAAGTCGCTTTGGTCTTTCTTCTGCACAAAACTCAATTGCTTACTAAATGAAAATGAAACATTTATTTTTTTGCATGCTACAATGCAATCAGTCCTTTTGAGCCCAAATACAGCCCTCTCAATCATATCTGCTGAAAATATCCTGTAAAAAATCAGAAACCACAGCCATGAAAGGCATAGTTTATTGCTTAAAGTTCACCAATTTTTGGTGGTCGAGAAAGCTGTGACATTTGTGGTCTCTGAGAAGGTATTGCTTAAACTTCAGCCCCTTACGGTTGTTGAGACAGCCGTAACATTTGTGGTCTCATAGGCTTTTGGGTCTCATGGATGTTATTAAAATCATTTCGTTTCATTCATTAACGATCAAGCTTATAGTCAGTTTTTTCTTCATCTCCATCCACATCCACTCCGACCATAGCTAGTGCCAGATGGCCTTTGAGGGCCTTCATGTTTTCTTTCTCGTTGCCAACAATAGTGTCTGCATGGACATTGAGCATTGTGAGGTGAGCATGTTGTATAAGCGTAGCGTCCTCTTGGCCTTGGAGAATTCTCACAACTTGACTCATGCATGGTCTCCATGACTCCGTTGGGTGAAGGCAAACTGCTGCAGCCCTTATCATTCTCTCTATCTGTTTCAGCTGCTTTGCCTTGAGGAAGGGTTTCAGCCGTGGATCCACCAACTTCTCTGCCATTTCTCCATAAAGTAATGGCCTTGCCTGTGCCAAAACAAACCCAACATTTATTAGATTTGTTGAAATTCCTTAGTTCAAAATTTTGTTTTTTCCAGTAGTATAAAGAAATGACACAGAAATCTAGGAAAACAGAAACATGACACACCACTTATTTAACAACGCCAACAAATTCAGTTGCATTCAAAAGACAATTATCTATCAGACAAAAGAGGTTATAGTAGCAAATTGTAACAAACATCAAGAAAGTAATACTGTGCAAGTACTTTTGTAGAGGTTAACTGATGCACAAAGGTGCACAAAGACAAAAACCAAGGGCTGAGAGGTCAAGTTTACAATGCTATTGCTTCCTTCTGAAGGGTAGAGAGAGTTGAGGCTCTCAGGTAAATATGAGACTCCAACTGCCTTATAAAACTGAGAAAGAAAAACCTTTTATTTGCAGGTCAAAATCCTCATTTGGAGTAGAACCTAGTCTCTCAATATATGTCAAAGTCTCCTAATATAATACATTGAAGTTAATTATCAAAATAATTTAGTAGTTTGGTAATGAAGATAGCTTTTAAAGAGGATTGACTTAGTGGTAAATGGCTTCACTCATTGGGTAGGAACCCGAATCCAATCCCCACTCAGGGAACATGTTCCAGAATACTGTAACTGAGTTTGACCCTCCCCAGGTAACAAAACCGGTGTGTTATTTAAAAAGAAGGATAGTTTAATTTACCCAAAGAACCAAGTTCTCATCACCTCCTGGTCTCTCTGTCTCAATGGGCTTCCTCCCTGTAAGTAGCTCCAGCAAAACCACCCCGAATGCATAGATGTCTGTTTTCTCCGAGACCTTCCCGTGCTGGAAATATTCTGGAGCCAGATACCTGTAATGCAATTGCATGTTGAATTAAAGACCACCTATTTTTATTTTACATTTTAGTGGTATTGAAATATTGAGTTGAATAGAAAGGAATGGAACCAGTGAACTAAATACTTTTCCTTTACCCAAAAGTTCCCTTCACCGTCTTGCACAGGAATGGCACTGAAGCTCCCTGCGTCCATGTTGCCAGCCCAAAATCACACAACTGCAACACAATACATCACAACCAGCATTTCATTGGGCTACGGTTCAAGGAAATGCAGGAAGAAGAAACAAATGCAACCAGTTATATTATATCTTATACACTACATATTATAACTTCCCGAAGCAAGCTCTGGGGGTTACAAATACCATGAAACCCTAAGACATTTAAAATATTCTGTTTTTCTTTGATACTACCTTGGCTGTTTTCCTCCTAGATAGAAGTACATTTGAGGGCTTGATGTCCCTGTGCACCACACATTTGTGGGTGCCATGATGCAAATAATCCAAAGCCTTGGCAATTCCTATGGCTACTCGAAGTCTGGCAGCCCACGACAGACAGCCTTTACCCTTGTTCTCTGTAGTTAAACCCAAAAACTCATTACTAATCATAACCATAACCATCGCCATAAACTAAAACTAAAGGGTAATGTTAATAGGGTTTACTGGTGTACCATGAAGATGGTATTCCAGACTTCCCCCAGGGATAAATTTGTAAACAAGGAAGAGTCCCTGGGGATCGATGCAGAAGCCAAGTAGAGGAACCACGTGCTGATTTTTCAAGCTGCTGGAAATGTGCAGTTCTCTGCAGAAGGCCTTGCTCGCTTCCTTGTCATTCTTATCCAAACGCTTAATTGCAACTAATCTGCCAATCCCCAGCCTGCCTCTGTACACACAGCTGTGGGCACCCCTTCCTAGTACCCTCTCTACAAAAATATCACAGCCATTCTCATTAAAAATGTTCAAAAGTCAGAAATACAGAACTTCCTTGACTAATAATCTCAAAAAGAAAAAGAAAAAAATGGGTACAGATAAAAAAATGTGGGTTATTTAGGAATCAAAATTTATAGTAACTCTAAAGAATTGGGTTAAACAGGTATACAATAAATAGCTCCCATAACATTTAACTTGGAGGAAAATAAGCTTAGAACAGGCAAAAACAGGTAAATCAAGAATACAAATTTATGTAATCTGAAGAAAATTCGGGTTAGTCAGGGATGGTAGACATATTCTCCATAACCATTAATCTCCAAAAAGAAGATCAGAGCAGTATACACAGTCTCCATGCCCCATTTATCTCAAAAACAATTAACAGTACAAGAAAACTACAATATGTGGGTTCATGATAATCAGAGAAATTACTCATAATCTCCATAACTATTGATCTAAAAAAACACTTCACAGATCAGAGGTCCTCCTGTGGAAAATTTAAAGCATTAAAAAAAAGGTGGGTCACTCAAGAACATTCAAGCTTCGACAGTTCATAACTGCTGAAAAAAAAGAATTTCTTGATAAAAACTGTGAAAAAAGTTTTAAAAACATCAAAAATTAGAAAAAATCAATTAAAAAAATGTGGGTCAATAAAGAATAAGAACATTCATTCAAGACTTCAAGCTCCATAACTGTTCAAGAAAAGAAAATTCTAGAGAACAAAAGTTCTAAGGACATTAAAAACCCCCAAAAACAAAAGAATATGTGGTTCAAAACTTCAAAACAAGAATAAAAACGGTTAAGCCTGCAAGCTTAAAGAGTCCATAATTGTTGAAGAAACAAACTTTCTGAATAAAAACTGCCTACAGGGTTCTGAAAACATAAAAAAAGGAGGGGCGGGGGCGAGAGGGAATGTAGGTCATTCACGAGTAAGAACATTCAAAAACTGCAAGCTTCCAGCTCCAGAGTCCCTAATTGGATAAAAACAGCCTCGAGAGTTTTGAAAACATCAAAATCAGAAAACAAAATTGTGGGTCAACCAAGAACAAGGACATTAAAGACTACGAAAAGAAATTTCTGGATGGAAACATTTAAAAAAAAAAAAAAGAGGTAAACTGTGGGTCAATCAAAAATAAAAATTTACAGTACCTTGAGAAAAATCTGCGGTAGCAGCACATATCTCCTCATACTCCAACCTCATCAAGCCCTCCACAACAGGCAAAATTTGGCGCTCCAAGGACTGGATTCTAGCCAACTCAAACTCCGAAACCACAAGACTATCCCCACGATTATTATCCAGTCCCTTCTCCAAATTCAGTATTAAAACAGTTGCCCCTGGATTAGATGCCTCCAAATCCAGCTGAGACCCAAAGCTGAATCTAAATGAAGAATTCACAGAGCAGGGATCCTCATTGTTGTTCTCTGCATGACAAGGCCTGTTATAATTACACCCCTTAGACCCATTACGCCCATTAGGCCCATCGTCTGTGTTAGCCTCCAGAAGCCAAGTCTTGTTGTTATTGCTTTCAGACTGTCTAAGAAATCTTTTTCCACCAGGCATAAAACACATTCCCATCCTCCATCTCTGCTTCTTCTTTCTGTAGAGATTTTTCATGGCTGTTTCACAGCCCACATCAACCTTGTCTGTCAAGTCTCTCTGAACAACCCCATTACTATTATAATCATTCTGAGAGTGGGGACTTCTTTTCTGAACCTCGTTTTCTTCATTGATTCTGTCATCACTGGCTAAACACCCCATGAAAAGAAACAATTTGTTATCAAGTACTGAGGAGTATCATCAGGCCTTCATCAGATCTGTGGGGCTTAGAGAAAAAGCAAAAGGTCAGCTGAAAAAAGCTGTGTTTACTGGACTCTTATATTTGTAATGCCTTTCTTATAATGCAAGAAATGCTTTCCAACAAGTGTCCAATATTTCTGAGACATCAACAGGCAGTTGATTCAGATAATGTAGGTGATCAACACTAATACAAACTCAACTTACTTGTAGACAAAATTTTGTTTTGCCTTGATCTACTGACATTTTTTTTTTTGGATCTCAATGTGGCCTGACTTCTTTTTTCAGCTTTTTTAAAGTGGGCATTTGTTATTAATGCAAGGATTCAATTTCACAATTGGGTACCTCAGGATTTATTTTTTCCAATCTTAATCCGAGGCTTTTTTTTTTCGGTAGAAGTGGGCAGTTGTTGCATGTATGAAAATTCACAATAGGGTACCTTGGGAAATCACGCTGCAGGCAGAAAGGTGATGCATGCATAAGAGAGATATAAAAAAATCAACAAAATGTTTAAACTAATAACTGTCGGTCAATAATCTGATAAAAAACATTGGCTTCATTTCTGATGAAGAAGAGTGATGAAATGAGTTTACTGGACCACCTTTCCTTGCTTGACATGTGTGTGGAGCCAAATTAATGTCGTACAATGGTGGGGTATTTAACTTTCTAAGCAAGTTATATCCACTCACTTTTTTTTGGATTTTGATCGTGTGGGTTTAAGGATGGAGATTGATGGATTGATTTATTTGTTTTTATTTTTAGTTTAGTTTTATTTTATTTTGTGGAAAATATTTTTAGAGAGATGTTATATTTGAATAAGATTTAAGGAGGTAGGGATATTTGTTTTGTTAAGAAATGTTTAAGGATATTTATTTTTCGATATGTTTAGAGAGTATATTTAATTATATTCATCGGGTCGTGTATGTAGCAGTGGTAAAAATTAATGAGATTTAATTTTTTTTGGTTTATGTAAAACCGAGGTTAAAAGAGAACAAACATAATTTTAATCAAGATCAGAATTAGAAACACGTTTCAGTATTATAAGGAGCCATCGAGAGGAAGCCCACAAGGAGCTATGGAGAAGAAGCCCTTGATTAATTGCAAAAAGCCAAACCCAAAAACAACCTTCTAGGAAGAAAGGAAAGTCTCAAAAAGACTTTAACAATCACTTTTGTCACTATCCAGAGCTAAAATGTACAAGAGATCATTCCTTAGCTTAGCCGATCACCATAGAGGAGGAAGGCTAAAACCTTTCTCCTCTGATTGGTCAAGAACCCAATTAACAAGAGCATCCACAATTTTATTGAAACCTTTAAAAGTGTGCGAATAATAAAACATATCAAAATTCTTTTGAAACCATTGAATTTTGTTGAGAATTCTACAAATTCTCCAATCCATGGAGATATTAGAGTTGGGATTTGAGAGCAACGTGATCTAAAACTTAGAATTAGTAACCAACTGGACTTTCTTCCATCTCACCTTTTGGAGGTTCTTAAGACCTTCCATAATAGCTTGTTTTTCAGCAAAATTGTTGGTGGTCATTCCAATTTTGGGAGAAAAAAGAAAGCAATAGAGTTGTCCAACTCCCTACCAATACCTCCAATGCTTGCATACTTAGGATTTCTCCTTGATGCACCATCTGTATAAAATATGTTGATCCCCAAGATGAGAATCAAGGAACCACCTTTGACTCTATAATATGTCTGGAGTTGAGAGAGAGACCAAACAATGTGAAGACCCTGAATAATAAGCATCCAACGTTGAGAAGACGCCGAAGAAAATTTCATCAAGTGTAAAACTGATTCTTTAATATTAACAAGAGAACATTGTCAGAGCCACACACTATATGTGACCTTTTGTATGAGGATTCTTGCATTTCACTCCTTCCATGTATTCCATAAAATGAAAGAAACCCCATCTTAAAGACTCCGAACAAAGAAGACATCAAACTAAAAAATGCAGCTCTAAACTTGAAGAGATTGAATCAAGGACGAAAAAGGAGTCCATGGGATGCCCAAAAGACATGTGAGTTGTTGCCATTGCTCGGTAATGAAAGGACAAGAAAAGAAAAGATGAGAAAAAGTTTTCGCATGGTTTTACAAAGCACACATCTAAAGGGGCCATTAAAACTCCTTTTTATACATTGATCTCGTGTAAGTGTCTTGTGATGTAGGAGAAGTTAAAGGAAAAAACTAACTTTAAGCTATAAATTGTGATGTCATAGTTGTGTAAAAATCTCCTTTAAGATGATGATATGAAGAGAATGAAGATTTTATGAGTATTTTTTTTATAATATATGTTTAGTAGTAATTATAAAGTAAAGTAAATAAATTAGAAAATAAATAATATTAACATAGTTAAAATATATTTAAATATTAATTTTGAGGTATTTATTTTGGATTTATATTTATTATATATTATATTGATTAATGATTATTATTTTATGTGTAATATTTTATATTTAATAAAAAATATTTTTTAAAGGGTTTCAAATTCTATCATTTAAAAAAAAAATTGTAATTTTTTAATCTATTTTTATAAATAAAAAGAATTTTTTTATATATAATGTTCAATTACAACATCTACCATTAATTTTTGATATTCTACTAACATAACAATTTATTATTTTTATTTATCTTTATAAATTTAATTAGTATATATATTTTAAATATATTTATCTAAAAAAAGTTAAAAGATATTAATTTTGCTTGAACCCAACTTAAATTTATCCTATATTACACTGATTAATGATTTTAATATTTTATTAATTTTTTTTAATTCAGTGAAAAATATATTGAACAATATTGAACTGCAAATTTTAAGTACAAATAATAAGTGAAAACTTCAATATAACCACTTAAATGAAATTAAAATTGAAAATCACCTCTACATTATAACTATGAAATAGATATTAAATTTAAAATAACTATTAATTAACTTAAAAATATTATACTTCACCATCATTCTATTATAAAATATTACTTATTAACCTTATAAATTATTATAAATATAAAAGAAATAATAATTCACTAACTTTTTTTTCTTCTCTTTTTATTAAAATATAATGTTTTAAAAATCACTTTATTTCATGTGTCATGAAATTAACTCAATCATAATTATCATGTTATTTTAATATATATTTTTTAAATTTTAATTATATTTTTTATTAATATCATTTTTTAAATTTATATATTTTTAATTATAAATTATTATTTTCTGTACAATAAAACTTAAGTATTTTATTAATTTTTTGGTTGGGGACTTAAGGATGAGGATAATAGGTAGTTAACCTATTTTTTAAGATTAAATTAACATGATATTTCAATTAGATTTAATAATTAAAATGGTAGTTATTTAAATTATTAGTACTTGTCTAGTGATATTATAATAGTTTAAAAGTTATTAATTTCTTTAGTAAATTGTGTTATGTAAAAATTAAAATATTTTTTTAAGTTTGAAAAAATATATATAATTTTAATAAATAAAAAATAGATAAATATATTTTTAATAAAAATATAATGAAATAATATATTTTTAAATATATTATATTGAAAAAATATATATATAAGAATCAATTATATTTTTTTATTTTAAATTTTAAATTTTTCATGTCATATTAATCTCTACCAACATTTTATGTACTTAATTAAATTATTAAGAACTTCTCAACATCAACATATTCATTTCACATGACATTGTCCTATATTTACATGGTATTGTCCCCTCTTAATCTTTATGCAAAGATTATTTATTGAATTTTATAAAGAAAAGGACTAATTAAAATATAAAATAATATTTAAATAAATATTTGTGTAGTTTGTAAAACCAATATGATGACTTGTATATTAAATAATTATATAAAACTTCATAAGAACATGTACTAAACCTAATCACCATAATAAAATTTTATGTACTATTTAACTATAATGTACTTATGAGAGTGCACTTATTTAAGTAATTTAATTTATGTAGAGATTTTTTATTGAAATGATTTATATTATATTAAACAAAAAAATATAATCACATAAGATTACAAAGTATTATAATAGGACAAATCATGACCTATATTTTATGTTGGAGGAAAAAGTAGGCTCAAAACATCATAAATTATTGATAGAGTACAACACAGTAACTATAAATAATCAATTAGAAAATTAAACATAGGTCACCATCCCAGGGTACGGAGGTGATGAGTTGTCTTCAAAACATACTGACCAAACAAACGATTCCACATTAAAAATCTTTGGAACAATTGAACCATCCAAAAAATCATTATGAATAATTATAAACCAACTATTTATAAAAAAATTGTAATTAAAAATACATTGTTCCAATATAACTTTTATATTAATTTAGGTGAATTTGACCTAATAATGATTTTAAAATTATTAATTTAATTTTAAATGAGAAACACTCAAATGTTATTGTTTAAACCACTAACAATAGGTTAATTGGGAAAAGAAAAAAGTTATTAGCCAACCTTTCCTACTTAACATAGGAACAATGGAGGAGTTAGTGTAGTTTAACATGCAAGTCCCTTTCCTACTCTATCTTAATTTATGCTCTACATTTAGCAAGGCCCCACATTTGGCGTTTTATGCTCTAGATTTAGTAAGGCCCCACATTTGCCTTCTTTTTTGCACTAGTTTGTGGTAGATAAGAGTAGATGGGTCCTTATAGGTAAGTACTTACTATTGGATGGCTGTTTTTGATGAAAGTGTCTTGGACTTTTGGTCGCATATTAAATATTAATATTTGGAGGCAACAACCGCAACAGATGTGGATCGTTTCATTGACTTTGTTATGTTTAATATTTTTAAAAGAGAAAAAAATATTTATTTAGTAATTGAGATATTTTAGAAATATTTATTTGAAAATTTTGGAGAGGTGTTAAATTTGAAGTGTTTATTTTGAATGGGTTGTAGTTTAATGGTGTAGATGATAGTAAAAATATGTTTTTACACTATCTATCAAAATAAATATCTCATTAAATATTAAAAAAATGGACGAGGTTCGGTTTGATTCCGGTAAATATGGTGGAATGGATACTTTTTCACAAAATCAAAAATCACTCGGAAGAATATAATTGTTTCTCTCTTCAATAATTTTTTTGTCAAATATTATGTTAACCAATAATTTCATCATTGTTTAAAAATTTCATGTTGATTGGTGAAAGATGACATCAATCTAATTGTATCCAACTATAAATATATATATTAAGCAAAAAATTAACCTTAAATTCTATCATATACTCAAGATATTCCATTATTACAATTAACCACTTTATTGTTACACCTCTTAACGTAATTATTATTTTTACTTGGGAGTAGTATATATTTCATCTTAGGTTAACCCATTAATTATATCAAAGTATTTTTTTTTAATATACAATTTTAATAAATTATAATTCATGATTTTACAAATATAAAAAATTATTAAAATAAATTTATCTCATTGTTCATTGATGGATTATAATTGACACGACAAATTTAAAGCTTTATTTTTGCTCAATAAAGGGTTGGAGGGTCCCTTGCCCATCTTTATTAAACGAAAAGACCAAGATTATAAAATCTGTAAAAATGGGAAGACCAATAATAGCCACAAGGGCCTAAGAGAGCCTATGACAAAAAATCCCAACAGAGCAACAAACCAACCAAACAACAAAAAAATAATAAAGACCATAGAATGAACAACCACCAAAGGCCGACCACCACCTACAAACCACCAAAACCATGCCCCTTGTGCTAAAACCACCACACAAACACCCAAGAACTACAGGGCTGCCCCAACATTGACCACCTTACCATCCCCTTCTTGGACCACATCCACATTGCCAATTGCCACCCAGCCCTCAATTCCCAAGGAGCCAATTGCAACATCAATTTCACTATCCACCTCAAGACCCTTCACTCGAGAGACTTTTTGCCTACGCTTCACCCTGCCACCTTGGTCTACGATGAACTGCCCTCCAAGGCTTAAGGCTGCTCTCATGCTTGCCATTCTAGCTTGCATGTGAGTCGAAACTGCTCTATGCCTAGTAATAAGCCCCTCATCCCTGAATGCTGGAACCAGAGATGAAATTGGTGTGGAAGCATCGTACAACTGCAAGAGCATTTTCACTACCAACAACAATCCAGGGGAAGTCTAACCTTGGAAGGCTACCACCACAAATGTCGAAGGAGAGAGTAGAGCTCCAATGTCTAATAATGACACCTAACGACCAGAGGGACCCATATTTTGCAAAAGAAGTTGCAAATCCTTAATGTGAGTGAGAAAATTATCAAATTGGTCGTCCACATCATGAAATTCTTTGAAAGAGACCATCCAAAAAAAGACAAACCCAAAAAGGCCCTAAGACCCTACCCCTCAAACTCAAAATTATCCACAACAGATTCTAGACTCACCCGAACACCTTGCCAAATCAGTCTCCATGAGACCTCCATAGTTAAAATTTTATCCTTAAAAGACAAAAGGAGATTCCCCACAAAGGCCGAAACAACTAAGGAATTTACCTTCACCCGATAAGAAGTTTCTAGAAATACAAAGTCCATAACCTCCTTAATGGCATGCATAACATTGCCAACGTGGATAATAAAGATATGTTTCAACTCGGCGTTGGAGATTTGACCCTCAAAGGCCGTCTCCCTCTTATCTAACAAAACACACAACAAAGACTCCCTTAGAGCTATTTGTAGCATTCGATCCATGATAGTAGTACAACTACCACCTTTCATCAGAGATTGATACACTTGGCAATGATCCCTATCGGGCTCAACTAGTCATGCCAACAGCTCGACAAAATAATTACACTGATGTCAAGCTAGAAAGGGGACATCTCCCACATAAACACCTCTCTAATGTCATCAAGAACTGTAAAGCCATAAATTTGTATGCTTATTGTCAAAGGGGGGCATCACATCCCAAGCCTCCCAATGATTCTCACTAATGAGAGCTTTCACTTGATCAATGCCTTTGTTAACTAATTTGTCTACCACTTGATTAACCTCGTGAAATCAATGTATAGTCTCCCATTCCAAGAATGTGGCAAGACATTCCTAAGCCCTACACAAGATATTCTCCAAATTCCAGGATCCCACTTTCCCATTCTATAATGCCTAGATGATTACCATGGAGTCACCTTCAATAACAATTCGATCAATCCCACAATGATAAGTGATCTCAAGACCTAAAACCAGAGCTTGAGTCTCTGCTTCATTGTTTGAGCTATCCACAAATTTCTTAAATGTTTCTCAAATAAACGAACTAACACAATCCCTAAGGACACAACCAACCCTCGATGCACCAAGGTTCCCTTTAGTAGCCCCATCAAAATTGAGTTTGAATTCACCCATGGGAGGTGGATTCCAATCAGTCTTCCCAGCCTACTTGATAGCTTTTGACAATATGACAAATTTAAAGTCTTATGGACACTATAAGTTTTTATTTCAATAAATTTAAATTTTCTTATTGTGATACATGTTCCATAACATACAAAAAATTAAAAAATGACATATTTCATGAAATTGAAGTGTTTGCCAAATGAGCTCATAGTACTTGATTCAAGTAAAACAAACGTCAAAACTGACTTTCTATGACATGCTGAATATATTGGGAATTGTTGATATGCATCAAATAAACTAAAAAATGAAATATGGTATAAATATATTGGAATTTACTCCTCAATAAGTAGATCTAAAAACAACACAAATCCAACTGAAGAAAGAGCCACATTTAAAACAATGTGAGATGGAGATTGTAAATCTCGCTCTAAAAATATATTAAAGTAACATCGCTGTGATGCCATATTATAAATAAGGAGGAAATACTAAGAAAACTCCATAATGAACACATCCATCCACACAAAAATATTCAGATGAGAGAGAGAGAGAGATTCGTTAATAAAAAGATACATTATTAATTAAAAAATGTAATATACAAGGCTTATGGGCGACCAATAATGGTTACACTAGAATATGACTTTCTAAAATATTACATCTCCACTAGCTCATAACTCTAAGCTCAATTATTACTTTCCACAAGGAAACAAATGTCCCTTACATATGAAAATAAAAAGGTGAGTGATATATTGTTATTTATGGAGTGAAAGGTAGGATCATTTCCCAAGTTATACCTAATACTTCTCATACATGTGAGTATAGCTACCAACATTAAATGTGCATTAAATAGTATTGTAAAAATATTAAATATCATCTTGCTAACAATATTATATGAGGTGGACTTCATAATAAGTGTAAACATTATACATACCAATTAATTAAATACTAATTCATTCTTATCCTTTGATTAAAAACAATGTACATTTATTTAATTTAATTAAAACACAAGATAATATTTCAAAATAACACAAATAATAAAATGTTTCATTAAAATAAAAAGTGGGATATTCATTTAACTAAGGTGGAGGTGGTTGTATTCATTCATGTTGTTCTTTAACAAATTCATCCCATGATCTTCCTGGTCCAGGGATAAACTAAAGAAAATGATCTAGAATATGAAAATGCAGTGTATGAGATGTCGATAGATGCCCTACAAATGAATGTATTTGAGGAGTGCAAGTGGATGCTTGAACATGTTCAGCGCCTATTTGAGTGGATCTTATATAAGATTGTGGGGAATGCAAGAGGAGGTGATGGTGTGGTTGATGAAATACGAGTTTTTATGGGATGCTTATCATAATACAAAGATATTGATAATATGAAACAACATAAAAATTTGTTCAATATTTTTTTTTGAAATTCATCATGTGCATCAAATTTATATACATGTTTAATTAGAACATTGGTTTAAAACTATTTAAATGTAACAAAAATAATAGTACACTATAAAATAAACTACATTTTGCATAACATAAAAAATCTAACATTAGATTGTTTAAAAAATACTTCAAGAAATTAGATTGTTTTCGAAATTGGGTTTCAAAATAATAATATGTACATAATTATTATTGTCAACAACATTTTTTCCTCAAATTTGTTGGCATTTCTCTCTTTTTAAATTGATAGTCAATAAGAAGTTTTTGATCAAATTTTATTTCTAAAATTGTTTCTACCAGAGCATAATGGTGTAAAATAATAGGCATGTCATCCTCTTTGTCATTAGTACACTTTTGTATTAAAAAATTATCACATCCCATTTTTATATGCGTGTAATAATTATTTACTCATGTCAACATGGTGTGTCACATAAACTTTTTTTTAGATCGATGTCAGAGTTATATAGGTCCATGTCCTAAAATAAATTTAACAAAAAAAAAAACCAAATTAGCTTGGCTTAATGGTCTTATCGTCAAGGCATATAGCCAACCTAATACCAACAATTTGAGAGTATTAAAATTACTTCAACTTGAGTTAAACAAAATTAATCAAATAGAATATCTATAATTACTTTTCTCATCCTTCTTAGTTTTCAATTGAGTATCAGCAATCTTGGGCAGAGTGCTAGGAATGAGATGACCTTTTTTCTTATTTCTAATAATCTACCATTCTTCATCATTACTTACTTTATCTAAATCCAATCTTAACAAACCAATTCCATCCTTGGATTTTCTTTTAAAAGCTTCATTCTTATTTACACTTTTACCACTGAAACCAACTAACTCAACATTCTGAGGAGGTCTTACCGATGGTACTACCTTTTCCAAATTCTTTTCCAAAATAAATTCCTATGCCACTCCTAAAGACCGATTAGGAACAAAATTTTTGGTTGCTGACATTTTTATACCTAAAATGTCCAAACTAGCTGTGAATAGTATCCCTAACCATGGACTATGACTTGCCATATCACATTGAACATATGTTTCAAGCCACTTGCCAACCCCTGTCACATTGAACATTGAGCTAATTATCCCATTGCATGTGGATACTTTTCACGAAGGTGTGCATACCTTACCCCCTACTATATTAGAACCTGTGACCTCCCTTTTAGGAGCACTATGTGCCATGTAAACTTATTTGGGTAAACTTGTGATGTTTATTTACTATTTTAGTGCTTGTATCCATTATGGAACTGAATAAATACATTCTTAAGATGATTATTATGCATTACATTTTTATGGGATAAAAAATGGTAAATGATATGCACATGGATCTAATGTAAATTTTGTTGGGTGAATATTTTGTCGATCAGCTAACTGATGAACAAAATAGGTCTCTTCAACCACAACATAGGGAAATTAGTCAGCCAAATGTGCAGGTTTACTACATCAAAAGGGGACAAATCTCTCCTCTCATCAAGGGGAGGTTCCCTATAGATATGTACGAGCTATATACTATATATATGAAAAGAAAATAAAACTCAAGGGTAGGATAAACCATCTATCTCTCTTTTTTTAGAGATGATGTTCACAAATCAAAGGAGAAATCCTGATAAAATGACAAAAGACACTCCTCTTCTTTTAGAAGTGTTGTTCAACAGACAAAATGAATCTTTTGGGTGATGATAAGTAATTATAACAGGGCGTAGTAACACAACAGGATGAAATGAGGCACAAAGTCTCCACCTCAACTGCCAAAGAGTGATATACAAAAGACAATGAGGGCACAAAGTCATCCTAAGGTCTTTTACATAGAAACAGAATACAAAGTCATCCCAAGATCCTTTACACAGGAATAGAAAAATAAACAAACTAAAGATAATTGTGGCAGCACAAAGTCTCTCCACAACTGGCTTCAGGACACCTTCCTGATCACTTTCACTAATTCTGATTATTTAATCAAATGGACAAATAATGTATTAAGGAAACATACATAAGAACAATTTCCCCAAAAACCAAGCTGTTTCAGCACAAAGTTTGAAAAGTCACTTGTTTTCTTATTCAAATAATGAAATATGATCAACAATCTGAGCTCATAGTCTCAGTAATGTCTTTCAATTTAGGCAGAGTTTCATTTCTGATTACAGACTAAGATCTCCTAAAATAATAAGAGAGAGTCCAATATATATCTTTCCAAGAAAGACTTAGGAGTAGTAACACATCATGTTGCATTCAATACATTTTAAATTCTATCAAGAAGATATGCTGGAATCGAGCGTAGTTGCCTATTTGCTTTTCTCAATGCAGAGAAATGGGTCACGCCATTGAATGTTCATGTTCTCCAATGTCCACTTGGTGGACTGCTTCACCTTCTAAAAACATATCCCATGTGTGTATATTTCTGGTCCTTCTGTGCGATCTGAGCTCTTGGGCTATCTCTTTAGCTGGTCATTGAATTTGTTCACAGGATCTGTGGTGTATTTGAAAATCAACAGATATTTCATTATCTTAAATTTGATGTCTATAGGGACGTCAATGGTTCAATCACTTCCCTAGTTCAATCACTTTCTTGGTCTTTGATTGGACCATCCTTTTGTCTGGTGCTTTCTTTAATCTTTAAACCAATATTTTTTGCCCTCTGCAAGGGTACCTATCTTTAGTTCAATGCCCTCCACAAGGGCACTTGTTCTTTCAACTTTGGGACACTCCTTTAAACCGTCTACTTTGAACCATTTTGGTTCAAGGTTCAATAAGTTCATTGGTTCATCTTTCGAGCTTCGAGAAAGATCTATTTTGCTCATCACCTGCCCTCCGCAAGGGTACTTCAGCTTGTGGGCTTTGGGGCAATCCTTTGAACTGACTGATTGAACCAACTGTATTGAACTAATGAACCTTCCTTTGGAATTATCTGTCGCTGCCTCTTTTGTTGCTTGAGGCTGCTTTCTGCTAATGTCAGCAAGTGACACGTGGCATCTTCTATTGTGAAATAGGCGAGAACATGTGGCAACATCCACTGATCTTATAGAGGCTTTAGAGAGTCTTGCAGAAAATGACACGTGGCAGCTTTCGTTGAGCTCCTAAAGACACTATGGAAACATTTAGGACTCTTTTGGATTTACACGGACGTAGACACTTGTCGCATTCTATTTTTAGTTTAGCCACTCACCTGGGACCCACCACAGTCCTTACTCAATAAAAGGAAAAAGCTACAGATGTTGATATGTGGTGACTTCCACTGAGTTTTGTAGATGACATGTGGCACATTTTGCTACTTTGAAAGTTACTAGAAACTATGTCTCGACGGATGACACATGGCACGTTCCACTACAACTTGATAAGGGACACGTGGCACATTTTTGGGCTTTTATTTCCTTGGTGGGTTTTTTATTTTGATAGACTTTTCCTTTGGACAAAAAGTTTGAAGGAATTCTTTTAGACAATTTGTCTCTGATTTTCGTCAGGTTTTATGTCGACCTTTCTTCTCGAGTGAATTTCTTCGAACAAAAAGTCTGAAGGATTATTGCCTTAACCATTTTGCTATGAGAAATTTTCTGAAAGAGAACTGTGCCCTCTGCAAGGACTTGTTCAAGCATGGAACTATCCTTCGGGTTTTTGCAATGATCCATCTGCTCCTCGCCTACCCTCTGTAAGGGCTGTTTGTCCTTTGGCTTTGCCTTAGTTGATTTTATATCAATCTCAACAGGTGACATGTGGCAACATCCACTGTGAAATAGGCGAGGACACGCGACAACTTCTGTAGAGATTTAGAAACACTGTAGAAACACTTGGGACTCTTTTAGATTCATGCAGATGTTGACATGTGGCATACTCTATTTATATTACAAGGGACACATGGCAAGTTCCACTCCTTTAAGAAGCAAATCATAATGTGTCTTGGCAGATGACATTTGGTAGCTTTTTTAGTTTCTTCACGATAGAAAAAATGGCTAAGTGTTGAACCTATTTCTCTCTTGCAGAGTCCATAGAAATTAACCCATGAAGTCTGCAGAAATGAGTCCGTAGAATTTAGCCTGCAGAGTTCGTAGATTCCTTCTTGCAGAGTCCGTAGAAATGTGAAAAAGCTTGAATAATGAAGAATTTGAATGCCCAGAATAATTTTTTATAAGGGGAGAGAGGATTTTGGTCTATTGGGCCAAAATAGTTCAAATGTTGTCCCAAAAATGAGTGATATTTTTTGGGGGACAACAACTAAAAAACTGTTGGGTGAATATTTTATCGACCAGCTAACTAATGAGCAAAACAGGTCTCTTCAATCACAACATAGGGAAATTAGTCAGCCAAATGTGCAGGTTTACTACATCAAAAGGGGACAAATCTCTCCTCTCATCAAGGGGAGGTTCCCTATAGATATGTAGGAGCTATATACTATATATATAAACAAAAAATAACACACAAGGATAAAATAAACCATCTATCTCTCTTTTTCAAAGATGATGTTCACAAATCAAAGGAGAAATCCTAATGAAATGACAGAAAACACTCCTCTTCTTTCAGAAGTGTTGTTCAACAGACAAAATAAATCTTTCGGGTGATGATAAGTAACTATAATAGGGTGCAGTAACACAACAAGATGAAATGAGGCATAGAGTCTCCACCTCAACTGCCAAAGAGTGAAATACAAAAGACAATGAGGGCACAAAGTCATCCTAAGGTCTTTTACACAGAAACAAAATACGAAGGATAATGAGGGCACAAAGTCATCCCAAGATGCTTTACACAGGAATAGAAAAATAGACAAACTAAAGATAATTGTGGCAGCACAAAGTCTCTCCACAATCAGCTTTAGGACACCTTCCTAATCACTTTCACTAATTTTGCTTATTTAATCAAATGGACAAAAAACATATTAAGGAAAAAGACATAAGAATAATTTCTCCAACAACCAAACTGTTCCAACACAAAGTCTAAAAAGTCACTTGTTTTTTTATTCAAAAAATGAAATATGATCAACAATCTGAGCTCAAAGTCTCAGTAATGCCTTTTAATTTAGGCAAAATTTAGTTTCTGATAACCAAAAGATCTCCTTAAAATAATAAGAGAGAGTCCAATATATAGCTCTCCAAGAAAGACTTGGGAGCAGTAACACATCATGTTGCATTCAATACATTTTAAATTCTATCAAGAAGATATGTTGGAATTGGGCGTAGTTGCCCATTTGCTTTTCTCAATGTAGAGAAACGGGTCACACCATTGAATGTTCGTGTTCTCCAATGTCCAGCTGGTAGACTACTTCACCTTCTAGAAACATATATCATGCATGGGTATTTTTGGTCCTTCTTCATCGTTCCTCCTTTTTTGGCTGTGTTTTATCCCTTTTTTGAAATCTCAGGCTATTTCTTTGGTCGATCGCTAAATTTGTTCACAAGATCTATGTCGTATTTGAAAATCAACAGATATTTCAGTATTTTAAATTTGATGTTCATAGGAACGCCAATGGTTCAATCGCTTCCCTAGTTCAATTGCTTTCTTGGTTCAATCGCTTTCTTGGTCTTTGATTAAACCATCCCTTTGTCCGATGCTTTCTTTAATCTTTAAACCAATGTTTTCTGCCCTCCGCAAGGGCACTTGTCCTTAGTTCACCGCCCTCCACAAGGGTATTTGTTCTTTTAGCTTTGAATGATTGCACTTCGAAGGTAGGGAACCTCACAAGCCTGAACCAACCCTTGAATCAAGTTCAAATGTAGGTGAAGAGTTCCTGCAACTTAAAGGGAATAAAATTCTAAAAAGCTTGGTTTCCCTTGAGAAATTGTTTAACAAGCACGACAGGTTTGAAATAACAGCAAACAGATTCAAGTTCCTCCTAGGGGTTTGATCAAATAAATCTGAGTACCAAAGAAAATCCCAAGATGGTGATTATTGGGAAGTGCTATACTCAAGAAGAGAAGCTCAAGATCATCACTCTGCTCCAATATATGGATGTTCTAGCATATTCTTATGATGATCTGAAGTCACTTAGGCATGATGAAATCTGCCATGACATTCCTCTCAAGGCTGACTCGATGCCTTACAAGCAAAAATCTAGATAGTATAATTCAAAGATATTAGGTACTATTCTGTCTAAAATACAAAAAATGTTAAATGCTAGAATCATTTTTTCAATCCATCATTCCACATGGATTGCAAACATAGTCCCTGTGAGGAAGAAGAATGGCGAAATTAGCATATGTGTAGATTTTAAGAATCTGAATCAATCATTTTTAAAGGATAACTATCCTTTGCCCATCATGAATCAAGTGTTACAGACAGTGACCGGCTCAGAGATGTTATCAATGCTAGACAGCTTCTCAAGATACAATCAAGTTAAAGTTAGTGAAGCAGACCAACACAAGACGGCCTTCACCACACCTTAGGGCACATTTGCATATAGAAGGATGCCTTTTGGCTTGATAAATGCTGGTGCCACCTTTCAGAGAGCAATGGACCTTGCTTTCAAGGATGAGATGGGTAAGTTCATTATAGTTTATCTTGATGACTTGACCATATTTTTCAAATGTCATTCTGAACATGTACATCATTTGCAATAAGTGCTAGAATGATGTTGTCAGAATGGCATTTCCTTGAACCCCAAGAAGTCAATTTTTGGATTAATAGAGGGTAAACTTCTCAGACACATTATGTCTAAAGAAGGCATAAAAATTGACTCAGACAGAGTCAAGTCTATCCAAGAGCTTACCTTACCTACAAGTAAGATTGATGTTCACTCTTTCTTCAAAAAGGTGAATTTCTTATGAAGGTTCATCCCCAAGTTTGCTGAGAAGACTCGACACATTGTGAACATGATGAAGGGAAAAGCCATGTTCAGATGGAATGAAGAAGGCAAGTTAGCATCTGTGGATACCAAGACTACCATTGCTCATGCCCTAATTTTGGTTTGTCCAGACTACAACAAAGAGATCATCATATATAGTTACGCTTCTGAATACATGCTTTCAACAATTCCAGTTCAAAAGAATAAAGAAGGTACGAAATCTCCCATTTTTTTCATGAGCTATCCTCTCAAAGCTCATGAGCTAAAGTACTTGAACATAGAGAAACATGCTTATGCAGTGGTGAAGGCAGTCAAACATTTCCACTTCTACATCTTGAATTCTCATACTACTGCCTTGGTTCCTGATACCATGGTCAAATCCATACTAACTCAGCAGGAATTTGGGACAAAAAGACGTAATTGGATTGCAAAGATCTAAGATTTTGATATAGTCATCAAACCAACAAAGTTGGTACGAGGAAAAAGCCTATGTCAATTAATTACTGATAACAAACCAGTAGAAGTAGAACATGAAGAAGCAGAGGTGGAAGACACACTGACAGTCCTCTTTGTCTCCACCATGAATGAGTGGTATTCAGATATTGCTCATTTCCTTAATTATGGCGAGTGTTCTGCTCACCTATCTTACAAAGAAAGGAGAACTATCAAGTTGAAAGCTGCCAATTTTTTCCTTTGGGACAACGGCCTATACAAGAGGAGCCTTGATGGAGTGTTCCTTCGCTATGTGGACAAGGAATAGCAAAGCCAACTTTTAAAATCCTTCCACAATCTAGTCTATGGAGGGCATTTTTTTGCTCCTATAACTGCCCACAAGATTATGTGAGCCAGGTATTATTGGCCTACTCTTTTCCAAGATGCATACAAGTGGGTAAGGAAATGTGAACTATGCCAACAGTTTGTTGGGAGACCCAAATTAGCTACTTTGCCTCTCAAGCCAGTGGTCAAAAAGGAACCATTCTAACAGTGGGGAATTGATTTTATTGTAGCTATAAACCCATCATCAAGTGCTGGACATGATTATGTCCTTACAACAACTGACTACTTCACATGTGGGTGGAAGCTATTCCAACCAAGCATGCTACTTTAGAAGCAGTGTGCAATTTTCTCAAGGAGAATATCATTTCCAGGTTTTGGGTCCCAACCAAGACTGTCATAGACAATGCAGCTTGTTTCTCTTCCTAGGAGATTACTCAGTTCTATTTTTACTATGGGATCACCCTCTCTCACTCTTCTGATCAATTTCCACAAGGATCAGACATATGAAAGCCCCCTTGATATGAGGATCTTGTGCTTAACTGAATTGGATGAGCAAAGAACTATGGTGGTGGACCTAATTGCTGCTCATCAAATTTTGGTGAAGAAGCTCTTTGACCAGAAGGCAAAAAATCATGATTTTCAGGTTGGAGATCAAGTCCTGCTGTGGGACAAGAGAAGAGAACAAAAGGAAATGCATGGGAAGTTTGAATCTCTTTGGAGAGGCCCATTTATTATCCATCAACTCAATGGTGAGAACATCTTCTTGTTGAAATATCAAGATGGCATGCTCTTCCCTCTACCTTACAATGAGCAACATCTTAAGCACTTCAATCCATGAAGTATCAGATAAGATCAACTTTTACATATATATTTGTATAGTCTTTAGTTCTATTTTTATGCTTTTATTTTTGTTTTTGTCACCTTTCTTTTTGGCTAGCACGACTCCATATCCCAATGGCATACTTCAAGGCACTGGAGATTCTGGTTTCTACTCCCCTCAGTGTTTCCAAAATTTTCAATTGAAGGAAGTTCCCCAATTAGAGCCAACTGTTGTCCCCCAAAAATATCACTCATTTTTGGGACAACATTTGAACTATTTTTGTCCAATAGACCAAAATCCTCTCTCCCCTTCTAAAAAATTGTTTTTGGCATTCAAATTCTTCATTATTCAAGATTTTTCAAATTTCTATAGACTCTACAGGCTTAAATCTATGGACTCTACAGGCTTAAATCTATGGACTCATTTCTATGGACTCCACCAATTTTACAAGCTCATTTCTACAAACTTTGCAGGTTAATTTCTATAGACTCTATAGGAGAGAAACATGTTCAACACTTAGCCATTTTTTCTATCGTGAAGAAACTATAGAAGCTGTCAAGTGTCATCTGCTGAGACACATTATGATTTGGTTCTCAAAGCAACACAACTTGCCATGTGTCCCTTGTAAGATAAATGGAGCATGCCACGTGTCAACATCCACATGAATCCAAAAGAGCCCCAAGTGTTTCTATAGTGTTTCTAAAGCTTTGTAGAAGCTACCACATGCCATCTTTTGTGAGACTCTCAAAAGGCATCCAAAACCTCTATAAGTTAAGCAAAAATCACCACATGTCCTCACCTGTTTCACAGTGGATGCTGCCACGTGTCACTTGTTGAGATCGGTGGAAAATTGACTAAGGCAAAGCCAAAAGACAAACAACCCTTGCAGAGGGCAGGCAAGGAGCATATGGACCATTGCAAAAACCTGAAGGATAGTTCCATGCTTGAATAAGTCCTTGCAGAGGGCACAATTCTCTTTCAGAAAGGTTCCCATAGCAAAATGGTTAAGGCAAGAATCCTTCAAACTTTTTGTCTGAAGGAATTCACCCGAGAAGAAAGCTCAACAAAAAACTCAATGAAAAGTAGAGACAAGTTGTCTAAAAGAATTCCTTCAGACTTTTTGTCTGAAGGAAAACTCTACCGAAACAAAAAACCTACCAGGGAAATAAAAGCCCAAAAATGTGCCACGTGTCCCTTATCAAGTTGCAGTGGAACGTGCCATGTGTCGTTTGTCGAGACACAATTTTTAGTAACTTTTAAAGCAATGGAATGTGCCACGTGTCATCTACAAAACTCAGTGGAAGTCACCACATGTCAACATCCATAACTTCTTCCTTTTATTGAGTAAGGACTGTGGTAGGTCCTAGGTCAGTGGCTAAACTCAAGTAGAACGCGACAAGTGTCTGCGTCTATGTGGGTTCAAAAGAGTCCCAAATGTTTCTACAATGCTATTATAAGCTCAGCAGATGCTACCACATGTTCTTTCCTTTTTCATAGTGGAAGACACCACGTATCACTTGATGACATTAGTGGAAAGTAGCCTCAATCAAAGAAAGAGGCAATGACAGATGATTCCAAAGGAAGGTTCATTGGTTTAACGCGATTAGTTCAACACAGTTGGTTCAAGTGGTCAAGTGAATGAACAAAACACAAGAAAGTGATTGAACCGTTGAACCATTGAACCTTGAACCAAAATGGTTCAAAGGTTTAATTAGTCGGTTCAAGTGGTCAATTCAAAGGATTGCCCCAAAGCCCATAGGTTGAAGTACCCTTGCAGAGGACAGGTGATGAGCAAAATAGACCTTTCTCGAAGCCTGAAAGATGAACTAATGAACTAATTGAACCTTAAACCAAAATAGTTCAATGGTTTAAAGGTTCAAAGGTTCACAGATTCAAAGGTTCACAGATTTAATGGTTCAAAGGTTCAACATGGATGGTTCAAAGAAGTGTCCCAAAGCTGAAAGAATAAATGCCCTTGTGGAGGGCGGTGAACTAAGGATAGGTGCCCTTGTGGAGGGAAAAAACATTGGTTCAAAGATTAAAGAAAGCAGCGAACAAAGGGATGGTTCAATCAAAGATCAAGAAAGCGATTGAACCAAGAAAGCGATTGAAGCAATTTTTTGTGACTCTGTTGGGGATTTATGCACAATTTGAAGCCTTAAGTTTTAGATTGAAGCAGTCCCTACCCTTATCCATTATAGACTCTGGTGACTCTATTTTATGTCTTACCCATTATCATTATAGCCTTACCATCTCCTTCCAACTCCACGTCAACTAGGATAGAATGTGCATTTTGAAGCCTCAAGCTTCAAGCTGAAGCAGGGCTAGTTCTTTCCCATTTTTTTTTACAATTTGGTAGATCCACGGTATACACGAAGCCAAAGGGCTAAAGGTATTTTTGACCTTGTATTCAAGTTGGTATAACAAAGTAATTTTGATCTGTTTCATCTCATCTCCAGTGAACCAGGAGCTTTCCTCCTACTAAAGTTAAGTCTCCATTACTGTGCAAAGCCTCCATTTCTACTATTAATAAAGCTTTCTCAATACTTACCCCTCTAAGATTTGTTATTCCACCTTTTCATAGTCATACAATGGAAGTTCGAGGTCCTTAGGGTGACTCTTTTGGCCCACTCAATTTAACTCCACCTCTACATGAGCTACCACGTAGTTCAAGGAAAATTTTTCCCAAATTCTATGGTGACGAGAAGGTTCATCTTGATGAACATATTCAAGCCTTCAGCATAGCATGTGGTATAATAGGTGTGGAATTTGAGGATGTAGGAGTTAGGCTGTTCGTGGAAACTTTACAAGGTGTTGCTACAGACTGGTTTTATCATCTGCAGGCCCATACTATGACTGATTAGAACACCCTCAAAGCCAAGTTTGAAGCTGGATTCAAACTTGTAGAAGATGCACATGCCCTTCTGGCTCAACTCACACAAACGAAGAAGAAGCCTCATGAACCAATGAGAGATTTCATAGCCATGTTCAACAAGCTGAGGAACATGATTCTTGTAATTGCTCAGCCTATACCTAAAAATATCAAATGTTTCTTCATCAACTCTCACTTGCCTAAAGTGAGTTTTTTGCTGAGATGTGCTAGCCAAATAGACCTTGTTGTAGCTCAAAACTTGGCTACTGAGGTGGAAGATGACCTTATCTTGGCAAGAAAGATAAGGAGAGATCCTAATAGAGGTAAATCTTCTTCATCTTCTGAATATCCATCTACAGATACCCCTGATCTAATGGTGCAGAAGCTAGCAAATGAGTTGCTAGGTCTCAAGAAGAAAATAACACAAGGTATATCTTCAGCTCTTTCATACAGAGATATGCCAAGGAGGACATTTCTAAATCAGTCATATTAGGGCAATGCTGCTAGGAATCAAGGGTAGCCAAATCATCTTCCTCTTCTACAGGGGAAACTTACCATTGAAGCACCCCCAACCAATTCAGTAGTTGGATATCTTGAAACATAATATGATTTTTCTTTCCAGCCTAAATTGAATCAATAAAATGACGTTGATCTCCTGGCAGAAGGTCAAGAAGAATTACCTGGTGACTCTAACATTGGTTTCCTGAATTACCATGATGAACCCATAGGTAAAGGAGAAGCAGTTGATGGATCATATGTTGTATTCACCCAGTCCCAAAACCAATTAGCCCAATAAGATGATAAAGGAAAAATAGGGGAAATTTCTCAGTCTACAATCTCAATTGCCAAACGAGGAACTTCTCTGCCTTTCTAGCTAAAGGACCTAGTGAGTAATAAAAAGGTAAGTGCATCAAGCATTTCTCCATCTCCAACTTCAATTCCACAGACCAATTCTCCCCCTCCTAAAAACCAGAAAGATGAACTGCCTTCTCCTCTTCCTAGTCTATTTCAGTCATTTGACATAATCAATCATGTCAAGAAGACCAAAAATCAAATGTCTGAATTTGAATTCCTACAAGCCAATCCTGAACAGTTGGATAGGTTAGTTCAGTGTCTGAAGAATAAAGCTGTCCTTGCATGACAAGATGATAAGAAGGTAACTCATGATTTCTCAAGAAACATGTCCATCCCAAACAATCTTGTCATTACTCCTTCAGCTGCCCCTGGGAAAATAGAGCCTTTCTATGCTTCCCTATTGATAAATGGTCACAAACTAAGCAATTACATTATAGACTCAGGTGCTTCAGACAGAGTCATGCCTAAAAAAGTGGTAGAATCCCTTAGAATCACATTGACTAAAACCTTTGGGAGATGTTTCTCCTTGGAAAACAAACAAGTACCTCTGCTGGGACAAATTAAAGATGCCCAATTTGCATTTGCAACATTCTCAGACAAAAGAATCAAAATGACAGTCTCGATGGCCAATGTTCCAGCCTCATATGGCATTCTTCTAAGGTAAAATTTTTGCAAAGATGTTGGTGGAGAATTGAGCATATACCTGTCTGAAGTGAGGATCCCAGTTAAAGGCATTATGCAGAGGTTGCTCCCTAAAAAAGAAGCAAAATACGTGGTCACTCAAACATCAGCCCCTGAAGCTCAAATTTTGTTTGAGTCTTCAGGCACGAGTAATTAATTTTTATCCACAAAAGAAGTTCATGAGATGCTTGATGAAGTCCCTAAATGTCATCTAGGGTTTGACTCAGACCATACATCAGAAGAATTGGTAGGTTGTAGTATAGATGGAGAAGGATCTTCCCTCTCTGATAAAGAAAAATCTAAAGAAAAATTAGTGTCTGATGAGGTATGGATTCTGAAATTTGATGGCAGCTGATCCTCTACTAGCTCAGGAGTTGGGATTGTGTTGATATCTTCTCAAAGAGATATTTTCCCTTACTCATATAAGTTACAGTTCAGTAATACCAACAACACAACTGAGTACAATTCTCTATTGCTTGGATTGAAGGCTGCTAGAGATAAAGGCATCAAAATCCTTCATGCCAAAGGAGATGTTGAACTGGTGGTTTGTTAGGTAAAGAACTTGTATCAAACCAAAAATGAGATATTGTGCCATTACTGCAACCTAATATGGGATCAAATTGAAAGCTTTGATGCTTTCAACATCTTTGCCATATCTAGAGAAGTCAATGACTGAGCTAATGCACTCGCTGTTTCAGCAACTCTTTTAGTTCCTCACTCAGACTTCAAAGAAGATAAGTACACCATTGAATTGGTTTTTCAACCAAGTGTGCTTGATAATGTTTATCATCGGAAAGTATTCAATAGTGATCACCAAATCATGCCTTTCTTGAACAAAAGGATAGCTTTGAACGACTACACTTTGAAGTTAGTGAACCTCACAAGCCTGAACCAGCCCCTGAATAAAGTTTAAATGTAGGTGAAGAGTTCCTGCAACTTAAAGGGAATAAAATTCTAAAAGGCTTGTTTTTCCTTGAAAAATTGTTTGACAAGCATGACAGGTTTGTCAAACAGCAACAAACAGATTCAAGTTCCTCACAGGGGTTTGATCAAATAAATCTGAGTATCAAAAAAAAATCCCAAGATGGTGAATATTGTCAAGTGCTGTACTCAGGAAGAGAAGCTCAAGATCATCACTTTGCTCCACCAATATATGGATGTTATAGCATATTCCTATGATGATCTGAAGTCACTCAGACTTGATGAAATCTGCCATGACATTCATCTCAAGGCTGACTCGGTGCCTTACAAGCAAAAATCTAAATAGTATAATCAGAAAATATCAGGTACTATTCTATCTAAAATACAAAAAATGTTAAATGCTAGAATCATTTTCCCAATCTATCATTCCACATGGATTGCAAACATAGTCCCTGTGAGGAAGAAGAATGGTGAAATTTGCATATGTGTAGCTTTCAGGAATCTGAATCAGTCATCTTTAAAGGATAACTATCCTTTGCCCATCATGGATCAAGTGCTACAGTCAGTGACCGACTCAGAGATGTTATTAATGCTAGATGACTTCTTAGGATACAATCAAGTTGAAGTTAGTGAAGCAGACCAACACAAGACTACTTTCACCACACCTTGGGGTACGTTTGCATATAGAAAGATGCCTTTTGGCTTGATAAACACTGGTGCCACCTTTCAGAGTGTAATGAACCTTGATTTCAAAGATGATATGGGTAAGTTCATTGTGGTATACCTTGATGACTTGATTGTCTTTTCCAAGCATTGCTCTGATCATATACGCCAGTTGCAACAAGTGCTGGAGTGCTGTCACCAGAATGGCATTTCCTTAAACCCCAAGAAGTTTGTTTTTGGAATAATAGAGGGGAAAATTATCAGACACATTGTATCCAAAGAAGGAATAAAGATTGACTTAGATAGAGTCAAGTTTATCCAAGAGCTTACCTTGCCTACAAGTAAGACTGCTGTTCACTCTTTCTTCAGGAAGGTGAATTTCTTACGAAGATTCATTCCTGAGTTTGCTAAGCAGACTTGACACATTATGAACATGATGAAGGGAAAGACCACCTTTAGGTGGACTGAAGAAGGCAAGTCAACATTTGAGGATATCAAGACTGCTATTTCGCACACCCCAACTCTAGTTTGTCTAGACTACAACAAAGAGTTCACCATATACAATTACGCTTTTGAACACACGCTTTCAAAAATTTTGGTTCAATAGAATAAAGAAGGTATGGAATCTCCCATTTCTTTCATGAGATGTCCTCTCAAAGCTCATGAGTTGAAGTACTTGAACACGATGAAGCATGCTTATGCAGTGGTGAAGGCAGTCAAACATTTCTGCTTCTACATCTTGAATTCTCATACTACTGCCTTGGTTCCTGATACCATCATCAAATCCATACTAACTCAATAGGAATTTGAGACAAAAAGAGGTAATTAGATTAAAAATATCTAGGAGTTTGATCTAGTCATCAAACCAACAAAGATGGTATGAGGAAAAGGCCTATATCAATTAATTGCTGATAACAAAAAAGTAGAAACAGAGCATGAATAAGCAGAGGCAGAAGACACACTGACAATCCTCTTTGTCTCCACCATGAATGAGTGGTATTTAGATATTTCTCATTTTTTTACTTATGGTGAGTGTCCTACTTACCTATCTTATAAAAAAAGAGAACTATCAAGTTGAAAGCTACCAATTTTGTCCTTTGAGACAACAACCTATACAAGAGGAGCCTTGATGGAGTCTTCCTTTGCTGTGTGGACAAGGAGTAGCAAAGCCAACTTTTAAAATCCTTCCACAATCTATCCTATGGAGGAATTTTTTTGCTCTTATAACTGTCCACAAGATTCTGCGAGCTAGGTACTATTGGCCTACTCTTTTCTAAGATGCATACAAGTGGGTAAAGAAATGTGAACTATGCCAACAGTTTGTTGGGAGACCCAAATTAGCTGCCCTGCCTCTCAAGCCAGTGGTCATAAAAGAACCATTCCAATAGTGGGGAATTGATTCTAGTGGAGTTATAAACCCATCTTCAAGTGCTGGACATGATTATGTCCTTATAGCAACTGACTACTTCACCATGTGGATGGAATCTATTCCAACCAAGCATGCTACTTCAGAAGTAGTGTGCAATTTTCTCAAGGAGAATATCATTTACAGGTTTGGGGTCCCAACCAAGATTGTCACAAACAACGTAGCTTATTTCACTTCCTAGGAGATTACTCAGTTTTATTTTTACTATGGGATCACCCTCTCTCACTCTTCTGATTACTTTTCACAAGGGAATGGATAAGCTGAATCAAGTAACAAGAACTTGATGACTATCATCAAGAAGTTGGTGGATGACAACCAAAGAACATGGCATAAAGCATTGGTTGATGCTTTATAGGTAGATATAATTACACCAAAAAGGGCAATTGGTATGTCTCCTTTCCAACTTCTTTATGGTATCAATGCTGAGATACCAATCACCTTGGAATTGCTAGCATTAAAATTGGCTAAGTTAATTGAAGATCAAACATATAAAAGCCCCCTTGATAAGAGGATCACGTGCTTAACTAAATTGGATGAGCAGAGAACTATGGTGGTGGATCGAATTGCTGCTCATCAAAGTCTGGTGAAGAAGCTCTTCAACCAGAAGGCAAAAAACTGTGATTTCCAGGTTGGAGATCAAGTCCTGCTGTGGGACAAGAGAAGAGAACCAAAGGAAATGCATGAGAAGTTTGATTCTCTTTGGAGAGGCCCATTTATTATCCATTAATTCAATGGTGATTTTTTTTTTTTTTTTGAAATATCAAGACGACACGCTCTTTTCTCTGCCTTACAATGGGCAACATCTAAAGCACTTCAATCTGTGAAGTATCATATAAGATTAGCTTGTATATATGTATATTTGTATAGTCTTTAGTTCTATTTTTGTGCTTTTTATTTTTATTTTTGTCACCTTTATTTTTGGGTAGCATGACTCCATAGCCCAATGGCATACTTCAAGGCACTAGAGATTCTAGTTTCTACTCTCCTCAGCTGTCCCAACTGAAGAAAGTTCCTCAACTGGAGCCAACTATTGTCCCCCCAAAAAATATCACTTATTTTTGGGACAACATTTGAACTATTTTGGCCCAATAGACCAAAATCCTCTCTCCCCTTCTAAAAAATTATTTTGGGCATTCAAATTCTTCATTATTCAAGATTTTTCACATTTCTACGGACTCTGTAGGAAGGAATCTACGGACTCTGTAGGCTAAATTATATGGACTCAAATCTATGGACTCATTTATACAGACTTGGTAGGTTAGTTTCTACGGACTCTGTAGGAGAGAAACAGGTTTAACACTTAGCCATTTTTTCTATCGTGAAGAAACTGTGGAAGCTGCCAAATATCATCTGTCAAGACACATTATGATTTGCTTCTCAAAGCAGTGGAACTTGCCATGTGTCCCTTGTAAGATAAATGGAGTATGCCACGTGTCAACATCCGCATGAATCCAAAAGAGTCCCAAGTGTTTCTACAGTGTTTCTAAAGCTCTACAGAAGCTGCCACATGTCATCTTCTGTGAGACTCTCAAAAGGCATCCAAAACCTCTATAAGTTAAGTGAACACTACCACGTGTCCTCGCCTATCTCACAGTGGATGCTGCCATGTGTCACCTATTGAGATTGGTAGAAAATTGACTAAGGCAAAGCCAAAGGACAAACAACGCTTGTGGAGGGCAGGCAAGGAGCAGATGGACTCTTTTAAAAACCTGAAGGATAGTTCCATGCTTGAACAAGTCCTTGCGGAGGGCACAATTCTCTTTTGGAAAAGTTCTCGCAGCAAAATGGTTAAGGCAAGACTCCTTCGGACTTTTTGTCTGAAGAAATTCACCCAAGAATAAAGCTCGACAGAAAACTTGACAAAAAGTAGAGATAAATTGTCTGAAAGAATTCCTTCAAACTTTTTGTCTGAAGGAAAAGTCTGCCAAAATAGAAAATCCACTGAGGAAATAAATCCCCAAAAATGTGCCACGTGTCCCTTATCAAGTTATAGGGGAATGTGCCACATGTTGTCTGCCAAGACATAGTTTCTAGTAAATTTCAAAGCAGCAGAACGTGTCACGTGTCATCTACAAAACTTAGTGGAAGTCACCACGTGTCAATATCTATAGCTTCTTCCTTTTATTGAGTAAGGACTATGGTGGGTCTTGGGTGAGTGGCTAAACTCAAAATAAAACATGACAATTGTCTGCATCTACGTAAATCCAAAAGAATCCAGAATGTTTCTATAGTGTCTTTAGGAGCTCGTTGGAAGCCGCCACATGTCATTTTCTATAGGAATCTATAAAGCCTCTATAATATCAATACATGTTGCCACGTGTTCTTGCCTATTTCATAGTAGAAGAGGCCACGTATCGCTTGCCGACATCAATGGAAAGCAGTCTCAAACAAAGAAAGAGGCAGCGACAGATAATTCCAAAGGAAGGTTCATTGGTTCAATGCGGTTGGTTCAATCGGTCGGTTCAAGAAGTTAGTTTAAAGGATTGCCCCAAAGCCCATAGGCCAAAGTACCCTTACAGAGGTTAGGTGATGAGCAAAATAGATCTTTCTTGAAGCTCGAAAGATGAACCAATAAACTGATTAAACCTTGAACCAAAATGGTTCAATGGTTCAAAGGTTCAACGTAGACGGTTTAAAGGAGTGTCCCAAAGCTGAAAGAACAAGTGCCCTTGTGGAGGGTGTTGAACTAAAGACAAGCACCCTTACAGAGGGTAGAAAACATTGGTTCAAAGATTAAAGAAAGCATTGGACAAAAGGATGGTCCAATCAAATACCAAGAAAGTGATTGAACTAGGGAAGCGATTGAACCATTAACGTCCCTGTGGACATCAAATTTAAGATAATGAAATATCTATTGATTTTTAAATATGGCACAAATCCTATGAACTAATTTAGTGACAAGCTAAAGAGATAACTCAAGAGCTCAGATCGCATAGAAGGACCAGAAATATGCACACATGGGATATGTTTCTAAAAGGTGAAACAGTCCACCAGGTGGACATTGGAGAACATGAACATTTAATGGCATGACCCGTTTCTCTGCATTGAAAAAATCAAATAGGTAACTATGCTCGATTCTAGCATATCTTCTTGATATAATTTAAAATGCATTGCATGCAACATGATGTGTTACTACTCCCATGTCTTTCTTAGAAAGCTATATATTGGACTCTTTCTTATTATTTTAGGAGATCTCAGTCTGTAATTAGAAATGAAAATCTACCCAAATTGAAAGACATTAATGAGACTTTGAGCTTAGATTGTTGATCATATTTCGTTATTTGAATAAGAAAACAAGTGACTTTTCAGACTTTATGCTGGAACAACTTGGTTGTTGGGGATATTGTTCTTATGTCTGTTTCCTTAATACATTTTTTTTCCATTTGATTGAATAAGTAGAATTAGTGAAAGTGATCAGGAAGGTGTCCTGAAGGCGGTTGTGAAGAGACTTTGTGCTGCCATAATTATCTTTAGTTTGTCTATTTTTCTATTCTTGTGTAAAGGATCTTGGGATGACTTTGTGCCCTCATTATCTTTCATATTTTATTTCTATGTAAAAGACCTTCGGATGACTTTGTGCCCTCATTGTCTTTCATATTTCACTCTTTGGCAGTTGAGGTGGAGACTTTGTGCCTCATTTCATCCTGTTGTGTTACTACGCCCTGTTACAGTTACTTGTCATCACCTGAAAGATTCCTTTTGTCTGCTAAACAACACTTCTGAAAGAAGAGGAGTGTCTTCTATCATTTCATCAGGATTTCTCCTTTGATTTGTGAATATCATATCTGAAAAAAGAGAGATAGATGGTTTATCCTACCCTTGAGTGTTATTTTCTATTTATATATATACTATATAGCTCCTACATATCTACAAGGAACCTCCCCTTGATGAGAGGAGAGATTTGTCCCCTTTTGATGTAGTAAACCTGCACATCTGGTCGACTAATTTCCCTATGCTATGGTTGAAGAGACTTATTTTTCTCATCAGTTAGCTGATCGATAAAGTATTCACCCAACAAATTTGACATTGAATTACATAGGGCAAGCAAATAAGTTTGCAAGTGACACAAGAATGCATTGATGTTTTAACATTATCATACTTGCATAGTTAATATATATTTAGATTTATTAACTATTAATGGGGCTTGTCTTAGTGTGAGTTTACAACATAGGTTACTCTGGCATTGCAGAGAGGGAGGGTATCATCAAGGAGAGTTAGACTAGTTAGTAGGTCAAAAAATGAAATAGAGATCACGTCAAATGATGAAATGATATTTGGGTAAAGATGAGTAGACAACCTAGGTCAAGTTCTTTACCAGTACTATCAAGTGATGTTTTTAAACATCATCTTTTAGTTAAGAGACCTTTTCCATTAATCAAGCAAAAAACTGATAGTTGGCTTTCCAAATGTCGCGTGACTCATACATATTAAATAATTAATAAATTTAAAAAGTTTAGATTTAATATTTTAAACCACGTAACTTCCTAGAATAGGAATTAAATATATTTTATTTGGTGAAGATAAAAGGAATGCGAGTATTATTAAATACTCTTCTTAAAACTAATTAAAGTTGGACCCACGCTGCATGTCTTTCCCCAATATGCCATCTTGGGAGGACAAAAGGATGGGTAGCCAATAAAGCATGTCATAAAATTATTATCATCACTAGAATGATATTACTCTCACCGTTGATGCCACGTGGGTGGAAATAAATGTTGGAGTTAATTTAAAATTTATTTATTGAAGCCTTTGAATGGAAAGGAGGATGGTTAGAGTAATAGGAGAAGATATTTTTTGTATCAAAAGATTTTAATTAGAGAGAAAGAAGGAGCACATTTTGGGAAGAGAAAAAGAACTACCAAAGGAGAAGAAAAGGGAGGCGCTTTGAAAAGGAAAGACAGAGTGTTCCTAGATTAGCATTAGAACTAGGTACTTCTTAATACGTAGTTGAGATGTGATGTTGTAATCATCCATGTTATTCCAATAATGTATAACCCTATTGAGGCACTCAAGCTATTTAATATATATTAGAAAATGATGTAATAAATTACGCACCAAAACCTATATAATTTCTAAATATGTTAATGGTAAATGAAGAGAATAAGCCAAATAAAAGTATAACATGATATGAAGGATTTTACTTTAATAGGAACATGTTTAATGCATCTGGAAACAATATAAATGATAATAAGCCTCTGTAATAATAAAACATTTGGACAATGACTTTTCCCTGAGTTATTTTTAATTTGGTCAAGATCATTCTAGAACCATTTATTTCCAATCTAATACATCTGCATGAGTAAATCTTTACCTTGTATTTTTACCCATTTAAGATGGATATTTTAGTAGGAAGGCATCCTAGATAGAAGCTTGTAGTTGGTAGTGATTATGAAGATCAAATGGAAATCTTTACTCATGCACTAAGGTTGCTGTAAAATTGATTTAGTTTGAGTTGTGGCATCATTTTTAGCCACTATGCTTGCCTATATAGTTTACTTCCTTTGCCCTGTCAATGGTCCAAGATTGATTCATAATAAGTGGTAAGACATTTGTAATTTTTTAGTTTTAGGTGTAATTACAGGAAGGTGACAACAAATTATTTTCTTATTTCAAAAATGATTAGTTGTAGCATCCTTTTCTCAACATATATAATAATAACAAATTTAATATTATTTATACTTAACATCATATACAATATTTTTCATAAGTGGCACTTTGATTTCAAGTGTTGTTTTTGGTGGTATGGCATATTTGTTAATATTAACATATTATTACATCAGTAATAGAACCAATCTAGATTATATACCTGTCTTAATAAGCAAATACGCCTCACAAATCAAGCTATAAATAATTATATTCAAACCTCTTTTACATCTACTATTGGACCATCTCTTTATGGGGCTCTTCCTTCATACCCAGTCGTCTCACTATGACACACTTCATTATGTGGAAAGTTGATCCCTACAACATGTGGAATAATAAAGATTGTTATGGAAATGAAAATCCTTTTTAAATAAATCAAAAATTTATTTTAGTTAGATGGCATAGTTGTGGCTACCTAGATAGACATGTATGTAATGGCCGTATGAAATGCTAAGACTCTTCCTAAAATGGTAATGCCTCATTAAGTCAGATATATATTTGACATTAATACTTTTATTTATAAATTATCATTCCCTGATGACTTTGGATAAATTTATAAAAGTGGTGTTTAATAAAAAGGAGCTAAAACACAATACCTCTCTTGTAAATAAGGTTTCTATATTAGGTAATAGAAATAAATGCTAATAGATTATTACCTTAATATTTATGATATGAGTAAATGATACATCATAATATCCAAACTAAAATAATAACATTTTACCATATTAAAATGTTAATAAGTTTGAGATTAGATTGTCTAGTTTATAAACATAGACAATAACATCATGAATACATCTTTATCAAATTAATCAAACCATTTTATATCATTAGATTATCAAAATAAGATTGAATGAATGAAATAGTTTAATAATGTCCATGAAACCAAGCAGTCTACAAAAGATATTACATCTTAATAAAATGGTTTTGTGATTTCCTTCCAATCTAGCAAATTGATGAACCTATCTTAATGATATATCTTCATCTATCATTTATAAGGACAAATAAGTTGAGATTAGAGAGTCATTATAAACATTTCATTTGTTTAAAATGAACATTAAATGCATAAATGTTTAATTATATTAACTAGTATTCATGCTTGGTGAATGAGTCATTAAATAAATTTTGAAATGAAAACATTACTATAATTATACCACTTATACAATATTGGCAACTGGAACATAGGATATTACACGAGTATACTTGTATCTAAGTCAACCTAATTAAAGTATGAAATTGAATCATAGATTGTCCATTCAAGAACAATAGATTTTGTTAGCCAAGTGAGTTTTTAATAAACAACCTAGTTATGCCAAAATTGACCATTCAATATTTTGTAGACAAGTTGATGGGTTACATGGGTGGTATGGGACACCCACATAAAGAATCACCTTGTAAGCACATCTTAAAGAAATTAAACAACTGGTAATAGGGAATATCTAGATCTAGTAGCTGTGAAATGTCTAGGTTGGGGAGACCTTGGAAAAGAGTATTGGATGTGAGAGATGTGGTATAAGAGATAAGAGGGTATCCTAGTTTTACCTACACAATAACTCATTTATCTAATGAGTTAAGATTTAACAAGGGGAACTTGGTGAATCTAAGACTTAAGGTCTTAAGTAGTGTATACGAGTAGTGTACATTGGAAATGTTTTAATTCCTATCTCGATTCAAAGTAACACTTGTAAGAAGTTGCGTGGAGTATCTACAATGTTGGCAAGTTACACAATGATTTCTTTCTTAATTTTTGGACCCATATCTATCCTGCTTGTGAAGGGTAGGGCCACTCTTGATGTAGGATTATAATGATATGGAACTCCAGATCAAAGAACTGGAGGATAATGGTTTTATTAAAAAATCAACTTCCCCTTTCTGTTGTTATGCTTGCATGGTTAACAAACATTTTGAGTAGAAAAGAGGAAAGAAGTGAATGGTCATAATCTACAGACCATTAAATGCTATTACACAACCATTTCCATATCCTATTCCAGATAAAATCTATCTGTTGGAGAAAGTCACAAAATGTAAATACTTCTCCCAGTTTGACTGCAAATCAGGCTTTTATCAGATCAGAGTCAAAGACGCTGATAGGGAAAAGACAACATTCAGCTACCCTTTCGGCCATTTCTAGTGGACTGTGATGCCTTTCGACTTGATGAATGCCCCAACATATTATCAAGCTCACATGGATAAAATATTTCAAGGCACTTCTAACTTTTTGTGTGTATATATCGATGATATACTAATTTTCAGTAATTCTCTTACTGACCATTTTATTCATCTCTCCCAATTCTTTCAACTGGCTCAAGATGCAGGGATAATACTTTCAGAAATAAAGATTCAGTTGTGTAAAACTGAATGCAACTTCCTCGAAATGGTGATCTAAGATTCCAAACTGCAAATCCAGCCACATATTAAAGAGAAGGTCATCAGTTTTCCAGAGAAGCTAGATAAATCTAAGCTTCAAGCATTTTTTGGATTGCTTAACTATTTAAATAGTTTTTATCCTAATTTTGGTGAAGACAGGTTCATTCTTCAAGAACTTCTCCAGAAAAAGAAAGCTTTCTATTGGGAAGAAAAACATACATCAGCCGTTCAAAAGATAAAATCAATGGTTGCTTGACTCCCAGAGCTGCATATCCCTAAATCAGACCAAATAAAGGTTTATACTGATGCCTCCAATATTACATGGGAAGAGTACTTGTTTGCTGACATAACAATAAATAATTCATTTGTGAATTTGCTAGTGGAGTTTTCAGTACTGATGTTTTAAAATGGATTTCTTCTAATAAAGAAATTCCTTGAGAAGTTTTGTTAAAACTTCTCCATCTGCCTCATTTTATTGTATTTACCGACTGTACTAGATTTTTAACCTTTAAAGAAAAGGATCATGGTTGGAAGGATGGTCGCGATAAATATGTTAGATGGCAAGCATTTTTTAATCAGTTTAATTTATCAGTAGAACACATCAAAGGTACTGATAATATTATTGAAGATTGGCTTAGCAAAAATCATCTGACAACATTGATGCATCAACCCATTCCTGGTTTTAATTTAACCAAAATTTATAACCAAGGATTTCCATCTCTGAATATCCTTGTCCAAGAGTAGATTCTGCGTGAAGGGTTGCATCCAAGATATACAAGGATTTCTTATGTAGCAGGACAAGATCTACAAATGTCTTCAGCAGTTGCTATCCAAGCAAATCGTCATCAAAATTTTGGAGTCATCTATATCGAAAGATTAAATAGTGAATTTCTTTACCTCCAATTCACTAAATTATTAAAGTGTCCATTATGGACATGGTTGATAAGAATCAGGTCTCCATTTAATGTACATCTATACCGATGGATTGCAAGGCATGGCCCACACCGCATTCATGAAGAGGAGAACCATGATCAAGACACTATCGTGCATACTATTATTCGAAGACAGCTGGAGTAGGAATCTTACTTTTATATCACTCCATGATATCACACATGCGAAGCTAGACCCCAAGACTAGCATCTTTCTAGTACCTTCCAGCTCAGATGTCTTTTCAATCCAATCAGTGAAGATGCCTTATTGGCTGAAGCGAAAGCAATATTGGACCCACCTAACCAAACATCATCATCATCCAGCGCATCCAACAACATTTCCCTATAGATTAAATTTTACGCTGTAAAGTATGATGGGACATGACACCGCCTTGATAGAGATTTTAGGTAGGACCTCCCAAAATACTATATATAGGCCTCTCCTCCATAGAGTTTGCATCGAAAAATTTCTATGCTTTAGAAATCTAGTAGCCTTGTTTCAAGAGTATGCTCTTCTCTTGCCCTTTTCGAAGGATCCTGAGAATAAAAAATTAAACAAGTGTTTATAAAATTTGTGTAAAATTTGTTTTAGAAATAGTGTGAAGCTGTAGCCATTCGGCCCCTGCCTACTGTCACGGGTTTTCTATATCAAAAGGTTGTGAAGAAAGGAGGCGTCTACTGATGATAAAAAGGAGCATCAAGGAAAGTCATGAGTAGAATAAGAGTCATGAGAATTTTTGGATTTATAAGGTGTGTGAGGTCTAACTGAGTCCTTAAGATAATGTTTGAAGTCACAAAAGTGTTTGTAATGATGTATTTTGGCTTGTAGAGCTTGTCCCATCAAAACACTAAATTTGAAAATTTGAAATTATAAACTATGTGAAGTGTTTTGAAAACTTTAGGGAAGTCTAATGATAGTGAAAGGTTGTAATGGATCCTATTGATCCTAGGTAGGTTTGCAAAAGGTAATTAAATGTATAAGTAGTGATCAAGATAAATTTAAGCCAAGAATGACATTTTGGTAACAACCTCCATACATTGAGTGAACAAGAATAAGGAGATAGTTACATGTTTTAGGGGTATATATGAAATGTTGTGCATATAATTAAGGAGATATTAGTAAAAGGTAATGAGGAGATAAGAGGAGAGAACCTCAAAATCAAATAAGAAGATCAATAATGGAGAAGGACTCTGCCTCTTTGTAAAATTTTGTGTAATGATTTTAGCATGTAAGATGAATGATCGAAGTGAATGAATGAAAGAGTATTCATGTGTTTCAAATATTCATGGAATTTGTACAATGTTAAGATAGAGATTATTTTACATGGATTATATTTTATCAATAAGTATTAGATGTGAATGGACTTTTATATATCACAGCCTAGTCATAGGTAATTTTGAGTTTCACAGTCCAAGAATATGGCAAATCAAGTGTCAAGAAGTTTGTTGAATAATGGATAAAGTTGAATAGGTGGTATCCAAGAAAGTAACATATTTATTTAAGTTTATGAATTCATTTTAATTATTAAAGATCCATTTTATAAGTACAATAATCCAAAAAAAACCTTTGTACATAGTCAAGTTACAATAACTTTATTCACACAATCAAGAAAGGAAGAAACCAAGAGTTTAATGTGAGTTATTTTAAAGGTTGAAGATGTTAAGAAAGTTATGTAGCCCCTGAATAAGGTTTATGGTCTTTTTAAAGGATTGAAATAGGTTCAAAACTCAATCTTGAATGCTCATTAATGAAGCAGTTGACACAACCCACATACAAGAACACAAAACTCTGAACTTTGTGTATGAAATACGGGTTATGATTTTTTTAAGCCAAGACATTGTTGAAAAATATGAAAAAGGTAAAATAGACCTAATACAAGTTCTATACATGATTTAAGTTGATCAAAATTCAAATTAGCTCTTAGGTTTGTGAAGTCTTGCATAAGAACCAAAATTATGTCAAATTGCATATTGAAGTCCTTGGAGTACCGATCAAGGTCAAATATCTATTGGAGAACTTGAAGTGAGTTTATACAGACCTAATCCAAGTTTTTAGAGTGTTTGAAGAGGTAAATAACTTATTTTATCCCAATTTGATGCCTTTCAAACTTCATAGGCTTGTGCTAATACTAACCTAGGGTTTCAAAAAGGAAACTTTAATAACATATATTTTAACCCTTCAAAAGTCAAAAGAATTTGTAATTTAACCTTCTTGGATGTGCTCTATAAGATTTTAGAGTTTTTAGACCTGTACAATATAGTCTAGTATAATTTCTAGTACCGTGGGAGTGAAGTGGGCCTTAAAAGACCTAATAGGCGATAAGGGGTGTTTAGGAAGTAGAGATATTGTTAGGAACCTTCATCCTAAACATATTTTTGTAGTTTGTTTAATTAATAAAAGGCTTAGGATGCATATGTTTTGTAAGATGTCCCTCAAACTCATTATAATAGATAGAATAGTAGAATGTAATAGTGTAATAGTAGAATAATCCCTTATTTATGGGGAGTAGTAGTTATTTAGTGATAGATTACAATAAATATGAACTTAGTCTAATATGAAGGTATCCATGAATTGTATTGAATTGAGCTTGATGAAAAGAGGTTGCCTCCTCGAAGAGGCCAGGGATTATGCAATTTTTGTTAGGTTGTGGAGCTAAAAGCTTCACTGATGCAAACAAAGGAGGAGGTTGCAGAAGGGTTGCAGAGTGTCTCAAACGCCGGCGTCGGTCAGGCCAACCGACGTCGACAGGATTAGACCAGAAGGCAACTGATGTCGGTCAGTAGTAGGCCAGTGTCGGCGACCCCCAAGCATACAGGGACCAACGTCGGTCACCTGTGTGGTTCGAGCTGGAGTGTTTTATGGGCAGTTAGCTAACGAACCATGTGTTTGCATGTTGAGAGCCAATTTTAGACTGAGAGCTGCAGATCTAATTATTGTATTAGGTGTCTAATTATTGTTTGGCTGAGATCTATATATTAGACTCATGGTTGTATTGTAAACTTGTGCTAGAGAGTAAGAGAGCAAATAAGCTCCTTCAGAGAGAGGTGAGCTATGGTGTGTTCCTCCTAGTGCCACAGTACCAAGTGTGGGTGCTGGATTGGAGAATCAACAGGGTTCTTCATGTATGTATGATCTTGGTCATCAGGTGAGCATGGCTTCTATAGGAGATCTACATGGTAAGTAAGATCATTGATATGCAGGTGTATGTGTGTGCAAGGTCAAGGTTCACAGGTGTGTAGAACCAGATTGATTTGCAGGTGTGCAAGATCAGAGAGAACAGCAACACAACAGGGAGCAGTATTAGGAGAGATCTACTTGGAGTACAGGTGTGTACTCAGAGCAAAGAGGAAGGCAAGGAAGTTCCTTCCATAAGTGAGATCAGTTGAGGTGTAGGTTGTTGCAGGTTTAGGGAAGATCTACTTGAAGTATGTTGAGTACTTGTGGAGTGCGTGGAGCACTTGTGGTGTGCGTGGAGCACAGGGGTAAGGTGAACACCAACTCAGTGTTTGAGTTGGGTGTTGGGACCTAAGAGAGAGAGCCTTGAGGAGAGAATTACTGTTCACTTGAGGTGTGGGAAGCCTTTGAAGAGGTGGTGGAGAAGAAGTGGCATCTTCTTTATTGTATTCTTTTCTGTAAGAGTTTTAATACAAGTTGTGTATTGTCTCTCATATCTTGT
Organism: Torreya grandis; assembly: GCA_037957365.1. Classification (NCBI taxonomy): domain Eukaryota; kingdom Viridiplantae; phylum Streptophyta; class Pinopsida; order Cupressales; family Taxaceae; genus Torreya; species Torreya grandis. The sequence goes on from JARHVA010000004.1 coordinate 6,465,327, forward strand.
GTTATTTCTGGATTCTAGTTACTTGTTGATTTTGGTTAATTTCGCATATTAAGTTGCTTGTATTTGGTAATCAATTGTGTGCTTCCGGTTATTCATATCCCAACAATTTTGCTATTGTAATTAAGTTATGCTTGTTTTAGTCAATATATTATTGATTTTTATAGTTTATTTCATATATTTGCAATTATTTCCTAACTTGTTCAGGAAGGATCCTATCAACTAGTATCAGAGCACTTTTTAGGGCCAATTTTTTTTTTCTGTGACCCACCATATGCTCTCACCTTACCTTAATAGGATCTTGGTGATTAGAAAGTGGTAATAGAATAAGAAGTGGTAACTATGGTAGAGTTTTTCTAGAGTAGCACCATTTACACATATATATGTTTTCCACATCTCTATTATAGGTTAAGATAAGGGTAAATACCTATCCGCATAGCTGTGGGAAGTACTTGGTTATAAATCTTAAAACTCATTATGAGGAGTACCACAAGCGCCCCAAAGTAGATGGCCCATTGAGAGGACTTGCTACCAAAACGGGCAATGACCCCATCCTAATTGACTAGTTCCCACCCATGAGGTAAACCAAGAGCTATCATTTAGGGGTAAATTCATGGCCATAATGTTTTTGGAGAGTGGTAATCATTCAGACAACATTGGTAGCTAGAGAGATTTCTTAAAACCCTTAGGCAGTCGAATAGACTTGGGGCCCATATCCAACATATCAGTTTTTGAAGATAATAAAGAGAAGTAACTATAGTTTAGCATAGTGCTAACTGTAAACTTTTCAACTAACTTTTGACAAGAGTAACCAGAGAAACCAATGTAAAAAAAATAAACCAAAGTAATTTTTTTTCTTTTTTTTGCCACATCTCTCCATTTATATCTCTGTTGATCCTCAAACTTTACCAATACACCTAATATTTCATTCTACACCTTTTCTTCCTTGAGGTCTCATGTCCCAATTCCACTTCCATTATCCACAAATCTCATTTGTTTCTTTTTTTGGGTTTTGCAATAACTTCTTCAATTTTTATCCTCTTGCTTCAAAAATTTTCCACATATTCCTGTCCCTTTTCTGCTTCTTTGTCTCTCTTGGATAAATTTTCTAGTTTTTCCATTACGGTTGTGAAATTGCCCCTGCCTTCATCAATCATACCTTGAAAGTGCAAAAAACTAGTAAAAGTAAATTTACCCCTACTGATTTCATCCAAATAAAAAATTTCCCTTAATGACCATGTCTTAAAACCTGTTTTCCTATCCATTCCAAAAAAAAAATTTGGTTATGGTTGTTATCCATGTAGGCACCATGGTAAATGACATTATTGAGCTTCGATCTAAATTTGATGCTCTTCATCAAGACATTTGTGAAAAACTTTATGGAATCCATGCTAAAAATCATGCACTCTAAAATCATGAGGATCATCACTCTAATGGTAGTTCTTCTCAAGCACCATTTTGCGGTCCTAAATTAGCTTTTCCCAAATTTGATGGCATTGACTCGACTAGCTGGATTTGCCATGCTGAATAATATTTTAGCTTGTATCCCATAGAGGAAAGAGTATTTATTGCTTCTTCTCACCTATAAAAAGAGGTTTTTCATAGGTATCAATGGTACCATAAGACACACATTAAACTTGAATGGACCGAGTTCACCAAACACTTGCTTACTCATTTTGGGCCTAGTGTCTATGATGACTTCATAGGAGCATTGACTAAAATGGATCAAACTAGCACCTTACAAGAATATCAAGTAGATTTTGAGAAATTTGGTAATCACATAGAGGGTCTCTCTGATGAATTTTTTTGAAGATGCTTCATTAATGGCCTCAAGGATGGGCTTTGATTTGAGGTTAAAATGTTCCAACCTCACAGCATGATAGAAGCCTTGGGTCTCACCAAGCTTACCAAAGATAATATCGCATCCCAACATTGCACTTATAATTGGGCACCATACAAGCCCTCTTTCTTATGTACCCACACTAGGACAACCCCCATCAAAAGTCTCATAAAAGTTGAAATGCATGCATATCGAGAAAAAGGGCTCTGTTACAATTATGATGACACATGGGATCTCAGACACAAATGCATAGAATAAAAATTATACTTGTTAGACATTGATTATCCACTAGATACTGAAGATTTTGAGGATACCACCAAGGACCTAGCACAAGAAGCTGATGATTTTGGGAACTCAGATCCCCCTCCTAAAATCTTCATGCATGCTTTGGCTAGAGTCACACTCCCTAAACAATGCATGTCAAAAGGGTTTTTAAGAAACAATCCCTCACCATTATCATTAATTCTGGTAGCACTCATAACTTCATTAAACCTTAGGTGGCTAAGCAAATAGACTATTTTATACACCCTTGTTCTAGCTTTGAAGTAATGATTTTCAATGGGGGAACCTTACCATGCAAAGTAAAGTGTTGTAATATACACATTTCTATGTGTGACTAGAACCTTAGGGATGACATGTTTGATTTGTCTTTAGGTGGATGTGATGTTGTATTGGGTGCCCAATGGTTACGCACTCTTGGATCCATTCTTTGTGATTTTTCTAAACTCTAGATGTAGTTCACTGAGAATGGTCATCAATACACTCTACAAGGCCTTCTTGGATCCATGAGTGTTATCAGCTCTCACTATATAGATAAGATTTTTAAATATGAGTCTCATGGCATCATTTCCAAATTGTTCTCTTTGCACACTACTCCTTCACTGGATTACATCTAACCTTCAAATTTGCAAGATGTTTTGGTCTGGCATGTAACTATATTTACAAAAATAATAAGATTACCACCTCACTACCTCAAAGACCATCATATCTAGCTTCTTCTTGGTAGTACACCCCCTAATATTTAGCCATATCACTACCCATTTCATCAAAACACTGAGACTGAAAATATGGTTCATGACCTTTTATAAGTGGGCATCATTCAACCCAACACTTGTCCCTATTCTTCACCTGTCTTGATCATTCATAATAAAAATGGTTCTTAATGACTCTACATTGACTATCGAGACTTGAACAAGCTCACAATCAAAGACAAATTCCCCATTCTAGTCATCAATGAGATCTTTGATGAACTTTACAGTGTACAATTTTCTTCCAAAGTAGGCAAGCGAATGACTGAATATTAGTATGTCATCTATGTACACACACAAAAAGTTAGAAGTGTCTTGAAATATTTTATCCATATGGGCTTGGTAGAATGCAGGGGCATTCATCAAGCCAAAAGGCATTACAGTCCACTAGAAATGGCTGAAAGGACAACTGAATGTTGTCTTTTCTTTGTCAACTTCTTTGACTCTGATTTGATAAAAGCTGGACTTACAATCAAACTGGACTTACATATTTGCATGTTGCTACCTTCTCCAACAAATAGATTTTATCTGAAATCAGATATGGAAATGGCTGAGTAATGGCATTCAATGGTCTGTATTTTCCAATTTTCATATGTTTACCTTCAATGATTTTGATATCCATCTCAAGCATAGATTTTAACCAAAACAACTGAGGTTTGTTAGAACAGATAGTGGTCTTGATCTTTTCACCTATGGCTTGTATTTCAGCAGGAATTATTACCTCAAGTATTTGAGTCATTGAGCTAGGAAATTTTTCAGTGGCATAAATGAGGTGAGGAATTCTAAGCCTTTAATTTTCTATAGTAAACATGATACTCTTTGTGGTAGAACTATAAGGTGAGTATCTGTCTATAAAGGCACCACCTAGTAGGATATCTATAGGCATCCTATCTAGGGCAAAGAAATTAGCATGGAAGATTTTGTCTTGTATCCTAAGGGTTTGCTGATGTTTATACTTATTATAGATGAAACTATTCCCTTAGACATCTAGGCTCTTGTAAGCCATGGTGTCAACCAATGTCTTCCAGTCATGGATGAGCTGAGATTTAGCAAAGGAGAGAGAAGCTCCTGTATCAATCTAGGCATCTACTAGTTTGCCATTGATTTCTAGAGTAATAAACTGGGCAAAATTTCCATTAATCAACTGTGTTAGGTAAGTTGGTTATGGAATTTATAAGGGAGGAATGCTTGTACATACCAATTTTTATCTCCCTGGATCTTAAACAAGAGTTTGTTCATGGTAGATGGCTTCTGCTTCTTGCTTTACTTCTTCTTCTTGGAGATTACTGCATTCACTGGGACAATAATCTTGATCTGAATAGAAAGAACTTTCTACTTCTTCATCCTCTTCCTTTTCTTCTGTGGGCAGTAGTATATCCCACTGTGGCTCTATCTTTGGTGCAGGGATTTCTCTTGGAGAATCTGTACTGGTGAACTTGTTCTTGATCCAAGAGGCACTTGGCTTAAAAGAGTTCTAAAATTGCAAAGGAGGATGCTGAGGCCTTTACAATGTTGGAAGTATTCTTGGAATTGAGGGATGTCTCCCTCTGGTTGATCCTTCTCCTCTGGAGTATCCTCTAGTTTGTGGTCTCGTGTCTCATTTTAGACCTCATGGTGATGGTGAGACCAACTCCCATGTGCTTCGTATGACAGTTGTGAATTATCATAGTGTCATGGTCGGTACCATGGTCATTGCATGTTGGTGAGTGGTTGTTCCAAGTCATTAGCTAATGACTGAAGAGCATCTACATCTTTATTGTCTTTTGAATCCTCTTCAATGAGATCATCTAGAATTGGTTCGTAGATGTCATCTTGTAGGTAGAGATCTTCATCTGAATCAATGATATCCTACCATGCTGCTATGTGAGAAGTAAAAATAGCTTTGATTGTAGGATTTTTGTAATGGCACTGAGGAGAAATATGGCCAAGTTTGTGATAGATGTAGCAAATGGGTTGCTTGCATAGAGGACGAGCAGTATGACGTTTCTTAAGGAAATGTTGAGGAGGAGCATAGGAGTGCATGCGAGGAAAAGAGTGATGCCAAAAAGAAAGATGTTTGTGACATTACTTTTGGTGCTTGCAGGGCTATACAAATGGCCTACAGCCAAAAGGGGCTATTTCAAAAAATGTGGGAGCTATTTGAGAGGCTTGATGCTTGGTGAGCTTTTGAATGGATTTAGTCTCAAAGACTAAACACATCGCCTGTTGCTTAGCAAAATTAATGACATCAAAGAGCGAGATATCTTCAATGGTTAGGCTTTTAAGATAAATATAAGAAAGGACTCTATCGATAATATTAGATGATAAAGCATGCAAAAATTTAATCTTGATCTCTATGGAAGAAAATATCTTACTTTCATATGCCAATTCCCTAAACTATTTGGCAAAAGCATCAAATTATTTCAGATCACAAAGCTCCATTTTTAAAAGCCCTTTCTTGACTTCCAGTTCATGATTTGCAACTAGAGGAGCAAACTCATTAATTAATAAATGAAATAAAGTGGCTAAAGGATCAAGCTCATTATGTACACCTTCAAACTATTCTGCTTCGGTCATGGAATCCCACCATTGATTGACAATTCCCCAAAAGAATTTAGAAGCAAAATTAGTAGTGCCTACAGGATCTAAATGAGAATTAATGGTGATGAATCTCATGGAGTTGCACCATGCTAAAATATCATTTAGGGGATTTAAAAAATCATTAATATTGAGGTACCAAGGCTGTAATTGGATATGTGTCCTTTGCATGAGTGTAGTATTGGGGTGTTTTTTGCTGGGCTTAAAATTGTGACCAAGATCAGCTCTGTAGGTCAATATATTCACAGAGGATTCTACCTGTTGATCCTATTTTGCAAGCCATTCAAGGATTTCATCTAAAGCTACTAATTTATAATCAATAGAAGATAATTGACTTTGAAAATTTGTACATAGGGCATTGGTATTATCTTTAAGAATGGTTAGTTTATCTATACTATTCCAGATGTATATTACATCTCTACAGACATCATCAAAGTTCTTTGACAGATGAGAATTGAACTTGGACACATAATTTATATGTTTTAATTCATTAGAAGGTTCAATATCTCTTTGATAAGCAACATAGAAATATTGTACTGTACCTACGGGCTGCTTATGGATTCCTTTGTGTGGTGGCCATCTTCCACCTTTATACAGATTCACTTTGTTTTTTGTATAAAATTCTAGGCTATCTTCTCTCAGAAGATTCATCATTATACAAGGTAATTGATCTTTCAGATCAAGTCCTTGGTTGATTTCTTCATCTTCAATAAGAATATGTCCTATTTTTATAGCTCTTCTAGAAGAGGAAGTGGATGGTCTAGAAGGAGAATGAATAGAAGAATTTACAGACAAAGATCTAGGAAGAATGCTAACAGTTCTACCATCACTCAGTGGAACTGTCCAACTCCAAAAAGGTCATATAGAGTCTATCAGAATACCTTTTGCTTGGAAGCTTGATTGGTTGAAAAATGTTTCCCCCAAAATGAAAGGTCAATCCTAAGTTCATAAAAGTGAGACCTGCACTTTGGGTATCATCAAATCCATGTTCATAAGGTTGACATTCCCAAAATGGCATTTCACACACATGATGGTCATTATGAGTTCTTGGTCATGCCATTTAGGCTTACCAATGCCCCTTCCACCTTCCAGAGCTTAAAAAACCAAGTATTTCAACCATTTTATGACAATTTATCTTGGTCTTCTTTTATGACATCCTCATATACAACCACACATGGGAGGATCATCTCAACCACTTAGATACAGATTTGGGCATTCTTGTTGCAAACCACTTATGCGATAAACATTCTAAATGTTCCTTTGGGAAATCATAAGTCGATTACCTGGGACATATTATTTCTTCTGCTAGTGTTCATGTTGACCCCACAAAAATTAAAGCTATGATAACCTGACTGACACCTTTAACACTCAAAAGTTTATGGGGATTTATTAGTTAGATAGGGTACTACAAGAAATTTATCAAGGATTATGGAAAAATTGTAGCACCATTAATGATTATTCTTAAGAAAGACTCCTTTGTATGGTTTCCCATATGTGTTACAACATTTGATAGACTCAAACAAATAATGTGCACCACCCTTATCTTGGCCATGCCTAATTTATCATAGCCATTTATTATTGCATGTAATGCATGTGGCAAAGGTCTTAGTGTAGTACTCATGAAACAAGGTCATCCCATTTCCTTCACTAATAAGGCATTCATTGAGTGCAATTTGGCATGCTCTGCCTATGACAAGGAGATGATGGCTATTTTCCATGTAGTTCAAAAATGGCATCCATACTTGATTGGATAACATTTTTGCATCAAAACTGACCACCAAAGTCTCAAATACTTTTTAGAGTAATATGTATCTTCCTCAGATCATCAAGAATGGGTTTTTAAACTCATGGGATATTAAAATGAGATCAATTATGAAAAAGGTAAGGAAAATATGGTGGCTAATGCTTTCTTTTGATAGTTTGAAGACCCAATATGCCTCTATGCAGTCTCTATTCCAATTTCCACATGGCTCGATGATATTAAAAAATAATGGCATAATGACATCCCAACCCAATAACTCATTCTTCAACTATCTACTGATTCATATACTAAAACTCATTATACTTGGGATGGCCACACATTACAATATAAAGGTCACCTTTTATTAACGACAAGCTCCAAGTTCAAACACCACATTTTATAGGAGATGCATGCTTCCCCTTCAACTGGTCACTCTAGGTTTCTAAATACATATGAGTAGGTTAGTCACAATTTCTTTTGGCCATGAATCAAATAAGATATCAAAACATTTGTTGCTAAATGTGATACTTGTCAACACAACAAAGGCAAAATACTCGCCCCACCTGGTCTACTCAAACCACTTCCAATTCCAACACATATTTAGATAAACATTTCCATAAATTTTATTGATGGTCTCCCAAAAAACTTGAGGTAAATCAATTATTCTTGTCATAGTGGATTGCCTTTCCAAATATGCTCATTTCTATGCTCTGGCCCATCCCTACACTGCTTTCACCATTGTTTAGACATTTCTTGATTAAATATTTCAAATTCATGGTGTTCCTTCCTCTATTATCTTAGATCATGATCCTAACTTCACAAGCCATTTTTGGAAAGAACTCTTCAAGCTACTAGATACACATTTGAAAATGAGTTTGGGATATCATCCATAGACTGATGGCCAGACCAAAATTGGCTATAAATATTTTGAAACCTATCTTCATTATTTTGTAACCAAGAATCAACATCAGTGGATAAAATGGTTACCTCTTTTATAATGATGGTATAACACCTCCTAACACACAGCTACCAAACTCACCCCATATGAGGCCGTATATGGTCAAAATCCACCTTCTCTTCCTTCATTTTTACCAAGAAGCTCCCCCATCCAAGTTGTTGATTCTACCCTGAGTAAACATGACAATATCCTTTGCCTCCTCAAGTATAATATTCACATGGCACAAAATCACATGAACTAACAAGTAGACCAACACCGTTCTGAATGATCCTTGCAAACTGGATATATGGTTTTTATTTCTCTGTAACCTTATAAGCAATACTCTTTGAAGCTCAAAGGCCACTAGAAATTAGATTCAAAATTTTATGGGTCTTATAAAATTCTTTAGTAGGTTGGACCTATCGGTTATAATTTAGAAGTTCCACCTTCATCATGTGTGCACCTTATTTTTCATGTCTCATGCTTAAAGAAGGTCCTTGGATGCAATGTCAACACTTAGACAATGCTTCCTAAACTTGATGAAGATGAGTCTCTCATTTTAAAACCTAAGTCTATCATCAGTAGGTGCTCTCACTCCTTTCACAATTAGGTCATCAAAGTTTTTCTCATACACTGGTAGGGGATGCAACCAGAATATTCAAATTGGGAACCTATTATTTCCATTTAGCAACAATTTCCTCACATCAAGCTTTGAGGGCAAAGCTTTTAAGGGGTAGGGCATGTTAGGACCCTTTTCCATAACTATATTTTTATAGTTTATTTAATTAGTAAAATGATATAGATGCATATGATTTGTAAGATGTTCGTTAATCTCATTATAATTGATAGAATAGTAGAATGTAATAGTGTAATAGTAGAATAATCCCACATTCATGGGGAGAAGTAGTTATCTAGTGATATAATAAAATAAACATGAGATTAGTCTAGTATAAAGGTATCCATGAATTATATTAAATTGAGCTTGCTCAATGGAGGTTTCCCCCTTGAAGAGCCAATGATTTTGAAATTTTGCTACTGCAATTCAATTTTGATTGTTTCAGTCAATATATTGCTACTATTTATAGTTTATTTCATATATTTGCAATTATTTCCTAACTTTTTCAGGAAGGATTCTATCATCTACCTTGGGAATTGAACTTTGAAATTGTTGGTGAATCATAAAGGGGATAAAGAGTGATAGGAAATGGTTTTAGTTTGGCTAGGAGTTGCATGATGTGTCCAAGACAAGGAGCTCTATACTATGTTGGGTGAATATTTTGTCACCAGCGTACTAATGAGAAAAATAGTTCTGATCATCCATAGAAAGGGAGATTGGTCATCCAAAGTTGGAGGTTTACCACATCCAAAGGGGACAAATCTCTCCTCTCATCAAGGGGAGGTTCCCTATAAAATATGAAGGGTGTTATATGCTATATAAATATGCAAAAAATAACACTCATGGATAGGATAAGCCATCCATCTCTCTTTTTTAGAGATGATGTTAAAAAATAGAGGATAAAATCCTGGTGAAAACACTGAAGGCACTTCTCTTCTTTTAGAAGTGTTCTTGCAGGAAATAGCAGGAGTTCTTTCAGGTAGGATAAGTAATTGGTAATAGAGTATAGAGTAACCAACAATCTAAGATGTAGCACAAAGTCTCCACCTTGACTGCCCAAGAGTGAAACACGAAGAACAATGGGGGCACAAAGTTGTCCCAAGGTCCTTTACACAGAAAGAAACTAAAAACACACACTAAAAATAATTATGTCAGCACAAAGTCTGAAAGTAACTGGTTTCAAGACACCTTCCTTATCACTTCCACTAGCTCTGCTTGTTAAATTGCATAAATAAGAATACATTTAGGAAATAGACATAAGAAAAATCTCCTAGAATGATACAAGCTATAACAACACAAAGTCTGAAAGTAACTTGCTTTCTGATTCAAGCAAAGAAATATGATAAACAATATGAGCTCAAAGTCTTAGTGATGCCTTTCAATTTGGACAGAGTTTTTCTTTTAGTAATGGGAAGATCTCATTCAAATGATATAAGAGATTAAATTATATAGAGGCCAAGGGAGGCTTGGCACTTTGTCCCATGGAGTGACCCATACTGCGCATTAATGCCTTGGATGCATTTTTGGTTCTATCAAGGAGGGCCATGCTGGAGCAGGGTGGCTGCCTTAACTATAGTGTGTTGATTCATCTCCAGTGTTTTCTCTTGAGCTTGAATCACTCATTCCATCACATGATATCCACATAAATGTCTACTCCCTTTAATCCAAAGGGGACAAACACACTGTTCTTTCAATGTTTGTAGGCCCCAAATACCTAACTGGTGGACTGTTCCACCTATTGGAAATAACTCCTACTGAGTTTCCCTCTTTGTCTCTTCTTCCATTTGGCCCTGGCCTTATAGTCTTTGAATGCATCGGGTCCATATTTTAAGCCTAAAAATATCAATAGACACTTCATTACAACAAATTTGACATCCGTGGGTCTTTCATCTTTTGAAGGTTAACGAATAGTCAGTCATCCTAAATTTGACATTTACGGGCCTATCATTCTTCTTAGCAACTCCTTTGTGTCTTTCTCACTTGCTATGGCTGCTTTCTACTGTGACATAGGTGAGGACATGTGGTGACATCTGTAGCTTTGAAATAAGCTTACTGGAATAAGCTTTGAAACTTGTTAGAGACTAGAAGCACAGATGTAGACACTTGTCGCGCTCTACTGAGTTGGGACAGGACACGTGGTGAGTTCCACTACTTTGAACCTTGTTAGAGACTGGGAACGTGGATGCAGACACTTGGCAGCTTTCACTACACTTTGAGGCTTGATCCTTCTCAATGGGGACTTGCCCATCGAGGTTTTGAAAAAGGTCCATTTTATGAGTGTTGACTATCCTCCACGAGGGTACCTACCCTTCGGGATCATCCAGGTGGCCCTCAGGCTATAATTCTTTCAGAGGACTATCATCTCTTTATTTCCTTCAGACAATTTGTCCAAAAGAAATCTTTCCTTGGCTCTGTGTCTCTATATTAAGAGTGCTCCGTCTTTGACACGTGGTGCCTTCCACTACATTTAACAAGTGACATGTGGCATCTTCTGTCAGAATAGGTGAGGACAAGTGGAAGCATCCACCGAATTTATAGGAGCTCTTAAAAACCTTTGAGAGTCCTGCAGGAGATGACACATGGCAGCTTTTGATGAACTCTAGAAACACTTACAGAAAAATTCAAGACTCATTTTAGCAATCACACGGATGATGACACTTGTCAGCCTCTGCTAATCACTGCAAATGACACATGGCCCATTCCATTATTTCGAGAAAAAGACATTGAAACCTTTCATAGCTACCACTTGTTGCTTTCCATGAGACTCTGAGAGAAGCTTATCAAAAGAAGGTTTGAAACTCATGGGAAGCCTAAGACATGGACACCGACACTTGTCACACTCTACTGAGTTATAATGGGGCACATGGCTAGTTTCACTACTTTGAAACTTTTATTTGAAACTATGTCTCGAAAGATGACACTTGGCAGCATTCGCTAGATCCTGAGGAAAGCTTAGCAGAAACTTGAATTTGACATTTGTAGGGATGTCACTAGTTGCTTGGTGCTTCTTTCTTATGGAGTCTGTAGTTTTAAGCTCGTAAAGTTCATATAAATGCATCTGCTGAGTCCCTTAGAGAAAAAGTTTGAAAAAAAGAGAATTTGAATGTTCAGAACAACTTTTTGAGAAGGTAAGAGATAATTTTATCCCTACAGGACCAAAATAGCTCATAGTTTGTCCCAAAAAGGAGTGACACTTTTTGGGGACAACAGCTGGCTCCAGTTGGGGAACTTCTTTCAGTTGGAAACTTGAAATACAGTTGAGGGGAGTAGAAACCAGAATCTCCAGTGCCTTGAAGTATGCCATTGGGCTATGGAGTCATGCTACCCAAAAATAAAGGCTCTAAGAAAATATGAAAATGAAAAGCACAAAATAAAAACAAAAGACTATACAAATATACATATGTACAGGGGAATTCATCCGATACTTCAAGAGTTGAAGTGCTTCAGATGCTGCCCATTGTGAGGTAGAGAAAAGAGATTGCCATCTTGATATTTCAATAGGAAACTATTTTCACCATTGATATGATGAATGGTAAAAGGGCCCCTCCATAGGGAATCAAAATTTCCATGTATTCCCTTCGGTTCTCTCGTCTTGTCCCATAAGAAGACTTGATCGCCAATTTAGAAATCATGATTCTTTGCTTTCTGGTCGAAGAGCTTCTTCACTAGACCTTGATGGGCAGTAATTCAGTCCACCACTGCAGTCCTCTACCCATCCAACTCATTCAAGCACATGATCCACTTATCAATGGAACTCTCATATGTTTGACTTTCAATTGCCTTAGCCAATTTTAATGCTAGCAATTCGAAGGTGATTGGTATCTCACCATTGATACAATAAAGAAGTTAGAAATGAGACATACTAATTGCCCTCTTTGGTGTAATTCTATTTTCCCATAGAGCATCAACCAATGCTTTATGCCATGTCCCTTGGTTGTCATCCACCAGCTTCTTGATGATAGTTACCAGGTTCTTATTACTTGATTCAGCCTATCCATTCCCTAGTGAAAAGTAATCAGAAGAATGGGAGAGTGTAATCCCATAGTATAAATAGAATTGAGTAATTTCTTAGGAAGTGAAACAAGCTACATTATCAGTGACAATTTTGACTAGGACCCCAAATCTAGCAATGATGTTCTCTTTGAGGAAATTGCACACTACTTCTGAAGTAGCATGTTTGGTTGGGATAGCCTCCACCCACTTGGTGAAGTAATCTGTGGCTGTAAGGACATAGTCATGTCCAACACTTGAAGATGGGTTTACAACACCAATGAAATCGATGCCCCATTGCTAGAATGGCTCTTCTATGATCACTGGTTTCAGAGACAGGGCAACCATCTTGGGTTTTCCAACAAACTGCTAGCATAGTTCACATTTCCTTACCCACTTATATGCATCTTGAAAGAGAGTTGGCCAGTAATACCTAGCCCACAAAATTTTATGGGAAGTTACAGGAGTGGAGAAATGTCCTCCACAAGATAAATTGTGGAAGGGCTTTAGTTGTTAGCTTTGCTGCTTCTTGTCTACACAACGGAAGAACACTCCATCAAGGCTCCTATTGTACAGGCTGTTGTTCTAAAGGATGAAATTAAAAGCTTTCAACTTGATAGTCCTCCTTTCTTTATAAGATAGGTGAGCAAGATACTCACCATAAATAAGGAAATGGGCAATACCTGAGTACCACTCATTTGTGGTGGAGATGAAGAGGACTATTGGCACATCTTTTTCTTCTAAATCTTCATGTTCTGTTCCTTCTAGCTTGTTATCAATAATTAATTGGCATAGCCCCTTTCCCCGTACCAGCTTTATTGGCTTGATGACTAGATCAAATTCTTGGATCTTTGTAACCCAATTGCCTCTTTTCATCTCAAACTCTTGCCGAGTCAATATGGATTTGACTGTGGTATCAGGAACTAGGGAAGTAACTCATGAATTGAGGATGTAGAAATAGAAATGCTTTACTGCCTTCACCACTGCATAAGTATGCTTCTCCATGTTTGAGTAATTTAGCTCATGAGCTCTGAGATGACAAATCATGAAGGAAATGGGAGATTCCATACCTTCTTTATTCTATTGAAGCAAAATTGCTGAAAGCATATGTTCTGAAGCATAACTATATATGGTGAACTCTTTGTTATAGTCTGACAAACCAAAATTGGGGCATGGGCAATGGCAGTCTTGATATCCTCAAATGTTGACTTGCCTTCTTCAGTCCAGCTGAAGGTGGCCTTTCCCTTCATCATGTTTACAATGTGCCTAGTCTTCTCAGCAAACTCGGGGATGAACCTTCATAATAAATTCACCTTTCCAAAGAAAGAGTGAACAACAGTCTTACTTATGGGCAAGGTAAGCTCTTGGATAGAATTGACTCTGTCTGAGTCAATCTTTATGCCTCCTTTGGACATAATGTGTCTGAGAAGTTTCCCCTCTGTTACTCCAAAAATTGACTTCTTGGGTTTTAAAGAAATGCCATTTTGGGGGCAGCATTCCAGCACTTGTTGCAAGTGGCGTATGTGATCTGGGTGATGCATAGAAAAGATAGTCAAGTCATCAAGATAAACTATGATGAATTTACCCATCTCATCCTTGAAGGCAAGGTCCATTGCTCTTTAGAAGGTGGTGCCAACATTTATCAAGCCAAAAGGCATCCTTCTCTATGCAAACGTGCCGCAGGGTGTGGTGAAAATAGTCTTATGCTGGTCTACCTCACCAACTTAAACCTGATTATATCCTGAGAAGCCATCTAGCATTGATAAAATCTTTGAACCTGTCACTATCTGAAGCACTTGATCCATGATTGGCAAAGGATAGTTATCCTTCAAGGATGACTGATTCAAATTTCTAAAATCTACATAGAGGCAAATTTCACCATTCTTCTTCCTTATAGGCACTATGTTTACAATCCATGTGGAATGATGGATTGGGAAAATGATCCTAGCATTTAATTTTTTTTGTATCTCAGACAAAATACTACCTGATATTTTCAGATTATACTGCCTAGACTTTTGCCTGTAAGGTGTCAAATCAACCTTGAGAGGAATGTCATGTCGAATTTCATCAGGCCTGAGTGACTTCAGGTCATCATAGGAGTATGCTAGGACATCCATGTACTGGTTGAGAAAAGTGGTGAACTTGAACCTCTCCTCAGGAGTAAAAAATTTCCTAATGTTCACCATCTTGGGGTCTTCCTTGGTTCCCAGATTACTTGATCAAACCCCTGATAGGAGCTTGAATCCATTTGCTACTGTTTGATGAATCTATCATGTTTGTCAAATAGCTTCTCAAGGGAAACCAAGCCTTTGGGAATCTTATTCCCTTTAAGTTGCAATAACTCCTCACCTATGTCTGCATTTGATTCAAGAGCTGGTTCACACTTCTGAGGTTCATTGCCTTCAAAATGCAGCTATTGAAAGTTGTCTCTTTGCTCCAAGAAGGCAATGATTTGGTTGTCATTGCTAAACACCTACCAATAACTGGCATTATCAAGCACAATTGGCCGAAAGACTAGCTCAATAGTGTACTTGTCTCCTTCGAAGTCTGGGTGGGGGACCAAGAGAGTAGCTAAAATAGTGAGTGCATCAGCTTGGTCATTAAATTCTCTGAGAATTGTAGAGATGCTAAAAGCATCAAAGTTTTCAATTTGGTCCCAGACTAGATTACGGTAGTGGCACAATCTTTCATTCTTGGTTTGGTATAGGTTTCTCACCTGACAAACCACTAGTTCAACATCTCCTTTGGCAT
Source organism: Torreya grandis (assembly GCA_037957365.1). NCBI lineage: Eukaryota > Viridiplantae > Streptophyta > Pinopsida > Cupressales > Taxaceae > Torreya > Torreya grandis. The sequence goes on from JARHVA010000004.1 coordinate 6,480,804, forward strand.
GAAGGAGCTTGATGCCTTTATCTCAACCAACCCTCAATCCAAGCAACAGGGATTCATACTCAACTATGTTATTAGTATTGCTGAACTATAATTTATAAGAGTAAGAAAAAATATTTCCTTGAGGAGATATTAACATAACCCCAGCCCCTGAACTAGTAGAGGAATAGCTGCCATCAAATTCAAGAATCCATACCTCATTTGATACTGACTTTTCTTTGGATTCTTCTCCACTCAGAGGGGGAGATTCTCCCATACTTGCATTGTGCTCTACCAATTCTTCTACTGTTTCAGCTGAACACATTTCTGGGTTGTCCCTTGTAGGAGCTTCATCAGGTGCCTCATGAACTTCATCCATGGACAAAAAGTAGTTACCCATGCCTGAAGATTCAAACATAATTTTAGCTTCAGGTGCTAAGGTCTGGGTAACCACGTATTTCACTTCCTTCTCAGGGAGTAGCCTCTTCATGACACCTTTGACTAGAATCCTCACCTCTGATAAATCCATGCTCAATTCACCACCAACATCCCTGTAGAAATTCTGCCCAAGAAGGATGCCATATGATGCTAAGACATTGGCTACCAAGACAAACATCTTGATTCTTTTGTCTGGGAAGGCTGCAAATGTAAATTAGGCATCTTTGATTTGCCCCAGTAGTGGTACTTGCTTGTTCTCCATGGAGAAACATCTACCAAATGTCTTGGTCAATGTAAGTCCAAGGGACTCAGCCACTCTGGCAAGCATGACATTGTTTGAAGCCCTAGAATCAATGATGTAATTATTTAGCTGTTGTCCATTTATCAGGAATGAGACATAGAAAGGTTCAGTCTTACCAGTAGCGACAGGAGGGGTAATGATAAGATTGTTCTTGGTGGGTGCATTCTTGGGGGGATCATGTGTTAGTTTGGGAATTGCTTGTTCAACAGGGACGTTTTAGTTTTTAACACATTGAACCAGTTTGTCTAATTGCTCAGGATGGGACTGTAGAAATTCAAATTTAGACATTTGAATTTTAGTTTTCTTTATATGGTCAATGATATCAAATGTTGGAAATGAACTAGGCACAGAGGATGGGAGTTCATCCTTTTGATTTTTGGGAGGGGGATAACTGGATTGCGAATTGAAGTTGAAGGTGCAAAAATGTTTGGGGTACTTACCTTTTTAGCAGTCATCGGGTCCTTTGGCTGGAAGGGTAGAGTAGTTCCACGTTTAACAATTGAAACTACTGGTTGAGGTTGCCCCTCTGTCTTCTCTTTATCAACTTGTTGAGCTGATTGATTCTTGGACTGGGTGAATATAGCATATGATCCCTCAGCTGCATTTCCTTTACTTCTAGGTTCATCTTGATAATTTAGGAAACCAATATTAGAGTCACCAACTAATTCTTCTTCTTCCTCAGTGAAGAGATTAATGTCATCTTCAGGACTCAAGTCAGGCTGGAATGAGAAATTTGATTCAGATTCAAGATATCCAAACATTGAGTTAGTTAGAGGTGCTTCAATGGCAAGGTTATTCCTCTGAGGGGGAGGAAGATGATTTATTTGCCCTTGGTTCCTAGCAGCATGGCCTTGATAGGACTGATTAGAGAATGTCCTCCTTGGTACATCTCTGTATGAGGGAGCAGATGGCATTCCTTGTGCCATTTGTTTTTTGAGGGCCAACAATTCATTTGCCAACTTTTGCACCATTGGATCAGTGGTGGTTAAAGGGAAGTATTCAGAGGAAGAAGAAGACTTACCTCTGTTTGGATCTCTCCTTATCTTTCCTGCCAAGATAAGGTCATATTCAACTTTATTAGCCAAATTTTGAGCATCCTCGAGGTCTATGTGGCCAGCACGTCTTAGTAGAAAACTCACTTCAGGTAGATGTGAGTTGATGAATAAGCATTTGAGGTTTTCAGGTGTCGATTGAGCAATAGCAAGAATTTAATTCCTCAGCTTATCAAACTTTTCTATGAAATCCCTCATAGGCTCATGAGGTTCCTTCTCCATCTATGTGAGCTGAGCCAGCAAGGCATGAGCATCTTCTATAGGTTTGAACCTAGCTTCAAATTTGGCTTTGAGTGTGTCCCAATCAGTTACTGATCTAGCTTACAGATGGTATAACCAATTAAAAGCACCTTGTAGCGTTTTGATGAAAAGCCTAATTTCCACGTCTTCAAATTCTACTCTTATCACGCCACAAGATATGCTGAAGGCAATAATATGTTCATCAGGATGAACTTTCCCATCACCAAAGAATTTAGAGAAATTATTCTTTGAATTACTTGGAAGCTCATGTAGAGGTGGAATCAAATTTAGTGGCCCAAAAGAGTTACCTCAGGGGCCTTGAATTGCCATGATTAGATAGTTAAAAGTAGGGATAACAAATTTGGGTAGAGTATGGATAGGCAAATCTCTATTAATAGTAGAAAAAACATCTCTACCTGGTGTTGGTGTCCTGGTATGGGTAGGAGGAAGACTCCTGGATCATTGAACTCGAAGTTGGAAAGGAAGCAGGTCAAAATTTCCTTGCTGCACCAACTCAAAGATAGGGTCAACAACACCTTGAACTTTCTGGCTTCTGCTATAGCATGGAGTTGCCAAATTGTGAAACAGAAATGGAAAAGGACTGATCACACTTCAACTTGAAGCTTGAGGCTTCAAATTGCTTGTCCTTCCCCAACAGATTTGCCAAAAAATTATCGGGCAAATATTTTGTCACCAGCATACTGATGAGCAAAATAGTTCTGATCATCCACAACAAGGGAGATTGGTCATCCAAAGTTGCAGGTTTACCACATCCAAAGGGGACAAATCTCTCCTCTCATCAAGGGGAGGTTCCCTATAAAATATGAAGGGCGCTATATGTTATATAAATATGCAAAAAATAACACTCATGGGTAGGATAAGCCATCCATCTCTCTTTTTTTAGAGATGATGTTAACAAATAGAGGAGAAAATCTTGGTGAAAACATTGAAGGCACTTCTCTTCTTTCAAAAGTGTTCTTGTAGGAAACAACAAGAGTTATTTTAGGTAGGATAAGTAACTGGTAATAGAGTATAAAGTAACCAACAATCTAAGATGTAGCACAAAGTCTCCACCTTGACTTTCCAAGAGTGAAACACGAAGAACAATGGGGGCACAAAGTTGTCCCAAGGTCCTTTACATAGAAAGAAACTAAAAACACACACTAAAAACAATTATGTCAGCACAAAGTCTGAAAGTAACTGGTTTCAAGACACCTTCCTTATCACTTTCACTAGCTCTCCTTGTTAAATTGCATAAACAAGAATACATTTAGGAAATAGACATAAGAGCAATCTCCTAGAATGATACAAGCTATAACAACACAAAGTCTGAAAGTAACTTGCTTTTTGATTCAAGCAAAGAAATATGATAAGCAATATGAGCTCAAAGTCTCAGTGATGCCTTTCTTGGATAGATTTTACTTCTAGTAATGGGAAGATCTCATTCAAATGATATAAGAGATTACATTATATAGAGGCTAAGGGAGGCTTGGCACTTTGTCCCATGGAGTGACCCATACTATGCATTAATGCCTTGGATGCATTTTTGGTTCTATCAGGGAGGGCGATGCTGGAGCAGGGTAGCTACCTTAACTATGGTGAGTTGATTCATCTCCAGTGTCTTCTCTCAAGCTTGAATCACTCATTCCATCACCTGCTATCCGCGCAACTATTTACTCCACCTTTACTCTAAAGGGGACAAATAGGCTGTGCTTTTAATGTTTGTAGGCCTCGAATACCTAACTGGTGGACTGTTCCACCTATGGGAAATAACTCCTGTTGAGTTTCCCTCTTTTTCTCTTCTTCCATTTGGCCCTGGCCTTAGGGTCTTTGAATGCATTGGGTCCACATTTTAAGCCTGCAAATATCAACAGACACTTCATTACAGAAAATTTGACATCCGTGGGTCTTTCATCTTTTTAAGATTAATGGCTAGTCAGTCATCCTAAATTTGACATTTGTGGGCCTATCATTATTTTTATAGAGTCCTTTATGTCTTTCTCACTTGCTATGGCCACTTTCCACTGTGACATAGGTGAGGACATGTGGCGACATCCATAGCTTTGAAATAAGCTTATTAGAATAATCTTTGAAACTTGTTAGAGACTGGAAGCAAGGATTTAGACACTTTTCATGCTCCACTGAGTTGGGATGGGACATGTGGTAAGTTACACTGCTTTGAACCTTGTTAGAGACTGGGAGCATAGATGCAGACACTTGGCAGCTTTTGCTGCACTTTGAGGCTTGATCCTTCTCAAAGGGGACTTGCCCGTTGAGGTTTTGATAAAGGTCTATTTTATGACTGTCGACTATCCTCCATGAGGGTACCTACCCTTTGGGATCATCCGGGTGGCCCTCAAGCTTTAATTCTTTTGGAGGACTATCGTCTCTTTATTTCCTTCAGATAATTTATCTGAAAGAAATTTTTCCTTGGCTCTATGTCTCTATATTGAGAGTGCTTTGTCTTTGACACGTGGTGCCTTCCACTGCATTTAACAAGTGACACATGGCATCTTCTGCCAGAATAGGTGAGGACACATGGAAGCTTCTACCTAATTTATAGGAACTCTTAGAAACCTTAGAGAGTCCTGTAGGAGATGACACATGGCAGCTTCTATTGAACTCTAGAAATACTTACAGAAACATTCAAGACTCATTTTAGCAATCACATGGATGATGACACTTATCGGCCTCTGCTGATCATTGTAGATGACACATGGCCCATTCCACTTTTCCGAGAAAAAGACATTTAAACCTTTCACAACTGCCACTTGTCACTTTCCACGAGACTCTGAGAGAAGCTTATCGAAAGAAGGTTTGAAACTCACAGGAAGCCTAAGATGCAGACACTAACACTTGTCATGCTCCACTGAGTTATAATGGGGCATGTGGCTAGTTTTGCTACTTTGAAAATTTTATTTAAAAATGTGTCTCAGAAGATGACACTTGGCAACGTCCACTACATCCTGAGAAAAGCTTAGGAGAAACTTGAATTTGACATCTGCAGGGATGTCACTGGTTGCTTGGCGCTTCTTTCTTGTGGAGTCTGTAGTTTTAAGCCCGTGAAGTCTGTAGAAATGCATCCGCTGAGTCCCTTAGCAAATTTTTTTGAAAAATAGATTATTTGAATGTTCAGAACAACTTTTTGAGAAGAGAAGAGATAATTTTAGCCCTGCAGGACCAAAATAGCTCATAGGTTGTCCCAAAAGGAGTGACATTTTTTGGGGACAACATACTAAAGGAGGCCTAAGAGAGACCTTGAAGAGAAGAGATGAGGTGAGTTTAGACTTCCACCTTGGGAGTTTATTTTTATAACTTTGTATAGAGTATAAGGGCCTAATGGGTACTTGAAACAAGTTTTAGTTTGTCAATAAACATTGTAGAGCATTCTAACTAAAGAGGTTTATGAGTTTTGAGGGATATAAGGACTTCAATCTAGCTTAGAGCTTGAAGAGTGGATAAAGGTTTTGGAAAGTGAATAAGACCTGAGGATGAATTGGGATAGGTGTGTTATGACTAAGAGAGAGTTTGGATGGTGTATGGATGTGTATTTGGAGGTATAAAGTAGGATTAGAGTTAAGAAACCTTGTGGAGTTAATAGACTCATAGTCTGAAGAACATAAATAATGACTTTAATGAGTGTGGAAATTGATAAGGGAAATAAAGAACATTAAGATAGGTAAAGATTTAAGTTAGATCAATATTCAAGGAGATTATATCCAGATAGATGAAGTAGAGCAAGCTAAAGGAATCAAGTAAGTAGATGTTTGTGTTAGTTGTTTCATTTAATGAGGATCTACATAAAATTCTATATGTATAATTCATATCATTGTAAATTTGAAATGATAATTGAGTATTCAAGTTAAATAAAAAGGATAAAAAGGATTGTAATTGGATATTATAATGCATAGTTAAATGTCATAGTCACTATGACAGTGAATGATTATAATTGATGGGAGAGATTTTTTAATTAAGCCCTTACCTTAATTATTTATGCTTGAGTTGTTAACATTTTGAAGTAAACTACATTAAGTTTTTTGTTAAATATATGGCATGTGGGTAATTATTTTCCTTTAAAAATGCATGCAAAACTACACCTTTGAATAATGCAAGTTATATGTCTTTGACTATGAGTGCATGAAATTAATTATAATATATTGTTTATGAAGTAGATTTATATACTAAATCAATCACTATGAGTTGTTCTTTTAATACTCAATAGAATTCAAAATGTATGTATGGATTAGATTACATGATATAACCTTTGGTTAGGAAGTTATTCTATTTTTTTTAAATGACAAGTTGAAATTTACCCCAAAGGGGTTATCATAGAAATAGGATATGTATAATAGGTACACCCATGGCTACTATTGATGAAACCCAAAATATTTTAAAATGCATAAGGATGCTTATCAATGTAGGTATGATAATGCATACATCAGGTTTCCTTTCGGGCTACACAAATATTCTCTTCCATTATATTTGAATTAGAACACATGATATAAGTTGACATACTAAACTTATATATGACGATGGAAATAAAATTTTCAATTATGTACACTGGGTTGAAAAAGGGTAATATTGGCACACCTAATACACATCAGGTACTAGACCCAATATTAATTGCTAACAATGTGTAGATCCAAGAACTGTGTTAGGAATAGTTGACAATTATATCATATAACTCAACCTCCATTATGTAAATATCATGTAAGGAGCTAGGAGTGGCCTATGAATTGGCCATGCCCCACAATATCATCAATTGGAGAAATCAAATTTATATTTCAGCATCCCCTCATAAGGAAGTTTCATATCATCTTTGGAATATTCCTCATAACTTTTAATCTTAACCTCCCCCTTATCTACATGAAATTTATTAAAATTTGTTGACATCCTACTATTTATCTTTTCACTAGTTTGGACCTCTTCCTCTTCAACACACTGTCCCTTATCATCTTTTCTTGTTACCATATTGTCTACATATTCATATGTAGATAATACTGGTGGTGAAGAATAACAAATTGAATTTTCAAAGCTTTATTTAGAGCTTGACGTGTATATTAAAATAAAATGTAAATTACGGTAATAATAGTAATAATAATATTGAAATGAAAATTAGGGAAAACATTTAAGATAATACATTATATCAAATAAAAAAACATAAAATTTCACCAATCTATTTATTTCTCCAATTTCTCCAAGTTTCACTAATTTATCTTAATTTCTATAATTTTACTTATTTTTTACTAATTACGTTAAGTTTGGCTTAATTTTACTTTTATTTTACCCTAGTTTACTCTAATTTCCCTAATTTTGTACAATTTCCTCATTTTTAAATTTATCTTATTTATCACTAATTTTCCTAATTTGGTGAGTTTGACATAATTTTATCAATTTTGGCTTGATTTAACTAAGTTTCACCAAATATTACTCTAATTCCCCTAATTTCTCCAAGTTTCACCAATTTCCCTAATTTCTCCAACTTTTACTCATTTCCCTATTTTTTCCTAACACTCTAATTTTTCCTATTTGTCACTAATTTCATCAACTTTGACCTAATTTTATTCTAATTTTACCCTTATTTACTCTAATTTCCCCAATATATGTAATTTTGTATAACTTTCCAAATTCTTGTATTTTCACTATTTTCCCTAATTTTGTAAGTTTAGCATAATTTCGTCAGGTTTAGACTACATTTATTATTTTTTTTCAAATTTTACTTTACTTTCCCTAATTTCTCCAAGTTTCACTATATATTTTTTGATTTCCCTTAATTTCCCCTATTTCTCTAATTTTTCCTATTTGTCACTATCCACATCAAGTTTGGCCCTATTTTATTCTAATTTCACCTTAATTTACACTACTTTCCCTAATTTCACAAATTGGCACAATTTTCCCAATTTCTTATATTTATCACTAATTTCCCTAATCTAGTAAGTTTGACATATTTTTTGTCAAGTTTCACCTAAATTTAGTAAGTTTCAATAACTTTTTTTAGCATTTTTTTTTAATTTACCCAAGTTTCACTCATTTATGTAATTTGTCCTAATTTCTCCATTTTCTCCAAGTTTTCATACTTATAATTAATTGTGTCATATTTGGGCTGATTTTACTCTAATTTAACCCTAATTCACTAAATTTTTCATATTTTCTACAATTTGGTATAATTTCCTAAATTTTTGTAATTTTCCTCAATTATCCCTAATTTTCCTAATTTCATTAAGTTTGACACATTTTCATCAAGTTTGGCCTAATTTTACTAAATTTCCACAAATTTCACTACAATTTTCCTAATTTTCACTAATTTTTATTATTTTCTAAAATTTCCTCATATTTTCAAATTATTCATATTCATCACTAATTTCATCAAATTTGGCGTAATTTTACTCTAATTTTACCCTATTTACACTAATTTTTATAAATTCTACAATTTGGCACAATTCCTCTAATTTCTATAATTTCACATATTTATCTCTATTTTTCCTAATTTCATAAATTTGGCATATTTTTGTCAAATTTATCCTAGTTTTATTATGTTTTTCTAAAATTGACTCTATTTTCTCTAATTTTCGTAAGTTTCACTAATTTGTGCGATTTTCCCAATTTATGTAATTTTCCTTATTTGTCATTATTTCTCTAATTTTGTAAGTTTGACCTAGTTTTATTTTTTTTGATAATTTAAAATATTAATACTTACAAAAGAATAAGTACAAAGACAAGAGTCAAGAAGACAAGATACCAGAAACACCTAACCTGGTTCTTGTCAGGGAGCCAAATAATCTTATTACATATAACCTAATACACTGCAACTGAGCGTAGGTTAAGTAAACCTCAAAGTTGGGAGGGAAGTGCCTTAGTTTTCCTCTTCTTCCTAGATCTCTTCTACCTAGTGGATATCTTAGGCTATATGGTTCTACATGCAATGATAGTGGTGCAGGTGCACTTTCATGTTTGTCGTATCTTCCACTATCCTGGTGATGATGTTTTGCATGCTTTCAATCTCTTTAGTGTTGAATCAAATCATAGTTATCACCTAAGTGTGAAGTGTCTCTTCTTTTCCATTATTCTCCATGATATTTTTAATATGGATTAAATTATCATTCACTACTTTTTTCATATTGTAATGGATCACGAAGAACTCGTAGAATATTCTCACTGGCTTCCATCTCTTTCTAGTGCTTGATATTTTCACTATTTTGCTTGAGGAGAAGGTTATTGATACAAGACAAAGTATCCCTTATCGCATATGTGATTCTGGTTACTAATCTAACATTATGCAAAATTTGGCTTTCTTAAATAACACCATTATTATTTATTGCACACAATGGTTCTCCTCTTTCCCATTCTCTATCACTCCTTAATTCCTCTATTTTGATGGATATTTATTTCTTACATGGCCCACCCTCTTCCATACTATCTTTTCTTTTGCTTACCTCTTGGTGAAGATCCTCTCTTTCTAAGTCAACCTTTTCTTTCCTTTTATCCTGACACTCTTCCTTTGGGTTACTCTTTCGAATCCACCTCCTTCCTTCTTATATGGTAGCATGAAAATGCCTTCCATAATGGGATTGAGATGAATAATTGACCTAATGAGAAGTGGTAGGTCTAATTTCTTTATTGATGCCAATATATTCCTCAAACTTCTATTTCCTTGGCATCCTCCTACTACTTTCTTCTCCTTTATTAATCTCCATATCGTGACCAGTTGTCTTGAGTGATCCTTCCTTCATGCCCTTAGCTGGCTACCAAAACTATGCACCAGGTTTGCTAAAGTGTAATTGGATTCATCATTTAAACCTATCTTGATGGGATCCATCCTATGCAAATTATCAACCAATACATCCCTCAACTTTGTCAAAACCTGAATAGTACAGGTTAGGATAAGACTTACGGCTTAAAAGATTGCCATTTTTACCTAGACCAATATTAGATAAAGACCATGCATAAGGATATTATATACTTATTTTGAGTGTAGTTTAAGATCCCCCATGATTTCCCCAACCAACCTTATGTTGCTCTTCCACACAAATGGACAATTAAAGGGGAGGTGGGCAACATGGTCTAAAAAGTAACCCACAGTCTGACTGACACTTTCATTAATCATCATCATTTTCTTGCCATTAATGCCATTTTAGAGAATGAGCAGCTTGATAGGCGTCTACCTAGGAAGGTCGTAATTATGCTATCTCTTTCCCAAACATCTAGCTCACCTTCCTTTTTTGCCCATAAAATTGGAAATAATATCTTTAATCACCATATGCATACTACACTCCTTTGTAAACTCATTAAGAAGTATATATTTTCAAGTTTCCTCTTCTAAATTTTATCACCTTGTTTTTTAGGAATGTCTTCCCATAATTTAATTAGCCTCTCCCACATTTTATTTTAATAAAATTTTCTAACTCCTCCATCTCCCTATCATTGGAAATGCTCTCCCTATTTTTTTTGTCTCTTGATTGAGATAGAAACCCATAATTTTCCAACCAATCTACCACATAATTTCCTTCCCTTAGGGTGTGGTTCCAATTTATTACATTGAAATGACACTTAAGGTTTTATGCTTCTCAAATTATTCTTTTAATTCTCTAGTTAAGGTTTACATTGATCTTCATGGCTTTAATGCTCAAGAGTGAATCCCACTCAATTGTGATGTTCCTTATATTTTATTCAATATCTAGCTTCATTCCAAGAACAAGTGCCTCAACTTCCACTACATTATTTATATTAATTCTAGTATACATGGCCTTTATGCCGCTACCTACCCTTATGTTTCTTGATAGACGCCCCTACTCTTGATTCCCCCAAGTTTTGCTTTGAAGGCCCACCAAAGTTTACTTTATACCTCCCCCATTTAAGTGGGGCCCATTTGACCATTTTACTAGTTGCATCCTTTATCAGCTTGTTACTTGGCTTCATGTTATCATATATTTACCTAATCCTCTCCCTATTTTTGAGGATTATCACTTTCCTTAGAATAGCTTATTTATTTTTATCCTATTTGAAAGTAGTTTCTATCTGACTAATGCTACTCTCAAGTTCCACTGAAACCTTCTCTAGGGTCTTATGCCTACTATCATGCTCAAAAAATATGTTATTTATTTCAATCTAGACTTTCCAGGTTAGGAGGCTCGGTCCCATATCCCATACATCCTTTAGGATGTCTAGTTTTGTGTTAACCCACCAAGCCTTGAGGTGATATGGGAAGTTATCATTCAAAACCCAACTCAGATTATACTTATTTAGGAACTTATTCTAGAGCTCCCAAGTGTAGTTGCATTTAAGAAGAAGCTATTCCACATTTTCCTCATTTTTATAGCATAGCATACATCGTGACTATCCCTAAAAACCTTTATTTTTTAGATTTTCTCTTGTCGGGATCTTTTTGTGCGTGGCCAACCACATAAATGATTTTGATTTAGGATAGGATTTGGAGCTCCAAATCCTAGTCCATACATATTTTTATGAGGTGATGGGATGGTTTACTACCAGTGTTTCATACCCTTCTCTGATTGAGTAATATCCTGTACCTTTCTGATTTTAGTTTAATAAGTAACTATCTAGACTCTAGGGGAGCCAAAAACCTTGTATGATCCTATTGATAATTTTTGGGCTCCATTTTGAGTTTTATAAACATTACTAAACATTTTATAAGTGAAATCTTTGTGCCCCTGCTCTATATTTTCAATCTAACAGTCTTTCACCTTACTACCCCATTGGCAGATACTTTCTTCCCTTATCCTATTTAAGCTAGGATCCAAGCTTAGAGGTTTTTGGGTGTTCCATCTATCATTCCAAAATTAAGTGTTATCCTTGTCTCACACATTTTTAAATAGTCCTTTCTAGATAATTCCTCTCATTTCCCTCATACTATTCCAAATAGCCGACCCTTCATGATATTTGCCTTTCCGACTACTCAACTTCTTCCTAGACCTAATTTTACTTTAATTTCCCTAAGTTTCACTATTTTTTTATTTAATTTTTATTTTTTCCAAACATTTTAATTAATTTATCTCAATTTTAAAATGTGCCACTAAAGTTTCTAAATGGCTCTAATTTTACCCAAATATTTATAATTTTACATTTTTTTCAGCATGTAAATCTAATTTCCTTGATTTTATTGTGCCTTTCATTAATTTATGTAACTCACAAATTTCACTTATTACCTTAATTTACACTTAATAACATATATTAAAAACAATAATATATTATATCTTTTAAATTAGTCATTTGGTAATATGTAACTAGAAAAATAAAAAGGAAACCATAAAATTAACTTCATTTCCACCAAAAATGACATGTTAGTCTTTTCCTTCACACTTTTTATTTATTTCTTCTTTCAAACACTAAAAATGACTCTAAAGTATGGAAAAGGACACTTGAAAAGGGTTATATAGGATCCCAACACATATCAACACTAAAAAATGGCGATGCAAAGGTGCAAAAACTTGCATCATTTTTTTTGCACTACATTTACGTCACACTTGCCTCACAATTTTATTTGCTTAGAGAAAAAATACACAAATCATGAAATAACATGAAATTAATCCATTTTTTGCATAAATTACACTTCATATAGTAGTGATGGGGGAAATGTTTAGAGCATTTGACTTTGTCTCAATACATTGATTTGCCTTTGGGTTCAAGAAAGAAGTTTGGAAAGTTTTTTAGAGGTAATTCTCATGATGCAAATGATCATATTTGTTCTTTAACTTTGGCATGCAGTATTTTAGGGGTTTGGGTAGAAGTTTTTTTTATGGTGATTATCATTAAAAACCTCATTAAACTTTTTTTTCATTGGCTTCAACATTTTTAAGATTGTTACATCATATATTTGAGAGATTGAAAATCAAATTAATAGATAGATTTATATACTTTGTGGACATGCATGCATTTTTAATTGAAATTTTCCAAGCTTGGAAGAAAGAAGAGGAGAAGACAAGAGAGTTTTTAGCATGATTCAATAAGATATTGAGATCAATCCCCCATGTTCAACAACTATACCCTAACAACCTACTTTACTTTTTTATTGTTGCTCTGCACCTATAGACTCATTTCATTTTGAAAATATCTAAAGTGTATGATGTTGAGATTACATAAGAATAAGTGATTGAAATTGTAGATGACCTAGTCTATAAAAATGAAGAAAGGTGTTGTAGAATCTCTTCCAAATTAATCAAATGCCATATACATGATAGTACATGTCATGAATAAATAATTTTTTATTATCAAGAATCCTCATCCTTAACAACAACAAATTCAGTAAGAGACTAATACTCATGTACAACAAGTTTCACAAGAGGAAGAAACAAAAATGCTACCCATTCCTATGAATGTTTAAATCATATAGTATTGAGTGAACAAGAATTGTTCAAGGAATAATTGTTTAAACTGCAAGGGGGATAAATTGCTAGAATTTATCATATGTAATATGTTCAGACAATAAATAAAAAATTAATACTTTTCTTTTTAAATAGGATGATAATGATTTACTAGTTCCCTATCAAATTATTGATCTCTACTACACCAAATTTAAAAACCTAATGGTGTGCCTTATATCTTCATCTATGATGGTTGAATAACCTTCTAGTGACATTTATTTCAAGAAAGAACCTAAAGAATCTAGACTTGATGCTCAAACAATGTCCCTTTCTCCCTCAGTGATGCAACATTTTACAAAAAAAATTAACACAATATTCAAGAACCTAAGTCCTCTTAGTCTTGTTCACTTTTAGAGATGGAATCTCTCCGTTTAGAATTTTTAAGGTGGAATTTTGGGCTATAGATTTTTTTGATGAGAAATGTTAATGATTATGTGCATGAAGAAAACTTAGCAGATAACGCAACCGAAGAGTGAATCCATAATATGTAGCCTTGATTGTTATATTCAAGAAATCTACCCTTAGTTCACTAAGGGATATGGTGACGAACCAAAAGATTTTCTTTCACTACAATCCATGAATCCAAAATATGAATTGTTTAGCATTTTTTAATACTCTGAAGATGAATGTAAAATTAAAAAATGATGAAAAAGATCCCATATTAGAAGTATTTAATTTTAAATACTTTGATGTATCAACTCTTTCATTGCCATTAAATCATCTTACCCATCAGATTTTTATCTCTAAATGGGAAATAGCCTAGCGAGTTATTCTTTGTATAACATTATATCATGGGGGTTCTAATTATATTTTTTGTTATCTCAAAAATACTAAATCACATAATCATTGCCATAAGATCAAAATGTGGTTGGTATTATTCCTCTTGAGACAAGTCAAAACCTATGCAAACCATGCCAAGGTATCATTGTTTTTATTTATTTGAATCAGTCAATGGGTTTGCGTAACCTTTACCTTATCTCTATCCTCATGTACAATTTTTTTAAACTTTTTTTGTTGTTCATTTTTCCATTTTATATGTACATTTTTTCAAATAATATAATATTATGATAAATGCACATCTAATGATCAAAATTGAGCCTTTCCCATCCTATCTAAGGACTTCAAATCCATTATAGAAGTGTGACTCAAAATTTGATTATCAATTTTTTTTAATAGATACTTGAGGATTAATAGGGGCCCGCACCTAAAAAAAGATAAAAACTAGTAAACCAGACATTAGCACTAGAAAATATATGAGGGAACTATGTAAAATTTGCTTGAATAAGCTTGAAACCAACCCAAAATAACTAGGGTGCAAAACCACTAGAAACTAAACATACCCAAAAAACCTAGAAACAAAATTGAACATTGGCCACCAAGATCACAATGTGAATAGACAAACAAAAAATCAAATGCCTTTACCATAGGGTATAAAGAAGAGCATTAGGAAATCCATCTTGTACATGAAGGATGACCCGTGTCCTATCCAACATCGAAGTCAATAGGTACCTAAGATTTATCTCCTCCTTCTACCACCTGAGAACCTCCCAATCTTAGTGAATGGATCACCAAGTCAAAATGGGCTCTCATTGCTATCATGAATACCCACCTAAGAGTGACCTCCCCATTGAAACTAAAAATTGATATAGAATCATGGGGTGGCAACAAATGGCCACCCTCATAAACCCTTCAAAGTAGTTGAATAACACTCAAGAGTTGGGGTGAACAACGTAATCCTAAATTATAGAGAGAGCAGGAATAGGGTCCCATAGAGTGTTCATGTCCAAATAAACCAAAATATTGACACTAGACATATGGGATTAATGAATACCTTACACTTTTTCCATATAGGATAGAGCCACCATCAATCACTCCTCAAGATCTTTGTAGATAGAAAAGGGGACTAAGCCATAATTCTCAACACTAGAAAGGGGTAGAGAATTTGAGCTTTTTAAAGGGAATCCATCAATAGCTTCATCCTAACTAATTATATATAAGGGTTTGATAAATCATACCATAATTTACTTACCTAGGTCCTTGTCATCCATGGCTAAAAGGAAATGGGATATGAAAATAGATGCTAGATTAGAGTTCACCTTGACCCAAAATGGTGTCTTCATGAAGACCATGCCAATAATATATTTAATAGACTCCATCATAGGGTTAGATTGGATGATGAAAACCTTTTTCAATCGAGTCTCACTCATGCTTCTTTAAAAAGACATATCCCATCTCTCTGCACCAACCCTAGTTAAGGGCTCACTAAGAGCTAGTTGTATGGTGCACTCCATCCAAGCCTTACACAAGCCAACACACTACCTTGATAGAATTTTGATAGACGTGGAAAAAAACTTAGGGGTTCTAGATGAAAAGAAACCTAATCAAATGGATCATGTGAGGAGCCACACCAAGATCAAGCCATAAAAGGCAATGAAAATCCCACTTCTACTACCAATTTGCACAATCATGCCATATCAACATGACATCAATATTGATTATGAAAAGGGAGGGGGAGCCTTTGGCCAAGCTTCCCATGAGTTATAAATTATGATTTCCTCCTTCTACACTATGCCTTGATTTGCCAAAAAGTCTGCCATGGCATATGCTTCTTGGAAACACCAAGTTATTTTCCATGAGGACAAAGAATTTAATATGTCCCAGGTCTTCCCCAATATGTTCTCAATATACCAAGCACAAGTTATTATATTTTTTAAATCTTAAATTAAAACCATGGAGTCCCCTTCAAGAATAATGTTGTCAATGCCACAAAGGGCAACCATTTCCACACCCAAGGCGAGAGCTTGAGCTTCAACTTTGTTATTAGTTACATCAATTAGTTTTTGGGAGGCAACATGAAAGAGGGAACTAACACATTATATGATAACACAACCTACTCTAGAGGTTCCCAGATTCCCCTAGCATCCCCACCAAAGTTGAGTTTAAAAATCCCTAGAGGTGGAAGGATACAAACAAAATTGACCAATCTGTCATTCCTTTTTCTTGATACGCTAGACCCATTAATGAGGGAAGAAATGTTGGGTACTAACATTTTTTTAACCATAATGCCTAAACCAATGGTGAATAGTATCCCTAGCTATGGACTGTGGACTTGCCTCATCACATTGAATAGAGGTTTCTAGACACATGTCGACCCCCATCACATTGAACACCAAGCCGATAACCCATTATATTTTGGATATTTTTCATGAATAACCCACCGTAGCTTAGTGTGGGAATGACGCTAAAGAGTGGTCATCCCAATTAATAGACCCTGAGACCTCCCACTTCTAACACTTGGCTCACTCATCACTAGGCTATCATCTTCAGGTAGAATTTTAAATATTATAAATTATCTGACAATGAAGATGTTTTTTTTGAAATAAAAAAATAAGGGTTATAATTAAAATTACCCATCATAATATATATATATATATATATATATATATATATATATGGACCCTGAGATCTCCCACTTCTAACACTTAGCTCACTCATTACTAGGCTATCATCTTCAGGTAGAATTTTAAATATTATAAATTATCTAACAATGAAGATGTTTTTTTTGAAATGAAAAAATAAGGGTTATAACTAAAATTACCCATCATAATATATATATATATATATATATATATATATATATATATATATATATATATATATTATGTATCCACCATGCATTAATATTTGATAGATGTGACTCCTGAATTCAAGTTTTACATTACTAAACATGGTGTAAGGCTTACCTATAAGCACATGGTATGTGATACGATCATGTGGAGTGTGATCTATTAGATATTTATTTCTTTGTAATCCAAGTCAAACAAAAAACAAAAAACATAAAACATTGAGTGTCGATAGGGTGCATCATGGACCTCCATTAATATGGTAAATAATGCTTCTTATAATCAACTTATATTTCTTTGTCAAGACTTGGAGTCCACCACCCATCTACCAATCACTGAATCAAACATAAAGGTTACATTTCAATTTATGATAGGATTGATGAGATATATTTATTTAAAATTTTATTAGAAGTAAATGAAATATCACATATTAAGTATTGTTATGCTAGCAAAACCCCACATATTTCCAAATTTCACAGCTTTTGGCATCTTACAACCCTGGTGATAAAAAATCTTAAAGCATGATATAAACCATATAAAATTAAGACATAGAGGGTTGAGTTACTTCATATGATCAAATAACAAGAGGACAAATAATGGAGGATTCCCTTATCATTCATAAAGGGGCTAGTATCTATAGTAGTAGTAGTAGAAATGGAGGCCAAAAAATGATAACTGGAAGAGCTAATGCTATTGCCCATGGAGATTGCTATCACAAGGCTATAATGCTTGTTGATTTGGTTAATGTTCATATTTTTATCATTTATATTTTAAACTTACATATTTAATTAAATAAAGGCATAATTAAGACAAATTGAGGTCTAGATCTGAATAAATTCTAGTTATCTGATACTTTCTCACGGTCAACACATCATCTCACTAAATATTGCCAAACATTTATGTATAGATTCAATCATATTTCTTATAAGTAATTTATTTCAACAAAATTTTTGGGGGCATTGCTTTATTATTTTTTGACCTTTTTACGCTCTATTATTTAAAGTAGCCTTAATGATTATGTGGATTCCTATTATACATTTTTCTTTTAACTTCATATGAAAATGACAATATTTATTTATAGATTTTACCTGCATTGAAGCTTGTAATTGTTATAACCTTCATAGTTCTTATTTAATTTCCAAGTAAATTCATAAAAATATTTGGGTATATTAAGTTTTCAAGTTGGTAGGAGGCCTTGTTGTATATGGTTGTATCAGAGTTTGAAGCCCCTGGCCCATGATAGGCTGTGAATTTCAAAAACTATATAAAATACCCCAAATTCCAATCCCAATGTACTACCTCATCCAACACCTAGCTTTTTGAGAGTTAATTTCAAAATTTGAATGGAAAGAAAAATATTGCATGCTACAATTTGTGAATTTTCTCATTAAAAACCTAAATTAAATTTTATCTGTATATTTTCTTGTGCCACTATAGCCTCATATAATCACATTGATTTTAAGAATAGAAATAGTTAAGGTCATTAATATGATCTGCCACTGTATGTTCAGTAGAGACAGGCTCAAATTTAAACAATGTAAGAAGAAGAAGGAATAATGGATCTGGAAGAAGACTCATGATTGTATCAAAGTTTGACATCATGTCCACCACTAGCATTTGACAAAAATAGTCAATTTTTAACATGCTCATTCTGTGCAAACCCTGCAAACATTGCAACTCATGAGACTAGATTTCTTTGAGATATTTTGTCAAAGCCTTTGCTTGTGTCCTCCAAATTATTGTATTTTGCATACGTCTATGAGAAAAATCTCTACACAAATATTAGTGTCCAACGCATTTCTGATTATGAAATCATGGACACCCTTAAACTAGCACATACTTTTGAAATGAAGGGGAATGTAAAAACATCCGGTTGCATCGTTATTGCAACCCAGATAAAACATCACATACAACACAATTTTCAAAGAATATTATATGCATAGATTGGCCCAAATGTCCTTAAAATATTCTTACAATGCTTAATTCTCTCATTGAAGGGGTCCAACACCCTTGATTTATCATCTCATTACATTGACAAAATCCAAAAAGAGGATAATTTATTAAACTAATATTTTGTTTTTGTCTTGTTCATACGCTTGTTTATTTAACTATGCTCTGATTATTGATATTTATTGTTTTTAAACTAAAGAACAATTTAAAACATGAATACTCTATTTTAAATATTAAATAGAAAATAATTTATTATTTATGTTATTGTAATTACACTCACTTGAACATACTCTAAAAGCTTAGAAAATATTTATTTGATAAAATTTGAATTAAATTATATTTTATAATTGATTGGAGTGAGATTACTTTAACCCACATTATTATATGTTCAAATATAACTAGCCATTTAAAAAAACTGTTATTAATTTTTTTAGAAGTCTATATCCTTTTTTTGGGATTGATGCTTGAGAATTAAAAGGTCTAGGGCCCTTAAACCATATGACAAAAATGTGGTCTAGCTTAACATTAAAGAACATTAAGGTAAATTTGACCAAACAAAACCAGACATATATGATTTTCAAGAAAACCAAAGAATCTTTATAAATAAAAATTGATTAGTTGTATTACAATCGTCTTATGTAAAAGCAACTATATATGACCCATATTTATAGTAACTACAAACATTCATGAAGTAGAAAATAGAACTAAACAATACACTATCATTATAGAATTACAAGTTCAACCAGTTTTCCATTACAGAGAATACCATTCTTAGACAAGCTAGAAGATAGTCGAGCCTATCCATTAGCCTCAAGTGCTACACCCAGAAAAGCCACTAGTTTTTTTGACTTTGCTCCTTCTGGTTCCACCACCTGAGGGTATACCAGATTACACTAAGAACATGCTAAATCCTTGAGCATCAAAGATTTATCGTGCCACCAAGGGGGAGATTTTAAATTCCCCCACACCACTCCTTTAATGATCCAATTGATGGCCTTGATGCGATCATGAAATCTCCATGAATCTCATCATTCATCAAGTCTTGAGATGGGCTGCATAATCTCATCTGTCAGGCATATAAATTCCCCTGCTACTAGCTAATTCTTGATTATCATCACAAACAATGTCCACTTCCTTTGAAAAATGTATTAAAACTAAGAATTGAGATTCTAATTCATTAAAATCTAACAAAAGAATGAATCCTAGTGAATCCCATCTAGAGAAGGGCAGAGAGGGAGACAGGTCAAGGGTGAGAGTAGCAATTTCAGCTAGTAGCCCCTGTTGATACTATTAGTGTAGGTTTTTATTTTTCCTATTATTTAATTAGGGAAATTATATTTGTGCATACTTGGAGTTTTCTTACATTTGTGGGATAGGCTAGCTTATGTGGAGATGTGTGTCATATATGTGTCATAGGTGTCATAAGAATGTCATAAGTAACTCCCTTAATGGGAGTTAATTCTCTATTCTTAGCACCTTGTCACCATCTTTCATGGAGGAGTTACAGTCTATTCTTGGGGTGCCTTGACCACCTTTTGTGGAGGAGTTACTTACATGCTCTCCTATATGTATTCTTCATTTTGGCCATCTCATGTTAATCAGATATTGAGTTTTCTCCTATTTTGTCTTGTGCAATTTATTTTCTTGTATAATTTCAAATTGCTTTAGCATCAATGTTGTGTGCACTTGCTTCATCTTGTGTGATCACGTCTCCATTGCATTCGCATTATTTGGATTCTGGCAACAACTCCGATATGGTATTAGAGACACTTCGGTAATCATGTGTCTGGTTATGCTATTAGTTTATTCTAAATTTTTTACTGTGCTTTCTTAGTAGTTTTTTTGTTTAACTCCATTGCATTTGAGAGTTTTGGTAGAGTTTTTTGAAAACTCATGCAAATCCATACGAAAACTTGTTAAAAAAAATTTTACTTCTGAGTTAGAATTTGCCAAGAGATCTTTTATAGATCTGTTGTGGCTTTAGCAAAGGCAGTGGAATTCCTTTGTTTTGGTCATTCTACAAGAAAAGATACATCTTTTCTCATCTGGAACTTGAAAGTTCTACGCCTCATATGCTTTAGCTTGGCCAAAAACTATCTGATTTGCTCCAATGTATCACCATAATTCTCCTTGCAGTCTTTGAGCAGCGCATTCCCTATTTGTTGAGGCTGACTTTGATGGCAAACTTGACAAGCACATACTGGTTGTGCTTACCCTATAGAGAGACGACGTAGGAAGCCAGGGATGCCAAGCAGACATTAGGGTTGCCAGTCACAGCTTGGGCTTCGCCGTGATGTTTGTTTGGGAAGAGGAAGGCGTGGGCGCTGCTACCACGTTGGCAGTGATCGGCTGACTCACCTTCGACCTAGCCACCCTTTAGACTCAGCTAACTTTGCCACCCTTTAGACTCAGCCAACCTTGCCACCCTTCAGACTTAGTTGACCTTTTCTGGTTTCCAACGCCCATTTGGTGGGCCCACCCTCTCTCGTTGATTCAACTGGTAATTTTGCTTTTGTCCAATAATTATTCTAATATTCATAAATCAGTAATTTGATTTTTTGAATTAAAGTCAAATTGGAAATTAGCATTAAAAAAAAGAGGCAGTTTAAAGTTTTTTCAAAACTTATATCTTCGACCTACGAAGACGAAAGGTGAGGCTCGCGTTGGCAGGATGCCAATTCCCCCTCACAAAGACCTCCTTTGGATTCCTCACTCTTTGTCAAGTCCAATGAGTGGTTGGAAGGCCACTTTCTCTCTCAAAATAGGCATTTTAAAAATGTTTTAGTGCTATTTTTTTGCAAAAACACTAGTTTACGGGAAATTGAACCTTTAATATCTTGCAAATGATAGCTCAGATTTGGGTACCATTTTTTTCAAAAGTAATTTTAATTCAATTATACAAAGCGTAGGCTTGTTATTTGTCAAAAATTCACTAGTTTATAAAGTGCCAAAAATTTGGGTCTCCCAGGACGCATTTTTAGCTGAGACCGACGTCCTATTTGCTTAAGTCTTGCACTGATTGCTCTAAGACACATTCTCAGCTGAGCCAGACGTCTTTTGAGTGTGAATTGGTATATTTTTGGGGGGCTCAACATTTTTGGGGGTTGTGATTACTTTTCACAACTTACAAATCTTTGCTTTCATTCTCCTTTTTGCATAATTTCACAACTTGCAATCAACACAACTTCACCTAAATTCAGCTTAAAATGGATTATTTTCAACTTAAACCCCTAACACCCTTAAACTATCATGAATGGAAGGTTAAAATGTTAATCATTCTTAGAAGCAAAGGGTTGTATAGGATCACCATGGGTATTGAAGTACAACCCAGCACTGATGCTGAAAAGGTCAAGTGGTATAATCGTAGTGATGAAGCCTATGGATTACTGAGCTTGTTTATGTCTACAAAACTTCTCTTCCATTTACAAACCTCCAAGACTCCCAAAGACATATTGGACACCTTAAAACTCTTATTTGGGAAGCTTGATGAGATGAGAGGTCATGAGCTCGAAAATGAACTCATAAGTCTAAGTCCTAGCAACTTTGACACCCTACAGGACTTCTTCACTAAGTTTAAGGCCCTTATATTACAATTGAAAGAAAGTGGGATAGAGAAGAAATATGATCAACTCATCCTTTCTATTCTCACAAAGTTAGGTCCAAGCTATTCAGTCTTTGTCTCCACTTTCCATGCCACAAAAGTGCCCTTGGCACTACATGGAAAATGCCTTCTTTGGATTCATTCATTACTGACTTGACTAGGAAGAAAGATAAGCTAATTCAAATGGGCACAATGAAGTCTACTCAACCCCAAGATTTGATAGCTGTAAATGGTAAGGATAAGACTTCAACAAAGGAGAAGAAGAAAAAGAACAAGGACCAGGAAAAGAAGAAAGAAAACAACAATCCTGCCAAAAACAACACTGAGTCTTCCTCATAAAATGCTAAACCTAAGAAGGAGAAGGTTAAGTGTGCCTATTTTAAAAGATAGGGCATGATGAACACAAATGCATGAAGAAACAAATAGATCACCTAACTCATCTTCTAGAGATGAACAACATAGGTGTTCCTAAGTCCATTAAGCAGAATTCATCTACCCAAGATTCTACCAAGGCAAAAGGCAAGGGTAAGGAGAAAGAAAAGGGCAAAGCTCTTGTAGCTATAGCAGCATCTACGTCTTCATGGGTCATCGACTTGGGTGCTTCTCACCACATGGGCTCTTCCTTAATTGAGTTTTCATCTTTATAGCCTTGTAGCATGACTTCAATTAGTTTGGGTGATGACACATCAAATTCCATTGCAGGGAGAGGGGCAGTTGAAATAGAAGGAGGAACATTCAATAATGATCTAAGTGTTCCTTCTCTTTTAACCAATCTCTTATCAGTGTACCAAATCACTCACATTGGTCGGGGCATGAGAGTTGCATTTTCACTATATTCAGTGGCTATCAGGGAGTTGCATAATGATACTATAGTGGCAGTGGGTAGGGCAGATCACCAAGCAAGGTTATACACCTCACATTTTGCACCTGATTCTTCTCCAACAACATTATTGACTCGTTCAGATAGAGTTGACAAATTATGGCATGAGTGGTTTGGCCACCTTAACTACCGCTACCTTGAGCAACTTTGCAAACATGACATTGTTATTGGCTTGCCTCGTGTCAAATTCTCAAAAGGACTTTGTGAGGGGTGCTCCCTTGGGAAGCATCCTGAATCAAAAATTGACAAAGGCAAAGCTTGGAGGGCTTCACAACCTTTGGAGTTAGTCCACAGTGATGTATCAGACCCTTTCTAAAACCATATTTCATAAGGGCCAAGTACATCCTCACTTTCATTGATGATTTCTCTAGGTACACTTGGATATATTTTCTCAAACAAAAGTCTAAAGTGTTTGAAAATTTTCTAGACTTCAAGGCTCTTGTTGAGAAATAGAGTGAGAAATCCATCAAGGTTATTTGAATTGATAATAGAGGGGAGTATGTTAGCATCAGGTTTGAGCAGTTTTTCACCATAGAGGGGATTGATTTGTAGCAAACATTCACTTACAGTTCTTCATAGAATGGGGTTGCAGAATGAAAAAATAGGTTATTTAAAGAGATGGGTAGCTGTATGATTCACTCCAAATCCTTAGCAACATAGTACTGGGCCGAAGCCATCAATTGTGCTTAATACATTCAAAATAGGGTTCCTCACAAAGCTTTGAAAGGGATAACACCCTTTGAAGCTTGGCATAAAAGGAAACCTGATGTTGAGCACCTTAGGGTTTTTGGATCCCTAGCCATGGCCCACATTCTGAAGAAGAAATGCAAAGCTATGGAATGTCAGTCCAAGCCTTGCATCTTTGTAGGATATCCAGATGGTATTAAGGGGTATTGCCTTCTAGATCCAGTCACTCGAGTTGTTCATCAAGAGAAGTGCCCATTTTTAGGAGAGTCCTAGAGACTCAACACTTGACACTTCTTCTCCCTCATCGGATCTACTTCTTCATGATGATTCCTCATTAGATTCAGATCAGCCATAATAGGTTCTTGAGCCAGAGACATCTTCTTCTTCTTTGAGTTCAGACAATGAGGATAGTGATGTAGAGTCATCCACCTCTAGTTAGTCAGAGGATGAGGAGTTAGCACCTGACTCACCCACTTCTAGGCCACTTTGGGCCAGACAGACACTTGAGAGTGCTGACACTTGGGTAGGAGATCCTGCAGATGATAGACGTACGAGGGGGTATTTTTAGAGAGATCCACATGCCTTCTTTGCTTTAGTTTTAGATCCACAAACTTTTTGAGAGGCATCAGGGGTACCGGAGTGGGATAATGCTATGGAAGAAGAATATTCTTCCTTAATCAAAAATCACACTTGGAACTTGACTTCACTTCCTAAGGGAAGAAAGATGGTTCGATGTAGGTGGATATATCAGACCAAGTTTGTAGCAAATGGGTCAGTTGATAAGTACAAGGCATGACTGGTTGCCAAGGGTTTCACACAAGTGGCAGGCATTGACTACTCAGAGACCTTTGCACCCATTGCAAAGATGACTTCTATCTGATTCACCTTGGCTATTACCATAGCACATGGTTGGGATGTGCACTAGATGGATGTGAAGAGTGCCTTTCTTCATGGAGACCTAGAAGGGGAGATCTACATGGAGTAGCCACCAGGATTTGTTCAGGATTCTTCCTTATTATGTAGACTTAGGAAATCTATCTATGGCCTCAAACATGCCCCTCGAGCTTGGTATGCCAAGATGGATTCCTTCCTTCTCATAGCGGGTTTCACTAAGTGCCATTTTGATCCCAATGTCTACTTCTTGTGGCAGGATGATTCGCTCTTAATTTTGGTTCTATATGTTGATGACCTTTTGATCACTAGGAGTTCTTCATCGGCTATTGCAGCAGTGAAGGCATCTCTCCAGGATAGATTTGACATGATAGACTTGGGTTTGTTTCACTACTTCCTTGGCATCGAGATCTCACAGTCAGATTCAGGGATTTCTCTTACACAGCCTAAGTATGCTCTTGATTTATTGGCTCAGTTTCACATGGCTAATTACAAGCCATCTCTGACTCCCTTTCTATCAGGAGTCAAGCTTGAGGCTGATTTTTCTTCACCATTGGTTGATGCCACTCGGTATCGACAAATTGTTGGTAGTCTCATCTACTTGACTCACACTAGGCCTGACATATCATATACAATGGGACTATCTCCAGATTCATGCAAGAACCTCATGGGATGCATTAAAAAGTAGCTAAGAGGATCTTGCATTACATACAGGGTTCACAAAGATATGAGATTCATTACAGATTTGGCATAGAGGTTGACTTGGTTGGATATATAGATTCATATTAGGCTGGTGATTCACAAACTCACAAGTCCACTTTTGGTTACAATTTCTCTCTAGGTTCTGGTCCTATCAGTTGGTCTAGCAAGAAGCAGAATGCTATTGCTATATCATCCACAAAGGTAGAGTATAAGGGAGCTATTAATGCAGCTACTGAGGCTATTTAGCTTTAGGGGATTCTTTCTGAGTTTGGCATTCCTATCAGGCAGCCCACCATCATTTATTGTGACAACCAGAGTACCATTAAGACTTGTAGGAATCCAGTTTGTTGTCCCCCAAAAAATATCACTCATTTTTGGGACAACATTTGAACTATTTTGGTCCTACAGACCAAAATTGTCTCTTTCCTTTTCAAAATTTGTCCTAGACATTCAAATTCCTCATTTTTAAAGCTTCTTAGAAATCTACGGACTTTGCAGGCTTAAATCTACAAACTCTGTAGG
This sequence comes from Torreya grandis, assembly GCA_037957365.1. Classification (NCBI taxonomy): domain Eukaryota; kingdom Viridiplantae; phylum Streptophyta; class Pinopsida; order Cupressales; family Taxaceae; genus Torreya; species Torreya grandis. The sequence goes on from JARHVA010000004.1 coordinate 6,507,045, forward strand.
CTTGAATCTATGGACTCAGCAGGAAGAGAAAATCTACAGACTCTATAGGCCAAGTTCAAAGGACTTCATAGGTTGATTTCTACAGACTTTGTTTCTACGGACTCTGCAGGTAGGTTCATTTCTACAGGTTCAAAGGCTTCTGCAGGTGGGTTCAACCAAAAGAATCAGTTTCTAACACTTGGTCATTTTTGGGGTTGGTTCAATGCCTTGGTTCAAAAAGAAATCTCCATCGACAAGCATCTAAGCAAAGAAGGCTTGAAATGTTAAACCATTGAACCACTTTGGTTCAAAGGTTCAACGAGTTCAAAGTTTTAAAGGTTTAACACTTTTTTTCATTCGGGTGGTTCATCCACTTTGTTTCAAAGCTTTGGTTCAATCAAATGGTTTGTCAGTCGATTCAAGGCTTCGTTTGAACTGTTGAATCAAAACTTGGTTCAACAGTTGGTTCAAACAAATGGTTCATTCAATTGGTTCATCGGCTTGAACCATCAGCTTGAACCATTTTGGAACAAAGCTTGGTTCATCATCTTGGTTCAACATTTGGTTCAACCAAGCAGTTCATTGCCTTGGTTCAACCAAGCGGTTCATTGCCTTGTTTCAACGAAGTGGTTCAACGGAGTGGTTCAACATTTAGTTCAATCAAATGGTTCAATAGCTTGGTTCAACCAAGCAGTTCACTCAGATGGTTCAAAGGAGCAGTTTAAATGCAAAAGTTCAAAGAAGGCTCTCGAAGGATAAGTGCCCTTGCGGAGGACTTGGATGATAAAAGTACCCTTCCGAAGGGTCATTTTCAAAGAAGCCTCAAAAGGTAAATTCTTTCAGATTTCTGTTTAAGTCAGTCAAAAAAGTCTAAGGCATAATTCCTTTAGACTTTTGTGTGAAGGAATTTCTTCAGACAAAAAGTCTGAAAGAATTCAGAGAAGCTGCGGGCAGAAAGCCTAAAGAAATAACCAAGGCAAATAGACAGAACAATTTACGTGGACTTTTTGTCCATGAGAAAATTTTGCAAACTTTTATCCACCAAAAATGTCCACAAACTTTTTGTCCACGGAGAAAGCCCGAGGAAAGCCCATGAAAGACTTATAAGGAAAAGGCTATCGAAGGACCCTGAAGGGCAGGTGCCCTTACGGGGGACTCTCAGCTACCAAATTGAAGGACATTTCCCCAAAGATAAAGGGTCACCTTCCCATTGGGAAGATATAAAATGAGAAATCTGAAGGAAGAATCTAGCAACCCGCTAGAATAAAGAAGCCCGATGGCCATCTGAAGACTGCTCAAATGGCAGATACCTTTATGGGGGGCTCTTCTTGATCCAAGGCAGATCATTCTTTAAGCCCCAAAAGGGCAAGTTATTTTTGGGAAAGTGCCAAACAAAAAATCTGAAGGACCAAGAGGTGACGCGCCCGAAGATGTCAAATTCAAGACAATGAACTAGCCATTGAAAACGTGGTGACAGGCATGCAAACATCAATTTCAAAGCTCATAAAATAGCCATTGATCCTTGTAATCTATAGACCCAAATGCATTCATAGGATTTAAGGCTAATACCAACAAAAAGTGAGGAAGGAACAAAATAGGAAATTGAATCCAAGACCCGATTCAATTAACCAGAAAAGGAGGAACGATGAAGAAAGATCAGATCGCCAGGTGGACATTGGAAGTTGCAAACTTTCAATACCGTGACTTGTTTCTCTGCATTGAGAAAAACAAATGGGTAGATGCCCTTAAATTCTAGCCTATCTTTTAAATAGATTTCAATGCCACATGATGTGTTACTATTCCTGAGTCCTTGAAGTGGCTATATAAGGGACTCTCTTTTATTATAAATGGATCTCTTTTTGACAATCAGAACAAAACTCTGCCCAAATTGGAAGGCATTATTGAGACTTTGAGCTCAGATTGCTGATCATATTTTGTTACTAGAATAAGAAAGCAAGTGACTTTTCAGACTTTGTGCTGTGATATCTTTGTTGTTGGGGAAATTTTTCTTATGTCTTTTTCCTTGATATATTTTCTATTCCTTTAATTCAACAAGCAGAATTAGTGAAAGTAGTCAGGAAGATGTCCTGAAGAGTCAACTATGGAGAGACTTTGTGCCCCATAATTGCCTTTATTGTGTTTTCTTTTCATTTCTGTGTAAAGGAATTTGGGACAAATTTGTGCCCTCATTGTCCTTCGTATCTTACTCTTGAGCAATTCAGGTGGAGACTTTATGCTGCATCTCGATTTGCTAATTACTACGTTCTTGGTTACATTTTGCTATTACTACCATTAGTATGCTTGTGGTTGGTTGAATAGTAGTTTTGAAAGAAGAGGAGTGCTATCTATCATTTCCCTTGAGATTTCTCCTTTGATTCACATGCATCATCTCTGAAAAAAGAGAGATGGATGGTTTGTCCTACCCTTGAGTATTATTTTCTGTTTATTTATATATATATATATATATATATATATATATATATATATATAACATACCTATAGGGAACCTCTCCTTGATGAAAGGAGAGATCAGTCCCCTTCTAATGTGGTAAATCTACACATTTGGATGACTAATCTTCCTACTTTGGCTGATCAGACCTATTTTGTTTATCAGTAAGCTGATTGACAAAATATTCAACCAATAGTTTTTGGTGACTTCACTGGGGACATAAAATCCATTATCCATTTATAATCTATCCATTCACCTCCACACTAACCGGAAAAGAATGCATAGTTTAAAGCCTCAAGCTTTAACTGAAGCAAGGTCAATTCTTTTCCATTTTTGTTTCACAATCTGACAATGCAAGGTATACATGAAGCTAAAGGGCTAAAGGTATCGTTGACCCTATATTCAAGTTGGTACAATAAAGTGATTTTGATCTATTTCCTTCACCATCTCATCTCCATTGAACCAAGAGCTTTCTTCCTACTAAAGTCAGATCTCCATTTCCAGATGAAGTATCTACTTCTACTGTTGATAAAGCTTTGCCAATAATTACCCCTCTGAGATCTGTTATCCCTGATTTTCATAATCCTACAATGGCAATTCAAGGCCCCTGGGGTAATGCATTTGGTCCTCTCAATCTTACTCCATCTCTACATGAGCTTCCACACAATTTAAGGAAGAATTTCCCCAAATTCTATGGCAATGGAAAAGTTCATCCTGATGAACACATTACAGCCTTTAGCATAGATTGTGGAGTAATCAGAGTAGAATTTGAAGATGTAGTAGTCAGGATTTTTGTGGATACACTACAAGGTGATGCTGCAAATTGGTTTTATCATCTACAGGCTCAGTCAGTAACCGATTGGAATACTCTCAAAGATAAGTTTGAAGCTAGATTCAAACCTATAGAAGATGCACATGCACTTCTGACTCAACTTACACATATGAAGAAAGAGCCTCATGAACTAATGAGAGACTTCATAGCCAAATTTGACAAACTAAGGAACATAATTCCTATAATAGATCGAGCTACAACTGAGAATCTGAAATGCTTCTTCATGAATTCTCAATTGTCTGAAGTCAGTTTTCTTTTGAGACATGCTGGTCAAATAGATCTTACTGCAGCTCAAATTTTTGCCACTAGGGTAGAAGATGATCTCATCTTAGTAGGGAAGATAAGAAGAGATCCAAACAAAAATAGGCATTCATCATCTTCTCAATATTCATCTATAGGCACCACTGATCCAATGGTGCAAAAGTTGGCAAATGAAGTGCTAACCTGGAAAAAGCAAATGGTGGAAGGAATGTCTTTTGCTCTTTCATACAGAGATATGCCAAGAAAGACATTCCCAAATCAGTCATATCAGGGCAATGCTACCAGAAATCAAGGGCAATAGAATTGCCTTCCTCCTGCACAAGGGAAACTTGCCCTGGAAGCTCCTCCAACCAATTCAAAAATGGGATATCTTGAAGTAGAATTAGAGTTCTCTTTCCAGCCTGAATTGAATCAATAAAATGATGCTGATCTCCTTGAATAAAATCAAGAAGAATCAGCCGGCGACTCCCACATTAGTTTCTTGAATTATCAGGATGAACCTGGAAGCAAAGGAGAAGCTTTTGATGGATCATATGCAGTGTTTACCAGGTTGAAGAACCAATCAGTCCAGCAAGCTGATAAAAAAACTAGCAACCTCAACTAACAATTACAATTGCTAAGCGTGAAACCACTCTGCCTTTCCATCCAAAGGATTCGGTGATCACCCAAAATGTAAGTACATCAATTTCACCTTCACCTTCTACTTCAATCTCGCAAACTAGCCCTCCTTCCATCCCTTCTGAAACTCAAAAAGTTGAAGTACCTTTCTTTGTACCTAGCTCAATTCAGCCATTTGACATAGTCGATCATGTCAAAAAGACAAAAATATAAATGTCTGATTTCAAATATTTGCAGTCTAATCCTGATCAATTGAATAAGCTGATCCAATATGTCAAGAACCAAACCGTCCCTGCAGGACAAAAAGCTAAAAAGGTAACTCCTGATTCTCTAAAGAACATGCCTATTCCAAATAATTTGGTCATTACTCCCCCAGCTGCTCTTGGAAAAATAAAACCTTTCCATGTTTCCCTATTAATTAATGGCCATAAGCTGAGTAACTGTATTATAGACTCAGGCACATCTGATAATGTCATGCCTGCTAAAGTAGTTGAGTCTCTTGGTCTCACACTGACCAAGACATTTGGGAGATGTTTATCTATGGAGAACAAGCAAGTACCATTGCTGGGGCAAATTAAAAATGCCTAATTTGCATTTGTAGCCTTTCTAGACAAGAGAATCAAGATGACTATCTTGGTGGCTGACGTCCCAGCATCCTATGGAAATTTAATTTAATGAAATTTTTTCAAGGACATGGGAGGAGAACTAAGCATGGATATATCTTAGGCAAGGATCCCTATCCAAGGCGTAATGAAGAGATTGGTCACTGAAAAGGAGGCAAAATATGTGGTCACCTGAACATCAGCCCCTGCAACACAAATTCTGTTTGAGTCTTCAGGCAAGGGTAATTATTTCTTTACCACAGAGAAGGTTCATGTTTCTATAGATGAAAGTCCTGTAGCTGACAATCTAGGAATTGATCCAAATAAGACTTCAAGAGAATTGGTAGGGCACAGTATAAGTAAGGAAAGATCTTCCATCTCTAATGAAGAGAAATCTGATAGGAGATCAACTTCTGATGATGCTTCGATCCTGAAATCCAATGGCAGCAATTTTTCCACCAATGATGGAGTTGGGACTATCTTGATATCTCCTCAAGGAGCTATTATTCCTTCATGCAAATTTTAAGTTAGCAACATCAACAACATAGTTGGATGTGAATCTCTATTACTCAGATTAAAGAGTGTTCAAGATGAAGAAATCAAACTCCTTCACATCAAAGGAGATGCTAAGCTGATAGTTTGTTAGGAGTTTGATGTGGACAATCCAATCATATGCTGGACTGAGCCAGAAGAACAATCAATTATGATAATGGACCGTGTTGCTACAAATCAAAATCAAGCAAAGGAATCCTTCACTAAGAGAGCAAGGAGTTATGGTTTCTAGTTTGAAGACCACATCCTGCCATGGGACAAGAAGAAGAAAAAGCCAAAGGGAAGACGCAGAAAATTGGTTTCCTAGTGGAGAAATCCATTTGCCCATCACCATTTTTGGGGGCAAAATGTCTTCTTGGTGGTTTATCAGAATAGAGCACTATTTTCACTATCTCCCAAGAAGCAGCATCTGAAATACTTCAATTCTTGAAGTATTAGATCATTCCATCTGTACATATGTATATTTGTATAGTTTTTAATTTTGTTTTGAATTGTTTGTTTCCTTTTTTGATGCCTTTCATTTCTAGGTAGCATGACACCATAGCCCAATGGTACACATGAAGACACTAGAGATTCTGGATTCTACTCCCTTCAATTCATTTTACAATTGACATAAGTTCCCCAACTGGAGCCAGCTGTTGTCCCTAAAAAAATATCACACATTTTTGGGACAACATTTGAACTATTTTGGTCCTACAGACCAAAATTGTCTCTTCTCTTTTCAAAATTTGTCCTGGGAATTCAAATTCCTCATTTTTAAAGCTTCTCAGAAATCTATAGACTCTTCAAGCTTAAATCTACAGACTCTATAAGATTGAATCTACGGACTCAGTAGGAAGAGACAATATACGAACTCTGTAGGCCAAGTTCAAAGGACTTCACAGGTTGATTTCTACAGACTTGGTTTCTAGGGACTCTACAGGCAGGTTCATTTCTATAGGTTTAAAGGATTTTGTAGGTGGGTTCAACCAAAAGAATTAGTTTCTAACACTTGGTCATTTTTGGGGTTGGTTCAGTGCCTTGGTTAAATCAAAAATCTCCATCGGCAAGCATCTAAGCAAAGAAGGCTTGAACCGTTGAACCATTGAACCACTTTGGTTCAAAGGTTCAACAAGTTCAAAGTTCAAAAGGTTCAACACTTTGTTTCACTCGAGTGGTTCATCTGCTTTATTTCAATGCTTTGGTTTAATCAAATGGTTCGTTAGTTGGTTCAAGGCTTCGTTTAAATTGTTGAACCAAAACTTGGTTCAATGATTGGTTCGAACAAATGGTTCAAAGGCTTGGTTCATGCAATTGGTTCATTGGCTTGAACCGTCAACTTGAACCCTTTTGGAACAAAGCTTGGTTCAACGTTTGGTTCAACCAAGTAGTTCATTGCCTTGGTTCAACAAAGTGGTTCAACCAAGCAGTTCATTGCCTTGGTTCAACGAAGTGGTTCAATGGAGCGGTTCAACATTTGGTTTAATCAAATGGTTCAAAAGCTTAGTTCAACCAAGCAGTTCACTCAGACGATTCAAAGGAGCGGTTCAAATGTAAAAGTTCAAAGAAGCCTCCCAAAGGACAAGTGCCCTTGCGGAGGACACTTGGACGACAAAAGTACCCTTTGGAAGGGTCATTTTCAAAGAAGCCTCAAAAGGTAAATTCTTTTGGATTTCTATTTAAGTCATTCAAAAAAGTCTAAGGCATAATTATTTTAGACTTTTGTCTGAAGGAATTTATTCAGACAAAAAGTCTGAGAGAATTCAGAGAAGTTGTAGGCAGAAAGCTTGAAGAAATAACCAAGGCAAACAGATGGAATAATTTCTGCAGACTTTTTGTCTGTGAGTTTTGTCTGTGGGAAATTTCTATGGAATTTTTTCTGTGGGAAATGTCCATGGAATTTTTGTCTGTGGGAAATGTTTGCGGACTTTTTGTCTATGGGAATTTGTCTGTGGAGAAAGCCTGAGGAAAGCCCGTGAAAGACTTCTAAGGAAAAGGCCGCCAAAGGACCCCGAAGGGCAGGTGCCCTTATGAGGGACTCTCAGCTACCAAATTGAAGGACATTTCCCTGAAGTTGAAGGGTCACCTTCCCTTTGAGAAGATATAAAATGAGAAATTTGAACGAAGAATCTAGCGACCCGCCAGAATAAAGAAGCCCGAAGGCCATCTGAAGATTGCTCGAAGGGCAGATTCCTTTGTGTGGGGCTCTTCTCGACCCAAGGTAGATCATTTATTAAGGTTTGAAAGGGCAAGTTCTTTCTGGGAAAGTGCCAAACAAAAAAACCAAAGGACCAAGGGGTGATGCGCCTGAAGATGTCAAATTCAAGATAGTGAACTAGCCATTGAAAATGTGGTGACAGGCACACGAACGCCAATTTCAAAGCTCATAAAATAGCTGTTGATCTTTGTAATCTACAGTCCTGAATGCATTCACAAGATTTAAGGCCAAGACCAACAGAAGGTGAGGAAGGAATAGAACAACAAATTGAATCCAAGACCTGATTCAATAAACTAGAAAAGGAGGAACAATGAAGAAAGATCAGATCGCCAGGTGGACATTGGAAGTTGCAAAATTTCAATAGCGCAACTTGTTTCTTTGCATTGAGAAAAATAAATGGGTAGATGCCCCTAAATTCCAGCCTGTCTTCTTAACAAATTTCAATGCAACATGATGTGTTGCTGTTCTCAAGTCCTTCTTGAAGTGGCTATATAAGGGACTCTCTTTTATTGTAAATGGATCTCTTTTTGACAATCAGAATGAAACTCTACCCAAATTAGAAGGCATTACTGAGACTTTGAGCTGAGATTGCTGATCATATTTTGTTACTGGAATAAGAAAGCAAGTGACTTTTCAGACTTTGTGCTGTGACATCTTTGTTGTTGGGGAAATTTTTCTTATGTCTTTTTCCTTGATATATTTTCTATTCCTTTAATTCAACAAGCAGAATTAGTGAAAGTAGTCAGGAAGATGTCCTGAAGAGTCAACTATGGAGAGACTTTGTGCCCCATAATTGCCTTTATTGTGTTTTATTTTCATTTCTGTGTAAAGGAATTTGGGACAAATTTGTGCCCTCATTGTCCTTCGTATCTTACTCTTGAGAAATTCAGGTGGAGACTTTATGCTGCATCTCAATTTGCTAGTTACTACGTTCTTGGTTACATTTTGCTGTTACTACCATGAGTACTCTTGTGGTTGGCTGAATAGTAGTTCTGAAAGAAGAGGAGTGCCGTCTGTCATTTCCCTTGAGATTTCTCCTTTGATCTGCATGCATCATCTCTAAAAAAAGAGAGATAGATGGTTTGTCCTACCCTTGAGTATTATTGTCTGTTTGTATATATATATATATATATATATATATATATAGATATAAATATAGCATACCTATAGGGAACCTCCCCTTGATGAGAGGAGAGATCAGTCCCCTTCTAATGTGGTAAAACTACACATTTGGATGACTAATCTTCCTACTTTGGCTAATCAGACCTATTTTATTTATCAGTACGCTGATCGACAAAATATTCAACCAACACAGTTCAGCACTAGTGGACCAAGCACATAGAGATTCACATGCATTTCATTCGGGAGCTTATTCATAGTTATGTCATTGACTTGATATTTTGCCAGTCTTCAGAGTAGGTTGCAAACATCTTCACCAAACCTTTCACCAAGATCAAGTTCATTCATCTATGAGCTCTTCTTGGGGTGCGGTCTACATCTGCAGCAACATCATCTTCAGGGGGGCCCTCTAGCCTCTTCATTTCTTTTTTGTCTCTCTTTTGGGGGGGGAGTTTTTTCCTATAGGTTTTCTCCTTTTCTCTATCTTTTGAGAGATTGCATTTGTACATGGGTACCTCATTAGGCCTATTTGTCGAGACCCATTTTATATTTCCACACTGCCCACCTAAGCTGCACTTATGGGGGGTATTAGTGTAGGTTTTTACTTTTCCTATTATTTAATTAGGGAAATTATATTTGTGCATACTTGGAGTTTTCCTACATTTGTGGGATAGGCTAGCTTATGTGGAGATGTGTCATAGGTGTCATAAGAATGTCATAAGTAACTCCTTTGATGGGAGTTACTTCTCTATTCTTAGCACCTTGTCACTACCTTTTATGGAGGAGTTACATTCTATTCTTGGGGTGCCTTGACCACCTTTTGTGGAGGAGTTACTCACGTGCTCTCCTATATGTATTCTTCACTTTGGCCATCTCATGTTAATTAGATATTGAGTTTTCTCCTATTTTGTCTTGTGTAATTTATCTTCTTGTATAATTTCAAATTGCTTTAGCATCTATGTGGTGTGCACTTGCTTCATCTCATGTGATCATGTCTCCATTGCATTCATATTATCTAGATTATGGCAACAACTCCGATAGATAATCCAACCAAACAAAGAATTAAATAATATTTTGAACCTGTCCTGATTTCAAGACCAATAAACAAAGATTACTATAAAAGAGTGAGGCCAAATCAGAGTTGACATGAACCTTATTACTAACTACTAGCGTATTCATGCATAGAATTGGTTCAATTACTTCCGCTACTTCCATCAAAGGGATCCAAAAAAAATTGAATAAGTGAGTCTTGGTTATCAAGCCAAAAAATTCCATTTATCTTGTCTTAGCCTTACCAAATAATAGAGGCCAACCAATTGACTTAATCTAGAAATTTTCCTTCACCAAAACTTGCTTGATCCAAGAAAAGGAACCACCATGCAATCATTTTGAAGTTTGATCCAATCTTGGACATTAATGCCCCTAATGTAGATCTTATAGATCCATTATTTATAATTATGATGAGTCTATTCACATGGGAGAGAATTCCCTCCACCATCATTGTAAAAATAATATCAAACATGCAAACCCAACCATGCTCACAATGGAAATCACTTGCAACAAAACTATAGAAAGAATTTTATTTTTAATAAAAAATAATATTATATATCTCTGTAATTAGCCTTAATATTTTAAAGATAAAGTTGATAAAAATTGTTTCAATCATCTCAACAAGAGCTAACATTATCCATTCTAACTTCCATGAGTTGGTTAATGGTGACATTGGCTAGAAAATCTACCACCATGTTACTTTCCCTGAAGCAGTGAGAAATTGTTCATTTATTGAAGAATTCCATTTTAGGCCAAATGATATCTAAGTTATTAGTTAGTTTCCATGATTTTTTCCTTTGATTAGTTAGTGGTTGAATTAAAACTTATGAATATCCTTTGAGCTCAAGTGTAGTTATTCCATTATCAATAACCATTTGAATTCTAGCTGTAATTTCTTGAGCCTTTGCTTCATAATTAGTCTCATCAGGGAGTTTCTAAGATAAGGATCTGATTAAAGATCCATTGAAATCTTTAATCATACATCCTAATCCTGATGCCCTTGGATTAAATCTATAGGCCCCATCAAAATTTAATTTGAACCAACCAAGATTTAGTGGTGTTCAGATTACTTCTTTTCTATTTCTCTCATTTTGATTAGTTACTATTAACCCCTGAACATGATAGAAGTGTATATATTATAGTTGATTGTACTAGGTTGATTGGGTCAACCTTATATAAATTTTATCCTTTGGTTATTTTATAAGGTTGATTGGGTCAACAATGTACTGTTTAAGGTATTTTTCACTTTAAGTTTCATCAACCCTTCAACTAACCTAGCTTGAGACCTAGTGATTTATCCCTTAAAAACATACAAGGTCAACTGGGTCAATATTATATAGTCAACATATTCAAAAGGATTTAGGGAAATATATACCTATATATACAAGTTCATTGTCAACCATTTGTAAGAAGAGAGGCGAAGAAGAATAAGTGTAAAAAAAATCCACTGAATGACCATTCTACTTGAGGAATAAATCTTAGGGTTCCATACTTTCTTTAGAGATATGGATCTTGTCTTATAGCTAAGTTTTTTGGATGCATAGATAGGTTATGTATCCTAGAGTGGATTTGTCTTTATTATCCTTACATACCATAACAATCTCTTGTGAAGCACCTTGGCCAAGGGAGATATTGAGGCTCAGTAGGTTCATCTTCAAGGTAAGTATTCCTAACTTTATTTATCCTTTGTAAGAGTAGATAGATAATGTAGTTTTACTTCTCTCCCACACATTATAATTTCATATACATTGATGTGAGTATATGTGTTCTATGCATGTTTAGTTTAGTTTGTTTTGTTTCTAACCCCGACTTTGTGCTACAAGCTTTGGTGAGCACTAGATTATATTTAATTTATTTTTTATTATAATAGAGTGAACATTAAACATAGGACTCTTTTAGGGTTTTCCATGATTGTGTTAGAATGTAAGCTTTAGAACCCTTCTTAGCATGGTGTGTTGTGACAAGTGATCCCCTAATTGGGTTTAATGGATCCCCATCTTAGTCATGCTCCCACTTAACAAATGTTTTTTCAATCAGAAGTGTAGGTATGATATATCTTCTCTAAGCTAGGATTGATTTATAGACATGATGAATTTTTTATTGCATAAATTTTGGTGAACCTGACGTGAATCTTATCCCACCATTGGTTGGTTTGTTTTCATATTTCCACTTCTTAGTATTTTATTCACTTTGGCTTCACCTTCATATTACATTCTGGTGAATCTAATGTGAATTAACCCTTAAAAGATTTATTTACCTTATTTCATTTATTTCATTCTCTCATCATCATTTTAATCATATATTTTCCATACTAGTGTATGCACCTAAAATTGCTCACTTCATTATTATTGATTAATATTTCTATTAATCGACACTAATTCTATTTAACCTATTTTATCCCACTAATTTATCCTAATCTCAGCTATATATCTAATATCCCCATCCATTATCCTTCATTCACTATCCTTAGTCTAATCCCATTCCCTCATTAATTATTTTAAATCTCCCATTATCCTAATCTAATCCTAGTTATCCACTATAGGGTAATTTAAAATTCCCATAACCCTTCCTAACCACCTACTAACCTACACCCTAGGCATTCCTACATCCCTAGGAATACTAATCCTCATTAATCCCTATCTAATCTCCCTCATTATCCCCTAAACCTATGGAGAAGCTTCTAGAATTGGAGAAGCTCCTTGAAGTCTCTAGAAATATCCAAATTAAAGACTTCTAATAATTTTTAATTCCTCTAAAATTCCCTCCATTTACCTATTTAAACAAGCTCTCCCTCCACCCTCAAACCAAATTAATAATCCATATCAAAGTTATGTCAAAATAAAACTCCAATTAACATAACCAATCCATGTCAAAATAAATCCTTGCATCCATTATCAAGATCCAACATCAAGCCATCATGTTGTCCAAATTATGAGTCAATGTATATCCATCTCAGACTATTTGCCTTTTTGTTTAATCTTGGTTTAAAGAATTTAGGATCTAAGATTTGAATTTAGGATCAAGTATTTATTTCAGCCAATTCCATTTAAATTTTAGTGGCTTTAGACTTTAACTGGTAGTTTAAGATTTATGTAGATTGAAGTTCATAGTTTAATCTCATAGGCCCAAATTTTGAGTTACATTTTGGTGACCACAATGGGACCTAAATATCAATTAATCAATTTTTCTTGTTATTTATGTTTTTGAAGATTACAAGATCAACTGGTAGAAGGAAGATATTAATTTTTTTGCATGTATAGGTTACAGTCATGAGATTATAATGGCAATCATGACATTACACTATGCATTCATGATATTATCCTTGAGAGTTATAGTATTGCACACCCCAACCTAACTTGACCACTCTGGCCTGACTTACCCATCCCATCCTGACTCATCTTAGCCTAACTTGCCCATCCTACCCTAACTCACCCATCCTATCCTGATTGATCTCAACCTATCTTGCTCATCCTACCCTGACTCACCCATCCTACCCTGACTCACCCATCCCAACCTGACCCATCCTATCTTACCCATCTTAGCTTGACTTATTACATCTTGAATCATCCTAAAATGACTCACTCATCCTACCCTAACTCACCCATCCTACCCTAACTCACCCATCCTGACTCATCTCAACCTGACTCACCCATACCAACCTGACTCATCTCATCCCAACTCATCCTACTTCGATCTCACCCATCCTACCCTGACTCACCCATCTTGGCCTAAGTCATCATAGCTTGAATCACCCATCATACCCTAACTTACCCACTCCAACTTGATGTTGGGGATCAACCAACAATGGATTACACTTGTGAAAGCAATAAATGCAAAAATAAATCAGATAGATAAGTAACTGAAATGATAAATAACACAGAACAAGATATACAAGAAAACACCCTGAAAACTTGTATTAAAACTCTTTACAATAGGAATACAATTGAAGAAACTTCGTTCTTCCACACCTCTCTCAGATGCACACAAGATCTCTCACTAGATCTCTATTCCTCAAGAGCTCTCTCTCAAGTACAATCAAATCCAACAACCTAGATTGATGCAACTCAGTACTGTCCTTCAAACATTCACAATGTTCTACTCATACAGTTCTACTCTCATACTAAGCTAAGAAGATCTTTCCTACATATAGAAAAATAGGAAACTTGAGCATGCTCTTACAACAAACAGTTAAGCCTCTTCAACAAGGGCTCTAAAAATAATATTGCTAATAATAGAGACGTGAGCTTGAGTCTACAACTCAAACTCATCATGCAAACACTCGCTTCTGTCCTCGGAAATCGCTTTCTGGACACACAGGTAACCGACGTCGGTTCCTGCCTGTTCGCCTGTGACCGTCGCCGGCCGACCCTACTGCCGACGTCGGCACCTCTGTAACTGCAACTGACCGACGTCGATCGCTCCTGACCGATGCCGGTGTCTGTGTAGACCCAAAACTATTTTGTATGCTCCTTGGTGAAGCTTTTAGCTCCACACCCTAACAATCTCCCACTTAGAGATAAACCAGCTGCACCAGTACCTGTACAGCAACATCTTCTAGCTCCTCCATCTTCAATTCAATCATGAAGACCAATAGAAGTTGAATGAAGATTCAACTTCTCCTTCGTAACTGGCTTTGTTAGCATATCAGCAGGATTCTTGTCTGTATGGATTTTCTCCAGCTTCAACTCACCATCTTCCAATACCTGCCGTATGAAATGGTACCTTAGCTGTATGTGCTTGGTTCTTGAGTGAAAAGCTGAGTTCTTAGCCAAATGGATTGCACTCTGACTGTCACTATACAATCTGCAACTTCCATGCTCCCTTCCAAGCTCTTCCATGAACCGTGTCATCCATATCATCTCCTTGCTAGCTTCTATAGCTGCAATATACTCTGCTTCTGTAGTTGACAAGGCAACAACCTTCTGCAACTTAGATATCCAGCTAACTGCCATTCCACCTACAGTAAAGACATAACCTGTAGTGCTCCTCCTGCCATCCAAATCACCTGCCATATCTGAATCTACATAGCCATGTAGAGAAGTATCTAAACCTCCATAGCACAAGTGTCTACTGCTAGTTCCTCTTAGATATCTAAGGATCCATTGAACTGCTTTCCAATGTTCCTTTCCTGGATTGGCCATATACTTGCTTACTACTCCCACTGCTTGGGCAATATCCGGTCTAGTACACACTATTGCATACATCAAACTTCCTACTGCGGAAGAATATGGAACCTTACTCATGTACTCTACCTCATCATATGAATTAGGACATTGTTCTTTACTTAACTTAAAATGTCCAGCCAAAGGTGTGCTTACCGGTTTAGCATCCTGCATATTGAACCGTTTCAACACCTTGTCCACATAATCCTCCTGAGACAATATCAACCTGTGATTTTTCCTGTCTCTCTTAATGCTCATGCCAAGGATTTTCTTAGCTGCTTCCAAATCCTTCATAGCAAACGTTTGAGCTAATTTCACCTTAAGCTCAGAGATATCCTGCATGTGAGACCCTGTAACCAGCATGTCATCTACATACAACAATAGAATAATATATCTACCATTATTAAATCTCTTGAAATACACACAATGGTCTGATTGACACCTACTGTAGCCATGCTCAGTCATAAACATGTCAAATTTTAAGTACCATTGCCTAGGAGCTTGCTTGAGGCCATACAAGCTTTTCTTTAACCTGCACACAAACTTCTCCTTACCCTTGACCTCAAATCCTTCTGGCTGTTCCATGTAAATTTACTCATCCAAATCTCCATGAAGAAATGCTGTCTTAACATCTAGCTGCTCAAGATGCAAATCCTCAAAAGCAACCAAAGACAATACAACCCTTATAGAAGTCATCTTAACAACAGGAGAAAAAATCTCACCAAAGTCAATACCTAGCTTTTGTGCAAATCCTTTTACCACTAATCTGGCCTTATATCTCATCTGTCCATCCTCACCTTCCTTCAACCTGTAGGTCCATCTATTCTTCAGTGTTCTCTTACCAGCTGGCAATTCAACCAAATCCCATGTTTGGTTCTCTCTTAAGGACTCCATCTCCTCAACCATGCCAAGCTCCCACTTACTCCTGGACTCCACCTGTAATGCTTCTTCAAAACTCTCTGGTTCTCCACCATCGATTAGCAATAAATAAAATAAAGAAGGAGAATATCTAATTGGAGGCTTACTTGCCCTTTCAGACCTCCTGATGGGTGTCTTGGATTCGTTCTCAACAATCTGTCCACCCAAATTTTTTGACAGTGACCAACCTCAGCCACCTGTAGACCTGTTACTGGCCGACGCCGGTTCTTCCTGGCCGACGTCGGTCCCTGGTCTACCGACGTCGGTCTATGTATGACCGACATCAGTTTTTGTACTGCCGATGCCGGTTCCTAACCTGCCGATGTCGGTCTCTGTGTTTTCCTGTAAGTGATTATTTCTTTTTCCCGCGAGCTCATTTTGGACCATAACTTCATCCAATTCACTATTGCTCTACCCAGATTGATCCAGCTTCCTTATCTGATCACTGTACATCACTCTTTTATTGAAAACAACATCACAGCTCCTGATTACCTTTTTAGTTCCTAGATTCCAAAATCTGAAACCAAAATCATCTGAGCCATAGCCAATAAACGTGCACCTCATAGACTTAGCATCAAGCTTCTTTCTATTTTCCTTATCTATGTGCACAAAGGCTTCACAGCCAAAAAATTTGAGATATGAGAGATCTACCTTTTTACCTGTCCATGCCTCTTCTAGAATTCCACCATCCAGAGCTGTAGAGGGTCCTCTGTTAATCAGGTACACTACGGTGTCAACCGCTTCTGCCCAAAACTCTAAGGGCAACCCAACATGCAATCTCATACATCTTGCACGCTCCATGATAGTTCTGTTCATCCTTTCAGCAATACCATTCTACTGAGGTGTCCTTGGAACCATCCTTTGCCTTCAGATTCTATGAGTGTAACAATACCAGTTAAACTTAAGACTGCAGAACTCACCGCCATTATCAGATCTCAAGCACTTTAATCTTCTGCCTGTTTCATTCTCAACCATAGCTTTCCAAATTTTAAAAGTCTCAAAAACATCAGATTTCTTTTTAATACAGTAGATCCATACCTTTCTTGTGGCGTCATCTATGAATGTAACATAGTACCGTGATCCGCCAATAGAGGCTACCTGAGCCGGTCCCCACACGTCTGTGTGAACAAGCTGCAACTTCTGCCTTTTCTTAGTAGACCTAGTCTTGAGAAAACTAACCCTTTTCTATTTTCCAAATACACAGTGCTCACAAAATTCTAGATCCATACTTTTCAAATCTGAAAGCATACCTTTAGACTTAAGAATTGACATCCCCTTCTCACTCATGTGGCCAAGCCTTGAGTGCCACAATTTAGCATCCACATCTGAAGTAGATAAAACGGAAGGAGATTTGTTAGTAACACAATTACACAAGTAGAGAGTGCCTTCTCTCTTACCTCTGGCCATAACAAGTGCACCCTTGGTCACCTTCCAAGAATCTGCTGTGAGAGTTACTGTACAACCCTCATCACCTAGCTTACCTGTAGAAATTAAATTTCTCTTCAAACTAGGAACATGCATCACATCTCTCAACACCCATGTGTTGCCATTCTACATCTTTAGCTTCACTTTACCTTTGCCAATAATCTTACAAGGCTCATCATCCCCTAAGTACACTATTCCAAAATCTCCATGGATATAGTCACTGAAATATTCTCTGTTAGGGGTAGCATGGAAAGATGCACCAGAATATAATACCCAAGATTCTATATTATTATGCAAAGAGAAAATAAGAGCGTCCTGTGCAATACCTGCAACCTTTGTCTCTTCCTTTCCTTCGTGCTGATTGTCTTCCTTAGGCTTTGACCAGCAATCTTTGCTTATGTGCCCCAACTTTCCACAGTTCCAGCGTTGTGGCTTTCTGCCATTTCTGGATTTGGATCTGCCTTTTCCCTTAGATTTAGATCTTGATCTCCTCTTGCTCTTTTCTTTTTACCTTCCCCTACTCTCGAGATTTAAAGCGTTCCCAGATGCCTCTTCTGTGCTTTTCTTGCGTATTTCCTCATTCAAGATAACACTAACCACATCCTCTACTTTTAAAATATTCGAAGCAGAAGCAGTATTAGAAACTGCCATTACCAAGCCATGCCAGCTTTCAAGCAAAGAACATAATATTAAAAGAGCTTTTATTTCATCTTCAAATACAATATTGACTGAACTTAACTGATTAACGATACCATGGAAATCATTCAGGTGATTAGAAACAGATCCACCTTCTTGCATATGCAAATTAAATAACTGCTTCATTAAATATACCTTATTTGAAGCTGAGGGTTTTTCATACAAATTTGCTAGCGTAGTCATTAACTCTACCGTAGTTTTTGCCTGTGACAAATTAGATATCACAGTGGAGGCCAGACTCAGTCTTATAGACCCAAGAGCCTTTCTGTCAAGAACTTCCCATTCTTCATTCTTTATGTCCTTGGGCTTCTTTGCTATCCCACCTAACGGTAAGTAAAGATCCTTCTGATACAGATAGTCCTCTATCTGCATTCTCCAAAATTGATAGTTTTTGCCATTAAACTTTTCCATTCTCAACTTACTTTCTTCTGCCATTGCTTCTCCCACTCAAACAGAAATCCCTACAGAAACTCCTGTGAGCAACCTGTAATCCAAACACACTACACAGATCTGAACCACCTGTTAGTGAACCTGGGCTCTGATACCACTTGTTGGGGATCAACCAACAATGGATTACACTTGTGAAAGCAATAAATGCAGAAATAAATCAGATAGATAAGTAACTGAAATGATAAATAGCACAGAACAAGATATACAAGAAAACACCCTGAAAACTTGTATTAAAACTCTTTACAATAGGAATACAATTGAAGAAACTTCGTTCTTCCACACCTCTCTCAGATGCACACAAGATCTCTCACTAGATCTCTATTCCTCAAGAGCTCTCTCTCAAGTACAATCAAATCCAACAACCTGGATTGATGCAACTCAGTACTGTCCTTCAAACATTCACAATGTTCTACTCATACAGTTCTACTCTCATACTAAGCTAAGAAGATCTTTCCTACATATAGAAAAATAGGAAACTTGAGCATGCTCTTACAACAAACAGTTAAGCCTCTTCAACAAGGGCTTTAAAAATAATATTGCTAATAATAGAGACGCGAGCTTGAGTCTACAACTCAAACTCATCATGCAAACACTCGCTTCTGTCCTCAGAAATCGCTTTCTAGACACACAGGTAACCGACGTCGGTTCCTGCCTGTTCGCCTGTGACCGTCACCAGCCGACCCTACTGCCGACGTCGGCGCCTCTACAACTGCAACTGACCGACGTCGGTCGCTCCTGACCGACACCGGTGTCTGTGTAGACCCGAAACTATTTTGTATGCTCCTTGGTGAAGCTTTTAGCTCCACACCCTAACACTTGACTCATTTGACCTAAGTCACTCATCCCAACCAAACTTGACCACCCTAGCCTAACTCGACTCATGATATTTTATTTACTAGTTACCATATTTGAATGTTATGGGATAGATTTAGTACTTAATCTAATTAAAATCACTCTTTTTATAGTCTTAGATTTTGTTCATTTTAGACAAATATCTCTTTATAAAATTTTGGATATTTATAATCCATCTTTTAGTCATATGTAAGTGAGCATCTTTAAAACATCTTTGGACACTCAAACAATATATCATACCTGTATAGTCTCGTATATGTGTCAAATATCTAAATATTAAGGTTTTTAAATTTTTTAACAAAACTACAACTCTCATCTTATAGCTAGTAGTGATATTGTCAGTTGTAATCATGGTTTTGCAATCCTACTCAAGGTTTTTTAGGTTTCCAACTAAACCTAACTCACCCAGCCTGACCTAAATCATTCTAACCCAACTCAACTCACCCAAATTGACTTGACTCATCCCATACTGACTCAACTTTCCTAACCCAACTTGACTTGTCCAACCTAACTCAACTCACCTAACCCAACTCATCTCCATGTCATTTCAATAAAACCATAACTCTCATCTTATAGCTAGTAGCGATATTGTCAGTTATAGTCATGGTTTTGCAATCCTACTCATGGTTTTATAGTTTTCTAATCTAACTCAAGTCACTTAGCATGATTTGACTTGTCCCATCCTGACTTGAATTACCTATCCCAACTTGATTCCTCTTGTCTCGACTCGACTCAACTAGCCCAACTCAACTTACCTAGCCTAACTCGACTCACTTAACTTGACTCATCTCCATCGCATTTTAACTCATACTTTTTAAAGGTGTTTTTTCCTTAAGGCTTATTAGATTAAAATTTTGTTTCTTGTAGGGGTTATTTTGTCTTTCCAACATCATCTTTTTGTAGTATATATTTTGGGTCTAACATTTTTTGTCTTGTAGGTTCTACCTCAAGGTTGTTCATAAAAAACTATTAACATTTACCTTGCAAGGCCCCTCTTTTGAGTGCAATATCAAACTACTAACCCATGTGCTTATAGACTGCTAGTCAAAGATCCATTTGGTACTCTTAAAATCATTTTGAATCATTTTTTACCTTATGTATATCATTTTTAATCATCTTGTATATATATCTTCTTGATCATTCCTTATAAATAATTGTTTGTGTTTGTTAGATTTTGAATAATTTTTGTATCATACCCTTCACACATAGGTAATTAAATTTGTTAGTTAATCATATCATGTTCTTTGTCTATTTGTTAACCCCCCTCTAAGATAACACATGACATGGATTTCATCACCATGCATGGGATTAGTATATAGGGGTTAGTGTCATATATTTCACCACCACACTCTAACTAAACTCTATGTTCTAATGGAGTATAACAATTAGGGATAGCTATCGTTAGGATAAGCAGTTGACCTATATAGGCCATCCTTGAAGGGAAAGAGTTAATTCTCTAAACTAGGCATTATACAACACCCTACATAGAATTGGTCCCCAACATACCTTCATGTATATAAGGGATGCCCTTAGAAACCTTGTGTATAACTAGCATAGGACCCTTCAGCTGTAACAAGTGTACCACTGTAGGAGTCAGTATCAAATCTGAAGTAACCATCAGGTGTGAGCAAGGTTGAGAGAGTGTAGTAGATTTTGTAATAGGTCACCAGCCTATAGCCTTACCTATGAATTTTTTGGATGGTATAGGTATTAGGTTTCACACCCAACCATTTACTAATCTTAGGTTGTGTGGTTTGATTTCTTGAGTATGTGTTATGCTAAACCCATGTTGTTTGTGAGTTGAGTCAGTGTTCACCCAAAAATTATCTAAGCCTATCTAGGTCCCTTGTACATATTATCCTTACTACACCTTTATCCTATCATCCTTTGTATATATCTTAATCAGTCATTATCCCATCATCCTTTGTATATATCTTAATCAGTCATTATCCCATCATACATATTGTCTTTGGCCATCTTTTGTCTTAGTCCAATTTCATCTCCCATCTTGCCCAACCATATACACTTATCATTTATCATGCCACCTATCATCCCCCATCTTATCATCATCACTATCATGATTCTTTCTCTAATCATCACCCTACTTCATATCACATTTTATATATCCTAAACCCATCCCCTTGTACCTAATTTATTCTCTTGTTCATCCTACTAGTATTATCCCATATTCATTCCACCTATCTTTCATCCATCATGCACCCATATTAATTATCATCTCATCCACCCCTATCTCACTATCACCTCATACGTATCATCCTCTCATCCCATCTACCATTTTATCTTAAACATATTCACTCATCCTTAGTTATACCTCTATTACCAACATCTTGTGCATCCTTATCTCATTATTATTTTGCATATATCCTTTCATCTTAAACATCCTTATTTTTGTATATATTATCCTCTTAGATCCTTATTATATTCCTTATCTCATCACACCCACTCATCATTAATCACATCACCTATATCTTGTCTTATACATCCTTATCCTATTATCAACCTTTTGTACATATCATTCTCTTAGATCCTTCTCACATCTAGCATCTTTGATTTTGTCCCATTATAGTCATACCCATTCATCATTAGCCACATCCCCCATCACCAATATCTTAGATTTTACATTCTTAAACATATTATCCTCTTATACATCCTTTTTGCCTTATTCTTATCTTAGTAAAACTATATCCACCACATCTTCTAAACTTGACCTTATCCATCTTTGTTTCACCATCATCCCCATATCATTTTGTTTCATTTTATCCTTATCATCTTCCTTTTTTCACCTTTTCATCCCATTCCAGATCTTGTCTTAATCCCATCCACTCATCATTGGCCACATCCCCATCACCTATATCTTGTCTTAAACATAATTTGTTCTCTTCTATAACCTCTAGTCACATCCTATCATATCCCATCACTTACATTTTATCTTATGCATCTCCCATTCCCCATATTGCCTTCATCCCATCCTAATCTAGTCATATCCACCCATAATTTAGTCATCCCCCATCACTCACATACCTTGATCATCACCTTGTATATTCTTGTCTTACCTTCTTGTAAATATTGTTAAGTTGTGGAGCTAAAAGCTTCACCAGGATGCTAATCAGGGAGTTGCTGAGTTCAGTCAGTAACCGGCATCGACAGTATTGTCGACGTCGGTCAGGCAGGGACCAGGGATCGGCCGATGTCAGTCAGGAGCAGATGGATAGAAACTGATGTCAGTCACCTGTGCATGTGCATGCAGTTGCATGTGTTTCCAGAATTAGACTCATCTAATTTTAAGAGGTCTGAGAGTGTTTGCATGTTGAAGAATAATTTAAGTCTTGAGTCTGTGTTTCTAATTATTGTAATTAGAGGTCTAATTATTGTATGCATGGGATCCTATTTAAAGACCCATGAGGCATGTATTGTAATTAAGGCAAGTAAAGCATTGAAGCAAGAAAGCAAGGTCAAAGGAGATCTGCAAGGTGCAAGGTCAAGGAGATCAAATGAAGCTATCAAGGAGGGGATAACAACTCAGGTTATTGAGTTAGTTGTGGTTAAGAGAGAAAGAGAGAACTTTGAGGGAAGATTACTGAAAGTCTTAAGGTGTGGGAAGCCTTAGAGGTGGAAGAAGACTGTGGCACTTCTTTATTGTATTTCCTTCTGAAGATTATTTAATACAAGATTGTGTATTATCTCTCAAATTCTATGTTGTTTTTGATTCTAGTTACTTATTGTTTTTGGTTTAATTTTGCGTTTAGTTGCTTGGTAATCAGTTGTGCTTCCATGGGTTCCTAACAGTTGGTATCAGAGCTAAGGTTGTAGGGAGCAGGTTATTATTTGATTATAGGTCATTCTCAGGGGTTTTTGATTGAGTGGGAGTACAACAATGGCAGAAAAAATTAAGCTACGAATGGAGAAGTTTAACGGCAAGAATTATCAACATTGGAGGATGCAGATAGAAGATTATCTGTATCAGAAAGATTTATACTTACCGTTGGGTGGGGTTGCATGCAAGCCCACAGATATGAAGGATGAAGAATGGAGTGTTCTTGATCAGAAGGATATGGGATCCATAAGGTTGAGCCTTGCATTGTCTGTGATTTCCAACTTATCACAGTGTAAGACAACGGAAGAGTTGATAGAATCTTTGGCAAATTTATATGAAAATCCCTTGGCTTTAAATAAGGTATTTCTTATGAAACAGTTATTTACTTTGCAAATGCAAGAAGGTGGATCGGTATATACTCATCTTAGTGATTTTCATGGTTTGGTAAACCAGTTAGATTCAGTCAATATTGTTTTTGATGATGAAGTAAAGGCTCTCTTAATTTTATGCTCTTTACCTGAAAGTTGGGATAGTTTGGTAATGGCAGTAAGTAATTCTACGTCTGCTTCTAAAATCTTAAAAGTTGATGATGTTGTGAGTGTAATCTTGAATGAAGAAATATGTAGGAAAAGCACAGGTGAATTATCAGGGAATGCTCTAAGTGCTGAAAGTAGGGGAAGGCAAAGAGAGAAGGTCGAGCAAGGGAAATCAAGGTCAAAGATGGAAAGGAGATCCAAATCCAGAAATGGAGGTATCACCTATTGGTTTTGTTGAAAGAGAGGACACACAAAGAAAGATTATTGGTTGAAGGATAAAGAAAATCAACATGAAGCTAATGAAGAAGCAAATGATGCAGGTATTGTTGCACAAGATGCTCTCATACTTTCTTTCGATAGTCAGTTAGAATCATGGGTTTTAGATTCTGGTGCTTCTTTTCATGCAACCCCAAATAGAGATTTGTTCCATGAGTATGTCCAAGGAGACTTTGGAGAGCTTTATTTAGGGGATGGTACACCTTGTCAAATAGTTGGCAAAGGGAAAGTGCAGCTGGAATTGCAGACATGCAACACATGGGTGTTAAAGGAGGTTATGCATGTCCCAGTCTTGAAGCAGAGTTTGGTTTCTATAGGAAAGTTGGGTGATGAGGGATGCATAGTAACCCTCACAACATATTATTGGAAGGTTACCAAGGGTGCACTTGTTTTAGCAAGAGGTAAGAAAGTAGGTACTCTTTATCTATCTACTTGTATTACTGATTCTACTTCTGGTTTGTCTACTTCTGCTGTAGATTTGAAGATGTGGCTTAATAGGATTGGTCACATGAACAAGAAGGGAATGGATGTTCTTGAGTCAAAGGGCATGAGTTCAGATTCAGAGGACATAGATCAAGTTCATTGCAGGAAAAGGAAATTTGATGTTTTTGACAAGAACAAGGAAGCCTTGGTGTTTATGGAGAAGATGATGGACAGAGATCAGTCACAAGGGCTAAATAATTCTAAGCAGGGTAGTATGGACAAGGTTTTGATCCAAGATGAGCTCGTGGATAAATAAGTCATCACTTACAGGAAAACATAGGTCTCGATGTCGATCACATGGAACTGACATCAATCAAGCAGATACCGACGTTGGTCATGTGCAGACCAACAGAGTCGGTAGTGTCAGGCAGGTGGAACCGACATCAGTCAGGTAAGAACTGACATTAGCAGCAGGTTAGTCACATGGAACTGATGTCAGTTGGGTGCAGACTAAAAGATGGCTGAGATCAGTCACTAGAATAGATGTTGGGCAGACAACAAGCTGTCAAGGAGTCTCAAATGCCCATATGGAGGACTAAAAGGGTAAGTGGACCTCATATTCATTGTTCACCTTCTTTATATTACTTGTTGCTTACTGATGGTCAAGAACTAGGAAGATATGAAGAGGCAATGCAAGTAGAATCTTGGAAACAATGGGAGCATGGCATGAATTCTTTGGAAGAGAACCAAGCAGGAGATTTGGTAGAGTTGTCAGCCGAGATAAAAGCACTGATAGAGGAATGGATTCCCAGGTTAGAGAAGAGAGTGGATGGACACATGAGACAGAAGGCCAGGGTCTATGGTCTTGATCAAGCTGTAGGATAATAGAGGTTTAACCATTGTGTTTACTTTTACCAGGTTGGATAATATTAGCTACATTATCCTGTTACTGTATTGTGTGCTTGTTGTAGGGTTACACATGCAGGGATTTTTTGAGCTAAAGGTAAAGATAGTTCAGAGGTATGTCATGAAGAATTTGGAAGCAGAAAAATTCTTTAGTATGAGAGTCATGGAAGATCACAGGTTGATTTTGTCTCTAGTGGGAGCTGATGTGAAGAAGGTGTAGGCAGGGTTCAATACGCAGGATGTAGAACCGGTATGCACACCAAGGGCTGGACAGTTCAAGCTGAGCTTAGAACAGTGTTTGAAATCACATAAGGTCAGGTGTAGACCTAAGTTTTCCAAAGTAGTGGGAGTTGTCAGAGAGTTCAGATATGGCAAGGGACTTGGATGACAGGTATAACATCACAGGATGTGTGGTGGTTGGTCTTCAAAATTGAGCTTGAAGATGGAGGTGCCTGAGATGGTTAGTGGAGGTTGTTGTACAGGTACAGGTGCAGCTGTTTATCTCCAAGTGGGAGATTGTTAAGTTGTGGAGCTAAAAGCTTCACCAAGATGCTAATCAGGGAGTTGCTGAGTTTAGTCAGTAATCGGCATCAATAGTATTGCTGATGTCAGTCAGGTAGGGACTAGGGATCAGCCAACATCAGTCAGGAGCAGACGGACAGAAACTGACGTCGATCACCTGTGCATGTGCATGCAATTGCATGTGTTTCTAGAACGTGTTTCCAAAATTAGACTCTTCTAATTTTAAGAGGTCTGTGAGTGTTTGCATGTTGAAGACTAATTTAAGTCTTGAGTCTATGTTTCTAATTATTGTAATTAGAGGTCTAATTATTGTATGCATGGGATCCTATTTAAAGATCCATGAGGCATGTATTGTAATTAAGGAAAGTAAAGCATTGAAGCAAGAAAGCAAGGTCAAAGGAGATTTGCAAGGTGCAAGGTCAAGGAGATCAGCTGAAGCTATCAAGGAGGGGATAACAACTTAGGTTATTGAGTTAGTTGTGGTTGAGAGAGAAAGAGAGAACTTTGAGGGAAGATTACTGAAAGTCTTAAGGTGTGGGAAGCCTTAGAGGTGGAAGAAGACTGTGGCACTTCTTTATTGTATTTCCTTCTGAATATTATTTAATACAAGATTGTGTATTGTCTCTCAAATTTTGTGTTGTTTCTGATTCTAGTTACTTATTGTTTCTGGTTTAATTCCACGTTTAGTTGCTTGGTAATCAGTTGTGCTTCCACGGGTTCCTAACAAATATTTTATTTCTTTTTTATATCCTACTATTCGTATCTTATCCTAATATCACTTATCATTTGTCATCCCCTACCATCCCCTAATCACATATTGTCTCATTATACATATCCTATCCTAGTCCACTCTATCCCTTATTATTTGTCTTGACCTTGTCTTCATCACTCATATAGCCTAACCATGTCCTATCTTATTCTAGTTAGCTCTTTAAGCCACATACAAGTCTAGACCATCACCATCCCATTTACATCATCCCTTATCATCATCCATCATAATTGTCTTATCTTCATCACCTTCATCACATAATCACATACCCTTCTACCTTGAGAAAATTATTCCAATGTTTGAGCTAGTCCTATTACCCTATCCATACCATCATATCATCCTAATACACTTGATTAAATCTCATACCTAGTCAATATCTTATTAGCATCTTATCACCTTGTTGGTCCCAATCTAGCAAACCCATCAACAATTAATCATCCTTAGTCCAATCATCTTACCTTATTCATAACTAGCACCCATCATATTATCCTCTTTCTAGTTTGAATTTAGACACCCATCAAAATCCTTCAATCCTTTTGTTAGGTTGATAACAAGACATTATTGATAGGTTATTCACACCTATTGCACTATTAGTCTAAAATTTGATGATAATCTTTAATACATTAGTCTATCTCATCCCTATCCTCATATATCATACTAGCTTAATCCTTTAATATATTTTGTTTAAGAACCCCATCAAATCCTTAGTCTACCTTCACATCATCATCCATATTTACCATGGATTTGGACCTGGTTTTTATAGACCAATACATCTTAGCTAACAAGGATGAAGTCCTTTTATAGGCACTAGAGTTGGTTATTCACCTACCCTCAGACCTTTATCCCATTTTCCCCAAATCACCATCTTGTAGCACCACAAAATCAGTCTTAGCCTTCCTTAATGTGGTCACCCTAATCAATGAATACATCATACAGAATAAAGATGAATTCCTTTTGTAGCTATGAAATATGGGTTCTTGATTTTGACCCTATTAGTCTAAATCTACCTCTTAAACAAGTCCAACATCAACCCTTATCCCATTCCCCTCCACCATCCACTAGCCCTATTCAAAACCCCTTATCCCCAATTCATACCCATCCACAATCAAACCCTCCATCTACTAATCATCATCCATCACCTTTATCACCCACCACCATGCAATTGGTCCCCACTCTCATAGACCAATACATAGCTACCAACAAGGATGAGATCCTCTTACAATTCATTACAATGTGTGTACCTCTTCTCAAAGGTGTTGATCCCCTTCAACTTATTGCACCTCCAACATAAAACCCTTTGTGTAAGTCTCCTTCCAATCCCCTATCCACTAGTCATAGTCAATCATCTACCCCTTCACCTACTAGTAAAGGGAATCCAATCTTGACCACCCATCCATCCACCCAGCCACATCAAACACCATTTAATCTAAATTCCAATGCTTCCACATCAAAGTTATAAAGCAAAGTGGGTTCTTATACTCCCCTTCCTATATCTTTGGAATCCCTTTTACAATAACTTGTCACCACTAACATGATGGTATATCCACCCATACAAATTCTTGATCCGACCAAACCCAAGCCCTCTTGGTATAAAGTAAACCAATATTGTCTATATCATCGAACTTGGGGGCATTCCATTAAACAATGTCAAAACTTCTGAGACTATGTTCAAAACCTCATCAACAGTGGTGACATAATAATTAAGGATGAATTAGATGAATTTAAATCCTTGGGTGAACAAGAAGAGGAATGCTAATATTTCATTCCCTATCATGATCAAACCCTTCCCTTTCCAAGCTAAGGCCAAGACATCCTATCCATCCTCCATGATCCTCCCATCTCTGATCACCCATCTATTCAAAACAAGTCTAATCCCCATAAACCTAGTCCTTCTATATCCCATAATCATTTTCATGGACCTATCTTTGATTTTTCCATTATTCATCCATCATCTCCCTCTAACCCATCACATCAAATACCCCCCATTGAGATAATAATTATAGATAATCACTCTTTTACTAGCAACATATCATCATGTACATCAAAATTAACATCAGAGTCATAAAAAGTTTTATCTACCTCAAGTTCATGTGTAACACCAACATTTGAATTAGATTCCTCATCAGAATCATCATCCCTTATTGATATTACTATAAATGATGATAATTCTTTCTCTTTTGAAGATCCCAATCAAGATGATGAAGTCATAACTAAATTCTTGAATGATTTATCTGTTGAATATTTTTAGATTAGATCTTATCCTATCGTGGATATGTGTCTTAATGATTCTTTTGAGATTCTTGAGGACACTTTATCTAAAATTGAAGCTAGGGATCCTAGTAACCTTTATGAGGAATATGTTTCTCATTATCCCCTTACTCCATCACACAACATTAATCATCCACCTCACCTCCATAATCTCCATATCTCATTGCATGATGGGGACAAATAGGACCATGCACTATTGGATTCTTATCTACATTTGACATCAGATTCCATAAATATCATGGTTCAATACCATATTCAAAAAATAATAAATCATCTTTGATCCCATAAGCCAATGTCAAGCAAAGTCAAATCATCAGCCTAATCAAATGATGTCTATCCCTAGTGAAGCCCAATATCAAGCACTAGGGGGTCATCAAAGTCAAAATAATCATTATATATCAAGTCAAAAATCAATCTCCTCTAGTGAAGCCCAAAAATTGGCACTAGGGGGAAATAAAGTCAAAAATCATACGGTCGACCATCCTCTTGATGTTTGGATCACAGAATCAACAAATCAAAAGGTCTTGGATCTCATAGTCTCATGGCACCAATCTAAATAATCCCATCTACCATATCCAATGGTGTATGTGACTAATAAAACCCCCATGCATTCCTCATCCTGTCATATCACTCATCTCGATCATAGTCCTCCTTCACATCCTATATCCCATCATCACATTCATGGCATACCCCCATCTGTATCATATCTCACAAGTATTGTCCCTTGTAGGGGTCATAAAGATACCTAGTTAAAAAATTCAAAGGACATTAAATCAATAGTCAATAAAGGTCACCATCACATGATCCTAGCATCACCTTTTTCTGGAACATGTGTCAATTAACATCTCTATCTAGCATTAGCATCTTGCATCTCGCCCATCTCTAATAAATCAAGATGCCATCAATAAAGTCTATACATATAATTATCCAATGGTGAAAACTAGTCTTTTGGCACCTTGGACAAGTACCATGATAAAAACCATTTTCCAACATCATGCTAAAATAATCTATTATCTGCATTATACTTCAACACTTGGGGGAAAAAATCCATCCTTTTTCAACTATCACATCCATCCCTCATCAATCATGTCCATATCTCCTATCCATCATCTGCCATTATATCATACACTCAATCCCTATCTCTCATTCCTTCCTATCCTAACCTTTGTAAGGAAGTGGAATTTTTCTTGAGAAAGATTCTCACAACCATCTTGACATATCTTCTAATGGACACTTAGGAAACTAAACATCTGGTTCCTTCATGATGTAGTCATTGGCAATCCCTAGCCCATTCTTCTTTGATCCCCATCACCTCCATCCTTTTGTCATCCTGTCCATCATTCCATCCATCCTCATTTTTTTCCCTAGGCTTGGTGTTACCTTTGATAGTAACCCACTTTTTATAGTGTACATACATATCCCAAAAATCCCTAAAAATTGAAAAATGTCAAAAACCTTAAAAATCATAATTTTTTTCAAAAAGCCAAAAATTGTCCATCATGTCTTGTCTTATGCCCAATCTCCTACTTGCACCCATCTCCATCGATATCATATTATCCCATCTTTTGGACACTACACTTTATCTTGAGATAAAATTAAAGTGGTCACCCATCCCTTCATATCTTCCATCTTAGCCTATTGGCCAGGTCTTATCAACATACATCACCTTATCAAGGATTTAATTTGGCACCCATCACTTCCCTATCAAGCCCTTTTCATATCTAGCACCCATACCATCACTCTTTTATAGTATATAAGGTGATTGATCCCATCATTATCCTTATTATTGCCTCTTCATACCTAACACCCATCCAATTACTCTCTACTAGTGTGAAAGGTATTTGATCCCATCATCTCCTAGTCTCCTTGCTAGATTGGATTATTGAAGAATTTTGTCTGTTGGTAATCCTTGGCCATCATTTTTTTAAATCACCATCCTTAACCACTTTTCTATGTGATTTCAAGACCAAGTTAGTATTCAAAAACCTCATCACATCATCTATCCTTCCATTGTAAACTAGGGGCAACATCTTAGCCTAATCCTAACCATGATCACCCTATCCAAATCTAACCCCATCCTAAGTCTAAAATCACATCATGACTATCTAACCTATCACCTAGTCACTCATTTCATCATTAGACAAGACATTATGACATTACATGTAGATATTTATCTATTTTTTTTCTTCTATTTATTTTGTTTTCATCATGTATATATCTTGTTTGTCTTGTGTTGTATTTGAATTATGTCTCTTCAGAAATGAATGAGGATGATATGAGGACACTAAAAGTGCCCTTGAGGATGTAGAGTTCTCTATTTTCCTAGATACTTTGGCACAATGTCCTCTTGGTCATGCTTATATCATGGGGCATCTTGTAAAGTGATATATTTTTGGATTACTTGGACTATGATGAGCCTTATGACATTTATGATGGATTGATCTCATCATCCTCCTTCCCATCAAATCATTAAACTAACATCCCATCCTTATCCTTATTATCTTCATCTAAATAATATACTTCAATCACTAACAAGTCTAATTATCATCCCTGAGTCAAAACTACATAATCCTAAGGTCTTTCCAGACTATGTAGGCAACACTTGGCCACTCTTTCTTGCCCAAGGATAGCTCAGACACTATCTTATCTATTGCTTCCTTTCATGTATGTTTGATAGGGGAATCATCCCAATCCTTTTGGTCACTTGATCATATCAATTCTTCTCTGTCATCATGTCAATCAATTTAGATTTGGGTTACACTCATCATCAATCTTATCAAATCAGTCTTATCTTGGCATATATCTCTCCCTTACATGCATCCATTCTTAGGTTATGTCTAAAGCTTATGGATTTTTAATCTTATCATCATTATGTTATAGTCATTCCCCCTTGAAATGTATCTACAACTATGACACCCATCATATTTCCAACTTGTGCATGTCTCCTTGCCAAGGGCATCGTCAATTTGTAGCTCATTGCTCACATCAAATCAATCATCCCATCCCTCCATCTATCCATCTCATCCCACTCATCATTTCTTATTTCAAGTGGCCATTTGGCTCATTCTTCCTCGCATGTCCCCTCAAGGGGGCTCATATCCCCTAAAAACATTTACTATCATTCATCCATGACATAGTTTTTCTTTAAAAGACCATTGCTCCTTTCACTTCATCCACTTGTAATTACCTTTCAAAGAGGGGCAAAATCAATGCACCTAAAATTGGTTGCTTCATTTTGGTCAACTAATATTTCTATTAGTTGACACTATAGAGGAATTTAAAATTCCCATAAGCCCTCCTAACCACCTACTAACCTACACCCTAGGATTTTTTACATCCCTAGGAATCCTAATCCTCATTAATACCTATCTAATCTCCCTCATTATCCCCTAAACCTATGGAGAAGATCCTCTAACTCTCCAGAAATATCCAAACTATAGACTTCTAATAATTTTTAATTCCTCTCAAATTCCCTCGATTTGCCTATTTAAAAAAGCTCTCCCTCCACCCTCAAACCAACTTGGAAACCCATATCAAAGATATGTCAAAATAAAACTCCAATTAGCATAACCAATCCATGTCAAAATAAGTCCTTGCATCCATTATCAAGATTCAACATCAAAACATCATACTATCCAAAATTTGAGTCAAGGTATATCCATCTCAATCTATTTGTCTTTTTGTTTAATCTTGGTTTAAAACATGTAGGATCTAAGATTTGAATGTAGGATTAAGTAGTTATTTCATCCAATTATATTTAAATCTTAGTGGCTTTAGACTTTAACTGGTAGTTTAAGATTTTGGTAGATTGAATTTCATGTTTAATCTCATAGACCCAAATTTTGAGTTACATTTTTGTGACCATGGTGGGACCTCACTCTCAATTAATCAATTTTGCTTGTTAGTTGTGTTTTTGAAGCTTGCAAGAACAACTAGTAGAAGGAAAATCTTAAAATTTTGAAATTTTTGCATGTGCAAGTTGTAGTCATGAGATTGTATTGGTAATCATGACATTACATTGTGCATTCATGATATTATCCCTAGGAGTCACATTATTGAAACACCCTGACCTGACTTGCCCATCCCATCCTGACTCATCCTGGCTTGACTCTCCCATCTTGCCTTGACTTACCCACCTAGCCTTACTCATCCCATCCTGACTCATCTTGACCCATCTCGCTCATCCTAACCCAATTTTCCCATCCTACCTTGACTTGCCCATTCTAACCTGACCCATCCCATCCACCCATCCTAGCCTAACTCTCTCATCCTACCCTAACTTACCTATACTTCCCTGAATCATCCATCCTAACTCATACCAACCTAACTCAGTCATCCTACCCTGAATTGCCCATCTCAATTTAAATCATCCTATCTTGACTCATCCTACCCTGACTCACATTGAATCACCCATCCTATCCCAACTCTCCCATCTTGGCTTGACTCATCTTGACCCAACTTGCCCATTGTGCCCCAAATAATCCATCTTGACCTGACTCATCCTAACCTAAGTCACTCATCCTAACCTGACTCGACCACTCTAGGCCAACTCGACTCATCATATTATGTTTGTTTCTTACCATATTTGAATGTTATGGGATAGATTCAGGACACAGTCTAATTAAAAGCATTCCTTTTATATTCTTAGATTCTATTAATTTTAGATAAATATCTATATTTATAAATTTTTGGATATATTGTAATCCATATTTTATTCATCTATAAGTGAGAATATTTAAAACATCTTTGGACACCCAAATAATTTATCATACTTGTATAGGCCCCTATATGTGTCAAATATCTAAATCTTAAGGTTTTTTTGTTTATAACCAAACCATAACTCTCATCTCATATCTAATAATGATATTGTTAGCTGCAATCATGGTTTTACAGTCTTACTCATAGTTTTATATGTTTCTAACCTAGCCTAACTCATCCCATCCTGACTCAACTCACCCAGCCTGACTCGACTCATCCCATCTTGAATCAACTCACCCAACCCAATTTGACTCACCCAACCTAACTTGACTCACTTGAACTGACTCATCCCATCTTGAATCAACTCACCCAACCCAATTTGACTCACCCAACCTAACTTGACTCACTTGAACTGACTCATCTCCATCCCATTTTAATAAAACTATAACTCTCGTCTTATATCTATTAGTGATATTGTTAGTTGAATTCACAATTTTGTAGTCCTACTCATGGTTTTATACGTTTATAGCCTGACTTGACTAGCCCAGCTTGACCTGACTCATCCCATCCTGACTTGACTTACCCAACCTGACTCAACTCATCCCATCCTAACTTGAATTATCCTATCTTGACTTGAATAACATAACCCAACATGATTTTCCCAGCCTAACTCAATTTACCTAGCCTAACTCAACTTGCCTGACCTGATTCGTCTCCATCTAGTTTCAAATCATACTCATTTTAGGGTGTTTTTTCTTAAGGCTTATTGGATTAAAATATTGTTTCTTTTAGGGGTTATTTTATCTTTCTAACATCATATTTTTGTAGGATATATTTTGGGTCTAACATTTTTTGTCTTACAGGTTCCACCTCAAGGTTGTTCATCAAAATCTATTAACATTTACCTTATAGGACCCCTCTTTTGAGTGCCATATCAAACTACTAACCTGT
This sequence comes from Torreya grandis, assembly GCA_037957365.1. Taxonomy (NCBI): domain Eukaryota; kingdom Viridiplantae; phylum Streptophyta; class Pinopsida; order Cupressales; family Taxaceae; genus Torreya; species Torreya grandis. The sequence goes on from JARHVA010000004.1 coordinate 6,541,391, forward strand.
GTGCTTATAGGCTATTAGTCAAGGATCCATTTTGGCACTCTTAAAATCATTTTGAATCATTTTTTACCTTGTATATATAATTTTTTAGCATTTTAAATATATGTATATATATATTCTTGATCATTCTTTGTAAATAATTATGTGTATTGTGTTAGCTTGTGAATTATTTTTATATCATGACCCTCACACATAGGTAATTAAATTGGTTATTTAGTTGTATCATGTGTTTTGCCTATTTCTTAACCCCCCTCTAGGATAGAACATGACATATATTTCATCACCATGCATAGGATTAGTATATATGGGTTAGTGTCATATATTTCACTACCATGCTCTAACCAAACTCTGTGTTTGATAGAGTATAAAAATTAGGGATAGTTATCATTAGGTTAAGTGGTTAACCCATACAAGTCATCTATGAAGGGGAAGAGTTAATTCTCTAAACTAGGCATTAGACAACACCCTACATGGACTTGAGCCCTAATGTACCTTCATGTATAGAGGGTATGCCCTTAGAAACCTTATGCATACCTAACATTGAACCCCTTGACTATAACAGGTGTACCACTACAGGAGTCAATATCAGCTCCAAAGTAGCCATTGGGTATGAGAAAGGTTAATAGAGTGTATTACATTATGTAATAGGTCACCAACCTACAACCTCACCTATGAAGTCATTGGATGGTGTAGGCATTTAGGTTACACACCCAATAGTTTAAAAATAATAGTTTGTGTGGTTTACTTGCTTGGGTATGTGTTATGCTAAATTATGCTATTTTTGAGCCGAGACATCCTTCACCCAAAACCTATCTAATCCTATCTAGGTCCCTTGTACATATTATCCTTACTAATTATTTATCCTATCATCCTTTGTATATAACCTAATCAATCATTATCCCATAATACATATTGTCTTTGGCCATATTTTATGTTAGTCCTATTCCATCTCCCATCTTGCCCAACCATATACACTTATCATTTATCATACCCCCTATCATCCTCCATATTATCATCATCATTTTCTTGATTCCATCACTAATCATTACCTTACATCCTAATCACATCTTATATATCCTAAACCCATCCCCTTGTACCTAATTTATTCTCTTGTACATCCTACTAGTCTTATCTAATCTTAGTTACACCTATCATTCATCCATAACATGCCCGTATTAATTATGATCTCATCCACACCTATCTCACTATCACTTCATATGTATCATCCTCTCATCCCATCTACCATTTTGTCTTAAAAATATTTACCCATCATTGGTCATACCCCTATCACCAACATCTTGTGCATCCTTATCTCATTATTCTTTTTCATATATCCTTTCATCTTGTACATCCTTATTTTTATACATATTATTATCTTAGATACTTATTATTGTCCTTATCTCATCACACCCACTCATCATTAGTCACATCACCTATATCTTGTCTTATATATCGTTATCCTATTATCAACCTTTTTTACATATCATTCTATTACATCCTTCTCACATCCAACATCCTTGATTTCATCTCGTTCTAGTCATACCCATTCATCATTATCCACATCCCCCATCACCAATATATTATCTTGTACATTATTAAAATATATTATCCTCTTATACATCTTTTTTGCCTTATTCTTGTCTTAGTAAAACTATATCCACCTCATCTCCCAAACTTGACCTTATCCATATTTGATTCACCATCATCCTCATATCATTTTGTCTTAATTTTCCTTCATTTAATCCTTGTCATCATCCTTTTTTTGCCTTTTCATCCCAGTCCACATCTTATCTTAATCTCATCCACTCATCATTGGCCACATCCCCATCACCTATATCTTGTCTTAAACATCATTTGTTCTCTTGTATAACCTCTAGTCACATCTTATCATATCCCATCACTTACATTTTATCTTATGCATTTCCCATTCCCCATCTTACCTTCATTGCATCCTAATCTAGTCATATATACCCATAATTTAGTCATCCACCATCACTCACATACCTTGATCATCACCTTATATATTCTTGTCTTACCTTCTTGTAAATATTTTATTTCTTTTGTACATCCTAATAGTCATATCTTATGCTAATCCCACTTATCATTCATTATCCCCTACCATCTCCTAATCACATCACATCTCAATATCCATATCCTATCCTAGTCCACTCTATCCCTTATCATTGTCTTGACCTTATCTTCATCACTCATATAGCCTAACCATGTCCTATCTTATCTAAATTGGCTCTTTAAGTCACATATACGTCTATCACCATACCATTTACATCATCCCTTGTCATCATCCATAATCATTGTCTTATCTTCATCACATAATCACCTACCATTCTACCTTGAGAAAATTAGTCCATGGTTTGAGCTAGTCCTATTTCCCTAGCCACACCATCCTATCATCCTAATCCACTTGATTAAATCTTATACCTAGTCAGTATCTTGATAACATCTTGTCACCTTGTTATTCTCAATTTAGCAAATCCATCAACTATCAATCCTCCTTAGTCCAATCATCTTGCCTTATTAATAACTATCACCCACCATATCATCCTCTTTATAGTTTGAATTTAGGCCTATTTAATTCTGTGCTAGTTCTCCCTTCTTTGGGCCTATTCTAATTTGTGCCAAGACTGCCCTTTTTGGGGACAATTTTCTTCCAATCTATTACCCGTGCATGTATCCTTGCTTGGGGGCATTTGTCAAAGGTTCATCTAAGTCATGGAATATCACATCCAACATACCATTCTACATGAACCATACCTCCCAAATATGTCATCTAGTATAGATCATGAACAAGAATAATTTGATCGATAACTATTTGATAATAAGGATGAATATCTTGTTAGATTGTAGAAAATGGGTTCTAAAATTATAGATGGATTTATTATAGATGACTTACACTATTTAATTAGAGATCCTAAAGAGACATCACAACAAGGCCAACAGTCTTGACCTATTATACCATTGCCCCTCCAAAATACAATATCTATTAAAAATCCAAGCATGTCTAAGTCTGATTGCTACTCGATTAGATTACGTCATGATCCCCTTCCCAATCATGATCAGATACATCCACTTCCAGATCAAGATCAAGATAATCAAACCATTGATGAAATTTTTGTTGAATCACCCATATTTGATCAAATCCAAGCCATTCATGATCCACCTGTATTTGATGAAGATCCTTTATTTGACACAAGACCCATATTCAATGAGCCTATATTTAAATAACCTATTATTGTTGAGCTAAAGTCATTTATTCCTCCATTTACAAATATTCCCAATTTCCAAACAATTATTCATTTCAAAGCCTCTATTTCTAATAAAAAGGTAAACAAGGTACTTGTGGATAATATTAAATTAGAATCAAGTTCCATTTCAAAATCACTATGAAAATTAGGTTCCATTTTGGAACTAATATTAGCTTTAGCATTAGCAAAAGACTTAGTATAAGTCTCAACATCAGGTTCACATTCTCTTGAGTCAGAATCAACTTTAGAATCAGAAAATATTGATGCATGTTACAACATTGGCTCCATATTTCAAACATATCTAATTAAAAGCATTTTTGATTCTTCCATGGGTTTTGAGGATGTTTCCTTTAGCATTAATGCAAGTTCTCCTATTAGCCTCTATGAGACTTGTGTTTCCTTGTTCCCTTTTATTATCATTATACGTGCCTTTACCATTAATCAACCTAGCCATTATATTAACATACCACTCCCCACAAACATTGATTGGGACCAACATAATCTCATATTGTTGAACTTATTACATTATGACATTTTAGTGGTAGAATTTTGGGGGAAGCAAGACACTATCAAAGAAAAAGAATAATCTCCTAGTGAAACCTTGTTTAAAGTGTTAGGGGGACAATCAAAGTTTAAACTCAACATCCTATAGTGAAACCTTATTTGAGGCACTAGATGATAATCAAAATAAAAATTAAAAAGCATTTAGTGAAACATTATTCAAAGCACTAGGGGAAAATCAAAATGGGTTATCAACATCCCTTAGTGAAACCTTATTCAAGGCACTATTGGACAATTTAAATCAATAAAATAACGAATAATTTATTAGCAAAAACCTCTTCAAGAAGCCAATAAATGAGAAAATTAGTTCTGCATCACATGATGAAGACAATATTTAAGATAATATTCCCCCCACCATAACCAAATACAAGTCAAATTTGGAATCAACAACTTTGTGTGTGACTGAAAATCCCAGTTTTCATTTATCAACTAATCATTATAGATTTCATTCACAAACTATTTTTCATTCACCAACCAGATCATTTATCCGATTCTTACCATTATTCATCCTTCCTAGCAACACTATTTTTCAAAGAGGCTATGAAGACATATTTTTTAGAGGTTTGAAAGAAGTAGAATCAACAATTAATGAAGATCATAACAAAATCAGTGCAATTCACAACACCAACATGATTCAGATAGAGTAGTTATTTTGAGAAAGTATTGGTTAGACAATAAAGGGTCCAAATTATTCATATTTTAATCCTCCATTGAGTTGAGATGCTAAAAAATAAAAAAAACAAAATCAAGAGAGAAATAATTTTCTAACAGTGAAAACCATGCCTATGGCACCTTGGACAAGTATCATGATGAAAACTAGGTTTATAACATCATGTGTAAATAATTGTTATTTATAAGTACCTTGACACTTGGGGGTAGCCTTATTTACATTATAGACCATTTAAATTCTCTTACCATTCCAACCATTATAGCCTTTTAATCCTATTCATCCCAACCTATCTTATTTTGACCATTAGTCTTCCCATCTTGACCTTGTTACATAAGTAAAAGGTATATTAAGACCTATTTGGGAAGCATTTTTGACATATTATATGTTAGATACTTTGATGACTAGACACATTTTGATCTCACATGACATGGTCCTTAGAGATTCTTAGTCCTTTAACTCATTGTCATCAATTAGTATTTAGCCCTTTCCAAATCCTATGCCATTTATTTTATCATGTGCCATTCCTATTTTGCAACCTGATATTAATCCATAGTTAAAACCTTATGGGAAGAACTATAGTGAATTGAGGTCCATTTGTACTATGTAGGTAGTTCTTGATTTACATTGAGGTTAGCTCAGTCACCCCTTTCCCATGCTCTCACCATTTTGTGAGTAATCATTATCTAACACTCTCACCATTTTATGAGTTTCTTTGTTTCTAGGATCTTGCCCTTTTTCAAGCTATTTTAAAATATTTATTTTTATTTCAAACCCTATCGGTGTAACTACATTGACCTGAGGTCCATTTAGACTATGTAAGTAGTGCTCAAATTTTGAGGTTAGCTTGGTCACCCCTTAACCTGAGATCTTGACCTTTTGTAAGCTATTTTAGTCTATTGATTCATATTTAAAACCCTATGGGTGGAAATACATTGACTTGAAGTTCTTATTAAACTATTTAGGCAATGGTCAATTCATGTTAAGGTCATTTCAGTCACTCCATTCCAATGCTCTTGTCATTTTATGAGAAATTTAAGCCATGCTCTCACCATTTTATGAGCATCCTAAGTCACACTCTTGTTTTTTATGAGTTAAAACATTCTACATCTTGTAATCCTTAATTGAGTTGAGATGCCACAAATCCAAAAAGATAAATATTTTAAAAAACCTAAAAATTTGAAATGGCTTATAATCTCAAAATGAGATATAAAGATGTAAAATTCAAAAAGATTTGTCTTGTTCTAAATCTAGTTTTAATCTTTAATCCAATCATTTTCGGTCCCATCCTAAACCATTACTGGGATGTGTCCTTCCTAAATATACCCTAATAGGGTAGACTCGTTATTGTTTCCAATTATTTTAGCCAGCTAGAGATGTGTCCTTCCTTTGCATGTATCCTTGCTTGGGGGCACTATCCATTTATCATTTTCATTGAGCCTTCACATGTGGATTTGGAATTGGTTAAATAACAAGATGCTTTATCTTGATTTTATTTTCAAGTTTGTGTATGTGTGTTTGCTTTTTTGATTGTTTATTTCCTTTTTATGTTGTTGTATTGACTCATTCCATTATGCTATCAAGGTCACCACCATGGTGTCTCCTATCACACAATTGTACTTGAGTCAATCCATTGACATTTGTTAGCATTATCATCATGGATTTTTAGCATTGGTGTGTTGTTATCAATTGTCTATTAGATCGAGGGTTAGTCCTTATGCACATTACAACTAGGTTATCATGGTGTTTTACATCACAGTGCATACTATTTCATGTTATATCAAAAATCTAGATTTAGGAGTCTACTAAGCAATGTTGAAGCATAAAATTTCCTTGTTCACTAACTCTCCATCAACTAGACCATATGGCTACTTTATATGCTCCTCATGATACATCTAAGCATATACAAATAGCCATGATTATTTTATTAACATTATTCAATCATTATCTTATTCTTCTAATTATGATTTATCTTATCACTTTGACCATTCACTAGTACATAATGTTTTGTGGTTTATTCATTTTTGAAAAGATATTATACAATTGTACCTATGTTTGCATCACTCCTCTCATTTTTAATCTATATTATAGGTTAAATCCTTGAGTTATGATTGTCAATCAGTCAATTAAGCATTAGAATCATTTAACAATGAAATCCACCCTACTGGGGCAAATCATTTGGACTTATCAATGTTTACATCCACTCTACTAGGGAAATATGTTTCCATATATGTACCATTATCTTTAGGACTCTGTACCATCATTTATCCCTACTAGGGAAAATTCTTCTAATTCCAAGCCCGTAGCTTTTCACCCTATTTGGGGTCAGTTAGAATGTGCCACTTGTTTTGGGATGCATCCTTCCCACTTCTCCCCACCTTGGGGCTAATTTTATTCTATTTTTTTAACCATTATGATCAAAGTGTGAAAGCATTAGCTTATTTGTATTAAGTTTATTGTTAGGAGAACCTACAACAATCAATATGCTCTGATACCAACTGTTAGGTGACCCCTGATCCAACGGAAGCACAATTGATTACTTTATTATAAGCAATTAAACACGGAATTATACCAGAATGATAAAGTAACTAGAAACTTGAGACAACAAAGAATTTGAGAGACAATACACACTCTTGTATTAAATATTACTAGAAGAAAATACAATAAGGAAGATGCCACTTCTTCCTCCACCTCAAAGGCTTGCCACACCTCAAGACCTTCTTCCCTCTCTCTCTTGCTCAACACAACAACTCTATAGCCTAAGTTATTATCCCTCCTTGAAAGCTTCAGCTGTTCTCCTTGACCTTACACCTGTAGATCTCCTTAACCTTCCTACCTTCAATGCTTTTACTTGCCTTCTTGGTAATTACAATACATGCCTCATGGATCTTTAAATAGGATCCCATGCTTACAAAAAGAGAACTCTAACTACAATAATTAGACACACAGCTTGTGACTATAATTAGTCATTTGACATGCAAACACTCACTTCACTTAACTGACTATTCATCAATAGCAGTTTTGGAATACACAGGCGATCAATGTCGATCCCTGTCTGTCTGGTGCTGCCGACGTCGGCCAACTACCTGCCGTCGCTAGTTTCCTTCTCCACTGTCTGTGACCAACATCGGTTATACTGTCGACGCCGGTTCCTCTGGTTCTTCAGCATCCTCTTCTTGTGTCTGCAAACAATTGAAGCTTTTAGCTCCACACCCTAACAATCTCCCACTTGGAGATAAATAGCTACTACTGTACCTGTACCTGTACACCATCTATTTTGTTCCTTTGGCTCTGTATCCCTCTTCGAAGTCACTCTTGAAGACCAACCACTACTAAAACCTGTGATGCTGAACCTGTCACTTATGCCAAAAGAATTTTGCTGCTCCGAAATTCTTCATGACATACTTCTGAACCAACTCTACCCTTAGCTCAAAAAACTCCCTGTATATGAAACCCTACAAAAAGTAACACAATACAGTAACAGGATAATGTAGCTAATATTATCCAACCTGGTAAAGATAAAACACAATGGTCAAACCTCCATTGCTCTGCAGCCTAATCAAGACCATATACCATAGCCTTCTGTCTCACGTGTCCATCCACTCTCTTCTCTAATATGGGAATCCATCCCTCTATCCAGTGCTTCCTTCCAGCTGACAACTCTACCAACAAATCCCTATTTGGCTCTACTCCAAGGACTCACACTCCTCATCCATGCCAAGATCTCACTATTTTTGGATTCTACCTGCATTGCTTCTTCTATCTTCCTAGTTCTTGACTATCAGTAAGCAATATAAAGAAGGTGAACAATGAATATGAGGTTCACTTATCATTTTTGACCTCCATATGGGTGTTTGAGACTCCTTGACAGCTAGCTGTCCACCCATCATCCATTCCAGTGACTGATCTCGACCATCTCCCAGTCTGCTCCTGACCGATGTCGGTTCCCTGCACTGACCCTGACTGCCGATGTCATTTCCCTGGCCGACGCCGGCATCCTCCCTACCGACATCGGTCCTTATGACTGACGTCAGACTTATCTTGCCTGACCTACTGACCCTACTGGTCTACACATGACTGATGTCAATATCTGGCTGATCGACGTCGGTCCCATGTGATCAACATCGGTGTCTGTGTGTTCCTGTAAGTGATGAAATTTTCATCTGCGAGCTCTTCTTGGATCAAACCTCTATCCATGCTACTTTGCTCAGATTTATTCAGCCCCTGTGACTGATCTCTATCCTTCATCTCCTCTATAAACACCAAGGCTTCTTTGTTCCTATCAAAAGCATCAAATTTCCTCTTTCTACAATGAGTTCTATCTATGCTTTCCAAATTTGAACACATACCTTTTGAATCAAGAACTTCCATTCCGTTCTTATTCATGTGACCAAGCCTATTAGACCACATCTTCGAATCTACACCAGAAGTAGAATCAGTGATACAAGTAGACAGATGAAGAGTATCTACTTTCTTACCTCTCGCTAGAACAAGTGCTCCCTTGGTAACCTTCCAAGAGTCCGCTGTGAGGGTTATTGTGCATCCCTCATCTCCCAACCTTCCTATAGAAATCAGACTCTGCTTCAGAATTGGAACATGCATGACCTCCTTCAACACCCATGTGTTGTCAATCTGCAATCTCAACTGCACTTTCCCTTTGCCAACTATTTGACAAGGCGTACCATCCCCTAAATAGAGCACTCCAAAGTCTCCTTGTTCATACTCATGAAACAAATCTCTGTTTGGGGATGTATAAAAAGATGAACCAGAATCTAAAATCCATGATCCTACCTGACCATCCAAAGAAATTATGAGAGCATCCTGTACCACAATATTTGCATCCTTTGCTTCTTCAATACCTGCATGTTGATTCTCTTTATCTCTCAACCAACACTCCTTTGTATGTCCTTTCTTTCCACAAAACCAGTAGGTAATACCTTTGGACTCGGATCTCCTTCCCGACCTTGATTTCCCTTGCTCAATCTTCTCCCTTTGCCTTCCCCTGCTTTCTGCACTTAGAGCATTCCCTGATGATTCACCTGTGCTTCTCCTACGTATTTCTTCATTCAAGATCACACTCACAACATCATCAACTTTTAAGATTTTAGAAGTAGATGTAGAATTACTTACTGCCATAACCAAACCATCCCAACTTTCAGGCAAAGAACATAAAATCAAGAGAGCCTTTCCTCATCATCAAAAACAATATTAACTGAAGCTAGTTGGTTTACCAAACCATGGAAATCACTGAGATGAGTATGTACCAATCCACCTTCCTACATTTTCAAAGTAAATAGCTGCTTCATAAGATATACCTTATTAGAAGCTGAGGGCTTTTCATATAAATTTGCCAAGGACTTTATCAACTCTTCCGTTGTCTTGCACTGTGATACGCTGGAAATCACAGACGATGCAAGGCTCAACCTTATGGAACTGAGAGCCTTTCGATCAAGAACACTCCATTCTTCATCCTTCATATCTATGGGCTTGCATGCAACCCCACCCAATGGTAAGTACAAATCCTTTTGATACAGATAGTCCTCAATCTGCATCCTCCAATGTTGATAATTCTTGCCGTTAAACTTCTCAATTCGTAGCTTACTTTCTTCTGCCATTGCTGAACTCCCACTCAATCAGAAAACCTTGTGAATGACCTGTAATCAAAAAACAATACCCTACTTCCTGCAAACCGTAACTCTGATACCACTTGTCAGGAGAACCTACAACAATCAATATGCTCTGATACCAACTGTTAGGTGACCCCTTATCCAACGGAAGCACAATTGATTACTTTCTTATAAGCAATTAAACACAGAATTATATCAGAATGATAAAGTAACTAGAAACTTGAGACATCAAAGAATTTGAGAGACAATACACACTCTTGTATTAAATATTACTAGAAGAAAATACAATAAGGAAGATGCCACTTCTTCCTCCACCTCAAAGGCTTGCCACACCTCAAGACCTTCTTCCCTCTCTCTCTTGCTCAACACAACAACTCTATAGCCTAAGTTATTATCCCTCCTTGAAAGCTTCAGCTGTTCTCCTTGACCTTACACCTGTAGATCTCCTTGACCTTCTTACCTTCAATGCTTTTACTTGCCTTCTTGGTAATTACAATACATGCCTCATGGGTCTTTAAATAGGATCCCATGCTTACAAAAATAGAACTCTAACTACAATAATTAGACATGCAGCTCGTGACTATAATTAGTCATTTGACATGCAAACACTCACTTCACTTAATTGACTGTTCATCAACAACAATTTTGGAATACACAGGCGACTGACGTCGGTCCCTGTCTGTCTGGTGCTGTTGACGTCGGCCGACTACCTGCCATTGCCGGTTTCCTTCTCCACTGTCTGTGACCGACGTCGGTTATATTGCCGACGCCGGTTCCTCTGGTTCTTCAACATCCTCTTCTTGTGTCTGCAAATAGTTGAAGCTTTTAGCTCCACACCATAACATTTATCCATGAGTTAAGTTCACCATTCTTATTCCTCACATTTTTGAGATCCCATCCACATCTTGCATGCCCTCTTGAGGAGGCATCATGTGTCACTAATTATTTATTCATGTAATATTTTAATGAATTTTTCATTATTTGAAAAGTCATTACTTCAGTAGTGTCTCATAGTGACTTCTCGAAGAACGTCAAAATTTAGACACATAAAATTAGACACTTTGTGTTGATTTTAATCATCCATATTTTTATCTAATTCTAATTTATTATTACTATTCATCATCACCATTAATGGTTTACTATCCATATTTTAATTAAGTTAATTAATAAAAATTTATTAATTAATCCTTAATTAAAAATTCCATAGATTTTGAATATTTACAATTTTTTAAAATCCAAAAATCTAATTATCCTCACTTCATGAGGTCAATTTCCACTCCATTTCCATTTCAAAATTTCAAAGATACCCTAGGTACTGCCTATCCCCATCATTAGAATTTTATAATGCTATCTTCCTCATAACTATAATTTAATAATGCACCTCATATTTCACTCAATTCCACTTACCAATTTTATATTATATCTTCCTTTGAAATGAATTTTATATTCATTTGAGTCCCACATGTTCTCCACTCCAATTTTTAAGTCAAGATACCCATTTTAAATTAAAAATTACCTTTTATTCTCATACCTTGATTCTTATATCAAGATGGATGTTTCAAATTCATTTCAAGAGTCTATAAATCAGAGGTTCTTCCTCCAATTTAGAAAAACTTCTCTATCCTAATATTACTATGCTAATATTCCTCTAGTACGATCCAATATTTATAAGGTTATTATGCCAAAATATCCGTAGAAGATTAAATCTTCTATCAATTTTCAAATTAAGTCAAATCCAAAAAAATCAAGATGAATAAGGAAAGATGTTGCCTACAAGGAATTAACATTGACAAAGACTTCTATCTCACAAGCCGAGCTCAATCCTACTTTAATCAATTTGTAAGAAGGTAAATTACAAGGTAAATATTTATTGTTTTCTTGTTTGCATTCCTTCTTTCAATTCATATTTTTTCACCCCTGGTAGAGGAATACTAGATGTTTTGATGCTCTAATGTTTGTTTGATTTATGATCATACAAGTTGGCTCTACTTCTAGTACATCAAATCACTATCTATAATTTGCTTCTTATGAATGGTGAGTTGGAACATTGAATAAAGTATCCTTGCCCAATGTTTATTGAAAATATAGAATGGTAACCTCTATATGATGATGAAAACTTTCTCATCTAAAATAAATGAGCCTATATATCTTGAGGTAGTTCACATGGACAACATCATGGAAGCGGAGATGAGCTCAAATAATTAATTAGAAGGCATTGTGTGTGATAAATTGGAGAGTAGTGTAAAGCCCATTTTTGATGGGTTATGTCATGATATTTTTTGTTGTGAAACTCCTTATACATTTGTAGTAAAACATAACCACTATCTTAGAAAGAATACAGTGATTGATAGCGATCATATAGTGCCTTGTGTTTAGTCGCATTAAGAATTTGGGCATGAAGCGTGGCCAAATTTTACCCAAAGGAAGATGCCTTGTATTGCACCTTTTGTAGGTGGTACATATAGCATTGAAAGAGATAATATAATCTTAAGGTTCCAAAGGTTTGAAGATGTAAATTAGATTGAATTTCCCTCTTGATGTCCTTCTTGCATAAGTACTATCTATATAGAAAATTGGGAAGCACTTGTCTCAAGCTCAGAAGCACTAGTCTCAAGCTCAAATGGTTTTGAAAAATGGTGAGAACAAGCAATAGAGTAAGGTAATGTCACCCAAAAGAAGATACCTTGTATTGCACTTTTTTTAGGAGGGACATATAGTGTTTAAAGAGATAATAGAATCTTAAGGTGCCAAATGTTGGAAGGCATAACTAAGCTTGGCTTTCCCTCTTAATTTCCTCCCTACATAAGTACCATTTATATAGAAAATATGGAAGCACTAGTCTCAAGATCATAAGCCCTAGTCTCAAGCTCAAATGGTTTTGCACATTAGGGAGAGCAGGCACCAGAATAGGGAATGGGCTTCAACAAGAGATTTGATTGCTTTTGGTTGGGACATGTTAGTGTTATCTACCTTAGTGTCTCTAGTGGTACAATAAATAACATTTATGCAATTGACTTGTTTAATTATTGGATTACTAAGTGAAGTAATAATATAAGTGAAATGATACACTTTACCATGATTGTTCATTTAATTGGTCTTAAAGAAGCTTTAAAAAATAACCTTATGATCATACTAATAAGGGGATCCTAGTATCAGATGGTAAAAATAAGGTGAAGTGACATCATAATGAACTAGATCTTGGAATGGCCTACTAGATAATGTGATAGAGTTTTTGCAATACACAAGGATAAAATGTCTCTCCATATAAAGTAGTTAGGGATCTAGATGTTTTGTAGTTGTAAACTAAAGATATTCCACTAACTTCTATTGAATCAAGTTATTTAGGTTACCATTATCAAAGATAAGATTCACTAATCTATCTCTTTTTTGATAATTAAGAATGACCAGGGCTTCCTTATCATTGGTAGAGTACTCATTGACCATGATGATGAGTTGAGAAATAAGAGTATGGGGATTGGAATACATGAGTCTCTAACTCTTTTGGTTATGATTATTGCTCAACTATAATGGTTTTTGCCTTCTTTGATTACATGACACATAATTCTTTTATGGAATGTCTGGTGTACTTGTGATAACCATAAAATGTATTGTTTGCATTGACGGATGAAGGAACCAAAGCTCATACCAGTTGGTGGAGTTTATGTAGACTTTATAGTCTAAAGGGATGAGATAAATGGGTTAAAGAAGATGGTATGGTGGAATATGCAAAAGACTGGCTGGGCTTTGGAGCTCCTTAGAACTGCTTGGATTCCACCTTTGAAATAAGATATAAAACATGCTCTAATGAAGTGATGGAGAAAATATCTAACTTTATCTAGAGATGAGAAAATAGACTTTTGAAAAGATTGATTAAAATGACCTCATCAATGTCATGTTCTTCTAACTCGAGGGAAAGGTGATATAATTGGTTATTATATTACTAGATAGATCATTCATATGTTTGGTGAAGATGCATCTAACGAGCTCATAGTCACATGTTATCTTTGGGGGGTAAATTTACTTCTTGATAGTCTCTTTAAAGACTTCATAAATATTAATTGTTGGTTTATTAGTTAATACTAATATTTTGACATGAAACTGCCATCAATTAAGGGTTTGATCATTCATATGATCCTCAAAAATCATAATGTGTTATTACTTTATGAGGGTTGCTTGAGTCTTAAAATATGACTCTAGACTATAAATATAAGCATCCAATTTGAATCCATCGATTATGCCACGAAAATGGGGAATAGAGATCTTGGTGAGTGGAAACCAAGTCGTGTGATTGGGATGGTGAAGTAAATAGTGTTGATACCTTGTTGTTGTCCCACGAGATGTTGGAACATGCTCATCATCTTATGAAAAAGCTTGAGCTGGAATACATTCTATTGTTATCATTGGACATGTATCCTGTATTGAAGGAGTTTGGTGATGAAATGGAATCTTGGAATGCTAAAAAATTGTTTAGAATGTGTCTTAAGTATGTGCAAATTTGAGTTTTGAATTCAAAGTAGTTTTCCCACAAAAAGGGAATTTCAAAATTTTAAAGTGTATTAGTGGGTCTAAGTAAGTATTACTGGTATGTAATTGAGAACTAAAGTTTTAAATGAACTTGATGGTATATTCAAAGGTATTAAAAGTGGATTTTAATATATTTTTCAAATAAAGTGTGAGGTGGTGGTCCACCACCCTACATTGGACTTGGAGGTTGATAGAAGATCTTGATCAAGAAATAGTTATGAATCTTATTCTAGGAGTTTTTGATCATAGGTAGGATTTATATAGTGTGGAGAGTGAGTTTTGTAGTGGTAACCTCTCATCCCATTCAAGGATGATAAGGAATGGATATGTAAGTAATAAACCTATTGAATTAAGAATGCTATGTTGTGAAAATTTTGTATGTTGTCAAATTTCATAGCTGAGACATAGCACCTTTTGGTGTGATTGGATAACCTAAGTGGTAAGAGGTTTTTTGTTAATGATTTTTGATCTTGTTGTGATCATATAGTAATATATATTTTCTATAAGGAATGCTATTTTTATTGGAGGAAGTCACTTTTGATAAGTCAACCAAGCCTGCTTACATAATATGCATTATATAGTTTGGTTTAAGTAACAAATTGAGTATTTGATCCCTTTTATCATTATATTATATGAAGGGTTAGAATGTAACATGTGCGAAGGATTAAATATATCCTTATACAACATATATGTGGTCAATAATTGGTGATTTTCACTTTAAACATTGTGGTTACTCATTGAAACATACAGTCCATAAAGCTCAAGAATTTTGTGTATTATATTATTGCATGATAGCTTGATTTGGATTCAAAGATGATTGAAAATGGGGTTATATTATATTTTTAATGTGGTGAGAACATAATTTTAGGTTTTTTATTCTTTAAGAGTTTAAAATATAATGAAACCCTTCCTGCCCTGTTCTTGTTAATAGAGTACAATCAAAAGGGACTGAGTTTTATTGTTTATGAGTGCCCAAAGGGTTATGAGAATTTGCTCATTGAATGAGAAAGGTAAATTAAAATTAGATACATATTTTAAATTTTTTGGTTTATCTTGAAATTCTTTTTAGAGTAAGATATTCAGTTATTTTCACTCTCGACCTAGACAGTTGCTTGAAACCCTAGGTTTTAGGGTTTTGCCCAAATAGGGAGATTTAACCATTGGAAAATTGTGAAAATTTGTAATATTTAATAATTTGATGTTATCTAACTCATTAAATATGTTTTAGAGTTTTTAGGTATGGATAATTATGGAATTAGGGTTGTGTGCTAGTGCTAGGTCTAAGGAAGGCCTAAAGGAGTAAGGGTAGTATAGGAAAAGTGAATTTATTCAACTAAAAAGGCCTAAAAATGATGGATTCAATTGGGGGATCCAAATGGGTATATACAAATCTCAATATATTGAATTGAAAGTCTGTACATATCTCAATCTAATGAGACTTGCTCATTTGGAGGGCTAATTGAGGAAAGGCTTAAAGAAGCAAGTGCTGTTGCCTTAGGATTTATGCTAAAAGGTTAAGGTGGGAGTTGTATGGTCCAAAAGGGTACTTGAATATGTAATTATTTTCTTGTGAAGGAATTTTGAATGCTCCAAACAAGGAGGTTTACTCATAAATTGGGTTAGTAAGGGATAAGGCTAGAAAGGTACTTGTGTGAAGAAAGTGAGCAGACAGTTTAAGATAATGGCATAAGCAGGGTTATAAAAGGAGTATTATAAGAAGATATAAGGTCTTTTTGTGATTTAAATATTCATTGTGCTTTGATTTCCCATACAAGGTTTCTTTGGCATTGACATCTTGCAAGAGTTTTATGAAGGTAAAGTGAGTATATGAACAAAGAATGTTTCAGTTTATTGAAGGTTATTGAATGGTTTGTTGACTATGTAAAGTTAATTTGAAAATTAGTGTATCATTATATTATGAATCATTATGAAGGAACATTATAGCCATTATTGCATGATTGTTTCCAAAAGGACTATGGGGAATGAGTTTTGAATGAAGCAAGGAAAATCTTGAATGAAGGATAAAGGTAGAGTTTGAAAAGAAGTGTATGTAGCTCTACATCATTTGGTATCAGAACCATTTAGATGCTTTGGGAAAGTTATAAATAGGTTTATTACATTGTGCATGTTGCATGAAGTTGCAGGTAAGAAAGTAAGGAGACTTGTTACAAGACAGAGTTGAGATAGCAGAAAAAAGAGAAGGTATGATCTATTTTATGGTTGAAATTACTATTTTGAATTTATTACTAATGTATATGATAGTTGAGGAAAGAGAATAGTACATAGTGAAGTGGCAGCCTGAATCGATAGAGTTATTAACAAGCTCAAAAGAAGAGAAGCTCATAAATAGAGCTCAAGAAAGAGAATGCAGTCCAAGTGTGAAGGACAAGAGGTTAAATGGCCCAAGTGAGGTCTGAGATATAGGGGTTCCAAGTGTGAACCAAAGTAAATGGTTCAAGTAAGACAAAAACTAGGAGAAGAATGTACCCAAGTGAGGTACTCAAGATGGAGATGAAAGAAGAGGTAGAAAGGAATGTGAGGGATAGGGTTAAGTATGATAGACACAAGGAGAAGATGGTACATGATGACACCAAAAATAATATTTAGATGGAAAGAGATATGGCATAGATGAGGCAACAAATGGATGAGATGCTAACCATGATAGAGCAGTTGAAGGAGATTATGAACCCACATCTTGGATGTGTCATAATAAAGAATGCACTCAAGTGGCCAATATATAAATTAATGAAGAAAAGAAGTTAAAATATGAAGGACAAGGAGGCAATTAAGCCTCATGTTTTGAAATCTAATTATTTTATTGGTATTATGTGAATACAAGTTTGAGAGATGAAGAGAAGGATGAGATAGTTGATCTCATTCATAGGCTAAATGAATAAAAAGAGGAAGAATATGACTAAGTGGTGATAAAAATAAGTCAAGATGAAGAAGAGACTCAAGGGAGAGTCATGTTGATGGAACAAGAAAAATTAGGTCAGCCATTATGGAAGCAAGATAGCATGAAGAAGGAAGAGATCCTCACTCAATAGGATGCAAGTGAAGCCAAAGGAGTAATGGAACAACAACATAAGGAAAGTTATGAAGTGTATTCAATTTTATATGAGATTTTGAAGTAATAATATGGATTTTATCCTCATCAAATGCATAGATAAATGGTTAAGGAGGTTATAAAAGATAACATAGACTTGTGGAATATAGCAGTGGTGTCCAAGGTAAGGTCATTAATGAAGGAAAAAAGAAGTCAAGCATATGGAAGCACTATCTATGAAGAAGTTACAACTTTTGAGGTTGAAGTATAGGTGGAATATGAAGGAGAAGTCATGTAAGGAGAGGAACAAGATGCATTGATGGTTGATGCAAAGGAGAGTAAAGCATACAAATCACATGAAGGTGTTTAGGATTAAGAATAAGCAAGAAAAGAGGGAAGTTGGAGAATGTCTCAAAGGCATGAGAAATAACTTATTTTCTTTAATGATCTCTTTTATATTTTAGGTATAACATGGAGGAAGATAGCAAGAGGCAAGACAAAGTATAATTGTGGTAGTCAAGAACACACACACCTATATGAGTGTTTAAATGAAGAAGGACATGGGTGTAAAGATTTTTATCCCCTTGGGAGTATGATGTAGGGGCATCTTGGAATGATCATAAATAGTCTATAATGTGTCTTAAGTATGTGCAAATTTAAATTTTAATTCAAAGTAGTTTTCCTGCCAAAAGGGAATTTCAAAATTTCAAAGTGTATTAGTGGTTCTAAGTAAGTATTGGTGGTATGTAATTGAGATATAAAGTTGTAAATAAAATATATGGTCTCTTTAAAGGTCCTAAAAGTGGATTTGAATATATTTGGAAAATAAAGTTTGAGGTGGTAGTCCACCACCCTATGTTAGACTAGGAGGTTAATAGAAGATCTTGATCAAGAAATAATTATGAATCTTGTTGTAGGAGTTTTTGATCATAGTTAGGAGTTATATAGTGTGGAGAGTTATTTTTGGAGTGTTATCCTCTCATCCCATTTTAGGATGATAAGGAATGGATATGTAAGTAAAGAAACATGTTGAATTAGAATGCTATGTTGTGAAAATTTTCTATGTCATCAAATTTCATGCCTAAGACATAACACCTTTTGGTATGCTTGGAAAACCTAAGTGGTAAGAGGTTTTTATTGAATGATTTTTGATTTTGTTTTGATCATATGGTAATCTATATTTTCTATAGGGAATGCTAGTTTGATTAGAGGAAGTCACTTTTGATAAGTTTGCCAAACCTACTTACAAAATATACATTACACAGTTTGGTTCAAGTAACAAACTAAGTATTTGATCACTTTTCTCATTGGATTTTATGAATATTTATAATGTAACATGTGTGAAGTATTTAAGGGTTCTTGATATAACATAAAAATGGTCAATAATTGGTGAGTTACACTTTAAACATTGTGGTTACTCATTAAAACATACAATCCATAAAGCTCAAGAATTTTGTGTATTGTCTTCTTGTATGATAGCTTGATTTGGATTGAAAGGTGATTGAGAATGGGGTTATATTAGATATTTAAGGTGGTGAGAACATAATTTTAGGTTTTGGAGTCTTTAGGATTTGAAAGGGTAATGAAACCCTGCCCACCCTATTCTTGTTAATAGAGTATAGTTAAGAAGGACCGAGTTTTCTTATTTACGAGTGCCTCGAGGGTTATGATAATTTAATAATTAAATCAAAAAGGTATATTATCATTATTCATACCTTCTTAAATTATTTGTTTGTCTTGAAATGGTTTTTAGAGAAAGATATAAAATTATTTTCACTCTCAACCTAGACAGTTACTTGAAACCCTAGGTTTTAGGGTTTGTCCATATAGGGAGATTTAACCATTAAAAACTCATGAAAATTTGTAATATTTCATAATTTTATGTTATATAACCAATTAAATAATTTTAAAATTTTTTGGGTATGGATAAGTACATAATTAGGGCTGTGTGCTAGTGTTAGGTCTAGGGAAGGCCTAAAGGAGTAAGGGTAGTATAAGAAAAGTGAATTTGTCAAAAGAAGGCATAAAAATGATGGATTAAGTTGGGGGAGCCAAATGGGTATCTAAAAATGTCAATATATTGAATTTAAAGTATATACATAGCTCAGTCTAAGGAGACTTGTTCATGTGGAGGGTTAATTAAGGAAAGGCATAAAGAAGCAAGTGTATGTTGCCTTGAGATTTGTGCTAAAAGGTTAAGGTGGGAGTTGTATGGACCAAAAGGGTCCTTGAATATGTAGTTATTTTATTGTGAAGGTATGTCAAATACTCCAAACAAGGAGGTTTAATCCTAAACAGTGCTAGTAGGGAATAAGATTAGAAGTGTGCTTGTGTGAATAAAGTGAGTAGACAGTTTGAATTAATGGCATAATCAAGGTTAGAAAAGGAGTGCTATAAGAAGATAGCAGGTATTGATGTTATTTAAATATTCATTATGTTTTGATTTCCCATACAAGGTTACTTTGGCATTGACACCTTGTAAGAGTTTCATGAAGGTAAAGTGAGTATATGAACAAAGAATGCTTCATTTTATTAAAGGTTATTGAATGGTTTGTTGACTATGTAAAGTTAATTTGAAAACTAGTGTAACATGATCCTATGAATAATTATGAAGGAATATTATATCCATTATTACATGATTGCCCCCAAAAGGACTATGGGGAATGAGTTTTAAATTAAGGAAGGAGAATCTTGAATGAAGGATAAAGGTAGAGTTTGAAAATAAGTATATTTAGCTTTGCATCATTTGGTATCAGAACTATGTAGATGCTCTGGGAAAGTTATATACAGGTTGATTACATTGTGCATGTCGTATGAAGTTGTAGGTAAGCAAACGAGGAGTCTTATTACAAGACATAGTTGAGATAGCAAAAAAAAGAGAAGGTATGATCTATTTCAT
This sequence comes from Torreya grandis, assembly GCA_037957365.1. NCBI lineage: Eukaryota > Viridiplantae > Streptophyta > Pinopsida > Cupressales > Taxaceae > Torreya > Torreya grandis. Next base: position 6,561,975 of record JARHVA010000004.1, read on the forward strand.
TGAAATTATTGTTTTGAATGTATTGCTAATGTATATGACAACTGAGGAAAGAGAATAGTACATAGTGAAGTAGCATCCCTAAATCAAGAGAGTTATTAACAACCTGAAAAGAAGAAAAACTCATAAATGGAGCTCAAGAAAGAGAAGGCAGTCCAAGTGTGAAGGATAAGAGGTTGAAAGGCCCAAGTGAGGTCTAAGATATAAGGGTTCTAAGTGTGAACCAAAGGAAATGGTCTAAGTGAGACCAAAATAAGGAGAAGAATGTACCCAAGTGAGGTAATCAAGATGAAGATGAAATAAGAGGTATAAAGGAAAGAAAGACACAAGGTTAAGTATGAAAGCCACAAGGAGAAGATGGTGCATGAAGACACCAAGAAGAAAATTGAGATGGAAAGAGAGATGGAAGAGATGAAGTAGCAAATGGATGAGATGCTGACCAAGATAGAGCCGTTGAAGGAGATTATGAACCCACATCTTAGATGGGTCATAATAAAGAAGCCACTTAAGTGGCCAATCAAGAAATTAATGGAGAAGAGAAGAAGATAAAAGATGAAGAACATAGAGGTAATTAAGCCTCATGTTTTGAAATCTAATAATTCTATTGGCATGTGTGAATGCATGTTTGAGAGATGAAGAGAAGGATGAGATAGTTGAGCCCATTCATAGGCTCAAGGAACAAAAAGAGGAAGCATATGATAAAGTGGTGATCAAAACAAGTAAGATGAAGAAGAGACTCAAGGGAAAGTCATGTTGATGGAACAAGAACAAACATGTCAGCCATTATAGAAGAAAGATAGTATGAAGAAAGAAGAGATCCTGACTAAAGAGGATGCAAGTGAATCCAAAGGAGCAATAAGACAATAACATAAGGAAAGGTATGAAGTATATTCAAGTTTTTATGAGTCTTTGAATAAAGAATTGGATTTGATCCTCATCAAATCTATAGAAAAATGGTGGAGGTTATAAAAGAGAACATAGACTTGTGGAATGTAGTAGTGGTGTCCAAGGTAAGGGAATTAATGAAGGCAAAAATAAGTCAAGCATATGGAATAACTCTATATGAATAAGTTAAAGTTCTTGAGGTTCAAGTATAAGTGGAAGATGAAGGAGGAATCATGCAAAGAGAGGAACAAGATGCATTAATGGCTGATGCAAAGGAGAGGAAAGCATACAAATCACATGAAGGTCTTGGGAGAAAGAACAACAAGAAAGAAAATAGGGAAGTTGGATAATGTCTCAAAGGAATGAGAAAAAACTTATTTTCTTTAATTATTTATTGTATATTTTAGGTATATCATGGAGGAAGATGACAAGAGGCAAAAAAAAGTACAAGTGTGGTAGTCAAGATCACACACACCTATATGTGTGTTTGAAGGAAGAAGAACATGGGTGTCAAGATTTTTATCCCCTTTGGAGTATGATGTAGGGGAATCTTGTAATGATCATAAATAGTCTATAATGTGTCTTAATTATGTGCAAATTTGAATTTGAATTCAAAGTAGTTTTCCTACCAAAAGGGAATTCCAAAATTTCAAAGTGTATTAGTGGGTCTAAGTAAGTATTGGTGGTATGTAATTGAGAGCTAAAGTTGTAAATGACCTTTATGGTATTTGTAAATGTCCTAAAATTGGATTTGAATATATTTGGAAAATAAAGTGTGAGGTGGCTGTCTAACACCCTATGTTGGACTAGGAGTTTGATATAAGATCTTGATCAAGAAACAATTATGAATTTTGTTGTAGGAGTTTTTGATCATAGGTAGGAGTTATATAGTGTGGAGAGTGTTTTTGGGAGTGGTAAAATCTTATCCCATTCGAGTATGATAAGGAATGGATATGTAAGTAAATATATTGAATTAAGAATTTTATGTTGTGAAAATTATGTATGTTAACAAATTTCATGGCTAAGACATAGCACCTTTTGGTATGATTGGAAAACCTAAGTGGTAATATGTTTTTATTGAATGATTTTTTATTTTTTTGTGATCATATGGTAATCTATATTTTCTACAAGTAATGCTAGTTTGATTAAAGGAAGTCACTTTTGATAAGTTTGCTAAGCCTGCTTTCAAAATATGCATTATATAGTATGATTTAAGTAACAAACTGAGTATTTGATCCCTTTTCTCATTGGATTTTGTGAAGAGTTGTAATGGAACATGTGTGAAGTATTTAATTTATCCTTATATAACATACAAATGATCAAGAATTGGTGAGTTACACTTTAAACATTGTGGTTACTTATTGAAACATACAATCTATAAAGCTTAAGAATTATGCGTATTATCTTCTTGAATGATAGATTGATTTGGATTAAAAGGTGATTGAGAATGGGTTTATATTATCTATTGAAGGTGGTGAGAACCTAATTTTAGGTTTTGGAGTCTTCAAGAGTTGAAAGGATAATGAAACCCTGCCTGCCCTATTCCTGTTAACAGAGTACAGTCAAAAGGGACTGCGTTTTCTTATTTATGAGTGCCCCAAGGATTATGAGAATTTAATAATTAAATGAGAAATATGTATTATCATTATAAAAACTTTTTTAATTTTTTTTTCTTGAAATGGTTTGTAGAGTAAGATATTCAATTACCTTGGGTTTTAGGGTTTTGTCCATATAAGGAGATTTAACCATTGAAAACTCATGAATTTTTTTAATATTTCATAAGTTGATGTTATCTAATTTATTAAATAGGTTTTGATGATGTTAGGTATGAATAATTATGGAATTAGGGCTGTGTGCTAGTGCTAGGTCTAAGGAAGGCTAAAGGAGTAAGGATAGTATAGGAAAAGTGAATTTTTCCGAAGAAGAAGGCCTAAAAATGATGGATTAAGTTGGGAGATAAAAATGGGTATATAAAAGTATCAATATATTGAATTTAAAGTCCATACATAGCTCAGTCTAAGGAGATTTGCTCATTTAGAGGGTTAATTGAGGAAAGGCTTAAAGAAGTAAGTACATGTTGCATTGGGATTTATGCCAAAAGGTTAAGGTGGGCATTGTATGGATAAAAAGGGTCCTTGAATATGTATTATTTTATTATGAAGGTATTTTATATTCTCCCAATAAGGAGGTTTAATCCTAAATAGGGCTAGTAGGGGATAAGGCTATAAAGGTGCTTGTGTGAAGAAAGTGAACAAACAGTTTGAGTTAATGGCATAAGCAGGGTTAGAAAAGGAGTCTTATAAGAAATAATGTATTGTAGTGATTTAGATATTTATTGTGTTTTTATTTCCCATACAAGATTAGTTTGGCATTGACATCTTGTAAGAGTTTCATGAAGGAAAAGTGAGTATATGAACAAAGAATGTTTTAGTTTATTAAAGGTTATTAAATGGTTTGTTGACTATGTAAAGTTAATTTGAAAACTAGTGTAGCATGATCCTATTAATAATTGTGAAGGAACATTATATCCATTATTATATGATTGATCCCAAAAGGACTATGGGGAATGAGTTTTGAATGAAGCAAGGAGAATCTTTAATGAAGGATAAAGGTAGAGTTTGAAAAGAAGTATATTTAGCTCTGCATCATTTGGTCTGAGTTAGGGTTCTTAGTTATATGTAAGGGGATTTTTGACCAAAAAATAATAATGTGATTAAACAAAATGTCACATGAAAGGCCCTTATTTTTTATCTTTCGTTATTTTTAACAATATAAATATTATATTGAAGGAAATACAAATATGACAATAGTTATCTAGGGTTCCAAGTGATATATTTTCCTTAAAAAAAATGAGGGAAAAAGATAAATAATTCCCTGAACTTCAAATTTTGACCCCGCTAAACATAAAATGTTTATTAAATATCCTTATTAGAACACACTCCGTTTCCATTTATAAAAAATTAAACAAGGGAATTCTAAAGTCTATACCCTTTTACTAAATCATATTAATTTTATATTATTTCTCTCACCGGGGAGGCACAGGTTCAAATTTAGAGGGTAGTAGAGTATTTACACCCTATATGATGGTAACACAACTAAGTGATTCCATACATACCTATAGTAGCATATAGGGGTATGGGGTGGCCTCATATGTAGGGATGCATATTGGGGACCCTAAAGGTTACCTAACTTTATGGTTATCTCCTTCAACCAATAAGGTAAAATGGGAGTTTATCTATGTTCAGATGGGTATGGAAGCTGAAAGATCTTAAGGATCAAAATAAAAAGGTCATGGGGAGATAGGTAGGGAAATGCCTTTTAGATAATTGTTGGAATATGTATAGTGTTAAAAAAACTATCAATCAACAACAAATTCTACAATTACTATTGTAAATGAATGGAGCTTGCTGAATCAATTAGAAATAAACAAAATGGTTATCTATTAGAGGAGAATTGATTTACAGATAATATTGTTGGCCCATGATAATCAGCCAGTAGAAAGACCCAATTTGGTGGACTTGATCTTGTATAGTAATTGATGGAAGTAGTAGGGAACAACTGGAACTGATAGTGACTTCCTAAGGAGTTTTGTGTTTGTGAATCTGCATCAACTGAGAATGTCTAAAACAAATTTTATGGTGATCCAAATTATGAATGTGATTCAGTGGACAACACACTAATAATGGATTTTAATGTGTTATAAAAGTAGAATTAAAATAAACAAAACTAGAATTGTAGAAAATAACATCTAATTTATTTATTTTTATTTCAAAATTATTCTAATGACCTTATATAATTTCCTAATAAGTATTCAACCTATAGTATAATAAATTAACATCTACAAAGTCTTATCACCTTCATTCTTGAATACCAATTTAAAAAAAAAAATCTTCTCAACTATAGAACCAAACTATATCTTTAACCCAAAATAAGCTACAAAACAACATTGAAAAATAATAAGTATACATTCAACTTCAATCCCTTTTGCATCCAAATTATCTTAAATTAGGGTAGCAAATAAGGTGAAATTTCACTTCAAAACATGAACAACCATGGCTATCCTAGAGTAACATTGACTTCTCACAAAGAAACATAAATTATACTAATAAAGCATTTGTTTCTTCAAAAGAGGGGGGTAAAATCCACCATTTTCTTCAAGATTAAACATTATTTTCATTTCCTCACTTAAAATAATCTTCATTCTTCCTTTAAAATGTGAAATAGGGTACCAGACAAAAGGGACTTATAATTTCAAATCAAACTATGCTAAACCCTACTCCTTACCACCCTCAAATATCTATTACCTCTTGTTCTTGCCTCCTTTAAAATAGAATGAGAAAAATATTATTTTTTCCTTATAGGAAGTGAAATATGTTTACACCTAAGATAATAAGATCTTTAAGCTCTATATCCCAAATTTTCACATAGGATCACTCCTGAATCAACTAAATACATTCTAATCATCAAACATTTTACTTTAATTTGATTATTCTTAAGTAGATTTCCATACTCAATGATAATGTCTCTAAATTTAGGAAATCCATTTCTAAGCCATAAAGGACAAGAATGCTCTAAATGCTTATATCTATGCCAATCAAGACCAAATTTAATTTCATTCCATAAATAAGATATAAAGGATCTTAGCAAGATATGTGAAACAAAAGGATTTGAGTTCCATTTAAACTCATTAGAAAGAATATGGTTATGATCATAAGCTTCACATAATAAATTATTTTCATTCTTATAAGAAGAAAAGAAAACCTAGAAAAGCTTCCTCACTCTTGGTACATCAATGCTTAAACGAGAAACCGATTTTTCAATTTTCAATTCAATCAAGCACTCTTTCAAAAAAATAGCATAAATTCTTTGAAGAGGTCTACAAGAAGATAATTTAGCAACTAGTTCCCCAATAGTTGATGAATTTTTAAAAAAATCTAAAATGAAAAAAGTATTTTTCCTTCATTTTCTCATTCAAACATTGAATTTTATGTTTAAAATCTTCCCACATCTTCTCCCTTTTATAAGTCATAATTTGTAGCTATCTATGAAGGCCATAACGTTAGCCCCTATTGATAAAGAGTATTAATTTTTTCAATCAAAACCTCATTTGGAATAAAATGAAAAGAATATATTTGAGTTCCTTTATCAACAAGAAGAGTATGTAACTAAGCTTCCAATCCTCTAAAATTTTCAGGTATAGAACCCAAAAGATTAAGATATTTTTGAAAAGAATTTGTTATAAATTGAGTTCTATCTCTAAGAATTAAATTTTCATTTTATTTATCCTTTATCAAATGTTGAACCCAAGTCAAATATTATTTATCCTTAACAATCTCATCATCAAATTTCCCTCCCTATAAAATTTCAACTTATGAAACCTCACCAATAACCAAAGGATGAACTTCTTTATCTAATTTGTTCAAAGAAATACAACCTCGATATGAAGAATTCTCAATATTAATAAGATAAATTGAAGGGTTATCCAAAAGAACATTATGCAAATTTTCCAAATCCACTATAATCTTTAATCAAAGTCTAGAAGAAAGGTGATGATCCCTTTTCAAAGGTTTAAGAAGTTTTAGGCCAGAGGATGAATTATAAGAGGGCAGTGAAATCAACCTCCTCTTAGTTTTAAAAATTTCTTACTACCACAAGAAACCCTTTCATGAATATCAAAAAAATACCCCCAAGAATGAGCCAAAGAATTAATTATATTTAATAAAACAAGTTTTATAAGACCTTGATCAGCCAAAGCCTTATCAATCCCTCTTTAGACATCTAAAATCATTATATCTAACAGTTTCAAAGGAAAAATGGAAGGTTGATGAATTTCTTATGCCAAATATTAGAAAGTAGCTTAAAATGATATGGAAATAAAATATATAAACTCCCTTCACAAGTAATGTAACTTTGAATAAAGAGAGCAACTTCTTGCCAAAAACTAGGAAGAAAAAAAATAGAAAATACCCTTACTAGCATTATGAAGATTTTCTCCAAGCTCCAAAAATTCCTATTTACATTTATAACCTTTTTGCATCACCGTAGACCAAATTTAACTTACCATATATAACCCTATAATACTTGACAAATATTTCTCAAAAATAACAATGGATAAACCTCTGATATATACAACCTGTTCCTTCCATCCCATAACAAATTTCATAACAATATAATCACCATGTCTTCATAAACTCAAAAATAATTATATCCAACCTAATTATAGAAAACTTGAGAGCATTTCAAATTATAAATAATAAATTCATGGTTCTCTAGTTCAAAATGATGCACATATCCTCCCATTTTGAAAAACACAAAAGTTATTTCATTGCATAATATCCAAAGCTAAAACCCCAAAAAATAACTAAACCATAATAGGTGTCTAGAAAAGGAGATTTCAAGACAAATGATTGTTGAAAATACCCTTCAGTGGATGTGAAATATTAATTTTAAAGAAACACATGCCAAAAAAAGCATCAGAAAATTAAGTGGAAATTATTATTCCATCTTATCAAATAAACCTAGATTCCTCGTGCTAATAAAAAATCTCAAAGAAGACTTAAATAAATAAATAATATTTCTTCAAAGGCTTAGAATAAATTAATTATCATTGATCTCAACCTATGTTCCCAAATACCAAAGGGTGAAAATTTTCATAAAGGCTCAAGTTAACAAAGATAAGAGGAGTGCCCAAAATAACATCAATCTACTTCAAAGTAGGTATAATCTAATAATGAGAAAAAAAATTATATCTATAAGTCAAATAAACTACATGGTTCTTCAAAACATCTAAAGTTGGATGAAAAAGTTGACAAAGAACCCTAGAGTTATCTCCCTTAAAATTTTTATCTCCCAATAAATCATCATCACCTAAGTGAACTCCTTGTAGATCCATAACCACTTTTTTATGCAACTCATTCAAACATTGACATTCAACATTTTGTAATTTCCTATCCTTATTTCACCAAAATTTTACACAACCATTATGAAATTTAGGAGAATGAAAAGAACCAAAATAATTTATTTTGAATTAATTTTCATAAAAAATATTTTGAAGATAAAAATTCTATTTACTTGAAAATAAATGGTATAAATTGGAGAATAAAGAGATAACACATTCAATCCAACATACCTCCTTATAAGACACATGAAATATCTAGGACACAAACAATAAAAGCCACCCAAAATATCAATATTAAATTTTAAGGACTTCTTATTCCAAAAATATTTTGAAAGATCATATAGTTGAACCCAAACCTTCTTCCATTGATTCTTATACTTAAAATCAAATTTTCATTCTGTTGGTGCATTTATTTAATTTATTACATTTACTTGTATTTATTATTTATATTGGTGCACTAATTACTTATTGTAATTAATTGATTATGTTTATTAATAATTTGCATAGGATAAGCTTGGTTAGCTAGTAGTCAACTTGGACACCTATCTTGTTATCGTGGAGTTACACTCCATTGCTCAGGGTAAGATAGGATAAGATTGATTAACTAGTAGTCAAATTGTGTTGATAATTTACATAAGTTTGACACCTATCTTGTTATTGTTGAGTTTCACTCCACTATTCATGTAGTCAGATATCAGTGGAACTACACATGTTGTGTGAGTTCCTTGATATTTATCTTGCATGCCTTGTTTTATATAAGCAATGACAATTTGTGTATTATACATCAGATCAATATTGAATTATCAAAATAATTCATCATATTTGAGTTATTTATTCATTTCAGTTATTGTCTCAAATATACAATTATTATTTATTAGTATTACTATTTTATCTCTTGTTTATGCTTTTTATTAGATTCATTAGATCATGTACTCTAATTCTAACATGGTATCAAAACCAGGTTGAATATATAGATCACTAAATATTCAATAGAAAAATATCTAGATATAGGATAGGTTTTTTGATTTTGTATACAATCACAAATTGGAGCTTTGTGAAGAATTTTTGAGCTCACCATTGAGTTTAGAGTACCCTAGATAGTCAAAATCATCTACAATTTTGTCTAGATTGGGCATAGGAGGTAGAATTAGTAAGGGTTTGATCTAGAAGCACCATATCTATATCTAATGGGTACTTGCAAATATAAGAGTTTTTGAGCAAAACAGACCTCACGGTTATGTTCAAAAGGCATCAAAACCTATAGATTCAGATAAAATTTGTCTAATTTGGACACAATCACCCAAAAGGCAATTTTTTTTGCTCCTAGGTATGATCGTACAGACTGTGTAGGGAAAAAAATAAAAATAAAATAAATTGGAGCACCATGCTAGCAGGCCTCACAGATCAATAGGAGGAATTGATAGGGCAACTTTGGGAGCCCACTATTTGAACACTATGAGGTATTTTTAAGCGAATATGTTTTTGAAATAGCTTAAAATTTCATGCTCTTTGCTACCATACTTTCAGTGTTTTTCATATTTGTCCATATTTTTCCATAATTCATGTTTTTCAATATTATCTCTTGATCATCCTTATTTTTACAATTTCAGAGGCTCATAACTTTCACAAACAACCTCGTATTGAGGTCCCTTTTTTTTAAAGTTAATATTTTTTTGAGCACAATGCATTGGTGTAGAAAGTTTTATAATAAAGTGCATACATTTTTGTAATTTTAGCCTAGAGGGCCTAAATGAGATTTTTTTAAACTAGAAAAATTATAATCTAGCCTTGTAATTGCACTCAATTATAAAGTGCCAACAAATACTTTCTAGGTGGGATAAAACTAAATAATTCAAGGGGTTTTATGGTGTGTTCTGTACTTTGATTTTTGCTTTGTGATGGTTTATTTTCAATTGCATTATGGGAAATCCTAAGTTCCCACTATTAACAACATATAACTATAACACATGGAAACATAATACTTGGAATGCATTAATGATGCTAGGATATACGCCTTACATAACAACTCTTCTTACTCCACCTACTGATGAAAAATATTTACATTAATTTCTCTTTGAAATTACTAAGGTTACTAGATGCCTTCAGTCTTACATATCTTTAGATTTGAATTTTCATCTTGACAAATTTATACATCCAAAAGATGTTTGGGATAAATTAACATCATTGTTTGTAAAAATAGATGAGGTTCATGGTTACCAAATTGATAATGAACTCATTAGTTTGGATCCTAAAAGTTGTGATACAATACAAGACTACATCACTAAAGTCAGATCTTAGAGCATTAATTTTTTATTATAAAATTTACAAAAAGGTATTCAAATGATTTTCAATGCCTTACACAAATTAGGTCCTAAATATTCATCCTTTATCTCTAAATTTCAAACTCATAGGCTCACATTGGGCACAACATATCAAATTCCCACCTTTGAGGTATTCTCTAAGATTCTAATCGCTGAAGAAGAAAAGTTAATATCTATAGTTCTAATAAAGTCATCCAAATCTCAATCTCTAGTTGCAAGTCAACATCAACATAAGCAAGTTTCAACATCAACATCAAATACAGGTTCAAGTAAAAAGAAGCAAAATAATCATAATAAGTCATAGAAAGATAAGAATAGAGGGCAACAATATTCCTCATAAGGAGATTATAAATCCACTAATAAGAAAGGGGATTCACAAAAAAATACTGACACTTCTTGCCCTTATTACAAAAAGGGGTTTAATAGTGAACAAGATTGTTGGAAGAAAGAGATTGATGACCTTAAGGGTCTTCTCAGCAAGAATAACATCAATCAATCCTCTTCAAAGGATTCTTCCACTCTTTTAAATTCAGAGAAAGGGAAAGCTATGGCACTAGTTGCACTGGAAAATTCTCTCAAGTCGTGGGTACTTGAATCAGGTGCTTCACACCATATGGATTCTGATAAAGAACATTTTTCTGGATTAGAACCAAGTTACTTACCTCGTATTCTCATAGGTGATGATTCTAAGGTAGATGTCATAGAAAAAGGTACAATGAATGTTTTAATGGTGTATTTGATGATGTCCACTGTGTGCCAGAGTTATCAACTAACCTTCTCTCTTTCTACCAAATCACTCACTTTGATACTGGTAGGAAAGTTAAGTTCACCCTTGATTTTGTATCAATGCCTTCATTGAAGTGGGAAAAGTCAACAATCATAATCAAATTTATTCATTCTCCCATTTTGTGCCTCAGTATTCCTCTATAGATTTGCTCTCACACATTGATTTAGTGAGTAATCTATGGCATGAGAGGTGTGGTCATCTGAATTATTGTTATTTACAATAGATTAGTCAGTAGGAGATGGTTACATGACTTCTAAAAATTTAGTTTTTAGGGTATGTATGTCATGATTGTGCCTTAGGCAAACATCCAGAGGATAAGTTTGATAAAGGGAAGGCTTGGAGGGCTACACAAGTCCTCAAACTTGTTCATAGTGACTTAGTGGGTACATTACCTACTTTTTCTATTATTAAAACCCACTATGTTCTCACATTCATTGATGACTATTCTAGATAAACTTGGGTTTATTTTCTAAAACTCAAGAGTGAAGTGTTTAATAGATTTTTAGAGTTCAAAGTTCTAGCAGAGAAACAATTTGAAAAGTCAATCAAGATCCTCCACATAAATAATGGGAGGGAATATGTGAATAATTTTGAACAATTCTATGCTCTTGAAGGTATTAATCTTCAACATAAAATTGCATACACACCTTAGCATAATGGTGTAGCAAAGAGGAAGAACATATTCTTAAAAGAGATGGAAAGTTATACGATTCATGCTAAATCATTAGTACTTGAGTACTAGGTAGATGCAATTAATTATGCTACATATATACAAAATAGAGTTCCTCACAAAGCTTTAAAGGGGATAACACCTCTTAAAGCTTGGTACAATAATAAGCCAACAGTGCATCATTTTAGAGTCTTCGATAGTCTAGCATGGGCTCGCTACCTTTCGAGAAGTTCTGCACGTTAGAACAACAAATCCAGACTTGCATATTTATGGGATATCCTGATGGTGTTAAGGGATACCAGTTCATTGATCCAAATTCACATGAGATTATTATAGCAAGAAGTATTTACTTTGAAGAAAGTACTTCATACGTGTCTTCTAAAATTTCTCATTCTTCTTCCTTAAAAGAATTAGATAGCAATGATTATGATACTCCTTCATTTACTCTCAGGGATGATGAGGTAATGCCTCCCTAGTAGGGTTTAACAAGTCATATTCAATTTTGGTTATAGATTTCACTTTGGATCTGACCCCATTTGTTGGTAGATCTAGAATAAACATGCTATTGCTCTTTCATTTATATAGGCTAAGTATCATGGAGTTGTTAACACCACTACTAAGGCTATTTAGCTTTAGAATATTCTCACTAAGCTTGGTTTTCCATTTCAGAAGCCATTACTCATCTACTTTGACAACTATATTATTATCTAGATCTCAAAGAATCTAGTTCATCATCAGAGAACCAAACACATAGAGATCCATATGCAATTTATCAAGAAGTTGATTCACGCAGAGATCATTGATATTCAATATTGTCCTATAGAGGAGCAAATTGTAGATATTTTCACCAAACCTTTCACTGAGAACAATTATCTTCACTTGTAATATCTTTTTAGGGTGTAAGACATTAGTTTTTTAGGGGACATCAGTTCTTGGGGGGGTCTCCTAGACCTTCATTTTGAGAAGTTTTTTTTCCTTCAAGGTTTCTCCTTTCCTCATCTATTTATACAGAGTACCTAATATGGCTACACATTATCAAGACTCTTATCTACATAGCCCTACCTAAGCTTCACTTATGGGGGGTGTTGGTGCATTTATTTTCTTTATTTCATTTACTTGTATTTATTATTTATATTAGTACACTAATTACTTATTTTAATTAGTTTATTAATAATTTGCACCAGATAGGAAGCTTGGTTAGCTAGTAGTCAACTTGGACACCTATCTTGTTATCATGGAGTTGCACTCCACTCTTTAGAGTAAGATAAGATAAGATTGATAAACTAGTAGTCAACTTGTGTTGATCATTTACACAAGTTTGACACCTATCTTGTTATTGTTGAGTTGCACTCCACTATTCATGTGGTTAGATATCAGTTGAACTACACATGTTATATGAGCTCCCTGATCTTTATCTTGCATGCCTTGATCTATATAAGCAATGGCCATTTATATATTCTACATCAGATCAATATTAAATTATTAGAGTAATTCATAATATTTGAGTTATTTATTCATTTCAGTTATTATCTTAGATATACAATTATTATTTATTACTATTACTATTTTATCTCTTGTTCATGCTTTCTATTAGATTCATTAGATCCTGTATGCTAATTCTAACACATTCCAAATAAAAACCTCAATTTTAAAATATATCAAATACCAAAAATTAATTTAACCACCAAATCCCTAGATAACTTATTAATAAAATAGATTTAAAAACAATCTTTGGAAAGGAAATGAAGAGAATTCATAATAACCCTAAACCAATATGTTTTTACTCATTTATTAAACTTGACTCCCTTCCAAACCTTGCACTTAATAATTCAAACCAAAGTTTTCTTATAAAAACCTATAAAATTAGAATCTTTTACCTTGGCCAAAGCATTTTTTTATACCACAGATGCAAATTATTGAATACTCTGATGAACTAATGAACATATGTTAGAAAATGGATGAACATATGTTAGAAAATGGATTTGTTTCCTATTAAATGGTGAACATTTGAAATGATGTTATTTTATTTTTGATCAATAAAGTTTTGAAAATATGTAAATATTTTGGTATTTATCTTTTCATTTTTTATTTAAAGTGGAAACAATTTTCATAAGCTTGAGTTGTTGTTATGATTATGAGAATTTAGTTTATTTTTCAAACAAATATCCAAGTATCAAAATAAATTATGATTTTTTAAGAGTATTTTTATTATTTCTGAGATATAAATCTAAGAATATTGGTTTATGGAAAATATAAAAGGATTGAAATTTGTTTATATAAAAAATAATGATAATTATTTCTTTTCCTTTTGTTTATATTATATTTTAAAATTTCAAATAAGTTGTAAATATTAGGAGTAGATTATTGACTATAGGATAGGTAGTTACTATCCCAAATTTTTGTGTTTATTTTGAGGCAAAGGTAGAATGTACAATTTTGTGTGTGGGAGATGCTAAAATACTAACCAATAATATCATCATGCATTGATCATTGTGAATGGGCATTTCTATATTAGGCTTTGTGTCTCTTCTATCATTAGCAAAGGTAACAACACATGACTATAAAATAATATCATAGTCACACACAAACTTATCATGTCATGGAAAATATTCTAACATTCTACGATATAACATTGAAAATATAAATTTAAACATGAATGAAAAAAATCAAACTAATAATAACATAGTCTAAAATAACACACATAAGCTAAGAATATGCCATGTGTTATCTCTCTTTTTTTAAATTTTGGAATAACACATCCAATTACAATTTCCTCATCAACCAGAGGTAAATTTTTTATTAGAGCATTTACAATCAACTCATGGCATAAAAACACAAGGGTGTCCCCTTCCTCATTAAAAATAAATCTGCAAATGGATCCATGATTCAATAATCATTTTGGTAAAATTTATATTATGTAAGACCCAATTTTATTGTAGATAGGTGATATATGCTTCATAAATTAAATATTAAGTGTTATACATGAGACAAATTAAGTGATTGTGATATGATTTTTTCTAACTCTATTTTTAAATGATAAGGCTTGGTCAACTTGCTCAACATGTTATTTATCATTTTGAAGCTGTCATGTGTCATGGAATGTCTCATTATTTTGACACAATGTCATTGTAAAGTAAGATCTGTTGTTTAGTGGCAAAACAATTCATTTTGAGAATTAATCATTATTGTTTCGATGTGCAATGGTCATAAAATCAATGTAATATTTTTATATTGTAATCTTTTATAAAGTGTTTGAATATGTAAAAGGTTGAAAAATGGGCTAAGTTACATTAAGACAAATAGAGGTCATGGAACAAGTTGAGTTGAAGGTAGCTATGCAACTTTTAAGCGCAAGTGAGTAGAAAAGACACGAAATTTATTATAATAGGGTTATTTTTCTCTCTTCCTTAGGTGAGGGATCACTACATTTTTTGGTAAAAATACATTCTTTTCCAAGGATTATTAATGGAATGTCATTTGAGTGTATGATAATCAAACATTTCTTTTGTGGGTATTGTCTCTTCTTCATTCATGATTTAAAAAAAAAAAAAAAATGTTCAAGGATAAAGAAACACTAAATTCCAATTTTTTTAAGATTATACATGAACCTTAGACATCATAAACCTTTTATTGTGAATCTTGATTAGTGGGTTTTGTGTCATACACATATAATTATGTTTAAGAGTTTTTTTTAGAATTTCAAGTAGTTTCTTAATTCTCATGACACATATTATTCATCATTTCCATTTTCATGTGAGAGAGTAAATTTCCATACAAGTTTTTTTCTTTCTTAAGTAATATGAGTGGTCCTCTAGATTTAGTTTGTTATGATTTTCTCACCTATTTTTTTAATTCTCACTTTGCTTCTATTGTTAAATATTTGATAGAAGTGAAAACCTTATTACCTTTGAACATAATGTATTTCCTCCAAAATAAATTGTGAATCAACATTTAACCTTGCATATTCAAGTTAAAATTACTAACCTATGGATCCAAAGATTAATTAATTACAGTAATTTAGGATTAAAATTTGTAGCAAGTCATTTATATTGCAATTAGGAACCAATAAACAACCCCTTGCTAACTCATATATGACCAGTAAAGGTTTTGAGAATAAAAAATACCAATAAACAATCCCTCGTTAACTCATATATGATCATTAAGGGTTTTGAGAATAAAAAATAAATGCTATTAGAGAAATCACTTGAAATATATTAATTGGACCTAAGCTTGTAGCCAAAGAATATCAATTCATGATGCGAGCTATAAAATTTTACTTGAAAGATCTTGTATCCATGAACTGGGAGTTATCCCCTCTACATTACATACATTCTTTAATTTTGTAAATGATGGATTGATGTGTGTGTGTGTGTGTGTTGAAAATGATGTTTTTAAAGATGATTTAACCTCAATAAACTATTTTGACTCACTTGAACAATATTAAAATAAATATAGTGGCCCCTCAACAAAGTTTTTTTATGGACCATGTGGAAATGTTTGAGTTTGGTGAAATTAATAATGTTAAAGGAGATACTAAGGAGTATGATTATCAAATTGATATTGTGGTGTGTGTGTGTTGAAAATGATGTTTTAAAATATGATTTAACCTCAATAAACTATTTTGACTCACTTGAAAAATATTAAAATAAATATAGTGGCCCCTCAACAAAGTTTTTTAATGCACCAAGTGGAAATGTTTGAATTTGGTGAAAGTCATAATGCTAAGGGAGATAATAAGGAGTATGATTATCAAATTGATATTCTAGATGATAATTTATCCCATATAAGTTTTACACTAACATGTATTGGTGAATATAGATATGATATGAGTATATTTGATATTCGAGCTCTTTATGTAACCTTTGATCAAGAGTATGGAATGCCAATTTTCTATTCAACAAGTGCAAATGTAAATTAACAAGTGAAGATAAGGGTAAAACACAGATGAGGGATGATTTGTGTCATAAATATAAATTATACATGTGTTAATACTATTCAAACATCCTTGAAAAAATATGTATTTGAACTCAAGTTTGCTCAACAAATGGGATACAGTCATAAAAGACTAAAAAAAAAGAGCAAAGTATAATAGAGCCTATTCTCAAAATTTATCATAAACATAAATAAGGAATCAATTATAATAATGATGAAAAGTCAAATAAGGATTCAAAGTGAAAACATACAAATGATCAATAACATGGTAAAACTAGTAATATACATTATGGTTAGAATAACAAACATTTGGGTGGTTAAACTCACTAAAACATTGCCAAGGGTAAAAAATATTTCCAACAAATTCACAAGACAATGTAAACACTTAATTTCCACTTTAACAAGTCTAGAATTAATCACTATCAATAAAATAAAAGTATATTTTATGTTTCATAGGAATATGCTTATAAAAGTATGCCTCATCTCTTCACCATATCTGATTAGTACTCCTATACACTCACTAAATTATGCAAAATGATCATGTATTTTTGATTTCTCATCAGAAAAAATATTCAAAGTATTGTGGTCTATAAATTTATGATACAAATGCTTTACCTCCTTTACCTTCGATGTGTTTATAGTTTATTTATGAAATACACAATATAGGTTATGATAAGACTTGTTTTTCTATTGGTATGCTTGAATGATTGTCTTCTTCATTACTGTATTAGAGCACACACTACATATTCATGATTATCAACTTATTGATAGATGTTATATTTTTTATACACGTTATAATAATAATATTGTCAAAATATATGTAAGATCTATATACAACATGTGCATACATATGATTATGTATTTGTGATAGTTTAGGCACACATTTCATACTTGATTTGGGGGAATTTTGGAGAATCTCATATTAGCACTTCAAATTCTATAATTTTAAATTTAATTTATCATATTGATCTCTCATGTGATCTTACACATCATGGTATATCTTATTCATTGCATGTACCTTTATGTGCTTGATAATTTCATGTGTGCTTGTGTTCCTAATATACTTTATATGACTTTAATGTTATTTTTTGATTGGTTATGTGGGTGATTTTTTAATTATATGTTTCTTTAATTCAATATTTTTTTTGTGTTTGATTCATGTGTTATTTTTGTACATACCTTCTATGTGATTTGTGTCTCTAATGTGTGTTCTTTGCTTGTATTTTTATACTTTTTTTGTTGCTTGTATTTAATGTACTCTCATTTATTTACTCTGTGTTAATTCCTTGTTGATTATGGTTACTCTAGGTGATATGTATGTATAGACACATAAAAATGATTGTATGTTATTAATTAATGTTAAATTACATTTATTTACCATGGTCAAGCTTATATTTCATATTTGTGTTAAAATAAACATTATGGGACCTCATGCCGACTTTTATTGGGTGAAATGCCCTTCATTAGGCTCCTCTAGCTCTTCTTACTTTAAAAAATATTCCTCGTATCCTTACATTATCTTATGATTTAACACCCCCACCCTTAAATTCATGTGCATATAAATTAACCCATTCCCTCCTTTTGAGGTCCTTAACTTGTGGAAGTTAAGATGGGTTTATGTAATTCCCCCCAAAAAATATTTTTTTCCTATAAATAAGGATGCCTATGAGTTCATTTATATAATAAAAATACAAATGAAATATAATGAAATAACACATATATCTAATACTTGTTTGTATCTCATAGACATGGATAATGGATAGGATCTTTATACACAATGGATAGTTTGTTAACTTGCATGAGTGTTTATTGCTAAATTTTCATTGAACATGGGTCTGATTAAGGCAGACCGCTCATAACTACTCCCATTTTTAATTATTTTAAAAAGTCTCTTGGAGTGGATTAGGGATTCAAGTAAGGGAAAGTAATTTTGGAAGTTCTATAAATCAATTAAATAATCTAAGAGAGGTTTTTTATACCAAGACACATGAAGATGCTCATCAAATTTTAGTAGGCTATGACACTTTAAAAAAAAAAAAACAAAAAAAATAAAAGATCTGTAGATAATTCTAGAAAAATAAGAGAGGTTTTATATTAGCTCAGTTAGATGAAAAAAACCCATAATGTTTTTAAGAACTAGAGGTGACATCCATGTTTTATGTTTATTGTGGTGTCGATAAAGGATAAGCAATCCAAGGTTGTCCATAGTGAATTTTGAGAAACTAAGAGGTTTTTTATCAACTCAAGGAGATGAATAGGAATGTGAAATTCTTTTGGAATTGGTTTTTTGTTTCTGTCATCTTTGGCCTCCGATAATGCATAATTAAGTCAAAAACAATGTGCCAACTTTATAAACTCTCTGTGCCAATTCCAAACATTGTTAACTCTTATTTCTTTTACATTTCAAGTATGTGTTTATTTTTATATTCATGTATTTAAATTATAAAAAGTCTATGCATGTTTACATTAGTTTAGTGCATTTTTGTTAGCTTAATATCTCATTGTGTACTTTCAAATTCAAAAAAAAATGAAACTCATAGTACACCCCTTTGGGTTAGATTGTTGATCTTATTTAATTTTGGATTTTATTTTGTCTGGGGTTTATACACCCTTGATTTAAATCCTTCTTTCTCTTCTAGGGCTAGCCCTTGTTTCTAACTAGTGTTATTTTCATTGTCTTGCATGCTCCCTTTTCCATCTAATTATGGTTATTGTTATCATTATAATATATTTTATTTTTATAATGTTGTGCTCATTTATATCTATATCATTATCCCTACTTACTTGTGTTTATCTTAGGGTATCTTCATACATTTTCATTGTGTTTTCCCCTCATATTAGCATTATATATTTCATATTCATAGTGTTGCTTTTGTTTAGTTTGTGTTTTTAGACATGTTTGGTTCTAATTATTGTATGTTTGATTTAAACCTTAGTAAACTTAGGATGGATTACCCTTTGGATGTATTTATTTATGATGTTGTAAATGCTTTTATGAATTCCATGTCTTATCATAATGATGTAGAAGATAGTAATTTTAATTATTATGATAATGGATCTATTGATTATTTTAGTGAGGATGATCTAGAAAAATAATTATGGAATCTAAATTTCAACCATGTTGGACCAAAGAAAAATTTAAAAAATATGAATGTCCAAGGTGTTATTTTTCCTTATATGGTCCCTTATGATTATATAATGCCAAATTTTGATATACGAAAAATAATTATGTAAGAGATATGTTTAGTTTCAATCAAATTAATATAGATCACTATGGATTTAAACCTATATTTACACAAAATGTCGATACTTGTATAGAACATAATGTGATTACAATTGCTTGTATTTATACTCTTTTGATTTCCACTACTGATATGATATGATTGCTAATGTTATGGATGATAATGATGTAGATGATGATGATTATGATTTCAAACTTGAAATGGCTGAATAATATATGCATGAATATATTGAAACTACTATAACACTTGTTATGAAACATAATTTTCATACGTATAAGATTATGAGAATTTTGAAATAAATAGCTATAGTAATCTTGTTTGTGTTGTAAATTATGTTTGTATTATTTCTAGTGATTTATTTAATTTTCTTTATGTGATTTAAAATGTGTTTAATGATTGTGTCTTCTCATGTGTTTCTTAAACAATTATATTTTCCCATTTCCTTACCTAAACCTTCTAAGATCCATATAGCCCATGTTGAGCCTCCCCCATAAGAAATCATCTTCATTATATAAATGTACTAACTTTGAAATAATAATGATGATATATGCAATAGGTGTATTATAATAAAAGGTTTGAATTTTGTCTCTTAGTTAATGTAGACACATAATTTTGGTACTAATCCCTTTTTATTTGTTTTTTTTCATGATTTATCGCATTTGGTCCATGTGCATACATTTGGATATTTTTGGTACACTTTTCCCTTGTGTTGGGCCTTGAAGCATCATGTCTTGACTTATGTCTTCCTCATAATTTGAATTTATGTTCACTTTGGAAATGATAATATATATACTCAATCAATTTTTTTTGAAAAATTATATGCCAACTATTCATTGACCTTTGTATGACATGATATGTTCCTTATATGTCCAAAACAGTTTTTGGGGTCTTTTCTCAGGCCCTAGTCGACACAAGCTACTATTCTCTTAATTTATATCTTTGTTTATGCCTTAATGTCACCTTTTACTATATTTTATGGTTGGCCTATGTATAGATGTTCCCTTAATGAGTATCTATATACAAGTCTACCCTTTGTCATTTCATCATCTCTTCTTATCCTTCAATATCTTATAAGTTGAGTATCTCATGCACATTTTATCAAGTTTTCTCAAGAGATCTTCACATCTTATCAAAATATTTTTCATGTTTATTTAATTATTCTCATCTTTTTTTTTCAGCATTTATTAAAATAAGGTTATAGTTAGAACATGTAGTTGCATTTTATTATCTATATGGAAAAGGTGAATCCCTATCTTTCACCTAGTTGGGATTACACTCACAAAGCATTAGAACTACATTGGCTCTGATTCCAAGATTGTGGGATATATAGATGTAACCTTTTAAGAGGTCTTTGAGGCTATCTAAATTGCACAAACTTTTTTATTTGAATTGATAAGGATTAGGTTAAGGTAAAAGGAGAATCAACATAGTCAAGTTTGTTCATCATTTTTTCAAAGAGAAGCTAGAAAAATATTGTTCCCATTTTCAAATCAATCTCATAAATTTTAGGGCATATAATTTAGTGGAGGAAATAGTTAGTGGCATGGTATGGAATTATAAAAGGTAGTGGGTAAGAATCGGTGTTCTATCAAAAATTTCCTAAGTTAGAATCTACACATGGTTGATTTTGTTTGTTTAACAAAAAATAGTCATATTTTTAGGGTGTAAGTATAGTTAGCTATATATATTTTATTTTTTTGGCCTAATATTTATGTAATAATTATTAGATGTGTTTTTTTAATTATTTTTGGATTCTCTTTATATTTTGGTACAATGTCATTACTTGTTCATTATTCCATGGTACTTTAAGCTGATATTTTATGTACTAAATTAAATATTAATGTTGTTTATGATTTATTATCATATATTTAGTTATGCATATAATAATTTCAAATAAACCACAAATAGTTAAAACATATTAGTGAACCCAATCTTGGTGATCATCCAACCTATGGCTTTATAACCCTCTCCCTATACGATCTAAATTTACTCATTTTATGAGTTTTGATATGTTTTAGGGTTTCATCAAAACCCTCTCATGTTTTGGATTTATATAATAGGCTTTACTTAGCTTGAATCATGTTAGTTTTACTTTATATTTGGTATGCCTTCCCTTAGTAAGTTACTCTTAGGCTTGTGTTTCTTCTCTTCTCTCATGGGTAGATAAGATTTAATATTACATTCATTTTTAAAATGGTATGTGGGGGGATATAAATTTTTAAAGTTATTAATTTTGACCATATGGTTGTTATGAACATTATTATCATATTTCCATGAATTTTTTCTCACATTTATAAAATAATAATAGCTTACGGATTACAACATGATAAGATTGTATGTAATAAATATGATGACACCCTTTCATTTTTTAGATTTGTTTTCCCTCCTCTCGGTGATATAACTTGTATTGTTTATTATATGGTGGTTCAATATAAGGTAGATATCATAAAAACCTAAAGGGGTAGGCCACACAAATTTACTATCCCTCTCTTTATTTTATTATAAGGTTGGGTTAACCAAAACCCCCTCCTTAAGCTTAAAATCTTCCCACTCCTAGGATTAAGATATAAGTTCTTAAGAAATATGATATTATAGATGAACTTCAAAATTCCCATTCCAAAATTTATATCTTAGAGTTAATCATTAGGTTAACTATTTTCATCGACATATTACATGATGCCTTAAATGATGCTACTTTGCCAAGTCCTTTTGAACAAACTTACTTTGATTTTATTATTATGAATTTTAAATATAAAAAAAATAAAATTATTTTGAATCAAAATACTTTCCTGCCAAGGAGATTTTATATGAACATTTACCCTAAGAGCTTGTCCCCCATCTTGATAAACTAGAACTAGCTATTATAACACAAAATAAGCATAATATACTATCAAAGGTATACTTTTCAATTTGATGATTGTTATGTTATAAATATTTTATTATATTATCATGATACACATCACACATCTATAGACATAATATTACTTAGATACTTACATTGGATTATATGTTGTTAACTTCTAGGACACATTGTTATGCTTACACCAACCATATTTTTCCCATACAAGGGGTAGGATTCTTCTATAAAATCATAAAATACAAAGACATGGAATATATAAAATATACAAAATTTATTTTAGTTTATATTTATTTAATAATATAATAACACATTGATATATATTATGATTGTCTACCTATGTTATAATTTTACATAAAAATGTTACACACGTGATTTCTATGGTATTGTTTGATTGGGTGAGATGCATGATCATGGACTTAGATGTTATGTGGATAAATTTACACCCACACTTGAGGGAATTCCCACATTGGTATACCTATATTGGTGCATCACTTTTCGTTGGGTTTATAGGTACTATCCTTCCTACTTTATATTTATCATTTAAAACTACTTATATTGACCAAACATGTATTTCTCTTTCAAGAATGCTATGTACTATGTTATGTGGATATATACCATATGTTTATACATATGATCATTACATAATTATATTTCCTATTCTCTTTCTTTCCCTATGATTTATATATTTATTGTGTGTGCACTTGTGCTTGTGCATGTTTTTTGTCAATGTCTTGTTCATTGTTATCCATAGAGGATCCTCTATTCATCATGCCATGACTTATCCATTTTTATATTATGTGATATACTATGTTATATTTCATAGCATACATGTTCTAAATATTGTGAATGTGATTTAATTTTATGCTTGTCCCACCCATGGATGTATTCTACATTGGGGAATACTAGTTTTCCCTATCCTTATTGAGCTCATTGCCTATATCTTTACATTTTGGAAAACACATTATCCCTCTTGCATACTAGATTCTACATAAATATATCATTAAAAAAATTTAATACATATAAATTGACAATGGGAACATCATATCCATACATTCTTTTTGAGTCTTATTGATCCCATATTACTTATATAAAACTTTTTTACTTATCTGCCTTGTGATCCTACACTGACTATGTCAAGATGAACTCCCATTCCCATTTCCCTTTTACATATTATCAAATTGTAGTTATCATACTTAATAAATAAATTGCTAGTTATTTTTCATATTAGGGCATAACCTTTGTTCCTATTCTTATCAAACCCATTACCTACACATTGTTATTATGGGTATCATAACCAAAAATTCTCATAGAGATTATAATATATAAATTTTACCATTCTAAGCTTAATACACTCATGTATATATTGATAAGTGATGGATTATATCAAGACATCAATTTATATTACATACAACTAGTCACATGATAGTTATCGAACATGATACTTCCTTTTCCATAGTCTCCCATATTGAGTCATCTTCTTACATTAGGGAAAAACTTCATTCCTTTTCATTAGGTTATATCATGGAATATTGCTTCCCCCTCACTATCTCATCCTCACATGAGGTCGTACCTACCTATTGATATTTACATGATGATATATATTATATATGGTTTCAAGTTGACATAATACCTATCTATCATATTTCCTATAGTGGGGCATATTATTAACTCTCACTATTTATCACCTCTTCCTCCCTCAAGTCACATATTACTATCAAGCTTTACATGATAATATTTATACATACATACATACATACATACATGTGTCTAAAAAAAAAATCCAAAATATTATAAAATCTTTGTCCATATTACATGATAATACATAATGCACATGAATATTTTGAGATGAATGATTTGTATGGAAATTTATCGACCCCTCACCTCAAAATGGGGAAATATATCTAGATATTATACATTCAAATTTTGAATATAAAAATTGAGCTATTCTATATAAAAATAAATTTACAAAGACTAAGATGGATCAAAGGCCACCATGACAAACCTAAAAGTGCCAAATATTTTCTTCCCTAATTAAGAAGTAAATTTGAGTACATATAACTTTCTCTAAAATTTCTAGTATTCAAGAATATCCAAGTATTATTTTTAGTTTCAATTACCTAACAATAATAACATGGATCACATACCACTAGGTGTATTCGTTCATGTGCTTATTTTTATTTTATATTCATATTAATTTATTCATACTAATTCACCAACACATTAACTACTTTTTGGTATTTGTGACTACTTTTTTGAATTTTTATTTGCTCACAAGTACACAAAAATTATGGAAATCAAAGTGTGAGAATACCCACAATTTAAAATTTTAGAATTCATCCTCCCCTCCTTAAGGTAAGTGAAGGTACATGTTTTCATTTGTATTTTAATTTAATTCATGTATGCATTAATGCATGTGCAAATCAAAGTGTGGAATTATTTAGACACATAGTTTTGTTACAAGACCCTTTCCCATTTCACCTTTTTATTTTTTATCACACTTGGTCCATGTACACACGTTTGGATAGTTTTGATAAACATTCCCATTGTGTCAGGACTTTTGACATTTTATTTTGACTCATAAATTACTTATAACTTAAATTTATGTTCATTTTTTTCCAAGGATAACATATCCATTCAATCCATAATGTCTAAAATCCTATAGATCAGATACCCATATGCCTTTGTATAACCCTATGCACCAAGAAGTCCAAAACATTATTTCAAGTATTTGAATTGATTTTAATAACACAAATAATTGTTCTCTTAACTTTAGGGTCTATTTTTCCTTGATTGTAACATTTAAATATATTTTATGGTCATCCTATATGTAGACATTCCCTTGAGGAAATTATATATACAAGTTTACCCTTCATTAATTCATTATCTATTCTATCCTCCAATTTATTATAAGTCAAGTGTCTCATGCACATTTTATCAAGTATACTCAAAGGTATTCACATATTATCAAAGGAATTTTCACATTAATTTAATTATTATCTCATCTATCTTGTGCCAATGTATTATATCAAAATAAGGCTATAACAATAGTACATGGCTGCATTTAATTATCTAGGGAGAGCAGGAAAATCACTATCTCTCACTTGGGTTGGAACTACTCATAATTCACAAGAAATACATGGGATTTGATTCTAATCATGTGGGATATGTAGTTATAACTCCTAAATAGGTTTCCCAAGCCAAATAAATTACACGCCCTTTTGTTACAACATTATTGAGGATTAGGTTATGTCAAATGATAATAAACACAATCAAAAGTTCCTATCAAATTTGTAAGTCAAATATATAATATTTTTATTCATCATTCTATGAAGTAGCCCCAAAATATTTATGACCTAAAATTATGTGGATTACGTAATCAGTGGCATGGTATGACATCATCAGAAGTAATGGGTCAAAATAAGTAGTGTGTCAATTTTGTCTTGGTTAGAATTAGTGCCTAGTCAATTTTGTCCCTTTTGTAGAACATAAACAGGTTTTCAAGGTGGTGGCACAAATAAAATCATGTTTCTAGTTTCATATTTCCATAATATTTCTCAATTGTGTTTATTTCAATCATTTTCACTTTGTTTATATTTTGGTACATTGTCATTTTTCATGGTATTTTCAATTTTCTTAAGGCACTAGATCATATATATGGATTTTGTTTATTATTTTATTATCATGGTATATATTGTGTCATAGTTTTAATTAGTTGTGCATAGTGTATTTTAAATTAAACCATAAATATTTAAAATAACTCACATATGCCTAATGCTAAGGTTGTAGGCTCTCCTATTCTCATAAGTTTGTAGGCTCTCCTATCTCATAAGGTTTTATGCTCTCCCATCAAACCCAATATATCATAAGGTTGTAGTCTCTCATATCTCATAAGGTTATAGGCTCTCCTATCAAACCCAATATCTCATAAGGTTGTAGGCTCTCCTTTTCCACATGTATTTTCCATGCCTATGATTATTATATTCAATGGATGTGGAGATTATTATAAACACATCAATAATTTATATTTTTATCTTGGAAACTAAGTTGATCATGATACACTAAGTTACTTAAGATATTTCCAAGACTCTTGGTGGACTATGCATTAAATTAGTTTTATACTTTACATAATAGATTTATGAATTCATTCATTATGTTGGAAGAGTCTTTATTATTTAGATTCATTAATAATAATGGCTTGCATCCTATATTTGAACATAGTCCATTTTTAAAACAATGTAAACATGAGTACATTCATGATTGCATTATTTGATTTAGAACTAGTATTCATTGGTGACTTTACCAACCATCGTATGTGGAAATAATTTTACCACCTCTCAAAGATAAATTTATTTTTAATGAGTATATATTTTAATGATATTTTTCATAATGTTCATACCCTACATGTTGAAATATTACATACCCATGTGCTTATATATGAGACATGTTTCCCAATGTTTTTTCACATTAAATGATTTAAGTCTCAATGTTCCAAAAAATGACCATGTGCTTAAAATTTTTGATCCTAAGAATTTTGTCAATAATATAGAGTATCTAAAAAAACACCTTGTGTCTTATCTCAAGGAATGTTAGTGATTTACTAAACATGTTGATAGTCCATGAATAATTTTAAATAGTCTATTAGACTCTAACATGAATACTTTTTCACCCATAAAGACATGTAAATTTTATTGTGAATATCTTAGGGTTAATAAAAATTCATCAAATTGATGCTTTAACTTAAAGAAAAAAATTGGAACCTTATCAACTATGGTGATATTGAAATTTAAGATATAATAATTAAAACATTATTTCTTAAGTATCAATATATCAATACCTAAAAGATGCCTAAATGTGAACCTTAATATTAAATAAAATGGGTACCTAATAAATAAGTGCATCAAGATTAAATACAAAATCAAATATAATAAAAAATAAATCATTACATAATATGTCCCACATAAACATTAAATTCAATGTTAGGTATCATTTATTAGAGACTCCACTTTTGATAATGATGACTTACTAGGTTCACTTTCTAGTTGTGATGGTTGGAACAAATATGCTTTTATACATATATCCTATGATAAATCTTAAATATTTTATCATATCATTGGTTATATTTGCTAACATACATTGTAATTAAACACTTCATTATCTATTTATGTGTATTATAATGATTTACATGGTAGATGAGATCCATATTATATAAATATGATCATGGATTCACTATTTGATTTGGGTGCCTTGTGGTGGAGCTTTATTTTTGTTTTTTTATCACATTTATTTGAAATATATTTTATTAACCAATAATTATATTTGATTTGATAGATTTTACATATTTCATTCTCCACTTGGCATTTTTTTAACATTATTTTTCTTAGGAGTTTGTTTTATTGACATTGTTCACATACTTTTTACATGCATGTGCTTGATTTTCATATTATTTTTCACTTCATTATTTGGTCACCATGTGTCCTTTGATTCCTTATTCACCATGATGCATATCATGTACTTTTTTTATAGCCTTGCTGATGTTTCCATGATACATATCATGCATCTATTGGGGGAAAGTACCCTTCTATGTTTCCCTAGATTAAAAACATATTACCACTAAGGGGATTGATACTATTTTTATAAAATTTAACATTAGGAAATAATAACACTATTTTAATGGTAAAATAAGATTCATGGGGTAGATCTAGAATATGACAGTCTAAAATAGTAAACTAGGTTTACATTAGTTGTTGAAATAGTAAAAATGTGTTTAAATAAAATTAAAATGATACAAACAATGGAAAATATGAAAAATAAAAAGAGATGAAATAGTCATACTTGGATATATTTTAAGGTTTTGGAAGTGCAACCTTAGTTTGAAATGAATTAGTGAGCACTAAGTAAAATTTAGGTTAGGCATTGTACAAGAATAGATTAATTTCTCACTATCTGACCAAAAAATATACCCATGGTAGATTCATTATTGTGTCTCTATGAACAACAAAAATTTATTTAAACAATGAAGCTTTGAAAATATTTTTGAAAACATATACACACATGTATTCACCTATCATAAAATATTTTCATGTACAACTCAATAATAATATGTTCAAGTGTATTAGTATATAATATATGGATTCGTGTAAAAATCCAAGGGAAGATATAAATATAGGGAGTATGAATACTGAAAATGAAGAAAAATCATATTCCTTACTCATAGGAAAGAAGATAGACAAGTAGGACATCTATTTGAACACACACACACACACACACACACACACACACACACACACACACACACACAAACACACACATGTACAACTCAATAATAATATGTTCAAGTGTATTAGTATATAATATTTGGCTTCGTGTAAAAATCTAAGGGAAGATATAAATCTAGGGAGTATGAATATTGAAAATGAAGACAAATCATATGCCTTACTCATAGGCAAGAAGATAGACAAATAGGACATATATTTTAATATATATAAACACACACACACACACACACACACACACACACACACACACACACACACACACACACACACACACACACACACACACACACATGCATATACATGTACATGTGTGTGTGTGTGTGTGTGTGTGTGTGTGTGTGTGTGTGTGTGTGTGTGTGTGTGTGTGTGTGTGTGTGTGTGTGTGTGTGTGTATTTATATATATGTATATATAATATGTATATGTATATATATATATACATATATACATATACATATACATATACATATACATATACATATACATATACATATACATATACATATACATATACATATACATATACATATACATATACATATACATATACATATACATATACATACACACACACACACACACACACACACACACACACACACACACAAATATACGTATATACATATGTACATACATACATACATATATATATGTATATATGTATGTATGTATGTATCTGTATGTATGTATGCATATATAGGTGTACACATCCTACCATGAGTATGATATGATAAGGAAGGATACTATATGCCCCAATGTAGGAGAGATGAACCAAAAATGTAGCCAAATGAAACCATGTAGTGTATATAATATCATAATATAAATCTCAAGATTTATTCATCCTTGTATGAGGGTGAAATATTGGAGGAAACGATAGAAACAACATGCCCCATTATAATGGACATAGGAGAGATCAATAAATAATATATCCATATAGCACCATGTAGTGTAGATAACATCATGTAAAGCTCAAAATATGAAAGCTCAAAGTAAGTAGTATGCCATAAAAAACCCTTTATAAAAATACATATCATTGTTGTAACTCTAATAGAAAGGGTATGATTCCCCCAAATGTCAAAGCAAGGAAGGGAAAACTAATATGCCCCAATATGGAAAGATATATCAATGTGTGTATCATGTGTGAAAATAAACTATGTTAGATATATGTAAGATAATGCCATAACTTGATATGGAGATAGTGTAAAAGTTTTAAGACACTAGGATGTGCTAAGAATAATATGTATCAATAAAGCTTGTGGAGAAACATATATGAGGATACGATTCCCCATAGGCAATGTATTGGTGTAATTCATGGAGACATGTCTATATTTATTGCCACCAAATGTCATAGTATAGGTATGTGTCATAAATGTAGTTCATAAAAACAGGTGTGGATATGATTTCCTTATAGGTCACAACAAGTATATAATGCCTTAGGAATACATTACTAATGGATAAAATTAGATGAACCCATAGCTATGATTCCCCCATAAATAGAGGAGATACAAATGTAATAAATGAAGCTCATAATATAAGCATGAGTATGCTTCCCCCATATACCATAACAAAAATAGAATACCTTTGTTGGTATAATATATGGTAACTAAAAATATCATGAATAACCTATAGGTAAGATGACCCCATTAGCTATGTACAAGTCTTGAATAACAATGTCTAAAAGATATAACCATTTATATATTGAGTATAAAATCCATAACATGACAAGATGAAAGAGTAGTATGTAGGGCATAGGGGGCCATCAATGTAATAATAGAAGTCACTTATGTAATAAAGATTCATATAAATAATATCAATGAGGTTCCAAGAGAGAACATGGTTATTACACACCCAAAGATAAATATAAATGTGGTATAATCATATGATGCCAAATGTGGGAAAAGATGATGTGTTGCTCAATATGGAAAGATATCAGTAATATACTCAAAGATGAAAGGGGAAAAAAAGATAATGTGATGCATGATTATATATATATATATATATATATATATATATATATATATATATATATATATATTATAATAATAATAATAATAACAAGCTCAAATAGATAAGGAAAATTATGATTCCCTCAATGGCAAAACAAGATTAGAATCAATGGTATGTCCCAATGTGGGACAAGCACCCCTAAGAAGGACAGGTATATTAATAAGTCACATATGGAGTAGTAAAATAATGGATATAATTGAACCAAGTCACATGGAATAGGAAACTACCGATCATAAGGTATTATATATAACATGCAAGGCATCCATATAACAATGAACTGATTTAAAGTATATATTCATGTAGCATGTAATATGTAAACAATAGCAAGATATATATAATCAATTTAAATCTCTAAATATGATAAATGTAAAGTATCACTATATAATATATTATAAAAATATTCCCCTTAGGTAAGGCATTTAACCAATGTGATCATGCCCCCAAGTGTGGGCAAGAGAGTATCATATAATAATTGATAATCCATAATCATATATAACCCATACATCCCACTTATCACACACTCAAATCAATGTCATAAGAAGCATTTTTATAAAACATGGATGTGAAAAATATCTAGCATAAGTATATAAGCATAATAAATATTCATTGATAAAGTAATCTATGATTTTTTGCATATTTTTTAATGTTTTTGAATTTCATAATTTTTCAAAAGAAATAACAAAGGAAACTAAGGGAAGGAAACAATAAGTAGTGAATATAGAAAGGGAAAAAGTTGAAATAAATCAAGAATAGGATGATTTATTCAATTTCTATTAGGGGATCCAATTAAGGATGGCCTTAGACCATGTAACCAACAAAACAAACATAATCAACATACTGGCTAGCAACCTTGTGTATAGAACCACAAACAAACAACAATAATTTTATTATTTATTTAAATTGACATACTTATGTCAGCACACATTTTCAATCATGTTATGGACATTACAACCAAATGTAGTTCTAAAAAAATATCACTAATATGTTTTACACTCTTTTACTTTTAGATATAGATCTCCCAATTTTTTGATTAGCCTATCAACTTCTAGCATCTTATATAATCCTACTCTCATAAGTGTAGGGATATATATATATATATATATATAATTATAGTAATTCTCTCAAATAACTAAAATGTCCATTGATGTTGAAATATTAAAATACCCACAACAAATCACTATGTGTGACAATCAATAAATGTACATTATAGTTCCAATGTCCATAACACATATTCATGTTTCATGACACATCAAGAGTTCCATAACATACAAAATTATATGGTATTAGTACCCATAAAAAGTTACTATGTGTGACAATTAATAAATGTATAGTATAGTTCCAATGTCCATAACACATATTCATGTTACATAACACATCAAAATTTCCATAACATACCACATGATAGGGTATTAGCCTTTTTATTTATAATATGACTCATATTGAAAATATTTCTTAATTAGTTGAAATGGATCCTTCTTTTATATTTTATCTAACCCTCAATTATTTATTTCATAATACAAGTACTCAAACATTTGACAAATCTGTTGGATTACCACAAACCCTAAAGTTGAAACTAAATAGATCACACCCTACCACTAAGTAGCCATATGGATGTTTTAAAATTTAAAGAGATTTTTTAGAAACCCATAAAATTGTGCCATATTCTAATTTGGAAGATGAACTTATAATGTTGTCAATATATTACATAAAAAGCATAAGATGCTACAGGGCCTTGTAACATATTTTTTAATTTTTAATGAAACCATAATAGTGTAGCATGTTATATTTTGATAGATGATCTTGTAATGCTAAAAAGATGTCTCTTGTATATTTCAAGATATCATGGCCCACTATATTTATTTCTGGATTGTCACACAAAATTTCAATTGTGTACCAAATTTTGATTTGGTAGATGATCTCCTAAGGTTGTTTCCATGTTTCTTACAAACCATAATATATTGTAGAGATCATAGCACATTTTAGAGTTTTATGTTAAATTTTATCTATGTATCAGGTTTCTTGTCATTGTAATGCTAAATAAGGTTGTGTAACAACTTATATTAGTTGTATGATTATCTAAAAGATAATTTGGACCCCTTAAAGTGTTTCAAGAACACCACAAATATTATAACACCAAATACTTATACTACTACTTATTTCCTTTTAACACTACTCTACTTTTGGTTGATTCAAGATTACTAGTGAGCTAAATGCTTTTGAATTATACACCATGAGTTATTTTTCATGTTTCATTTGTGAGATCCTTAAGAGGTAATTTTTAATAATAAAGTTTTGTTTCACTCAGCTAAATGGCATATTCAACTCCTCAACCTTTCTAATTTACCGAATATTATGTATACTCCATTTTTCATGTCATTTTACTGACTCTTATATCAATCACCTCCTCCACCTCTTAATACTCTTTCTAAGGCATCTATCTATTACAATCAGCTTATTCATATTTTTTCTTGCATTATCTTCACTACCTTGTTCTTCATGAAAATCATATACATCTTACACATTGAAATAGAGTGAAATATTTATACTTTAAATCAACTCAATCTCATATGTATTGGATGTAAACCTTCACAACACTCTACATGGTCCAATTTTTTTCCATTTCAACTTATCATATGTTCTTTTTGGATATTATTCTTTACCCAGGTGTGCTAAGAATAAGTCTCCCACTTGGTACTTTACTTATCTTCTCTTCAAATTTGCATTTCACTTATACTGCATAGTTCCTCTTTCCAACTTTTCACACATGCTTTGATGTAATTCATGCATATATTAAATATTATATTCAACTTTAACACTCTTCATTCTATTATCTTTGATTTTGTATAATTCTATGACACCTCTTGGACTAATCACATAAATAATCTAAAATGGTGTCCTTCTAATGATCTTATTAACTTAATTATTATAAGAAAACTGAATTGTAGCTTGGTATTCAAAATTTTCCATAGTGTCCTCTAGAAATTTCCAACAAACTTTGTATCTCTATCAGAGACTATGATGTAGTACAATCCATGCATTCTCACAACTTCCCTAATTTTTTTTAGCAATGTGTATATCATCACTAGTTTTCTTGTTAGGGTGTGGAGCTAAAAGCTTCACCAGGATGCAAATTGGAGGAGGTTGCTGAGTTGCAGAGCAAATGACATCGGTCTGATCAACTGATGTTGGTCATATCTAGTGAGCAGAGCAACTGACATCGGTCAAGGATTAGCCAACGTCGATCATCTCAAGGCAGACATGGATGATGTCAGTCGCATGTGCATTCCAGCACTGTTAGTTACATGAACAGTTAGTTTGTTAAATGACCAATTTGCATGTAAAGGCTAATTTTAGTCTTGAGTTGCATTTTTAATTATTGTAATTAGGAAGTCTAATTATTGTTTGCATGAGATCTATATAATAGACTCATGGGGCTGTATTGTAATGAAGGACAAGGGAGAGATCCTTCCAATTGTAAGATCAAGTTGATTTGCAGGTTGTGCAAGATCAAGGGAGATCTACATGGTAAGTAAGGTCATTTGATTTGCAAGTGTGCAAGGTCAAGGAGATATACTTGGAGTATATTGAGTACTTGTTTGACTGGCAGTATTGTTACTGACTGGTGGACGTGAACAACTCTGTGTGTGAGTTGTTTTTTGTGACCGTAATTGAGAGAGAGAACTCTTGAAGGAGATTATTATACGCCCTAGAGGTGTGGGAGCCTTAGAGGTGTGGGAAGAGTGTGGCATCTTCATTGTATTTTCTTTCTAGATGAGTTGAATACAAGATTGTATTGTCTCTCAAATTTTGTGTTGTTTCTAATTTTTAGTTACTTGTTGATTCTGGTTTAATTTCGTGTTTAGTTGCTTATACAAGGTAATCAATTGTGCTCCTAATCCTGACAAAGTGGTATCAGAGCTTTATGTTCTAGATCCTGACAAGTGGTATTAGATCCAGGTGGATAAGTTTGTCAGAGAGAGGTTGTAGGTTTATCAGAGCCTGGTTCGGAGTAGGTTAGTGTTTGTTGATTACAAGTCACTCACAGGGGTTTTTGTTCGAGTGGGAGTAAAGCAATGGCAGAAGAAAGTAAGCTAAGAATGGAGAAATTTAATGGCACAAATTATCAATTATGGAGGATGCGGATAGAAGATTATCTGTATCAGAAAGATCTGTACTTATCGTTGGGTGGGGTTGCAAGCAAGCCCATGGATATGAAAGATAAAGAATGGAAGGTTCTTGATCGGAAGGCTCTAGGATCTATAAGGTTGAGCCTGACATCGTCTGTGATTTCCAACTTATCACAGGCTAAGACAATGGTAGAGTTAATGGAATCTTTGGCAAATTTATATGAAAAACCCTCAACTTTGAATAAGTTATTTCTTATGAAGCAATTATTTAATTTGCAGATGCAGGAAGGTGGATCGGTACATAGTCATCTTAGTGATTTCCATGGATTAGTAAATCAGTTAGTTTCAGTCAATATAGTTTTTGATGATGAAATTAAGGCTCTCTTAATCTTGTGCTCCTTACCTAAAAGTTGGGCTAGTTTGGTAATGGTAGTTAGTAATACTGTGTCTGCTTCAAATATCTTAAAAGTGGATGATGTTGTTAGTGTAATCTTAAATGAAGAAATTCACAGGAAAAGCACATGTGAATCATCAGGGAATGCTTTAAGTGTTGAAGGTAGGGGAAGGCAAAGAGAGAAGATCAAGCAAGGGAAATCAAGGTCAAAGAAAGGCAGGAGATCTAGATCCAAGCACGACATGAAAATTTGCTGGAATTGTGGAAAGAAAGGGCATGTAAAGAAAGATTGTTGGTTGGTTGAAGATTAGCATGAAGGAAATG
Organism: Torreya grandis; assembly: GCA_037957365.1. NCBI lineage: Eukaryota > Viridiplantae > Streptophyta > Pinopsida > Cupressales > Taxaceae > Torreya > Torreya grandis. The sequence goes on from JARHVA010000004.1 coordinate 6,597,693, forward strand.
AAGAAGCAAATGTTGCAGATATTGTTGCATAGGATGCTCTTATATGTTCCTTGGATAAAGTGGAATCTTGGGTTTTAGATTCTGGTGCCTCTTTCCATGCAACCCCAAATAGAACATCTTTTCATGATTATGTCCAAGGGGACTTTGGAGAGATTTATTTAGGGGATGGTAAGCCTTGTCAAATGGTTGGCAAAGGGGAAGTGTGGCTGAAATTGTAGACGGGAAACACATGGGTGTTGAAGGATGTCATGCATGTCCCAGTCCTGAAGCAAAATTTGATTTCTATAGGAAAGTTGGGTGATGAGAGATGCACAATAACTCTCACATTGAAATCTTGGAAAGTTTCCAAGGGTGCACTTGTTTTAGCGAGAGGTAAGGAAGTAGGTACTCTTTATCTATCTACTTGTATTACTTATTCTCCTTCTAGTTTATCTACTTTAGATGTAGATTCGAAGATGTGGCTTTGTAGGCTTGGTCACATGAATAAGAAGGGGATGCATGTTCTTGAGTCAAAAGGTAAGAGTTTAGATTTGGAAAGCATAGATCAAGATTTCTGTAAGCAATAGAAGAAAGTGAGGTTTCTTGAAACTACTGCTACAAGAAAGGATCGGGGTTATTGCATAAAGAGGAAATCTGATGTTTTTGACAAGAATAGGAAAGCCTTGGTGTTTATGGAGAAGATGATGGATAGAGATTAGTGGAAGGGGCTGAATAATTTTGAGCAGGGCAGTTTGGACAAGGTTTTGATTCAAAGTAAGCTTACGAGTAAAAATTCATCACTCACAGGAAAACATAGGTACCAACGTTAGTTAGGTAGAATCAATGTCAATAGATAGGTGAACACCAGTGTCGGTCATGGAACCGACGTTAGTGGATAGGACACCGGAGTCAGTTAGGGAACTAGCATTGGTGATTAGGAGGATTCGACATCGGTCATGTGTAGACCAGGGTCAACCAAAAAATGGATTTTGGGTGGACATCAAGCTATCAAGGAGTCTCAAATGCCCATGTGGAGGAATGAAAGGGTAAGTAAGCCTCAAATTTGTTATTCCCCTTCTTTATACTACTTGTTGCTCACTGATGGTCAAGAACCAGGAAGTTTTAAAGAAGCAGAGCAGGTAGAATCTAGGAAACAGTGGGAGCATGGCATGAATTCTTTGGAAGAGAACCAAATAGTAGATTTGGTAGAGTTGCTAGCCAGGTTAAAGAAGAGATAGAATGGACACATGAGATGGAAGGCCAAGGCATATGGTCTTGAGAAAGCTGCAGGACAATGGAGGTTTGATAGGAGTATGACAAAGCATGGCTTTAGTCAATGTCAGTGTGACCATTGTGGTTTCTTTAGCAGGTTGGATAATATTAGCTACATTATCTTGTTACTGTATGTAGTGTGTATGCTTGTTGTAGGGTCACACATGCAGGGAGTTGCTGAGTTAAAGGTAAAGTTAGTTCAGAGGTGTGTCATGAAGAATTTAGAAGTAGAAAAATTCTTTGGCATGAGTATTCCTAGAGACAGGGAAGATCACAGGTTGATGTTGTCTCAAGATGATTGTGTGAATAAGGTAGTGCAGGATGCAGAACCGGCAACCGCACCTATGGATGGACAGTTCACAGAACAGAGTCCCCAATCACATGATGAGGTTAAGTACATGTGTACTAGACCTAATATTACCCAAGCAGTGGGAGCTGTTAGAAAGTTTGTGGCCAATTTAGGAAAGAAGCACTAGAAAGCAGTTTAGTGGATTCTCAGGTATTTGAGAGGGACCAGTAGTAGGTATACATGCGATGCAGGGTCAGACACTTCTCTACATGGGTATGTAGATTTAGATATGGTAGGTTACTTGGATGATAGGTGTAGCACCACAAGTTGTGTGGTGGTTGGTCTTTAAGATTGAGATTGAAGAGGGATACAAACCAAGAAACAAAATTAGATGATGTATAGGTACAGGTACAGGTGTAGCTATTTATCTCCAAGTGGGAAATTGTTAGGGTGTGGAGCTAAAAGCTTCACCAGGATCCAAATTAGAGGAGGTTGCTAAGTTGTAGAGAAACTGACATCGGTCTGATCAGCTGATGTCGGTCATATCCATTGAGCAGAGCAATCGACATCGGTCAGGGATCGGCTGACGTCAGTCATCTCCAGGTAGACAGGGACTGACATCGATCACGTATGTGTTCCAAAACTGTTAGTTACATGGATAGTTAGTTTGTTGAATGGCTAATTTGCATGTAAAGGCTAATTTTAGTCTTGAGTTACATTTTTAATTATTGTAATTAGCAAGTCTAATTATTGTTTGCATGAGATCTATATAATAGACTCATGGGGCTGTATTGTAATCAAGGACAAGGGAGAGATCCTTCCAATTTTAAGATCAGGTTGATTTGCAAGTTGTGCAAGATCAGGGGAGATCTACATGGTAAGTAAGGTCATTTGATTTGCAAGTGTGCAAGGTCAGGGAGATCTACTTGGAGTACATTGAGTACTTATTTGACTGGCAGTATTGTTACTGACTGGTGGAGGTGAACAACAAATCTATGTGTGAGTTGTTTTTTGTGACTGTAATTGAGAGAGAGAACTCTTGAAGGAGATTATTGTATGCCCTAGAGGTGTGGGAGCCTTAGATGTGTGGGAAGAGTGTGGCATCTTCATTGTATTTTCTTTCTGGATCAGTTGAATACAAGATTGTAATGTCTCTCAAATTCTGTGTTGTTTCTGATTTCTAGTTACTTGTTGATTTTGGTTTAATTCCATGTTTAGTTGCTTATACAAGGTAATCAATTGTGTTCCTAATCCTGAAAAAGTGGTATCAGAGCTTTATGTTCTAGATCTTGACATTTCTTGCATGTAACAAAATGCACCATTTTTAAAAATCTATCTATAATAACAAAAATATAATATTTTCCTTTTTGTGTTCTATGAAATCCTAAAAAAAAATCCAAGCTCATATCTTCCCATGTTCTCTCTAAGATTTGTAGTGGTTTATATAACATTGTACTCTAAATTATTCTTTTTTATAATTAATAAATTTTACACTCATAAACAAATTTTCATACATCTATACTCATATTAGTCCAAAATTAATTCTTATCCAAATTCACATTTTTTTCATTGCCAAAATGACCTTTTATACCTCCATTATGATTCTCTGTAATAAAATTTTTACACATTAAATCTATAGGTATGCACAATTATTCTCCTTACAATGATAATACCTCTTGCACAAAAAAAAAACCATGGTGTTATATTTTTTTATCTAAATTTGTGAAATTGTGTGATGTGAGATCCTAATTATAAAAATTGTTGTGTAGAATAATAATGCTATAGATATACAATAAATGGCATAAATTGATTTGAAACTTTTTAAATTTATAAATATGATAAAAATGGAAAGTACAAAAGAAATATAACATAGCTCAAAAACTAGAATGCAAGACTGTGACTAGAACTAAAACTAATTATGTGGCTATGTTGACTAACTATGGATCTAAAACATGGTTTTGTCAGATCTCTAGACAAGACCACTAATCTAGATAGGGGTGTAGTGTGCTAGTGTCCTTAAATAGTGCCATTATCTTGTAGGTGTTAGATCTCTGAAATTATTGTGAAAGGTTCACCTTCACCTATGTGTTGTATTTGACTATGCATGAACCTTCAATCATAAGCAAAAACCATTATATATCTTCTTCTTCACTTGTAACCCTAGTTCAATAGAAAAATATGATAAATGTAATTACAGAGTAAAAAGGGTTAGCAGTTGAAGTTGTGTTTGACGTTAAAACCCCATGTGTTGAGCACTACTTACATACCAATACTCCTAATAGGGATCAAACTCCATGCAATTCTCCCATGCTATTATTTTGTGTATGGTAAGACTGGTGAAAACTGCTAAATATTGGTGCAATTCTAGTGTGATTAAATATTTTGAAAATGACTTGTGACATTGGAGGTGTATGGAAACTTAACTTAGGGATACTTGGGTTTTTTGGACTCTAAATTGGGTAAAATAGGTGTTTTTGTCTCAATGTGTAGTTATATGTTCTAGTGTTTCCCATGTATGAGCCTTTTTGTGAAAAATACTTTGAAATGTGAATTTATTGTGATATTTTTAGAATTACTTTAAATGGGAATTGCTAAACTTATGGGATGACCTTTTACATGAATTTAAATTTAGCAACTAGTCATTATTAAACTTGCAAAATGACTCACTACATGAATTTAAACTTAGTAACTATTCATTATTTTATAAGAGGATGCAACTAGTAAAAATAGACATTGTTAGGGAAAATGATTGTCCAAATAGGGTATCCTTATCCTGAGTGCAAGAACAACAAAATTAAAAGTGGGTATCAATCATAAAGTGAGCTTGGGTTGCTTATAATTCTAGGTAGATCTATTTTGAGATCATTAGTTTACTTGTGGGAATGGATTATTGATAATAGGAGTGAATGAAGGATAATCAAGTATCATGGAGTGAGGCATAAGCTAAGTGTTTATAAGGAATGGTCACAAGTGAATTGTTTTAGAAATAAATATTAATTGATGTCTCTACATTTCTCCCCCATTTAATCTAGTAATGGAACAACTCAAAAGTACTAGAGTAAAGGAAAAGTGCCTACCTGAACTTACCTATAAATAATAACCATAAATGTAGGCCATGATGTTGTATTGTGCTGCATACAAAATAGAAATGAAATATTTATAAATCAGTCTTTATTAAAGATGAAATCAGAAAGTAAAATATAAGAAACTTATATATCTAATAACAAGGAATGACTACACATGATTGAGTACTTGAATGGTTAGGTTTTCTGGCATGACAACTAGTGACTATAGAGGGTAAGACCCTTGGATATTTAATTTTTATTACATAACTGGGATTGGAATATGCATTCCCCAATCCTAATTGATTATAAGAATGTGATTAAGATATCATGGTATGTTTGACTCCATGATTGCATACCCAAATTAGTAGTGTTACTTAGAATCCTTGTATGAATTCTAATGAATCAATTTGGTGCAAAAAATAGTGAAATATTGATGTAAAAATATGAATCAACCGTTACAAATAGAATAAGATTCATTTGGGGTGAAAAAATGGAATTAAACTTGTGCAAAATGGTGAAAAAATTAGATAAAAAATAGCATAATCTGAGACTAGTGTATACAATGTAGACAATGACAAGTATTGTCATTCCATTTTACAAAACTGAGTCAAGAAGGTAGTCATATACCGTGCATATGCCACTAACTTAATATCTAGGTTTATATAGGTTCTGAAATTGACTAATATCTTGTCATTCTCCAAGAAAAATGTATGTGTAAACTATGGAAAACATGTCGCACATGATGCCCCCATTTTGAGTAGAAATTGAGACAAACTTGAGTATATTTATGAAAAATATAATTAGGTACCTATTAATAACTATCTTGAACTAACTGAGATTCTAAGAATTTTCAAAATCAAATATTTTATGCCTATTGGAACAACAACACACTGTTTAGATGAGGTTAGCCTATGCCCCTATTTGAAAGGAACACTCTTGTCCAAAACTATTTCTAGGTGGTTTTTGGGTATGGATCATGCTTATTTGTGTAAAACCTATATTTTATTGTCTATGTAGTATATTTTTTAGCCTAGTCTCTAAGACAAGCCACTATGTATGCCCTCCCTTTTTAGGTGAGTTCTTAAGCCTATGAAACAATTAAATTTAAAATCAAAATGTATGTGATAGATATTATGAAAATACATATATCTGAGTAGTAGTTATAACATGAAGGAGCATAACATCATCATATATATAAACTAAGTAAAATAATAATGTAAGATGTATGTATAAATAAGCATACAAAGTGATATTATCAAGATAAGTGAACATAACTAAGTACTAAAATCTAAATAGAACTACTTGGGGAGGGATGCATGATATCCATCATGGCATTGAATAACTAGGAATATGCGTGGTATTCATCATGGCATCAAAACTTAGCAAACAAGTGTCATGGCCATGATGCACACACATAATGATTACATGCAAAACACACAAAAATGCAATAGAAGGCCAAGGGGCCACATACAAGGGATGTGTTAAAATATCACTCAAACATAGAAACATATAATTAATGATTTAAGACACACACAAGGACATGTTCAAATTTCCACAATCCAAACAAAGAATACATGCAAGACATGAAACATAGAAATAAACATGTAAAGTATGCATGAATAAGTAAAAATTATCAATATTAATAACATATAACACTAGTATATTCATAAAACTAAGTAACCAATAAGATATTAATATATAAGTGAATAATATTCATATATTTTGTGCAGTGTAAGGAAATAAGGCATGAATAAGAAAATGTATCCAAATAATGATACAACCTATGTTTGAGATGCCCCCAATGAACTTGTTGTTGCATAAACAAGTTTTAAGAGGCATGTTCCTTATTTTTATCTAAAAATTTATATATTGTGTTCCATTGGACGTGTCATTAAAATAGGACAAGGGCACATTATACTACTATCTAAATAGGGAAATTTTGTCTATGGGTAATTTCTAAAGTTGTGACAGTAGTACCTCATACAACAAGAGTTGGAAATGATAGCATGTATGCTCTATATTCACTCATTTACACTTATGAAGCATATATGATATGAAACTGGATAGAAATCATTATTTAATGACTTTGTAAAAACTAACTAATGTCAATGAACTAAACATAAACATGTATAGATGTTGATTTTGGAATTTTTTGGAATATTTGATTTTTTAGTATTTTTTTGGTATTTTTTTATAATAATAGTATGATAAGAAAATAATTTATGTATAAGGAACATTGATACTAGAAGCTAAGGATATCATTAAGGGGATGACTTTGTATAGGCCCTATCTCATCATAATCATAATAATTATCTACATTATTGTCCTCATCATGGTCATAATCATCTTCTGAATCCTAAAATTTTGGAATGACACTCTTGTCTTCTTTTGTACCTGAATATGTGAAACCATTTGCCCCATACTATGGCATTCCTTTTTATATTTCTCTTGTTCAAAATTTATCGTATCATTTTATTTTACTGTGATTCTACTACTTATAACTTTGTATATATTAATTGAAGATGTATTTTCCTTTTGTTGCTCTTGCTCTAAAGAAGTTTGATCTTTTCTTGAAAATGTAATAATTACACTTTCATGCTTAATTGTAAAATAGTTATGAGATTTACCCAATGTTTCCCCCTTTGAAATCATCCATGATCTTCTAAATCCAACATTATATTGGGCCAAACTAGGACACACGTGAAATACCACTGAATAGGTTTTTGGACCAACTATGAAAGGTATCTCAATAGATCCGATAAATTATTTAGATATAATAGTCTTAATCAAATTTTCATTATAATATCTAAGAAATTATAGGAGTGTCATGCTATAAACATTCATTTCAATAGTATTATTGATCACAAGATTGGTACATTGCATTCCATAAATGAAAGGATTAAGAATCAAGGGCTCTAGAAATGATGAGCACTTTTTAGTTGAATCCTTTTAAACCACACTTGAAACATTAAATTTGATATGGATCTCATGATTTTTAACTTATTTTGTTAGAATCCCTTGCTTAAAAACATTATCTTTCTTAGATTTCACTTGTTTTGGCAGCTTTTCTTTTAGTATATGCTCTTTATCTTGTTGTCAATTTTGTAACCTTTGTTTTTTAAATTGTTCCCATTTTTTTTGTTCTTTTTGTAATCTTACTTTGTCACTTGATCTTTTTGTACTCATGTTTGCTATAATTTTTACTTTTGAATATATTTATTGCTTTGAATTATCCTTTGGTATCCAAATTATTGTCTTTGTTCTTTTTGTACTAATTTTGATTTTTATACATATTCCATTGTGGGTTGTTTGATTGATGTATCTGCTATAGGATCACTACTATCAATGATACTTTTTATTTTGTTTTTCAAAGTCAAACAATTATTTGTATGATGCCCATGCATTCTATGATATACACAATTGTATTTTGATCTTCTTAAAGGATGTATAGAAGGTAATTTGATCAACTTGTTGCAAATCATTTTTATTATAATCTCACTTGAACTCTTATTAGCCTTTTGTATACTTTTTGATGTAGTAGTTTCAAATGTATTATGTTTGAGTTTGTAATCCTGATATGAAGTCTTGGAGGGATTAAAATTGGTAGATGAAGATACAAATGCATGATTAACACTAGCATATTATGAATTCTTTAGATATGTGAATTGATTTTAAAATGACATGATATTTGAACTGAAATATTGATTTTAAATTTTATCTCTTCTGTGCTCTTTCTCATACTAACTATTTGATCCTTAATGGCTTCACATGCAGAAACCCTACGTAGTTCACTTGACACTATATATTCAAATACCTTACCTCTTAGGATAGTGATAACATGGACCTAGTTAAATGGATAGTAACTATCATGACCTTGAGGATTAAAAGGAGGGGAAGATTATTCTTTGTAAATCACTGATTTAGGAGATTCATTGGTATTACATTAGTTTTTAAGGTCTTGTTACATTATATAGAAATAAAATAAGTTTTGTTGTTATTTTAATGATTAGAATCATGTTTGCACATTTTATCTTTCAAAGCATAACTAGGAACATTATCAATAAATTTAAAATTAATTTAACTATCATTTGATTTATCATGTAACATACAATCATTATCAATATGAGGTAAGAGTAAAGAATGATCTATACTAGGATTATAAACATTTTCCTCATCACTAGACATAGTAATCATCACCATTCTAATTTTTATATTGATCACTATCTTTTTCACTTGTAGAATTATCATATCAATATTTTCATTTGCACTAGAATAAGGTGTAGAAGATGTATTTATAGCATCAAATTTACTTGCAAAATCAACACATATAATAGGAATATAATCATTACTTGTATTAACAACATTCAATATACTCTTTTAATTTTCATTATCAACATTTGAAATAGCTACATGCTCATTGTTAGGAGAAGATATTATATGAGTTATGTCGTATACCTTTGTCATATCATTAGTATGTGTAAAAGAATCATTTTTGTAACTAGACTGCATTTTTGAGATGCCCAATTTTCATTTTCATTATATTGTGAAATGTGAAAAAGAGACATGGAATAAACTTTTGATAACCTAGTGGTATTATTAAAGAATATATCACTAATAAGAAGTTAGTTTGAAATTATATTGTTAATTTATCTCACTTGACTTCGTAAATAAACAATGAAAGAAATAGGGGAAGAACATGCATCGACATTATCTTCCTTAACACTTTGATAATTACTTGAATAATATTATTCATAATCATCATGACAAAAATAAAAATTAACATTTTTATACATAGAATCATGGTTGTTAGTATTATCTAGCACACAATATTGATAATTTGTCCATTCTTTATTGTAATTGTAAGGAATGCCTAAGAATGCATCAATTAGATGAGGGGGAAGAGATTTATTATTAACCATTTTAAATTTTCATAATATGAAAAAGAGAAAAAGAGGGGAATGAGAGATGAATGCTAACACATAGTCCAAATAATAATAAAATCAGAAGTTAAATTGAAACCTTAGGAGGAAAAAATTTAGAAGGAAACCCCAAGGTCAATATATAGGGTTTGGATATGTTCAACAAATAAAATGGGTTCCTTAATATGTTTTATTAAAAAATTTAAAACTAGGTGATGCTAAATCCTAATTAGACAAACAATTACATTAAATTAAAATGTTGTAGATATGTAACAAATGGCACAAACTGATTTGGAACTTGTTAAATTTAAATATGATAAAAATAAAAAACAACAAAGAAATACAACTTACCTTCAAAACTTAAATGCATGATTGTGATTGAGACTGTAATTGACTATGTAGTTATGTTGACTATTTGTGGATCTAAAACATGGTTTTATTAGATTTATTAACAAGTTTATTGGATCTAGATAGGGGCATACTACATTGTTGTCCCTAGGGAGCATCTTTGTCTGTAGATGCTAGATCTATGAAACTATTGTGACAGGTTCAACTTTGCCTATGTGTTTTATTTTACTATGTGAGAGGCTAAGATCCATCATGAAAATTAATGTATATCTTCTCCTTCACTTATAACCCTAGCTTAATATACCAATAGGAAAAATATAATTACAAGGTAAAAGGGGTTAGTGGTTAAATTTTTGATTGATCTCAATACCTCTAGTGTTGAGTACTAACTACATACCAATACTTTTAAGAGAGAGCAAACTCCATGTAGTCCTCCCATGCTACAGTGGTATGTGTGATATCACTAATGTAAAATACTAATTTTTTGAGCAATCTTGGTGTGATCAAGTGCTTCAATAGTGATTTGTTACCTTGAAGGTGTATGCAGACTTATTTCATCATTAATTTATCTGTGTGGACTCTAAATTGGAAAAAATATGTGATTTTATCTCAATGAGCAATTATATGATCATATATTTGTTAGGTTGTGGAGCTAAAAGCTTCAACCTTTGCAAACTGAGGAATAGATGGTTGCTGAGTTCTATAGGAACCGGCGTCGACAGTAGGACCGACGTCGACGGAGTCCAGTGCAGAAGGCCACCGGCGACGGCAGGAAGTCGGCCAACGTCGACAGAACCAGACAAGCAGGGACCGACGTCGGTCGCCTGTGTGTTCCAGAACTGCCCGTTTCACAGACAGTTAGTTAAGTGAACGAAGAGTTTGCATGTTGAGACCAGTTAGAGTCTTGGGCTGCAAGGATAATTGTCTAAATTAAGAGTCTAAGTTAGTGTTTGAGTTAGGGATCTATTTATAGACCCATTGGCATGTATTGTTTAAGGCATGAGATAGAAAGGAAGAGTTCCTTCTAGTTGTAAGATCTGTGAGTTGCAGGTTGTTGCAAGCTCATTGAGGATCTACATGTAAGTTTGGTCTTTGAATTGCAGGTTGCAGGTTCATGAGAGATCAGCTTGAAGTGCTATAGAGTGCTTGGTGTACCGACAGGATTATTACTGACTGGTTGGTGAGGTGAACACCAATTCTGTGTGTGAGTTGGTTGTTGGGACCCTTTTTTTGTGTAGGAGAGTGTGTGTGAGAAGAATTACTGTACACTTAAGGTGTGGCGAATCTCTGTAAGGTGAAAGAGTGTGGCGGCTCTTTGATGTATTCTTTTCTGTATAGTGTTAATACAAGATAGTGTATTGTCTCTCATATTCTGTGCTATTGGTAAATTCTAGTTACTTGTGTTTCTGGTTATTTCCGCATATTCAATTGCTTATATTTGGTAATCATACTGTGCTCTTTCTGAGGAGCAAGATCCTAACAGGTGGAACTAGAACATGTGTGTTTGTTCTTGATTTTATCTTCCACCCCCCAACAAGTGGTATCAGAGCTTTTGGTTGGGATACTAACAGATTGGTGTAGATCTGGGTAGTGTGTTTTGATTACAGGTTACTCACAGGCTTTCTATTTGAGTGGGAGTTGAGCAATGGCAGAAAACAGTCAACTATGAATGGAAAAGTTTAATGGCAAGAACTACCAATTATGGAGGATGCAGATTGAGGACTATCTGTATCAGAAAGATTTGTACTTATCGTTGGGTGGGGTTACTAGCAAACCCTTGGATATGAAAGATGAAGAATGGGAGGTTCTTGATCGGAAGGCTCTGGGATCTGTTAGATTGAGTCTTGAGTCATCTGTGATTTCCAGCTTATCACAGTGCAAGACAACGGTGGAGTTGATGAAATCTTTGGCAAATTTGTATGAAAAACCCTCGACTTCTAATAAGGTATTTCTTATGAAGCGTTTATTTAATTTGCAAATGTTGGAAGGTGGATCTGTTCATAGTCATCTTAGTGATTTCCATGGTTTGGTAAACCAGTTAAGTTCTGTCAATATTGTATTTGATGATGAAATTAGAGCTCTCTTAATCTTGTGTTCATTACCTGAAAGTTGGGAAGGTTTGGTAATGGCAGTTTCTAATACTGTGTCTCCTTCAAAAGTCTTAAAAGTGGATGATGTTGTGAGTGTGATCTTGAATGAAGAGATATGTAGGAAAATCACAGGTGAATCATCTGGAGATGCTTTGAGTGTTGAAGGAAGAGGAAGGCCAAGAGAGAAGACAGAGTGTGGGAGATCAAGGTCGAAGATAGGCAAGAGATCCAAGTCCAGGTATGGCAGAATAACCTGCTGGAAGTGTGGAAAGCAAGGGCACTTAAAGAGAGATTGCAGATCGGGTACAGATCAACATGAAGAACATGAAGAAGAAGCAAATGTTGTGGGTTACGTTGCACAGGATGCTCTGGTATGTTCTTTGGATAAAGTAGAATCTTGGGTATTAGATTCAGGTGCCTCTTTTCATGCATCCCCACATAGGGAATTTTTTCATGAGTATGTGCAGGGAGACTTTGGAGAAATTTGTGAAGGGGATGGAAAGCCTTGTCAGATTGTTGGCAAAGGCAAAGTGAAGCTGAAATTACAGACAAGTGACACATGGGTGTTAAAGGAGGTCATGCATGTCCCAGTTCTGAAGCGGAATCTGATTTCTGTTAGAAGTTTGGGTGAAGAGGGTTACACAGTAACTCTCATAGCGGACTCTTGGAAGGTTACCAAGGGTACACTTGTTATAGCTAGAGGTAAGAAAGTAGGTACGCTTTATCTATCTACTTGTTTTACTGATTCTCCTTCTGGGTTATCTACTTCAGCTGTAGATTCAGAGATGTGGCTTGATAGGCTTGGTCACATAGATAAGAAGGAGATGCTGGTTCTTGAGTCAAAGAGTATGCTTTCAAATTTGGAAGGCATGGATCGTGGTTTCTGTATGCAGAAGAAGAAGGTAAGGTTTCTTGAGGAATCCGATGTTAGTGACAAGAACAGGAAAGCCTTGGTTTTCAAGGAGAAAGTGACGGACAGAGTTCAACATAAGATGCAAGGGAATTCTGAGCAGAGCAAGGGTGATTTGGACAAGGGTTTGATCCAAAAGGAGCTTGCGGGAAAAAGTCAGGTCTCACAAGAAAAACACAGAGACCGACGTCGACAGGAAAACTGGCGTCGGTGTCCAGACAGGGACCGACGTCGGCTATGTGCAGCCCGACGTCGGTGACTCAGGGCAGACAGAGACCGGCATCGGCCAGGGGAAACCGACGTCGGCAGAAAGGCAGTCGCAGGGAACCGACATCGGTCGGCTGTAGACTGAGATGTGACCGCCATCGGTCACTGAGATGAATTTTGGGTGGACAGCGGGTTGTCATGGAGTCTCAAGCGCCCATATGGAGGACTGAAGGTGTAAGTAAGTTCTTAAATTCATCATTTCCCTTCTTTACACTACTTGTTGCTCACTTATGGCATAGGACCAGGAAGTTATTAAAGAAGCAGAATAGGTAGATCCAGGAAACAATGGGAGCTAGGCATGGATGAGGATGTGATTCCTTGGAGGAGAACCAAACAGGTGTTTTGGCAAGAGTTGCCAGCTGGAAGTAAGCACTGAGAGACGAATGGATGTTAAGGATAAAGAAAAGCGGAAATGGATACGTGAGATGGAAGATCAGGGTATATGATCTTGTGTAAGCTGTAGGGCAATGGAGGTTTGATCATTGTGTTTCTCTTTACCAGGTTGGATAGTATTAGCTACACTATTCTATTTTCTGTATGATGTGCTTGTTGCAGGGCTACATATACAGGTATTGCTGAACTAAAGGTAAAGCTAGTTCAAGTGTGTGTCATGGAGAATTTGGGAGCAGCAAGATTCTTTGGCATGAGTGCGTTCTAGAGACATGGAGGTCTTGTTGACTTTGTTTCAGGATGATTGTGTGAAACCGGTTAGCACGCTGATGGTTAGACAGTTCACAGAACAGGTGTCTTGATTCAAATAATGAGGTTGAGTGCATGGTATGTACTAAACCTAAGTTTTCCCAAGCAGTGGGAGTTATCACAAGTTTGGAGTCAATCTGGGAGAGTAATACTGAAGGGCAGTTCAGTGGGACCAGCAGCAGGTGCACATGCTATGCAGGGTCAAGTTCTTTTTCTACATGGTTGTAGATGCGGATGTGGCAGGTAATTTGGATGACAGATTTTTTGCACCACAAATTTTGTGGTGGTCGGTCTTCAAGAGTGATCTTGAGGAGGGATACATAGCCAAGGGAACAAACTAGATGATGTACAGGTACAGGTACAGGTTGTAGCTGTTTATCTCCAAGTGGGAGATTGTTAGGTTGTGGAGCTAAAAGCTTCAACCTTTGCAAACTAAGGAACAGATGGTTGCTGAGTTCTACAGGAACCGGCGTCGGTAGCAGGACCGACGTCGGCGGAGTCCAGTGCAGAAGGCCACCGGCAATGGCAGGAAGTCGGCCGACGTCGGCAGAACCAGATAAGCAGGAACCGACGTCGGTCGCTTGTGTGTTCCAGAACTGCCCGTTTCACGGACAGTTAGTTAAGTGAACGAAGAGTTTGCATGTTGAGACCAGTTAGAGTCTTGGGCTGCGAGGATAATTGTCTAAATTAAGAGTCTAAGTTAGTGTTTGAGTTAGGGATCTATTTATAGACCCATTGGCATGTATTGTTTAAGGCATGAGATAGAAAGGAAGAGTTCCTTCTAGTTGTAAGATTTGTGAGTTGCAGGTTGTTGCAAGCTCATTGAGGATCTACATGTAAGTTTGGTCTTTGAATTGTAGGTTGCAGGTTCATGAGAGATCAGCTTGAAGTGCTATAGAGTGCTTGGTGTACCGGCAGGGTTATTACTGACTGGTTGGTGAGGTGAACACCAATTCTGTGTGTGAGTTGGTTGTTGGGACTGTTTTTTGTGTAGGAGAGTGTGTGTGAGAAGAATTACTGTACACTTGAGGTGTGGCGAATCTCTGTAAGGTGAAAGAGTGTGGCGGCTCTTTGATGTATTCTTTTCTGTATAGTGTTAATACAAGATAGTGTATTGTCTCTCATATTCTGTGCTATTGGTAAATTCTAGTTACTTGTGTTTCTGGTTATTTCCGCATATTCAATTGCTTATATTTGGTAATCATACTGTGCTCTTTCTGAGGAGCAAGATCCTAACAGGTGGAACTAGAACAGGTGTGTTTGTTCTTGATTTTATCTTCCACCCCCCAACAATATTTTTCCATTTATGAGCTTCTTGAGTATAAAATGAATTGAAATGTGGATATATAGTGATATTTTTGAAATTCCTTTGGATGGGTCTCACTAAACTTTTGGGATAACCCATTACATGAATTTAAATTTGAGCAACTAGCCATTATTTAATGGGAGGATGCAGTTGATGAAACTAGACATTGTTGGTGATCAACATTGTCCAAACATGGAAACCTTATCCAGAGGGAAAGAATAGAAAAAATAAAAGTGGGGATCAGTCCCAAAGTGAGCTTAGGTTGCTTACAATTCTATATAGAGATATTTTTAGATCATTAGTTTTTTATGGGAAAGGATCATCAATAATAGGATTGAAGGAAGGGAAGTCAAGTACCATGGAATGAGACATGATCTAAGTGCATATAAGGAGTGATCACAAGTACATTTTTTTGGAAAATAAATGTTAATTTTTGTGTCTACATCTATCCACACTCACTTTTTATACATGTTTTTTCCATGCATCCTTCAAATATTCATATTCTATTTAAAACTCTTTCATATAATTAAATCCCATGACTTCCACTCATATATCCTTGAATAATATACACCCCCTACTCAATGCATTAGAAATTATATTTGACTTACCACTCCTAAATTCAACACAATTGATTAACTTAAAAAAAAAATCAATCCATTTCATATGTCTTTGGTTTAGCTTACCTTGACTATTAATGAATTGAAGTGATTGACGGTCTGTGTATAACACAAAAACCTTTGGCAATAAGTAACTAATCTACTTCTCAAGTGCTTACACTATGGAATATAAATCATAACTATATATTCAATAATTTTTATTTACATCATTTATTTTCTTTCTAAATTAATTAATGGTCTTAATTTACTTACTGATCACAAGCCCTTATTTTTACACCACTTGCATTGAAATCAAGTTAAAATACTTTGTTAAAATTAGGAAAAATAAACAGTATATGTTTGGTTACTTTATTATAAAAAATCTTTAATGTATTTTATACTTTTTCACTCTAAACAAACTCTTTTATATCAGCTCACATTTATTATGTGATAGGTGCACATGTTCCACTTTACAAATACAATTTTTTTTAGAAATTCACCAAGTCATGAAATATTAACACTTCAAATGTGATCCTTGGTGATGGAAAATCAATGATAACAAACACCTTTTCTAGATCCATCTTTAAACCTTCTTAAGAAATTACAAAACTCAAGTATACTAACTCTTCCATGAATATGCATTTCTTCAAATTAACTATAAAATTCTCACCTTATAACTATTGTAACATTTGTCTCATATGTACTAAGTGTTTTTACTTTGTCTTACTAAAAATTAAAATTCCATCCAAATACACAATGACAAACTTACTAATTTTAACACGTCATTCATAAGCATGAATAGAGACTCATATAATACTTATTACATTTTGAATGTAGTCTTTCATCATCACTTTCCCTTATGCGAATATTTATATATCAACTCTTTCAAGTCGATATTCATGAAGTATTATGATCTATTTAAACAATCCATCGAGTCATCCATGTGTAGTAATGAAAATTAGTACTTAATAGTAATATTGTTAATGGTTTTTATAATGAATGCACATTATCCATTATCCTCCCTTATTAGGTGCTAACACTATTGTAATCACCTAAAAGTGTTATTAAGTGTTAAGAGTTATACTTGAGATAACCTATTCCTAGCTTATACCTAGACCTATCCTAGAGTCTTCTATCACACTTTTCCAACCTTTGTGTGGACCACATGTGTACTGAGTTAACCAAAACATAGTAAAAAACCCTCATTTCCAAATCCTGGCCCTTTGTACCTAGTAGCTTGCCATCTAGACATTAGTGTCATATTAATGACACTAGAGACATGTGGTGCTAATGTCCTTTACCATATCTTTCCTAAACATATATATTTTCAAAAGTAAAACCCTCTTAAGGTCATCCCAAGAATATTTTATTATCCCCACAAGTTACATAACACTATAAATATATGACTTTTATACCTCTATCCACTAGATGAAAATTAGATGCAAAATACCTATTCAAACATAAAAATAAGTTGAGAAAAATTAAGGTTATTAATCCCTATTTTACCCTACTTCTACATAATACCATCTACAGATGTCCTAAGCTTAGATTTTCTAGATTTCTAATCTCAATAACACTCAATGCATTTAAGACCACTATCATTTTAGCATCACTTGCACTTGTACCAACACTTAGGTGGGGATAACTACATAGGTATTGATCCCTCCCTGGAGTATTGGTATGTAGGTAACTCTCTTCACAATGCAGTGTTGAGGATGATTAGCCTATCCTATTAATAAACACACATTTTAACTCATGCCTTAATTGTAAAGAGGATTAGGGGTTTCATCATAAATTAAATATTATAACCATAATATAGAGTTTAAAACTTTATGCATGTAGGAATAAAACCCAAAATACCAAGTGCAGTTGCACCTAGAATTTAGGAGTAGTCTTGCACATAGGACACTAGCACCATTTTCAAAACATTAGAGCCATATGGCACTACTATCCAAGTGTGGTGATACTATTCAAGAGAGTATATAACATAGGGATATAGTTGATGACACTCAAACCTATTCGTATCTCAATTTTTAGCACTTAGATTTTCTATATCAAGTGTTTTACAAATAAGTCTCTATTTGCACATATTTATTAATATTTTTAGAAAGTTAAATTTAGTCAAAATTTGTAACAAATTAATGGTTATTTATTGCATATTATTTTACTATTTTATACTACTTAGCCCTTTAATCAAACAAAGGATGTACATAGCTAAACCCTAAAAGGTTAAAATATTTAGTGAACTTGACTTACTTTGAATATTGCTTAAAACCCTCATAGGGTTTACCTTCTCCGAATTTTTGTGCACTAAATTAGGGTTAAAAACTCCTATTTTTATAAATTTTTGGCATAACCTAGCTCATTTAATCAATCCCACATTAGGGTTTCATTTATTTAAATATAATTTAAAATTTTACAAAGCAACACAAATTCAAAATCCTAGCCCTAGCTAACCTTAGGTTTTACATTTATAGAATTCAAATTTTAGATTCATATATCTTCTAATTTGTATAATCATGATCATAATGACTAAAAAAATTAATCACTATTTGTTATAAAGTTTAATACTTTCATTTGCATTTTTGTTTCCTTTAATTTGGAATAAACTCAAAAATAACATAGATACATGTATACATGATACTTAATATCCATTAAAATGTCTCCTATGTTCCATTATTTCTTTTGCATGCTATTTTTCTCTTATTTGGAATGAAATTAATACATTGATATTTAATCACATAGATGACTTATTACATCAAATAATAACTGTACAACCTAAAATCAACAAGTCTCTCTTAAATGATTTTTTCTCTTTGATCTATTATGATTCCTTCTTTACCATTACTATACATATAGAAACACCATTGTTCTCAATCCCTCCTCCTTGTTGACCACAAACATCTAACCACCATCCTACCTCTACTATTCACTATATGCTCTTAGTAGACCCTATGGTTTAGGTTATGATTCCTCATGTGGTCATGAATGTTGTCATGTTTACAACACCTATGGCTATAGATTTATTAATCATAGTAGTACTCAATCAAATAAAATTTCCATTTTATATATTTTATAACATTCTAACACATACAAAGATATTTTGTATGTGGCACTCCATGATACTTAGGTACCTTGAACATTTGGGCCTACCTATATTACTTCCATAATTAATACTATGAAATGGATATAAGCACATATTACTTTCAAGAGGGAGGATATCCCATCTCAACACATCATAGATTTACATCTAACATTATACATTACTTTAAGAATTAATGAGGCAAGTTTCAAATGAGGTCTAGTTGATAATGGATTAAGATTGAACATTTACAACATCTCTTTTCTAGAATTATTAATATACATGCTATAGATTTGGATCCTTCTAATATGAGAATATAATGGCTTGATAATATTACATGCAAAGTTTTAGGTTAAATCACCTTAAACCTTACACTAGGGCATGGAACACTACCTACAACATGTCAAGTTATGCCTAATTATCTTAATTATAATCTCTTTCTTGGGAGACCATGGATTCAAGCTATGCACATGGTTCCATCCACTTTACATGCATGTTTAAAATTTAGCTATAAATGTCATCTATATACATGTCCTATGGATAAAGAACTATGAACATACAACACCACTCTAGTCTACAATTCAAAGTACACACATAACTCCCCCAATTATTTCCATCACATAGGATAATAAGTTCACTTCACCTTTTGCATTATGATATTTATAGAAGATGGGCTACTCAAGATAGGGACTTGGTAAACATGAACAAGGAATATTTAATCCTATTGAAGCATATGATTAACAGGGTAGATAAGGTCTTGGATATAGAAATAATACATCTGATGCTAAATCCTCTCACCATGATTCTGAAAATATCATTTATTCCATTTATTCCATGAGTATATGATATATTAAACCATGTATATATAGTCTCAGTTATTTACCTTGATCTTATCTATGATACAATTTCCCTATATGTACCCATTCTTGATGAATTCACTAATGATGAGGTTCTCTTAGAATTCTTGGGTGTATATGAGAATCTCTCTTCCTTATATCATAAGAATATGTTCTTTATTCCACAAGTGCATATGCATACTTTTCTAAGCATTCAAATGACTTGGATGATATGTTACCCAACATAAGTGATACCATCCCTACAACACCATACACTTTGGATCGATCTATGTTACTTAATGAATAAATAGTCACATTCAATTATTGCACTGAAATTGATCCTCATGTCATATTATTGCTGATACCTTACATAAGTCAAAAGACATGGATATTCATTATATTTTAAGAGATTTTACTAAATTATTTACCTGGGCTTATTTTGATATCCCTAACATTGATCCCTCAATTGTAGTACATAGAATTAAATTACATCCCAATGTCAAGCTAGTTAAATAAAAGATTTGAAAATTCATCATAAGAGTGATCTTCTTGTTAAGGGTGAGATCCAATGGTTGTTAAATGTTGGTTTCATTTGACCAATTTCTCACCCATATTGGGTTGCTAATATTGTTCCTATTGTAAATCCTAATTTCTAAATATGATGTCATTGTGATTCTAGAGACCTTAACAAAGCATTTAATAAAGATGACTTTCCTTTACCCAACATTGATATGATAGTCAATTCCAAAGCCGACTATGATATGCTCTCCTTTATGAATGGTTTCATTAGATACAATTAAATTAAGATCGTTGAAGAAGATCAAGAAAAGACTTCTTTTAACACACCATGGGGCACTTTATGCTATATTGTCATGCCATTTGGATTGAATAACATAGGTAGAACATGCCAATGGATTATGACACATATATTTCATGACCTCATTCATAAGACAATAAGATTATGTCAATGATTTATTGGAAAAATTAAAAGAGTGACAATATCATGCAATAGATTTGTGATCATTTTTTGAAAGACTCATAAAATACAATGTGTGACCTACCCCTAAGAAATGTGTCTTTGGAGTTTCCTCAGGGAAACATTTTGGATATATTATATCTCAATGCAACATATAAGTTTACCCTAAGAAGGTCAAAACAATCATGGATATGCCTCCTCCTACAAATATAAAACAACTTTGTTCCCTCCAAGGAAAAATTCAAGAAATTCATCACTTTGTAGCACTCATAGATGTGAAATTTGAGTAGGACATCACATGTAAAGAGAGCTTTGATGCACTTAAGTAATACTTACTCAACCCTCCTATATTGGTCCCACCCATACCTAGTAAACCACTTATACTTTACCTCTCAGTGGTTAATCATGAACTGGGAGCACTCCTAACACAACATGATGATTAGCATAAAGAAAGAGCCATTTACTACATAAGGCATACACTGGTTGATTATGAGCAAAATTATCTAGTAATTAAAAAAAAATCTTAGCAATTGTATTTACTACTCATAAACTCTACCACTATATGATTAACAATAAGACAAAGATCATTATGAAAGTCAATCCTTTAAAATTCATCATGTCCAAACCACATCTCTCATGTTGTATTGACAAATGGGTGATGTTACATAATTTGACCTCAAGATCATTTTTAAAAAATTGGTAAAAGGACTGATAATTGTAGATAAATTAGTAGCAGCTCCATTACTAGATACAAATCCTATAAATGATGATTTTAGAGATGAATTCACATCATATAATACTATTTTAGATACATATATAATGTTCTTTGATAGTTTTATATGTGCATTTAATGTCAGATTTAGAATTTTTTTCATCGATCCCCTAGGACACAGTACCTCTTGCATACTGATTTAGTTTTTCATGCACTAATAACATCATAAAATACATAGCTCTTATCTTAGGCCTTCAATCACCTCAAGCTCTCAAGATTAAATCAATAAAAATTTAAGAGGACTCTTAATTAATTATTAATGAAGTTATAGATATTTATCAAATAAAATAAGAGAACTTGATTCCTTATAAGAACATGGTTCAATGTCTACATGCTCAATTTATTAATTTCTCTATCAAGAACATCCCATGCAAATACAACCATCATGTTGGTGTAATGGCCAATGTTGCATCATTCATCCCGATAAATATAGATGTAGACCAAGATATTTTTACTATCAAATAATTACAATCTCCATTAGTGTCCTATGCAGACCTTCTCACTCTAATAGTCCTAGTTACTAATCATACTATAAAGTTGAGTTTGGAGCCCTTTAGGGCCATCACATGACCATGGTGGAACAATTTGGGGGATTAGAGAGATCCACAAATGAGGGGAGAAATTTTTCCCTACTCCACATTTTATATAACCTTGCTTCTATGTGAGTGGAATATTCTTATATATTTTTCTAATTTCTATGTCTTCCTTGTTTTAGGGAGTTAGTTGTTAGATATTTCTTTTCCATGTTGACTTCCATGTTTTGTGGAAGTGGGATTGACTTACATGTTTTATGGAGTTAGTTGTTGTCTCCTTGAAAGTTATGAGAGCCTTTTGTGGAGGAGAGATGAGGATGGCATGTTCCTCCTTAGGTGGACTTTTGGATAAGCTTGACTGGGTGAAGGATGGCATGTTTCTTTATGGATAAGGCCATTTTGGATAAACATGGCAAGTTTCTCCTTCTTGGATGGATTTCTTCCATATTTTTTTATATACAGGTGGTTGTATGACTTTGTAGATTGATGTTTTTATTTATAGGATGTGGTATGAAAATTTTTAGTATGTTATTATACAGGTATAGATGTGGCATAGCATGTGTGGATTATTGTTGACAGGTTTCAAATGTGGATCAACAATTCAGAGAATTCTTGTGTGAATTATTTAGGAGATATTCAATCTCTGTAAGAGGTTCTTTGTTATTAATTTTATTGAGGACTTTCTTAGTGGATGAAGCCCACATTGGGTGAACCATGATATATATGTCTTATGTGATATTGCTGATTTTATTTTCTCCATTATTGCATTCATTTACTGTGATTTGAGGAATTGATTCCATGATGCAAGTAGTGCATAGTGAAATCTGATTTTATATATTTAAAAACTGGTTTATGTGTTTTAAATTAAGATTTTATGGTGGATTAAATCTGGTTTTAATTCATTTAATTCCTAACAACTTGTATCAGAGCTTTGGTGGTGTTTTTTTGCTGAAGTAGTAAATCATAGGAAGGGTTATTATATTGAGTGGGAGCTATGGGAGAAGAGATTAGATTTAGAGTTGAGAAATTTGATGGAAAAAATTTTGGTTTATGGAAAATGTAAATTGAAGATTACTTATATCAGAAGGAACTTCATCTCCCCTTGGAGGGGAAAGGAAGACAACCTATAACCATGAGTGATGTTGATTGGACATTACTTGATAGGAAGGCATTGGGATCCATATAGTTATGCCTTGCATCTTCTATTGCATTCAACATTTTAGATGAGAAATCTATGAAGGATCTCATAGATAAACTTGTAAAGTTGTATGAGAAACCCTCTAACTCAAATAAAATATTTCTTATGAAAAGATTGTTTAATATGATTTTTTTGAGAATGGTTCTACTACTAATAATTTAAATGATTTTAATACGATTGTAAGTATGCTCACTTATGTTGGAATTAAATTTGATGATGATGTTAGAGATTTTATAATTTTGTGTTCTTTACTTGATAGTTGGGATAACTTGGTTATGGTTGTGAGTAATGTAGTCCCTACCAAGGAAAGTTTAAATTTTGAGGATGTTTTAGGTGTGATTCTTAGCAAGTAAATAGAAAAGAAGATCACTAGTGAATCATCTTTAGGTAATGTTTTGTTTGTTGAAACTAGAGGGAGGCAAAAGAATAAGAGCAAAATAAATAATGGAAATTCAAAGGATAGATATAAATCTAGATCTAGAGCCAAGACGATATGTTGGCATTATGGGAAGAGTGGACACTCAAAGAAGGATTGTTGGTCACCTCAGGATAAGAATTGTAAGGAAGAAATGATTGAGGTAAATGTGACATTAGGTAAATCATGTCAAGATGCTTTAATTCTTTCTTTGGATAATTTTTATGAGTCTTGGGTATTAGATTCAGGGGCTTTTTTTCATGCCACCCCACATAAACATTATTTTACTGATTATGTTCAATAAAATTTGGGACATGTTTATCTTAGTGATGATGAACCATGTGAGATAGTAGGAAAAGGTTGTGTTCAAGTGAAAATGCATAATGGGAACATGTGGCTACTTAAGGATGTTAGACATGTGCCTATGTTGAGATATAATTTGGTTTTAGTGGGGTAATTTTGTAGTGAGGGTTATTTGATAATGTTTACTATAGATTCTTGAAAAGTTACCAAAGGTACTCATGTGGTTGTAAGAATTAATAAAGTTGGTACTTTATATTTGACTAGTAGTGTTGATTTTTGTGATTTAGTTGTTGCAGATGAAAATGCAACTATGTGGCACTACAAGCTCGGTCATATGAGCCTTAAGGGCATGGAGATCTTAAAAGACAAGTTTCTTGGATTAAAAGAAATTGATTTAGACTTTTGTGAGAATTATGTGTATGGTAGACAGAAGTAAGTTAAGTTACTGAAAGTTGGACCCATAAAGAAAGAGCATAAGTTAGAGTTGGTACATTCAGATGTATGGGGACCAACTCATGTATCTTCTATTAGTAGTTCCAATTATTATGTCACTTTTATTGATGATGGAACTAAAAAAGTTTGGGTTTATTGAATTAAAAGGAAATCTAATGTATTTGAAACTTTTAAAAAGTGAAAAGCCTTGGTTGAGAATGAAACAGGTCTCAAGTTGAAATGTCTTAGATCAGATAATGGAGGTGAGTATTATAGTAATGGTTTCTTTGATTATTGTTCTAACAATGTAATCCATATGTAAAGGATGGTTCTAGGAACTCCACAATAGAATGGGGTATCTACAAGGATGAACATAATAATAATGGAACGTGCTAGCAGTATGAGGTTACATGAAGGGTTGCCTTTATAGTTTTGTGCAGAAGCATTTAACACGATAGTTTATTTGATTAACAAAGGCCCTTCAATGCCTTTGGATGGAGGGATTCTTAAACAAGATTGGTTTGGTAAGAATGTCGATTATTATTTTCTTAGAGTCTTTGGATGTGAGGCCTTTTCTCTTATTAAGGAAGAGGATACAACCAAGTTAGAGGCAAAATAAAAAAATGCACATTTGTTGGTTATGGTGAGGATGACTTCAGTTTCCATTTATGGAACATTAAAGATAATAAAATATTTTGATCTAGAGATGTAATATTTAATGAAAAAATCATGTATAAGAATCTGTTGCAGGAATAAGAACTAAAAGAGTACATAGTATTAGATGAAATTACAGATGGAAAAGTATCAAATGAATTAGTTTAAGAAACTTTTAAACAAGGACCCCAAACTCCTATGGTAAGAAGGTCTTCTAGGGTAAGAAGAGCACTTGAACATTTTTCTCCTTTGAATTATTTATTACTCATTGAAAATGGAGAACAAGTGTGCTATGAGGAAGCAATGCAGGTAGATGGCAGGAAGAAATGGGAGTAAGCCACGGATGAGGATCATAGATCTCTCATGGATGACCAAATGTGGGATTTGGTAAGGCTACGCAAGGGAAAGAGTGCATTGCCAAACAAGTGGATTTATAAAATAAAAGAATAATATGAAGGGAAAAAAAATTATAAGGCTAAAATGGTAGTTAAGTGGTTTGGAAAAAAATTAGGTATTGATTTTGATGAGATTTTATCTCCTGTTGTAAAAATTACTTCTATTAGGACTGTTCTTGTTTTAGTTGCAGTTGAGGATTTTCACTTAGAATAGTTAGATGTGAAAAATGATTTTCTTCATGATGATTTGGATGAAGAGTTATATATGGAACAACCAAAGGGATATGAGGTGAAAGGGAAGGATAACTATGTGTGCAGACTAAAGAAGAGTTTGTATGGACTGAAACAAGCTCCATGATAATGGTATAAGAAATTTGATTGTTTTATGTTGGAACAAGGTTATCAAAGGTGTAATTCTAACCATTTCATGTACATCAAATATTTTGATGATGGTTCTTTTATTATTTTATTTTTGTATGTGGATGACATGTTAGTTTCAAGAAAAAGCATATAACATATTCATATACTTAAGAAACAACTTAGTGACTCTTTTTCTATGAAGGATTTGGTGTAGGGAAGCAAATCCTTAGTATGAGGATTACTCATGATAGAAAGGAGAGGAAGCTAATTTTATCCTAATTAGAGTATGTGAAGAAAGTCTTGGAAAGGTTTAGCATGTTGGATTTTAAATCTGTTACTACTCCTTTGGCAGGCTACTTTAGATTATCAAAAGAGTAGTCTCCCAAGATAGAGGTTGAAAACCTTAAGATGTCTAAGGTACCTTACTAATCATTAGTTGGCAGCTTGATGTATGCCATGGTTTGTACTAGGCCAAATATTTCCCATGTAGTGGGAGTTGTGAGAAGGTATATGAGTGATCCTGGTTATGAGCATTGGCAAGTAGTGAAATGAATTCTTTGGTACTTGAGAGGAACCATGGATGTTGCATTATGTTATGGTAGATTAGATACCACTTTGTGTGGTTATGTGGAATTAGATATGGTAGGGGATATAGATAGTAGAAGGGGTATGATAGGTTATATATTTACTATTAGAGATATAGTGGTTAGTTAAAATATCTAAGATATAGAAGGTTGTGTCTTTGTCAACCATAGAGGTAGAGTATGTTGCTGCCATAGAGGCTAGGAAGGAGATAATTTGGTTAAAATAGTTGTTTCAAGAGTTGGGGCATGAGCAGGGAGTTGGGAGACTACACATTTATAGTTAGAGTGCTATTCATTTGACAAAGAACTCCATTTTCCAGTCGAGGATGAAACACATTCAGTTATGTTATAACTTCATCAAGACAACTTTGGAGGAGAACTTAGTGAAGCTAGAGAAGATTTTTACTAGACAAAATCCTAAAGATATGATGACCAGGGTGGTCACATTGGACAAGTTGAGACTATGTTTAGATTTGGTTGGCCTTAGTGGTCATGGAGTAGTGATAAATTCTATTAAGGAGAAATGGTCTCCAAGTGGGAGATTTTTGAGTGTGGAGCCCTTTATGGCTATCACATTACCATGGTGGAACATTTTGGGGGCTTACATAGCTCCACAAATGTGGAGAGCACATTTTCCCCCACTCCACATTTAATGGAAACTTCCTTCTATGTGAGTAGAATATTCTTATATATTTTTCTAATTTCTATGTCTTCCTTGTTTAGGGAGTTAGTTATTAGATATATTTTCCATGTTGACTTCCATGTTTTATGGAAGTGGGATTGACTTCCATGTTTTGTGGAGTTAGTTGTTATCTCCTTGAAAGTTTTGATATCCTTTTGTGGAAGAGAGATGAGGATGGAATGTTATTCCTTACGTGGGATTTTGGATAATCTTGACTAGGTGGAGGATGGCATGTTTCTTTGTGGATAAGGCCATCTTGGATAAGCATGGCAAGTTTTTCCTTCTAGGATGGATTTCTTTCATATTTGTTTATATACTTATTGATGTGTTTATTTACAAGGTGTGGTAAAGTAACTTGTGGTATGTTATTATACAAGTACAAGTGTGACATACGGTGTGTTTATTATTGTTGACAGGTTTCAGATTTGGATCAACAATTCAGAAATTTTTTGTGTGAATTCTTGAGGAGATATTCAATCTCTATAAGAGGTTCTTTGTTATTAATTTTATTGAGGACTTTCTTGGTGAATGTATCCCACATTGGGTGAACCATAGTATATCTATCTTATGTTATATTGTTGATTTTATTTTCTCCATTATTGTATTCATTTACTGTGATTTGAGGAATTGATTCCATAATGCAAGTAATGCATAGTGAAATATGATTTTACACATTTAAAATTTAGTTTATGTGTTTTAAATAAATATTTTATGGTGGATTAAATTTGGTTTGAATTCATTTAATTCATAACATATAACACCATTTGAATGGTTATCTGACATATACAATTTACAAATATTTTATTCTTTTACAGTCCATAACATTACATTACTTTTTTCTAAAAAAATTGTGTTAAAACATAAAAAATCAACACAGTTTTTCAAGAAAAAGGTAATGTAATATAAATCTTTTTGAATAAATCTATTACACCTGATACTGTCACAAAAAATGAAAATTTTAACTACAACTAAACTCCCTTTGATATGCCATCATTGGCAGTTGTTTATTTAATATATATTTAGTGGATACTTACTCTGATGCTTAATAGTTGAGGAAGATAAATTTGCTATTTGAAAAATACATGATAATGAATGTGTTGGTCATTTCAGTATTAAATTAATGGCATATAAGTTACTTAGACAAGGTTATTATTCACCAACTATGGAACAAGAATGTTAGGAATATGCCAAATTATGCGACAAATGTAAATTCCATGGAAATTTACACCATGTAACTTCACAACACCTATAACCTATCATATCCTTATGGCCATTAATGCAATGGTGATTTGATCTAATCAGTAAGATAAACCCAAAATTTGTAGGAGGTCACAAATTCATTATCACACCTACATAATATTTTATAAAACATGTAGAAGCCATCCCATTACAATCAATGAAGGGGAAGGATATTTGTCATTTTCTAATGTCCAATATAATTTCCCACTTTGGCCTCCAAGTAGACATAATTAAAGATAATGGAACCTATTTCAAGAATAAAATAGTGAATTTCTTTACACTAAATCTAAACTTTTACACACATTCTCTAATCCGTATTACCCACATGGCAATGGTCAAGTAGAAGCAACAAACAAGATAGTCAATAGTATTCTCAGTAAAATAGTTACCAAATTTAGTGATGAATGGCACAATCAAATTATCTATGCACTATGGGCTTACCTCACTAACATAGGCACACCAACATGAGCTACTCCTTATTCATTAGTATATGGCACATAATCCATCATCCCATTAGAATTAGAAACCCCTTATTTATGAGTATCTTTAAAAGGGATCATCACATATGATCAATATACAGAGAGACATATCCACAATTAGAAAAAAATGGATTGCACATGTATCCAAGCTGTAGAACATCTAAGATCTTATCATAAATAAATACAAAGAACTTATAATAACCAAAACCAAAATAGTGAATTCTAAATCAATGATTTGGTTTTAAAATAAAATCTCAGAAATGTCAATGCCAAGGAAGAGAACAAAAGAAAGTTTAAACCAAATTGGCTTAGACAATACATCATCACAAAAAAACTTAGCCCAAAATTATAGTATCTAGCCTCACTTGATAGCAAGGTGATAAAAAATCCATTGACCATCAGACATCTACAAATATTTTACATATAAGCAATACACTATTCATTTTCATTTGCTTGTATATAGCTTATATCCAAAAGATGCAAAAATAATATAACATGCCAAAACACAAAAACATTCAAATATTTCTTAGAAAACACAAAATTATAGATTGTATGCATTACTATGTTTACATTTATTATATTTTCTCGACAATACATATGCTAGCTATCTTAGTATAGTCAATTTTATCATACATACATGATTCACTTATTCTTATCGAGTGCTTGCGGATTGCTTATAGGACTTAGGTCCACCACACTGATCTAGATTTGCTATCATTTACCCACTAGGTGTATATACAATAATTCATGGTTATTCATTTGACACATTCATCCACTTGGGGACATCTTATACATAGTTTTTATTACTAGCTTCTATCCTTATATTCTATACATTCTAATTTTTTGATTATTATATCTTGATATAGATCATTGCTACTCATAATTAGATTTTTTTACTGACTATCACTAGTTTAGACTTAGCATATGTACATCCTATCTCTTACATATATTTTTACTACATTCATTCATGCTTTCATTTCTATCTTTCCTAGTTTAGACTTGACTGTATTTACAATGCTTCTTTTATTCGAGGGCATTTTAATATTCCATTTTTATTTGGATCTAAGCCACTTATATTCATGTATGTCTTGGACATGTGCCCATATCCCTTGTGTATTCTTTTTTTATTGTGTATGAAGAAATTTAAACATGTCCTTCTATGTGGCTTTAATCCAAATTGCTTGTTGCTTGCATATGTGTACATTTGAACATGTCCTTGTATGTCTTCTTTTCTTAAATTTAGTAACATGTGCCCATGTCCCTGGTATTATATCCCCTTGGCCTATTTTTCATGCTTCATTTCTTTTCTATGTATTCTTTTTTATATGTGTCATGGCCATGACTCTTGTCTTCGCTTGTTACACACACCATTTTTTGATGCCATGAGGGACCTCATACATCTACCATTCCTACTTGGGTGTTGTGATGGACATCATGCCCAATCCCCCTAGGTAACTACTCATATTTTCTACTATACACATTAATTAAATCTATCTTGACACCCTTAGGTAATGTTATACACAACATACATCTTAAATTACATACTGATGCTCATATTTTCTTACATTCTGATGTTATGTTCACACATTTTATTGGATTATAATGCAATTATCATATATGCTCTAGCTAACACACATTTTATAGAGCTATTTATTTTGAGGAATGTTATTACATAGTTTCAATAACTACACTCAAAATAGGGTACATTCATAGGGGTTGGTCATAGAGATCAGTATTCTACATTGCATTCACAAAACATTTTTCAGCACAGGCTCAATTTAAAAAAAATTAACACATGTAAAACACAAGAAATAATAAGGAATAAAAAATAAGTATAGTGACTCAGATTTCAAAATAGATAAATATTAACACTCAAATAGGGAAACTAAAACCACATGGTGTTACTATTCAATATGTGGTGATACTATCCAATAGCCTTAGTTTTAGGATAGTTCAAATTAGCTAGAACAACACACCATGTACAATAAAGGTTTTCACAGATACAACTATAGGTTTGATAGTTATTCTCATATTTTAATCAGATTCACACTAGCTTAGCTCAAACTCATGTCAGTTTCTCAAATTGGGGGCATCATGCACGGCATGATCATTCCTATATTCAGTTCATAAAATCATATATAGTCATTACAACTTAGTCTAGAATCAATATACTCAAATATAATACTAGGGGCATATGCATTGCACATTGTTTCCATATACTTAGTTACACACATGTTAATCAGTTAGAATGGAAAACTCCATGTCAATATCTACATTGTATACACTTGATATTATATTATAGGTTATCACTAGTTTCATTCTTTATTCCATCTAAAGTGGTTCGTATTCTTGAGTGGCCTAGATCCTGCTAATGTATCTGAGTGGTCACAAAGATGACATACACAATTAGACATACTCAGTTAGATGTTTCCATCACTTTGTGTAGTTTAGTTTTAGATGTATCTAGTGCACATGGGTGGGAAATGATGGAGGCATAGCCTACTTGATTTATTGAGCCACCCACATGAGAGGGTTAGACATAATTTTAGTCCAATACAAGTTATTCAAAGGTCATGATCTACCAAACAAGGGTGGGCAATGATGGATTCAAAACTATATTGAGTACTTGAGCCACCCACATGTGAGGATTGAGCAAGCTAGTAACGTAATCCAAGATATTCAAAAATTTGATCATTATATACATGCACACACATAGTTTGTCACCAGGTTCATGCATTGGTTCACATATCTAATGAGGTGTATTCATTCCTTTCCTCTTTCCCATATCTTTACTTAGATATTTATTTAGCATAGTCTTTTACTTTTGATATATCTTAAGTAAGGACTAATTTATGCACAATTGATTATAGGTCACAATTTAGATCATGCTTCACATATATAGACCCAACTTCACAAACTCAAACTCACCTTCATGATCTTCACTTCCTAAGTAAGTCTAGGTACACTTATTTTTATTTTATACTAGTCATTTCACTTTGTTGTATTTATAGCATAAAGGTGGGATGTAATCACCTAAAAGTATTTGAGTGCTAAGAGTGCTACTGGAGATAACCTATTCCTAGATTAACCCTAAACCTATACTAGAGTATTTTATCATAATTTTACAACCTTTATACAGACCATAGGCATCCCTAGTCAGCCAAGACATAGCCTCAAACCCTCGTTTCCATATCTTAACCCTTTGTGCTTAATACCCTACCAACTAGACATTAGCACCACATTAAGGACACTAGATCCACATGGCGCTAATGTCCTTTAGGATATATTTCTTTAATGGATATATTTTCAAAAGTAAAACCCTCCTAAGGTCATCCTAAACATCTTTTATTATCCACATAAGATATAAAAAATTATAAATACATTACTTTTATAACTCTATCCACTAGATGGAAATTAGATGCGAAACACTGATTCAAACATGAAATAAGTTGAGCAAAATCAAGGTTATTAATCCCTATTCTTCCCTACTTTTGTATACTACCATCTACAACTTCCTTAAGCTCAGAGTTTCCATATTTCCAATCTCAAGCACACTCAAAACATTCAAGACCACTATCATTCTAGAATCACTTGCACTTACACCAACACTTAGGTGGGGAGAACTACATTGAGCTTGATCCTTCCTCAAAGTATTGTTATGTAGGAAACTCTCTTCATAACGAGGTGTTGAGGATGTCTAGCCTATCCTACTAATGAACACACTTTTTGATTTATGCCTTAATTTGAAAGATGATTAGGGTTTTCATCTTAAATTAACTATTATAAGCATAATATAGAGTTTCAGACTTCATATGTATAGGAACAAAACCTAGAAACATGGGCATATGTACACCTAAAATTTAGTATTAGTCCTAAAAAAAGGACACCAACACCATTTTTAGGACACTAGAGCCACATGGTGCTACTATCCAAGTGTGGCACTACTATCCAGGAGAGTATATGACATAGGGATCCAATTGAAAACATTTAGACATGTTTGTATTTTAGTTTTTAGTACTCAAATATTTTGTATCGAGAGTTTTCTAGATAAGTCTCTTTTTTCACATATTTATTAATATTTTTAGAAAGTCAAAGCTAGTCAAAATTTATAACAAATCAGTGGTTATTTATTGCATATTATTTCATTGATTTAGACTACTCATCCCTTTAATCAAACATAGGATTTACCTAGATAAACCCTAAAATGTTAAAACAACTACTAAAATTTTCAACAAGTTCAAACTTTCTTAACATCCCTTTGTCTAACAACTCATGTACCTTGTATTTAAACCTTTGTATTCTATTTAGGTTTCAATCTATTTATAAATTTTTTTGGAGAACTAAATCTTGGATTAAATTACATGTAATGACTTATACTTCTCATGGGTGGACACCATTTTGGTAGATAATTAAAAAAAATATTTACAAACTCCCTCAACAATTTTTTCACTTCATATGGAAGTGTTTCTTCTATATTTGTGCTTATAACTTACACAGTCCTAGGGATGAAATAATAACATGTGCTCTCCTTATTAATCTCTTTTAGGATTTTTTTCCCAATATCATTAAATCTATTATACCTTTGTCTACTTCTTCACTCTTATCATTTAAAGGATTTAAAGTATAGTTCTTCCCATCGTTTAACAATGTGTGTGTGTTTGCATGGCCATCATGTTTCACCTTA
The DNA here is from genome assembly GCA_037957365.1 of Torreya grandis. Classification (NCBI taxonomy): domain Eukaryota; kingdom Viridiplantae; phylum Streptophyta; class Pinopsida; order Cupressales; family Taxaceae; genus Torreya; species Torreya grandis. Next base: position 6,631,057 of record JARHVA010000004.1, read on the forward strand.
TTGTCAAAATTACAAGGCCTTATCAAAATAAGTTGTATATAACTTCATCTTTGTGTACACTAATATAGAAACTTACCAAACTTGCCCATTCACCAAAATCTGATGTCCCTTTATAGACTAAGATACCTTAGAGGAAATTGGATGTAAAACACTCTTTAGACCAAGTTTTTTGACAAATTTATTTAAAAATAAAGATTATTTTCAAGACCCATATCAATAATCACTTGTGTAGATTACCTCGAAAATTGAAAATGGTTTTAAAAATATTATTCCTTTGCATAAGACTATTATCTTCCTTTACTAGTTTTAATAGCACCCTCTTCATCATGAGAGCTTCTCTATATTTTGGTTCTTATTTTTAGGGATAAACACAATAATTTATTCATTTTATTTCATAATATGTGAAATCACATCATTTATCATACTATCATCATTGTGCACATGTGAAAACTCAAATGCTTTATGCCTAGTTTCACCATAATGAAAACATACACCCATGGATCCACTTCCTCTACCTCATTCATATAACCCTCTACCTCTTGTAAGATATCCTATACCTCTTTTCATAATATCATTACATTGATAAGTGATAACTTCTGCATATTTCATATAAAAACCCTATTTATAGTTTCCTTAACCTCGTACATGCAAAAAATTTCCTCTCCCTTACATTGCACTTTGTTTTTTGTAGGATCAACTTCTCCTTAGATTTCAACATGTATCGATAGTCATCTTTAATTGAGCACAAACATATAATTTTAAACTTGTTTTGAATTGGAATTATTATCAATCAGATTTTCACCTTTTGGAAGGTAGTTTGAGCCTTCCAAATTTGATGTAACATGGAAACACCTCAGGGTTGTGGGTATCCTATTGGAGAGGTGAATCTCAAGGTTAAAGGGATAGTTTCCCTTGATAAATCACTTAGGCTCAAACATTTAACCTCGTACATGCAAAAAATTTCCTCTCCCTTACATTGCACTTTGTTTTTTGTAGGATCAACTTCTCCTTAGATTTCAACATGTATCGATAGTCATCTTTAATTGAGCACAAACATATAATTTTAAACTTGTTTTGAATTGGAATTATTATCAATCAGATTTTCACCTTTTGGAAGGTAGTTTGAGCCTTCCAAATTTGATGTAACATGGAAACACCTCAGGGTTGTGGGTATCCTATTGGAGAGGTGAATCTCAAGGTTAAAGGGATAGTTTCCCTTGATAAATCACTTAGGCTCAAACATTAATATACCAATTTATAAGAAAATGGAGAGAAACCTATTCTAATGGAGGTGATGCACTAAATATGTTGGATCACTACCAACCAGCTACAAATGCACTTCAATTATGAGACTAAACTACACATAACACCACTCCAAATCTGCCTCTCTACATCAATATTTTTCATGAAGGTTTATGAAGCAAGCTTGAGCTATGAGGAATAGTCAAAAGGCAATAACATCACACTATTGGAAAGACTAATCATTAAGCAATTACACACTCCATTTGAACACTTTAATAGACTTGTAAAAATGATTCCAAAATAAACATGAATGCTCAATAAGGACAAACATGCCAAGGATACAAGACTATCATTTAACAAGATCAAATAGTTAAGCATGCATATTGAAACCATTCCATGGAAAAGGTAAAACTAGATTATTCTCATTAATCAAAGGCTTTAAATGGGTAAGTATTCACCATACCTAGGTAGAGGATACAAACTTATCCAATCAAGCCTCAATATATAAAGAAAGTGTGAGAAAGAGAGAATGACATAAGAGAGAGAGAAAAGTGTAAAAAATGAGCTACAACAAGAAAATATTTTTAAAATTACCCATCAAGTCCTCAAAGACAAGTTTTAGTCTTCTAAAGATGCTTTTATGCTCCAAGTGGTGTGGAAGTTTCAAACTTTGCTTGACACCTTACCTAGCTTTCCAAAACTTCCCTTTGCCTTGACTTGCCTTGTGGAATAAAATTATCCTTATTTATGGTTATGTCATGTTTAGTTACATATATTATATAATATTGAAACCTTTCAAATGATCTCTGAAGGTTCCTTTTGAAAGACCACTTTATTTTTTTGTTAGGTCTCTAGAAGTCTCTCAATCTCACTAGGCCAAGCTTTGTTCAAGTGGATAAAAACTTGAATTAATATTCTCCAAGTCAATATATATACATGGATAAACTTAAAATATATTATAATACCTAAAAAAATCCATTTTGGTTCTTGTAAAAACTCCCAAAACTCCATTTTGCTCCTCAAGCTCTCATTAAACATATTTTCCTTATAGCTCTAAAACCAATAAACCTCCTTGTGTATAGAATTTTATGGATTTTAATGAAAAAATAAGGGTATATTTGAGGATATAGTATGTATTTACATCCCAATTCCAAGTTTTAGGTCCTGAGAATGAGTGTAAGTCCCTTTTATTTGCCTTTCTCTCTCCTTAATTAGGCCCCCTTGCCTAGAAACCTATTTTTATAATCGAAACCTCTCCCAAACATGTTAATCACCCAAAATCATGTGATTAAATTTTAATATCCTATAAAAAACCTCCATGTCAAATTTAAGGCCATGAGAACCTATTGAAGTGTGAGAACCATGAAATGGCCTTGAAACCTAGTCTCATTTTAGGCCTATTTAGGACTGCCTTGGAAAACAAGCTTTGTTGGATCACTTTCATGATTTACTATGTATATTTTTTGGATTTAATAAATTAAATACATTTCAAATGACCTCATCCAATAGTTTTCAAGTTCTTCATTTCTCAAATCCCCTGTAAAAAATTAAAAAACCATGAAAAATTGTGCATTTATTATAGTCTATACAACTACAAGTACATAAAAAATACACCTATATAACCCATTTGGAGTCATAAAAAATATAAATGAGGTTAGAGAGTCAAAATATGTCATTACATGTGCTTTATAATTCCATTTCTCACATCAGGTCTCTATTAGGGTTTTAGGAGGATTTAGAGTGGCTTAGGTTCTCAATGATTGTTCATAAACCATAGGCCCTCAATCACTTAACCATGCCAAAATTTTAAATTGTATTATCCTCCTCAAATATCCCCTAATTATAAATTCCCCATGCATCTTGAATATATATTTCTACGCATGAGAAGTTAACTCTTGGTCTATAAACTGGCTATTGAAGAGGGGTTGATGATCTTAGCTATTATTCATGCATGCCAAAGACTTAATAAAATAATTGATGCCACAAAAATCAAGTATGGGGACCTTAATACCTCCTAAAAAATCCATTTAGATCCATATATTAGGTTAAGTTTATAAAAAGTGAGAGAAAATTGGTCTTGGATACTAGTCATGCATGAAGGTAGTTTGAAGAGGTCTTAAGGCCAAAATTTACACTTTTCTTGATTTTCTATGTATTTGGATGGTCTTGTAGTATTATAAAAAAATTTAAAACTTATAAATTCCTTTATACTCTCATTTCACCTTTGACAGATCACCTTTCCTATGATTGTAATATGGTCTGCCTATGTATTAATTAGGACCTAAAGGCCTAGATAGAGTTTCTCTTGATTCCATCCTCCTATAAGAGGTCTAGAAGTTATATAAAATAATATAATTACTATTAAACATTCTCAAGGAGTTTTCATTCTCTTATACTTTCTATTTTCATACTAGATAAGTGACCTTCACTCAACTAGGCAAGCAGGCATGTATATGTGTTACGTTGTGTAGGCCTAGATAGGGTTTATCTTCATTATATCCCTTATTACTTATATTAAAGTTTTTGTGATTCCTTGTAATAAAAATTAACTGTATAAAATTATTCAAACTATTATTCTTACCCCTTTTTTCCACTCTAAACAAACAATCCTCATTCAATCAAGTAGGTAGGCCCATGTATGGTCTTGTTGAATGTATATGCAAGGTTTAGGTAAACTTATTTTGACCAGCCTCATTGGTCATCGCATCATATTTAATATAATATTCATATGACCTCATTGAATTGTCTATTTATCTGAGATAGACCTCAATTCTCTTCATGTACTTTGCTCCTTCCTTAGGCTTGAAAGTAACCTATCTTATTTAGGCTAGCCTATAGGTAGTCCTTAGGATAATCTGAGTGCATTCAAGGGTTTTAGGATTTTATTTTAAAAAAATTGACATTTCAATGACATTGTTTTATTTTTGAGAATATATCACCTTTATTTGGCACTCTCAAGTCACTAAGACTTCACAACCTATAGTGTTTAATACTACCTTCTGAAAATGGTTGTAGATGGTCATTAGAAGAGAGTTTGAACATGTGATCTTGAGCTTATGTTTTTAAACTCCACCATGACACCTTAATAGTATCCAACCCTCAGTGATAATTATTTATCACTTCACAAGTTTTATTGGTTATTTCATGAAATTTTCAAACCTTTGCTTTCTTAATTCTATTCACAAACCTGTGTATATGTATTAAGGCTGTAGACTCTATCATCTTGACCATCTCCTAACTTGAAAAGGGTTTAGTTGCCTCCATTTATTTGGGACTTGTCTAATCTTTACATATACACTACATCATGCATTAACCTTGTTATTATTTTGATGCCAATTATCTTTAGTCCAAAATAGGACATATAGGTCTATCACCTGTAGGTCTCTTTTTGCTTGCACAGGCTACTAAGACAACCCCTTTGAGTCATAGACAAATTTAACACTTAAAATTTTATCCCACTTATTTTTAACTCTCTCATTAGGCTTGTATATCTCTTATTTAATGTTGTATCATCTAAAATTTTACTCCTCTCATATATACAGACTATGTATATAATTATTTTATATATAGGGTCTGCATATGAGAGTTGGATCTTAGCACAAGGTTCATGTATTTATAGGTTAATTAAAGTTTTTTAGGGTTATATGACTATTTATGATTCTATTCCAAATTACTTACTTGATTTAGCACCTCAATATGAATACTAGGCTTCATGGATACTCACCTATAGGTATGCAGACTTGTGGGTGAATGAAACTCATTCAAAGCCCTTTTTGGAGAGTACATTGATTCCAATACACTTGTATTTAGTTTAAAACATTTTAAAAAATTTATTTATTATATTCTATCACATATATTTATTGCCAATTGGACCAAACTTTGGCATTCAAACTTGCAGGATACTGCTACTACATAGATTGTCTCCAAAGAGTAAAACACTTGAAGAATGATACAAGAATCACATTACAAGGGATAAAACATGAATATTATTATATTTATAGATAATACATGAAATATGACGCACTTTTAACTCCTTAAGGTGATAAACATCACAAACCAACCAAAATTACACTTGCAGTAGGGGGACATGCTCATACACTTGAGGCATCTTTTCCTCTTGTTGAAGATACTTCATGGAAATTAATTAGTTTATGAAAATATCATTTAAAATATATAATTTACCTATGAAAAAATACTCAAAACCATTCTTCTCCATCTAATTATGAAGTGTATAAACATGAACAAAATTAGACCTTGCTTGGATAGACAAGGCATAGTGACCTGCTGTCACTCTTATTAATTATTCATAAAGGAGGGGCTATGAATCTAAAAAAAAATTTAACTAATTTAAATATTATTAATACCTTTAATAATTTATAAAGTTTCATCTCCTAAATCTCTCTCTCATGGTTGTACCATCCACTTGAATTTTGCCTTTCTGAACTTTTGAAGGCAATGATGGAGGAAAGAGAGTGTATAATGCATCTATATGACCTAAAACTTTAAAAAAATATGTAATATGACTTTTATGAGCCTAAGGGACACTCCAAAACAATTTTTACCTAGAATAATATCTTCCAAGGCTGTACAAGTTCCCAAAAGTGCTTGTAAAGAGGTAGTTTTCTTAGTTTAGGCATTGATCCTACAAGTTTTTTAGCCTTTGACCATTCTTAAACATTCTATGACATCAGGTACATTTTTTAACTTCTTTAATCATTTAAATTTTAATATTTTATGTACAAATTCTCATCAATAGGCCAAAAGTTGACTAAAATGACATTTTAGCTCATAAGAAAATGATAAATAGTTAATACATAATGATATGACCTTAAATAAACATTAATAACCTTTTATAATGACTCTAAACAATATCAAACCTTTGACATGATTTACAACACCAAGACCTTGTATAATATCTAAGGTTATACCAACACATATGAGACCAAACCTTGAATAAAGCTAAACAAGGACACATATGACCATCTAAACAATGTCAAACCTTTGACATGATTTACAACACCAAGACCTTGTATAATACCTAAGGTTATACCAACACATATGAGACCAAACCTTGAACCAAGCTAAACAAGGACACATATGACCACATGGAGAAACTTTATGACCATTTAAGACCATGACAAGACCACATACAAGTTTTTACAACCATATGAAATTTTAAACCTAGATATGTTGACCAATTTTTACTTGGGGTCAAATTTTGGTCAACAAGAATATATACCTTGAGATATTTTTCATGCCATCTTCAATGTGACCCACTCTAATAATGATTTTATAAAAATTTCCATTATAAATCTTTATAATCATCTCATTTGATCTCAAGTTTTGTAGTTTTGTAAATAAAATTAATTGGTAATCCAAAGGCAAAAACATAGCCTTCAACTTTGCATCCATTATATTACAAGCATTAATCTTTCCTTTACCTCTACACACTCTTTTTTCTTACACATGCTCCCACCACAAGGATGCGTGATCCTTCATTTTTGGTGCATGTGAGTTTGAATTTCTTGGGATTCTTTATACCTTCACACTCAAAATATTAATATATATTAGTGATCTAATCAATAAGTTCCTTAGGACTCAAACTCCTTGAATAGCTAAGAGTATCTAACTTTGGCTTACCACTCATCTTTATGACTAAACATAGTAATATATCTTTTGGTTCATCAACTAGCTCCTTCTTTTCCTAAAATTTAGGCATAATTTATACAATTTATTTTTCTCTCTCATCATATATTGAAACTCCTCTCCATTGTGTGTTCTTTATAACCTCTAAACAATCTTGTATTCCTTTCATCAATTTAGTAAATATGTAATTATTAACATTATAGGCACTCTTGGCCCTCTTAAATTTAAACCTCCTTTGTGTGAATTTTTCTCAAAATTAATAACAACTCCAAACCTTTTACCTGACCCTCCTTTTTAGAATATTCCTTCAATCTCTTTTATCCACACTTGAAAATTTGGAAAACATATTTTTCCTTATATGCTTACTCCATAAGAATAACCTTGCTTTGATAACAAATGATGCAACTGAGTTTGGATGTTTAATTAAGGATAGTGTAATGCCACATCCCAAAAAATAGACACAACCAATAGACTAATTTGTATCCTTTTATGTGGAAATAAATTGAAATAACAAGAGTAATGGAGACACTAAAATCCAAAATTTGACACTTGGTAATGACATTCTTGACCTACACTTATCCTACATGACTTTTGCATTTTCAAACAATTTTTAGTCTCCATTTTCAAAATTAAACTCTTCATATAGGTTGTTTCATTCACCTAACATGTCAGTGTCAAGACAAATTACCCAAATCAACTCATATAAATATAAATCAAACCCACATTCAATATTCACTTGACACTTATGTACAAAGCATCTATACACTATTGCACATAGAGAAAATCTACCTAATTCTTCCTAAATTTCAAATAGATAAATAAGATTAGGCATCAAATAAATCTGAAATACACCAATATAGGTAAAGTACCAACATTTTCAAGATCAAATTCAAATTATTAGGTGTATTCATATAGTGAAAAAGAATAATTATACATTCACATTGAGGGAAATAACTATGTGTGGCTTGAATTCCCTCTTCAAGGTATTGTATACATAGGTGGTGATCAATCAACAATGGGGTTGATTGTGATGAACTCAACCCAAGCACAATTCATCATTTGGCCTCAAACTTATTTATACTTGCATTTTTATATCATATTCTACCTAAGAAGGCTAGTTCCTTTATTCCTATAAGGAAAAATGTTAGGCTAAGTGGTTTTCAAATTGAACACAATCATATTCCTTTTAATTTACCTAAAATTGATAATAAAAATACAATGAATCTTATTTTGATGATGCAATTATTAGTGAATATGTGATAATGGGTGATAATTTTCACATATCTAATCTAGAACATGGTAATCAAGATAACCCACATTACCAAGACAAAATGACTCTTAATGACCTTAATGGGGTAGAACCTTAAAAATTTCAATTCTCAACTCAAATTTGAAGTCGTATTAATGAAAACCCTCATTATTTGGATAGAATTATAAATTTAATATTAACATCCAAATCCAATTACCAAGCTAAGGTTTTTGCATCAAAGACACAAGAACCCTTTAATATTCCTATATCTACACCTCTAATTATACATGTGATTTCTAACCTTGGTATGTGGGAAACATGAGTCCTCTCACATATTTCCATCCATATTCATATTTAGGGGACCTATTCTCATCCTTTGTTGAATACACATATTAATATATTTACCTCACTTAATCAAACTACTATAGATCTACAGTATAGGATTTTGTGGTTATAGAAAAGTACATCTCAAACTAATTATTCATTGGATTCATAATTTCACCTGAATTAGTCCATAATTATTTAAATCTAAAGATATAAGCCTATCCCCTACCTTAAGGGTTTATAGCTCCCAAGATCCATTATATAATGGAAAAGGTGATCTTGAATAACACTTTTAATATTTTCATGCATCATGTTTAGATTATGCATTGAACAATCATTTATTGACCAAATTATTACCAACGAGCCTCAATTATTATGTTTTGAGTTGGATCGATGACCTTCCACCTTAGTTAGTTAGTTCCTTCTTGTCTCTATTTTATTAGTTTCTAGCACATTCATCTATCAAAATTGATGATAAAATATCTAATACGTAAATTATCCAAACTCAAGCAAGGGTCCAATGAGCCAATCAATGAATATGTACAACTATACAATACCATGCTAACTAAAATAACTAATCTTATGGTAGATAATGAGTTACAACATATCTTCAAACAAATATTTTTTACAAAACTTTATGAGATCATATTATTAAGAATAAATATCTTTTGATGAGTTGTGTCATATAGTAAGAGACCGATAAACCAAGTTTGAAATACACCAATCTAAGTAAAGTACCAAAATTTTCAAGATCAAATTCAAATTATTAGGTGTATTCGTATAGTGAAAAATAATAATTATAAATTCACATTGAGGTAAATAACTATGTGTGGTTTGACTTTCCTCTTCAAAGTATTGGATACATAGGTGGTGGTCAATCAACAATGGGGTTGATTGGGATGAACTCAACCCAAACATAATTCATCCTTTGCCCTTAACCTTATTTATACTTGTATTTTTCTATCATATTACAACTAATAAGGCTAGTTCACTTGTTCCTATAATGAAAAGTGTTAGGATAAGTGGTTTTAAAATTGAACACAATCATATTCCTTTTAATTTACCTAAAATTTCAAATGAAAATATAATGAATCTTCTTTTGATGCTAAAATTATTAGTGAATATGTGATAATGGGTGATAATTTTCACCTACCTAATTTATAACATGGTAATCAAGATAGCCCATATTACCAAGATAAAATGACTCTTGATGACCTTAATGGGGTAGACCCTTGAAAATTTCAATTCTCAACTCAATTTTAAAGTCTTATTACTGAAAATCCTCATGATTTTTATAGAATTATAAATTTAATCTTAACATCCAAATCCAATTACCAAGCTAAGTTTTATGCATCAAAGACACAAGAACCCTTTAATGTTCCTATGTATACACCTCCAATTATACATGTTATATCTACCCTAGGTATGTGGGAAACATGAGTCCTCTCACATATTTCCATGAATATTCATATGTAGGGAACCTATTCTCATCCTTTGTTGAATACACATATTACTCCATCTACCTCACTTATTATACATTCACTGGAGAAAACTAATGTAGATCTGTAATATAGGGTGTTGTGGTTATAGAAAGGTACATATCAAGATTCATTAGATTCATAATTTCACATGCATTAGTATATAATCATTTAAATCCCAAGATATAATCCTATCCCATACCTTTAGGGTTTATATCTCCCGATATCCATTATATAATGGAAAAGGTGATCTTGAACAACACTTTTGATATTTTCATGCATCATTTTTAGATTATGTAGTGAACAATCATTTATGGACTAAATTATCACCAAGGAGCCTCAAATATTATGTTTTGAGTTGGATAAATGAACTTCCACCTTAGTTAGTTAGTTCCTTCTCTCTATTTTATTAGTTTTTAGCACATTCATCTATCAACATTGATGATAAAATATCTAATGTGTAAATTCTCCAAACTCAAACAAGGGTCCAATGAGCCAATCAATGAATATGTACATCTATACAATAATATACTAACTAAAATAACTAATCTTATGGCAGAAAATGATTTACAACATATCATCAAACAAATCCTTTTTAAAAAACTTTATAATCCCATATTATTAAAAAAATAGATCTTTTGATGAGTTATGTTATATAGTAAGAGATCGATAAATCAAGATACTTGCACTCAAAAAGCTTAAGTATGCTCCTACTACTATTAATAATTAAAATTCCAAGTTTCAAGGAAATATAAACTACAAGGACAAATAAAATGAGAACAAGAATGCAACCAATATTACATTTAACACATTATCACAATTTACAAATAGACTTCTCTTACCTTCTCTACAAAAGAGCCATTTTTCATTCTTACCTCAACCTCCTTATAAATTTATATGAAATATAATTGATTGTAACCTTTTATCTCTCCCTCCACCACTAATGTTTGATAAAGTCAAACCTAAACCTATAAAATATGATCAAAATGCATATTATGATTATTAATGATGTGGTGGATGCTCTACAAATTGATGCATCAAGTTAAGGCATAAGATAAACTATCTTATTGATGATACAACTATTGAATTAGGGATACCCACATAATATTTTATACCATAAAAATGGTAAAATTAAGATGAAAATATATAATGGCCATTTACAAAGCATGAGGAAACAAAAACTAAGGATACTTTTGAATTACATCATATGTACCATGCATCTTCTCCTCCTGAGACATACATTCATCCAACTGATAGGATTATTTTCATTCTTAAAATCATATTACCAAATCAACCTATGATTACATTTGATGATAATGAGGTTATTGATGATTATTTTTATTTATATACATTATTCATATGAGCTCACATCAAAAATGACCCTATGCATAGTGTTATGGATGATAATTTTTCAATAGAAAATTTGTATACTATGGCAGTTCTCAACTTTATAGGATATACACAAAATGATAAACAAAATATTTCAAAAGTGATCAAAGGGTTTAATTGAAATACACATGAAAATCTCAATCATATTATGATACCTCTTCAATAGGTACCACTATAGTATCTAATTCATTCCTAATTATATTAAGTAATGGGGTCTTTGACATGGTGTTGGGACACCCTTAGATTTAGAAACTTTGTGAATTAACTTATATAATATATTAATGCACCAAGGATATACACTATGATAAGGTAGTTATAATATTAGGCATTATATATGAGTACCCTCTTCACCTAGTGGTGTCTCCTCCTCCACCCCCAGCCCCACCGTAGTCGATTATTACCCATTTTCATGATCATTATATAGAATTGGTTATTACTTACATTATGAATCAATATGTTGAGTAAGTTATTCCACCCATATAGGATATATCTATAAATTCAACATATAGGAGAACAATTGATTCTCCTAGGTAATCACTTTCACAATAGTTATCACATCAAAGAGCTACTAAATTTTTTTAAGAGTCCCATATCTACTACAATGCATACTAAGTTATTCTCATGAAAACTTTAGTATGTTCCATAATAAACACAATATCTCTACGTTTTCATACTATGCAACAAACTCCAAAGGTTCCTCAATATTACACAACTATTTATCATACACAAGATTATTTAACCAATGATGGTGACAATTAAATTACAACACTTGACTCTTTTTTAGGTATTGATGCACCTACACCTATCACCAACATATAGCATATTTCACCAATTTCACACACACCACCATAATATGGGATAACTACATGGATTTTGATCCCTCTTCAGAGTATTGGTATGTAGGAAGTGCTCAAAATAGGGGATGTTGAGGTCTCACACAATTTCAACCATTGACTCCTTATAATTCCATGATTTGCATTGGTATTATTGCTTATTGAACTAGGGTTTTCAGTTAAAAAACTAGTTACATAGTGGTTACTAAAGTGAATCAAAAACTCCCACACTATTTAAAGAAAAAGTAGGCTAAAGTGCTCAGAACCTAGAAATATGATCACTATTAGAATACAATATTACATAAGGACTACAATGCACCCCTACCTTTTTGAATTATAATTCTTATGTTTGGGGACTCTGTCATGTCTTGTTTTTGGTTCATGCATAGGCAACCTCTCAAACTCAGACCATAAAATCATGTATCTTTTTCTTCAAGCTAAGTTTTATATTTATCTATTGAAATTTCAATATTTAATAAGTTTCTAATTTTATAAAATTTTCAAATATTGTGTGTTATTTATTACGTTTTTTTAACAACTTGATTTTGCACAATAGTTTATCTAATTAGGGTAATCTATCTCTTAGTTTCCAAATTTTGATAAAACATATTAGTGAACTTGTCTTATTATAAAATATTTCAAACCCTAGCTTGACATTAGGGTTTTCTTCCATTTTCCTTTATGGTTGTATATTTTATATTTCAGATCTATTTTCAAATAATTCATGTTTTAGTTTACTCATAACTAACCATGTTGCTAGTGATTCTCCTTCTTAGCCTATCTTACATTTCTATTTTAAAATTTCATAACCTTCATCCAAGTAATCAATTGAAAATCCATCATCAATATTTTGTAATGTAACCTCTTAGTTCTCTTATTCCTCCTCATCTACATGAGGATGCCACCACATACTAATGATGTAGAAAATAAAATATATAACAATATTATGATAGACTGCATGCATTTTCTTCAAAATCAAGTGTAATAATTGAAACTAAATTGTCAAGTAGATTCTTATTCTCAATATGGGTTTGGGTTAAAATATTTACAAATTATGGGGCATACACATAATTAACTTGACAAAGATAAATACGACACTATTAAGGCATTCACTCACACAACTACATAGGGATTAGGATACACACCTAAATCTAAAGTTATGGTGTCCACCAAATATGCTCATATAAATTTATTCAAGGAAATAGAGTAAATTTAAAGTAATTACCTTCTCACATAATTGGTCCACTATACAAGTACTTGTTATAAGGTTTTTGAACAAATGTCTAAACTATTTATACCAACATAGATTGTAAATACTTTGATTAAAAGAGAAGTAGTCGATAATTATTTTTTCAATATCTCATTATTGACTAAATTTGAAGTTAATATGAATACCATGCAATAATCCTATACAATTTTCAGTACATCAAATCATTACCTGAAGCCATCAATAAAAAATATTTCATTGAATATCACATTAGTGCCTCGAACAATACCTATAGTTTTTCAGGGCACAACTCATTCTACATCTTACAACTTGCTCTTGGGTTTACTTTGGATAAATTACATGGATTTAATGCCTTATATACTACATATGTGTCTTAAATTTTTACATGATGGACATCTATATACATATCCGATAGATATTAGTCCCTTAAAATATTTGGATGCACAATAGTCACTCTAATATAATGTTGAAATAAAATCTGAAGTAGTTGGCTATAGATGGTTTATTTTAATGAAGTTAACTTCACTTAGGACTAATGTGATGAAGGGGTTAATATTTTTTAGAAACATTTATATTATGCATAAAATAAAAAAATGGGTGTGTTTATTCACAATATTCATTACATAGTTGACAATAATTATTACTCTAACTTCTTTTTATTAATATTTATATAATAACCACTAAATATAATGTTATTAGATCTCTTTAAAAAATATAATATATACTATTACAAAGGTTAATATGATCTATAACCTATTAATACTCTTCATTAGTACACTTTAATACTTCTCTATGCTATATCTACTCTATTACAATGTTAAAGTATAAATACTGACCAGAAACCTTACAATTCAATGGTCATGTCTGTGTGAGATGCATTTTCTCCAATCAAGTCATCCTCTCTTACCACAAGGTTTGATTCCTTATTAGGTGGCCTAGTCAATAGAATAATTCATTCTATTAGTCTAGAGAAGTATTATACTATTGCAATAAATGTAATGGCTCTATGATAATTATGGTTTGGTCCTTAGTTGATTGAGAATACTTCTAAGAATTTCCTAGATTTTATATCTTTGTCTCATTCTTGATATAACTCTAAATTATTGCTAGGTACCAAACTAATCCACATAATTTAACAAAAATGTTGTCTTCAAAAATGTGTGACTATGATGTGATCCTCCATCTTTAGTTAGATTTCTCCCATATGTGTTCATCAGTTCCTTAGCAAAAAAATTCCAATTCAAAATAACTTTCTTAGTTTCCACAATGTGATTATTGATGGTTAAATTTATTTGGTTGAAATCATTATGTCATTTGGAGATAGAGAGTTTTCTAGTATGCTCAAGTGTGCTTTATGTTCTTTGATTCAAACTTACTTTATCTCCATCTGAGTGATCAGGTAAGTGTCAAAGTCATCCATGTTCTCATAGACTAATATATTGAACCTATTTTTCCTTGTATTGTTCATTTAGGTATATCATTTCAAATATTTCTATTTTGGAGGGAATATGTTGGGACCCAAATATAGTATATGAAAAATTTAGTTGTTTTTAAAGTTACACTATCTAATTCTTTTTATATTTAGTCCATAGGGGCCAACTAAGAGAGCAAGCTAAGTAAGTGACTACATCTTCTAGTGTTGCATGTAGTTTATTCACTTGATATTTATATTCGATTTTTTTGACCTAATTTCCATTTCAAAGTGGTCCCAATAGTTTTTCCTTATACTTTTCCCTAGCCTCAAGTTTTATTAAACTTTTTTCTACTATAGCACTTGCATGATTTATGAAAATTTTCACTGTTCTCTAACTATTTCTCAATGGGAAAAGTTGTATACGAGTCATATTGTGACCTAACATTGGTTAGGGTGGTTAAACACTTTTTGATGCCCTCTTCCAGGATAACACACTATGTCATCCAGTCTATTCTGGGACTTTTAAGGAGGTTTTATCCAACCCTTTATTTTTCTATTCAGATTAATTTTTACAAGGCTACTTGAGTTTACCCTCATGTAATAGGATGAAGAAAGCTTGTTAGCACCATGATGGTGGATGTTATTTGTTTGTTCTTTGCCAATTCTACTTTTATCCTCTTCAATGGGTCCATAGTATTTGTTATACTACTCTAGATCATTCCCATTTTCCCCAAAGTTTTATGTGTTGAATTCTAATTGGCTACCCCTAATTCCATAAAACTTATGAAGAGGCTAATCACCTCCTTGCCCATCCCCTTTGCTTCTTATTCTAATTTTTATTTTTCCTTCCTTTTATTCTCCACCACCTTTTCCTTTTACTCTATTTTCTTTATTTCTTCATTTTTATTTCATGTCTCCTCCTCTATTTTTATTTTGTTCCTCCGCTATTAGTTTATTATTTCTCCTCTTCTGCTTGTCTTTCCTCCTATGTTTTTTTAAAAATTTTCCTCACATTTTATTTTTTATTCTTATTCAATTTTTTTAATTTGTTTTTCCTCCAACCTCCTTTTTTAATCTGATTCTTTTTATAATTCCCCTTTCTCTACTTCTTTTTTAGCCCAATAATTCTCTAGTCTAGCCATTTTGAGAGTGTCCTCTGTAGCTATGTTTTCATCTCTATTTTTAAGTGGTTTATAAAAGTATTGTGTTTTATCTTCTGTAGTATCTAAGAGTTGTCTCTCTCCTTTCTCAATGTCAACTTTTATGTTTTCTAGTTTTTCCTCATCTCTTTCCTCCCATTTTTATAATTTTCTTAAAATATACCATATTCTCATATTCTTTTACTTTGTTATGTTTTTTTGTAGTCTTTGGTAATTCTCTTATTTTTATACCAATTTCTTCTCAATCATGCATATGTCCTAAAACCTTTTCTTCTATTTTTTAATTTATTATATTTTTGACTTATGGTAGAGTATTTCACGAGTAAGAATGTTTTATCTTCCTTATTGCTTGACAAACCCTAGTATCTAGAACCCAAAATTTGAAATTTTTGCAAAATTACATTTTTATGTCCTCCCATCTAATGGTTCCTTTCTGAATCTCTTGATGCATGTAGGTTATTTGGATATTGAAAATATTGAATTTTTTGAGGTGTTTGATACTAATGACTAGGGTGTGGCATATTAGGGTTACCATAGGCAATTATAGTGGTGTAAGTTTTTGAACAACAATCTCTCTTCTCTGATTGGTATCTTGTACATCCGATAATGTGTCTATGGTAGGGTATGTGTGATTATGATGGTTAAAATATCTATAGTTAGTGAAATAAATCAACTAATTCATGGGTAAATCCACTTCCATCATTGGGAATAAATGTTGAGGATGCCGATCTTAGACCTTAAAAATTATACAATAAATTATCTCAATAAGTATCATTTGTTAAATGGGAAGAGACATTCCCACATGTATCTATGTTGATATTATGTTTATCACTATTTTCACTATATTATTATGGGGAAATTTTATCTTTGACTATCCTTTTGCACATGCAGTTCACCATATTCTTACCCATGGTGGTTTATTATTAATCTGTGCTAATCTAAAGTCATCACCATTTATCTATATTTCTTATTTTAGACTTAGTTTTTCAAACTCCAACTGTAGTATTTGTTCATTATCTTTTAATGATGTATTTGTATCATGACTTTATGATTGATATTCTAGTTATGACACCATGTCTAGTGTTTCTAAAAATGTATTAAATATTTTTCCATCCATATTTACTCAAAGGCATGGGATTAGCCCATAAATAAAACCATTCAATCCTTTATTTTTCATTTAATGGTTCCTTTAGTTTCCACACTATTTATTTGAACCTTTGATCATATTCTTTTACTATCTCCTTCTCTTTTTGCATCAATTCCTTCATCTTATTGACACTTTTAACTAAAGTCATCCCTCAATGTTCCAACTAAAGTCAAATAGCATCATCATCGCATCAACAATGTTATGAATCCTCTAATATGATTCTAATAAAATCAGGGTTTTTTTTGCATCCCTCATATATTTATTGAACATTGGAAACTTCATTCTATTTTGTGTCATTATGTTTTTCTTAGGTGGTCTATGAATGCCTCTAGTATTGGTGTTACTATTATTTCTTGGATTGATTGAAGTATTTTCCCCTACAATACTATTAAAAATATTATGTTGTTTATATTTCTAATGTTTAAACAAATTTTGGTTACGTCCCTTATCTCTTTTTAAATTGTATTTGAAGTATATTCTTCCTATTACTTCTACCTAGTTTCTTAAAAATTCTCTTCTACTCTCAATCTCTTCACTAAAAGTTTTATATCTATCTATTATTTATTCTCATATATATATATATATATATATATATATATATATATATATATTCATCTAAAATATGGATGTTTGTGTCTATTACAAAGTGGTACAGGAGATGGTGATAGGTCCAAAAGGTTCCTTTCATATCAAGGCCACTTTCAGTTGGGGTTTAGGGGGGTTGTGTCACTTCAAGTTTCTTCTTCATTATGTTGTATCTCTAACTAATTTTATTCTTCACTATTTTCAATAAATAATATCCTTTATATTAATTTATCTTCATTATTATCTCTATTTTTTATATCTCTAGTACGACTAATAACACTTATTTGAAATTCTGTTTCTCTTGACCACTTTCAACATCTCTTTGCTCTTCTATATTATATGTATAACTTTCTTTCTGATTACTTCCTATCAGAGTTCTTTCAATTGATAAAATATATTCCCTTGGTTCCACTATATCTAACACCTCTTATTTTAATAATATTCTCCTCATCTCTTATTCTACTGCTTTCTAGGCCTCATCCATTGTAGGCCAAACTACTGTACACTAGTTGGCCTTACACACCCAAGGTTTTGAATAGTTTGGGTGTTCCTAGTAGTGAAGCTAAATCTGATAATCCTTGCAGCATGTCATTCATGACTTCCTATGGTTCATAATATAATAATAATTTTATGCTACTTATCTTACTTATCTCATTCATGCCTTCTCACAATGTTAATACTAACTCATTTATTAGTGGTAGAGGGATATTATCTAGATTTTCAATACTATGACTTCTATTGGTAGATTTCAATTAGTTTCATCTATTATCCTACTATTAGGATTTGTATTTATATTGGATAAATAATGTTTTTTTTTATATAATTAGTTGTTAGTTACTGTATGGTTAATAGAGTAAGGTTATTGTTAGTCTAATATATTACAAATATATTTTGTAATATATTATTATTTGTACAGATTCAACAACTACATGATTCTAGGATAGAACCATGGGGTGTTGACTCCTTTATTATAGGCCATCTCTTGCCTATATATATGATTATACCTATGGGTATATATAATAAGAGAAAATATTATTGTCTTAGAATATTATAATATATTGTCTGATTTTAAAATATTCCCTAAGTTCAACTTCTCTAATAATATTTGCATGATTTAAATCACTATGATTTAACTTTTTAGGGTTATGAAGTTTAAGCCTTGGGTTGTTAAATGGTATGAGTATAGTAAATTAGGGTAGAAATATGCAATAAATATAGACACTAATTTGTAATATAATTGACCTAGTTTGACCTTTCTAAAAATAGAAATAAATAATGTAACAAGTACTTAGCTATAAAATGATTGAGATAGAATATTTGGAGGCTAAAAATTGGGATAAGAACTGACTTGAGTGTCATATATAAGAACCAAGGGTCAAAACCCTTCATAGATGATAGCAACCTAATTAGACAATAGAACTAATGGTACTAGTGTCCTCCTTTTGATGTTAGTGTCCTCTATGTATAACTACTATGAGATTCTGGGTGTACCTACATTAAGGTCTACCATGCCTATTCCTATATGCACAAGTTTTAGTTTCCTATCAGTGACTTGTTTTGACTAATTTTATATGTGAACCCTAGACCTCCATATTAAGGAATTTGATTCTCACAAGTAGAAAAGTGTGATGTCAATGGGATAGGCTGGACATCCTTAACACCCCACTATGATGAGAGTTGCCTATATATCAATACTCTAAGGAGGGATCAATATCAATGTATTTCTCCCCACCTAAATGTTGGTGAAAGTGAAGTGAATATGAATTCCAATTTGAGTGAGGATTGAGACTATAAATATGTGTATTTTGAACATGAGATGGTTGTAGACGACTGTATGCAGAAGTAGGGTAGGTAGATTTTGATAACCTTGATTATGCACAACTTGTTTTGAATTAATTTGTGTTATTTGAATTTAATTTTCATTATATATATATATATATATATATATATATATATATATATATATATATATATATATATATATATATATAAGGGTAGGTAGAGATTGATAACCTTGATTATGCACAATTTGTTTTGAATTAATTTGTGTTATTTGCATTTGATTTTCATCTAGTGAATAAAGGGATAAAATTCATGTATATATATATATATATATATATATATATATATATATATATATATATATATATATATATATATTGTTCTAGTTCTTGTGCTAGTCTTAAAATAGGTTTAGGCCAACCCTATGTGGTTTTTGATTTAAAAATATATCCATTGGTGGAAAAAGGAAGGAAAAGGACAATAATGCCCAAATTGGGAAACAAACATCATTAGAGTTACTATCAAAGTTATGGTGCTAGTGTCCAAGTGGCAAAACCTGAGGCACTAGGGGCCAAGATGCTAAATCAAGGGTTTAGGACTACTTTAAGGATGTTTAGGGATGTGTGTGGCCTACATGAAGGTTAGACAAGTGTTTAAATAGGACCTAAGATAGGTCTGGGGCTAAGTTAGGGATGGGTGGTATCAGGTAACACTCTTAACACTCAAGTGTCATTTTTAGATGATTACATTTCATGCTCTTTATTCTAGAAATGTAGCAAAGCAAAATGATTAGGATAAAGGAAAAATAAGCATACCTAGACTTACGTATGATGCTAAGTCCATGAATTTGGACCTGAGTATGTGAAGCATGATCCATTATGAGTCTTACAAATGAAAAATGCATAGATCAATCCTTACTTAAGAGATATCAAAATTAAAGACAAAATTGAGTAAAGAGATAAATAAAGGAAAGTAATGAATTCACCTCACTTAGTACGTGAACCAATGCATAAACCTAGTGACATAATATGTGTGTGTATGTATATAGTGATTAATTGATGCATATCTTGGACTGAGTTGATGGCTTACTCAATCCCTATGTGTGGGTGGCTCAAGAACTTGATCTATTTTGACCCTATCATTTCCCACCCTTGTCTGGTGGATCATAACTTATGAATAACTTGTATTGGATCATTGCGTGTTTAACCCTCTCATGTAGGTGTCTTAGTAACTCAAGTAGAATATGACTCCATTATTGTGTACCCATGTATAGTAGATGATTCTAAAACTAAAATTGTGTGATGCCACAAAATTATATAAGATAGCTCTAGGCTACTTAGAATCTCTAAAATGTAAAATAGCTCTAGGCCACTTGAGAAATCTAAAATCTAAAATAGATCTGGGGCACTTGGGAATGTAACATGGCTCTGGGCCACTCAAGAATGTAAGATGACTCTAGGATACTTTAGAAGGCCAATCGTTATAGATGGAGTAAGGCATCAAATCTAAATTATACTGATGAAAATGGTGTCTGGATTAAGAACATAGAGAATTGCATGAAGTTTCCTATTTCATCTAATCAACTAGAGCAAGAATGAGCATATGAAAACAATCTACAACACACATGCCCCAAAATTTGATATATGTACATATGGATTCTAGATTGAGTTGTAATAATATATATCTATGTTTCTAAAATTGAAACAAGAATGATCATGCCACACATGATGCCCCCAATCTAAAAAAATTGGTATGAATATATACTAAACTAAATAAAAATTGGTAATCTATAATAGAACCTGTGAAAACTTAGATTGTACCTACTATACATTTTTGGCCAATCTATAATTCCTTGAGACTTGGGCTATTAGACAATAGCACCATATCTAGATAATAGTATTGGTTATGCTAGTGTCCCATTTTGGGTGCTAATGTTCAACTGTATTGATTTTTATGTAACTAAAATCGGTCTTTGTGTGACTATTTCTCATTGTGTTTTCCTAGAATTGATTTCTATATTCTATTCTTGTGTGTTAAATGAAAATAATACAAGATCATGGAAAAAATTCCTTAAACTAACTAAGAGAGGAGAATATGAAAATGAATTTGATTCTTATTACACAATTAAAATAAACACACACAATTAAAATCATAAGCATACCATAACACATGATTACATGGGGAAAAACCTTATGAGAGAAAAACCCCACACTCCAAAGTAGCTCAATGTATTAAACAAATCACCAAGATTATAACACACTTGTGGAGAAACCTTCCATGATCATCACTAGTATACTACACCTTGGACAAGAACTGGTTACATTGAGCTTCAGTGCCTTTGCACAACTGTGTAGCTGACAAGCTTACAAAACTTAGCTACTTCATGCATTACTTGCATGATTACTAATTACGAAGGAGAATAGATATTATTTATAAGATTACAAAGAAGATTACATGATGAATAAACTTAATGGGCAAGGAAGGAAAATTTCCACCATTTAGTGGCACCACTATTTTACAATAGTAACATGCTTGTAGTCTTGTTCTTTAGTCAAAAATGGATCTTCCGCTTATGACACATCATCCTCCAATCTCATAATCCTCCAAAACTATGCCCCACTCTCACATGTCCCTCCAAATTGGAATAGTAACGTATTCCCTACTATTTCATGTGACTCCACATACTTCTAAGAGACTATCAATCAACGTTTGACTTATCCTTCCACTCAAGATTATGAGGCCACTTAAAATTTTTCCCCATATCCATTCTTTTGTCATTTTATACCTAAATCAAAATCACGTGCATCTCAAAAGATAACAACTAGTCTCCTTAGTGGATTGGTACACCCCAATTCCACTCCCATGCACTTACATCATGTATATTCCTCCATGGGCCATGCCAAATCATCACAAGACACATCAATGTTGAGTATTTTCATTGATGTCAAAGGTGCATCTTGTGAAAGTTGATGTCAAAGATGATCAAGGATAGTTGGTAATGTGTGATGTGATAAAGATGGAATAATGTTGTCATGAGATAAAGAGAAAGAGAAAGAGAGAATTTAAAGTCAACTAATGTCTTATGTCTATATAGAAGGTACAGGTCATTATTATCAAGTGCATAAGAAGCCTAGTCATGACATAAAGAGGTATGTGCATGGTAAAATGAATGAACACATGCATGTCAAGGTTGTATGGCATTGTTTGAGCATATAAATAAGGTATATAAGAATTCATGGGAGTTTTAAGGTGAGCCTATAAGGGTAAAACCTTTAGTTTAATTTTTCACCTATATCACTCTTAGACCTTGCTTGACCTAATGAGGTTGTTGAAAATTAGCTTTTACATTGTGTAAATTTGGGTATTTACCGAGAGGTAAATAGTAATAGGTTAGTTTATTAGTAATTGGTTAATCAGAATATTTTTATATAATAATATTGTAAAATAGGTTTGTATATATTATATTGTTATAGGTTATAACAATATATTGTAAATAGAGTTTGTATAATCAAGAGAGATTTTGGGAGAGAAATTGATGAAGAAAATATAGGAATATGATTCCTATAAATATGTAACTCCTATATTATTTATAATAAGAGAATAAATAGAGAGAAAAATATTATTTTTAAGATTAAAGTGTTCTCAATTAACTACATGTATTTGTATTTGGCTATCTCATTCTTTAACAGTGGTATCAGAGTGAGAGGATCCTATAATGGATCAATGATTTGTTTACAAGGGCAGTTGTCATGTGCTTTGCCCCACTGATGAGGAATATAGTATGTAATGTAGTCTACTTTATTTAGAGTTCTTTTGTTGATATTTGGTTTTTTTATGTTTGATTTTTTACAGTGTAACTCTCTAGTCCTATCAAGATTTCATAGGACTAATCCCTTATAGGTATCTTATATAATTTTCATTGGGAGTTCACACTTCTATTCAATCCACATGGGCTCACTCCAAATTTATTGATCTACCAATTATACTCTTTGAATCTGTCAAAGCTGATTCATTTGTTCCATATCATCTTCTAATATTCATGATTGATGAATAAAATAAAATCATGAAAATTGACACAAAAGAGGTCATTTTGAGCCTAGATATGGTAACAATCAATATTCATGTGTCTGGATATCTACCAGTTGTAGTTATTCAAACCATAGATACATGTGTATGATTGGTTCTCATTGCTACCAATACACATCTACCACTCAAGCATCTCATCCTGTCAATAACTAGTCACCACCATTCATGATTCAGATGCCCAATTTGTCATTTTGGTCAAGAAAGTCTACTCCATCTTTCAACATGTTGGGTTTAAAGTCATTAGCATCTTATCTAATATTTGTTATTCTTTCTACCTTGACTTGTAGACTTTTTCACATGGCATCTTTAACTATGAATCTTCCCACCTACATAGTCATCATACACCCAAGTGATTTTTTGCATCAAAGTTTGCTTAAACATCTTTTGTCATGTTTAAATATTTTAATGAGTTGAGTTCTTTTGGGTTGGTATTAGTAAAAGACACATGATGAACATTTAATTCATAGTCCATTCAGATTTTATGATTTCAATTTTAGTTTGTTTATTGTTAGCTTTCATTTGTTAGGTCGGGTGTGTCAATCTTTGAATCTTTTAATTTAGTGGTTTGTTATAGTCAAAGATTTAGTTATATTTTAGAAAAAATCCAAATAGAGTCTTTTAGGTTATTGATTAATTATTTAATTAATATAAGGGCTTTAGTGTTTAAGTTTTTATAATAGTTGGTTTTATAAAAGTATTATTAGTTTTGTATATAAAATATGTCAAGCATATTGATGATGTCTAGAGTCATTTTGAGTCATTTTGATATTGAGACCTAGTTAAATGTTGTCAAGTCAATAGTAGAGTCATCATATTTTAAAATTGTAAAAAATATTAGGAAAATTTTGGATGTAATATTGTTGGTATGTGATGTCCATTATTGTAAAATTAAGCTTCAAAGCCATATTTTTGAGTAAGAAATTTTTGATAATGGAGGTTGGAGGATACACATGAGATAGAGGTCTTTTAGCGACCTCTCATAAATCACTAAAGATGGGGTTGCACCAATGTTTTGGTGACATTTAATATGGTGTGTTTATCATTTCCACTATGTGTTTATAAAATAAGAAAAGAATAATAATGGTTGTTTAAGTTATATAATTTGTGTGAAAATTCTAAAAATGATTCATTGAGGTGAAATCATTATGAAAGGATAGAAAGCACCAATGTAAGTTAGTTCATGGATCTTGAAAGGGATTGTGGTAGAGATTTGGAAAACCCTAAGAGATGAACATTGTTTTAGTAATAGTTAGGAGAGAAGCGATTGCAGAGATCTTGTAAGTATATTACTTCTTTATGGAGATGACCCTTAGTGACACATATATTGTAGTCATGTAAACTAAATGTAGGATGCATTTTTTCATATAATAGTGTTCATGTGCAGCAAGATTGCATCAGTATTATGCAGACCTAAGAGTATGCAGTGGCATATATTTATGTTCATAAAAATTATTGGAGATATAAGGATGTTCCTATTCATGTCAAGGTTTGTGGTAAAATTTTAAATCCATGGGAGGAGTGAGGCTCTCTTTGTATCAAGGTCATGAGCCAAATAAGTCATGCTACAAGGGGTGAACATACTGTAGGTGAGAGTGTGAATGTTTTTGCACCATGTAAAAACTATAGGAAAAAATGTTAGGAATTAAACTTTATATTGTATAAATTTGGGTATTTATCGAGAGGTAAATAATAATAAATTAGCTAATTGGTAATTTTTTAATCATAATATTTTTATATAACAATATTATGATATAGGTTAGAATATATTATATTATTGAGATATATTATTATAGGTTATAACAATATATCATAAATAGAGTTTGTATAATCATGAGATATTTTGGGAGAGCAATTGATGGAGAAAATATATGAATATGATCCTTATAAATATGTAACTCCTATATTTTTTTATAATTAGAGAAGAAATAGAGAGCATAATATTATTTGTGAGATTAATGTTTTTTTATGCACGGTGTGTATTTATTTCAGACTATCTCATTCCTTAATAGAGGTATGAAGATAATATTCTAGGTAGTTATACACATCCAATAATTTAAGGAGGTAAGATAATTTGTTTTAGGTATGATCACAAAGTTTGAGGTCAAGATTTGAAGTAAAAGTGCACGAATCACTATTTTAGGCCTTCTTGAGCTCACATAATGATGTCTCAATACCGAGAAGCACTTTCAAATATTAGCTACCTTATGTAACCTCTACATGGGAGATTGAGATGTTAAGGAGAGATGGGTAAGGTTCCTCACTAATATATATAGGAATTTTTTTTGGATTCAAGTGGTAGTCCTTAATGAACAATCATTAACACCAAAACTTGTGTTAAACCTCCCTAAATCCTTAATAAGGACCTGATATGAAAGATTTTGTTCAAAACAGATCAAGATGGATTTAAATGAATAGATAATCTATTGGATAATGTATTTAAATTTTTTAGGTACCTCCAAGTGGTGATGGTTAGTTATATGAGAGAGAAAATGCATAGATATAAGCTTATTTGTCAAGAAATTATTATAGCTCTCAAAAGTTAAATTGATCAATAAAATCAAATAGATGGTATAATAATATAGAGACTCATTTTACATGTTCATGATGGTTTATTTATATTTTCTAGCCTTTAATTTTTCTAATTTGGTCATCTAAGTAAGCTATTCATAAACATACCTAATGGTGTGAATAATGTAAAACCCCGACAAAGATGAAGAGATAGATTTAAGGGTCTGAGCATGAGATTGATGTAAAAAATGTATTAATAATTAATTTTATTTGATGATAATTATTTGGATAAGATTTTTAGGTCAGTGTGTATGGCAAAAAATTTACCCACAAAATGGCTTGTCTAGTTCAGATAGGACTGTGAGATATAATGTCAATAAATTGGTTTGAAAGAGCAATATTTACCATTAGACCATATAATTTTTATATCTAAGGATGTTATATATATATGTGTATATATACAAATATACATATACATATATATATATATATATATTTACATATATATATATATATATATTTACATATATATATATATATATGTATACATACATACATACATATATACATATACACACATATATATATATATACACACATATATATACATACATACATACATACATATATATATATATATATATATACACACACACACACACACACACACACACACACACACACACACATACACACACACATATACATACACACACACACACACACACACACACACACACACACACACACACACACACACACACACACACACACACACACACACACACACACACACACACACACACACACACACACATATCATAGGAAATTTTTTATGAATCAATATTCATGACAATTTTCTACACAGGGATTGGAGGTCTAATTCATCATGATTGTTTTTGAGGTGAATTCATAGTTCTAAGTAAGCGAGTTGCAAAGATGTTATTGAAACTTTATCTCTTGAGTGAAGGTGTTAAAATAATTTGGTGATGACTCTAAGGCCATGGATAATCTATATACATGTTTAATTTTTCATAGTTTATGTATTAAGGGTGTTTAATCTTCATTATTGTAAGACAAACTTGTGAGGTACATAGGGCTAATAGGGCAGTTTGTCCTAAAAGAGATTTCATGGTATGAATGAAGTATATAGGTATAATAAATCATGGGGGAAGTCAAAAGAGTTCATTGGATAAAATTTTTAATTTTTTTTTATTGTTGGATAGAGCCATATTGCCCAAGAAGATCAAGTTTTGGCATTAAGAGGACATACCTAATGTAATTAGGTCTCCATGTGACCTAAAGGAGGAGTAAGGCCTAATTGAGTTATGGAGGACTAAAATGAGTTAAAATTATGATTTAACCATGTTCATAAGATTTTATAAGACCTATTAAATGTTTGACCTAATAGTTTTAAGGTGTGTGGATGACCAAGTGGTGTGTGATCATGAGAGTAGTATATATACAAGGCAATTTAGGCCTATTTGATATATACAAAACAAGAAAATAAAATATTTCATAGTTGAAAAAAAGGTATTAAAATGATTTATAGACCATAAAATAAGATCATAGGTATGGATGTGATCAAAATTCATGAGGTGGTTGAGTTGGTGTTGAGTTACTGAGGGAGTTGGTGTTTCCTTGTAAGTAGGTGCTTGCTAAAGCCTAGTCAAGTGGGTGCTTAATTTTATTAGGGTTGGTGCTCTAAGTTGAGTTGGTGCTCAACATAATTTGATATTTTGTTTCATAATAAAATAGTACATTTTCATAGATCATAGTGGGTTTTCTTCTCCTTGAGGGTTTCCCACTCATATATGTGTTTTCTTATTTCATGCTCATGTGAATAGTTGTTTATGCATTTCTATATCAGTAGGTTAATTTTATAGTTCAAGAATGTTAAATTATAATTGAAAGAAAGTTTTGAAACACATGTTCACCCCCTCTCAATTATTTTTCTTCCAAAAATTGGTATTAGATCCTAGTCCTTTGAATCAAGCCTAACTAACAGCTTGAAGGAAATCCTAGAAGAACAAATATGTCTAGTCATCATGTAAAAGGAGGTTTCTCAACCAATAAGGCTCCTCTATTTAGTGGGACTAGCTATACATTTTGGAGAATCATAATGAATTCTTATCTAATGTATTTTGGCTATGACATATGGAAATGTATTGTTGATGAATTCACTTCAATTCCTACACCACCAACTGATGCAACAAGTAAGAAGGTAAGTGAAAACAACTCTAAGGCAATAAATGCCATCTTATGTGGTATTTCAAAGGTAGAATTTATAAAATCCATGCATTATGATATAGCCAAAATGATTTGGTAAAAGTTACAAACCATATATGAAGGAGACACCAAAGTCAAGTTGGCAAATTTGCAGACCCATCAAAGGTAGTTTGAAAGTCTGAGAATGAAGTAGGATGAAAACATTACATCTTATCTGTTAAGAGTAGATGAAGTGGTAAATGTCATAAGAGGTTTAAGAGAGAAGTTGGAAGAATCAATAATAGTATAAAAGGTAATAATATCCTTAACATCTAAGTTTAATTCAAAATTTTCTACTATGGAGGAGATCAAATATCTCAAAATAATACAGATGGATGAGCTTCATGGCATATTAACTAGCTCTAAAATGATAACAAGTGATTGAAAACCCTCCAAAAAGGAAGTTGCATTCAAAGCTAATAAAAATTCACAAGGTAAAAAGGTCAAAGATGATGTTAATACATATATTGATGATGACAAGATAGAATCCATGTTTGTCAAAAAATAAAGGAAATGATCAATTAAGTATAAGGGTAAGTTTCCATTGAAGTGCTTTAATTGTGGTGAAATTGGTCACTTCACATCCAAGTTCCCTACTAAAGATAAGAATGAGCATGATGGAGGTAATGATGAACATAATTATGATGATAAGAAGTTATATAATCCTGACAAGAGAAAAAATAGTTTTAGGAAGTATGAAGGCAAGACAGGGTCATTCAAGAATAAGAGAAGTTTTTAGATAGTAGCTCTTTTGATATAAGTGACACAAGTATATCTGATAGTGATGATGATATTAATGATCATGATAAAAATGAAAATATATTAATGGCCATAGAAATAGATAATGAAGGTTGTTCAAAATGGCAAAGTCTTATGGAAGATGAAGAATTAGATGAAGAAAAGGATGAAGTGAAACTTGAGGCAGAATTGGTGAGTGCTCTAGAAGAGTTGAAGTTTCAAAGAAGGAAGAATAAAAAACTAAGATCATTGGTGAAGATTTATGAGGAATAAATCAATATCTTTGAAGAGAGGCTAAGTAACAACACCAATCAACATGATGAGATCATTAAATAACTATAAACCTGTTGGGTGAATATTTTGTCAACTAACTGATGACAAAATGGGTATATCAACCACAACACAGGGTGATTTACGCCATGAAAAGTGTGGGTTTACCAGATTTGGATGAGGTAAATCTCTCCTCTCATCAAGGGGAGGTTCCCTATGAATATTTATATGCTATATGTATATATAATTAAGCAAAAAATAATACTTGGTGTGGTATAACAACATCCACCTCTCTTTTTTTAGAGGTGATATACAAGGAACAAGAGAGAGAAATCTTGGTCATTGGCCAACAACATTCCTCTTCTTTTAGGAATGGTATCTAGTGTAGAGAAGAAAATCACCTGAAGTAAAAAAGTTCACAAGGAAACTTGCGTAAGTACAAAGTCTTCCGTAGCCTCCTTCACTGATTCGAAACAAGCGTAACCGTAGAGTGAAATGAAGCACAAAGTCTTCACCTGAAACTACAAAAGATAAAAGGATCACAAAGATAAAAGTAGATCAAAGTCTCTCTTCTATCTTTTAGAAATTCCCTCAGATAATATCAACACACCCACTTTGCTTATTAAATCAAACAAATAAGAGATTATCAGGAAAGAGGACATAAGAACTGTTTCTTAAATAACACAGATAACTTCAACACAAAGTCTAAAATAAACTTGCTTCTCATTCATTTAACAAAATATGATTTACAAATTGAGCACAAAGTCTCAAGAAGTGTCTCAATTTCAGCAGAGTTTTTGCTCTCAATTATCAGAGATCCATTTACAAAAGAGGTCTCCACTATATATAGGGACAAACTTTCAAAATTAGAAAATATTAAAATATAAAAATATCTTAGTCAAAGATGACTCATCTTTGAATTTTGAGATATTTTTCTGGATTTCTTGCATGTAATTACACATTACAAAATTGCATGTGAAAATGTCCCAAGACAATTACAAAGTGCATTTTGAATAAAGCACGAAAGAACAGCTTCAATCTTTATTTCCAGTCTTCTTCATGGTCTTCGCCTTCTTCAGAGAAACTTCAGTGATCTGGAAGAAATTTTGTTGAAACTACGTCGATGAAGAGGGATCCTTTAGAGAAACTGTAGTAAGAATCACGACTATGCAATCAGGGGAAAAAATAGCAATCTAGGAAAATTGCACATTTGATAATCATGATTAGGGAAATGCGCTTGAAAGGGATGAGGCGCAAGCAGGTCAAAAAGTTGAAAAAAAAGGGGAACATGCATGGAAAATAAGAAAAATGAAAATTTCCTAGAGTTAAGAAAATCGGGGAGAAGGTATGTAGGGGCGGCAAAAATTGCCGCACTTGCATATTAGAGAAGGTGAACGTGTAAGGGCAGCAAAAATTGCCACTCTTGCACCTGGAGGAGAGGAAATGGGGATGTATGGGTGGCAAAAATTGCCGCTCCTGCATAAAAGGATGCAAGGGCAGCAAAAATTGCTGCTCCTGCATAGAAGGATGCAAGGGTGGCAAAAATTGCTACTCCTGCATAAAAGGATGCAAAGGTGGCAAAAATTGCCGCTCCTGCATA
Source organism: Torreya grandis (assembly GCA_037957365.1). Classification (NCBI taxonomy): domain Eukaryota; kingdom Viridiplantae; phylum Streptophyta; class Pinopsida; order Cupressales; family Taxaceae; genus Torreya; species Torreya grandis. The sequence goes on from JARHVA010000004.1 coordinate 6,662,004, forward strand.
AAAGAAACCAAAAGATGCATGGGCGGCAAAAATTTCTGCCCTTGCATGGAAGAAACTGAAAGATGCAAGGGCGGCAAAAATTTCCACTCTCGCATGTTGGATGCACACACTTGTTACGTTCTGCTACACTTTGTCTTTTTCCATCAGGCACTTTCCCATGGGCTTTTCTCTTCAGTCAGGCTTTTCCTTTGCTTTCTGATTTTGTCTTTTCCAGATTTGTCTCTTCTTGCTACCATTTGAGCTATCAGGTGCTTTCTAGCCAGTCACTTGGTTCTTCTTTTAAGTTCCACACTCTATTTGAATTTCCATGAATTTTCCTTTACTTTAAAACCTGACATCTGAGGGGCCATCATGGTCACCGACTGCTTAAACAAAGTGGATGAACCAAATGTTGAACCTGCTGCTGATGCTTGCCGATGGAAATTTATGTTTGAACCAAGGCGATGAACCAATTCTAAAAATAACCAATGGTTAGAAGCTTGTTCTTTTGACTGACCTCCCCTGTAGAAGCTTTTTAACTTGTTGAATCTGCTAACTTCAAGCATGTTGAGTCCACAAAAGCATATCTATAGAGTCTATAGTTTTCTCTAACCTTGAAAGAGTCTACAGATTTCAATTTGTAAAAGCCTATTGAACTTGACTTGTTGAGTCTGTAGATTTTTGAGAAGCTTGAAAAATAAGGAATTTAAATGCCCAGGACAAATTTTTAAAAAGGGAAGAGACAATTTTGATCTATAGGTTGTCCCAAAAATGAGTGGCATTTTTCGGGGACAACAAAACCCAAATTGAGATTGTCACTACAAGTCTTAAGACCAAGGAGGAAGAATGCACCAAGTTTATAATAGAATGGATTCCTTAAAGGGAGAATTAGATTAGGCAACAATTAATTTGAAGACACATTAGAAATTTTAAAAGAGCACTAAATTCCTTGGTGATATTTTGAATAGTCAAAGGCCTTCACATGACAAGGCAAGTCTTGGGTTTGAAGAAGACCAAAAAGAAAACAAGGAGAGTCAAACCTCAAAGGACAATGGACCATCAAGAAATGATGGTAATGATAGAGTAAATATCTATGCAGAAACTCTCAAATCTAAGATTCAAATTGATCATCAATAATTCAATATGAATGTAACTCCTTCAAGAGACAATAAAGGTAGTGGTGTTTCATTCAACATCTTAAAAACAAGGTATGTAAATTATTTCAATGTTTACTATTTCTCATGCAATCAATATGGACATAGAGTTGTGGATTATAGACATCATATTAGAGTCAATTTTTCATGGAGGAATATGATGACTACTCATATCAATACTAGAATAATATTTTTATGCCATAAGTGTTATTAGAGAGGATATACTACAAGAGATTACAAGATGAGGCATAAGAGGAATATTAGTCAAGATAAAAGGGTATAAAGCCATACCACTAAGAAGTGGATCAAGAATTCAGACCCTATGAATAAGGTGAAGCAGGAGAAAAAGACTAAAGGAGAAGAGTCTATGCTAGCTCATATTGCCTTTCACATCCAAGATGAAGGCATGAAGTGGTATATAGATAGTGGTTTCTCAATCCACATGACAGGGGATAAGAGCAATTTCATTTCATTTAATAAAAATGTTATATGGATAGTGAGATTTGGACATAATATAACTGCCAATATTTTTGACAAGGGTATCTTGAGTTTGGATAATAAGAAGACCAAGATAGGGAATGTGTTGTATGTGGAAGGCTTAAAACATAACTTGATTAGTGTAATTAAAATGTGTAACCAAGGACATACACTTACCTTTCATGATAGAGGGTGTGATATAAGGGGAGCCAAATCAAGAAGGCTAATTGCCAATGCTAAGAGGACTAAAAACAATATGTATGTCTTCAATGAGATCAAGAAAGAAAGATTCCTTATGATCAAGATAGATGAATTTTGGCTATGGAATAAAATATTGGGCCATCTAAAATTTTATAATATGGTGATATTTACTTTCTTGTTAATAAAATAGGTGAATTCTTTAAACCTTATGACTCCATTAGGGTTGTTGTGTGATTATTTTATACTATAGGATTTGAAACACTTCTTAGCATGATATGTTGTGATAAGTGATTCCCTAATTAGGTATAGTGGATCCCCATATTGGCCATACTCCTACTTAATAAGTGTATCCTAATCTGAAGTGTAGGTATGCTCTATCTTCTCTAAACAAGGATTGATTTATAAACATGTTGCATTTTTGATTGCATACATTCTAGTGAGCCCAACATGAATCGAACTTGCACTATTAGTTGGATTATCATCACATTTCCATTTTTGTTTATTTTCTTGTTAGTATTAGCATTTACTTTGGCTTCACCTACATAATACCATCTAGTGAACCCAACTTGAATCAAACATGCACCACTGGTTGGACTATCTTCATGTTTCCATTTTTATTTCTTTTCTTATTAATATTAACATTTAATTTAGATTCCATTCATAATACATTATGGTGAAGAACCCAATGTGAATCGAACATGCACCACTGGTTGGATTATCTTCATGTTTCCATTTTTATTTCTTTTCTAGTTAGTATTAGTATTTACTTTAGGTTCACTTTCATGATACATTTTGGTGAAAATGATGTGAATATTATTCCTCCACTAGTTGGATTCATGTTTCCATTTTTCTTCTTAGTATTATTTTTCATATATTTGTAGTACTAGGTCGACCCAATCGACCCTGCATCTTCTTCTGCATACTTCTTAACTTAGATACAATACTGAATTGACCCAAACAATCTTGTACTCCTATTTCATCCTTTTCCAAACTTTAATTGTCATATAGGATCAACCCTATCAACTTTGTACTATGTATAGACCCTTTTAACCTCTATCTATTATACTATGTTGATCTAGTTGACCCTATACTATTTTCTAACTTTTCTATTTGTCAATTAAATTTTCTATATGTTTGACTTAGTTCTTTGTCTCTGTCTATTATTATTCTTGCTTAGCATCCTCTTTCTTTCCTCAAGTATCATATTCCCTATCAAAATCTTCCTAGATAACTTTAATTCATTTAGAAACGATATGGGGTTCTATTTCCTTCTTATCTTTTCTTACTCTTTTTAGCTTATGTGGCATATTACAATGCCCATCCACACATTATTATAGACTTTGGGGCATCTTGAGATGCCCACCCAAATATCATTTCAAACTCTGGGGCATCTTGTGATGCCCATCCCTACATCCACTTATCCTTTGGGTCATCTTACAATTCCCACTCTTATTCTCCATTACATGCTACCAAACTAATTCAAATTCAAGAAACCTTTCAAGACACATAGGATTGTATCTCACGTGCTCATCCTTGATATAGCCATTAGTGTAGGATCCTTAATTTATATTCATGCTTTCTTTATGTCATATATCTAACACATTTTATAGGTTACCTAAGCATGGATCTCTCCCTCTGTCATAGTTCCCTCTTTTTCAAAAACCTTTAGTCCTCCCTTTTGGTCTTTTGGTTTCTTGATATACCATAGTCTTCTTTATCTTTTTTATTTTTCTCTTTTTTTTCACACCCTTTGGTTTTTTATTTTATAGTTTGAAATATAAGACTACAGATAGGACTTGACACTCCTCACAAAACCACCATATTTTACTTATTTTTTCTCATACTTTTTGCTTGCCAATGTTGTTTTGGCACCCATTGGGTTTATCTTTTATGAGTTCCTTTGTAAGACTGTGGATAGGACCCAACATTCCTCACAAAATTACCATGCTTTATCTCTTTTTTGTTAAAACCCTCATGGGTTTCTCTCTTATAAATTTGTTTATGAGATAGCAGATAGGACCTGGCCCTCATCATAAAAATACCATCTTATCATTTCCTTATCTAGAATGTGTTTTGCAATGGTTAAAAGTTCTTGATCCTTGTTCTCAACTTCGAGATAAAATCTACACAAGAATCTATGTTATCATGTTTTCCTCCATTTCCCTCATTCTTATGATAAGGAATCACTTTACTATCATTGTATCCCTCTTTTCCCTTTGTCACATTTTTTATGATTTGAAACAATTCAAATTGTTCTATGTGTCATTCCTCTTGATTTCTCATTGCTTTCATCTCCACATTGGATAAAACAAAGTTGAAGTCAATATAGCTATATTATTTTACCTAAAGTTATGAGACTCTTAGATCCCATGCTCTTTTGAATTTTTCTCTCTTAGAAACCTTGTCCCAATTATTCAAATAAAAGTCATCTTTAGCACCCATGTTTGGTTTTCCAAATCCATGTGGAGGAGGAATCTTAAAAAAGCCATGAAGAAAGTTAAAAGACAAATCATTTGAAACAAAAGGCAATGATATCTAAAAGGCAACATATAAATCTTAAAATTAAAATTCACACCAAAATATGTTATTACAAGCACATCTCTTATCTCTAATTGAAGGTCAAACTCCACAGTTGGCCTCACATAGAGTCAAGGTCCTTTGGGGTACATTAGGCCAGTAGATTGGAATAGGGGATTTCAAAAAAAACACTATGGTGATACCTATTTTCTCACATAATTACCTAGTATTGGTAGTATACTAACAACTTTATAAGGGGTCCTGAAGAATGAGGAACATGTTCTGGGGAGGTAAGTCCATTTTTACTTTTCATTCATTTAGCCTTCATAGGATAATCTATATACTCCATTTTTTGACCTAAGACTTGTGTGACTAGGAGAAGTTTTTCATAATCCTTAAGGTTGAAAGTCCTCTTGTTTTGACAAACCTAATTTGAGTTTCTTGAATTTGATAAAGAGTTATTCTACCTTAGTTTTTCCTTCATTCTCCCTTCCACCCATTTCATTTCCCCCCTTGATAGATAAATTATGATTCAAAATCTATTTTCCCTTCTTCTTCTACTTCCTTCTTCTTCACCTCTTAAAAACATGCTAGCACTACTTTATTTCAGTTTTATCTATCTTTAGAAGTAACACAACATGTTCATGTAACCATGGATCACTTTCTTTACACCATCTCTTTACATTTCTTAGACTTATTTTACTTTTTCTTACCATTTGTCATTGATTGTGCTTTTATAGTGTTACAAATACCTGAGTTTGTACCTTTTTTCCATTGTTGAGTGAGGTTGTCTTGTTACTTATCATGCATTAATGTTGTTTTCCATTTTATGCACCTTTTCCATTGTTGAGTGAGATGTGGATTGTTTTAGATTAAGGTAAAAACAGGTTTTGAAGGGGCCCCGAAACCCTGTACAGATCAAGAAAGATAAATGTTACAAACCGCCAAAGGAGGCAAAACACTGAGAGATAGTAACTAAACCAGGTTTTACAGGGACCTGAAACCAACAAGATAAACCAGTTGAATCTCCCCAGGTTTTACAAGGACCTAAAACTTAAACAGAACTAGGCAAACAACCTAAAAACCTCACCAAAATTGCAGAGGCAGAACCGCCTTGCCCATCTATTAATGATCAAGGCTCAAGGTTTTTCCATTAATCCCATTACAGGGCGCCATGGCTCAAACACCAACCACCAAGGAAACAAAATTTCCCCCAAAAAAACACAAATACTTCTCTTACCAGATCTGGATGGCCATCCAACTCAGGCTAGAGATCCAACTCGGGTTCCATCCATAATGCAGCAAACCGAAGCAAAGTAAAAAACATGCAAAATGAAAGATCTCACCATGAAGCCTTGCATATAAAGCATTGCCCAACAAGGACAACACCAATGAGATGTGGATTTTTACTGATCACTCACCAATGTTGTTTTACAATTTTTTTTAGTCTTTTATTCTATGATTTGTTTGATTTCTATTTTGTTTGACATGTATCCCTAGTTTCACTTGGTGAGTTTGCCTTTCTTACTTGAGGTTTATCTTGTTTGAGTTTTTTGATCTTCAGTAGATTTGGATTTTTTATTACCCGATTTACTCTTGTTTTTGACTTGGTCATTTGGTTTAACATAACACTTATCACCCCAGCTTTCCAATTTTTTAAAGTATGTCTTGTCCTCATAGCACTAACTATCTTGTATTTTCTTGTGTTTTTTTGTTTTTTCTCTTTAGTTTTGTATTATTGGGTTTGTCAATATCAATTTCTATGCCCTACACAATCAAAACTAACAACATAATAGACAACCATCTCATGATAAAGGTAGGTCAAAGTACACATTACATTTAATTTTTATTTATTTACTTTTTAGATTAGTTTCCTTTTCACTCATTTAATTTTAATTTTTTTTTGCTTTAAAATAATGCAAATATTTTTATCATCAACATTAGGTGTTATTATGTTCTTTCTTAAAGCACCATCCCTTATTATACCTTAGTGACACATGATGAAATTTGAGTGGGGCATATATATACACAACGTTTTCATCTTTATCAATTACACACACTTTATATCTTGTAAAAACTTGTTGAGACTCAATCTCTTTGAGTGTATGCCCTAAGGGGTGCACAGGGAAATGGGTGGGTAGACCTTTGGTGCTTCACAAGATTATTGTCCCTTATTGCCACATTATTATCAATCTAACCAGCTCTCAAAACCATTCCCTAAGATATTTCTCCTCCCTTGCACACTCCTCCAATATTTTCCTCTTTCCATCCCTCTTTTTCTTGTCTTAAACCCCTTTTGGTCAGTTGGTTGTACTAGGTCAACTAGCTCAACCTAGTACAATTTAGGTGTATTTTTCACTTTATTAGCTCATTAGCCTTTTGGTTGTCCTAGCTCAGACCTAGTGAATTATTTTTGAAAACACACTAGGTTGATTAGGTCAACCCTTTATAACTGATGTTTCTAGAAGGATTTAGGGCAAGTTTCACCTATAAATACAAGAACATTTCATCATTATTCCATATATGTAATCAAGAGTTATTATTTTCTCGTGCTTCTTCATAATATGCTCTTCCACCATTCTACTTGAGAAGACTGATCTTAGGTTTCTTATTTAGAGAATATAGTCTTGTGGACAAGACAAGTCTTGGATGCTTTGCCCTTTCTTAGTTATCCTTACAAACCACAATAATCTCTTGTGAAGCCCCTTTGGCCAAGGGAGAGATTGAGTCTTAATGAGTTCACATTTAGGTAAGTATATTTTATATTTGATCTCCTCTGTTTTAGTAGATAGAAGTAGACTAAGTGTTGGCTCAGATAATAATATTTTTCCTATTTCATGTATTAGGGTGTTACTCATACTTACTTTAATTGAGGTTCCCTATACATGTTTGTTATATTGTTTTTAACCTCCACTTTGTGCCATATGCTTTGGTGTGTACTAGATTAGATTTACTTTCTTGTTATTATAATAGATGAATATTTTAAACCTTAGGATTATATTAGGGTTGTTGTGAAATCATGTTAGACTATAGGGGTTAGAACCCTTCCTAGCATGATATGTTGTGACAAGTGATTCCATAATCAGGTTTAGTGAAATCCCCATATTGGTCATGCTCATACTTAAAAATGTATCTAAATTGGAAGTGTAGGTATGATTTCTCTTCTTCAAGACATGATTGATTTATAGGCATGATTAATTTCTAATTGTATACACTTTTTAAGAAATGTAATCATTGTAAGCAAACTACAAGAAGGTTTAAGTCTAAGAAGTATTCTAAGACAAGAGCTTTAGAGTTAATACACACTGATCTCAATAGATCTATAAGAATCTAAAGCATTCAAGGATATAGCTATTTCATATTACTCATTGATGACTACAAAAGAATGATTTGTGTAGCTTTCTTGAATTAAATGTCAGAAGCTATTGATAGGTTGAAGGCATTCAAGGCTATTGTTCAAAATTAAAATAATGTAAAGATCAAATGCTTATGATCTGATATAGGAGGAGAGTTTTAGTCCATTGAGTTTTATGATTTTTGTGAGGTTCATGGGATAAGGAGATAGTTCTCAATAGTTAGGACACATCAACAGAATGGGGTAGTGGAAAGAAAGAATATGATAGTTCAAGAAATGGCAAGGACTATGCTAAATGAGTCAATATTATCTGATGGATATTAGAGAGAGGCAATGGGAACTATAATCTACATTTTGAAAAGAGAATAAATAAGGATTAATGGTAACAAAACCCCCCATGAACTTTAGAAAGGTAGACCTACTAATGTGGAACACTTTAGAGTGTTTATAATTAATGCTTCATCAAAATATGAGTAAGACTTAGGTAAGTTTGATTTTAGGTTTAATTAAGGAATATTCTTGGGTTACTCATTAGTAAGCTCAGCCTATAGATGTTATAATAAGAAGTTGTAGAAGATAGTGAAAAGCACCAATGTGAAGATTGATGAGATAAGTTCTAAGAAGTCACACTTTGAGTCAAAGGATGCATTAGAGAATTTGGACTTTAATAACAAAGAATAAACAATAGAGATAAATAAGGAGGAAGAAGAATTTGAAGAAAGATAAGATTCAAAAGGTACTTCAAGATAGATTCAAAGAGACCATCCTGAATCATAAATCATTGGTATCAAGAGAATTTTTCTCTATTTTATAAGATTGAACCTAATAACCTTGTTTAAGCAAGCAAAGACAAGTTTTGGATAGGTGATATGAATGATGAGTTAGACCAAATAGAAAAGAATGAGATTTGGGAACTAGTTCGTAGGCCTAAAGATAAGAATGTCATTGGCACAAAATTGGTGTTTAGGAACAAGTTGAATGAAGATGGAAAAGTCACTAGGAACAAGGATAGATTGGTATGCAATGGGTATGATCAAGTAGAAAGAGTATATCCTTTGCTCCAATATCAAGATTAGAAGCTATCATAATATTTATAGCATATGCAGGATTCAAAGGGTTCAAAGTGTATTAGATGGATGACAAATCAACTTTTCTAAATGGGAACTTGGAAGAGGAAGTGTACATAGAACAGCCTGAGGCTTTATAATTGTCAAGTAATAATGAATATGTATGTAGATTTAAAAAGGCTCTTTATAGTATAAATCAAGCTCCTAGAGCTTGTTATGCTAGATTGGACAAGTACTTATTGGACCAAAGATTCAAGAGAGGAGTTTTAGATAGTAATATATACATAGAGATAGAAAATAATAATCAATTGATAGTTTTTATCTATGTGGATGACATAATATTTGGTAGAAATAGTGAGATTATGACTAAGGCCTTTATAGATGTGATGAATTAGGAGTTTGAGACGTCCATGTTGGGTGAAATGTCATTATTCCTTGGTTTAAAAATCAATCAACCAGAAAGAGGTATATTCATTTCATAAGATAAGTACATAAGGGAGATGTTAAAAAAATCTGAGATGGAATATTGCAAGGTTTTTAGCACACCTATGATCATAGGGTGTAATTTAAGGAGGATTAATCTCCAAAGGTCAATCAGACATAATATAGGTCAATGGTTGGAAGTTTTCTATACACTACTACCTTTAGACTTGACATCATGCAAGAAGTAGGTCTTGTGGGAATATTTCAAGCAAACCCAAAGGAAAATCATTTTCAAGTAGTCAAAAGGATACTTAGGTATCTCAAGGGAACTATTGATCTTGAGTTGTGGTTCCTAAGGAGTAAGGATTTTAACTTGATAACCTATATAGATGCACACTAGGTAGGGAGTCTAGATGACATGAAGAGAACTAGTAGAGGAGATTTATTCTTAGGAGAGTGCCTAGTATCATGGATAATCAAGATGCATCCATTAGTGGCATTATATACTTGTGAGGTTGATTACATTATATTAGCTTCATGTTACACTCAATTCTTATGGATGAGGTAGACCTTAAAGGACTACAAAGTGGAGTATGATAGTCCTAATCCTATATTTTGTGGCACTACTAGTGTTATAAGTGTATCAATTAACCCATTTATGCAATCAAGGACTAAGCACATTCCCATCAAGTATCATTTCCTAAGAGAATAGTTAAGTGAAAAAAATGTCAAGAATGAGTATGTATCTACTAAGGATCAAATTGTAGATATTCTAACCAAGCCACTTCCCAAGATAACATTTAAATATCTAAGATAATAATTAGGTGTAATTATTATCCCTAACATCATTAAAGAAGTCAAGTTCTTATGGGGAGATAATTAGGTGATTTATTAGCTCCAAGAGAAGGTGAGTAATGCAAAGAAGGTATGTATGGAGATAGGGGAAGTATGTTTGTATGATGTTTCATTAACTCATAATCCTATGTGTTAAGCTTTTTGGTTGCAAGAGGTGTGATCCAAGAAGTTGTAGGTATTTCTTTGTCCCTAATGTCAAAGGGGGATAAATTTTATAATGGGGGAGAAATATCCTATCGAGAGAAGTTTTTGAGAGTAGTTTCCATCAATGACAAAAGGGGAGATTGTTGATTATTATCATTGAAGTCAAAGGTGCATCTTGTGAAGGTTGGTGTCAAAGGTGATTAAGGACAATTAGTAGTGTGTGATGTGAAAAGGATGGAAGAATGTTGTCATGATAAAGTTTTGTCATGAGAGAAATAGAAAGAGAGAATTTGAAGGTAACTAATGTCTTATGTCTGTATAGAAGGTATAGGTCATTGATGTCAAGTACATAGGAAGCCTATTCATGACATGAAGAGGTATGTGCATGTTAAAATGAATGAACATAGGCATGCAAAGGTATTATGTCATTTTTTTAGCATATGAATAAAATATAGAATCATTCATGAGAGTTTCAATGTGAACCTATAAGGGTAGAACCTTCAGTCTAAATTTGCACCCATATCACTCTTAGACCTTGCCTAGCCTAATGAGGTATGAAGATAATATTTCAAGGAAATTATACACATCTAATCTTGGATATAGGTAATATAATTTGTTTTATGTATGATCACAAAGTTTGACGTCAATATTTTAAGGAAAATTGCATGAATCACTATTTTAGGCCTTCCCAAACTCAAAGAATGAGGTCTCAAACCTGATAAGCACTTTCAAACATTCATTGGTATGTGTAACCTATGCATGGGAGTATAAGTTATTAAGGAGATATGGGGAAGGGCCATATATAAGATCTCTAGGCATTATTTTTTAATTTAAGTGGTAATCCTTTATGAATAATCGTTAACACCTAAACATGTGTTAAACCTCCATAAAACCCTAATAAGGACCTGATATGAAAGATTTTGTTCAAAATAGATGTTTCCACCACATATTAAATTTTAAAGGAGGTTTTTAAATCCTAATATAATATTTGGTAAACATTGGAATACCTCTAGGCCTATGGGTTGCTCATAGTAGAGGTAGACCTCTAGGTTTAAGGGCTAGCTCCCTTGATTGATCCTTAAGTGTTTATCACCTACTCTAACTGATTGATTGGATGAAAAGAGGTAGAAATATGAATTAAATTAGACTAATTTGAGGGGGTTAAATATCTCCACAATATCATCATACTCTTTTACTAAGATAAAAGACCTACAATAGTAGCTTTAAAGTCCTAGAATACTCTAACATTAGTATTTCAAATATGGAGGTGATATGCATGAAATTACTCAAGGTAAGTGGACCAGAGGTCATATTTTAGACTATAAGGATAATTTTACACTTAAGGTAATCAAACACATTCTATACACTCCATATGACCTATTATAATGAGAACTTCTTGTATTAAACATGAAAGGACAAAAAGAAGACAAGGATATATGTTTACCACTAGACTTCACCATACATCACTTCACACACTTAGAAAATATGTTTGTGAACTCAAAAATATATTTCATGTATTATTCAAATGCAAAGTAAAATATAAAACCATCAAGGATTTGCCATAATAGGTGTGTAATTAGAATACACGAACCATAATGGCTAGCATTTATAGAATGTGTGAGAGGGAGAGAAGAATAAAGCTCAAGAGTCACAAGAACAAGTGTCAAGTTAAGAGAGAGAGTTAAATTTTTCGGAAAATGGATTATGAAATAGAACATGAAATGTATCTTTGGATAAATTTCCCTCCAAATCATGAAAACTCTCCAAACTTGATGTAGAGGCCTTTAAATGACTTTTTGAAACTACCCTCATCATTAGGCCTAGAGGCTCCAAAACATAATCGGGAGAGCTAACACCTATGTAATATTAAGGAAGGGTTATAAATAAGCTTCAAAAATCCTCATATGTTTTCCTAACCATTTGTCTTCCTCTAGACAAGTGTTCTCATCATCTGCAATCACCATCACTAGCTCTATAGGTTTGTCTTCACATTTGGCACCAAGATGGCCTTAAATTTCTAAACCCAATCCATGTAATGGGTGTTATCACACCTTTAAAGAGTCATATTTCATTCCAATTCATGAATTATACCTTAAAAGGCCTCCCCATTATACATATCACTTCCTCACTTGGTGGTCACCCTCCATTCTCATTGTCTTCCATAGACTACCTGAAGTGAAGGAGCTAGCATAAGTGTTTGTATGCTTATATAAATCAAGAAATTGATATATGGAGTTATATTAGTTCCAAATTGACCATCTCCAATGATCCTCATCCTTCAAATCTCTTTTTCATCTTCAAAATAATCAAAATTTATCTAGAGAGCCTATTTTGTAACCTATGCATACAAGTAAGGTACAAACAAATGAGATGGGATGAATTTTGAGAGAGTATTATTAAATAAAAAAACCTTTTATGGGTCATAATATCTCTCTCAGATTCATCCACAATAATTTATTTCCAATCAAGTCAAAATCAAGGGTTTTTGAGGGTTTTAACTCATTTTGACTCTCAACATTTGTTCATAAAAATAAGACATTAAACATATTAAAAAATTACACTAAAATCATGTTTATTAAATCATTAAACTCTCCCTAAGAGCTTGGGTATCCATGTCAAGTGTCTGTACTAGTGTGAGCTTTTGAACTTAGCCTCTCAAGCTTGGGAGTGCATTATAGATAGGTCTGAGCTGTCTTTTAAGACAAAATGACTTTCTTATGAATTACTCCATAGATAAATATCTCCAAAAAAATTCATATCTCCCATTTAAATTAATAAAATGCATTATAAGGTTCATTTGGCCCTACAAGTGGTATTTAAAGCCCATTAGGGCTTTAAGCCTAGACTAGGCCTGACCATGCATAATTGATCCTAACCACTTCTAAGTGGTTTCTCAATATTTTAGGGTATACTTAATTATTTTTAATTTTAAATACATCCCTCACACCATTATTCATTATTCCAACACTTCCCAATGCATCCCTTCATCATCCATTCACCCAATCCTGTAGTATAGATTGCCTGGGAGTACCCTCTCTCTGAGACAAAACAAAGAGTACTTACCCTCTTACCCTAGTCAAAATGAATATATTAGAGGATAAAATAGGTCTTTAGGAAATTTTTTACCAATTATTAGGGCTATATCACACCAATAGACCCCTTAAAAATCTAAAAATCTAAGACAGACTCCTTAAAGCTAGTGACTATATAGGGTTTATGTATTGACTGTATGTTAAGGGTTAAAAATCAGTTCATATCTTGATTGTCTATATTGATCATCTCATGATATTTATATCACCATATTTAAGGTATTATAACATATAAATTCATCATCATCCATTCTAATCTCCTCAATTCCACTCTCTTTACTTGACTAGGCCCAATCAAATTTACTATAACAGACTATGTTACTTACTTAGGAAAGGGAGATGTTTGTAGGTGTCTTCCATGCTAGACCTTATATATTATACCATATGAGATCCTTAAAATATTTTAACTAAATTCATATTTTTTTGAGTTCATTTATGCCATGTATTAGGGTTTATGCACAATTATCTTCTAGGATATTGGCCTGAGTTGGTTTCTCCTCCAAAACAAGCTGTAGGTGGCTATCTTTTAGGCCAAAAATACCCTATAGGATGTTATACATAGTATATTTCATGTTGAGTCTTCCTTGGAATTATATGATCTCACCTTCATAGTCAAACACACTCATAACATTATCTAAGTTAAACCAACACTCAAATTGTTATGTTCAACTTCTATTGTCACTCTATAGTCAATTGTAGGTAAAAATTTTAGACCAAAAGGGGCCCCTATAGGTGGTGATTTGAGTTAAGACCCTATAATTCAAATATTTTAAATTTTATTTAAGACACTAGTACCACCTTAATTTAGTTGTATGTAGCCTATCCTATCATCATGTCATATTGCACCATTAGATTGTTTAGGTTTCAAGAATATTATAGATGACTGAGTTTCTATAGTGGAAAATGGATTGAATTAGAAAATTATTATATCACCTTCCCATGGTTAATAAATATATCCCCTACATCAAATAATTTCCCCTAGGACTAGTCTATATCATGAAAACATCTAGGCTGGTACAAACCTCGAGATACTCTAAAATGAGAGGGTCAAATATAAGGCAAAATCCTTGCTTTGGAGATGTTAAGGTAACATGTCCTTGAAGTGACTCTCTCAAACTATGGACATGTTTTCAATCCTATTTTCAACTTTATGACTACATTATTGATGTTATGAAACTCTCAATATTCTCAAACTTTATGGGGTTCTCAAACAAGCTCAAACACTTGTGTTCTAACTCTTCTCAGCCTCTGTGGGGACCACCTATAGATGTATATATAGTATATGGACCTATGAAGGTATGATATAAAATTATGTGCATGATGAATTAATTTGACAGCCAATATTAGACCTCCTATTAGTCTAAACTAATATTCTCCACCTTGGGAGACTTTAATCAAGTTCAAATTCTTTCATTCAAACATGCCTAGTCATCTAAGGGGACCTACAGGTGAACATCAAGGTTGAGAACTGTGTATATGGAAGAACTGGTTGTCATAGCTAGCCATACATCATTTGATTAGTTCAACTTGATTTCTCACACTTTAAGAGTGTATTCAACACTTTTAAAACTCTTCATTCTATCTTCATCATAATTATGCAAGCTTTAATTCTAGTTGACTATGATGACTATTTGTAAAGAAATTTGACTGTGTTTCATAACCTAACAATGTTCTTTATCAATTATTGATCTTTGAGACCAAACCACCAAAGAAGAGATTGGTCACTATGAAATGAGAGGTCAAAACAAAACATGATAGCCTACCTTACCATTGTTATGAAGGTCAACATAGTGATATAAGTTTATGCAACTAGTGAAACTGTCTGTAGACTAGCCATGAAACTCTCAACTAATAAATTGAGATAGCTTTGCTTATCAATTCACCTCCACACATGAAAATAAGGATAGAAACCATGAGATAAGGGTGTTCATGCTTATAATAATCACATACAATAACTTATTTATATATAATAATCCAAACTAAGAGGAAAATTGAAGGTGATGGGGATGAACATGTAAAAAAGGGTAGTAGACTCCTTAACATTGGTTTGTAAAGGAAAAGTGACCATTCTTGGAACTCTTTCCATGAACTTGATGTAGACAAAGGGTATTATCTCCCACCAAGTGCATGTGATCTGAATTAATTCCTATTTTCCATACTAAACCAAAACTGATTGACCTTTATTACATGCCTATTAGAGAAATGGAGGAAAGAAATGGTTTTATTCCATTTTTAGGTGTTTAAAAGCTAACCAAGTGTATAAGTGAGTTCAAGGGAGCTAAAGAGTCACTAAAAAGCCTTTAACACATGCCACACTACTACATAAGACATACAACCAGCTAAAAAATATCTTTAACTATTTGATTTTCTTATTTTGACATTGAAACCCATAGTTTGTTAGTTATGACAAAGTATCACTAACCTCCACTGACACATGGGGTATTGAAGAACTTCTTATAACATTTTTCTAATTAGGAAAACCATAAAACCTCATTAAATGGCCTAAATATGACCCTAAGTGACATGAAATGGCATAAAGGACTAAAATTGACTATGACAAAGCTAATGACACATCAAATTACACCACTATAACCATGGTACACCCTATAAAACCTTATAAGACCCTTATATAAGTTTTCAACTATAGGGGGTTGACCTATTTTAAATTATGGTCAAAATAGTCAACAACATCTTAGGATGGATTCAAATACATAGATAAACTATTAGAGCATGTATTCAACTCTCCCAAGTACCTCTAGGTGGTGGTGGTTAGTCAAATGAGAGCAAAAATACATAGATGCAGGCTTATTTATCAATAAATGACTATAACTCTCAAAATTTGAATTGGTCAAAAAAATGGATGGTAGAATAATATAGAGACTAATTTTACATGTCTATGATGATTTCTAAATAGGTTCTAGCCTTTATGTGTTTTAATTTGGTCATCCATATAAGCCAGTCTAATGGTGTGAATATTGTAAAACCTAGGAAAAGATGAAGAGATAGATTCAAGGGTCTATGCATGATATATTTATGTAATAAATTTCATGAACAAGTTGTTTATGAATTGTATGTCATGATCATGCTTTGGATGAGCTTTGGAGGTTAGTGTATATGGTGAAAAAGTTGCCCACAAAATGGCCTATCTAGTTCTGATAGGACTGCGAGATATAAGGTCAAGAAATTGGTCTACAAAACCAATATTTTCCATTAGACCATATGAATTTTGTATCTAAGGATGTATTTGATATATCATAGGACCATTTTTATGCATCAATATTCATGAAATGTGTCCACATAGGCATTAGAGGTCTAATTCATCATGATTGTTTTTTGAGGTGAATTGGCAGTTCTGAGTGAGTTGTAGAGATGTTCTTGAACCTTTATCTATTGAATGACGGTGTTCCAAAAATTTGGTGATGACTTTGAGGTATTGGATAATCTATCTACATGTTCCATTTTTCATATTTTAGTATCTTAAGGGTGTTTAAGATTCATTATTGCAAGATAGACTTTTGAGGTACATTGGCCTAATAGGGCAGTTTGTCCTAAAAGAGATTTCATGGTATGAATGAAGGATATAGATCTAATCAAGCATGGAAGAGTTTAGAAGATTTCATTGGATAATTTTTTAAATGGCTTTTTTATTTTTTGATAGAGCCATCTAGGCCCAATAAGATCACATTTTGTCATTAAGAGGACATACCTAATGCAATTAGGTCTCCATGTGACCTAAAAGAGGAGTAAGTATTAATTGAGTTATGACAAACCAAAATGGGTTCAAATTGTGATTAAACCATGTTCATAAGATTTTTTAATACCTATTTAATTTCCTATCTAAGAGGTTTAAGGTGTGTGTTTGACCAAGTGGTGTGTGACCATGAGACTAGTGTATATACATGGTAGTTTAGGCCTATTTGATATATGCAAAACAAGTGAATAAAATTTTGCATAGTTGAGTAGAATAAGCTCTTGAAATGAGTTATAGACCATAATATAAGATCAAAGGTGTGGATTTGATCAAAAATCATGAGGTGGCTAAGTTAGTGTTGAGTCACTTAAGGAATTAGTGTATCCTTACAAGTAGGTGATTGCTAAAGCTTAGTCAACTGGGTGCTTGACTTTATTGGGGTTGGTTCTCCAAGTTAAGTTGGTGCTCAATATAATTTGATATTTTGTTTTATAGGATAGTAGTCCATTTTCAGAGCTCATATTTGGTTTTCTTCCCCTTGAGGTTTCCCACTCATATTTATGTGAATGGTTATTTATGCATTGCTATATCAATATGTTGATTTTATAGTTCAATAATGTTAAATTATAATTTAAATAAAGTTTTTAAGCACTAATTCACACCCCCTCAGTATTTTTCTTCCAACAATCAACACTTTCATCACCACCTACATCACCTACATAGTAATTTCCAACTCACCACCACCACTTCATCACATAAATGATGACTTTGAATAGTGTCTCATGAATAGTGTCTCATAAATAGTGTCTCATGAATAGTGTCATGACTTGTTAAGGTTGAGACACCTCAATTCCTAACATTCACCCACTTTTAGAATACCTTTCAAGACCCTAAGGAACTGTACCAATATGAACTTAACATGTAGGGGCTAAGAGGCCCATAGACTCCAAAAACCATTTGAACTTCTTTGTGCTCATGGGCTTAGTCAATGAATCCAAAACATTCATCAAAATCTCTACCTTTATTAGCTTCACCTTACCATCCTTGATCATGTCTCTCATAAAATGATATTACACATCAATATGTTTGGTCTTGGCATGGAAAGTTGGGTTCTTTTCTAGGCAAATAACACTCTTACTATCATAATAAACTATCGTTGCACCCTGTTTCAACCCAATATCTAAACATAATAGCTTAATCCAAATGGATTATTTACATGCATGAGTAGCTTCCATATACTCTACCTCTATAGTGGACAAAGTGACCAAATATTGTTAATTAGTCATCCAACTTATTGCACCACCAAACAAAGTGAACACATAAGCACTAGTGGATCTTCTGCTATCAACATCACCTGCCCAATCTAAATCCACATAACCAAAAATGTCAAGAGTACATCTATCTCTAATCATGTTACTATGATAACATAATGAATACTCTGAGGTACCTTGTAAATATCTAAAGACCCTTCTAAATGCATCTTAATGAATTCTACTAGGATTAGATATATAACAGGAAATAACTCCCACTGCTTGGGCAATGTCTGGTCTAGTGTATAACATAGCATACATCAGACTTCCACTACACTTTGATAAGGCACTCTACTCATGTATTCCATATCTAATGGGGATGAAGGATATATTATAAAAAATAACTTCATTCCAATGGAAAAGGGACCACACAATGGTCTGCAATCTTGCATGTTATATTTATGTAATATAGAATTCACATACTTACTATGGCCAAGCCATAGCTTTCTATTCTATCTATTTCTTTTAATCTCCATCCCAAGAATGTGTCTCATAGTACAAATATATTTCATCTCAATTTTTTTTAGAGTTGAGATTTAAGCTCTGAAATCAAAACTTTCCCATTGCCAACAAACAAAATATCATCAATGTATAGGGAAATAACTAGGAAATGATCACCATCAGTTTTATAATAAAAAAAATGATTATATTTATATCACTCAAAGTCAAAATCAATACATATGTATCAAATTTTTGGTACCACATCCTAAGACTCTACTTGAGACCATACAAGGATTTTTTCAACTTTCGTACCAAATTTCTTTTACCTTTCACCATGTAGTGTTGTAGTTATGTCATATAAATCTCCTCCTCCAAATCACCATGAAGAAAATTAATATTCACATATATTTACTTCTCTCTAAACCATGAGATACTATAATAAAAATTAATAATCAATTGATGTCATTTTACCAACAAGAGAAAAACATCACTATAATCAACACCCTCAACCTGAGAATAACCTTTTGCAACCAATCAATATTTTTACTTCTCAACATTACCATCTGAACCAATATTTTTATTGAACACCCATTTGCATCCAATGGGATTACATCCTTTAGGTAATGGTAAAATTTCCCATGTATCATTATTTTTCAAATCTACCATCTCTTATTCCATAAAAACCTTCCAGGACTATGTATCATTCATACCCAAAATTTCCTCTATAGATCTCGGTTCATCAATGTTAGTAATCAAAGCAAATATGCATCTCCAGTCATTGGAAGAATACCTTTTTGGTGGTTGTTAATGCCTTCTAGAGATTTGAACAAGTTGAGGTGGAGGTTCTTCTTCATCTACCTCCTCTTCAAAAGATTCATATCTCGATGAGATCTAATCAACTTCTTGTCTCTCTTGTGGCCTTGACTTAACTTTCTCAGGCATAGGAGGAAGTTGAATCACATATTCTTTTTATTTTCTCTTGTTACAATGTAATATAACAAGGCTTAATCTCAACAAAAATAACACTTCTAGAATAGATTACCTTCTATGCTACAGGATCCCAAATATTGTATCCTTTCACACTATAGCTATAACCGATGAAGATACATTTCATAGCCTTGTTCTCTAACTCTGTCCAATTCTCACTTGGAACATGTGCATATGCCTCACAACTAAAAAATCTAATATTTTTTAATGAAGGCTTAGGACTATACCATGCCTACATAGGCATTTTATCAAAAAGCTTTGATGAAGTAGACCTATTTATCAGGTAGCAAGTAATGGCTACAACTTCAATTCAAAACCTTTATTCCAATCTAGCACCACTAAGCATACTCCTAGCCCTTTCCATAAAAGTGCTATTCATTCTTTGTATAACTCCAGTATGCTGAGGTGAATATGGAGTCATCTTCTATCTCTATATTCCACAATCTTTATAGAATATGTCAAAATCATTAGAGCAAAACTCACCACCATTATCAGTTCTCAAACACTTAATTTTGTTTCCAATCTACAACTCAACCATTGCTTTAAACTCTTTAAAATGACTAAAAAATTTAGATTTACTCTTTAGAAAATAAATTCATGTCCTTATACTATAATCATCAATAAATGAAACATAATATGTGGATTTTGAAATTGAAGGAACATTAACAGGACCAAATACATCAGAATGAATAAGATCCAAAACACCACTAGATTTATAAAATCTTGAGTAAAACTAAGTGCAACTTTGTTTACCATAAATACAATCCTCACAAAAATTAAATTTGAGATTGTATTCAATCAAACCTTTAACAAGGTTTTTATTCTTTAAGGTTGTTAGACCTTTTTCACCAATGTGGCCAAGTCTCTGGTGCCATAACATAATCTTCTCTATAGGCAATTTTAACTCCATAGAATGATCACCCTTAGGTACCTAAAAACCAAAACCACCCATAGAAATAGTGATGACCTCTTTATCCAATGGAGTAGTTTCAGTTGTAGTCTTCATAGAAGTACTATTGAACTCAACTGTGCATGCATCAAGCTTGTACAAAGTGCCAATCTTGACACCTTTAATTATCACCATAACAAATCTAACCATAGTACAACTTGATTTAGAAAATTCAACCTACATAGCCACATCTATCAATTTAATCACAACTATTAAATTTTTATATAGCCTCGGTATATGCAACACACCATCAAAGTGTTTAATCCTTCCATTAGGAAATCTGATTTTAACTCTACCATGACCAATAATGTTTAGATAAGAATCATCACCCAAGTACACTTTACCTCCATCAAACTCTTCATACTTAGAAAACTAATTTCTATTAGAGATCATATGATAATATACACCTAAATCAATTAACCATGCATCATTACTTGCATGGGTTGCCAAAGATATAATGAAAGCATCACTACCTTCCTTTTCAAACTTAGAATCAGAATCAAACTTATTATTTTTCTTCTTTTCCTCTTTGTACTATAATTGGTAGTGACCATGCTTTCCACACTTCCAACATCTCACCTTGGGCTTTCTAGGAGATTTAGATCTCCCCTTGGACTTGAATTTAGAATTTTAATGCTTCACATTCTGATTACATCTTTATTTAGATCTTCCTTGAATATGCAAGGCCTCTTTGGCACTAATGGAAACTTTCCTTCTCATTTCTTCAAAAAATAAATAACCTAAAACATCCTCAAATTTAAAGGTTATATAAGTACTTCTTATATCCATAGCAAGATAAATCCATGAGTCAGGCAAAGAATAAACAAAAAGTTGACATCTCTCCTCATTCATTTTAACCCCAATAGATACTAATTGAGCCACAAACATATTAAATGCTTCCAAGTGGTCTTTAATTTGTCCACCTTCTTCCATTCTTAAATAATACAACTTATTTCTCAATAAGATCTTATTAACAAGAGACTTAGCTTGTTAGATATCACCTAGTTTCTTCCATAACTTCTTTTTTGTAGTGTCTTCATAGTAATTAATTAATACTAAATTTACAAGGTATAATTTGATGACACCTTTGTATTTTTAGTTCATCACATCATACTTAGATGTGTCAGCTAGATCTACAACTTTTTTAAAATTCTCATCAATATCATGCCATAGATCAAGGTCAATTAACAGATCTTCCATATTCATCTTCCACATCTTAAAAATTTTGCCTAAAAACTTCTAAATCTCCATTCTCCCTGATGTGCTTGCCATCTTAGAATTAATACCTCTTGCACAAGCTCTTACAAAAACTTGATTAGTTCAAAAAATCCAACAAAACCATAACTAAAATCAAAACTAGTCAGGCTTTGATACCACTTTAAAGGAAATACGAGATCACAAAAATAATTCCTTACACTAACCAAGAGAGGAGAATATGCAAATAAATTTGATTTTTGTTACATAATTAAAATAATCACATACAACTAAAAGCATAAGCATACCATAGCACATGGTTACATGAGGAAAACCATTATGAAATAAAAACCCACAGTCTAAAGTAGCTCAATGTATTATATAAATCATCTAGATTACAACACACTTGTAGAGTAACCTTCTAGGAGCATCACCAATATACTACACCTAGGACAAGAACTAACTAAACAAAGCTTTAGTTCCTTTGCACAAATCTATAACTTACAAGCTTACAAAGCTTAGCTACTTCATGCATTACTTGCATGATTACTAATTACAAAGGAGAATACATCTTATTTATAACATTACAAAGAAGATTGCATGATGAATAAACTTAATGGGCAAAGGAAATTCACCACCCTTTAGTGGCACCACTATTTAGTAATAATAACATGCTTATATTCTTGTTATTTATTAAAAAAGGGATCCTCCACTTATGACACATCATCCTCCACTCTCACAAGCCTCCAAAACTACACCCCACTCTCACATGTGCCTCCAAACTAGAATAGTAACTTGTTCCCCACTATCCCATATGACTTCACATGCTTCTAAGAGACTCTCCATCAACTTTTGACTTCTCCTTCCACTCAAGATCATGAGGCCACTTATAAATTATCCCCATATCCATTCTTTTGTCATTTTGCACCTAAATCAAAACCATGTGCATCTTAAAAGACAATAATTTGTCTCCTTAGTGGAGTGGTATATCCCACTTCCACTCACATGAAATTAAATAATGTATATTCCTCCATGGGTTATGCTAACTCATCACAAGCCACATCAACTCCTGCATCACAACCTACATCACCTACCACATCATCTACACAGTCATTGCCAACTCACCACTACCACCTCATCACATGAATGGTGATTGTGAATAGTGTCTCATGAATAGTGTCTCATGAATAATATCTCATGAATAGTATCCTGAATTGTCAAGGTAGAGACACCTTAATTACCAACATTAAAAACTATACTTTGAATGCATTCAAATAAATTGATCTCTATGATAAACCTCTATGAATACCCCCTATTTTGAGGGAAGTTGTTAAACCTGTGAAATAACTATCCTAAAAAGAAAAAAATCTCTTCATGATATGTGTTAGATGGAGCATATATGATATCTCTGTAAAAAACCAATATATACATGACATCGAAATGTAATGCAAGATAATATGAGCATAAGTTTGTAATGTAAGATGTATGTTATATATAACATTCACAAGGTTGTTAAGATAGATATAACAATGTAAAAATGTGTATGAAAAAAAAATTCAAGAAATACAATGAGTAACTACCTAGGGGGATGGGGAATAATGTCCCTAAAGTCACTTAAGGAGGAAGGGGAGATGTATGAGGTACCTCATGGCATCTAAAACTGGAGTGTGTAATAAGTAAGAGATAAGTTTCATGGCCATGAGGCATAAATACAAAACACATGAGGCATGCAAAGTAGGCCAAGGGGACACAATACAAGGGACATGGGCATATCTCACTAAATCTAAGAAATCAAGACATACACAGACATGTTCAAATGTACACATACACAAACAACAAGCATGCTGGCATAGAGCCACATGGAAGAACATGTTAAAATACTCACATATATAATCAAAAAGTCACACATAAGGACATCAATGCATGTCCAAATCATACATACGATAGAATGAAATGGCATAGATCCATAGAGCAATGATATATTCAAATGCCCTCAAATAGATGTAAAATTATAGAGACACAATCAAGTCTAAACTAGGAAAGCTATAAATATATATGAGTAAAGATGTACATAAGCTTAGTCTAGATTACTCGTAGTCGATAATGAATCTGAGTAGCGTATAATGATCAATATCAAGATATATCAATGTTAAATATGTGATATAGAATATAAAAAGATGTAACTTGGAAATCATAACTTATGTATAAGATTCCCCAAATGGGTGAATGTATCAAATGAGAAATTCATGTATCTATGTATGTTCCCCCAATGGGTAGATATTAATAAATCTAGATATGTAATGGATATTGGTCCTGAAATTATTTGTGAACACTCAAAAAGAACAAGTGAAAAATGTATGTGTGATAAAACTAACTATACTAAGATAGTTATCATATATAGTACCTAATAAGTATAAAAAATGTAAACATGGTAATTCATACGGTCTATAATTTGTATTTTTTGAGAAAATATTGACTATTTTTAGCATATTATATTGTTTTTTATTTAACTATATATGAGTTATGTATAAGCAACATGAAAATGAAACTATATACAAGGATCAAGAATAATGTAAACTATATACAAATAGGGAAGAACATACTAACCTATGAGTCTCATGGGAGACTCACTATCAATGTGGCCTATGTCAAAAAGAGGAATGGTAAGCCCTCATGAAGTGTGAATATAAGAATTATTCATTATTGGTTTCTTGGTAATCATAATAACCTGGATGGTTCCACTGATCATTATCATCTTGATTTTGAATTAAGGGAATGTTAGTGTTGACTTCTATTGTATCTAGATGATCATATGTAATTGCCTCATACTATGAAATTAAACATTCTAAATTATGCTTTGTAATATTTTTTATGATTGTACCCTTTGAAACTATGCTTATTATAGGCATATGGTGCCTTAGAGGCTCTTTTTTTAGAAAGCCTCTTTTGAGAATTTTTGTTGGCTTAGCATGATTTTGACTTTCCAACTTAAGTTCTTGCTCTTTTTGTAACATTTATTATGTATCTAGATATTTTTCCTTGATAAACTATATCTGTGAATGATTGTTATTAGGATGTTCAATAAATCCCAAACCTTGTTGACAAACATTATCAACTATTAGAATAGGATTAGTTATGCCTTGGGCATGTTTTCCCAACCCTTGACCTTGATAATCAAATTTTTGTATATACTTTTGATGAAACCCATACTATTTTGAAAGTGGAAACTCATTTTGGATAGGTATATTTGTATCCTTCACTTACTTTACATGTACTTTTTATGTTGTTTCTTGCTCTAATTTGCTTTATGAACCTTTTATTATTATGAGTTATGATTTGGTAACCACTTTTGTACTATTTATAAATTTGACCCTATTAGAATATGTTCTTGTATAACTGTTGATTATGTAACTAATTTATCTTGTATAGGTTCCTCATTAGAAATTATCTATTGTATATTCTTTTTCAATTCCAAACATGAATTTGTATGATGACCGTGCATTCTATGGTATGCACAATAATATATAGATCCTATTACTAGATGTAGAGGAGGTAGGTTGATCAATTTATATTTAATATTTTACCTTAAATCTCACTTGAACTTCTATTTGATCTTGGAATGCTTTTCAAATCACTAGTTGTTAATACATGATTGAAACTAGTGTGCCTTGGAGGCTTTTATTTTTTAATATGATTTACCAATACTGTAATATTTTCATGTAATTACTAATTATGATTTTTTAATCTTGAAATTATCTTGCTCACACTAATAATTTAATCAAATAGAGTCTCACAAGTGTAATCCCTTGTTGCTTCCAATTGAACATATAGGCACACACCTTGTAGAGAAGATATGGGAAATGAAAGGGTTTGAAATATGGATACATTGAATATAGAAATTTGAAATATTAATATAGGATACCTCATGATCCAAAACTCAGAAGCTGTGGTTGAAATATAATTCAAGAAACAAGAACAACACAATTATAATAATTTTATCTCTGAGAAGAGATGTTTTATTGATCAAATTTGTAGACCCAAACATATGCCTATCTTTGAAAAGAGATGTCTGATTTTCATTTCAAGTTACATATTCATTTATACACATTTTTAAGGTCACCAATCTCGAGAGAGATTAAGTGGTTTGACTTCCATGATTTACAACAATATAGAATTTGAGGAATTACTATTTTTAGAAACTTACTATTTTTAGACTACACTACTAAAATTGAAATTTAGGGCACTTTCATTTGGTTTTTAGGGGTCAAAGCCCACCAATAAAATCTCATGCCATCTCATGATGTTTCCCTCATTATTATCTTTCTAATGGTTCAAATGGGGAGTCAAATGGAGCTATGGTGCAAAATTTATAGCTCCCAGAAGTTCTACCACCAATTGGGTAAGAACCGTCACCTGAATTATTGCCTAAAATATTGCTCGGATCATTCACTTCATGGAGGAGTGATAACATGGACCTGGTTAGAGAGAAATTATCTACCACCCTCTTGGAGATGAGGAGTAAAAAAATCTTCTTTATCCATGAAATTTGGCAATATAACTTAGAATAGGGTTGATAGAATATAATATATCAAGTCTAAAAACCCTAACACAACCACTAAAAATTGGAAGCAAAAGGATAGAAACCCTAATATCATATAGGGATAGGGTTTGGGTAGTGTTTTAAGTAATTTGGGTTCACCAAATGATTTAAAATTTTAGGGTTATAAAGTTTTAGCCCTAGGTTGTTAAAGTGTCTGAGTATAGTAAATTAGGTTAAGAATATGTAATAAATAC
Source organism: Torreya grandis (assembly GCA_037957365.1). Lineage (NCBI taxonomy): Eukaryota > Viridiplantae > Streptophyta > Pinopsida > Cupressales > Taxaceae > Torreya > Torreya grandis. Next base: position 6,688,631 of record JARHVA010000004.1, read on the forward strand.
AAAAACTAATTTATAATATAATTGACCTAGTTTTACCTTTCTAAAAATATTAATAAATTGATGCAAATAAATACTTATAAATTGACTAAGATAAAATATTTAGAGGCTATAAACTGGGACAAGAGCTGATCTAAGTGTCACAAACAAAATACAAGTGTCAAAACCCTTCTTGGACTATTGCACCCTAATTGGATAATAGTGTCAATGGTGATAGTTTCCTCCTTTTATCTCTAGTGTCCTCTATGTATAACTACTCTAAGATATTAAGTGTACCTATGTTGTAGTCTGGTAATCCTATTCCTATGCACATAAGTTCTAGTTCCTTATTAGTAACCTAATTTAAATGATTTTGTATGTAAACCCTATACCTCCATGTTTTTATGGCATCTGATTGGAAAAATTAGTAAAGTGTGATGTTAGTGTGGTAGGCTAGACATCCTCAACACCCCACTATGATGATATTTTCCTACATACCAATACTCTGAGGAGGGATCAATCTCGATGTAGTTCTCCCCACCTAAGTGTTGGATCAAGTACAAGTGATTATAGTATTAATGCCATTTTTGAGACTAGGAATATGTGTATTTTGAGCTTAGGATGGTTTTATATGACTGTATACAGAAGTAGGGTAGAATAGGGACTGATAACCTTGATAGTGAATAACTTGTTTTGAGTTAATTTATGTTATTTTCATTTGATTTCCATCTAGTAAATGAAGGGATAAAAGTCATGATTATACTATTCTAGTGCTTGTGTAGGTATTAAAATAGGTATAGGATGACTCTTAGTGGTTTTTGATTTGAAAAGAAATAAATTGGTGGAAAAAGGTAAGAAAAGGACAATAGTTCCCTAATTGGGACATTAACACCATTGTTTTTACTGTCCAAGTTATGGAATTAGTGTTAAAGTGGTAGAACCTACGTCACTAAGGACCAAGATGCTAAAGTGAGAGTCTAAGACTACTTTAAGGATGTTTAAGGAGACATGTGGTCTACAAGAAGGATATATAAGTTTCTAAATAGGTCCTAAGATAATTTTGGGGCTAAGTCAGGGATGGGTGGTCTCAAGTAACACACTTAGTACTCAAGTGTCATTTTTAGATGATTACACACTGAATAATCTCATTAGATTATTAACAGTGGTATCAAAGTAGTTAATTACATAAAATTTGACCATGGAATTGGCATTGTATGTCTTACCCATCATTGAGGATGAGAAGCTATGCCATAGGATTGTATGGGACTACATGTACATGCAATTTATTCATATTTGTTTGCAATATGACTAAGTCTCAATGTATGATGTGGGCCTGAGAAGGAAAAATCAAGTGTTCCTTGTGGAGAGATAAATATGATCTAACATGGAGGTAAGATTTATGTGACTACATATTATTATTGAGTCCTAAATTCCAAATCTACTATGACATTAGTTTTGAGTTGGTTGGAGCACAATCTTAATTTTATCATTTGAAGGCTCATTTGGTTATATGGAGTGTTGATTATTTATTATCAATATTTGTATCTATATTCACTAAGTACAAGTATTTGTATGTATTCCCTTTTCACTTCCAATAACATATCCACTTAGATGTTATGCCAAACTACATGCATGTGGATTCTTTTCCCATGTGAGCTACCAAATTCCTTCCATCGAAGAAACACATCCTTCAACATGTAGTGAAAAAAGTGCTTTCTCCATCATTAAACAAAATCCAAATCCTCTATCATTTCTATTGGTCATACATTATATGAAATTGTGTACCCTATCAATAATTCTACCCTCATGTAGTCGTGAATCGGGTATGGCTATTTTTTATTTATCTATCTATCTTGTGGGTTTTTAGTTTATTTGTCTATGACATTAGGTTTAGTTAATTTTATAGCATTTGGTATTTTAATTATATTAAAAATAGTCAATATGTAAAATTATAGTCAAGTTGATGTTTAGAGTATTTAAAAAGTAAATTTCCTTTATTACTTTTTATATGTTCGAGATGTTGATATTGTCAAAAAGTGTAATCAAGAAAAAATGTCAATATTTTTGAGTCATATTTTTTTTAAATGGATGGATTATTATTTTAAATCGACATCCTATGGGAGTCAAAATTTTAAAATGGATAAAATAGGAAAGATTGAAAAAATACTCATAAACAGAAGGCAAATCAAAATCAAGAAAAATACAAGATCTATATATTTAAGGTTTTGAAATAGGTACACCCAAATATCAATATTTATATCAAGGATATGCATATAATGAAATATTTTATTAATGATAGCTTTGATAAATTGGATCAAGAGACATCCAAGTTCATTCATCATAACAAGAAGCCAACTATTACATATAGGTAAATCTAGATAGTTGTGCATCATGTCTTGCCATAAGAGATTTTTAAACATGTTTCTAAAGGTAACAAGGATGTCACCAAATTTTAAAAATATTAAATAATCAACTTCCTATGATGGAAGTTGGAGGCATCAAAGGAAGGAAGCTAAAAAGTGCCTCTCTTCAGCCACTAATGATAATGTCATTTTTTTTGTGGCAGTTTTTATTTTTCAGTTGTGTGTGTTATGTGAAAAAATAAAACATTGTAATAATTTCCCTTATTAGTATGAAAAATTGAGAATGTGCATATCATTGATATTATAAAAAATTATATAGGAGGGTATCTTACTATATATATCCTCTAACTATCATACTTCATTGGAAGATGGTCAGTCAGTGAATACGTTTAACTAGAAGAGAAATCGAGATAAAATCTCATATGTAGGTGATCATGTGTAGCAATAAATAGAGAATAAGATTCAAATAGTAGTATGTAGACCTAAAAGTATGCATTGACATATGATTTTATTTTAAGTTCACATGATGTACTTTCTCCCCATGTAAAAACTAAGGGGTGAATGTTGGTATCAATATTTACATCAAGTAAATAATGTTTAATTTTTTGTAATTAGTTTTTAATTACTATATGATTAATAAAGTAAGGTTATTGTTAGTCTAATATATTAAAAATGTAGTTTATGATATATTATTATTTGTACAGGTTCAAAAACCACATGATTCTATGATAAAATCATGGAATGTTGACTCCCTTATTATAGGCCATCTCTTACCTATACATATGGATCTACCTATGTGTTTATATAATAAGATATAATATTATTGTGTGAGAATATTATAATATATTGTGTGATTTTAAAATACTCTCTGAGTTTGGATTCTCCAATATTTTTTGCATGATTTAATAATGTCATTAGATTATTAACACTTATTCATAACATTATTTCTCTAATTTATTTCTTCTATATTTATTTCAAAATATCTAACTTAATTTTATCATCCTCCATATGTTTGTTTATCTTTTCATTCACCATTTTCTCTTAATTATCTTAAGTTATCCTCTTAATAATATCTATTTATTTCTTAATTAACTTAATCTTAACTTGATACTTAATCTCTTATTCCCATACATATTATTTAATCTCCCCCAATATTTTAGATTAGATATTTTGAGTGGTCACATCTTTTGAGGATCGTCCTTCTTTCTACATACCATCCTTAGGTGTCTATCCCCTAAAATAATTATTTACCATCTTTCATGAACCATTGATCCAAAAATAACTTGTGAATTAGGATCAATAATTTTTCCAAGAAGAGTTTATTTTCCCCCTCAACAAACTTAGATTTATTTATGTCAAAGCTTTTCCAACCCTGGATAGCCTAAACTATGATACACAACTCTAGTGTAGTCTCAAATTAGTTATTTAAAACTTGAGTTAAAGGTGTATCAAGGTGTTGAAGTATCTCAAGCTCTTCTATTATCCATTATATGGATTTCTTAATGTGAACTCTATGAATTTGTGTATGATTAACTTGAAACAATATCTACAACCACAAAATTTATTAAAATGTGACCCAAATTTCCTCATCTTGAGAGAAAAATAATGATGCCTTCAATTCAGGTAAGGACTTACTTGTTTGTTTGGTCTCAGTAAAAAAAAAAGTTTCCCTTCCCACCACTCTTCTATTTATATTAACACTTACTTCCATAACTCCAATGGATACCTTCCTCTAGACATTAGTTAATTGAATTCCTTACAATGCCACCAAATGTTGACATAAAATTTGAGGCAGTTGGCTAAATATGGTTTATGCTGAATTAAGTTAACTTCAATTAGGACTAATGTGACACAAGGGTTAGAATTTGTTGTAATATTATCTTATGCATAAAATAAAAGAAGTGGGCGTGTTCATTCATAGTATTCAATACACAATACATAGTAATTCCTACTCTAACTTATCTTTTTTAATATTTATACAATAATTTCCAATATAGTGTTTTTATATCTTCTTAAACTATACTATATTATGATATTATAAAGGTTACTCTACTCTATAACCTATTAATACTATTCACTATTACACTTCAACTCTTTTCTATGATATATCTAATATATTACAATGTTGTAGAATAAATACTAACTATATACCTTATAATTCAATGGTCATGTCTATGTGATACATTCTTTTTTCCAATCAGGTAATCCTATCTTATAAAAGGGTTTAATTACTTATCATGTGGCCCAATCAATAAAAGCATTTTTCTCTCAGTATGGAGAATTATTCTATTATTGAAATAAAGTTAATGGCTTGGTAGTAACTATGGTTTGGTCTTTAGTTGCTTGATAATATTGTCAACATACAACACAAACAAAAATAATTTCAGATGATTTTAATTACTTCACAAAGATAGTTTAGTAATCAGCCATAACCTCCTTACAATAGACTCCAGACACTCTTGGAATGCAATCTCATATTTATCCCTCCAATAAAAGAGGTTGATATTGGTAGGAATCTATTCCAAAATATTTTGATCCAAATGTATTTTTTGATTATCACAAAGCATAAGGTCATACGACCAATAGATACATCATTCTAAGGCATTGGATTCAAGAATATTAACATTATATGCATATATACAACTAATAAAAAATAAAATTCCATTACATTAGATGATCTATATGCTACAATACTATGAAAAATACACATAACATTATAGGACATCCTCCCAAAGATAAATATAATCTTGTAACAAAAAAGTAGATTTTAGATTTAGATATTAGACCAACTCTTACTGTTAAGCATGAGATATACTGAGAGGGGGGTGAATCAGTATATCATAAATATTATAAAATTTCCCTTAATCAAATTCCACTTTAACATACATTCAAGATATGCAATAAAACTAAAATAATAAACACCACACAAGATAGAGAGAGACACCATATTTAACGTGGAAACCCAATGTGGGAAAAACCATGGAAAACAATCTCAAGTATATGAATGAGCACCAACTCAAAATAAAATATTTGAAATTACCCACTTGTAGGACCACCAACCCCTTTGCTGAGCACTAACACAACAAATATTCATGAGCACCAACCCACAAGAGCACCAACCCCTTTGCTGAGCACCAACACAATAACAATTCATGAGCACCAACCCACAGGAGCACCAACCCCTTTACAGACCACCAACATAGCAACAATTCATGAGTACTAACCCACAGGAGCACAAACCCCTTTGCTGAGCACCAACATAGCAACAATTCATGTGCATCAACCCATAGGTGTAGCAAACCCTTTTGTGTATACCACACAACTATCTCTCAATGTTGCTATCTCAACAAATGATAGTTCATTACAAATATCTCTTTCCTCTCTCACCTTTGCTCTTCTAAGCTAGATATAACAAATACAAATCATTCTCTTCTCTCCTTTGCTTTTCTAAGCTAGACATAAAAAATACAAATCATACTCACTTCTCTCATATTAAAAATTGCTTCTCAAGCCTTTATTTATAGCTTTTTAAATGACCTTTGGCCTTCACCCTTCATGACCCTTCAATCCTCATGGAAAATGGCACCAAACTTGCATGACCCTTCGTATCCTTGCATTTGAAAATTCATGTGGTGACCATAAGCAAAAGCATCCTTTCCTCTTTTGTCCTTATCTTGGTGACTTTTCATATTCCTCAAAGTGTCCCTTCGTGAGAAATTGTGACCTTCCTCTTTTGTCTTCACTTGGTGACTCTTGGAATTCCCCAAGATGACTCTTCATGGAAAAATGCATCCCATTCTTCTTTTGTCTTTACCTCATGACCCTGTGACTTCTCCATGGGCCTTTATTTTGACTTTATGCAACCAAAAAATATATTCATTAATATTAAATAAATATTAACACACATTAGCCAAGATATTACTATTAAAAACATCATTAAATGCAATGGGGCCTTTATCACTAATAATGCTAGACCTTTGACATCAATGACAATATTTCCAACAATCTCCCCCTTTTTCATTGATGGCAACCTCAATTATAAAACTACCACATCTTGAAACTTGCACATACTATCATCTAAAAAACCTACAGTAACTCCCCCTTATTGTAGCAACCTATACCTATTTTTGCACCTATACCTGTACCTATTATTCTCCCTCTTTAACATCAATGGAAAGGGTCCTACCTGGAGCTAACACTTATCTCCCCCTTAACTGATGCTAAACCTCAATGGCAAGAAGTAATAGAAATTACTCCCAACTCCTCTTGAAGATCTTTGAATGTGTCCTTTGATCGTGTCTTTGAGAAGATATCTAATAATACATATAAATTATTGCCTCTCCTTTGAGCATCTACAATTAACTCATTTGAATATTTTCTTCTAATCTCACAACCTTCTTCATAAAAATTTAATGTGTATTTCTGATCACATATTTGACTTACACTCAATAGATTATGCTTAAGACCTTTTACATATAAAACATTCTTAGTCTTGGTTCTACCATTATCCAAACTCAAAGTACCTTTTCGGGATATCCTGGTAGTGGTTTTATCTCTAAATTTCACTATGCCACCATTGATATTCTTTAGAGTTATAAACTTACTCTTGTCTCTTATCATATGTCTTAAACATCCGCTATCAATGAATCATCGCTAATCTTCATTTCTTGCATGCAAAGCTGTTTGTACCAACATATAATCTTTAGGTTATTTCTTCTACCATGAACATGTCTGAACCTTCTTCTTGATGAATGAAGCCTTGAAACTCTAGTCCTTCTTGACTGAATTGGACACGCTTCTACAATACCGAGCTATGTGTCCAAAGTTGTTACATTTGTAAAATATTATGGCCTCTTCATCAAAGCTTGATAGAGGAGCAAAAGAGTTGTAGCTTCTGATTGACTCTACATGACTTTCCTTCTCCTTATTTCTAAAACTATTAGCTCTTTTTCAACATTGTAATTTGTTATGACCATATCCATTTGAAACACTTTAAAACTATTAAACACTGCATATGCAAGAAACATTCTAATAGCCTCTAACCTTAACATAGTGCAAAATTTTCTTCAAAATCTATTCCCTCAAATGTTATACAAATTAATCTGCCAACTCACCTTCTTGTCATGCAACATAGCCAAGACCCAATAGCATCCACCATGCTTCAATTTTTCTTAAAAGTGTCTCCTTGAATCCTAGAAGAGACACCCCGCACAAAGGGTCCTAGAAATAAATCTCAGGAGATTCCCACATCTCCTCTGTTACTTCCTTGATCTTCTTGTGTTTTTCTCTTAGAATCTGTTTAAGCATGTCTAACTTATTTGACTTGCTAACCTCAACATTCATGATGTTTTTCATATTTTCAACTCTTTTAATTGTCTTATCTTGATAAGGATCCTGCTTAATTGTAATAAGAAAATCTTCACATTCCTTCCTATCTGATTCTTTATCCACTATAGCGAGTAATTTATTCTCACTCTTAAACTCAACTTGATCAACTTTTACTATCTTAGGTCTCCAAACCTGAATTTATCTCTTCTCATACCTTGAAGATCTCTTTACTCTATTTGGACATAATTTAGCAATAGGGCCAATCTTATGACAACAAAAACAAACAACATTTCTCATACCTTTTGCTTGAATGTGATTGATATCTCCCTTTGACTGATTACTTCTCCTTATACAATATCTTGCCCTATGACCAACATGATGACAAATAAAATAATGGCCATGAAAAGAATTTGAAAACCTAAAAGCATTGGGCTGCTTGATTGGCTTTTTTAATTTTCCTTTAAAACTTGCATCTTTCTTACCTTGGACTGATATTTCATGATCTTTCTCAACCTTGATTATGAGCTTCTCATGATTATCCTTTAAATAACCTACTTCAACCTTCAACTGATTACACTCTTATTCTCTTGATTTCAAACTTGAATTTGCAACCTCTAATTGATTGTTAAGATCCTAAAAAAATATATTATTTTCTTTTACTTCTATAGCCAACTTAGAATCCAAGATACACACCTCTTCCTTAAGAGCCTCAACCACAGATTTCAACTCTTGATTCTCCTTCTTTAGCTGCTTGGCCATCTTGTGCTTTTCTTATCTACCTTCAAGCTGTAATTTAAAAAAAAAAAGGAACATTCTCTGATACCAATTGTTAAGCATGGGATATACTAAGAGGGGGGGTGAATTAGTATATCATAAATCTTATAAAATTTCCCTTAATCAAATTCCACTTTAACATACATTCAAGATATGCAATAAAACTAAAATAATAAATACCACACAAGATAGAGATAGACACCAAATTTAACATGGAAACCCAATGTGGGAAAAACCACAGAGAACAATATCAAGTATATGAATGAGTAGCAACTAAAACTAAAATATTTTAAAGCACTAACTTGTAGGAGCACCAACCCCTTTACTGAGCACCAACACAAAAACTATTCATGAGCACCAACCCACAGGAGCACCAACCCCTTTGATGAGCACCAACCCATAGGAGCACCAACCCCTTTGCTGAGCACCAACACAAGAACAATTCATGAGCACCAACCCATAGGAGCACCAACCCCTTTGCTGAGCACCAACACAACAACAATTTATGAGCACCAACCCACAAGAGCACCAACCCCTTTTGTGTATACCACACAACTATCTCTCAATGTTGCTATCTCAATAAATGATAGTTCATTACATTATATCTTTCATCTCTCACCTTTGCTCTTTTAAGCTAGATATAACAAATACAAATCATACTCACTTCTCTCACATTACAAATGGCTTCTCAAGCCTTTATTTATAGCTTTCCAAATGACCTTTGGACTTTACCCTTTGTGACCCTTCAATCCTCATGGAAAATGGTGCCAAACTTACATGACCCTTCGTATCCTTGCATTTGAAAATTCATGTGGTGACCCTTCATAAGCAAAAGCATCCTTTCCTCTTTTGTCCTTATCTTGGTGACTTTTCATATTCCTCAAAGTGTCCCTTCATGAGAAATTGTGCCCTTCCTCTTTTGTCTTCACTTGGTGACTCTTGGAATTCCCCAAAATGACTCTTCATGGAAAAATGTGTCCCACTCTTCTTTAGTATTTACCTCGTGACCCTTTGACTTCTCCATGGGCCCTTCTTTTGACTTTATGCAACCAAAAATATATTCATTAATATTAAATAAATATTAACACACATTAGCCAAGATATTACTATTAAAAACATCATTAAATGCAATAGGACCTTTATCACCAACAATGCTAGACCTTTGACATCAATGACAATATTTCCAACACTTACATAGGTGCATTACCCAAAATATCTCTAAATTACTTTTTATCCAAGATCCATAGATTATGATTTCCTAGAAAGACTCATTGATTAGTATCTTGCACCAACTCTTGTATTATAGTATATATATATATATATATATATATATATATATATATATATAAACAAATCAAATATTACAAATAAATACAAAATTAGGAATTATGCATGCTTATTTTTAGTTAAATTACACGAATTAATTTGTGGATAGTAATCAATACTTATTTATATCCATTTTCATATCATTTATGCCTCACGAGTGAATATAAGTGATTTCAGAGCATACAAGTTGCCATAAATATATTCTGTTGTAGGTTACTTCCAGTCTTAGACATGAAACCCTAAATTTGGACAATAATGCGCTATAAAGATAGGAGTGCATCCCTATGTTGTCCTATTTCCTTGATGTTGTCCTAGTGAGCGCATGATCTCATTTATTAGACCTAAGACACACACAAGTATTATATATCTTATATGCACATCATTAAGATCATTGGGGTAATCACATACATAGGTTTTATCCTTTTAATGATTTACCTTATTACTCACAATTAAGTTATTTTATCAAATTACATCTATCGATATTTCTCATGTACTAACACATTGATATACTATTGGTTATCTAAATTATTAAACATACTTGTGTTTCCAATTACTTATGTTGATCAAATATATATCCATACATGTTTTTCTATGAGCACTTTCCTATTTCATGTCTTATGTGTGTGTTTCTTCAATTGAGTACATTATAATATGTCATTGTGTGTGTGTGTGTGTGTGTGTGTGTGAATATAAGACTTATTTGTCTAATTATATGCATGTGGGGTATTTAAACATGTTATCATATGTTTTTATTTTGATTGAGGACATTTGAATATGTCATTGTTTGTCTCTAAGCCTTCATGCTCTGAATCTATGTGTATGAGTGAAATTTAAAATATCTCTTTTATGCACCCCCTTCACCTCATATTTTTGTGCCTTGTGTGATTTTATGTGTACTATATGTATGTGCCTGTCATGTCCATGAAATTTTATTAGATTTTAATGCCATAATGGATATCATGCATCCTCCTAGGTTTTGATGCCATGATGTATATCATGTATCCATTCTCAAGTAGTTCTATTAAGCTTTTAATACTCACTTTTGATCACTTATCTATATGCCTAGTTTCTAACATCTATCTTAGTATTCACACTATGTGTGTTAGTTATTACATGCATCTCACATGGATATTATACTCAATTTATTTATATGATGATGTCATACTCCTCCATGTTATCATTACTACTTCAAATTTACTTATTTTTTCATAACACATTTTGCATAATTTTTTATTTTAAATTAAGTTATTGTGTATGCACAACAACTCACCTCAAAAGAAGGGCCATACACATTGATTTGTATTAAAGACTAGACCCACTCAGTCTAATGCACAGTCAGATGCATACATTACATAATTAGATTCTATAGTCCTCATATAGTTGATCATAGTTCATACTTATAAAGCACTCAAAAAAATAGTTTGGGCATGAGCACTCCAAATAGATATCAACGCACCCCATTATTTTCCAAACAATAAATTATTGTTGCATAACTTGAAAAATAACCATTTCTAGAATCTATCAGAATATCAGATAGTCTAGATCATTTTACAATAGGTTTGTAGTCCCAATTCTTAGAATTTACTCAGTTTTACTTTAGTGGAATCATGCACGGCATGTGTTCCAAGTTTATTCACAAGTTTTAGTTATAATTTTAGTCAGTATTACTTATAAATTGAATCTATATACAATAGATATTAGATTAGGGGCATGCGCATAGCATATGGCTTCCCCCTTGCTTAGTTTTACACTAGTTCAATAGATGGAATGACAACACTTGTCATTCTACATGTTATATATAATAGAATAAAATTATATAAAATACATAAAATATTTTTTCACCAATTTTATGCCAATTTTGCACAAAAATGAGCCTATTCCATTTGTAGCAATTGGTTCACTCTTTTGCACTAGTTTTGAACCTAAACAAGCTATTAGAATTCATATAGTGATTCTAAGCTACTTCACTAACATGGGTCTACAATGTTGGATTCAATCATACCTTGAGTTATTAATCACACTCTCCTAATTAATGAAGATTAGAGCATGCACAGTTCAATCAAATATTTTCAAATGAAATCTCCAAGGGGGCCTACCCTCCATAGTCATTAGTATTATGCCATTACTTTCTTTAGAAAACACAATTGTGCACATACTTAATCAAGTGTTTTCATTCCTTGATGTTAGATTTTCATTTTATTATTTTCATATAAAATAAAGACTGATTTTATACATATTTCATTGTAGGTTTGTATGAAGCAAAATTTGATGTTGTGGCCTACATTCAATACTGTAGTTCACTTGTAAGTTCAGGTAAAAACTTTTTTCCATTTATTTTGGTGTTTTCAATTTGTTGCATTACTAGATTAAAATAGGGTAAAATGTAGTCACATAAATTAAAATTTAAGCTAAAATTGTGTGCTTATGATCATCCTTTTGACAAACTTATCTATTGAACTATTCTAAGGCCATTTGACCATTTTCCTTCACTTCTTGCATAGTGATACACCCTTATAAACACCTCAAGTCATCTTCAGACACATTTATGTAGATTAATCAATAGACTAGGATCATACATAGATTGATTTATGCCTTTTCATAGTTTTTTCCACCTTTTGGATAGGAGCACCCTATTTGGAATACAACACACTATATTATTGTCTACATTCTCTAGAAGTTGTCCTTTCACTAATTAAAAACTATTTTATAATATTAAAACTTGTCATTCTACATGTTATATATAATAGAATAAAATTATATAAAATACATAAAATATTTTTTCACCAATTTTATGCCAATTTTGCACAAAAATGAGCCTATTCCATTTGTAGCAATTGGTTCACTCTTTTGCACTAGTTTTGAACCTAAACAAGCTATTAGAATTCATATAGTGATTCTAAGCTACTTCACTAACATGGGTCTACAATGTTGGATTCAATCATAACTTGAGTTATTAATCACACTCTCCTAATTAATGAAGATTAGGGCATGCACAGTTCAATCAAATATTTTCAAATGAAATCTCCAAGGGGGCCTACCCTCCATAGTCATTAGTATTATGCCATTACTTTCTTTAGAAAACACAATTGTGCACATACTTAATCAAGTGTTTTCATTCCTTGATGTTAGATTTTCATTTTATTATTTTCATATAAAATAAAGACTGATTTTATACATATTTCATTGTAGGTTTGTATGAAGCAAAATTTGATGTTGTGGCCTACATTCAATACTGTAGTTCACTTGTAAGTTCAGGTAAAAACTTTTTTCCATTTGTTTTGGTGTTTTCAATTTGTTGCATTACTAGATTAAAATAGGGTAAAATGTATTCACATAAATTAAAATTTAAGCTAAAATTGTGTGCTTATGATCATCCTTTTGACAAACTTATCTATTGAACTATTCTAAGGCCATTTGACCATTTTCCTTCACTTCTTGCATAGTGATACACCCTTATAAACACCTCAAGTCATCTTCAGACACATTTATGTAGATTAATCAATAGACTAGGATCATACATAGATTGATTTATGCCTTTTCATAGTTTTTTCCACCTTTTGGATAGGAGCACCCTATTTGGAATACAACACACTATATTATTGTCTACATTCTCTAGAAGTTGTCCTTTCACTAATTAAAAACTATTTTATAATATTAAAACTTGTCATTCTACATGTTATATATAATAGAATAAAATTATATAAAATACATAAAATATTTTTTCACCAATTTTATGCCAATTTTGCACAAAAATGAGCCTATTCCATTTGTAGCAATTGGTTCACTCTTTTGCACTAGTTTTGAACCTAAACAAGCTATTAGAATTCATATAGTGATTCTAAGCTACTTCACTAACATGGGTCTACAATGTTGGATTCAATCATACCTTGAGTTATTAATCACACTCTCCTAATTAATGAAGATTAGGGCATGCACAGTTCAATCAAATATTTTCAAATGAAATCTCCAAGGGGGCCTACCCTCCATAGTCATTAGTATTATGCCATTACTTTCTTTAGAAAACACAATTGTGCACATACTTAATCAAGTGTTTTCATTCCTTGATGTTAGATTTTCATTTTATTATTTTCATATAAAATAAAGACTGATTTTATACATATTTCATTGTAGGTTTGTATGAAGCAAAATTTGATGTTGTGGCCTACATTCAATACTGTAGTTCACTTGTAAGTTCAGGTAAAAACTTTTTTCCATTTATTTTGGTGTTTTCAATTTGTTGCATTACTAGATTAAAATAGGGTAAAATGTAGTCACATAAATTAAAATTTAAGCTAAAATTGTGTGCTTATGATCATCCTTTTGACAAACTTATCTATTGAACTATTCTAAGGCCATTTGACCATTTTCCTTCACTTCTTGCATAGTGATACACCCTTATAAACACCTCAAGTCATCTTCAGACACATTTATGTAGATTAATCAATAGACTAGGATCATACATAGATTGATTTATGCCTTTTCATAGTTTTTTCCACCTTTTGGATAGGAGCACCCTATTTGGAATACAACACACTATATTATTGTCTACATTCTCTAGAAGTTGTCCTTTCACTAATTAAAAACTATTTTATAATATTAAAACTTTTTTAAAGGTTGGACCATAAATTTTAGTGAGTCCCATTTGAAGGAATTCCAAAATTACCACTATATAAACACATTTCAAACCATTTTTCACAAACTAATATTCCACATAAAAAAGCACCAAAATTATAATCATATATCGAGATAAAACTATTCTCTATTTATTCCAATTATAATTACATATAACCTTAGTATCCCTAAGCTAAAGTTTGAATACACCTCCAAGGTCACAAGTCATGGTCAAAACACTTAGTCACACCATGATTACACTTGCATCTATCATATTGCACTAATTCACACATACCACCATAGTATGGGAGAACTACATGGATTCTGATACCTCTTTAAAGTATTATTATTGTTGTCATGAAATTTTAAATTTCATGACAACACCCCTAATTATATTCATACAGGTACTTAGAGGTGTTTTAAAGAGAGGGATGGTAAAAAAATTGTAGAATGGGACATCAACTCTGTATCCCAATGGATAAGGATTGGGTAGATTAATGAAATCTAACTATATTTCAAGATTCAAATAGTGGGCCAACGATATCTAAATAATTTATCTTTTTATGCAACAATATTTTTATCATCATGGAAAGCATAATATGATATAGAGAAGAGAGAAGTCATGAATTCATTGATCTTATTAACACTAGAGTGAAAATTTAAGGTAAAATCAAACTTCTCTTAAAATTCTTATTTATTGTCCCAATGTGGAGACGAGATTTGAGAGATGAATTTTGACTATAAACACTTGGTATAAAAATTTTATCCTAAACTTCAAAAATCAAGGGGTAGAACCATATTTTCAGGTTTCAATTCATTCAAAAACACAACTCACTTTTACAAGTTATATATATATATATATATATATATATTTAACATTTCAAGTTGTGAAAAAACACCAACGCACTTTTACAAGTCACGTTATTTTTTTTTTGTAAATCCCAAGTTGTGAAAAATACCCCAACACTTTTCCAAGTCATGTAATTTGTAAATTCTTTTTTTCACTTGGTGTAATTTGTGAATTATTTTTTCCACTCTGTACAATTTGCAAATTATCTTTTCTACTTGATGCAATTTGCAAAAAAATATTTCCAATTGGTACAATTTGAAAATTCTTTTTTCTACTTAGTTCAATTTGAAAATTATTTTTTCTACTCGGTGCAATTTGTAATTTTTTTTCCACTTGGTGCAATTTACAAATTCAAATTTCCACTCAGTATAATTTGTAAATTTGTTTTGCATTTTCCCTTTCCATGCAAATTGAATTTTACTTTTCCATGGTCATGCAATTTCATTTTCCTCGATCATGTAAATTGAAATTAAATTTCCCTAAGTTGTGCAATTTCAATTTGTTCTTCCCCAAATTCATGGTAAATGGATAATGATGGTGGTTTTAAGAATAAATTTGTGTATTTTGAAAATGAAGTGGTTTAGTCAATAAAATCCATGGGTTTTCATGTTTAAAAAGTTATTTTGGTCCCAAAACCTATGGTATTTTCTATAAAATCATGGTATTGGCTAGAAGTTTGTAGTTTTCACTGGTAGAAGGAAATTTTAATGAGACAAAATTATTTTGCATGTAAATATCCAACATTAATTCAAATTTCAAATGGATATATGTTTGTATGCATTGAGTAGTATTTAGTGTTGGGTTTCTGGTTGTGGGCATAAATTGACAATATAAAATTTTGGATGCCAAATGAAAATGGTTTTGTTAATTATAATTTATTTTCCATTGCAAGTGCCCTCTCAACCCTTGAATCATGTCAGTGACTTGATAATTTTAAAGATTACCATAGTAGGATTCATGAAAATATTAACATGAATATTATTCTCTTATGAAGAAAATGTCTCTATGGTGAACCAGAAGGATGACTAGAAAACATCAGTGGTCATTAAAAATTCTTGGTCAAGTATATTTGAGATTACTCAGATAGATGCTGATATAAATGACAAGCATATATAGGACAAAATTCCCTGACAAGTGTAAAGCAATTATTGAGATTGTTTTCAGCAAAGGATAAAGTGAATGAATTATTCATCAAGCTTATCATATTTTCATGTTAATTTTAGATCTCATTTTGTGATTTCCATTTGTATATTTTATGTAATTACAACTTTTTAAATATAATTCATGCAAATGCACTATGTCACTTTGTAAGTCTCGAATTGTGTAATTTTGATTTACACATTTCAAGTGGTGTAAAAGCACCAAAGCATTTGCACCATTTAAGTGGTGCAATTTTGTATTTTAGCTTTTGGATGAGGTGTAATTACACCAATGCATATTTATATCACTTAAGTGGTGCAATTTATAATTTTACATTTGCATGCAGTGTAATTACACCAACTCACTTTTACACCACTTAAGTGGTACATTTTTATAAAATCACTTTTGTACCATATGTAACGTAAAAAAAGGTGGTTACACATCCTAACCACCTTCCTTAACTATAAATATGAGTTTTAGGCTCGTTGTAAGGGGCACTTTTGGCAATGAGACTCTACAGAAACTTTTTTGAATGATGAGATTGTATTTTTGACTCGGTAAAGATTAGAATAGGGAGATTTTGTAGACTCTATGTTTAGGATTTATTTTTGAGTTATAACTTTGTGTATGATTCATTTGTATTTGTATCTTTACTTTCAAATTATTTTCATAATCACTATTAAATTTTTAGAAAATGGGGATTTCACATTAATTATTTATTTTAAAATATTTTTGTGTTATTTCTATGAATGTGAAATCTTGATGGTGTTTAAACAATATTTTAATTATCTTTTATAGGTAAATATGGGATGGTTGTTTTTGGTTTGATATCAATATCAAATAATAATATCAATGTATGTTTTTGTACTCCTAAAGGTGTAATTATGTCTTTACCACATATTGAATGAGAGAGATTTCTATGAGCATAACATCTATCCTTCTTGGGCCATTCTAGTGAATCTCTATTTTTAGTCACTTAGAGTTGTCCTTCATTATTCCCAGGATTATCATGGTAACTTCTATATTTAACAAGCTATAATAATCTCATTCCTCCACTTATTTATCATTTCCCCTCTCTTTTATATCATTCCTCTCACTTTACTTTCTAACTCATTTTCATGTTTTCTGGTTAAAAGTATGAAACACCCAACATAAATTGTTATTATTGTAAATAGTTGTGAATAACTTTTCCCTTATTTTTACTTTTTATATTTCAATAAAGGTAGCTCTACCTACTAATGGGAGATGGAAATTAGACCTACATTTTTTTACTAATGTCAGGACTCAGTTCCCACACTACTGACCCAAAGTCACCAATTTATCCCTTTGATGAAAATTTTGAGCTAACATTTTTTGGAAAATCTGTTGGGGATCAAGGTGATTTATGCACATGATTGTCAAAGATTTCAAAGAACCTCTCCTAGAATGGAGTTTGGAAACTCCATTGATATGGAGTACCTAGTACCTACATATTTATAATTGAAGAAATGATACTAGTTCACCCAAACCCAATGTTCCTTGTGTCTCATGGTAAAAACATTTTGGTTCATTGGCTTTGGCCTAGTAGAATGAGTTACCATTAGGATCAAGAAATAAATTTCTAAAGTTTTCTATAAAAAATGGTCAAGATGTAGATAACCATATGCTAGCCTTCACAATATCCTATAGCATCTTGGGAGTTATGCATGAAGATGTATCTATAAGGTTTTTCTTAAGACTCTTATATGATGTACTACTGAGTGGTTTTGGCATCTAGAAGATGATTGCATTATGAATTGGAATCCTTGAAGAACAAGTTATTGAATAGATTCAAATCAATTGTGGACATATGTGCATTGTTTTTATATTTCTTCTAGATTTAAAAGTGAGATGATGAGAAGATAAGAGAGTTCATATCATGTTTCAAAAAATTATTGATACTCATACCTCAGATAAATCAGCCAAGTATCAACAATGAACTCTACATCTTCATTGGTTCTCTGCACCTAGAGATAAAGTTC
Source organism: Torreya grandis (assembly GCA_037957365.1). NCBI lineage: Eukaryota > Viridiplantae > Streptophyta > Pinopsida > Cupressales > Taxaceae > Torreya > Torreya grandis. The sequence goes on from JARHVA010000004.1 coordinate 6,706,999, forward strand.
ATATTGATAAGAAATAAGGTAAATGACTTGGAGGTTGCACAAAAATAAGCCATTGAGATTGAAGATAATTTGATCATGTTTGGAATGTTAAATAAAGAGGTTTTAAAAGGTTCTATAACTATTTCAAATGATGACTAAGAATAGTGAAATTTGATACAATCAAAATTCTAAAATATTCAAAAAAGAGACTTCAAAGGCAAGTTCCTAATAAAACATGTTAAAAGTCTAGCAAGGAGAAATAGAAAGTGATCCCTATCACATATGATTGTTTTAGTTTCACAATTGTGGATGAAGGTGAATAATTGGAAGAACTAATGATTGATCAAAGAATAGATGAATAATTTAGATCCCCCATTGGCAAAAAACATAAAAAATTACATGTTTCACATGATTGCTTGAATCTCATGATCCTAGGTGAAAATGAGTTATTTGAAGAACATTTGATTGAATCACAAATAGAAAGGAAGAATAGTGCAGAATATTATCTTTTATCTTTACAAGATGAAGATAATATGAAACCACTTTTCATTAAAAGAAAACATCTTTCTTTTATTAGAATGGAAGAATCAGTAGTCAAAATTGAATATTCCTTAGGTATTTTATTTTTAGGTTCTACCAAAGAAGAGTTCTCCACAAAAAATGAATATAGATCAATCAACCCCACATAGGTTGAAAATCATAAGCAGGCCAAATCTGAAATCAATAAATACATGAAGCTAGAACAAAATGAATGGTGCCTGATATTCATTACAACAAAATAGAAACTATCAAGGCAAAATAGATTGATGAAGATGATGACAATGATTCATTCAATGATGAATTTGTCTCTATTATGGGAAATAATGCAACAAAGAATATCTGCACTCAATTCATTATAGAATATACTCCTATTACATATCTAAAAAGTAACATGCAACACACTTCTCTCTGGTTCAGATCTTATATCTAGTATAGATACATTCAAAACCAACTAAGAAGCCATTGAAAAAGTCTGGTATTACTTAAGAGTGATCGTAGAAGATCAAAGAGTTCACAATGTTTCCATTCCAAGATATGAAGATAGTAATGGTTTGTTCATTCATGATCAACCCTATGTTAATGATAATTATAAGTTCCTCTTCCCACCTACTTGGTCAATGATACTAAATATGTTCAGAGTTCATAACTCAAATTCATTGTTCTAATATGGTGGGTACTTCTCCCAACTAGTGAATGGCTTTATATAGTCTTCTTATTTTCTTTTGCTCTTTGCAAATAGTTTTACTTTCCCTATTTAAGCTTATTTTCTTTTCCCATTTTATTTTAATGTGCATTTCTTTCTTTCAATAAATACATGTTGTCTATTTTTCTTTGATCTCCTTATTTTGATCTTTCTTCTTGTACATGTTCATAGCCATGATCTATACTTGCATGGAATCCCAATGAATCAGACATCTCAAATCTTCATATGAGTTATTTAGTGTAAAGATTCATTAGTTCCTAGATGACATGCAAAAATGAGCCATGAAATATTTTGATAAAGTGAGTTTCCAAAATAGACATTTAACAGTTTATCCAAAAAATAGCTGTTATAGTTATGAAAATGGTGATATGGATATTCGTGTAGACACCTAAACTAGCCATCAATAACTTCTAATCAAGATTTTGGCTAATTTCCACCCAAAATGCACAATTGGCCTAAACACACTAAAACAAACTAAATGATGTGAAAATAACATATTCAAGTGCCAATTTTGGCTAGGGTATCCCTAAATGGGGCAATAAAATTTATGGGCCAACTCACTTTGATAAAATCATTTCGAGTCAAAATGCCAAATTTGCACTTGGGTGCTCTGGATTGCTCTTCCCTATCAAATATTTTGTACAAGACTTGTGCCTTTGTTATTTTTTATTAGCAACATCCTAAATGGGAATACACATCCAATGCATCTAACATTGACTTCCAATTCTAATGCAGTCAAATTTTGGACCAATAACAAGGCATTCTAATCAATTTGAGTGATTTGTGCACAATGTGCTTAATCATGCTTAAGAGCTAATTAACCCATATCAAGGCCTAATAAAAAATTCCATGGAAACTTGTTAAATAATTATTTTTGGAAATGAATATTATATATCTACATCATCAAGTGATCTCATTTCTTGGGAAGACATCCCTAGGCCATAAATGCCACAAATATTAGGATTCATGCCTCCCATGCCTCATCAATGCCTTCCATGATGCCCTCCATGCCTCTTAATTTCCCCTTCTTCCAATTTCATGATGAGGATAATTACAAAATTAATTCCAAAAATTGAATTAATCCTCAACCACACATCTCAATATTGAGATAGATGGTTGAGGTTGGTTCTGATCAAATCCAAAAATCTATAAATAAGAGGCCTCACAACATCATTTTTAAGATTTTTTGATGCAAAGTAATAATGCCAAATTGGTTTCAAAATATTCAAGAAATTAGTGTTACCATGTCAAATTGATTCCAAGCTAAGCCAAGCCACAAGCCAAAGGTGCCAAAGAGATATAGAGGTAGCCAAGCTTCCATTACCAAGGACTTCATGAGCACAAAACTGAGCAACCCACTACTACAAAGAGATTTGGAGCATCCAAAGAAGGTGAAAGAATTTTTGTATTTGATTCCTTAATTTTTAGTTATGTTTGTCATTTGCTTTTGTTAAGTAATCTCTCCCGAGTGTCTAGGCCTAGAGATGTTATGCTATTATTGTATTTATTTCATTTTGTTTTCATTTTGGAACTAACACCATATTAACCATCCTCTCTTGAGCCAAATTCCTAGATCACATAATGGCACACCTAGTGGGACTAGATGCATCTCACCCCTGAAGGAGATCATTTTATAACTCTAAAATATTTTTTTAAGCCTTTAAAGCTCTTGTAAATTGATTTTCTAACTTCATTTTTCCATTTTTGATTGCCATGGTTTTACATAATAACTAACATCAGTGCTAAATACCAACATTGGTTACCTACTTAAACTGACATTGGTTAGTAAAACTGACATCGATTAGATTTTGGTTAGGCAAAGTAACTAATGTAGGTGGTAATAACCGATGTCGGTCACTATGTTTTTCTAAAAACATAGACCTAAGAGCTACTTTTTCAAAGTTCATTGTTACAAGCTAAAAAGAGCTTCAAAGCTAAAGGACATGCTAACAATTTTTCTATAGGACCAAGCTTGATGTTTGTTCAAAACATGTTTAAATCATATTTGCATGCTTAAAAATCAATTAGGAACCTTGTTTTGGTGTTTAAAAAAAAATTTGGATGTTTTTGGTAAATGTTTTCAAAATTTGCAACTAAGACCAAGGGGTTAGATGAACACCACCAAATATTTCATTTTGGGTTTAAAATTGAACACACTTGTCAATTATTGTTTGTAATAGTTGTTTAATCAAATTTTTGTTTGTAAAAAAGAGTAATGTTGTGTATATGCTCTTTCATTTGTCCCCTATAGGGAACCCTTGGAATCAAAAGTGCCATTCCTATTACAAATAGCCTAGTCTAAGGCTTAGAAAGAAACTCATCTAAAGCACTCCTAAAAAACTCATCAAAATTTGGGTGACCTTGAAAATGACCCTACAGTTTTTCTATTTCATGTTTTCTTTATTTTTATGCATCTTGGATTGTGAGGGGGACGTCATTACCTCCCACGAGTTCTTTAGGGAATCTTTGACCTAAGGTTTCACCTCCTGACATTAACTTCACTTACTCCTTTGGAGTTGCACATGGGACGTATCTACATTTGGACATTACACTACACTGAGCGAACAATAGGATGTAGTGGTTGTAAAAAGGACTAGACCTTTTTACAACTAGCCAATGTCAAGGTCACCTAATTTTTGTGTGTGTCTTTTGCATTGTTTGATGTGAAATTAATTATGAAATTGCTTCTCTTAGATCGTTTGAAAACTTTTTAGATCTTAGATAAATCCCCACTTTCCATGGAAGTATTGTTGGTACAAGCTACGCCTCAAGGTCCATGTCACAGTACTATCATTTGAGAGAAGGGGGTGTAAAAACCCTACTATATAATGTGCATTTACTTTTGGATGAACACTTAGAATCCTCTCAAATGATGTATATTGATGGATTCTAGCAATACAAAGGAAATTTATTAGTTTAGGATCTAAGGGAAATTAATTATTTGGTCTTGTCCTAATTTAAAGTCTCTTTTGGAGTCAAAACTTGGTGTAAACAAACAATCCAAACCAAACACATAGTCCAAATTTTCCTTTTAACAAAGAGGTGTTATGTTGTCCACACGAGATCATCAATTTGCCTTGTTCAAAAGTTCATCAAAAGCTTGAGAGTCATATCATCCAATTTGGTGCAGTTATGCTACCCAATTGAGTCTAGACCTTTACCAAAGTTGTTTAAAGTCTTTCACTTATAGTCTAAATTTAGAATTACACCTTTACAAGTTCATAGGGTTGATGTGTTAAGTGGGTTCGCCATTTGCACTAAAATTGAGGGAACTTAGGTTTAATTTCCAATTTAGGTTGAAGGTTGTTTAGAGACTCATAATCATTATCATCATTTGATAAACTTAAGCCATTTGGTGCTAAAATGCTTGCACTTTAAGTCTATGCACCCTAACATTTTTGAGTCAAGAAAGGTATTTTTATGCTACCAAAATTGTAGGAAAACATCTTTGCCTTAATTTTTTTTTGAAGCAAACCTTTTTATCACACGTTTTTGGGTAGTATAGCATTTCATAGACCTTCTTGCATAGAGTTTAAAATTTGTTCCTACATTTTTAGACCAATCTGAGTGTACTTTTGTGATCTTTTGTCTAAAATAGTTATACTGATCACCTTTGTCTAGCTTGTTTTTTAAAAAAAACCTAGTTTTATACCATTTTTTGTGAGAAATATAAACTATACCTAAAGTGCCTTTTATTTCATACCTTATACTTATTTGATCAAGTTCATGTCCAAGAATCAGATGCCTAGTGTTTATTAGAAAGTGTTTCAAATCTGTTAGATTAAAACTTTCATCTATTTCAAAGTCTAGATTTTATGCCGTTTGGCCAAGAGTCTTAGCACATGCCTTGTTTGAGCCTAGATTTTAACATCATCTTTGGCCAAAAGACCTAAAAACTTTTAAATTCCCAGATTAGATTGATTTGAAACACTTCAACCTTAGAGTTTGGCATTTTGATTTTTTAGGCCCATTTACTTGCTTATCTTTATGTGAATAGTGAAATGTTAGATATTTAATGCTGGCTTGTTTCCTCACAAACCTTTACATAAACCTGTTAATCCTTTTGAAAAATCTAAACCAAGTTGGAGCATCATCTCTTTTAGACATTGTCCTTTTTAGAGTTTGTATAACTCTTTGACCTTTTATTGCAAAGCATTGACTATGGATCCCAACATGTATTCCTAAACTCGTAGTGAACTCATGTGCAATATAGGGATTAATAATGTGGTTTCATAGGAAGAAATGGTGCAAAACCCCTATGTGGATAATATTGCTTATGAGATGGATTCTTATCCCTATTATACTCATTCAGGGGCACAAATCCAAGATCCATTGGCCAACTATCTGGTTAACACACCACCTTATTTTGAACAAGACCAAGAGTAAACCATGTAATACCTAGCTAAAATACCTATAGTAGATGAGATATTACTTCAATAGTCATATTCTAATAATAAAACTTCCACATATGATCCATTTTTGTTTGAGTGACATTTGTTAGAGAACAAAGACGAGATTTTAGTTAGAGACATAGAGGTAGGGGCTAAGTTTCTAGCAGACTTCCCTCATAAAAATATACTAAGTCTAGTAAGAGTGCCCCATAATATCATTTACAATCAACAGGCTTATTCTAGCAATCTTATGGCTCTAGTCCAAACAACGTATCAATATTTTAATATATCTGATTGAGGCAAAAACATCATGGAAGATCACTTTGACTAAATGTAGACAACATATCAAACATATCTGAATCTAGCACATGATTTCAATCAGATGAACATGGTAAGTAAGTCTCTTATTGGCCTAGTTCCTTCAATAGGAGTGTTAATAGAGTTAACTAGATAAAAGAATCTAAGTTCTAACCCATTTTTACAAATTGCTTTGATAGATAACTTGATGCATATGCTTGCTATTAAAGAAGTGTCTCTAGCCTCTACACTGAATAGTGAGCCAAACATAGTAGATAATGTGAAAATAACATCTAGTGCTGATCAAAGTGGTACTAATGTGTAAACAACAAGACAAAAACATGTGCTTGTAGTTAATCCTATGAATAGGTCATCATACCAAGGAGTAGGGGTTTCTACACCACAGTCTCAACTAGATACTTCCTCAAGTGTACAACCTACGAGATTAGGTAATGAAACAATAGCCAATATCATACCTTAATGACAAAATGTGACAAATCCTACTCCCCCTCAATAGGTAATGAGTAATATTCCAAAATAGTAGACATAGTCTAGTGTATCAATGCAACAAAAGATGAATACATTTCAACCTCAATTAGGGGCAACAAATGTTTCACCTCACTAGGTAATAATGAACATACCTCTTTAGTCATAAACTAATATGCCAATCTAAAACCAAGTAATGACTAGTCAACAATGTGAAAATAGTGGTCAATGATAGATGCCAAATCTATAACTTACTTCCACTTTCTCATAGGGAATCATGCAATATGGAGTTTCCCATGTTTCTTAGGTACCTACTAGACAACCATTGGTTCAAAATATGCTACAAATATAGAGACAAGATCTTGGTCCAAAAGTTCCCACTCAATAACAAGGTTCGATTAGTCAATAGCTTGTCCCTTTTCAACCATAGTAGGCATAGTATAGTTATATCCCTCCATCCCAACCACAAAATCCCCCAAGTCAAACCTTTATCACCAACCTGAACTAGAACATCTCACAACCAAATGTGTAATTTCATGTACATCCTAATCCACATATGTATATTCCTAGTTCATTCCCCAACCCAACCAATATGCCTCAATAGGTATCTCCATCATAAATTGGTCAAAGTGTTCCACTTGTGACCTCCCAACCATCTATCCAAACCCAAATTCTCCCTCAAACCAATATTCTATCCAGTTTCCTATTCCAAGAATTGCAACAGATAAAGGATGCAATTGCTACCATTCAAGCTAGTAAACAAACTAAAAAGCTCAAATTGGATGATGTGTGTTCTTATAAATTTAACATAGAATATTTATAGATACCATTTCCTCCAGGATATGAACCACAAAAATTTGATAAATATAAAGGGAAAGGTGACCCTAAGGCTCATTTGATCAAAATTTTCATCACGTGTCAACTAGTGGCATATAGCAACATATACCTTTTGTTTTTATATCCAAGGAGCTTGGCTAGACAAGCCTTGGAGTCATTTTTAAATTTCCCCAAGAAATTAGTAACAAATTTTGATGATCTTTCTGATAAGTATATGCAACACTTTTCCTATAATCTTGAGCATGAGATTTCATTAGTGGAGTTAACACAAGCAAAGCAAAAAGCTAGGGAGAGTTTTGAAAGTTATTTATAGTGATGGAGATAATTTACAATCCATTTCACCCAAAATTTACTAGATAAACAATTAGCTACTAAGTTCACCAAAAATTTGCATAGTGAGATAGCTTACCATCTGAAACTATAATGTCCACATACATTCAAGGAGATCATTGAGAAAAGTTTATTTATCTAGAGGGATCTCATCAATAAAATATTTATCAAGCTTAATTAAACTAATAAAAATCAAGGTAACAATCATGGAAATGACCAACATTCCATCCAAGTGCAAGCATTGCAACTGGCACAGGCTAATAACCATGAAATACTGAAGTAATTCAATCGTAATAGGAATGTTATGGGAAATGGAGTAACTGAATCTCATCACATCCAAACTATGTAGACATCATCTACACCAGATTTTAAACATAATCCTACCCAAAAAAATCTCCAATTGATGCTGTAATCACAACAACTAAAACCTATACAAAAAATACAGTAGTTGTTACTATTACAAACCCCTCCTCCTAGAAGAACTATGCCTGCACGTCTTGTCCTTAGTGACCTAGACCTAGGAGAACCTATTGAGTCTATATTTTTCAAGATTACTACCACTAATCTGATTATTTAGCCTATACCAAAGCATTATCTATAAGGTATTCTTTATCCTGATTGGTACAGTGAAAATGAATTTTATGACTATCATTGGGTCAACGAGTATAATCTATGAAGATGTGTCCAATTCAAGCATTTAATTAAGAATATGTTAGATAATGGGGAGACAAAATTGGATAATGGTGCTTCCACTTCTAATCAAACTCTTAGGATCTATCAAAACCCCCTTCTCTGATAGAATAATTAGAAACAACAATGGCTAGTGTAGCAACAAAATCAATATTATCAAATCAAAGGCTGAAATAGTAGAATCAACAAAATTAGCAACAAAACCCATAATGATAGAATAATGTACAAAACCAAGGTAAAAATGGTAACAACCAAAAAACCTACCATGTAGTTGCACATGAATACAATATGTTTGTAGGTCATATTATAGGGGGTAGTGTTAATACCATCTACATTAATCCTTGACCAAACACTAACCAATCTAGACCATTGTTAAACAATAACATTCAATTAAATCATATGGATAATCTTTCTTTGTCTTGGGAGTTCATACAAGAAAACCAAAAAACTAGGACTTCCCCTTTTAGATCTTATAGTGATAACTTATTCTTTCCATGTGACCACATGCAAGTACACCAACAACCAAGACTTATCCTATTTGGTCCCACACCATTTCCAACATTAGTTAGAAATAATGGTCTAGTATTTAATCTTGATTGTGAAATCATAACTTGAAGGTCAAAGATTACTATCCCATGCCCACAACCATCCACCACTTTACCTATCATCCAACCAACCATTCAACCTTGGAATAAACCATTCACTACTAACCAAGATAAGAAGTTTGATATTATGGAACAATTGTAGAAGACACCAGCACAAATTTGTTAGGGGATCTGTAGCTCCACCAATTAGAGCACAATTGATTACTTTCTTATATGCAATTAAACACGGAATTATACCAGAATGATAAAGTAGCTAGAAACTTGAGACAGCAAAGAATTTGAGAGACAATACACACTCTTGTATTAAATACTACTAGAAGAAAATACAATAAGGAAGATGCCACTTCTTCCTCCACCTCAAAGGCTTGCCACACCTCAAGACCTTCTTCCCTCTCTCTCTTGCTCAACACAAACTAACTCTAAAGCTTGAGTTGCTATCCCTCCTTGAATGCTTCAGCTGATCTCCTTGACCTTACACCTGTAGATCTCCTTGACCTTGCTTGCTTCAATGCTTTTACTTGCCTTGGAATTACTTTACAATACATGCCTTATGGGTCTATAAATAAGATCCCATGCTTACAAAAATAGAAGTCTAACTACTAAAATTAGACACACAGCCCGCGACTTAAATTAGCCCCTTAGCATGCAAACACTCGATTCAACTAACTGACTATTCGTCAACAACAGTTTCAAAAATACATAGGCAACCGACGCCGGTCCCTGCTGGTCTGGTGCTATCGACGTCGGCCGACTACCTGCCATTGCTAGTCTCATTCTCCACTGCACTTGACTGATGTCGGTCATAATGCCGACGCCGGTGGCTCTGGTTCTTCAGCATCCTTCCTTCTAGTGTCTACAAATAGTTGAAGCTTTTAGCTCCACACCACAACAATCTCCCACTTGGAGATAAACAGTTACAACTTGTACCTGTACTTGTACACCATCTATTTTGTTCCTTAGGCTCTGTATCCCTCTTCAATGTCACTCTTGAAGACCAACCACCACAGCAACCCTGTGATGCAATCCCTATATCTTATGCCACAAGAATTTTGCTGCTCCCAAATTCTCCATGACATGCTTCTGAACCAACTCTACCCTTAGCTCAAAAAACTCCCTGTATATGAAACCCTGCAACAAGTAACACAATACAGTAACAGGATAATGTAGCTAATATTATCCAACCTGGTAAAGATAAAATACAATGGTCAAAACTCCATTGTTCTGCAGCATAATCAAGACCATATACCATAGCCTTCTGTCTCATGTATCCATCCACTCTCTTCTCTAAAACAGGAATCCATCCCTCTATCCAGTGCTTTCTTCCAGCTGACAACACTACCAACAAATACCTATTTGGTTCTCTAAGGACTCACACTCCTCATCCATGCCAAGCTCCCACTGTTTCTGGATTCTTCCTGCATTGCTTCTTCCATCTTCCTAGTTCATGAATATCAGTAAGCAATATAAAGAAGGTGACCAACGAATATGAGGTTCACATACCTTTCCTGACCTCCACATGGGTGTTTGAGACTTAGTAATTCACCCAACATCCGTTCCGGTGACCACTCTAGGCCATCTCCCAGTCTGCTTCTGATCGATATCGGTTCCATGCACTGATCCTGACTACCGACATCGTTTCCCTGGCCGACGCTGGTCCTTATGACTGACGTCGGACTTCTCCTATCCAACCTACCAACCCTGCTGGTCTGCACATGACCGATGTCGGTATCTGGATGACTGACGTCGGTGCCAAGCTACCGACATCGGTGTCTGTGTGTTCCTGTAAGTGATGAAATTTTGATCCGCGAGCTCTTCTTGGATAAAACCTCTATCCATGCTACCCTGCTCAGACTTATTTAGCCCCTATGACTGATCTCTCTCCTTCATCTCCTCCATAAACACCAAGGCTTCTTTGTTCTTGTCAAAGGCATCAAATTTCCTCTTTCTGCAATGAACTGTATCTGTGCACATACCTTTTGAATCAAGAACTTCCATTCCCTTCCTGTTCTTGTGACCAAGCCTATTAGGCCACATCTTTGAATCTACACCAGAAGTGGAATCAGTAATACAAGTAGACAGATAAAGAGTATCTACTTTCTTACCTCTTGCTAGAACAAGTGCTCCCTTGGTAACCTTCCAAGAATCTGCTGTGAGGGTTATTGTGCATCCCTCATCTCCCAACCTTCCTATAGAAATCAGACTCTGCTTCAGAATTGGAACATGCATGACCTCTTTCAACACCCATGTGTTATCAATCTGCAATCTCAGCTGCACTTTCCCTTTGCCAACTATCTGACAAGGCGTACCATCCCCTAAATAAAGAACTCCAAAGTCTCCCTGTTCATACTCGTAGAACAAATCTCTGTTTGGGGATGCATGAAAAGATGAACTAGAATCTAAAATCCATGATCCTACCTGACTATCTGAAGAAAGTATGAGAGCATCCTGCATCACAATATTTGCATCCTTTGCTTCTCCCATACCTGCATGTTGATTCTCTTTATCTCTCAACCAACACTCCTTTGTATGTCCTTTCTTTCCACAAAACCAGCAGGTGATACCTTTGGACTCGGATCTCCTTTTCGACCTTGATTTCCCTTGCTCAACCTTCTCCCTTTGCCTTTCCCTGCTTTCTGCACTTAGAGCATTCCCTGATGATTCACCTATGCTTCTCCTGCGTATTTCTTCATTCAAGATCACACTCACAACATCATCAACTTTTAAGATTTTAGAAGCAGATGCAGAATTAATTATTGCCATAACCATACTGTCCCAACTTTCAGGCAAAGAACATAAAATCAAGAGAGCCTTTACCTCATCATCAAAAACAATATTGACTAAAGCTAGTTGGTTTACCAAACCATGGAAATCACTGAGATGAGTATGTATCGATCCACCTTCCTGCATTTGCAAAGTAAATAGCTGCTTCATAAGGTATACCTTATTAGAAGCTGAGGGCTTTTCGTATAAATTTGCCAAGGACTTTATCAACTCTTTCATTGTCTTGCACTGTGATAAGCTAGAAATCACAGATGATGCAAGGCTCAACCTTATGGAACCTAGAGCCTTCCGATCAAGAACGTTCCATTCTTCATCCTTCATATCTGTGGGCTTGCATGCAACCCCACCCAACGGTAAGTACAAATCCTTTTGATACAGATAGTCCTCAATCTACATCCTCCAGTGTTGATAATTCTTGCCATTAAACTTCTCCATTTGTAGCTTACTTTCTCCTGCCATTGCTGAACTCCCACTTAATCAAAAAACCCTGTGAATGACCTGTAATCAAAAACAATACCCTGCTTCTTGCAAACCGTAGCTCTGATACCACTTGTCAGGGGATCTGTAGCTCCACCAATTAGAGCATAATTGATTACTTTCTTATATGCAATTAAACATAGAATTATACCAGAATGATAAAGTAGCTAGAAACTTGAGACAACAAAGAATTTGAGAGACAATACACACTCTTGTATTAAATACTACTAGAAGAAAATACAATAAGGAAGATACCACTTCTTCCTCCACCTCAAAGGCTTCCCACACCTCAAGACCTTCTTCCCTCTCTCTCTTGCTCAACACAAACCAACTCTAAAGCTTGAGTTGCTATCCCTCCTTGAATGCTTCAGCTGATCTCCTTGACCTTACACCTGTAGATCTCCTTGACCTTGCTTGCTTCAATGCTTTTACTTGCCTTGGAATTAATTTACAATACATGCCTTATGGGTCTATAAATAAGATCCCATGCTTACAAAAATAGAAGTTTAACTACTAAAATTAGACACACAGCCCGCGACTTAAATTAGCCCCTTAGCATACAAACACTCGATTCAACTAACTGACTGTTCATCAACAACAGTTCCAAAAATACACAGGCAACCGACGCCGGTCCCTACTGGTCTGGTGCTGCCGACGTCGGCTGACTACCTACTGTCACCGGTCTCATTCTCCACTGCACTTGACCGATGTCGGTCATATTGCCGACGTCGGTGGCTCTAGTTCTTCAGCATCCTTCCTTCTAGTGTCTGCAAATAGTTGAAGCTTTTAGCTCCACACCACAACAAAATTTATATTTTAGATTTGTTATGGATGTCAATAATCCATAAGAACATCTTGAATGAATTTTTGACCCAACTACTATTGCTAGTGACATATCCTCTGATAAATTTCAAGCTTTGGTTGGACACCTAGCTCCAACCCAACAAGTTACATTCAACCAAATCAATATATCTTCTCTTGGCCCACTCCATAATAACCCATTATACATATAAGTTTGTATCAGATGGCATAAAGTGAAACATGTCCTTATTGACAATAGATCTAGCCTCAATATAGTGTTTATAAAGCTCATCAAGCTTCTTGGGTAAACAATGGCAAATATCCAACTAGAAATAATAACTATCAAAGCCTATGATAATCAGTAAAGAGAATCACAAGGCACCATTAGTTTTCCAATTATCATTGGGCCTTTGACCCATGATAAACTTTGCCATGTTCTTGATCTAGAGTTATCATATAATATGCTTTTAGATAGGCCTTGGTTACAAGAGATTTGTGTAGTCCCATCAACGTTGCACTAGTGTATCAAGTTATCCCACTTAGGGATGAAAGCGAATATTCTAAGAGATTTACACCCATATGAACACTGCAAGCATCTTGAGGCCAAATTTCAAAGTTATAATTATCAGTAGAGTATGAATCCAAGTTCCAAGTAGGATAAAGGAAAATCTATATTTATTGATCCTTCACCAAATAATTGCATAGATCCTAATACCTTAGATTCCCTTTCCCACATGCCACCTCCTAAATATTCTAATCATTTTACTATATTAGATAATGGACTAGGAGAGTATGTGACCCATGATACATTCCATATTGCTAATCTTCCTTATAATCTAAAAATCTTTGGTTGACCTAAAATCACCCCACATATGCATTGGCAATAAAAGAACCAAAATAAAGGACCTATCTCATTTGTACCAACATCTGGCCTAGGACCTAACCAACTTGAAGGGGATAACTCATGGTTATACAATGACAACTAGGTTGATTGGTATAAGAGTACAAAGTATCTTATTCCCAATAGGATCATGGAGCGTCACAAATATGAAGAAAAAGGCCTTAGACCAAATCAACAAGGAACCATCAAGCCAATATTCATGACTAAGTATTAAAGACCTTATGGAATTAGATTTAAACCACCTGGGAGTGACCCCATATATATTATTCAAACTCCATCACTAGTGACTAGTGATGATGATGTTGACAATTAAGCAGAGTCTAATCATAGCCTTAACTTTGATAACCTAATTGAAACCAACCTATTTGATAACAATGCAATTTTTACCCTTACCCAAGCCATTCATCATAATCCATTACCATTATATGATCCCCAACTGATAGATTGGTACCAACAAGAATCCAATCTACCGATTGATGAGTTCTAGAATGATAAGGCATTCTATGATTTCTTAGGCCTTAGAGACAATGTTCCATTGGGAGATCACAAATTAGGATTCTCAATCGCATTGGATCCTACAACTTATTTTGGAGAGAAAGTGAACATCCTTAGCAAAAAACAAATAAGTAAAACATTGAGGTCCCAAAGTGAAAACCTCTTGGAGGTGCTTTTTGACTAGGGAAAAAGTAAAGATAAAGGCTAGTCTAGTGGTGAAAACTTGTTTCAAGTGCTATTAGATAGGAGTGTTCATTCTTCTTCAAATTTAGACCAGGAGACCACCAATGATAAACTTGACTATAGATCTGAGTTTATTTTTAAGAAACAACAAGTATTTTATCAAATTCTTGAAGAATTTATTACTATTTTTGTCACATGGTTAGATCTCCCACTAGGGGACTCAAATTCATCATGCCTAGGAGAAGTTGAAGAGCAAGTCTTAATGGAGACCTTGACATAATTCAATAGTTCAAATCATTGCCTACTATCCTAGAATATGGTTTAACCCTTCTAGTTGAAGGTATAATAGAGGTAAATATCAAGACTTCATCAGACCTAAAATGGATAAAATTAGGCACATCCCTCATTGAAGAGGAACATGACATCTTTATAGCTTTATTGAGAGAATTTGTAGATATAATTATATGGGCCTATTCTGACATGCCAGGTTTAGACCCCACCTTAGTTCTACACCACCTTATGGTTAATATTGATGCCAAATTGGTAAAATAAAAGATACATAAGATATATCCTTGTATTACTGTATTGGTAGAGAAAGAGTTGGAAAAAATCTTAGAAGTAGGATGCATCCGATCCATTAACCACTCGGAATGGATATCTAATGTGGTACTTGTTAGTAAAAATCATAAAGGGATCATAACTTGTATTGATTTTTGAGACATCAACAAAGCTTATCCCAAATATGATTTTCCCTTGCCTAATATCAACATAATCATTGACTCCACAGTTGGTTATGAAATGCTTTCAATTATGGATGGCTTTTTAGGATGCAACTAGATCAAATAACACTAAAAGACCAATATAAAATACTATTCACCACTTAATGGGGAACATTTTGTTATTAGGTGATGCCATTTAGTCTTAAGAATGCTGAAGCTACATATGAAAGGGCCATGACTATCATATTCCATGATTTTGTTAAAGACTATGTCGATGACCTATTAAGAAAATCCAAAACCAGAGCTAATCATCCAGTAGTGTTGCATAAGATATTTGAAAGATTAAGAGAGCACAAAGTCAAACTAAATCCAAATAAATGTGTGTTCGGTGTAAATTTAGTAAAATTACTTAGCTTCATCATGTCTTATAGAGGTATTGAAGCTGATCCAGCTAAAGTTCATGTTATAACTGAGATGCCACCACCAACCAATTTAAAGAAACTTCATAGTATATAGGGTAAGATCTAGTCCATCTAATGCTTCATCTCTCAGTTAGTGGATAAGTGCCATCCATTTACACAGCTTTTAAATAAAGGAGTTGCATTTCACTAGTATGATCACTACCAAACATCTTTTTAACTACTCAGATTATCTTGTTAATCTACCTATTTTATTACCTTCTATGCCAAGAAAGCCATTTTTGTTATACCTATCAGCTATCAACCATGCTCTCAGGGCACTCTTGGCTCAACATGATGACAATGGAAAGGAGCACACTATGTACTACTTGAGCTATACCTTGGTTACATATGAACATAACTATGCCCTTGTTGAAAAAGCTTGTCTAGCCATGGTTTTTGCAGCCCAAAAACTGCATTATTACATGTTGAATAATAAAACCATGGTCATTTTAAAAGTAGATCCACTCAAGTATCTACTATATAAAATAGCTTTGCAAGGTAGAATGCCTAAATCAATCATGCTTCTTAGTGAGTTTGACATAGATTATGTCAATTTAAAGGTAATCAAGGGACAAGTTCTTATAGATCAACTTGTTAAAGCACCTCTCACTACACACAACCACTCACATTTCAATTTCTTGATGAATCTATCATGAGCATCATTGACACACCCCTTGAGGAGTATCCTTGTAAAGTTTATTTTGATGGTTCTTTCACTACACATGGATTGGGGGCAGGCCTATTGTTTATTACACCATATGGGGATCTAATCCCTAAATCATTCAAAATTAGTTTTCCTTGTACAAACAACATGGCTCAGTATGAAGCACTTGTTGTAGGTATTTGACAAGTAGTGTAATGGAATATATATCCTCTCCAAGTTTATGTTGATTCTTAGTTAATCATCAATCAGGTTATGAATCATTTTTAGACTAAAAATGAGAAGTTGGTTCCATATAAATCCATGGTCGACACTCTTAAACAACAAATTGCTAGCATTCAGTTTGAGCATATACTGAGGGATAATAACTAAACTACAGATGTCATGGCTACTATTGGCTCTCTAATTTGATAAATAGATAAAGCTAGAGAGTATTAGTTCCTCATCAAGAATTTGTCAGTACCAGCTCATGAACCTTCAATCATTTCTATGACTTGTTATATTATTGGTCCTACTTCTATCTGGTACTCAGAACTTTAGAACTACCTTCGTGACTAAGTTTTATCACCTAACCTCTCTCAAAAAGAAACCAAACCCTTCTTTCATCATTCTGCTCATTATACTTTTCTTGGATCCACCCTTTATCATTGTAGTTTTGATGGAACTTTGCTTCGTTGTTTAACTTTGGTAGAGTCTACACTAGTGTTAAGAAAATTTCATGGAGTATGTGGAGCCCATTCTAGTTGGGTAGTACTATCCAAAAATTTATTGTCTACTGGTTATTATTAGCCCACTATGGATGTAGATGCTACTACATATGTAAAGAAGTGTGACAAATATCAATGGCATGCTAATCTGATTCATGCCCCAATAAAAACTCTAAAACTAATGTTGACATCATGGCCATTTTCTACATGGGGACTTGACCTGATTGAGAATACTAACCCCACTTCCTATAATAGCAATAAACATATCCTTACCACCACTGAGTATTTCAATAAGTGGGTTGAAGCTATACCTCTCACTTACGTGATTGGAAAGCAAATTTCCAAATTTTTATCTTTAACCATCTCATTTACTACTATGGTATCCCCTCTGACATTATATTCAAAAATGGAGGATCATTTAAGAATAAAGATGTAGACTAATTATGTAATGAATAGAATATTACCCAACATTTTTATATAACATATTACCCTCAAGGTAATGGCCAAGCTAAGGCATCCAACAAAACCATTGTCAACATTCTCAAAAAGATTTTTAATGATGTTGGTCATAATTGACACCTACAGATATTCCCTACCCTTTGGGTATATCATACCAATCATCGTACCCCCATAGAAGCCACTTCATACTCACTTATTTATGGCACTGAAGCCATCCTTCCCATTGAGGTTGAATGACCTTCACTATGCATCTCTTTCAAGCATGTTCTAGATGATCATGACTATCGAGTAGCTCGCTTACAAGAGCTAGATCTATTGGATAAAAAATGCACAACCACACTCAGCAATCTTCAAGAATATCAAAATTGACTCAAAGGCCACTATAATCAGTGTGTTAAGTATAAAACATGTGAACTTGGTGATCTTTTTCTTAAAGAAAACCAAACTAATACCACGATTGAAGAGAAGCATAAAGGGAAATTCAAACCAAATTGCATAGGGGCTTTCATCATCACTGTAGATTATGGATCAAGAGCATATAGGCTTGCCACCCTAGATGGTGATGAATTTCCAAAGCTGATGAATATTATTCATCTCAAGCAATACTATGCTTGAGCGTTAAGGTGTATTGTTTGTAAGGACCATTTCAATTATGCCATTTATCACTATTCTTCTTTATACAAATACCATCCTTATCTATCATCTTCACCATATCCACTTTCCATTTTCATTCTATTGACCCAGTGTCTTCTAAATCCTAACCTTTTTTACCTTGGGTTTTGTCATTTGTTATGCAATTTCAACATCGAGGTATCTGATCAGTTCATCAGTTCATTCAAGTACTTCAAATAGAGAGCGTATTTTGGGATAGTGTGATTGAAGTTTCGGTAATTGCATCCTTCATTTTTTATTCCTTTCTTACCACCGGTCTTGCTACTAATTATAACCACCTTTGGAAAAATTAGTACCATTAATCTATGTCATTGTGTCCCAGTTATAACCACCTATAGGCAAACTAGGGGAAACATTAAGCCTATTTACCAACTTGCCATTTCTTATGTGATGTTGTGCCTTTTTACCAACTGTGCCTATTTTGTTTGAATTTATCATTGCATTATTCGAGTTCCTCCACTGTAATGGTGGAACTATAGTGAATTGAGGTTTTACTCTGGGATTGTGCTCAATACTTATTGATGTTAGTTTAGTCACCCTTCTCCACCATTCTCTTGCCATTTTACAAGCAAACTAAGTCATGCTCTCACCATTTTATGAGCAACCTCAATTTGAATGATCTCACTATTTTGTGAGCTTAAACTATTTAGTGTCTCATCATTCTCAATTGAGTTGAGATACTTCAAACAATTCCAAAAAGATTTCAAAAAAATTGTTAGAAAAGAATAAAAACATTGACCACTTTTTTGCCTTAAAGATTCTGGGAACCCTTACTAAGTTACAAGAAAATCACTTGTCATTTAGTTTCCCCATCCTTTTTGGCCTTTTTCTCTCACACACTTGCCATTTTTCAAGACCATTTCCTATTCTTCTATCACATCCATTCCATTTGTTTTCCTCAGTTATCACATTCTTCCCATTCCCTAGGAGAATTACATTTGGCCTGGAGTTTTTTATTGGATATTACATCCATTGAACTATGTAGGCAACTTCCACTTTCCTAGTGCATATGGAGATAGCTCAACCACTCCCCTTCCTTTTCTTCTACTTCCTCATTTTGTTTTTTTGTTAAGTTACCATCTATTTTTTAGGGGTAATGTTTATAGGGTTTCTTTATTATTTTGTTTGTGTGCCTATTTGTTTGCTTTCACCACTATTGCCTTGATTTATTTTATGTGTGTTCATTAGGTGATTCCTTTCCCACACTTACAATTGAATCCATCCATATTCATATGTTTACATTGTCATAATAGTTTCTATCATTAGTGCATTATTTTCTATTAAGTATTGGACTATGGGAGTCAGTCCTCATGCATATTTTGGCAAAGTATTCATGATGTTATACCATGATGCCTACTGACATGTGCTACAAAAAACCTTAGATTCATGAAGTCTATTCAATAATGGTGGCATCTCTTTGACACTAACATCTTGATTCACTCCTAATCATATCCTAAAAAGAGTAATTAAACATGAAAGAATTCCAACCTTTATTAGTTCAGATGAGTATCTCCCTACTAGTAGGTTGTTCCAATTCATCATTACCCTCTGTGTTAAGTTATCATCATCCTCAGCCAAGTTTATCATGTTTTCCATAATCGGGGTCTAATGATTATAACCACCTATGGGCATATCATTGCACACTATCCCACCTACATTTCTCGATGATTATAACCACCTTTGGGAAAATCATTGTGTTGTCACCACTTTACTATTTCTATCTATAAAGGGGCATGCTATTATCTTGTTTGTCTATCCTAACTGGGGTAGCTCCAATTTTATAAATGATTATAACCATCTTTGGGAAAATCATTGTGTTATCATACCACGTTACCATTATCATGTTACAATGTTTATAACTATCTTTGGGCAAACTATTGTGCACTATCCCACTTGCATTCTCAATGATTTTGACTAATTTTTCACTATCATTATGTTTTCAACCCATAATCTTTCCTTTCTTTGGTACCCTTGCTTCACTTCTTTCTTTTTGGGGGACCATTTTCCAACCTACTTATGCCATCCTTTCCATCAAGGGGGCATCATACAGTTAGTTTATCATCATTTTAGTTGTAGGCATAGAGGACCTTTTCATTCTTTAAGAAGATATTACTGTGCTTATAGCTTGCAACACCTTCCCAAACAAGGGAAAATAATCATATAGTTAGTTTATCATCATTGTAGTTGTAGGCATACAAGACCTTTTCATTCTTTGAGAAGACGTTACTATGCTTATAGCTTGTAACACCTTCCCAAATAGGGGCAAACAATCATACAATTAGTTTATCATCATTTTAGTTGTAGGTATATAGGACCTTTTCATTATTTGAGAAGATGTTACTATGCTTATAGATTGTAATGCCTTCTCAAATAAGGGCAAATTGTAGGCACCTAAAACCAGCCACTGATAACCTGCAATTAGGCTTTTGGCCAATTTCCACCCAAAACACACAATTTGGCCTAAAAATACTAAAACATACTAAATGATATGAAAATGACATATTCAAGTTTTGATTTTGGCCAAGGTATCCCTAAATGGGGCAATGCAATTTATGGGCCAATTAACTTTGATCAAATTATTTCGAGTCAAAATGCCAAATTTGCACCTAGGTGCTCTAGATTGCTCTTCCCTATCAAATATTTTACACAAGACTTGTGCCTTTATTATTTATTGTTAGTAACATCCTAAATGGGAATATGTATCAAATACATTTGATAATTAATTTCAATTCCAATTCTATCACATTTTGGATCAATAACAAGGCATTCTGATCAATTTGGGTAATTTGTGCACAATGTGCTTAATCATGCTTAAGAGCTAATCAACCCATATCAAGGCCTAATAAAAAATTCCATGGAAAATTGTTGAATACTTATTTTTTGAAATGAATATTGAATATCTTCATCATCAAAGCACATTTACAAGTCATGCAAATTTTAATCCATGAAAAAATTCTAACACACTTTTACGAGTCATGTAATTTTGTTTTTTAACAAACCTTAAGTTGTGCAAAATGCCCCAACACTTTTCTAAGTCATGCAATTTGTAAATTTATTTTTCCACTCGATACAATTTACAAATTATTTTTCCCACTCGGTGCAATATGAAAATTCTTTTTTCCACTTGATGCAATTTTCAAATTCTTTTTTCCACTTGATGCAATTTTAAAATTCTTTTTTCCACTCAGTGTAATTTGCAAATTCTTTTTTCCACGCAGTGCAATTTGAAAATTCAAATTTCCACTTAGTATAATTTGTAAACTCAAATTTTCACTTAGTGCAATTTACAAATTCCTTTGGCATTTTCCCTTCCTATGTAAATTGATTTTTTCTTTTCCATGGTCATGCAATTTCAAATTTCATTTTCCTCGATGATGCAAATTGAAATTATAGTTCCATGAGTCACGCAATTTCATTTTGTACTTCCCTAAATTCATTGGAAATGGAGAATGATGATGGTTTCAAGAATAAATTCATGTTATTTTGAAAATGAAGTGGTTTTATCAATAAAACCCATGGGTTTACATGTTTAAAAGGTTGTTTTGGTCCCTAAACCCATGGTATTTGCTATAGAACCATGGTATTGGTTGTAAGTTGGTAGTTTTCACTGGTAGAAGGTTGTTTTAAGGAGAAAAAATTATTTTTCATGGGCATCTCTATTGTTCTAGGAAAATGGAGACACTATGAATAAATTGCATTATAGATAAATATTTTCACAAAAAATGGTAATGATTATTCTTGAATGAATATTACAAAGAGATGTAAAAAGATTTATAAGCTTTTCACGGAGTGGTTATAGGATATAACTGACATTCTTTTAAACCAAATAATTATTATAAATAAAACATAATATTAAAGTTATTACTATCTAAAAATATAAAATAAAGAACTTTGGATCATAAAATAATCCAACAAATGCCCCCTTAATCTAAAGGGGTTTTAAAGATGGAAGATCTAGAGCAATAACTTTGTAGTCATCAATGGAACTCTGTGCACTGTACCTCTGGTATTAATAAAAAATTAATTCTTCTCCATAAATAATCCCATCCCTATGAGTTGTGATAAAAAATGGCTCATGAATATGATCAAAGCTTGTTCATCTTCGGTAATTATTATATTGTATTAGAGTAGAATACAATCAACCATGTCCAACTGCATCGATCACATAAGGTTCCACATAGGAACCCATCCAAGTGACAAACCCATACTATGTATGGCATATCTCCTTGATGTATGATAAATGCTGATGACCTTTGCTAACACTAAAGGTGCTAACAACCCTTGTCAACTCATACTGTCATCAAAGACCAACAAATGCAATGTATTTTCCCCCTATCAGGTGAGATGTGAGAAGTTGTGAATCGAGAGAAATAAAATAAAACAATCATATCTTCTCTATGATATGAATATCAGGTATAGAAAGCCAAAAATGGAATTGGAAGCAAGGACACAAGCCAAAAAACTACTACTACAACAAATCCTAGCCTTGAGTCTAGTAGCTCACATAAGATGGGTGAATCATTGAGCACTCAAAATATGGTGTCAGGTCCATTAGGACCATGGACGTCAACCATATAATACACCTCCTGATCAGAGGAAGTATTGAAATAATGAAAATAATTAGAGTAACTAGAATATTGGCCACTAGAGTGATCCACATAATTTGCCTCAACTTTCTTTTTATGTAGATAATGAGGTCATTAGGAAGGACACACATCTACAAGATGTCCAATGCCATCACATTTGAAAATGTGGGATCTTTCTTATGTCTATAATATCTATAATAATTTGAATCACTAGAGTAACTATAGGAGTGAGAAGAGTGATTATGATGGTGTCTGCATTTGGAAGACCTTAGAGAGTACTAATGTGAATGATGTGGAGACCATCGAGAATGATGTAAAGAATATTTCTAAGAGTGTTTCAGAGAATGCTTATAAAACTGTCACTATACATGATGATGATCTCTATGATGAAACCTTTTCTTTACATAATGAGCATCTTTAGTAGGTTTACTTTTCTTCATCGTTCATGGTGAGTCAACAATTCATAAATGGTGTCGAATGTGGCTCCATTAAGCTTATCACTAAGCTATAACATTTCAATAAATTTTTTGTATGTATAAATAAGGCTATTCAATGTGATGGAAATCAACATGTCATCATTAATTTTACCTCTTGTGGTATAATAATCTTATTTCATGGTTTCATGTAGGAAAGATATTTAGAGACATCTTCATTATTTGAATGTTTATTATTCAAAAGTTGCATAAGAAGGTCAATCTTCTTATATGCAAGTTTCTTTTCATAAAAATCATTTAATGCTTTCCATGATTTCCAGGCACCAATTTTAACTACCTTAATATGAATCATAACCTTTTTAGCGCAAGATGATTTCAAAAGGGTGAGTGCATGCTTATCACATTTTTGGGACTCAACTAACTTTACAGCTTCAGTTGGTGGTGTGGTTTATTTCTTTATTGTGTTCTATAAATCATTGAATATTAGGGTGTTTTCCATGTTTCTACTCTATTCTTTATAATTTTTTGGTGACAATTTACCATTTTTTGAGATCGAACTCATAGTTTTTCCATGGTGCTAAAAAAAATAAAGTCAAAAGGGAATGCTATTAAGGTTTTGCCTTTACCTTCCAAGTAGATTTCGAATATAAGAGATTTTTGAGACTTAAAAATATAAAATAATACCACCTTATATCTCATTTTACACCCTTATATCATCAAATTTCAATCTTATTTCACCAATTACATATTTATTTTACCAAAAGTGAAAAAATCAAACATCTATTGCTTTTCTACCACTATAATTCATGATTTTACAATATCTATTCCCTTTACAACTTGTAAGGCATGCATTTAATGTATCAAAAATATTATCAAAAGAGAATATTCCTCTAAAAAGGCAGATACCATAGAAAGTTTGTCCAAAATAGAATATTTGAACTCTTGACCTCCTACCTTAAAATATTTACACAAAATAAGCCTTTCCAAGTGCTCCAAGAGGATTTATAAGATATGAAGAGATATTTTTAAATTTAAACCTAATTTTCCTCTCTATGATAATAAAAAAAAATACTTTTCCTTGTAAAAATGTATTTCATCTGTGAAAAATACTTTGAAAAAACTTCTTTAATTGTGGGACCCCAAACCCTAATTTTTTATCAAATTATATGAAAAAATATTATCAAAGTGAAAACTTTTATTTTTCTACATATTTCTAATGGCATACTAAAAAAAGATGCCATGGTTAATCAAAACAATTTCTAGATTAGATTTCTTCCATACAAGGCCATACAATTCAATATAAGACCATACAAAGTAAGATTTTGATGCATTAAAATTATATTTATAGTAGCTTAGATGTTTTGGAGGTGGTACACATGAGAATTTTGGTTGTACAACTCAGGAAAATGAATTTGGAAGCTTATTAAGGCAATTTAGATGAGAATTCTGGCAATTAGGGATACAAAAACAATAAATCCACTCAACAATAATATTCCAAATGATTATGGTGGTCATACCACATTTTCAAAGATATTTTTTCTTTGCATAAATATGTACAAATGGCTTATTTAAAAATTTTGGGTATAAATTTAGGTTTTTTGATCAAATAACAAGCATCTACAATGATTTAAATGTAGACTCCTGATTGTTTTTTATGTTTCTCCAAGCAATGGCTGTACAAAACCAATTCTCAAGCTTATTTCACCAAATATGTATTCATAGGATTTAATAAATATAATGTAAAATATTTATTTTACATCAAACATTGACCAAAAAACATACCTTATTAATTATTTAGATTTGATTTCATTGAATGTGTCTTTCACCTTTGCTTCCTGTTACCATGCTCTGATACCACTATTGGCCCAAGAAAATAGAGACACTATGAATAAAATACATTATAGATAAATATTTTCACATAAAAATGGTAATGTATTATTCTCAAACAAATATTACAAAGAGAGGTGAAAAGCTTTATAAGCTTTTCACAGAGTGGTTCTAGGATAGAACTGACATTCCCATGAACCAACTAGTTATTATAAAAAAACATAATATTAAATTTATTACTATCTAAAAACATAAAATAAATAACTTTGTATTATAAAATAATCCAACAATCTCCAACATTAATTCAAGTGTCAAATGGATATATGTTTGCATGTGTTGAGTAGTATTTAGTGTTGGGTTTCTGGGTCTGGGCATAAGTTGCCAATATAAAATTTTGGAGGCCAAATGTAAATAGCTGGTGTAAATTAAAATTAATTTACCATTACAAGTTCCCTCTCAACCCTTAATCATGTAATTTACTTGATAATGTTAGATATTTCCATGGCAGGCTTTACAAAAATATTAACATGAATATTATGCTCTTATGAAGAAAATGTTTCTATGGTGAACAAAAAGGATGACTAGAAAACATCAATGGTCATTAAAAAATATTAGTCAAGTAAATTTGATATTACTTAAAAAAATTATAATATAAATGATAAGTATATGTAGGACAAAATTCTATGACAAGTGAAAAGCAGTGACCGAGATTATTTTCAACAATAGAAAAACTGAATGAATTCTTCATCAAGTTTTTGGTATTTTCATGTTAATGTTGGATCTCATTTTGTAATTTCAAGTTGTAAATTTTGTGTAATTATAAACTTATAAATGTAATTAATGTAAATTCACTATGTTTGATCTAGGAGGATTTCCAATAGTGACCAGATTATATGGTCTCAATTTTCTCTAAACTATCTACCTAGTGAAGATCTCATTGAGATCTTTCCAACACATTTTATGATTTGAAAAATGGAATTTGTATGCAAAAGTTATGGCTTATTAAAGTTTTTAGGAAACAAGGAAAAAATGTACATGTATGGTGAGTGGACATGCATGTGGTCCAATAGATTCTTAACATGTGGACCAATAAAATCCTCACATTTAGAGTGTCCACAATAACTCCAAGCTTTTATACAAATCCCACTTTGTAAGGATTGAAAAATGGGATTAACTCCATGAATATCTCTTTTCCCATAAATGTGAGATATGTTCCATAGAAATTGGGATATCTCCCATAGAAATACATGGGAGGTTTATCCAAAGAGAAAGATATGAAGGGTGGTTTCATCCATTGACCCTCATCAACTTTCCATGCCCCATTTGTGGAGATAAGGCTAAGAAACTTATATAAAGGCTTGTACATGGGGATGGATGATGAAGAAATCCATAATTTTTGGGTTTTTAAAAAGTATATAAACCCATGAACCTCATTTTTAAACTCATTCCAAGATAATTCTAAGAGAATTCCAAGAGCACTCCAAGATCTCACTTACATTTCAATTATTTGAGAAGTAATCTCTCACTTGAATTGGAACTCTTCCATTCTAAGGTTTTGGAGCCAAGAGTCCATCTAGGAGGAGAAAGGGTTTTGATTGAGATATATTCAAAACAATTTGGCGAGAGATATATTTGTAACAAATAGTAAGAAAGATTGAAGATTATCCCTTTGCATAGTAAGCAAGTTTGTATGTCTTCACTGCCAGAGTAGCAATTACAGGCCTAGAGTTATTGCATATAACTCTTTTGGCAAAGACATTACATCAATATTGTGAAATATAAGTAGATTTAGATCTAGAGCAATAGCCAAATCCAATAGCCAAAGCTAGTAGCTAGATCCAGAGCTAGAGCTAATAGCCAAACCTAGAAGCCAAAGCCAAACCCAATAATTAGAGCCAATAGCTAAAGCTAGTAGCCAAATCTAGAGCCAGTTTCTAGAGCTAGATCTAGTGGACATCAAAACAATTATTTATAGATCAAGAAACAATATTGGAGATAACTAATGTACAAAGTGATTTTTCATCAATAATCAATAAGTTCTACCTTTGAGTAAGACCTGAAGACATAGCCCATATAATTTGAACTCTGTTATCAACCCTAGTTTGCATATTGTCTTTGTGGCTCATGATTTTTGGTTTATTATCAAAATTGAATGCTGATTTTAATTATTATGCTAATTTCAAGTTAATGAATGAGAAATTGAGAATTTATAAAGCATCCATAAAAATAAAGCAATTGGTGTAGTTTTGGATACTGCCTGTTTATGGATCAAGTTTGGTATCATAGTAGTTAGAACGTTGGACTTGATTTTGATTACGTGATATACTCTTAAATATAGAGTTTTGAAATAAATTTTAGTATTCTATTTCATTAGGTTATTTACAAACTTGTTCGCATGTTTTAATCTTCCATTTACATTTTACAATTGTGTTAGAAGTATAGGTTGTTTGCAAGAAACCATGGAGAAAGCCTTGAAGAGAGAGGATGGAAGAGCTGAAAAGTATCAACAAGAATAGTTAGGAAGATAATGCTTTCTTAATATGCAAACTCTATTCCCTTGAAGAATAAATTGCATGTTTGAGATCCAATCTCAAATCCAAGGATGAACTCTAGATCAGATTGTAGTATGATGAGCCAAAGAAGGATTCACCTTCCACTTTAAATGCAAAAACCATGACTGATGAGTGAACTATAAGTTATTCACCAAATAATTATTCTTCCTCCCATTTGGATTCATATTTAGATAATGATGATTTTGGTTCATTTGAAAAACACACTAAAGGCATTAGATATCAATTACTATTTAAAATGTGATATGATGGAAAAGGCCTTGGTAAGAATGGCCAAGGTTTGATTAACCCAATATAGGTAGAGGATATGCCTCATTTTTTAGGTTTGGGTTATGCTAGTGTAGAGATGAAAACTAGAGAGAATTCTAGAATTATTGAAGGAAGACAAGCTTTCAATAGACAAGTGTTCACGCCACTAGCTTTATAGAATTCTTCCATTCAGAAGAATGTGATACAATCATAGGGTGATGAAAAAGTGTGTAAGAAAGTAGATAAAATATGTAATTTAATACCACATCCTTGTATTTACACAAATTATAACACTAAACATAATGGTAATTGTAAAACTTTTGATGTTTTTTTTTAGTTTAAACAATATGGCTATGACATACAAAAAATATGGAATGCTTTCCCATGTACTTTTTTTGGGTTAAGTAATCATTCTGTGGCTAATTATTGGAAGAGAAAATATTTTATGAAGAAGTTACCTTTTGTGAAAAACAAGGTAGGTGCTAAATATTAATCTTGTAATCTAGAAGCGAGAAATTCCAAATTTATTTCCTCATCCAAAAAGAAGGACAAAAGGAACTATTGCACTCATTGTCATATGAGTGGGCACATGGATGAAACTTTTTGGAAACTTTATCCATCATGCCATCCTAAATATGGTAAGAATAATATGGTTTGTTCTCCTATTAAGAAGTTAACAAATAATGAAGTTGTTATTCATATGCAGCCCATGAAGAAGCCCACCCATCCAAAGAAGATATGGATAAATTTTTTGCATAGCTAAGTTTTATTTAGCATGCTTAAAAACACTTTAAATTCAATTATTTGGTTTCTATTATTGATAATCATTAAGGAAACTAACCATTTATATGAGCAAGTGTGGAGGTAGATCACTCATTGAGAGTGCATATGGAACAACCATCCAAGTTGAGAAGCATGCATGAGCATCCCAACACAAGAGATTTGGAATAGGATATAAATAGACATGTTGATAGGAATCATTAGTATGCCCATAAGTCAAGGTGAAATTCCAAGAGGGAGACAAAGTGGAATCAACATGAAAGGTGTTGCCATGGTGAGTAGCACTCAATTAAAGCACTCTTGTTTATGTATGTATGTGGCCATCCATTTTTTAAGTATGTTCTTTCGATGTATGTATATAATAATTGTATACACATTTATAAAATACTTAAATTGGGAAATGTTTGTAATTATTTCAATGTTTATAAAACATGTATTTTACATATAAGACCCCAATAATGGAAATGTTTGTAACACATGTGTTTTATGTAAGACCTTAAGAAAGGCAATACATCAATTTCATGTAAGACCCCAAGAAGGGGGAAAATATGAAATAGATGACCTGTTATAACATCACTTAACATGCAACATAGTTTTCTATCCTTGTGTTAATATTGAACAACAAGGAGATTACAAAAATTAGCCTCCATAGTATAAATGCATCCAATACAAACATAAATAGAAGCCAAAAGGGTGAAGAAGTGATACATTCACTTATTTTTTAGAGGAAGTATACTTTTGGCGGACCAAAAATTCTTCAGTGGGAAAGTGTGATCTAGGAGGATTTCCAATAGTGACAAAATTATATGGTCTCAAAATTTCCCTCAACTATCGTCACAATGAATAACTCATTAAGATCTTTCCAATGCATTTTATGATTTGAAAAATGGACTCCATATGCAGAAGTTATGACCTATTGAAGTTTTTAGGCAATAGGGAAAAAATGTATAGGTACAGTGACTAGACATGCACATGGTCCAATAGATTCTTGACACATGGACCAATGAGATACTCACATTTGGATTGTCCATAATAGCTCCAAAATATTATCCAAGATTTTAAACAAATCCCACTTCCTAAGGCTTGAGAAATGGGATTAACTCCATGAATATCTCTTTCCCCACAAATGTGAGATATTTACCATAGAAATTAGGATGTCTCCCATATAAATGCATGGGAGGTTTATCCAAAAATAAATATATGAAGGGTGGTTTGACCCATTGACCCTCATCAACTTGCCATACCCCATTTTGGGAGATAAGGCTAAGAATCTTAAATAAAGGCTTGTACATGGGGATGGATAATGAAGAAATCCATAATTGGTGGGTTTTGAAAAACTATATAAACTAATGAACCTCATCTATAAACTCATTCCAAGAGAATTACAAGAGCACTCCAAGCTCTTACTTACATTGTAAGTATTTGAGATGCAAGCTCTCACTTGCATTTTAACTCTTCCATTCCAAGGTTTGGAGCCAAGCTTCCATCTAAGAGGAGAAAGGGTTTTGATTGAGAGATTTTTAGAAGAATTTGATGAGATCTCTATTTGTAACAAAAAGTAAGAAATCTTGAAGCTTATCCCTTTGCATAGTAAGAAAGTTTGTATGTTTTCATTGTTGGAGTAGCAATTATGGGCCTAGAGTTATTGCATAGACCTCTCTTGGTAGAGACATTACATCAGACATGTGAATGACAAGTAGATCTTGAGTTAGAGAAATATTCAGAACTAGTAGCTAAAGATAGTAGCCAAAGCCAAAGCTAGAGCCAATAGATTGAGCTAGTAGCTAGAGCTAGAGCTACTATATAGAGCTAGAGCCCATAGCTAGAGCTAGTATCTAGATCCAAATCTAGTTGCCAAAGCCAGAGCTAATGGACATCAAAACATTTATTTACAGATCGAGAACCCCTACTGGGGATAATTTATGTATAAAGTGATTTTTCATCAATAATCAATTGGTTCCACCTTTGATCAGGACACAAAGATGTAGCCCAGATTGGGTCAACTTCATTATCAACCCTGGTTTGCATATTGTCTATGTGGCTCATGATTTTGGTTTATTATCAGTTTTGAATGTTGATTTTAATTATTATGCTAATTTCAAGTTAATTAATGAGAAATTAAGAATTTATAAAGCTTCCATAAAAATAGAGAAATTGGTGTAGTTTTGGACACTGCCTGTTTATGGATCAATGTCACTTTATAAGTCTCGAATTGTGTAATTTTGATGTACACATTTCAAGTAGTGTAAAAACACCAAAGCATTTTTACACTGTTCAAGTGGTGCAATTTTGTATTTTCACTTTTACACAAAGTGAAATAGCACCAATGCATCTTTATATTGCTTAATTAGTGAAATATTGTAATTTCATATTTACATATAATATAGTTACACCAACTCACTCTTACACCACTTAAGTGGTGTATTTTTGTAAACTTACTTTCGTACCATCCGTAATGCAAAAAAGGTGTTTATGCAATATAATCACCTTCCTTCACTATAAATATGAGTGTTAGGCTCATTTTAAGGGGGAATTTTGGCAATGAGACTTTGCAAAAACTTTTTTGAATGATGAGATTGTATTTTTGACTCAATAAATATTAGAGTAAGGAGATTTTGTAGAATTTGTGTTTAGGATTTCCTTGTGAGCTATAACTTACTGTATGATTCATATGTATTTGTATCTTTACTTTCAAATTTTTTGCATAATCACTACCAAGTTATCATAAAATGGTAATTTCATATTAAGTATTTATTTTAAACTATTTTTGTGTTATTCCTATGAATGTGAAATCTCGAGGGGGTTTAAGCAATATTTGAATTATCTTTTATTGGTAAATATGGGATGGTTTTTTTTTTGTTTGCTATCAATATCAAAGAATAATATCAATGTATGTTTTTTTAATCCTGAAGGTGTAATTATGTATTTACCACCCATTGAATGAGAGATATTTCCATGAGCATAACATTTCTCCTTTTTAGGCTATTATAGTGAATCTCTATTTTTAGTCACTTAGAGTTGTCCTTCATTATTCTTGAGATTATCATGGTGCCTTATCTATTTAACTAGATATCATAATCCCATTCCTCCTTTCATTTATCATTTTTCCACTATTTTTTATCATTCTTCTCATTTTCCCCTCTTTTCTATCATTCCTCTCATTTTCCTTTCTAACTCCTTTTTGTGTTTTCTAATTAAAAGTACGAAACCCCCAATAGAAAATATTTTTTGTTATAAATAGATGTGAATAGATTTTCCATTGATTTTTCCTTTTTATCTTTTAATAAAAGTATCTCTTCCTACTAATAGGAAAGGTATTTTGTCCCTATGTTTGTGACTAACATGAGGACTCAGTTCCCACACTATTGACCCAAAGTCAGTAATTTGTCACCTTGACAAATTTTTGAGCCAAAAAGTATGTATTCAATGCTCAATATAGGGGGTGTTTAGGTCTCAAAAAACTTTAATTAATGACCCATTTTTACTTTGTGATTTGCATTGGTATTCTTTCCTATTGAGTTAGGGTTTTCAAGTGAAAACGTAGTTATACAGTTGTCACCAAATTGAATCATAAGCTGCCAAATAGTCCATAGAACAAGCAAGTGAAGGCACCTAGAATCCATAAATATTAGCACTATCAAACAATAACATTATTTAAGGACTACAACACATCCCTAACTTGTCCAATAGGAACACTCATGTTCATGAACTTTGCCATATTTTGTTTCTAGTTCACACATAGTCAACATAATTAACCTCTTAATCTTAGATCCCAAAACACCTTGCATCTCATATTTTAACTAAGTTTTATATTTATCTGATACAATTTACATATTTAGTAAGTTTTTAATTGGAAAATAAAATCCAAATCAGGTGTGCTATTATTACATATTTTTAGCAACATGATTTTTCACAACAATTTTTTTAGTTAGGGTAATCTATCTCTTAATTTCCAAATTTTGATAAAATAATATATAGCCTTTTCAAATTAAAATTAAGTACCTATTAGAATGAAAACCAACCTAATAAAATACAAAAAAATCTAATACAATAGACACGCATAAAAAATATATATAATAGAAGAAGGCCAAGGGCCCAAAATACAAGGACAAATTTGGTGGTTCTCTAAATATACCAAAGGCAAATTCTATGGACTACCAAATATGCCCCAAAGTAAAACTGATAGAAAATGGAGAAGGAAGCAAAGAGGAGAGAAAGAGAGAAGAGGGGATTCCCAAATGTAGAAAAAAAAATATAAGGAGAAAATAAAATAAATACTAATATTGGGCCACACAAAAAAAGGAAATAAGATAAAAAACATAGGAAAAGTGCCAATAAAAACCTAAATTAAACAAATGAACTTTATGCACAAAATGACATTTAAATTTTTAAATAATAAGACTTGTACCAGAATTATGTGTCTACATAATTCCCCTACTTTTATGTGCCTGTATGGGTGGATGCATGTGTGTTTCAAATTAAAATCATACATAAGTTAAGCATGTACCTTGACTAACCTAAGAAGGAAGATTAAAACATTTGCATGTATCCATCTGGGTTTTGATTATTTGGAATGACTTTGGGATACCTATAAATAATGGTTATTCTATAACAATTAGTTAATTTCATATCAATTCAATTTAAAATATAGTAAATTTAAAAACACAAATTGAAAAATTATCATAGGTATGACTACACCTATGGTTTTTGAACCATCTTTTTATAACTTAAAAACAAAATTTTATTTTGTTTATTCTTATTAGAATGTGTTAAACAAATCCTAGACATAGCTAGTACTTATTAGGGAGTTTTTTCATCCAAATACACTTACTGAACATGGAAGTAGATACTGGGTCATTTCTTAGGCTATCATTTCACTCAATTTATTTCAATTCATTCAACATTTTTTCTCAATATGTTTCATGCTGAAAAATCTTCAATTTTTTTTTGGATGTATACCCCCTTTTAAGGTGAAGGTTTTTATAACTTTTTATTGAAAAAAACACATTTTAAAATAAAAAATTAAGTGTATCACATGTCATCACATAATATCATAACTAAAGTTATTAGTATTTGGAAAACACAAAAGGGAAAGAAAATAAAATAAAATGATAAGATGAGGCCATACATAGAAAAAGGAGACAAGACAAACATGTGGGAAAAGTGCCAATAAATACCTAGACCAAAGCAATCAACCATATGATAAAACATAAAATAGAGAAAATAAAATAAAATGATAAGATAATGCCACACATAGAAGAAGGAAATAAGATAAAGTCATGTGAAAATCACCAATAAACACCTAAATTGAATCGATGAAACATCTATACAAAATGACATTAAAATAATTTGTTATAAAAAACCTTATGCCAAAATTAATTTTATACATAATTCCCTTGATTTGATATGTATATGTGTGTGTGAATGCATTATGTGTTAAAGTAAAATTTTGCAAAATTAAAGCATGTACTTTGAATTACCTAGTAATGAAGGATGAAACATTTGCATGCATATGTTCACACTTTGATCATTCACAACCACTTTCATATACCTATAAATAATGTCCATTTTACAATAGTTAGTTAACATTATATCAAATTAATGTGAAATATAGTAATTTGAAAACACAAATTGAAAAATGAGCAATAGGAATGACTACAATGATGATACTCAAACCATGTCATTATAATTTGGAAACAAAACTATATTCTATTTATTGCATTTATTCTAATTCAAGAAAAATAAACAAGTCCTAAACATATCTAGTATTTCTTAGGGGGTTTTGACAACCCAATCCACTTGTGGATTAGAGAATTAGATATTGGCCCATTTTTGGGGCTCTCATTTCACTCAATTTCATTTAATTTTATTAAATTCATTTAATGTTTTTACTTACTTTTGTTTTATCTTGAAAAAATTGCACGCGCACGCGCACGCACACACACACATGCGCGCACACACACACACACACAAACACACACACACACACACACACACACACACACACACACACACACACACACACACACACACACACACACACACACACACACACCCCTATTTAGGTGAAGTATTGGTAGAATTTTATTACAAATCACTCATCTCAAAATCATGATTTAAGTGTATCATATGTCATCACATTATATCATAGTTTAAGTTATTAGTATCTAGAAAAATCACTAAAACAAATGTATGTGACCATCATAAAATATCACCATGTATACTCAATAGTATAAGACAAATATAAGGGAATTAAAGTGAGATGAGATGTTATACCATTTTTTTTGGGACCATGTGAGAGTTTAAGTGCCTTCAGAGCAGACTGTAAATGAAGTAAGGACATTGTCTAATTATTTTTGTCATTTTTAATAAAATTTCAATTTTTTGAATTTTTTTTCGTTTTATATTTTATTTATTTTGGACCAATTTATACCTTTATAAATATACTCCTTGGACACTAAAAATGTCCCCTTACCCATCAGATCCTTCCTTATTTCCACCAAATTTAATTATGTTCTTAATGTATCTAACCCTTTAGGTGTAGAATCTAACTCACTACTCTTTGAATCTAGCCTCTAAACTTTTAAATACATTTTTGTTACTTATATGTTGATTTGGAATGCTTATTTTGTCATTTTTTGGCTCAAGATATAAATGTTTTATTTTTTTTGATGATGGTTTCAGTCTATCATACTTTTTTGAGAGGAGCAACTAAGTAGAGCACGGGGTTTTATTTTACAATTTAGACTTAGTGAATAGTAGCATGCTTAAGTAGATGTTTTAGGTTTGGGTCATTCAAGTTAAATAGGGCTTGTTTCAATGGATTTCCCATTATTTACACCCTTAGCTAAGCAATGGGACTATGATTCATGTAATGTTTTACTCCCAAATGGGGATATGACAGTGAACTTAGAGGATGTTTGGTGCATATCCATTAGAGGTCACCAAAATTAAGATTTTTCATTACCTTGAACTGAGAGGACAATATATGGGTAGCACTATAGGGGTCACCAAAGATTCTAGGAGAGGACAAGTGATAGTTTTGTAGTTATAGATATTGTGATTGGACCTACTCCACAATCACAAGAAAATTTTTGCATTTTAGATATCATTTTCATTTTAGAGAACATTAGTGGTTGTGCACCTACATATGGTATAATACCAATCATAAAATACATGGAGGATCATGATCTATTATATTCCACTTATATGATAATTTTAAATATTCAATGTGGAGAGGGTTCTATTGGTATTGTCATCAAGAAGTTAGGCCTCTATGTAGAGGGAAAACAAACATTTGTATGCCCACATGTAACATGTATATCCTACATAACACTCAAATATCATGAAATTCATGTGTTCATGTGAATAAATATGTGATCTACCAATGTGATAAATAACATATGAAAAAATGTAAAATAACCAACATGTCATGCTCAGGTCTTGATTTTTATTTTTATTTTAATATTTGAATGTTTTTTGAAAATTTATATTTATTTAATTAATTTATTTATTTTTGGAACATTTGTAATTTATAAGAAACTAACCAATGATACACTCAAGTTGAGGACCAAGGGAGGTGCCTATATAAAATGGTGTAGAAATACTCTATTGTGGATGGGATGTATCAATTAAGGAAGGGTTGGAATCTGATATATAATCATGTGGTGTATCATGTCTATCATTCTCAAAGCTTATAGAATTTGGGTGTATTATAATGGCTCTACAAGGTCGAGGACTTTGTGGTATCTATTATGTAATAATAGGGTGTTTTGCTACTTATGTTTGTTGTGGAACATGCTAACCTATTCTAGTTCTAAGGGAGTAAGTGTTTTATAAGATGGTGCCCTATATGGTATCTAAGTAACACTTTGATGTACTATATTTGGAATATATATATTTATATGAATTGATCTTGTTTATGTGTAATGATTTATCTTGATGTTGACCCTTACTATGTGTGTCAACCATATATGAATAATGATTCTAAATATGTGTATCATCTATCTTTAAATAACAATCCTAAATATTTTTTTAGACATCTCTATATAATTATCCTAAATATATTTCTTAACCAATTTACGTGTTTTTGGGAGTGGGATTTAAGGGGATACTCATACTGTATTCTTAGGACTATAACCATTTTATGTAGTATATGTATTTTAGGCATTGATTGATTGTGGATGTTACTACACAAATTATCTAAACCCATGAGCATATTGATAACATATTGAAGACCCTATTACTTTGAATTACTAGGAATGATGTGGTCGATATGGATGATCCTACCTGAAGGGGTAACACTATGCATCCTAATGTATTGTGTCTTTATCCATATAATCCTATAGCTATTTTTTTATATCTTCTAAATCATGTTGTGTGTATCTAATATATTGGATAATTTACACCATGAAAACATTATCAATTGAAAAATTATCAATCATAACACTATATTTAGTTTTTTCCTCAATGTAGGCACTTATATGTAATGCATGAAATTTTTAAACATTGCCAATAATCTCACTTCTGCCAAATAGTGGAGTATAATTTATTATACCAATAATAGTTAATAATTTATGATAATATGTCACTAAATGAGGATTTATATTATATGCATGGAATGCCTCTGAAGTGTCCTTGGTCTCTTTTTACTCATGTTTAGGAAAAGGACCACTAAAAATCTTTAAATTTTTATTTCCATTATGTTTTGGTCAAGCTTCATCTCTAATAAATAGATAATGATTGCATCAATAAAATCCTATATATTATGTCATAACTTGAAACATTTATTCAGTGAATGTCTCTCAATCTAATGATACTCACAATATGCATTACCCTCATAGTTCCTTAATCTAGGTCTACTTGGGTTGATCTCTTATGGAGGAAGGAGTGTGATAAGGTTACAATATAACAACTTCTTTATAAGCACATGGGGAGGTGATGGCAATCATGAAAATTATCTCTTTGATAGAGTTGTTAATTGTAATTGTTAGTAGGTTGTGATAATACATTGGATGTAGTATTCACCTCATTCTTATTATCACATAGTTTGACCTTATAGTTTGGTTTGATTTGAAACTTCATTAAGTTTGTTCAAAGTAATTAGATTGACTTATCTATCCCTCACTATATGGAATAAGTCATCAAATGATTTAAATCTCTTAATTATGATTGATTATTATAATAATGGTAGCATAGTTTATTTTAAAATATCTTTCAATTCATTATCATACATAAAATTAGGCTAGAATGGTCTTGTATCGAATAACATAGCCACTGATTGGTTCATTAGATCCTTAATTTAGTTTAGTAATTTATGCATAGAATAAATTTTTAATAAATCTTTGGACAAGGGGTTGAATTTTATTATGGATTTAAAAGGAAGATTATAAAATCATCTCTATGCAAATTCATCAAAATTTCTTATAAATATCTTGGTCAATAAATTATCATTGTTTGCATAATCCAAATAATCTTAATGGAATGATCTAATATGTTCTTCAAGATCACCTTTGCATTCATAAAATAGGATCATGAGAGATATAAGTACTATAGGTAAAGGTTAGGCTACTATCTTGGGAGCTAATGGATTATGGATCAAAGCATGCCAATCCATGGTATGGCTAGCTCTTTATGCATCTTGTTATAAGTATGTAGAATCGTAATAACTTGCTTGAAATAATATGCATTAGGCATGGTTAGTAATGGAATGTGTGTATCCATCATGGATGGGGTGAAAATTAATAGTGTAGGAATAAATATCAACATCTACTAAAATCCTTGTGATGCCCCCATATTTTTATGGCATGTCACATATGTCCTTGAATGTGTAGGCATGGGAATAGTACCATTAGTAATAGTTTGAATACCTAATGTGTAGGTTTTAACTAAAATTTTATACTAATATCTTGCTATATATAATATAAAATCAATCTAATGTGGATTCATGTTAATATATTCAATTAATTGTTCAACTTTCAAGGCATTTTACTAGTCTATAGTAGTTATATCATCAATATAGATATTCATGATGAGTCCATCAATAGGGCAGATAATATTTGTTGTGTAATTTGTAGTAGGAAGATAAAATGGAGTCATGCAATCCCTTTGGTTTCTAGTGGTAAAAATAGGCATCTTAAACTGGATATTACAATAATAGGATTAGAAAAATACTTGGGCTTACTCATTGGTAAGATTAACCTTATTAATGATCTTGGACTTGATTTTAGCTACCCATTTATCTACATAGTTAATCCAAAGAAGATATATTATCCATGTAGAATAATATGAAAATATAAATTTAAAATTCATTCGACATTGTAATGATTAGTGTGTATTTATTAGGGAAAAATTTAAAACATCAAAAGCTAAAATTTAAAACCCTATAAGGATGAAACCATAATGGAAAGTTAGGGTTTTACATGGTTAATTATGTGTCTAGGTTCACCAATATGTTTTATCCTAAGTTGGATTAATTTGTAAGATTAATATAATTAGGATAGAACATTAAAACATATATCCGATACTTATCTATCTTGGTTAATTATCTAACTATGACTATATTCTAAAAGTGGAAACTGGGGATAAAAACACATGTGGTTCACTTAGTTTAGGAACTAATTTGTTGCTTGCACTAGGTCAATTATACAAGATCAGGTTAGTATTGATAGTAGATACTGACCTCTTGGTCAATATTGGCCCACATAAAACTGTGGAACATTGACTATATGTTCACCTATGACTATCTTTTCTTGCTCTATTTTTGAGATCTTAAACCGTGATGATGCATGCAAATCCAAAAATCAACCTCATTTGCCTTCAAACCCTAGATTATTTTGTGATGGATATAAACCTATAAAAATGGGGAAATTTTATTGTTCTAAACTAACCCCAATCACCCATGTATGATTATTGGTCACTACCTATGTATCCAACACTCCAAGGATGGAAATCAAACCACTTGTAGTTCTCCCACCTATTGTGATTGTGTAATTGAGTTCCCCCACTATGTATATGTAACTAATGATTGGCTTTGGTACTTGAAAATGCTTGATTTAATGTAGATTTTGAGTGTTTTAGACTGTTCTTGTGATTGATTATAGTGATAGGAATGAAAATTGGGAAGAATGGGACATATTTTCTTAATGTGTAATAGTGTATAAATTTATCATAAATGAGTACTAGATAAATGCAAAATGTATTTTCTAATTTGACCTTTATTTGTTTATATATGGATACATTTGAATAATTTATCATGCTACTAAAACACTTGGATTATAGGCTGACCATAAGTATGTTTTTTATTTTATCAAATAGACATGGAATAGGATGGTTTTGACCAGTGTGGATCATTATCAACTCATGATAATGTTGATAGCTATTGTAACTAGGTCACATATAGGTGTTAAGCATGAGATATACTAAGAGGGGGAAGTGAATCAGTATATCATATATCTTATAAAACTTTCCCTTAACCAAATTCCACTTAATCAAACATTCAAGATATGCAATAAAACTCAAACAATAAACACCATACAAGATAGAGAGAGACACCAGATATAACGTGGAAACCCAATGTGGAAAAAACCATGGAGAATAATCTCAAGTATATGAATGAGCACCAACCCAAACAATATTTTCAAGCACCAACTTGTAGGAGCACCAACCCCTTTGCTTAGCACCAACCTAGTAACTATTCATGAGCATCAACCCACAGGAGCACCAACCCCTTTGCCGAGCACCAACCCAGCAAAAATTCATGAGCACCAACCCACAGGAGCACCAACCCAACAAAAATTCATGAGCACCAACCCACAGGAGCACCAACCCCTTTTTCAAGCACCAACCCAGCAAAAATTCATGAGCACCAACCCCTTTATCGAGCACCAACCCAACAACAATTCATGAGCACCAACCCATAGGAGCACCAACCCCTTTGTTGAGCACCAACCCATAGGAGCACCAACCCCTTTGTGTATACCACGCAACTATCTCTCAATGTTTCTATCTCAACAAATGATAGTTCATTACAACATCTCTTTCCTCTCTCTCACCTTTGCTCTTCTAAGCTAGATATAAAAAATACAAATCATATTCATCTCTCATAATTGCTCTTCTAAGCTAGATATTACAATATCAAATCAACCTCTCTCTTCCATATTACAAATGGCTTCTCAAGCCTTTATTTATAGCTTTCCAAATGACCTTTGGCCTTCCCCCTTTGTGACCCTTCAATCCTCATGGAAAATGGCACCAAAGTTGTATGACCCTTCATATCCTTGCCTTTGAAAAGTCATGTGGTGACCCTTCATGAGCAAAAATGTCCTTCCCTCTTTTGTCCTTATCTTGGTGACTTTTTGTATTCCTCAAAGTTTCCATGAGAAATTTTTCCCTTCCTCTTTTGTCTTCACTTGGTGACTCTTGGAATTCCCCAAAATGACTCTTCATGGGAAAATGTGTCCCATCCTTCTTTTGTCTTTACCCCATGTCTCTTTGAATTCTCCATGGGCCCTTCTTTTGTCTCATATGCAACCAAAAATATATTCATTAATATTAAATAAATATTAACTCACATTAGCCA
Organism: Torreya grandis; assembly: GCA_037957365.1. Lineage (NCBI taxonomy): Eukaryota > Viridiplantae > Streptophyta > Pinopsida > Cupressales > Taxaceae > Torreya > Torreya grandis. The sequence goes on from JARHVA010000004.1 coordinate 6,748,200, forward strand.
AGATATAACAATTAAAAACATCATTAAATGCAATGGGGCCTTTATCACAAATAATGCTAGACCTTTGACATCAATGACAATATTTCCAACAATCTCCCCCTTTGTCATTGATGGTAACCTCAATCCTAAAATTGTCACATCCTATCACCTGCACATACTGTCATCTAAAAACATACAATAACTCCCCCTTACTGTAGTAACTTGTACCTATTCCCTATACCTATTTCTACACCTATACCTGTACCTCTTATTCTCCCCCTTTGACATCAATGGCAAAGGGCCTACCTGGAGCTAACACTTAGCTCCCCCTTAATTGATGCTGAACATCTATGGCAAGGAAGTAATAGAAATTACTCCCAACTCCTCTACAAATATTTGAATGTTTCATTTGATCATGCCTTTGAGAAGATATCTTTTCTGGCTATCCTGGCAATGGTTTTATCTTCGAATTTCACTATGTCACCATTGATCTTCTTTACTCTTATCTCTTGTCATATGCCTTGAACATCTGCTATCAACGAACCATGGCTGATCTTTATTTCTTACATGTAAAGCTGTTTACACCAACATAGAATCTTTAGGTTGTTTCTTCTACCATGAACATGTCTGAACCTTCTTCCTGATGAATGGAGCTTTGAAACTCTGATCCTTCTTGATGAATGGAGCTTTGAAACTCTGAACCTTCTTCATTGAATCTGCATGAGTATTCTTTTCCTTATTTTTGAAACTGTTAGTTATTTTTCAACATTCTAATTTTTTGTGACCATAATCATTTGAAACACTTTAAAAATTTTAAACACTGCATATGCAATAATCATTCTAAAAGCCTCAAACCTTAACACTGGTGCAAAATTTTCTTCAAAAATCTATTCACTCAAAAGATATACAAATTAATCTGTCAATTCACCTTCTTGTCATGCAACATAGCCAAGACCCAATAGCATCCACCATGCTTCAATTTTTTTCTTAAAAGTGTCTCCTTGAAGCCTAGAAGAGACACCCCGCACAAAGGGGTCCTAGAAACAAATCTCAGGAGATTCCCACATCTCCTCTGTTTCTTCCTTGATCTTCTTGTGTTTTTATCTTAGAATTCACTTAAGCATGTCTAACCTTTTTGACTTACTAACCTTATCATTTATGATGTTTTTCATCTTCTCAACATTTGCAACTATCTTATCTTGACAAAGCTCATGCTCAAATGTAACAAGAGATTCTTCACAATCCTTCCTATCTGATTCTTTATCTACTATAACAAGTAATTCATTTTCACTCTTAAACTCAACCTGATCAACCTTTACTATTTTAGGTCTCCAAACCTTAATTTGACTCTCCACATATCTTTTAGGGGCTCTGTAACCTTTGACATACTTTGAAGATCTCTTTACTTGTTTTGGACATAATTTAGCAATATGGCCAACCTTATGAAAATAAAATCAAACAACATTTCTCATACCTTCTTTTTAAATGTGACTGAGATCTCCCTTTGACTGATTTCTTCTCCTCATACAGTCTCTTGCCCTATGACCAACATGATGACAAACAAAACAATGGCCATGAAAAGAATTTGAAAACTTAAAAGCATTAGGCTGCCTAATCGGCTTCTTTGATTTGCCTTCAAAACCTACATCCTTCTTTCCTTGGACTAATATTTCATGATCTTTTTCAACCTTGATTATAAGCTTCTCATGATTATCCTTTAAAGAACCTAACTCAACCTTCAACTGATTACACTCTTCTTCTTTTGATGTTAAAATTGAATTTTCAACCTCTAACTGATTCTTAAGATCCTGAATAAATATCTTATTTTCTTTTACTTCTATAGCCAACTTAGAATCCAAGATACACACCTGTTCCTTAAGAGCCTCAACCACAAATTTCAACTCTTGATTCTCCTTATTTAGCTTCTTAGCCATCTTATGATTTTCTTTGATCTACCTTCAAGCTGTTAAACCCTTTTTGAAGGAACCTTCTCTGATACCAATTGTTAAGCATAGGATATACTGAGAGGGAGGGGTGAATCAGTATATCATATATCTTATAAAACTTTCCCTTAACCAAATTCCACTTAATCCAACATTTAAGATATGCAATAAAACTCAAACAATAAACACCACACAAGATAGAGAGAGACACCAGATATAACGTGGAAATCCAATGTGGGACAAACCATAGAGAACAATCTCAAGTATATGAATGAGCACCAACCCAAACAATATTCACAAGAACCAACTTGCAAGAGAACCAACCCCTTTACTGAGCACCAACCCAGCAACTATTCATGAGCACCAACCCACAAGAGCACCAACCCCTTTAACAAGCACCAACCCAACAACTATTCATGAGCACCAACCCACAAGAGCACCAACCCCTTTGCCGAGCACCAACCTAGCAACAATTCACGAGCACCAACCCACAGGAGCACCAACCCCTTTATCGAGCACCAACCCACATGAGCACCAACCCCTTTGTGTATACCACAAAACTATCTCTCAATGTTGCTATCTTAACAAATGAGAGTTCATTACAACATCTCTTTCCTCTCTCTCACCTTTTCTCTTGTAAGCTAGATATAACAAATACAAATCATATTCATCTCTCACAATTGCTCTTCTAAGCTAGATATTACAATATGAAATCAACCTCTCTCTTACATATTACAAATGGCTTCTCAAGCCTTTATTTATAGCTTTCTAAAAGACCTTTGGCCTTCCCCCTTTGTGACCCTTCAACCCTCATGGAAAATGGCACCAAACTTGTATGACCCTTCATATCCTTGCCTTTGAAAAGTCATGTGGTGACCCTTCATGACCAAAAACGTCCTTCCCTCTTTTGTCCTTATCTTGGTGACTTTTCATATTCCTCAAAGTGTCCCTTCATGATAAATTTCACCCTTCCTCTTTTGTCTTCACTTGGTGACTCTTGGAATTCCCCAAGATGACTCTTCATGGGAAAATGCATCGCATCCTTCTTTTGTCTTTACCCGTGTCTCTTTGACTTCTCCATGGGCCCTTTTTTTGTCTCATATGCAACCAAAAATATATTCATTAATATTAAATAAATATTAACTCACATTAGCCAAGATATAACAATTACAAACATCATTAAATGCAATGGGGCCTTTATCACAAATAATGCTAGACCTTTGACATCAATGACAATATTTACAACAATAGGTTGACTATTCTAAGAGTTATTATATGTTTGTGTGTGATATATAGTAGGTTTGAGATACATATTAAGATTAATTTAGGTTTATAACATCATAATGTAAGGGTTAACTCATAATATATCATGAAAGTTTGATAGGATGGTGAATTAATACCTTGTTTTGGTATTCTATTTAAGTGTGGTAAATGTGTGTCAAGCTTTTCATTGTCAAGTATTAAATACCATATTTTGGTATCCATAATATTTATTATATTTATACCTATAGTAGCATCAGTTTGTGGTGATAGTGGTGAAGGAGCCATTGGTGGTGATGGGGATAAACCAAACATAGTATTAGATTGGACTACAAAAGGAAATGGAGTAGGAGAATCGGCCATGATGGAATTAGACCCTATAACATATGTAGATCCTATGGATGAAGATAAGCATGTTGTACAAATGTTTTGTCATTTATTTATTTGTATGTATTTTATTTGATGTACCAAATTCTAAAGATAGTTTTTATATATGTGTTGTTGGTCTATGGATAGTGATGATTAATGGGTGATGTGGTTTTTAACTTAAAATATTTTAGAGGTGTATGGGCCACTTGAGAGGGCTAATTATGTTTTTGAATACTATATGTATTTTTTAACCCTTAGTTAAATACAACATTATTATTGAACTAGTTGAGAGTAGATGATATTGAGGCCCATTTGATATAGTTATAACAACATCTACTACATGTAAAGGGAGTGAGGGAAGAGATTTTTATATACTAGATGATGGTTTTTTGGCTTCACTTATTTCATAGTTAGGTCAATTTAATGAGTTGTATGCATGATATTGAGGGGACTTGGAATATAATTAGGCCTTTGAATATTTATGTGTTTGTCACATTGGTTAATATTATTGTAAAGCAAGGGATGCAACCACAGATCTAGCTAGGAGTATTTTGATGGGTTTTCTTAGGGCTAAGGATATGGATGAGAGTGGTGATAACCACTCCCTTTCACCTAAAATAAGTCACCTAGACATATGATGTATTTGGGTCATGTGACCCCATTTTTGTATTATGTATGAGACACTTTCTCATATTAAAGGGTGCGTGTCTGTGTGTGTGTCTGTGATGATGATGATGACAAGTTTTTTAACTACATTTTTTTCTTTGTGTTGACTTATTACTTGATATAAATATAATTGGTTGGCCTAAAAAAATTTATGATGTAAATGTAAATAATAATTAAAAATAACATGTGACATAATAAACAAACAAGTAATATAAAGTATTTGACATAATATATGATAAAATGAATGCCTAACTTAAAAATAATGATTTATATGTTAAAGCTCATTGTAAATAGGTAATAGTACTACCCAATGATATGTGTCTAAGTATATTCATCAAAATATATAAAAATTATAGGCATGCACTCATAACAGAGAGAAAATAAGGTGGTAATTCCATGTCTAATAAGTCCTCATCTCTAGTACATTTGAAAATCTCATTATAACTAAATTCTATATCTATAGGAGATGGAATGTTGGGTGATAATTCCTTGGGTTATTTTAATTCATGAATGTTATGATTGATATTAGAATTTTATTTTGACACAAATTATTAACATGTAACCTTATCCACCTTAGGATGTTCTTTATTTTTAGTTATTCTATCTCTTGAAATTGAAATCTTATCACCTTGGAAAGTGGATGTTATATGATCATGAGCATCGTCAAGTGTTGCATTCATTAATAGTAACCAAGGAGTACCAATTAGATAATTGTATATGAACAAGGTTGACATAACATAAAATGTGGTGTGACACATTCTGGGACCTAGAGATATAATCAATTGAATGCATCCCATCGTCATACATTCTAATAAGTCTTAATCAAATGTTCAATATCATATCAATAAATTTAATAAATTAATAATTACACATAATAAATTTATACTTATCATCAATAATAATCCATTGTCATTTTTGTCCCTTTACATAAGAACTAATGACTGAAGGTTTTTTAGTTGAAATATATATATCTTGGTAAGATCATTGGAAACTGTGATTGCATCATTTATTTTATGGTTATTTTTTTTAGGATATTCCTTATTAAGTACCTATTTTTTTTATACAAATTTAGTTTAGGTAATCCTTTCTTAAAAATAAATTTCTTAGGTGACTCTTTCTTAGCAGATGATAAATCATGTAGAGTAAGTTATTCAACTCTGGGAGAAGCTTTTTTGTTTTTAGGATGTTCAAAAAGTTAAATGTCACATTTATAAATAATATCATGATTTTTTTAATTTTAATTCTTAATATATATTATCTTAATGTCCATGAGTTATATGAGAGGCATAATATTATCTAGATATATATGAGCTTAACACATGGAGGTGTCACAATCCCTAATATGAGGAAGTACAATAAAATCTAAATCAAGCACAATTTTCAATACTACACTTTGAGTATATTGTAACTTAGGAAGTTTCCATGACCCACTAAGGGAATGTGTAGGGCATGTAGTAGGTGTTACACTCTTTCTAGCCAATGGTGAATATGTATTCTATTTAGGCTCTTGGATTCTAAGTGGAGAAGTGCAAACTAGAGTGTGATTGTTATGATTTAGATTTTGAAAATACATAAAATATTTTTATAATGTCATATCCCCTTATCAAATATATTTTAAAGATTCATAAGTATGATAAATTAATTTATCTTTTAAGGATGGATAAGACCCCTCTAAAAAATATGATGTTTCTCTAAGTTTGTTGGTTGATACATCAGTTAGTGCATGTTAGATGTAAACCATAATATATATTCATAAACATGTTTAGTTTTACCTTAGTAAAAATATGGGAGACATTCAAATGTATCCGTTGGTCCTTTATTATTGATATATCATGACAAAAAGACCTCTCCCAACTTAATATATGCATGTAGATAGCCACTAAGAATTTTGTATAAAAAAATAAAAGCATGATCTATTAAGATTATAGGGATTTTTTAAAGTAAAATTATATATTTAGAATTATATTTGCCAAGAGAATCTATAAAGTACTTAAGATGCAAAAAAGGATCAGCATGCCCATAAAATAAGTAAAATCTAGGTATTGTAAAATGACAAGGAAAATTTGAGTTAAGGATCTTATGTAATATGGGTTGGCCAAACATAACATTATAATTAGCTCGAGAATTAGATGCAATATACTCTAAATATAAAACTTGTAATTTGATTTGTAATTCTCCTATTACATGCATCATATTTAATATCAATGCACACTAGGATTCACAAAAGGGTTCATTCAAGGGTTAAATCTTATTATTGATAATAAACATGGGCACATTATTGGATATGAATTTTGAAGATGCACCATGATCATAAAACTCTGAAAATGAACACAAATATACTCCCTAGAGGGATATCTAATAGAGTCATGGGTATTAGCTACTTCATTAAAAATATTCATAATTTATACAATGAAATTAGGATTTTCCAAAATATGTGATTTAAAAACTTTCACAATACATTCCTTAAAACCATTCCTATCATCAGAAGTAAAATTTTCATCTTTCACATTCAACATAATTTCTTTCACCAAAGTTATAGCACTTGAATCCATTTCGTTAATATAAACCATGTTGCTACTAAAGAAAATCATAGAATATGAGTCAACATGGAAACAAAACCCTAGGATGGAATGGGAAGAATAAAACCCAAAAATCAAAACTAAAAAAAGAATGAAAAACAACAAACCCTAGTGGGTATGAGAACAAGAAATTAGATGTAGAAGTATCAAATTCACCAAAAATTTTTAACTAAAAGTGGATTGGGACTAAATAATCTAAGCATAAAAACATAAAATAAGTGCATTAAGGATTTTTAACAATACGATAGTCCAAAACAATAAGTAATCTACATTATTACCATCAATAGGGATAAACAAAATAATAACAAAGTAAATACAAGCTAAACTATACACTGTAAGAGTAAAAGATTGAAATATAACAAACTTGGATATAATAATAGGATTTTGTGATTAGATCTAGGTTGTGTAGGTTTCTATGTAGCACTATGTCAAATTTGGAACTCAACTTCTAAGGAATGGATTTGTTGGCTTTATACTTCTGAATATACCATGGGCAAATTCAATGGTTTGCCAATTTTCCCTTATATACTCACCAAATGTGTTTTTGTGAATCAAATCTATACTATAATCACTTTATTATTTTTATGTTTTTATTACAAGTGTGCAAAGTTATATTTTTATATTTTTATGAATGATCTTGTTTCATAATCTTTACATAATTCACCAAAATTACTTCCAAAAGGAAAAATGAAAGGGTTAGAGAGGTCAAAAACCATCAAGGATTTGTACATACATATCCAACACACTTGGAATGAAACCCAATGTAGTTCTATTATAGTTGAATTCATATTTAAAGTAAGATCACTCATCTTCTCTTCATAGGTGGAGAAGCAATTACATGTACATTTACCTATCCTTATTTTGGTACAAAATATAGCTAATATTTGTATATATTCCATATAAGGAGAAAGTAAACCTTTAGAGTGTGCTTAGACTGATTTTCCTTGAATGTCCACTTGAAAACTTATTATTGAAATTAATCTAGGAGGCCTTTTATATTTAACCTTCTCAAATTATAATTAGGGAGCTATTGGTGTGTAATCTAACTCAAGAAAAGAGAAAGAAGCTAAAAAAATAAGCCACACAAGTAAAATAAAAGGGAAGGGAACTAAAGCCCTATTACCCTATTTTTAGATTTATGTGAATCATAATAGGATAAACCAAAATAAATAATTTAGATTGTAATATAAATTATTCAAGCATAAATATAAATATACCATATTGGAATTAACTTGATAATGAGATTTTGCATTTATGTAAATTACATAAAAAATAAGACACTTAGCTTCACTATCTAATATGTTGACTATGACTAACTATTGGCATGAAAATTGACTAGAACAGGGCATGTGATTCATTTAGATCTAGAACAGGGTTTGTGTGTGCACAGAGTTGGTATTATAAAGCTAGAGATGATTCTTCAAACACAAGTGACCTCTGGATAATGCTATTGTCTTGTGGTTTTTTGGCTCTATGTGACTATACAGTGAAATACATGTACCTATAATGTCTTTTTATGTGAAATATTGACCCTTGATTATGTGTGAAACTCTATATATCAACTTCTTTCTCCTTAAAACCCTAGGCTCACTTGTGAAGGATAAAAACTTGTATAATATGAAGAACTTTAAATGTGTTAAGTTAACCCCAATCACCCCTTTATGATTCACCACTTCCTATGTATCCAATACTCTAAAGATGGAAGTCAAGACACACATAGTTTTTTCCCTTAATGTGATTGTACAATTATTCTCTTTCACTATATTAACACATTTATAAATCTAGCTTTGACCTTGACAATGTTGAATTGACCTATCTTGGTTTCATTCAAACTTGGTTGATTATTGATCTTAGTAACTGATATTAAATTTGGGAAGAATGGAGCATATTTTCTTAATATATAGTAGTGTATAGATTCTTGATAGATATGTTCTAGATGATCTATTTAATTTATATTTCAATACATTCAATTTTATAATTTCCATAGCTTTCTAGGTTAATAGACCAAAATATGGGAATGATTTGATTTTTAAAAATAGTTGTTGTTAAGAGAACAATGGTAATGTCAACCTCAGGATAATTCCTTCGATGTTACCATATGAGTCTAATGTTAATGTCTATGAAACATGAATGGAAATTTGGTGATTCATAAATGTTAAAGTAGGATATTAAAATTATTTAGAATGGATTGAGAGGTTAATGTAGGTGACTAATAGAAACTTAGGATAGATTGGACTCATAACTATTATGCACATGTTTGGGAAATATGAATAATATTTGTTTGGAGATGCACAAGTCATGTAGGATAAGTATGGATCAAGATTGTCATTTCCAAGTTTCAAATACCATATTTTAGTATCTATAAATTCTCCATTTTATTCTAGAATTAAAATCAATAAAAATATTAGAGTAAAAGGATAAAGATATATCCAAGTGTGTATAACACACTTTATATTTAGGAGAAAGATCCAAATGTGTAGCTTGCTCCAAGCAAAACTTCTAATGAAAATATAGTAATCAATGTCCATAGAATGATATTTAAAATCTAAACTATAATTGATATTTGAAATGTCAAGGAAGGAGTACACCTATATGTGAGTAGATTGTGTGACATTATAAATTTTTGGAGATGCTTCCTTATTGAAGCATTGAATAATTATGATTCCTAATTGATGCACTTGAAAAATAAAGTGAAATTGATGGTGGTCAATCTCTAATTTGAAATTTAACTAAGGCAAGGGTCATGGATTAGAATAAAAATGCCCCAAACCCACATATAACTAATCAAACACTAATATTGTAACCCAATATGCAAGTAAGGAGAAACATAATGTTCTCATAGAGTAATGCCCAAGTTATTTCATGACACATAACTTCAACCACATTACTCATTTAAACATAAATCAATTGATGTAGCTGGACTTATAAATTCAAGGTTTCTCCACACTTTAAAATACTTGGTAAATAACTACAAAGGTACAAATGTATAAATATGCATGAACCAAAATCATACCTCACTAAATCTATGCCAACTTTAAACTATCATAATGTATATGAACTAGTATCATTCCCAATTAAATAGGTAGTAATTAAAATATATGTATGTGCAAGAACCCGTATCATTTCCAACTGAATTTATCCTATAAAATGGAGTACATATGCCCTAAACTTACCCCTAAATGTTTTCTAATCTATATAAAAGTAAAATATGTCACTTATAGAGTGTCAAATAGAGTACATATGCCCTACATATGGCTGAAACATTATCTGAAATCTATAAATAATTATTCCAATATGATATCTAAATCACATCTAAACTTTAAAATCTATAAATTGTACTCAAATATACTCATAGAGGTTTTAATCTTGTCTACTATTAATTTTTTAATGTCAAATAATTTACCAATTCTCCTATCATGAAGGTTAAAGTTAAATCATATCATTCTAATTATAAAGATTATTAGAATAAAAAAAGAGATTGGGAAATGTATTAACCAATGCACATAAATAATATAGAGAAGTCTATTATATGGGCACAAAAGAAACACTTGAGAAACAAGGAGGTAGGTGAAACCATAAACATGGGGTAGCATAAAATAACTAGGCATGTAAAACCAAGTAACCTATTTACCCAAGTGGTTGAAACCACACTAAAAAGGTGCATAGATAATATACCTTACTCATTAACCTAAGTTATTTAAAATAATATGTTAATACCCTCCATTAATGACTAAACTATAAATAAGACCAAGTTTATCCCTAACTTTTATGAACTTGTCTGAACCAAGTGGTTTGGTAATTACATCAGTTGGCTACTCTATAAGGGTACTAAAAGAGACTGATGTCTTCATTTGTAACCAACTATCAAATGTAATAATGGTGAAACTCAATGTTTTTGGTATGGAATACTAGATTTTTCACCATATTTAGAACACTCTAGTTGTCACAAAAAATTAGAATAGGCTTTGATGACTCAAACTATAGATCCTCCAAGATTTTTTTCATCCACATAGTTTCACAACCTGCACTAACCCCAAATTTATACTCTTCTTCTTTGAATATAATTCCAATATAGTTTATAGTTTGCTCTACCATGAGAAAACTCTTGAACTAAGAGTGAATACATATCCTATTTTATATTTTATTTAATCTACTAATCTTGACCAATTAGAGTTAGAATATCTTGAAAGCTCAAAATCTATAGACTTCTTATATAATACACCAAAATAAAGAGTACCTTTGACATATCTTCATAAATTTTTTAGACATGAATCAGTATTGAAAAATCACAACAAAACAAATATACAATTTAGAGGTAGTGAGGTAAATGAGACCACCCACTAGTTGTCGATACACTATTTCATTGAATAACAGTGAAGCTATATCTAATGAAGGTTCAATTCCAACTTTCATGGGTGTGTGAATTAGATTATAATCCATCGTTATAAACCTTTCCATCAATGATTTTGCATACTTATTTTATGACATGAAAAAAACACAATTACCTTGCCAAAACTCTACACCTAAATAGTATTTTAGTAGTCTTAAGTTTGTCATGTCAAAATCACAAAAAATATCAACTTTCATCTATTGAATGCAGCTAAAAATAAGCCCAATGATGGATATATCATCAACATATACAATTATAATCAAGATATCATCACCAGACACCTTCACATAGATATTTGGTTCAGAATTACACCTTTTGAAACCAGACTCCCTAAGGTAAGAATATATTTTCATATATCAAGCTCAAGGAGTCTACTTAAGCCCATATAAGGACTTGATCAACCTGGAAATAAGATGTTCCTTACTAGGAACTTGAAAACCTTGTGTCTTAACCATGTAGACTTCCTCCTTCAGATATTCATTCAATAAGGCACTCTTGACATCCATTTGGTTCACCTACCATCCAAACTAAGTAGCAATAGTAAAAATTAACTAAAAAGTTACCATTTTTTTAGTAGGAGTAAAAGTCTCCTCATAATCAAAACCTTCATATTATGTATATCCTTTTGTAACAAGTCTAGCTTTTTATTTATCTAAGGGACCATTTAATTTTCATTTTACCTTTTAAATCCATTTACAACCAATGAGTTTCCTTCCTGTTAGTATCTTTTTTATCTCCCAAGTCTTTTTTTTCATCAAGGAATCATATTCCAATTGCATCGTTAATTCCCACTCAAGCTTCCCTTTGGCCTTTAAAAAATAATTATACTCAAATACTTATTAAATAGTAGTTGTTAGAGAAAAATTATCATGTTCACCTCTATTACCAAACTAATTTTCTTAACTCAATCTTCTTCCTTCCACACTTTGTGGCAAGTCTCCCTCCTTTAGCGCATCTATTTGGTAGAGTACCATTTTGGCTTCTTTGGTTATTCTATTGGAACCTCACAATGACATGTAGTAATTACCTCCATGGAATGTGATTCCAATGATGATAGTTTTCACATCACAACATATAATAGAATCATTAAAAGGAAACAATGACTCAATATTTGAAAATATTCCAGTTGTTGTGATGTATGACATCTATTCATTTAGTATGACATCTCTATTTACCATAGATTTTTTAATATAAACATCAAGTAATTTTTAGTCCTTGGACTACTCATTATATCCAACAAATATATATGTTTTGATTTTCACATCTAAGTTACTTCTATTTTGAATAGGAATAAAAAAGCTAAACAACCAAAAATTCTAAAATCACTTACATCTGGAGTTTGACCTGACCAAGCTTCCTCTAGAGTCATGTTCTCCAAAGCTTTTGTAAGAATTATGTTGAGGATGTAAACTATCATAGTTACTACTTATGCCCAATACTTATATGGGATATTTATACTTTGGACCATACAATTGGCCATGTCCATCACCATCCTATTTTACCTTTCCACAACTTTGTTTTGATACGAATTGTAAGGGGTAGTATACTGTCTATGTATGCCTTTGATGGCATAAAATTCCTTGAAATGTTTTTAGGTGAACTCACCCCATTAGTTATTAGTTTTCTCTTCCATGATAAAACTCCTAAACCAAGAGTGAATACATAGATTATTGTATATTTTCTTAATTCTACTAATCTTGACCAATCAGAGTCATAATATCTTAAAAGTTTAAAATCCAAAAACTTATTATATAATATGCAAAAGTCAAGAGTACCTTTGACATATCTTAATACTCATTTTATATCTAACCAATGTACTTCTTATGGTTTAAAACTGAAGAGAGATTAAAAAACTCACTACAAAACAAATATCCAGTCTAGAGATAATGAGGTAAATGAGACTACCCATTAGTTGTTGATATATTATTTCATTGACTAGTGGTGAAGTAGTGTCTAATGAAATTTTAACTCCAATTTCCATGGGTGTGTGAGTTGGATTAGAACCCATCATTCTAAACCTTTCTAGCAATGATTTTTCATACTTATCTTTTGACATGAAAAAATCACAATTATCTTGCCAAAACTCTACACCTAAGCAATATTTCATTAGTCCTAAGTCCATCATGTCAAAATTATAAAAAATATCAGCTTTCATCTACTGAATGAGACTATCACTACTCTCAATGATGGATTTATCATCAATATATATAATTAGAGTTAATATATCATCACCATACACCTTTAAATAGAGATTTGGTTTAGAATTACACCTCTTGAAACCAAAATCCCTAAAGTAGGAATCTATTTTCATATACCAGGCTTGAGGAGCCTACTTAAGCCCATAAAAGTACTTGATCAACCTATAAACAAGATTTTATTTACCAAGAACCTAAAAACCCTATGTTTGAACCATGTAGACTTCCTCCTCAATATCACCATTCAAGAAGGCACTATTAACATCCATTTGGTGAACCTGTCATCCAAACTGAGCACCAATAGCAACAATTAACTAAAAATTTACCATATTTTTAGTAGGAACAAAATTTTCCTCATAATCAACCCCTTCCTCTTGTGCATAACCTTTTAAAATAAGTCTAGCTTTGTATTTATCCAAGGAACCATATGTTTTTTATATTACCTTGTATATACATTTACAACCAATGAATTTATTTCCTAGTGGTAGCTTTGTTAGCTCCCAAGTCTTATTTTTCATCAAGGATTCATATTCTAATCACATGGATGATTCCCACTTAGTCTTCCATTTGGCCTCTAAAAAATAATTAGGCTTACATGCCTGTGAAATAGCAGTTATTAGAGAAAAATTATCATGCTCACCTCTATTACCAAATTACTTTCCTAATCTCAATCTTCTTCTTTCTACACCTTGTGAAAAGTCTCCCTCCTTTAGTGTGTCCATTATAGTAGAGTACCATTTTGGCTTCTTTGGTTGTTCTGCTCGAACCTCACAATGACTTGAAGCATTTCTCCCAAAGGAATGTAATTTCATTGATGAACTAGAATTTTTCTCAACTTTCAAATCACAATGTATAATAGAATAATTAAAAGGAAATAATGAATCAATATCTAAAACTATGCCAGCTGTTGTGAAGTATGGCATCTGTTCATTTACTATGAAATATCTATTTACCATAAGTTTGTTATTAGAAATATCAAGTAATATATAGGCCTTAGACTTTTCACTGTATCCAATAAATATGTATGTTCTTATTTTTGCATCTAAGTTACTTATCTTTTGACTAGGTATAACTAAAAAAGCTACGCAACCAAATTTTTTAAAATCACTTACATGTAGAGTTTGACCTTACCAAGCCTCCTCTAGCATCATGTTCCCCAATGCTTTTATAGGGATTTTATTGAGGATGTACATTGTTGTATTTACTACTTATACCTAATACTTATATAGGACATTTCTACTTTGGAACATATAACAAGTCATGTCTATCACCATCTTATTCCACCTTTCCACAAATTTATTTTACTGTGGAGTGTAAGTGGTATTATACTATATATATATGCCTTCGATAGCACAAAATTCATTGAACTATTTTTTGGTGAACTCACTCCAATTATTTTGATCTTCAATGATAAAACTCATAAACCAAGAGTGAATACATAGCCTGTTGTAGATTTTCTTGAGTCTATTAATCTTACCCAATTAAAGTCAGAATATCCTAAAAGCTCAAAATATATAGACTTATATAATATGTGAAGGTCAAGAGTACCTTTGACATATCTTAATACAATTTTTAGCTAACTAATGTACTTATTATGGTTTAGAAATGAAGTGAGATAGAAAAATCACTACAAAACAAATATCCAATCTAGAGGTAGTGAGGTAAATGAGACTACTGACTAGTTGTTGATACATTATTTCATTGACCAGTGGTGAAGTAGTGTCTAATGAAAGTTTAACTCCAATTTCCATGGGTGTGTGAGTTGGATTAGATTCCATCATTCTAAACCTTTCCAATAATTATTTTCCATACTTATTTTGTGACATGAAAAAAACATAATTACCTTGCCAAAAATTTACACCTAAATAGTATTTTAGTATTCATAAGTATGTCATGTCAAAAGTATAAAAAATATCATCTTTTATCTATTAAATGAGACTAGCACTACTCCCAGTGATGGATATATCAACATATAGAATACGAATTAATATATCATTAGTAGACACCTTTACATAGTGAGTTGGTTCAAAATTACACCTTTTGAAACTAGACTCCCTAAGGTAAGAATCTATTTTTATATACCAGGCTTGAGGATCCTCCTAAAGCCCATACAAAGACTTGATCAACCTATAAAAAATATGTTATTTACTAAGAACTTGAAAACCCTATGGTTGAACCATGTAGACTTCCTCCTCTATATCTACATTCAAGAAGGCACTATTGACATCCATTTGTTGTACATACCATCCAAACTTATTCTAAATAGTAATAATTAATCAAAAAGTTACCATCTTTGTAGTAGGAGCAATAACATCCAAGTAATCAACCCCTTCCTCTTGTGCATAACCTTTTACAACAAGTCTAGCTTTGTATTTATCCAAAAAACCATATGATTTTCATATTTTCTTGTATATACATTTACAACCAATGAAATTCATTCTTGGTGGTATCTCTGTTAGTTTGCAAGTCTTATTTTTCATCAAGGAATAATATTCAAATTGCATGGTTGATTCCCGCTTAGGCTTCCCTTTGGCCTCTAAAAAATAATTAGGCTCAAATTCCTGTGAAATAGTATTTGTTAAAGCAAAATTATCATACTCACCTCTATTACCAAATTGCTTTCTTGACCTCAATCTTATTCCTTCCACATTTTATGGAAATTCTTCCTCATTTAGTGCATCCATTATGGTAGAGTACCATTTTGGCTTCTTTGGTTATTCTACTAGAACTTCAAAATGGCTTGTAGTAATTCCCTCCCTAGAATGTGATTCCATTGATGAACTAGAATCTTGACCAACTTTCACATCACAATGTATAATAGAATCATTAGAAGGAAACAATGACTAAATATCTAAAACTATACTAGTTTTTGTGAATTATGGCATCTGTTCATTTACTATGACATATATATTTACCATAGCAACCTGATATTTAGAAGATTAGTCCACAAAGTTGATGCATTGGTTGCATTTTTGAAAACTGAGATTAAATTATCTGCTACTGACAATTTTGACTACATAAGAGCCTCGCGATGATGTTTATTATAGTCATTAGTCATAGTGGTAGGTTTTTGCTCTTTACCAAGAACTATTTAATCAAATATTTTGATATTCACATATCATCAAAATCTTATGACTCCATAAATTTAAATTCTTGCCTATTAATATTTGTGAATATGGCAACAAAATTTGTTGTACACTAGCCATTTTGACCTAGTTTAAAAAAATATATAAATATACTAGAAAAATTATAATGAATTTACATAAAATTCCTCCTACCCATGCATTCAAATCACAAACTAGTCAATATATCCAATTTTTATCAAAAAGTTCGACACTGTTTGGGAGATTTTAAACTTTTCATCTTTAAAAATATCAAAAAATAGACCAAAACTATTAAATTGGGATATCTACATCTCCAATTTAAAATTTTCCTTCTTTTTCAACATCCAAATAAAAAATTCATAAAATAATGAAATTTTTAGATGATTTAGCTTTATAGTTAGCTCCCAACATAATTAATTGTGTTCTTCAGGGAAATATTTAGGTAAAAAATCAAATTTTCTAAAGTTTGAAACATAAATTAATTTTTCCAATTTTTTATTTAAAACAAATGCATCAATTTATGATTGGTGGAATAAAACTTAGCATAAAAGGATGCATACTAGAAACCAACCAATCAAAAATGACCTATGCAAATTGGCCAACGTGCAAAACATCAATACAAATTTTGAACTTAATTCTCTACCAAATCCAATTCTATCATCTCCTACAATATTTTTTTAGGCCAAATAAATTTATAGACCAAATAAATAGAGAAAAATACTAATAAATCAATTTATATATTAAATAGAGAATCAATTCAAGGTAGTTATCCCACCTAGAGTAATTATGTAATTATGTTTCTTTACTATATGTATGTGGTTGTAAATTTGGCTTTGATACTAACTAATGTTAGCTCTTGACTTGAATTTAAATGTTTCAAACTTGGTTTTTAACTAATTCTAATGAATGATCTTGAATTTGTAAAGAATGGAGAATTTTTTCTCAATGTGCAGTAGTATATAAGTGCTCAATATGTAGTGTCAAGATAGGACTAATGAATGACCTTTGATTTGCATTTATAGTGAAACATTTTAACAATTTCCTTTATTTTACCTTATAAAAAATTGAAGATGACCCAAACTAATATTTCAAATTTGGAAACTATCCATTAAATGTCAAGGAGATAATACCACTTTATTTGGACATGTTTGCAACAATAGACCTATCTACCTAATGTAGACTAATCCTATAAAATTAGGAAAAACTATCCTAGAATGGAAATCAATATCAGAGTGACATAAAGAGGTTTGAGAATTGACATGGAAATTTTGTGTAGTATTGATGGTGACTAGAATTTCAATCCCACATATAGATAAATGGCTAAAGGAATAGTAAATAAGACTCACATATTTAGGTGTAAGTCATCTAGCTTAAGATATGTCAAGAATAAACATTATAAGTACCTATGATCATATTTATGTATTTATATTTCTCCCCCTTTATTCTAGTAATGAAAATTCTATAGTAAAAGAAAAATATAAAATTGAGTGTGTATAACACACTTTGTATTTGATAAAAAAAATCCAATTGTGAAAGGTATTCAAATATAAGAAACCTTACAACATCACATGAATTATTCATTATTCATATTTATAATTCAAAAATTATAAAAATATAAAATTTGAAAGAGAGCAAGGAAAGAGTACACCTATGTGGAGATGAAACCATGTTTCTCTACAACCTATAAAATCATTGGATAAGTGTTTTACCTTATCAAATCACTTGGAGAGATGGTTCTTGATGTTGAACCATATGTTAAATAGAGTGATCAAGTCCCAATTTAAATATCTAATAAATTATTTTATTTATAAGGATGAATGTTTTAATTCTCATGAATGGGGATAACTACCCTAAAAGAAGGTGGAACCATAGTGCATTCACTAGAAGTGATGCCAAGGTCATTGAGTGTCACTAGACTCAAACATACATCACCTATGACATAGAGGTGAAAACACATAATGGGTTCACTAGAATCAATGCCAACACCATTGCGTGTCACTAAAGTCAAACATACACTACCTGTAACATAATGAATCACATCATTGCACATGGATCTAGATTCTAGTTTCATGATTGAAAGAGAATGAATAATATTCATGTCCCCATCATTAACACAATTCTAATAGATTTAAAGTGAAATTAACAACCATTTTTCCATTAAATTTTTAAATTTTATTATAGTGTATATGTTCATGAACTAATATTATGTCTTTTGACTTTGAAAAATGTGTATGTGCATGAGCTAGTATCATGCCCTTTTGAATTTGAAAAATGTATGTAAATGAACCAATATCATGACCCTTAGGTCTATGTCAAATGATATATAATGCCATGCATATATATGCTTAATATTGACTATGTGTAAAATATTTAATTTATGATCATGTAGTTGTTTTTCATATACCCATGCATGTGCCTTTTAGTGTATATGAATATTCACTCAACTTTGTGTAAAGTGATTGTATATGCATGTCATATTCCCCTATAATCTATATCAATGTGCCAACATATGTCATGAGTCTAAATTATTTTGAATCTTTGAGAGCTATACTCTAATATAGAATTTAAATTTTGTTGAATATTTGAAATTTTTATTTTTGAATTAATTTGAATCTTTGAAAATATTATTTTTAAGATAATTTTAATATTTTAAACCTATGATTTATTATAGAATCTTATTTTTGAACTAATTGAATCTTTGAAAACTATAATTTGTCATGTAATTCAATTTTTAAACTCATGGATGCCTAGATCTCTAAGACAAGCCCATTGTAATTTCCCTCTTTTCAGATGAGGGATATAACCTATAAGTCACTCATCTCAAAATAAGAGTCAATTATTTCATGTGATAAATATATAATCATGACAATATATGGAGAGTATGTCATCATAGTAAAGTAATTATCATTGAATCATGTATGTAACATATTGAACATGAGGCATATATGTGTTATGTCTACATAAATATATCAATGATACATGCAATAAAGTAACCATTTATGAATTAGACTACATAGTAAAATTTCATGATATGGATCATAACACCACTAGTCAAGCTCAATAAGAACAACAAGATTGACACATAATGTCACACATATGGCTAAGGCCTACATCATGTTCAAATATTATGCATACAATAAAACATCACACAGATGGGGCCAAGGATGAAAATAAATTGTAATGTTTAAACCTTGCACATACCAAGAAAATATCACACTCATTGGGTCAAAGGCTATACACAATAAGTAAACAATGTCTATCCTATCATGCAAGAAAATAAGCAAAATTTTAGGAGTATAGAATAAGTGAAAACTAGTCTACACCATCCATATGTATCATTGTCACATCATATAAAAGAAACATATCCATATAGCATAATGTATGATATGAGTAACTAATAAGTTACTTGTAATATATGTAGCTCAACTTGGTAGAGAGGTCATAGATAGATATAACATGTGATAAATTAACTTGTAAAATGAGATGCCTGATGAGCCCATAAAATGGATCAATTTATCCAAGTAATTACTTCATTTCCCTTGTAAAATTCTTCATTTTAAGTTGATTTAGATGTGAATAATAAAACTACTTATTAATTTAAAGTAGAAAATAAACATTTTACCTTAGTTATAATGTGCAAGTATTGTTACCTATTTAAACCACTTTATTTTAATGCTTGGATGGGAAATATACCATATTTGTATGTACATGTCATAAAAATGTACTATAGTCAAAGATAGTGTTTTTTTTAAATAAAATACTCTTGAAGACCAGTCCAAACCAACTCTTAAAATCACCAATTTGGATTTGAAGATGCTTAATTTGGCTATGCATATGGCCAAACTAGTTCCAAATAATTCTATAAAGCTTAACAAAGAACATCTGAATATTTTGCATTGATTCAAGACACACATGCTTGATATGAAATAGTCCAATATATTTTTGAGAATAATTATAACAATCATATATAGACTTTCTAAAAATATTAGTATGTATTTTTAGCCATGATATTTATAGATGTTTTCTTATGATTGAATGTAAGTACTATGTTTTAATCTACTAAGTTAATAAGATCATATAGTTATAACTGACAAATAATTTGTAAACAACAATAGATCAGGAATCATGCAAGGAACTGAATCGAATGATTTTCACTAATTTTCCTTCAAACATGAAAAAGATGTTTTTATTTTATTATTTTTTAATAACACAAGATCTTAGTTAGAATATGATCTCATTAATTTGTTTCTCTACCTTAATACATCTGTTGTAATATATGGTAATACATAAACATGTCATTTTGATGATAGAGGGAGGAAATGGATAGAGTATTAAGGATTGAATAGTTTGAGTATCAATATTTTCAAGCATTGTAAGCATTTCTTAGAATTAAAGATAAATTTATTTTATGAATTTTTTACAAATCTAAGAGTGTTATAATAATATAATAAGGGAGAGCAAGGATTCATTCATCCAAAGAAGCAGGATCTATTTTGGTATTTATATGTTTATTTCATATTTTTGTGTGTCTTAAAGTTTGTCATCCATTCTCTTATGTAAAGTATTATGATATGTGTTTGACTTGAAGGATTGTGTGTTTCAAGTAAGCTTAGTTTCAACATTTCCCTTATAAATCATTACTTTTTCAAAGCATTTTCTTTTCTATCAAATAAATTATTTGTGTGTTTTCATTTCATGCAATTTACATTTCTTGAGTAGACTAAAAGTGTGTTTACTTTCATGAAATTCCAATTCCAATAAGAATGTTTTCCTTTCAAGTACTTTCAATTCAATAAGTGTGTTTGCTTTCACAAGTTATAGATTACATTTCAATTCAAGTAAGTAGATTAAAACTTAGAAGTATATGATCAATAAAACACCCTAAATAGATAGTTGGTAGTCATCATTTGGCATACCTTACCGCTGACTATCATTGGACACTCCCTAGATTGACATAACATATTCATATAAATGAAGAGTACATAAACACCTTTATCAGTTCCCATAGCATAGGCATGGCCACTAGTTAGAAGGGAGTCCATCATCCTTAAATATTTATATAGTATGTATGTCCTACATTACATTTATTTACCTCTTTAAATGCATAAGTTTGAAAAAATAATATGTTATCTACCAAAATATGTGATAAATAACATATGTAAATAGATAGAAACTCATGGCATACTTAGGTCTTGTTTTTTATTTTTTGAGAATATTTTAAATGTTTGTTTATTTTTGACATATTGGAATTTATATATATATGCAAGATTAAGTATTAAGGATTCAAAAAATAGTAGAAAAGGAGGGATCTAAAAAATATGCAACGTGTATCAAGGCATAGTGTACACTAGATGTGATATCATTGAAATATGGAGAAAGTGAAATCAAGCAATATGCCCCACTTTATATATGAATTACAACAATGTAGTTTAATATTTTATGTGAGGATGAAAGTTTACATGCCCCTAGTGGAAAAGAATCAATGTGTGCTCATGTATTATATAAAAGTAATATTATGTAATCATGTATACTCAAAAAGAAGATAAAGTATCTGTATATAGTCAATGTGTAATAATGATCAGTTAGCATGCCATAAAAATATTTTCATTATATTAATTTTATAATTTTTTATGGATTTTAGATTGTTATGAACAATAAAAAGAGACAAGAAAAATAAAATAAATCCAAGGGCTATAATAATTATTTACATACTAGGATATGTAACGTGTTCTAAGATATAATAATAAAGAGGATATGTAGATATGAGTAATCCATGTACTAATATTTATGATTAACAAATTCCTTGGTCAACGCAAAACTCCCATGGAGTTCTTACATAATCACCTACTAAATTATGTGTTGAACCACCAATTGAGATGGGATGTCAATGTGTAGGTCTTATGTTATTGGGAGAATCATGCTAATATGTTACATAATCATATTCTTGGTCTCAACATTCTAATATGCCATTATTATTAATATTTGTATCTATATGTTTAAAACCAAGTGCACCACATTATATTAGTAAAAATTTTTAATTTATTTTACTTTGTTATATGTGATGTATCATGTGCCTTTGTTGTGATCATACTAGTTATCTTTGCTAGAATATTAGCTGAAGATATATTTTATTTTTGATTTTCTTGATCTATAGATTCATCCTCTATTGAAATGGTAACCATTTAATCTTAATTCTCAAATGTGATGTGGTCATGGTCCTTACCCAGTGTTTTCCCCACTACTCCCATCCATTATTTTCCTAGTTCGGAATATTATTGATCCAAGGTAGGTTCAATGTAAAATATGATAGAACATATTTTTGACCCAAGTATTATTGGCATCTAAATGGATCCAATGTATCACTAAGGACCAATAATATTAATTAAATGTCTTTCATACCTAATATATTGGAGAAGTGTCATGTTACAGATATTGGCTTCATTAAAATATGCAATCTCAACCTTGGTATGTGAAAAATAATAATCAGAGCTATATATGAAGAATAGTTTTTAGCTACCTCATTTGAAACCATATGTGCCTTATTTAGTAAGTATTTATTTTTAGTTTCCTTTGTGAGCAACCTTTTCTTTAGGATTCTCATTGATCTTGAGTTTGTTTTTTAAAAATTATCTTTTGATGTATGCACTTGTAGTAACTTCTCCTTTTCAATTTGTTTCTATTTTATTTGTTCTTTATGTACCCTTTCTTACTCTAATTTTTCATTTTGAAAACTTTTTTATAATAATTTATCTATTTTAAATTGTTCCTTTTCAATTTGTTACTTTGATAATTTTTCCATTTCCAATTGCTTCCTTTGTAACTATTATTTTTTAAACTATTGTTTTTGTTATACTTGCATTTGTTCGTCAAAAAGTGAAACATTAATGATAGCATATTAAACATTATAAGTATGTGTAATCTTATCTTCAATTGATGTAACCCTTAAAAATAAATCTTTAATTTGATGTTTTTTTGTTCTAAACTAATACTAAAACTAGATTTTACACTCTGATAAATTTGATTATCTTGAACTATTATTGTTCATTTATTCTTGGATGATTTTGCCTAAAAATATATAAATGTATTCTTATTTTTTATATATGAATCATCTCTATATGCTACAACCCCCACAGGTGGTAATAGGTATGACATAAATATTAATTTGGGTTGATAGGATTAAGGTTTATCTTATGTAACTTTTCTTCTATTGGATGTTGCATGTCACCATCATTACTATCAGACCAATTTGTATCTATGCATTTAGGATCTTAAAAATTTATGAAAAGAGGGAGATCTAGTATTTTCTCCTCTTGTTCAATAGTAAATGGTAGTGTTTTTTATGTATCTTCTTTATCTCATGGTTGGTACATTGTCAAGATTTGTACTTGACTCACCCATGTCATTTGGATGCATCTAATCAAGTGACAAAGTTGTGCAAATTATATAATATAATGATCCTTAGATCATGATATGATAATTTTATTTTTGAAATATGATTCATTATATGTTACAATATTTTAGGATATTCCTAATCATGAAATGATATTTTTCATTTATAATTTACATATATCTTATCATGTATTTTATTGTAATAGTATATCATCTACCCATTCGGTAAAATACATTGTAGATGTAATGATAAATTTGTGTCCCTCTAATGATTTTAGATTTATTTTTCTAATCAAGTCAAAGTTTCAAAGATAAAATGGCCATGGTGGAACAATAGGTTGTAACTCATATGATGAGGCATGTTTTACATTAGTATGTTTCTACCATTTTAGGCATAATTAGGCACATCATGAATTTTTGGTTCCATTATGGGCCAATACTATCCTTGGAGAAAAATATTATTAGAAAATTTTCCCACTAAATTGACCTCCACATTCATTTTCATGTACCTCAATTAAATTTGTTTTATCCTCCTCATGATTGAGGCATAAAATTGATTTTCCACCTAGTGACCTCTTGAATAGAAATCCCTAGTGGGCACACAATGTATTATTTTGCATTGTAATTTACTTTTATTATCCCATATAATATTATATTAAAAATGGTGTGTGTGTGTGTGTGTGTGTGTGTGTGTTTGTGTGTACCATTCTAAATTAATTGCACTATGAGGAAATGGAAGAAACTCTAAAGTATTCACATCACTTTTTCTTACACAAGATATCTATTTAAAATAATTTATTCAAGACAAATAATACTTCCCATACAAGTGGGACAATTACAAATAGATAATGGGATGTGTTACAAAGCATATGCCTCCAAAAAAATTATTAACAATAGTTAATATAATAGAGATGAGTTAGGACAAAGGGGTCCTAGCACATGTATGTTTTTGTTTTAGTTGTAAACACCATGATATGAATTTTTAAAATACTTCACTTACCTTCAATTAGTTATGAAATTAAAGGAATTTTCTACTTTATGTATTAGGATATCATGTAATCTTTACATTTATTTGTCAAACAATTTACTTACATCCTCTATTCTCTATGTTACCACATTATTTTATTGATATTGCATTAATAGTTTCAAATCATGCATTGCATTATGTTATGTTTAAATAATATTTGTTTTATTATTTTTGAAATTATTCAAGGTTCCTACATAAGTATTTGTACATCCATCAAAATATTAATGAAATGGAATTATAATAAGTGCTTGTGTTTTATTTTTTAATCAATTGGTTAAAAAATAGGTTAAAGGGGCCCATTTCCTTTACAACAGATAACCAAAAGATAGTCATTACAAAGTAATAGTACAAAAAGGGACTAAAAGATAGATCTAGTAACTAAAACCCTACCACAAAACTTATGCCAACTATCAGTGAAAAAACCTAGGGACAACCAAAAATAAATAGAGTAAGACAAATTAATCTAATTTAGAATAAAAGACTAGTTTTTTTGGTCTTATTACTAACACCTTTAATATTCCCACCTTTGGTAGGATTTCTAATGAAATCATCTTTACCTTCTTCCTATCTTTTGGACTTGAGGCTGGAAGATTGAATCTCTACTTTCTCCTCCTCAGGATCCTTGGTAATCTCCTCCTCTTTGCCATTTTGAGTAGATTTACCCTATGGAGTGAAAACCAAATGATCCTTACCCATGTTTGTATCAGCTGACTCATGACTTAGGAACCCTTTACACTTCTCAAATTTATCTGCAATTTCACCACACAAAAGCTTATAAATAGAAATATTCACCTATAACTTTTGGATGGAATCCATAATTCCTACTTTGTCATTGAAACTAAAAATCCCTCTACTTTTTCTATCTAGTGGATGGACAAAGATAGACTCCCCATATCTAGTTTGGGTTATCCCTACACCTATTCAACATAATCCCCAACATTTTGCTCCTCATGTTCATTACCAAAATTTGACTTGATATAGAAATATTCCCCCTCTTTAGAATTTCCCTTATCACTATGGATATAAATTACTTAAACGATAATCTTGAACCACTATAGCTCCCCATGCTTGATTAACAATAAAATAAGGCCTTGATGGATTAAATCAGTCGACGGGTTCTTTTTAAAATTTAGCACTGAGGCCTCCAAGGATTGTAGCAGAAAGAACATAATTTTGATGGTATGGCCTTTGAAGTGGTTGAGAAGGAGGAAGTGATGGTAAAAAATCACAATATGTTTTCCATATAATGTGATATACCTCATAATCTGGAGGTAGACTTCATGCCATTTCCTTGGTAGTTTGGCCCTCATGAAACCCTTTTGAGATGAAATACTGGGTTTATTTTTTTCCTTATTTAAGAAAGTGCCCAAAATATCCTCCTTTCATTTCTTGTCTTTGAAGGCTTTAACACCATTAAATTCCATCCCATTATTCTCACCAATAAGCTCCTCAGTGATCAAGATTTTAAATCCATGCATTTAAACTTCATGGTCTTTCCAGTCACAAGTAAAGTCCCTAAAAGGCCCTGTGTCATAATTTGGCCCTTTAACATTGTTAATAATTCTAGAAATATTCCAAGAAGATCATGAAAGGCCTTTCAGACAATTAATAATGTTCATTGAGTTTCCCTCAATTTAGATGAAATCCATGCCAAGGTTGACCACCAACTCGATACCCCAAAGCATTATTGTGGCTTCTGAGACATAATTAGTTTGGATCCTCAATGGACCCACATAATCCACTATGATATTCCCAAAATAATCTCTGATAACACCACTCACTCCCACTAGGCTTGGGTTCCCTTTCACTGCCCCATCAAAATTAAGCTTAAACTACGAGGGAGGAGGATTTGACCCTTTGATCTTTGACCTATCAACCCCCTTCATTTGAGATTTTCTTGAAATGACCAAGTTGATATGGTTCAAAATTTGGCAGAAGATAAGGGAGATATTTGGTCAAAAGAGGAGGTAAAGGAAGACCAGTTTTCATGGACAAAGGCCAAGATTTACTTGGAGGTGGAGGAAGGATTGGCCCTATAGTTCTAAAAAATACAAGAATTCCTAGCTTTTTAAATTCCCCAAAAAATATGGGGGAGAGATAGAATCCACCAAAATTTTAGTGGAGGAGATTCCTAAGGTGGATTCCATTGAGTAATTATATCCTTAGTGGAGCCTGGAGTAACCCAAGAAAAGTTAGATTTTCTAAAGAAATGATGAAAGATAGAAATAACAAAAGAGTAGGAAAGGAACAAATGTTCAACAAACTCAACTTCCTATTTACAAAGGGAACGTCTATTGGGAAAGGGAATACCCTTTTCACTAGGTTATCCATAGTTAAAATCTTGTTTTGGACTGCTAACCAAAAGAAAACATTAATTTTGGAAATAAGGTTTTCTAGCCAAAGATCATGCCAATTGTCATCCTCTTCTATCTGATTCCAAAGGGAGGTGTATCCAGATTTAATAGAGTAAAGGCTATTAGGATCATTTAAAAAAATAATAGCATCCTCCTTTGGGAATAAGTTAATATTAATGTGTTGGATAGAATCATTTAAGTTGTGTAGGATACAAACATATTGCTGGTTCAAATCATCTTTTACTAGAAGTTCCCACCTCTTCTTTTTGTTAGTCTTATCCTAATAATCTGACACCTTGTGGCCATGAGTTTATTTAAAAAAAGAGATTAATTTCAAATATTGGAAGGAGGATGCCAAAGGGGTGTTGATCTAGGGATCAATCCAAAAATCCACTTTGTTTCCTTTACCAACATTTTACTTGATTCCTTTTTTGAGAAGATCCTTACCAGCTTTCAATGATTTCTAGAATGCTAAGCCATTGTTTGGACCACTTTCTAAGAGGAAGTAGTGACCTTCCCCAGAATTTAAGTATTTGGACCTAATGATCTTGGTCCATTGGTTTTCCTCCTTAATCACCCTCCATCCTTGCTTTGCTAAAAGGGCTTGGTTCATGGACTTGACTCTTCTTTACCCCAGTCCTCCTTTCAAGGTAAGGAGGTAGGATTTATTCCAAGAGATGAGTGGGAAACTAAATCAATCATCTAAAACTCTCCAAAGGAAGTTCTTTTGAATATGCTCAATTTGATATGTGATCCTGCCAAGGATGACAATAATGTACATCAAATAAACTGGGATGCTTTAAAGTGAGCTCTTTCAAAGTTGTAGTTTGCCTGCTTGGGACAACATAATATTTTTCCATCCTGATAACTTTCATTGAATATTGTTGATGAGGAGGTTACAAAATTTAGGTTTTATGGAACTCTCAAAGAGAGGAGTACCAAGATAGGAAGATAAGATATTCTTGATGTCACAACCTAGAATCTTGGAGATTTTAACTTAGAGGTTAAGAGGTTATTACTTGTATTTTATGAATATCCAAAGATCTTAGAATTATGGTTTGATGTGTTAGTAACTTTATAATATAGATAAAATTATAATTTAAAGAGTATATTTCTTGTATGTTGTATTTTTAAACACCCTTATATACATGTATACAATTTGTGATAGCATACACAAGGAACATGACCTATAGAACAAAATGACTCAATGAAATGTGTTCACATGGGCTAAAATAATGTACCTAAGACATATAGTTATGTTTTTTAAAGAGGAAAGGATGTTATTTTTATGGAATGAAATTTTAATGACTTTAGTATAAGTTTCTCTCATGCCTAAACTTTTTTTTTGAGTTGAGGGAATTAAAAGTTAATTCAATTATGTTTTAAAATATTAGTTGGTGTCACTCATGTGAATAGGGTGTATATTTACTCTAAGACCTAGAAAATATTAAAAGAGATTATAAAATAAGAAAATGGGTAATCCTTAGAGGAAGGACTAAAATACGTTATTCTAAAAGCCTAGTTGGAATGTTAATGAAACATTGGTGTGGCCAAATGGCATGACCAAAAATTTATAGTGATAATCATGGGTGTGGAAGTCAGTATTAAGAATATATTATTACTTTATGTGAATCTTTTGGTAGCTTTATGTCAGTTTTTATTTTGAGAAGTAGACTCCATGCAATTCATCTAAGAGATCATTAATCACTAGTATAAGAAACTTGTCTTTAATGGTGAGTTTATTCAATTATATAAATTCAATACAAAGTTTTTAAGACCCATATATTTTTAATAAAATAATACAAATGAATATTAGGGACTATATTTGGGTGAATGATGCTAACATAAAATAATTCCTTCACAATTTTTTAATTTTTATTATTATATAAGAAGGGGTGTCAGTAAGGAGGAATGTTTTAGAGGGCACTTTCTAGAACAAGCTAAAGGGTGTGCTCCTATAAGCATGGTGGAGTTAACCCTTTAGGTTCCTAAAATATGATGGTATGTTATAATAATAATTCTTATAAATCTAGTATTTTTTTAATTAGAGGTTTTAGTGAGTTGTATAGTGCAAAGTTGGGCAACAATCCCATGAGATACCTTTTTCAATAAAATATCTATCCAGTGAGAACTATGATGCTTAATGATCCTATGGTGAGTCCTCACAATGTGTATTTCTAGTATTTATAAATGAATTACATCCTTAGCTCATTAAAATTTAATAGGATAGGTCCTAGCATATGAGTCCAAATGCAACACTATCCATAGCATCAACAAGTCAATTTCCTTTTTGAGAAATTATTTTTATGGAAAAAGAATCAATGTGTGTCATTAAACATTGCACCATTTCCCTATATTTAATTATCTTCTATTTTTATATTTTATAAATATATATAACTTTATTGATCACTAGTTATAATCCCTATGTATAGATTTTATCTATAATGTTCATGTTGTACATAACCCAATATCAAGGCCTCATATTTTGATATATTATTTGTACATGAAAACACCAGGTGAAAGGCAAATGCATGGGTTGGCCTTGAGAATTAATGAAACTAAACCAGTTATGATGCCTGTAACATGTCTGGAATCATAAAAATACATGGTCCAAGTATCATTATCCACATGATAAGTAATAAATTTAGCACAAAAAGTCATTATTGATTGCTAATGTATCCACTAGTTGAGCGGTGCATAATTATCTGACAATAACTTGTATTTTAAAAGATTTATGTGATATGAATTTTAGATCAAATTCCATTAGTAACATTGCCCATTTTTTTATGCATCACAATAAATGGGATTTTTACATGATAAAATTGTGTAGGTATATCTTAGTAATGACTTATATCTTATTTTTAAGCATGTAATGTCATATTTTTGCTGCATGAAAATAAGCGATACACATAAATTTTCAATGATAGTGTATTTATTTTCATAATCAAATAATGTAATAATTATATAATATATGTATTTCTCTCGATTATCATCATCATATTGTGCCAATAAGACCCCTAGAGAATGATTTATATAAAAATATATAACAAGGGCCTGATTGGTATAGGAGGCATGAGGATAGGCGGATTAAGGAGATATTATTTTATTGCATAAAATATTTATTTGTAAATTTGCATCCCTATCAACCTTCATTCCTTTCTTTGGTATTCATGTGAATGGTAAAATCATATTTGCTAACTGAGCCACAAAGCATCTTATCATAAATGTTTCCTTGTAAACAACACAATTATTTTAACCCTTTTGGTGGTGGCATGTATATAATGGCTTTAACCTTATTTATATCAACTTCTATACCCCTCTGGGAGATGATTTAACCCAATAATTTTCCAAAAGATACCCCAAATACACACTTTTGGGGATTTAAGTGTATATTGTAATTCTAGAAGTATTTGAAGATGTTTCATAAATCAATAGTGTGATCATGTTGATATTTGGATTTTTCAAGTAAATAATCTGCATATTCTTACATTGTCTTATGTATGCAACAATGCAATATATATTTCATAACCCTCTAATAAGTGTCCCTATCCTTATTTACTATGATGGCTTAACTATATAGAAAAATGTTCTCCATGATGTATTAAATGTTGTCTTTTTTGGTCATTAGGATTTATATTTATTTGGTTGTACCCTAAATATCCATCCAAAAATGATATAATTCCATGCCTAGATATGGAGTCTACAATTATATACATATTCAATAGTGGGAAATAATAATTGGGAAATGCTTTTTTTAAATCACAATAATTTGTGCAACATCAAATTGGTCCATTAGGCTTGGAAATCAATATGATGTAAAAAATCTATTCAAAATAATCATTAGAGTAAATAAATATTATACCTAATAGTCATTATATCTCATATTTGACCAATAGGGATACCTTTGTATACACTTTCCTTTTTTTTTAATTTAACTAGCATTAGATATAACACAATATTATGCATTACAACTATGAGATCAATTCCTATCATATCTTTATAAACCCACGTGAATAATTTTGGGTAATAATATAAAATTTGTTGAAATGTTTTTCCTTTATGATATTTAGACATAACTATTAAAATTACTAGTCTGGATACTTATTTATCCCATAATTAAACTCTAATGTTTCTTTATTAATCAACATTGACCTATCTTTCTACATATTGTGCAATAGGGATGGTGTCTAGGCCATATATTTGAACATGATCACTATGACCTTCAGTCTCTCAAAATCATGCATGGTCATTTATTGTATGAGGAAACCTATTATTATGATATAAGGTAGGTACATACTCATATGCTCCTAAATACTATAATAGAGACCCCTCAGTGAAAAAATAATATAATGTTTAAATTTAGGGTGAAATTGTATTGTCAATGAGGTTGGGGTATACTAATTTTAATGTCAAAATATGGTAACTTATCATGCATGATTTGGTTTTACTTTAATGGAATGTGTATAAATAATATATTTCTACAGACACATAAATTAACATTTATTGCTAAAAAAGTGCAATTGTGACTACCTTTTTAACATACTTAGCTCCTACCTCATTCCATAGCCTTTTGACCACTTTTCTTCCTTTTCCATGTAGATGGCCCATTCTTATAAACAAACTAATGATATAAAAAATACTTATTCCTCATTGAAAAAAAATTGAGCTTATCTATAGACTTTTCTTGACTCCTAGACTAGTTATCTTTGCTCCTAAGATAACAACTTACTATTTGGATAGTAGCACTCCTTGGAAGTGTCCAGTTCTACATGTCCCATCCTATCACTAAATAATGGCTATTTGCTTGGATTTAAATTTATGTGACAATTTATCCTAAAATTTTAATAATCCCTATCTGAATGAAGTCCCAAAAAATCACTGTAGATCCACATTTAAATCATTTTTCACCCAAGGGAGTTTCCATTTTGAAAGTACTAGAATTTTAGTTGCACATTGAGACAAAATTCCCTATTATTCTAAAATCTAAATATATATAAATCTATTAGCTATGATATAAAATATTAATACACTTATAAGTCACAAGTCATGGTTGAAGCACTTCATCCCACCAAGATTGCACTAATATTTTACATTTTGTACTAGTCACTCACACACACCATCGTAGCATGGGAGAACTACATGGAGTTTGATCCCTTTTTGGAGTATCAGTATGTAGGCAACACTCAACATAAGGGGTTTTGAGTTCATGCACAAATTTAACTACTAATCCCTTTTTAATCTGTGATTTCATTTATCTTCTAGAACTATTGAGCTAGGTTACAATCAAAGGAAAAGATACACATTGGTTTTTGAAACATATTAAAGGTTCTTGCATGGTTAAATAAAACACATAGGTGAAGGTGAACCTATCATAGTAATTTAAAAACTCTATTATCTATAGGATGTTGGCATACCCTAAATAAAATAGTTCTATGTTCCCCTGTTCAGACCCAATACTCTTGTTCAAAGATCTTGTTTCTCTTAATTTCTAATCATTTATTAATTTTGGAAGAAGATAATAAACTAGTAATAAGGGTGTAGTATAAATACCTAGTTCATGATGCACACATAATCTAGATGATGATGGAGAAATCCTCTTTGTCTAGGAAAGAATAACCTACAAATAAGAACACACTAACAAAGGGGATCATTAGCAAGATAGTTGAGCGGATTGCCTAGTGTGAGCTAGATCCAAAACACATACACTTTCTAGGAGGTTGCCAATCCACTGTTAATAACAATCAAGTTGGAAATGATAAAGAAAAATACTTTCATAAGATAAAGTAAATGCAATACAAGAAGAAAGTAGAATCATTTTTAAATAAAATGACTAAATCTAGCAAAATTCAGTCAATACTCATGCTAAAGTAGGTGGGGTTTGGTTTAGAAAATCAAAAAAGGGTCTGTGAACAAGTAGGAACACAAAAAGTTAGGTTTGGTTGGGGGTAAGGATCTGAAAATAACTTGATATTAATTTTTTCCACAGTGACCATCGATGGTTAGATGGACCATTATTGGTTGGGCTGACTGTTGGCAGTTGGGTAATCATCAGTAGTTGGGGGTGATCGTAAGGGTTATGCTAACTATCGATGGTTGCCTATGTGTTTTTGAAGGTAATTAGATAAGAATTTAAAAGTAGGTATATGGGTAGACAAAGGTTCAATTAAGGATTTGGTGGAGAGGAAATAATGTGTAGACAAGTTTGATCAGGTTAGGGAGGTTACAAATCTAAAATAACAATGCTAAAGTATTGACATACTTGTAGCTTGCTAGTTGGTGGGTGATTGAAATTTTAAGAAATTTTGCTAGAGTAATTGTACTTTGGCCTCAAAATCAAATTTGGTAAAGGTTCAAATCTCTTTTGCTGATGTTGAGTTGTTGGAAGAAGACTAGATGCTAGAGAGCTTGAATACCTATATGCTTGATAACTCTTGTGATTTATCCTTTTCACCTCCCACTCCCCTCCTTTTATAGGCTAAGAGAGATGGAGGATGGAAGGTTTCCTAGAGGGTGAGGTTGTTGATCATGATGTTTGAAAGTCTGTTAGAACTACTTAAGGTGAAAGTATTAAATGGTACCTCATTATCTCACACATAGTTGGCTGATGTGTTAGGAGGTTGAGGAGGTGAGGAGACCTGATCATCGATATTCAGGCTAAGCATCGATGGTTGGGTTGACCATCAATGATAAAGTGCCAAAATTAAATTGGTTAAGGTATAGGTTAAAAATATTTGGTTAAATTTTAAATTAGTTGATGAGTTAGCTAACTAGGAGGTCAACTAAACTTAGGGTTTACTGAGGGGTCCTAAGGTGTTTTAACAACTAGAACTGTCATGTGAATT
Organism: Torreya grandis; assembly: GCA_037957365.1. Lineage (NCBI taxonomy): Eukaryota > Viridiplantae > Streptophyta > Pinopsida > Cupressales > Taxaceae > Torreya > Torreya grandis. The sequence goes on from JARHVA010000004.1 coordinate 6,782,297, forward strand.
TTTTTAGTGTCTACATTTTGCCCCTTTTTGTTATGAAACTTTGAATTAACAAGCTACAAAACAAAAATGGACTACTGGTTGAAGGTCTGATTGCCTTGAGTATGGGAGGAGGTGTTCCCCCTTAAACTAGAAATTGATGAGGTGAAATCAAAATTGAGTCAAGGTTTGATAAGCGGTATATGATGAGTCACTAGGTGGTGATAAAAAGGATAGGAATTTAAAATAAAAACATGAATACAAAATGTGATAGTCAAGATCACACACAAACTAAGGTTGTTAATGTTGGTAAAAATAAGGTTGGTTCGAAAGGAATAAGTGATAGGGTAACCAGTGCACAATATTGGTCATAACTGATAGGGTGACTCTATAAGTCTTCTAGACAAGGTCTATGTTTTTGTAGGTATCTAAGGTAGGAAGTGTTCCCTTAAAAAACACAAATGGTCTGGTTGTGCACTAGGTGGTGCAAAATTCAAATGGTCAACATGGTAAAAATGGTTGGTATGATAAAAAAAGACCACTTCAAGGTCATCATAAAACATGCAAATAATTTGGGTTAAAATGGCCAATGTCAAGGTGGATGCGGTCTAATGTTTGGTTGGAGAAGGGTAATCTCCTACAGTTCAAGTTCAAATTTAAGTGAGATTGGGTAATCTCTAAAGTTTAGCATCTAGGGGGTCCTTAAAAATTTAAAAGTGGGAGACCTTAACCATCAATGGTTAGGGGTCCTAGGGTCGACCATCAATGATCACCCAAACTATCAATGGTCAAGGGGAAACCCTAAAAACCTAGGACATAAAAGAGAAAATGAGATTTAATTTTCATTTTTGACTTCTAACCTCCATGCATTTTGGACTTTGGTGTTTTTGTAACTTCTATGTTTAGTTAGGAGATTGATTGAGTTAGTGTCGAGGTGTAGGTTGGTGATTCGTTGATCATGTGTTTGAGGTGATCGAGTGTTAACTAAGATGGAGGGTGGACAAGGGCATAATCAAGTGGCTAGACATGGGATACAACCTTGACAGTGATCAAGGAATGAAGTAGGAGATATTTTAAAATTGATAGTTTAGTTGATTTGATGTGTTGAAGTTGAGTTTGAATAGGTTTAAATCAATTTTATATGGTTTTGAATTTGTTTGGGCCATGATGTCCTAATTTAGATTTTTGGTGAAATTAAAAAAAATTAGTGGGAGATTTTTGGGTTAGAAGGAAGTTTTGTGTGGGGAATAGGTTGTAAGATAGTTGTAGGTAGTTTAACTCTTGAATTTAGTTATTTGGTGATGTTTTTTGGTGGGTAGGTGTTGGGGGTTTCACCACTAGAGGTCACATACAATGATCATTGATGGCTCAACCTGACCATCAATAGTTAGCTTGATCATCAATAGTCAAACATTGAGGGTAAAGTGGGTAACAAAACCATCGATGGTTGGTCCAATCATCAGTGGTCGATTATTTTGTGAAAAAAAAAAGTTTAAAAAGGTGTAGATGAAGATTTGTTGGAAATGTTTATTTAAATATTTGTTAAAATGGCTTGTTTAATTAAAGTGTTAAGTGTAAGATTTAGGATAGGTGGTTTGTTAAGTGATTGGTTAGTGGTTTTGGGTCAAAAGTGTCAAGTTAGAATGTAGTTTTAGGGAAGGTGTGATTAGTTAAGGTAGGATATTTGAAAAATTAGGAATTAGTTATTGTGTAGAGTGGTCTGAATGTGGTGGGTGATGTTATATTGTTGCTCAAACATTAGAGGTAATGTCATAGAGGTAATAGCTGTAGGTTAGTATTGTAAAATAAGTGGATATAGGTGTGTGTTAGTTGATGTAGGTAGTTTTGGAGGAATGAGTGACATGCATAGAATGAGAGATAGAAATGGAAAACTAAGTGTGTGTGTTGATGCATTATTTTTTAGGCATATGACTAGATCCAGATGAGGGACCGAGTCCCTAATATGTTTGTAAAGTTTCATAATGGGATGACTGATGATAAGTGGAGGCACATGGAGGAGTTTGGCCAAGGGGCCATGAGACACTATCAATACCTACCATGAGATGCAACTATGATCATGGCTCTCATCAAGAGATAGGACCCAACCATAAACACTTTTCCTATTGTTAAATGGAGAGCTTAGCATCCTCCCAGAGGATGTTCATAGGATTATATATCTACCCATTCAAGGGGAGCCAATTTCTCATATAGAGAGTGAGGAGAGGGATTAACACATGGATTTGATATATGAAGTGGATCAAGTCCATGCCTAGGAGCTATGGGATACTATATCCAATGGCTACAAGAGATCATTGTTTGTTAATGATGGTGATGATGGCAGTGTCATGTTTCACTTTGCTTGATTCGAATGGTAACTGATTCCCTTATCTACTACTAAGAGTATTGGTGGAGATATTGTTAGGGAGGACTATGTTTGGGTGGGAATCGGTGTTACTAGTCCAGATTTATAGGGAACTTTGGGAATTTAGAGTGCATAGACATTATGGTATCATTGTTGGATTCATGCTCCATTGCTAGGCATATGAGCATATTCATGTGTTGAGACCTTTAGAGCTACCATGGGATGGCTATGCTCTGACAGATTATAAAGTGGGTTTCTTGAGATGGAGGGGAGTTTATGCTTTGATAGGTGCTAGTGGTGCAAGAAACATTGATTAGTTTTGAGATGATTTGAAGGGTCTAGTTGTGGGTGACATCGTGTGGAGGCCATATATGTGATGGCCTAGGTGGGCCAAGTATAGCTATCATACTCTATCATTATAGATCTAGAGATGGATATATGGGAGGTAGGAGGGAGAGAAAAAGCTTATCCCCTTTGATTGGGTTCAGTGATAGTTTGGTCTTGCACAAGGGATTCTACCAAGATTCCTAAGATATAGGAGGGAAGAGGTTGAGTTCTTACTTTTGGAGCCATAGCTATAGATGTTTTTTTAGATCATGAGAAGCTACCAGTGAGAGCAATGATAGATGATGATAGTATGGTGGATGGATATGCATTGTGGTATCAGGGTTTATATGTAGTGACCACTTTTGGATGGAGTGATGGGGGTTAGTATCCCATAGATGTTGATCCCACTAGGGAACTAATATAAGGTGGTGGCTAGGATGGGTAGGCATAGGTATCACTTGCTATGACACATGCCTAGATCACTAAATTATAAGAATAGGTGGCTACTTTATAGGGCCAAATTTTCACTTTATAAGATTAGGTGGTGATGCTGATAAGAGAGCAAGATCAAGTGAGGATCTCCTTTGGGTTAGTGACCCAAATGATATTTGTTTTGGATTTCAAGGTTTTTAGACATGGATAGGTCTAATTAGGATTAAAGTTTTTACCTTTTGAGGGCAAAAATTTTAGCACAAGAAGGTTAGTAATAAGTGAAATGAATGGTTTTAAGAGACCATGACCATGGGATCATGTCTTGTTAGAGACAAAAATTATCCATGAGAACCATGCCATGGGTGGAGCCATGGTACCCATATTTAGGATTGGGTAATAATTGTGATGGTTAAATCACATGGTTCTATGTTCTAATTTATTGTCCTCAAAGGGAGATGGGGATAGGTAAGTGAAGGTGAAAATATCATAAATAGGGGGATTAGCTTAAGTTAGACAAAAAGTGAGTTTGATCCTTCTTTAACAAAATAAAGGACATAGATGCATAGCATTGAGAGGCTTAGGTTCTGGTTTGGCTTTGAGAGAGAATAAATGATAAGCTCCTGATCCATACTTATGTGTGATGATGTAGGGTCCAAGACAATTGAAAGCAAATTTTCCTCTTTTTCTTTTCTCCATATTGGTTATATGTTGGTTTTCCTTAAGGAAGAGGTCTCCAATAGTGAATTTTTATTCAATTAGGTGTTTGTTATAGGTGTGTTTGATTCATTTTTGGTAAACACAAATATGGTTGAGTGTTATGAGGTGATGTTTAGCAAGTATCTCAAGTCTTGCTAGTCATTCTTGATGATAGTCACTCTCAAAAATAATCTCTTACAAAGATATGAAAAAAGGAGTCTGGACTTTGAGAGGCAAAATTGCCTCTACTCCAAAGACTAGAAAGAAAGGGGTAGACCCATGGAGGTTTGAATGCTGGTGTAATAGGCCCATAAATCAAAAGGGATATGTAAATGTCAATCCTGACCTAAAGCATTGATTATTTTGGTCAAAATTTTCTTAAGGATTTTGTTAGAATCTTCCACCTATCTATTTGCTTATGGATCATAAGGTGAGGAAAAACTTAACTTAATTCCAAATGCATCAAAAAGACTTTGGAATTTCTTGTTATTGAAATATTTACCATTATTGATGATGATATTATGGGTAATAACAAAATAATAGATGATGTGATAGTTAATGAAGTTGATAATTTTATTGACTTTGTTAGAGATGAGAGGAATGGCTTTCACCCACTTGGTGAAATAATCAATAGCAGTAATGATGGATTAGTGTCATTATGATGAATTAGGATTTATTTCCCCAATAAGATCAAGGCCCCATTATGAGAATGCCTAAAATTCATTGGATACTTGAAGACCATGGGCTAGTGTGTGGTGTAAATTAGAATATTATTGACATTTGACACACTTATTTACATAATCATAATATTCTTGATTATAGGTAGGCCAATATTAACCAAGGTGAAGGATGTGTTTAGAAATAACTAAACCACTAAAATGTCCCCCATAGATTCGATCTTGTGTTTCCTTGATGGCATGGGAAGCTTCATGACTAAGAAGGCAATAGAGAAGGAGGCCATTAAATCCACATTTCTAAAGTATTCCCCCTAGTATGGTGTAATGAGAGGTACTCTGGACAAAGGCTCTTTGGTCATTTATAGAAAGGTTGGGAGGAATGATGTTGAGGTAATCAAATTGTTGTCCATACCATATGTCTGATCGAGATACTTCCACATTACAAATGGTAGGAAGGTCAAAATGGATATAATATGGGGTGACAAAGTGATGAATGGTAATAAAGAGTTTAGAGTTAGGAGGTTGAGATGGGATTTGGGAAGCAAGGGAAGCTATTGTATCCACAAACTTGTTAGTTGATCGTAGAACTGACTAGATACAGTAATACTTGAATGATGCTAAGAGTACATCTACAAGTTATTTTTACTTTAGTAAGACATCATTCTTACATTGATAATATTTTTTGACCTGATTGACAACGATTTGGGAATCATCAAATATATTGATCATCTTAACTCCCAAGGCTAGAGTGGTTTGAAGACCTATGACTAGGGCTTCATACTCAACCACATTGTTGGTATATATAAATTATAGTTTAAAGGAAAGGAGAAGAGGTTCATCATTGAAGGGAATGAGAATAACTTCAGCACCCCACCACATTGGAATTTAGAGCCATCAAATAACATGGTCATTTGATAGGTAGGGTCCTCTTGAGAAAAGGTCAAGATGGACTCATTTGGAAAGGTAAGAGGAAGAGGTTGGTTATCTGGTAGAGGAGCTTTAGCCAATTGACTAGCAATCACTTACCCTTTTATTGACTTTGATTGAAGTAATTCAAGATCAAACTCAGCTAAAAACATGAGCCACTTAGCTATATGTTGGCTTTGGTATGGTTTATAGTACATGTACTTGAGTGGGTCAGTTTTGGTGGTGACATAAGTTTTATGATTAAGAAGGTAATGGTAAATATTTGAATCCATAAAGACGAGAGCAAGGTAAAGTTTATCAAGATGGGTGTATCGAGTCTCATACTCTATAAACATTTAGCTTATATAGTAGACATCTTGCTCTTTATTCTATTCATCTCAGTGAGCAAGTATTGCCCCTAGGGAATGGTCAGTGATAGAGATGTAAAGGTAGAAAGGTTGATCCTCTTTAGGAGGGGTCAAAATAGGTGGAAAAAGGAGGTATTATTTGAGTGAATCAAAGGCTTTTTTATAGTCTTTAGTCCACTTAAAGGAGGTGCCTTTCTTGAGGAGATGGTGAAAAGGTTGACATCTATCACATAAGTGAGAGATGAATCATTAGATTGATTGGAGATTCCCTTGAAAGCTATAGAGTTTCTTAAGGTGGGTAGGAGGCAGCATCTCCAAGATTGCTTTGACTTTGGTAGGGACTACCTTAATTCCTCAAAGAGAGATAATGAAGCTAAGAAGCTTCCCTAAAAGGACCCCAAAAATAAATTTCTTTAGGTTGAGTCTGACATGGAAATGGATAATGCATTTGAAGATGATTTTGATAACATCTAGATGATCCTTATGATATTTAGATTTCCCAAGGAGATCATCCACATAGTCCTCTACGATTTTATGGATGAGGTCATGGAATATATAGGTCATGGCTCACTAATAGGTTTCACCAACATTTTTAAAATTGAATGGCATGAATATGTAGTAGAAGGTTCCCTATGGGGTGATAAAATAGGTCTTATCTTGATCTTTGGGAGTAATCAAGATCTGATTGTAACTTGAGAAACCATCCATGAGAGATAACATCTCATGGCCAAATATAAGATCAATGAGTTGGTCAATGCTAGGAAAAAGAAAGTCATCCTTTATATAGGCAAGGTTAAGGTCATGAAAGGCAATACAAAGGTGAATTCCCTTTGTAGGTTTGGTAATGGGAACTATGTTAGAAATCCATTTTGGATAATCAATGGGTTAGATGAAGTTAATAGATAAGAGGTGTTGAAGTTCCTTTTTAACTAGAAGGGTGATGCAAGGGTACATTCTATGAAGCTTTTATCGAATAGGCTTAGCATCAGGATGGGTGACAATGTTAAGGAGAGCAATGGATGGTTGAATCCTAGGAATATCCTGATAGGACCAAGCAAATGTTATGTTGTGGTCACGAAGGAAGGGTAATCCTATTGTTCTATGGGGTTCAAAGATTGTCCAATCTTGACAATGCAAGGGTCATCTTGAGTACCTAAGTTGACATCAATGGTAGATTCATTAAACATGGTTTGATTCTCAAGAGGAAGATATTTATGGATATAATAATTCCCCACACTGAGGTAGGTGAGAATAGAATCATCATCCTTATGTTGGATGGTGTTTATGGTAGGAGAATCCTTTTATACCACTTTAGGATGGATGAGAGGAAGGATTTTAGTTTGGTCATCCTTTTGATAGGTCAGGGGGCCCAAAATAATGGTATTGATAAAAAAATATTAGGTGTGATGATATCAAAATCCTCAAACTTTGAGGGAGATGGGGTTGATGAGGATAGGACATCCTTGTCAATGGTGGTGATGGGTTTTTGTGAGGTGGATTCTTCTAGCAATATGAATCCTAGGCCAAATAACTCATGAGGCTTTTAGGTTTTGATTATGGGTAGCTCATGAGATCCCTATTCATAAAGGCCAAGTCCAAACCCCTTCCAAGTACCCCTATAAAGGTATGCTTTGGCAAATGCATGTTTGTTGAGATAAGAGAAGTCAAAGGTGAATGGTTGAATATGAGGGTAGTAGTGGTAACAAGAATTAGATGGTTGAGTCCCCCATAGATGAAGTTGGTTTGATGATTAGGTGGCCCAAAAGGTATGATGCTTACAATGTTGGGGTCATAATTAGGATCATGGTTGAGGTTCTTGTACTCTTGAGGAGTAGGGAAAACATCAAAGGCTATAAGGTGATACTCCCCAAGAAAGAGATGCTAGAATGTGGGTTCCAAGGGGTCCTCTATGGGGATCTATGAAGAAGGGATGGATGATCTTAATAAAGCTTCATTAACTATAGGGGTGGAGTTATTTGTAATTGGTAGTGAGGTGGATGGGCAAGGAAGAAGAACATCATTAGGCATGTATGTCATATTTCAAAATACAAAGGGACTAGTATTAGTCAGTATGGTGATGGCATGACCTTCATGCTCAAATTTAGCATAATGATGTAGGGTGGAAGGGACATAACTCATAGCATGGATCTAAGGGCATCCAAGTAAAAAATTATATTGGAACTTACCCTATATAACATAAAAGATTTATAGAATAGTTTGAGGTCCTAAATGAATAGAACAACTATCCCCAAGGTAGAGGCCATGGTATAAAGAGCAAAGAACCACTATAGTTTGAGACATAATGTTTTTGGGCAATTCAAGTTGGTCATAGGCATGGGAGGAGATAATGTTGGTACTAACCCCTCCATCAATCATCACCCTCTTGATATGGGTTTGGTTGATGTATGTTGTGATAAAGAGGGGGAGATCAGGATCCTCAAGATGCATAGAAGGTATTTTTTAATCCTTAAAGGTCACTAGGGTGAAAAGTTAAAGGGTTTTGACAAAGGCTACAAGGGGTTGAGGATCTTCAGTTTGAACCTTGATGTATTGAAAAATCTCTATCAATGTTTGATGATGAGGTGGTGAGGTGTTGATTAATTCATATGAGCTCATTTTTACCAGAGTTTGGTGAAGTTATTTCAACACTACACACTGAATGGATTCAAAAAGGTTGGAAGGGGAGGCACCCAAGATGGATATTTTGGGTTTAGGTAATGGTGAAGGTGTTTGGGTTCTGGTGAAAGGTTGACTGGCTGTAGGGTAGGTCCATGGTATGGGCACTTTTGCTTCTTATCATTTTATTGGGTCTGAGATCAAGTAACCATATGAATGGTATGGATAAGAGGAAATGTTGGCTTGGATTACTAATTATATTCCTCTTCAATCTTAGGTGAGAGTGGGGGAGTAGGTAAATGTTGGATGGTTTGAGTTGGTGGTTGGGTAGGTTGAAGGTTCAAAGGAAGTTCATTTTATAATAGATCATTCTCATCCAAAAGGTTATGGAAAAGTGTTTGAAGAGATTTATAGTTCTCTATATCATGTCATAGTGTCTTATGGTATATACAAATCAAATTGTCACTAAACCATGTTGGTTTAAGATATGAAGGGTCAAAAGGTTTGATGGGTGGTACGGTTATAGAATAGGTTTTCAACAACCTTTGAAGAATGGTTGAATAGGATTTCACCAAAGGTGTTGATGGTGTTAGGTTTTTGGTTTAAAGAGTAGGAAATTTCTTGGGAGTACGCTTTACCATGAAAATCGGAGGTGGTGGGATAGTTTTGGTAAGTAGTTTTGGTTGGGGTTGTTTGGAGGTGGATGATTTGGAGGTGGAAGGTATAGATTTGGTGATAAGTGGGAAGGTATAGGTAGCTAGGTTAGTGAAGAATGATGGGTATTTTTTTGCCTTGGTGGAGGTAAGTGTAGGTAGAATAAAAGGAGAAGGTTTACTAGAGGAGGTATAGGTAATGGGGATAGTATATGGATGGGGTCCTAAAATTGAAGGTAAAAGAGAAGGGGATGGTATGGGTCTAGTTATAGATGGTTTGGGTGTTTCCACATTTTTTATGTGTTTAGCCAAAGGTTTCTTGGGTGGAATTGATGAGGTTAATTCCAATTTCAAAGATGGATGAGCCAAGCTAGGAGTAAGAAGTATTCCTAGATTCTTGATGGATTTGGTCAAAGAGGCATAGGGTGATTTAGAAATTTTAGATTGAGGTGGGTTGAAAGATTCCCCTATAGTTTTAGAGGATGAAGTATCTAAATATGGGGTTGAGGTAATGATGGGTTTGAGGGTAGATGTTAGTGAGTTTAAAGGTTTTTTTTTTTTTGGGTAAGGTAGCCCAAGATGATGCCAAAAGGTGGCTATATCTAGATTGGGTTGAGAAGTAAACTCTAGACTTTAAACCAATCTAGAAAAAGGTTTATAGATAGGTTTGATTCCTTGTTATTGGTTTCAAATATCAAGCCAATAGGTTGAGGTGAGGGACTAGTAAATTCACCTTTCTCTTTGGTGGAAGGTTTGATATTTGAGGAAGATGGTATCTCTATGGAAATAATAGAGGAGATGATCTCTTCTTTTAGAGTGGTTTCTAAAGAAGGAGTGGCCAGTTCCATGGTACGTAAGGAGGGTGTGGTTTGTTTAGATAGGGAAAGGGAGGTTTATTCCTTTGTTTGGATTTCCAAAGAAAAGTGTAGTGATTCCACCACTTCTATAAGTGGGTTGGAGGGAGAAGTGGTTGATGTAATGGTTGCCTCCTTTGGTATTTCTATCAAAGGAGAGGTGGTTGGGTCAATGGTTTCTTAAATTGAAATAGAGGGGGTTTCTTCCTTTGTTTAGTTATCCAAAGGAATATAAGAATATTTTACCACTTCAATAAGTGGGTTGCAAAAGGGGTAGTGAGGTAATGGTTTCCTCAATAATAGGCTCAATGATAACAACATTAACCGTGTGTGCATCATGATCATGAGATGATCCTGATTGGTTGTTGTCATGGTTGGTGGAAGGTGTATGGTTAGAGAAATGTTTTTTTAAGATGTTTAATGATTGGTTTAGAGGTGTATTTCGATTATCTAATGCAAGTTCACCTTATCAATCATGTTTTGAATAATAGATTTAAAGGTATTGTACCTACTCACATCATGTCCAATGACATGATGGAAGGTACATAGATCATTTTCATTATACCATCTAGGTATAGGGTGAGAAACATCAAATTATTGGGGTGGTTTGATAAGAGGAAGTTAGATGAGGTTATCTTTAAGTAGTTTATCCAAAACCAAACCATATGATTCCCCTAGGGAAGTATATTGCCTTGGAGTGGTTTGACTTTGGTTATGAGTTTGTTGGTTTGATGGGTTGGAAGAATTGGTTTGACTTGGTTGGTTGATAGTTGGAGGTGGAGTATATTTTAAGGCAACCGTGTTTGTGATTGATTTTGTCTTGGTGTTGGGATGGTTGGATGGGTTGGTAGTTTTGTTTGAAGAAGGGTCATTATATTTAAAGTTGGAATTCTTGTTTCTTAGTTTTAATTTCCCTTCATTAATGGCCCTAATTTCAAGTTTACGTGCCATGGTAAATGTTTCATCAAAAGTTATAGAAGTCTAAACTTGAATATTTGGAGCAATATGTTTGGGAAAACCTCAAGAAAAGAGTTAAATTAGTTTAGGTTGGGGTAATGAAAAATAAATTTAGTTAATAAGACCTCTCCACCTAGCTATGAAATTGGTAATCGATTCATCATCCAATTTCCTAATAGAGTAAATGTCAGTAATGGAAACCTTTTTAGATATGCTAACTAAAAAGTGATCTAAATATATTTGTGCTAGTTGAAAAAAGGAGAATATAGAGTGCTTGGTAAGAGAAATATACCAATCCAAGGCTAGTCCAGATAAGGACATGGGGAAGGTACAAAGAAGGAGAGCATTGTCATATGTAATTAAATAGAAAAAATGGTAGAATGCTCTCAAATGTTTTTGGGAGTCCTCCTTGCCTTGGAACTTATAAAACTTAGGTAGTTCCCATTGAGGAGGATAAGGTCAGATAGGAATAGATGGATGAATGAGTTCATTTTAAATTTGATCATAAGATAGAAGGTTATGAGCTCCAAAAATAGATGATTCAAGATTGAACATTTTATCCATTAACATCTTAAATAAATATGTTTGAGGTTTGGGAGCTCCATAGTTGGGTAGTAGGTTCAATTGAGATTGGGTGGCTGTAATGTATGGATAAGAGGTGGGAGGTTAAGAAGGTGTGATAGATATCAAATTCACTTTACAAACAAAGATTCATGTTTATACCCCTTTTACTCTTCAAGGAAGTGTTACACTGTATCTTAAGCCTATATTTAGTCTTTGATAATCCATCCATGCAATATTATACTCTTTCTAGCTCTGAAACCAAATCTTCTTTCCTGATCTTCCTTATGATGCTTGAAACCCTTACAAGCTTCTTAAGCCTTAATGGAGCTTTAGGTATTCAATCTATAGTATGCATCTATCTGAAGCTTCCAATAAGTTTAAACACATGTGATTCAATGTATCTAACATGTTTCAATCCTCATATAATAAATAAGACTCTAAGATATTGAATTTTGTCTCTAAACTCCTTACCTTGTTCAAAAGCTTGTAGGTCTTATTAGGCCTAATTGTGCCTCCAATAGGTCAAAATCATTATTATCCCCTTATTCAATCTGAAACCAAATTTATTAAGGTATTTAAAACATAATAAATATGATCCAAGCCTTATACCAAGTTATAGCACTCAAAAAGTAAGGAAAACTCAACTTTGACTTTTTGACAATTTTTGAAAAATGAACACCAACAGGCAGATAAAAACATAGTCCTTTGTATCTACAAGTATATAGCTCCTTATGGAGTTAAAAAAATTGTATTAAATCACAAATAATTTTATCTAACTTTTCCAAAAATAATCAAGTCATTTGGATTAGTATTTTAGGAGTTATGTCCTTTTTAGTGACTAGGAACACATTTTTCTGAACTGTTCCAGAACTGCAGGTCTGTATTTTGACCATAAATTTTTCCACATTGCTCCATTAGATCTGAAACCACTTTAATTGGATTATTAACTCCAATTTTCATCTACACACAAAATTTCATAACTTTTCATTTTGTAAATCTTGAGATATACCCATTTTTACAACCGTGGCCTAACTTTCTGTCCACACAGGCCGAGAGCACAAATAGTTCAACTGGGAGAGTTCTGTGATGTTTCAAAGGGTCTAACCTGTTTTTTTAGGTCTTTATAAGTGTCCCAAAACTTTATAATTTAAAAAAATTTCCAAGATAGACCTCTGATCAATCCAACAAGGTAAATCTGGTTTCTTTCCACTGAATATTCATGACAGTCAACAGGGTTCATGATTTTCTTCTCAAACACAATGGTCAATAGGGTTCCAAGGTAATGTATAAACATGTCAATATATTAAATTATTTACCCATTCATATTATCTATGAAAGATGCTCTTATCAATCCATTTACTATGCAAAACATGTAACTTTCTTATCTTTGCATGTATACTGTAATCTACAGGCCCGAGAGCCAACTATTGGAGTTTTAGGATATCAAAGGGGTTTCTAAAGTTTATTTCTTCTTCTCTTAAGTTTATACTTGCCTTATATACCTATCTCCATTATAATATAAACTTCATACAAAGAATTACACGTTGATTTTACCTTGGACAGTGGGCTGTAGGTCTATATGCCTGAGTATCCTATTTGGGCCCTGTTTAGGCTTCTTATAACATTCAAAGCTCTTTAAGATCTCTTGGTCATAGAATATTAGTTTTAAATTATTCCCAACATACAAAATAACTAGTCTTTCTCAATTTTCTATAGAGAGCCATCATACACATACATAGGCCTATCACATTTGAAAGCATAATTTTCTATAAAGGAAACCATGGAAATCAAACTTCTGTTCCTTTTCTCTTATCAAATAGAATTACTTACAAATAATGTTCATTGATTAAAGGCTTCTGAAACCTTCACATCCATGCTTATTCTTGGACTCCACTAGCAACTTCTCTTTCTCCTTCATTCTTACATCTTTTGAGATCTTCTCCTCTTCTTACATCTCTTCCCTTGAATGAGAGATCCTTTCCTCTCTATCCTTTCTCTTCTCTACATCCCTCTCATCCCTCTTGGATGAATTCTTCTTTTTTATATTTTTCAAGAACTTCTTCTCTAACCTCTACGCCCAATTTGGCTTAAGGCACAACAAAATACAGTTTTTAATCTTTAACAATATACTAAGGTTGAAAATATTTTCAACCATTTCTCCCTTATTTCCTCAACAGCCCAAACAATCACTTTTTACCTTTTCACTTTTCACTTTTGACAATCACATTTACTCTCAAGGTAAAATTTTGAAATCTAACAAAATTTAGAGGGAAAACAAGAATTTAAAATTTCACACTAGAATATCATTTGAATTTGTATGTTTGATGATCTCAACTAGTCCTCCATGAAGCTATTGTAGATGCTCCTGCATCATACTCTCCCTCTAGAAACAATTTGAACCTTAGTTCAAATGAGATAGCTCCTCAATGCATTAGTCTTCATTCTATCCCTGGATCCCTAGGTCTTGTTGCCAATACCAATGCTTGTCTTTGTTTGAAATAGACTTTGTCCTTCATCTTGATGTTCTTCCTCTTCTGGTATGTCCTTCTCCTCATCTCTTTCTCAGCTGCCATCTCCCACTTCCATGCTTCTTCATATTCATACATGTCTTCTAGATCTTCTTATTGTTATTCTTGTTTCATGAGCTTCTCCAATGACTCATGTCTGTCATTCACTTTAGCTACCTTCATACCTGCATACAAAACATTCAAAGCCACCTTAGAATCAAAATCTTTAGGCCATGAAGCCTCTTGGCTGCCTTCACATTCTTGTTCCTTGACCAAAACTGTCCTTGCCTCTTTTCTTTGCTCTTGTCTTGTTTCACTCTTCCCAATGGTGTCTTCACCATGGCTTGTACTTTCATTCATCTTTCTTGAATGACCAAACAGCTCCTCCAATATCTTCAACTCTTCCTTTAGTGAGACCTCATCTATCTCATCATCTTCATCAAACTTGGGCTGATCACTCACAAGGATTACTTGTCCTTTACTTCTTATCTCATCTTTTCTTAGCTTATCTTCACATAAACCAACTTCTTCATCAACATCAATATACTTATCAAAAACAATAGGAACACTATTACCTTGTCTCTCCTTGTTATTTTCAATCATGTGAACTGATTTCACATGTCCACTTTCATCATCCATCCTCTTGGAGCTCTCTCCTTGCTGCATATTAGTCTTCATAGACATTTTCCATTCCTCATTTTCCATTAAAAGATCATTAAAGGATTCACAAACATCATCATAAACAATTTGTTTACCTTTTACCTCTTTGGCATACCTTTCAAGCGTCTTGTCTTCATGGAATGCCTCTTCCATACTCACCATCTCACCTTCATTCTCTTAGTTGCTTGAATCACCTTCAATCCTCTTCTATTGACTTCTTGGTGTTGCTGTCTCAACACTCACATCTTCTTCACTTTTTTTCCTTCTTAGGCATCCACACTTGTTTCTCCTTCTTATCATTTTTCTTCTCAAACCATGTAGGCATCCTGCATCCATGCTTTTGTACCAACACTTCCTCTTGCTTGGGAGTTTGCTTCTTCCACCATTTAAGCATCACATATCCATGGTTAATTGGAAACTTCACCTTTCCCTTTGATTCTCTAACATGCATATCAACAATTCCATGCTTATAAGAATAATAAAAATCAATTTTTGAATTCACTTTTACCTCCTTAATGGGCTGCTCCATTAGTTCTTTGACTTGCATAGCTTCTTGATTATTTGTACTTTATTCTTCCTTTATGCTTGGCTATTCTCTTTCCTCTTCTTGGCATTCAATGGCATCATGGAAGTCATCTTCATCTTCCATCTCTTCTCTTGCTTGTATGGGTTCTTCAACACCTTCCTCATGCATTAACCAATGCATCTCTTCTTCTTTATCAATAGAAGCAAACTTTCTTCTCTTTCTTGTACATTCACTTGTGCACTTGGTGTCTTCTCTTGCACCAATCTCTTCACTCTCCAAGGCCCTTCTCTTGACCTTCATAAGGCTGCTCATACCTGCAATTACCCATGCAAAGACAACATTAGATATAAAAACAAGAGACCACAAGGTCCCTATGAGTGCTCTCTTCATCAACACTCTCATCTTTTCAAGTGCTCTTCTTGGCACTTCATCTTTTCTTTCTTCTCTTCTCTTGTTCTCCTCAATGAGAACCTTCTTCACAACTTCTTCCTCTTGCTGCTCACTTGGCAACATTATTATCTTCTTTAAGCCTCTATGGGCTTCTCTCTTCATGGAAATCTCATTTTGCCTTCTTCTCCTCTTTCTTAGGAGATCTATTGGCCACTTCAACCTCTTCTTCATTGGCCATACCCATGCTTGCTTGTCCATCTGCATCCAAGACTCATATTCATCTTTAATCTTAGCTAAACTCTCTTTTTAAACTAGCAATCTCTTTGTCAATTTCAATACTGTCCATATCTTTCTTCTTTTGGATACTTGATTTCTTCTTGGTGCCATCATGTACCTTACTGCTTTTTAGTGCCTTCATCAGTACTTCCATCTCTGAGATCTTCACCCAAGTCTTTTCCACCTTGGTCTCTTGATCCCTTGTCTCACCCAAGCCTTTTCTCCTTGACTGGTATTTTAACAATCTCCTTGATCTCACCTAGGCCTTTTGCATCCTAGTATTTTGATCCTTCTCTCAATCCTGTAGCAATAAATCACAAATCCAAGCATACCTTGCTTTGGATCTTCTTCTTGAGCATTCACTTGCTCCCTTACTTTTGAGCTTCTCTTAGCTCTTCACTAAGCCTTCCTTGGCTTCTTTTCCTCTTAAGCCTCAATGGCTTGACTACCTTCCTCTTCACCTGTTTACTTCTCAAACACAATAAGCTCAAATCAAATATCAAAGGTTATACATACCTTTCCTCAACAAATCCCAAGAACTTCAAGCTCTGATACCAAAATGATAGATACCAAATTCACTTTACAAAAAAACATTCATGTTTATACCCCTTTTACTCTTCAAGGAAGTGTTACACTATATCTTAAGCTTGTATTTAGTCTTTGATAATCCATCCATGCAATATTATACTCTTTCTAGCTCTGCAATCAAATTTTTTTTCCTGATCTTCCTTATGATGCTTGAAACCCTTACAAGCTTCTCAAGCCTTAATGGAGCTTTAGGTATTCAATCTATAGTATGCATCTATCTGAAGCTTCCAATAAGTTTAAACACATGTGATTCAATTTATCTAACATTTTTCAATCCTCATATAATATATAAGACTCTAAGATATTGAATTTTGTCTCTAAACTCCTTACCTTGTTCAAAAGCTTGTAGGTCTTATTAGGCCTAATTGTGCCTCCAATAGGTCAAAATAATTATTATCCCCTTATTCAATCTAAAACCAAATTTATTAATGTCTTTCAAACATAATAAATATGATCCAAGCCTTATACCAAGTTATAGCACTCAAAAAGTAAGGAAAACTCAACTTTGACTTTTTGACAATTTTTGAAAAATGAACACCTGTAGGCAGATAAAAACACAGTCCTTTGTATCTAAAAATATATAGCTCATTTTGGAATTAAAATTTTTTTATTACATCACAAATAATTTTATCTAAATTTTCCAAAAATAATCAAGTCATTTGGATTAGTATTTTAGGAGTTATGTCCTTTTTAGTGACTGGGAACACATTTTTCTGAACTGTTCCAGAACTGCAGGTCTGTATTTTGACCATAACGTTTTCCACATTAATCCATTAGATCTGAAACCACTTGAATTGGATTTGTAACTCCAAGGTTCATCTAAACAATAACTTTTCATTTTTTAAATCTCGAGATATACCCATTTTTCCAACCGTGGCCTAACTTTCTGTCCACACAGGCCGAGAGCACAAATAGTTCAACTGGGAGATTTTTGAGATGTTTCAAAGGGTATAACCTATTTTTTTAGGTATTTAAGTGTCCTAAGACTTTATAATTTACAAAATTTTCAAAGATAGACCTCTGATCAATCCAACAAGGTAAATCTGGTTTCTTTCCACTGAGTATTCATGACAGTCAACAGGGTTCATGATTTTCTTCTCAAACACAATGGTCAATAGGGTTCCAAGGTAATGTATAAACATTTAAATATATTAAATGATTTACCCATTCATATGATCTATCAAAGATGAACTTATCAATCCATTTACTATTCAAAACATGTAACTTTCTTATCTTTGCCTGTATACTGTCATCTACAGGCCCGAGAGCCAACTGTTGGAGTTTTAGGATATCAAAGGGGTTTCTAAAGTTTATTTTTTCTTCTCTTAAGTTTATACTTGACTTATATACCTATATACATGCTATTATAAACTTCATGCAAAGAATTACACGTTGATTTTACCTTGGACAGTGGGCTGTAGGTCTATATGCCTGAGTATCCTATTTGGGCCCTGTTTAGGCTTCTTATAACATTCAAAGCTCTTTAAGATCTCTTGGTCACAGAATATTAGTTTTAAATTATTCCCAACATACAAAATAACCAATATTTCTCAATTTTCTATAGATAACCATCATACACATACATAGGCCTATCACATTTGAAAGCAGAATTTTCTATAAAGGAAACCATGGAAATCAAACTTTTGTTCCTTTTCTCTTATCAAATAGAATTACTTACAAATAATGTTCATTGATTAAATGCATCTGAAACCTTCACATCCATGCTTATTCTTGGACTCCACCTGCAACTTCTCTTTCTCCTTCATTCTTACATCCTTTGAGATCTTCTCCTCTTCTTACATCTCTTCCCTTGAATGAGAGGTCCTTTCCTCTCTGTCCTTTCTCTTCTCTACATCCCTCTCATCCCTCTTGGATGAATTCTTCTTTTTTCTCTTTTAAATAACTTCTTTTCTAACCTCTATGCCCAATTTGGCTTAAGCCACAACAAAATACAGTTTTTAATCTTTAACAATATACTAAGGTTGAAAATATTTTCAACCATTTCTCCCTTATTTCCTCAATAGCCCAAACAATCACTTTTTACCTTTTCACTTTTCAATTTTGACAATCAAATTTACTCTCAAGGTAAAATTTTGAAATCTAACGCAATTTGGAGGGAAAACAGGAATTTGAAATTTCACACTAGAATATCATTTGAATTTGTATGTTTGATGATCTCAACTAGTCCTCCATGAAGCTATTGTAGATGCTCCTGCATCAAGGTGCCACATATTGGTATGTGGTCATGGAAGGTTACGATGATGCCTTCCATATTGGTATGTGGGCACCAAAGGTTGGGTATAAGGTGGTATGTATAATTGTGGATTCGGAACATATTGGTAAGATTTCATGGGTGTTTGTTGAGGGTTTGACAATGGTTGGTTTGTAGGTACACTTAAAGTGTTAGGTTGAGGTTAGGTGGTGACCCTTGTGATAATGGGTGGAAGGCTAAGAGGTATAGAAAGTATCAAATTTTGGAGTGGGGTATAAATTGGTGGATTAGTAGTAATAAGAGGAATGGTAGAGATAGGGGTAAAAGATACCCCCATAGTGGACAAGGTATGAGTGATAAAAGGGGAGGTTACTCCTATGTTGGATGTGTTGGTTGGCATAGGAGGAGTTTGGTTAGAGGTTGGAATTTTGGATTAGGTTTTGGTGATGGTAGTGGATGGGATATTGGTGGAAGAGGATGATTGGGTGATCAAAAGTTGGGAGGAAGTAACTCCACCCATAAGAAAGGGAGGCATACCAAAAGGAGGATCCATGGGAGGAACCGAAGCAATAGGGATGTAGTGAGATAAAGTAATAAGGTAATGTCAAAGGGCTATGTGTTTTTTATCAAATAATATGTCAAAATATGTATCACCCTCAAAAAATATTCATGGCATGGTAGGAGGGGGAGAATGAGGAGGAAAAACCTCAACATCTGAAGTATACTTCATAGAGGAGGAGGAGGATGAGGAAGGTGGTACTTAGTTGGTTTGATTTCTTAACTGTTGTCTAGTAAAGACAATGTGAGAAAATAATAAAGGGATGACAAAAAATCACACCTCAAATAAAACCAAGCAAAATAAAAGAATTCAATACAATCCAAACATACACTAAAAGTGCGTTTAAACTTAGGATTATTTTTAGATCACTTTTAGATTATGCCTTAGAAAGTGTGAATAAGAATGTTGGCTTGTAGATCAAGTACTAAAGAGGAAACCTATGGTTGGTGTTAGGTTGTGTTTAAGTGCTCAAGAGATAAATACGTATTGATCTTTAGTATGTGGCTTGGTATTGGGGCCTACCCCCTCACTTCACACATTGCAGTGATAAGGGTGTCAGGGGCTTAGCCAAAATATACTGAATTTCAAAGTTTATACTCAACCAAAGAGTTGAGTTGGTGATCCTCTTGGTAATGACTTCCAAGTAAGATTATCGAGAAAGGGTAAGGTTTATCACTAGGTGATGAAATCCTAGTCGAGCCTTGTCTCAAGCTTATTTTGGTGTGTTGATTGATTATGTGGTTTGGATAAGTGTGTGATAACAAGAGTGAAAACTATGATTAATTAATTTGATTTTAAGTATCTAGATGAACTAAAATAACTAGTCAATAATTGTAATGCAATGGGTTTATTTTATGGCAAAAGAAATTTCAGATTTCATTCGATGAGCATAGAATAAAGGAAGAAAGAAAGGGCACCTAGATGATGATAGGGTCCCACCAGGTGTGCCAAAATTTTTATTTTAATTTTTGCTCATTTTTTAATTTTGGAAGAAGATAATAAACTAGTAATAAGGGTGTGGTAGAAATACCTAGTTAATGATGCACATGTAATCTAGATGATGATGGAGAACTCCTCTTTGGCTAAGAAGGAATAACCTACAAATAAAAACACGCTAACAAAAGGGATCATTAGGAAGATATTTGAGTGGCCTACCTAGCGTGAGCTAGATATAAGAAGCATATGCTTGCTAGGAGGCTATCAATCCACTATTAATAACAATCAAGTTGGAAATGATAAAGTAAGGTACTTGCATAAAATTAAAAAAATGCAATACAAGAAGAAAGTAGAATTATTGTTAAATAAAATGACTAAATCTAACAAAATCTAGTCAATAATCATGCTAAAGTAGGTGGGGTCTGGTTTAAAAAATAAAAAAAGGGTTTGTGAATAGGTAGGAACATAGAAAGTTAGGTTTGGTTGGAGGTAAGGAGCTAAAAATAACTTGCTATTATTTTTTGCCACAATGACCATCGATAGTTGGGTGGACCATCAATAGTTGGGTTGACTATTGGTGGTTGGGTAACCATCGATGATTGGGGGTGACCATCGATAGTTGTGTTAACTATCAATGGTTACTTGTGTGTTTCTGAAGGTGATTAGAGAAGAATTATAGAGTAGGTAGATGGGTAGATAGAGGTTTTGTTAAGGCTATTATGGAAAGGAAATAAGGTGCATACATGTTTGATCAAGTTAGGGAGGTCAGAGATCTAAAATAAAAATGCTAAAGTACTAATATACTTGTAGCTTTCTAGTTAGTAGGTGGTTGAAAGTTGAAGTAATTTTACCAAAGTAATGATACTTTGGCCTCAAAAGCAAATTCGACATAGGTTCAGGTCTCTTTTGTTGATATTGAGTTGATGGAAGAAGACTAGATGCTAAAGAGCTTGAATACAAATATGCTTGATAATTCTTGTGATTTGTCCTTTTCACCTCCCACTCCCCTCCTTTTATAGGCTATGAGAGATGGAGGATGGAAGGTTCCCTAGAGGGTGAGGTTGTTGATCACAATGTTTGGAAGTTTGTTATCACCGCATAATGCAAAAGTATTAAATGGTGTATCATTATCTCACACACATCTAGATGATATGTTAGGAAGTTGAGGAGGTGAAGAGACCTGACCATCGACAGTCAGGATAACTATTGATGGTTGGGCTGACCATTGGTGGTTGAGTGCCGAAGGTAAATTAGTCAAGGTGGGGGTTAAATTTTTTTAGTTAAATGTTAAGTTAATAAGTTTATAATTTAACTAACTAGGCGGTCAACTAAAATTAGGGTCTGTTGAGGGGTCCTAAGGCATTTCAATAACTATAACTATCATGTGCAGTTTTCTAGTGTCTACAGATCTAGCAAAATCCTATTTTGGATCTACTATCAATCAACATAAATCCATAGTCAATTTCAACCTTAGAAACAACCTGGCATCCATTTTTATAGCTAAATTTTACTTATGTATTTTCCCCTTTTAACATATTTCTAAATTTATCAAGTTCCAAATTAGTTTGTATCATTTATTGCATATATTTATCATTCTAATTTTACAAGGTAGTTTGTCTAACTAGGGTATAACATCTCATAGTTTCTAAAATTTGATAAAACATATTGGTGTACTTATTTGTTGTTGAACATTTACAAGAAACCTAGCATTCCATTAGGGTTTCCTTCTATTTTTAAAACTTCCATTAAGGTTTTTATATTCTTAATTTTTTGATTTTTATATTCGTCATGATCTTCATGACTAAATATACCTATTATTTCTTAGTTCAAAGTTTCTTGTTGTTATTTACATGTTTATTACCTATAACCTATCAAATATTTACATGTATCTAAGCCCAAGGATACATAATTTAAATAAAAATATAACATATTATATTAGTCAAGAGCTTAATAATGAGCAATTCTATAGTGATTATTATTTCATGGCTTAGTTTTAATTCCCACAGGTTACTCCTAGGTGTCAGAAGGCTCATATGGTTTATTTTGCTTCTCCTACCCCAAGATCTCATAACCATCTTAGCTCATATCCCATGTCTACTATTCACCCTAGTCTTATATTAGACCCTATGGTTTGAGTTTTTGTTACCAGATGAGGTTGGGTGCCTTATTAACTAAGGAATGAGAAACACATGTATAAAATTCATCCTTATCCCAAACCTAATGAAATGGGACTAGTAAATAAATCTAGATGATATTATATTGTTGTTCAATTAATAAATACATCAACAAAGGTTTTTGTTCTATAATTTTTTTAAAATGTTACCATTTTCAAGGATATTTTATACCACATGTTAAATCAAACACCTATGCCTTGTGATATAGAGCCTTCTTACTTCACATTTGTTATAAATACTTTGAAGGATATTGAGGATTTTATCTCTATTTTAAATGAGTATTTTCATTCATATTTAACTATTGATAATTATTTACCTTTTTTCTATACAAGTTCAAATCAGAATTACAGTAATAAACATGTTTTTAATTGATAATGGTTTAGGGTTGAATATTTAGAATCTTACATTCTTGCAGGCAATGTGTATTAACATGGATATTCTTACAAAGACATAATAAAATGAAATTATTTGATGATGTGCCTCTTCAAGCTTTGGGTTCTATGAATTTGGATAATACAATAGGGCCCAAAACTATATCTACATAGTTTCAAGTAATGCCTAATAATTTGCATTAAAATTTATTATTGGGTAAGCCATATATACATGCCATGAAATCCATACCTTATACTTTACATATGTGTATCAAATTTTTACATGATGGATATTTATATGCATGCCCAACCAATAATTAGTTGTTTATATATTGTAAGGTTACAAAGACCAATAGTCAATCATAGTTGGAGGTGCCCCAATCCACTATAATGATACCAACATAGATCATTCTTGTAGAATAATTTTACACATATTAGGTCGTTGATTCTAGTACATATGATCAAAAGTTGCATTCCACTGATAACTCAAAACCATATCTTTCACCTAAAAATGTGGCTCATGAGGAACATGTACATGAATTACCTTTATTAGTCAATTATAAGTATCAAAATTTTATATCTATAAAAGATGTTGATGCTCATTATGATGCTAATTTTTATGACAATATAGAATCAATACCAATGAACATTGATAATTATTTATGCAACCTAAATTTTACACTAGTTAGCCCAGGGGAATACAGAGATGATTCCAAGGAAATTATCCTAGTACATACCAATAAAGGGAAACCAATAACTTCATATATTGATAAAGGAAATAATATATGTTTTAATATAAATACTACACATGACACGACTTCAGTAGGTATACCATGGATTAATCTATTTGTCAAATCTATCATCACCAAAGAACAAGGGACACATTACATGTATTAACAAGTCACCATTTACAAATTCAGTCAATAATGTTGATCTCATGGATATAGAACTGATCATTAGAATATATTCCAATTATGCATGGTATATGCCACATGTGATGTTATAGATGTTACTTAGCACAAAATTAACTATTTTACCAACATTATGACATATATTTATAAGAAAGCTATCAAATCAAGAGATAAACTCATTTTATTATTTTCATAGAATAATAGGGCATGCTATAAATACATGCTTATAATTATAGTAGAAACTTCAAAAATATAAGGCTAAAGACACTATTAAGATTATATATCCCATACAACAACCTATTAGGGCTCCAAAATAGGGTCACATATGTAGAACTACAAATATTCTAGAAGGAATATTTTCACTATTTAGGTCTTCATTGAGAATGAGTATAGACATGTGGAAAAATATGAGGATAAAAATCCAAATGTATGCAAACTCACATTCCTTAGGCATATCAGGAATGATCAAGATGACTTACATAAAGTTATATACTACCAATATTTATAGGTCACCATACAATACCAATCACTTGTGGTCCCAAACTTGTGGACATGCTATTTTTTTATGTAAACATGAAATCAATTACATGTTACATTGGGGCAACAATGGTTGCATGAAATGGAAGCTTCAATTGATAAGTATATAAATGTCTTAAATGTTAGAATAAATTTAACATAGTAAGTTTTTTATTTAAGTGAGGTTGTTAATTTATTAAATAACCCACATAGTTTTTAGGTTAGAATTCTTAGTTGTTAAAACCAAGCTAGTAAAATAAACCTATTTCATAATTTAGAAGATTACCATTTATATTTTGGTTATTACAAATATTTACAAATTCAGTCAATAATAGGGTTCCAAGTTGGTTTATCCAAAAACCACACATGATGCTTCTTACATAATAGAGCAAAAGATAAGGTTACAATCATAAATCATGAATGGTATGCTTACCAAAATGATGATGATCTATGGGAGTTTAACAAGATTTAATATTAAGTAAACAATGATCTTCCACCAGATCCACATTTAAATTATTCGCATCCTTTGGATGTGTTATTTGATTCGTATATTATCATATTGTTTCTATATGTAAAAATAAAAAAAATATATATATTCCAAAAAATTTCAAAATCAAGACCTATTCATGCTTATGTTTAGTTCATTTACATCAGTTAATTTGTGCACTAGTTATTCAATACTTAGTTATTTATAGTTTCATATCATATATAATTCACAAGTATACATGAGTGAATGTAGATCATATGAGTTTCCATTTACAAACTTAGTTGTAGGTTATTTCATTGGCTTAAACTCATAAATTGCATACAAACAAAAGCACCTTATTCAAACAATAGTGTTATGTGTTATTGTCCTATTCTTCCATCCCTATCATAGTGAGCACATGATATAAATTCTAAATATAAAAAAATATATAGACCTTTTAAATCCTCTCTCTCTCTACATATACACACATATATATAATCTCATCAAGGATATATTATACATAGGTTATATCCTTATTTGGATATCCTTTATTATTCATGCCTCAAATATTTACATTGGGTAAATTTTATTGATATTTATCATTTACTTACACATATATGTCTTAATTGTTACCTAAGTTGCTAAATATACTAATCTTACAAATTGCTTGTGTTTATCAATTACAAGTATTCATGCATGTTCTTCACATTTGATTTTACCCTTCATGTCTTGTGTGCATTCTCTATTTTAGCTTGTGTAAATTTGAACATGTCCTTATGTGTGTCTAAAATCCTTAATTTTATGTTTCTATATATGTGAGTGAAATTTAAATAAGCTCCTTGTATGTGGCCCCTTGACCTTATATTTCATGATTTGTGTGCTCTGCATGTGCTTTTGTTATGTGTCATGGCCATGACACTTGTTTTCTAAATTTTCAATTCTATGATGGACATCATGCATCTTCACATACTTTTGATTCCATGATGGATATCATTCATACCTCCCCAAGTAGTTATATGTATGTCTCAATACTCATTTTTGGTCATTTGTCTATGTGCCTAATTGCTAACATCTATCTTGATAATGTCATTATGTATGGTTATCTCTACATGATTTTCACATTACTATTTTTTTTAGTTTATATATATCATTATGTCATACTCCATGTTATTATTACTACTTAGATTAACACTTTTTAAACGTATCTCTCATAAATTTTTATTTTGAGTTAATTTATTGTGTAGGTTCAACTACTCGTCTCAAAAGAAGAGCAATCATAGTGACTTACCTCAAAGACTAAGCTCTTGCAGTGCATTACACAAACATAAATTTATAGGTTTATATAGTTGGTCAAGTTTCATAATAGGGAGTATCCCAACCATGCCTAAAATAGTGTGGTTTTATCCCAATAGGCAAAAAATGGTCATTTTTATATATTCTCATAATCATAGATAGTAGAGGGTTGTTTGCAACATGTATACAAAATTTTTCCAAGAAAATTCTTAGGTTTGTCTAAAATTTTATTAGTTTGTGGTAATCATGTGTGGCATGTATTTCAGGTGCTATCACATAGGTTTTTAATCATAATTTTAATTGGTATTACTTAGTATTAGAATCCATATACACCTTGGTATCATAATGAGGGCATATGCACAACATATGACTATCTCTTTGCTTATATTTTCACTATTTTAATAGATGGTATGGAAATACTTGTTATTATCCACATTGTACACACCAAACCTAGATCATACTATCTTTTTTCAAAAAAAATTCACTAGAAATTAGCCTTTTTTAGTCTATAACAATTGATTCACATTTTTCACTAGTTTTACACCCATTTTTGCACTAGCTTTGCACCAAAACAATCTATTAGGTTTCATACATGTATTCCACACTAATTCACTAATTTTAGTATGAAATGATGGATTAAAACACACCTTGAGTTCTTAATCACACTCACCTAATCATTGAAGATTGGTGCATGCATAGTTCGATCCAAGATTTTCAATGAAAATGAAATTTCCAAGGGTCATACTCTCTACAGCCACCAATTTTTTTCTATAAAACACAATGGTTCACATAACAAATCAAGTGTATTCCTTTCTTATTACTATATCTATGATTTTATTATCTTTACTTATTTATTTTTATCTCAAGTAAGGACTTATTTATACATGTTTCATTTTAGGTTCACATGAAGAATAGTTCAATGTTGTATGATACATTTAGGATTGATATAAATTAACATTTATTTCTAAAATAGTGTAAATGTGATAACCCTTTTTACACACTTAGATTGCACCTCATTCCATGACATTTTGATTACTTTCCTACATTTTCCATGTGGATGGCCGATTCCAATAAGATAACTAATGATCTCATAATGTCTCTTTTCCTCATTCAAAATAGTTCAAGCTTATATACATATTTTCCATACTCCCAAATCATTTTTATTTGTTTTTAAGACAAAAATTCACTATTTGAACAATTACACTCATTGATAGTGTCTAGTTTTGTGGGTCCCATCCTCCCACTAAATAACATCTAGCTTCTCAAATTTAATTTCATGTAATATGTCATCCCATAATTTTAGCAAGCCTTATATAAATGAATTTCCAAAATATAAGTATAAATCCACATTTTAAACCCTTTTGCACATAATAAGGATTCTTTATTAAAAAGTACCATAATTCTAATGACACATTGAGATAAAATTCCCTATTTCTTTTAATTTTGAGTAAATACACACCTAGTATCACTAATTTAAATTATAAATACACTTATAAGATCATAAATCATAGTTGAACCATTTAATCACACCATGATTATGCACTAATTTATAATTTTTCACCAATCTTTCACACACACCACCATAGTATGGGAGAACTACATGGATTTTGATCCCTCTTTAGAGTATTGGTATGTAGGCAGTGTTAAACACATTGGGTGTTGAGTTCAATCACAAGTTTAACTATTAACCCATTTTAATCCATGATTACATTTATCCTTTTAATTTATTTAGCTAGGTTAATAATTAAATGAGAATATACACAATTTTTTTCATGATAGATTGAAGGCTCTCATACATTCAAATAGAACACATAGGTGAAGGCAAACCTATCATAGTAGTTTCAGATCTCTATAATCTATAGGATGTTGGTACAACCTAAGGACAACAAAGCTTTGTGCCCTTGTCTAGATTCAGTGCTCTTTTTCAGAGATCTAGTAAAACCCTCTTTTGAATCCACTATCAGTTAACATAACTCCATAGTTAATTTCAACCTCAGAAATGACCTTGTCTTCCATTTTTCTAAATATGAATGTGTATTTAATTAGTAATTTACCCTTTGAGTATATCTCTAAATTTATCAAGTTCTAAATTAGTTTGTGTTATTTATTACATATATATAGCATTTTGATTGTACATAATAATTTGTCTAATTAGGGTCTAGCATTTCCTAGTTTACAAATTTTGATAAAACACTTTCTATATCCCATTAGTTCTTGTATCTTCTATAAATATAATATTGTATCATCCTATATGTGTAGATGTCACAATGGGTTGAGTGTTTCCTTTGCATACTTTCCTAATTCTTTTCATTGAGATATAATCTTTTATAAATATCAAAGACCAAACACATATTGCTTCAAACTAGTTGGAGGTAAGGATGTAGTATTTGAATTAGGTATTAGTCTAGGTAATTTATTTAACAAAGTAGCATTCTTAAATTCATGAGCCTAGGTGCTTAATTTAACAATATGGTTGCATATGAGGTATTTAATGGTCATTAGGCTAAGTCAATGTATAATTTTAATGGATCTTGATCTATATTATACACACACACACACACACACACACACACACACACACACACACACACACACACACACACACACACACACACACACACACACACACACGAGTGTGTGTGTGTGTATGAATGCACATGCACATGCACACACACATAGGGGGTGTGTCCACTAGATTAAGATTCATTCAAATTATACATTGATTTTGAGTATTGGCATTGATGTCAATAGTACATCTTGCATGAGGTTGATGTCATTGAGAGAGAGTGCATAGTTGGAAGTGTGTTGATATGACAAAGGGAATTTATGGATTGTTTTCACTAAGGTATGTTATCATGAAAGAGAATTTGAAGGAAAATAATGCATTATGGTTGGATGAAGGTACATGTCTTTGAGTAGCTTAAGCCTAGTCATGGCAAGAAAAGACCTTATAAGAAGGTATGAGCATGGTGGCTTGGTGATATGAATGCACATAGGCATTAGTGGTTGAATTAGGTTTCATGAACATATTGGAGAGGCATTGGAACACTCATGAGAGTCTCAGGGTGAGCCTACAAGTGTAGGACCCTCAAACCAATTCTATATGTAGACCATTTCTAGACCCTACCTAGCCTAATGAGGCAGTATGATCTGTTGTCAAGGCATATGAAGGGTGTATGTAATTTTTTAAGCATGAAAAATTTTGTTTGAGTATGTGAGTGATGTGGAGAGCACATGGAAAGAGGCATAAAGGTCATTTTAAAGGCCTAATATGGTTTGTATGTCAAGTTATAGAGAGTAGAGAGAAAGAGAGTGGCCTAATGAGGGGTCATGATCATATTTCAAGGTGATTGAGCTCATGTAAGCATTTTAAAAGTTAAGGTATGTTGTTTCAATTTTTTTCATGTAGCTTGAGGTCATAGTTTGAAGGATAAGGCATGAAAAATGGTGTTTAGGTCTCTCAAGTGTTGAGAATGAAGGGTTCTCAATCCGAGAAGGATTTTATTATGCTCATTAGTTAATAAAATATTTCCATGGGAACCTAATATATTCATGTTATATTTGGAAATTTCATATCTAAAAATTCTAGGAATTTGTTTTTGGATTGAGGGGTTATGCTTTATGAATGATTGTTAAGAATGGAAACATGTTAAAACCCTCTTAGAACCCTAATAAGGACCTGATGTTGAATATGTTGATAAAAAGTTCATATAATGGATTAGTATGCTTAGATAAATTTTTTGAGGTTGTATTAAAATTTCCAAGCACCTCCAGGTGTGTTTGAGTTGTCAGGTGTGTGAGTAGACCCTACTAGAAAGTGTTAATTTCTTAGATATTTGTTGTAGCAATCAGAGTTGACCAAGTCAACTATGGATGATGAATCTCAAGACTAATTTTTAATGTCCATTAAGTTTTATGGATATGTTATATCCCTCAATTTTTCTAAACTGGTCATCCAAGTTAACTAGTCACTAATAAGCCTAATGGTGGAAACAATGAAAAACTTAGGTAATAGTGAGAAGATGATTAGGAATGTGTTATCAAGATAGAGTGATGAAACCAAGTGCATGAAGATGATTTTTCAATTTTTATGTCCTATTAATTATTTTTATAAAACTTTTAAGTCAGATATAGTGATGAAAATGATGAAGCCAAAATGGCTTGTCTGACTCAAGAAGGTTTGCGTATGGTGAGGTTAACAAATTATTTTGTAAGACCAATAGTTACCAATATAATATATTATTTTTATAATTTAATATGGTATATATATTTCATAGGTTCATATATGTGCATAATAAGCTATTTAAAATCTATATATAAGTGTTGGAGGTCTAAGTCACCATGACTGGTCTTTAAGGAAAATTAGCAGTTTTGAGTGAGCAAGTTGCAAGAGTGTTTTTGAGTATTTTTGACATATGTGATGAATTATAATTATATTAGTGAATTTATTAAGGTATTTTAGGTTCTTTTTATGTGATTTATTTTCATGGTTGTGTGGCTAAATAATATTCTATCTTTAGTTGTTCAAGATAGACCTTTCTATGTATGTGAAGGCTTGATGTGAATAATACTAATGGTGTGCTTCAAATAATGGTTGGAGATAGAAAGTGGTATGGAAATAAGATGAGATTAAGATTGGAATATTTTATTTGTATATTAATTTATCACTCCATGTTTTTATTTTTAAAGTGTTTCAAGGAGATCAAAGGGTAATGTGTACTAATGAAGGCCTAAAAGAGATTTTGGTCTTTTAAGTTGAGTATGACCTATTGTAATTACTTATTCATGTATTAAATATGTTATAAAACATATTTTAATGGTAACCCAATTTTTCAAGTGTGTATTTACAACCAAGATGTGTATGAGTTAAATGATTGTATAAGAATAAGGCCTAATAGGCTAATTGACTAGTTAGAGGATAAGTGAGTGCAAGTGAAGGAAATAAAATTTTGAAGAGTTAAATGAGATATTTTATACCATAATATGGGTTTATATAAACTATAATGAAGATATAAAATTGTTATTATAGATTAATATCAAGGTCATATGACATAATCTGTCTTGAAGAGACCTAGTTGAGCGAAGAAGCCTAGAAGACATTTTGAGAAGGATAAAAGAGTGAGAAGAGATAAATAAGGTGATAATCATATGTTGTGTGAGAAAAAAGGTTTTATGAAGTTGATAAAAAAATTTATGTGGATGATTTTGTGTTTAGTCATCAAGGTGGTCAGTGCCTCTTTGTAGGTTGGTGCTTGTTAAAGTCTAGTTGAGTGGGTGCTTGACTAGTTGGAGTTGGTGCTCCATGTGGAGTTGGTGCTTTAATAAAGTTTCATTTTTGTATTATATGAATATAGAAAATTTGTATATATCAGTGGGTTTTCCCCTTGATTTTTTCCCACATATGTAGTGTATTTCATGATCTTGTATGGTTGTATATGCTTTGTTATATGTTCATGTTTGTATAAATGTTCATACAATCCACCACCACTTTAGATGTAAGGCTTAACTACATTTCTTAGCTTAAATACATTTATTAACTTATGTAAAACATTAATTACTTGTGATAATGTGTGAAGGAATGTTTGGTGGCTAAATTTATATTTAATGATAGGGAATGTATAAATCATAAACATAATAAAATACATATTTTGCTCGTTTAAATTACTTTTCCATTAGCAGCCTAAACATGCTCATTTTATTTTCACATTGGCTCTAGAAAATTTTAGTGACCATTTTCTTGAAACACAAGGACTAAAATTTTATTTGAACACAAGAATTATAAATTTGTAGCATTTATGTTGAATTTGAAGACTTTTGATGAATGGGCACTTATGTACATTGGATTTGGTTTGAATTTTGTCTATTTCGTTGATTATTTTGTTTGATGATATTTTAATTATCTAGAACTCAAGTATGTGAGTGTGTAGGAATGCATGCCCTATTTAAAGTGGAAAGCCTTACATCTAAAGTCCCAAATGTTTTACATAAGCTAAAAAATGTAGTTAATCCTTCCACTCTCACTCCAATACAATCCACCACCACCTCTTATAATGTTATTGTAGAATAATTATAGGATATATATTAATAGTTAGTTAATATAGAATGTATATTTATCTCTCTCTCTCTCTCTCACACACACACACACACACACACAGACACACACACACACACACACACACACACACACACACACACACACACACACACACACACACACACACACACACACACACACACACACACACACACACACACAAAATACACACACACACAAAATACACACACACACACAACACACACACACACACACACACACACACACACACACACACACACACACACACACACACACACACACACACACACACACACGCACGCACGCACACACACACACACACACACACACACACACACACACACACACACACACACACACACACACACACACACACACACACACACACACACACACACACACACGTGTTGTGTGTGTGTGTGTGTCTTTGATAGCTTAATTTAATATATGCATGAAAAATAATAGATAATACATGTATCCATGGAATTCCTATAAAATTATTGTATTTGAGATCATTAGGCATGACTTGGAAAATTATATCTATCATTACAGGACCCACTATTATATGCAGTTTAATTTGTCCTTATACCTTCCATGGGGTATTTTAATATCATATAGTGTTTATATCATAGTTATTAAGATCCTTTGATTCTATACCAAGTAACTTGAGAAAATAGATATTACATATATTTAATCCTAACCTATTATCCACTAAAACTTTTTCAACAATCTTCATTTAAACTTGAATTTGAATATACTATGAGATATATTGATTTATAATGTGATTAGGAGGTAATCCTCTTTTTTAAAGGAGATACTTTGTTTTTTCCATTATAATGTGTTAGTAATAGAAGCTAAATAAGGTGGTTATACATCACTTGGTAAAATTGTATCATGCAATGTTGCATAAAGAATATCTTTGTACATAGACACATTCTTGAATAACCTCAACAAAAATATTTTATCATGGGTATTTTTCAGTTGATCTATGACTTTATATTCCTTAGATTTATTTGTTTCCTTAGAAAGAGGTGGTGGGGTTTGAGGAGGAACCTTAGTTCATATTGCATGATGGTTTACCTTCCCCCTTCAAGTTATAACATGGACAATGGATCCTAGTATATTTATATAATAAATACTAGGTATGGGATGGTAGTTGATAACATTCTAAGATATAGGGGCAAGAAAATAATGAGTCATATATTCTCTTTGATATCTAGTAATTAATGGATTCAATTCAAATTGGATATCTTTACATTGTGAATTGAGAAAGGCTAAAAATGGTTCACTATTAATTTTAGCCTTATTAGTAAACTTAAGTTTACTATAAGTTATACTTAGAAAAGTATAAAAATATGAAATGATTACAATAATTACTTGAGTCGACCAATAAAAACAATTTTCATTTATTAAAGCCATATGTAATTTTTAATGCGAAGGAAAATTAAAAATTAGGGTTAAAATGAAACTCTAAGGAAGATATCTAAAAACCCTAGAAATAAGAATGAAACCCTAAGGGTATCCTATGGTTTGGAAATATTCAAGAAGTATATGGTTTAACCACTATGTTTACCCTATTTTCAAATTAATGTGAATCATAATGAGATAAACTAGAATATTTCATTTTAATTTTAATATAAATAATTTAAACTCAAATCTAAATTTACCCTACTAGAATTAATTTTATAATGGGATTTGATAATTATGGAAAGTACAACACATGATAAGATACCTAGCTTCACTACTTGATTGGTTGACTATAAGTGACTGCTAACAATGGAAATGGATTAGAACAAGGCATGTGATTCATCTAGATCTATAACTATGTCTTTATGCATGTAGGGATGGTACCATCACACTAGGGTGGATTCATCAAATACAAGTGCTCCAAGGTTGACATTACTACCTTGTGATGTTTTGAATCTCTATAACCATATATTTCAATTTGCCTACCTATAATGTCTTTGTATGTGTGATATTAACCCTTGATTATGTGTGTAACTTCAGAGGTCATATTCCTATTCCTTGAAACACTAGGCCCACTTTTTAAGGATAAAAACCTATAAAAGTGAGTAATTATGATTGGGATAAACTGACCCCAATCACCCCATTGATGATTTACCACTACCTAAATATCCAATAATCTGAAGAAGGAACTCAAATCATATGTAATTTTTTCCCTTAACATGATTATGTAATTATGTTATTTTGATATATAAATTCACCTATAAATATAGCTTTGATCTTTATAATGTTGAATCTTGACCTAGCATGGTGTGCTTCAAATTTAGCTAATGAATACTCCTAGTGATTGATTTTCAATATGGGAAGAATAGGAAAGATTTTATCATGTTCAATAGTTTATATATGTTTTATTTAAAAGTGTTAGATCATCCATACACTTGACCTTTATCTATATTTATATACATTCAATTGGTTAATTTCCCATTTCATCGACAAGATGGGTGAATGGGATAACCTATGGGAATGGTTTGATTTTGAAAAATAGCCATAACTATTTTAAGGACATAACATCATCCTCAAAATAGTTCTATTGACATTATTGTCTGAGCTTGATGTTACTATCTAAGAGACAAGAAGTTATAGATACTAAAATTGAATATTTATAGAGTCTTATTCTAGTACATTTGATACATACCAATCAAGGCTCTACCATTTAATTATGGACTTTCCCGTTGTTGAAAAAATCACATTCACCATGCGTAAATGTTTATCTTATTGTCTGACCCATATCATTTTAATTACCTAGACAAATTTTACATTATATAAATCTCAAAAATTGATATATATCCTTCAATGTTAGTTATAAATTCGTATTTATTGGCTAGCCTTCTAGACACTACCAGCCACAAAGGGACACTAGCATCAAAATAGTGTCTAGATCCTTGTCTAGTGTCCAGTCCTCAAAGGTAATCTAAATTTATTTTTTTTCAAAACCTATGGTTTGGTATATTTGTCTTATTAAAACTTATCGTGATATATTTTTAAAAAGGTATGATATAAATACAATTCTAATTCTTCTCATTATTTATCTAGAAAATACCAAGCAAACACCTAGTAAGGCTCATTCAATAAAACACATAAGTGAGTTATTTTACTCTATTCATCAGTCATAAATTTTATTGAAGCACCCAAAAAATAACCCTTGAGCAATATTTATCAAGTTACAAGATAGATCACTAAATGCATCTACATATAGCATATTACACTATTAGTCACACGCTCTCACACATAAGGGAGAACTACATAAGTTCAAGGCCCTCCTTGGAGTATTGGATATATAGGAAATCCTCATTGACAGAGGGGTATTTTATTTTAGATCAACACCATGAGTCCACTAACCTATTTTTTACATAGACATCCCAAGGGTGAAGAAGGGTGAAGAATTAGGGTTTTGATCCATAAGAAGATATATAGACCCTCTATTCCACATCTAAATACATCAATACAATGATGATAGAAAAAATATAAAAATGAAGTGGGTCACATTACAATCTAATGCATATTATTTACTATAAACTAGCATTGTAGAACATATAGTAGCATTGATGGTAGTGTCCCAAAGGTCAATGATATTGTTCGTGGATCCAGAAATATCATTTCTAAAATCTAATGACCATCGCAAAATCTTGATATTACATAATTTTGCTTGTGTATAGCTTAGATCTACTTGCACATTATAAACCCAACTAAGTATCATTTCTCTTTGGAATTTCAATTAAATATATATTTTTTCATTTGGTACTTTTTATATTTATCATATCTCAGTATTTTAATTTGAAGAATTCATTTATTTGAATTTGTAATTAATTTTTTGCCATTTAATAATTTTATTCATCCTTGTGTATAGGCTATTATACCCCCTTAACTCTTACACCACATATACAAAAAAGGGTTAAATATTTGGTGAACTTGACATGAACACAATAAATGTGTGTCTTTGCATGCATCTCCTTGCTTTTTTTAGGAATTTTGGTTTGCTAGGGTTTATGATTTCAGTAATCTATAGATTTAAGTTTTTCAATTTCCTTTGGCAACAATATTTGAATTTATTAAATGTGTAAAATGTTTAAAAAATATCATTTCAAAATGGTAGATAAATAAACCTTAGTAAAACATTTAAATACAAATAAAAAATTGATTAATGCATTATTACATGTTACCTAAGAATAAATAAATAACCATTCTAAGGCTAATGCATCCATATCCAATAATGGTGAATCCCTAAATGGACAAACAATTGTTACATCCTCCATGAGAATAATTAATACTTTAACCTAATTACTCGTTTTAATGCCTACATAAACACAAATGGTGTTTTCATCCCCTTTGGTGGATTATCAAGTCTCAAATATTTTTCTATTTGATGAGGTAAATGCTTTTGAAACTAAAGCTATGAACTGGACAAGTGAAGGTTTTGATAAATGGACCCACATCTAGGGGGAGGGTTTTACACGATGAACCCATATCCAAGAATTACAGAGCATAACAAAAGGTACTTAAGGATTCCCAACCAAACTAAGTATAACAAAGAGGGTTTTAAAGATTCCACAACCTTGGTAAATCAGACAACAAGGGGTTTTTAAGGCTCCCACAACCATAACACAATGGTTTTGAAGGTTCCCACAACCTCAACATGGTCAAAGATGTTTAAAATTAATGGTATTCAAAGGGTTGATACCCTTCAATAGGAATTTCTTGAGACTTACTCTACAAAACAAGAACCCCCTGAGAGCAAAAGGTCTTCTGCCACCTAGGTATTTTGCAAAACCTTTGCATAACTGAGACACAGTAAGTGGGTTTTTCATCCCATTGAAACCATCAAGGTGGATTCCTCTATCATCCACTCTAATAGGATAAGATTTGGTTGGAATTTTTATAACCACCCCAAACAAAACCAACTAAAACTGAATAGGGATCTTCATAGCTTTAATCTTCAACATATTTTTTGCCCTTCTTCCACATTCTCTACATGTATTAGGAGTGAAAAAATGTCTAAATGAGACCAAAACCCCTGAGGAGACTTCATCTATGTCATATCTAATTCCATAAAATCTTATGATGAATACCAAGAATCCTAGATCTTGTATCCAAGTATGAGATTCAAAGAGATAAATCCCATTAGTAGGTCTTCCCTAATACTTATACTATATAAACAAGAGTCTCCCAGGGGTAAACAATCTTCTACCACCAGGTACTTTTGCAAAACCTCCATGCATTTGATACACAAGTGGGATTTTAATCCCAATAGAGCCATTAACAACTAATTCATAATAAGGTCCTAACCATCTCATCCTCAATATTCTAGCCATAGTTTGAACACCATAGGGTTTTTTGTCCAAATATGAGTGATATTCTTGAAATTTTGGGCAAACCCCATAACCCAGAAGAGGTAAGGGTGGAATCCTTTATCATCCACTATGATTAGAACTAAGTGAGACTAAAAATATTCCCCCACAGATTTAGTCTTCTATAATATTTTTCTCCATCCTTCTCAGACCATGTGTGTAGCAAGTGACCATATAAAATCATTCAAAAAGACCACCACCCATGAAAATGGATCATCATTCTTAAATTAGACTTCATAAAGTTTTGTGAGGAGTCCTTTATCTTCCTCATTAGTATTTAAACCCAAAAATTTGATACCCACTAGTAGTTCCAATCCATTTAGAACTACTATAGTGACGGGCCTTGCAACCTTCATGACTTTGTTATGAAAAGCCATTGGTGTTCTGGTTTTCCCACTCAAAATGAAATTTATAATACTGAAGGTCTTCTACTCATTTTTCTCTCTAAACTTTCCTAAGATTGGGATCTCCTCATAAAAATCCCAAGTAGATTCACTCCCTACCTGAGTAGGGGCTCTTGAATAAACCAAATAGGTAATGTGAGCAACTTTTTCTCTAATTTTCTTTTCCAAATTACACCCAAAAACTTCCTTACACAAATCTTTAGATCTAATTATTTCCCATCCTAATTTCCATTCAAACTTATGGGGGATGTCACTAATGGCATGGATGACCCCCAATCTACTTGGATCTAGGTTATCTTCATCTCCTCCTTGCCCTTATTTTTCTTCTCTCCTACATCCTATTGGAATAAGCCTCCTTCCACTCCTACTCCCATCCATGTCTAAATAGGTATTCTAGTTTTCCCACTCAAATTAAAATTCAAAATGATAAAGGCATTCCACTCTAAATCATTCCCACCTATCATTACATTAAAAATTATGGGGGATGTCAGTGATGACATGGAAAACCCCCAATCCACCCAGATCTAGGATAAATTCATCTCCTCCTTGCCCTTATTTTCCTTCTCATCCATGTCCTATTGGAGGAAGCCTATTTCCATTCCCTCTGATCTCATTCATATGTAAAATTGTGTTCTGATTATGCAACTCAAATTAAAATTCAACATGTTGAAGGTCTTTTACTTTAAATTTCTCCCACCCAACTTGCCACTCAACCTTATGGAAAATGTCACTGATGGCATGGATAACCCCTAGTCTACCTAGATTTGGGTCATCTTCATTTCCTCCTTGTCCTTATTTTCTTTCCCACCCATGTCCTATTGGAAGAAACCTCCTTCCACTCCTACTCCCATCCATTTTTAAAATAGTTTTCTAGTTTTCTCGTTCATATTGAAATTCAAATTTCTAAAGGTCTTGTATTTCTCTCATTACTTCCACTCCTTAAAACAACTTAACCAACCATTTAACTAGAGAAAAGTCCTATGTTTCCCTCAAAAATAATTCTATGGGATGTAATACTTTCTCCTCCTTCCCATCCATGTCTAAAATGGTGTTATGGTTTTCTCGCTCAGATTTAAAGTCAAATTATTGAAGGTCTTCCACTCCTATTACTTTTGATCCTTCAAGAAAATTTACCAACCTTTTAACTAGAGAAAAGTCCTAGGTTTCCCCCAAAAATATTTATATGAGATGTAATAATTTCTCCTCCTTTCCCTCTTTAACTTCCTATTCAATAATCCACCTCTCTACATGTTCTTCTGTATGGGAGCTATCAGTAGCTCCTTTCATCCCTGGAGCCAATAGATCTGGTTGTAAACAAACCTTCTCTACCACCTCTTTTACTATAGGATGGTCATATTCCTTTTCCACCATAATTCCTACTGTGGACCAACCATTATCCTTCACTTCCTTTTCCTTTTTCTTATGATAGTTTCTCTCCTGAATTTGACAGAATCTCAAACTATTTATCCAC
Organism: Torreya grandis; assembly: GCA_037957365.1. Taxonomy (NCBI): domain Eukaryota; kingdom Viridiplantae; phylum Streptophyta; class Pinopsida; order Cupressales; family Taxaceae; genus Torreya; species Torreya grandis. The sequence continues at coordinate 6,821,390 of JARHVA010000004.1, forward strand.
CAAATATCTTTGTTTTTTATTTATTCTTCGTCAACCTCCCTCTCTAAGTCCAAGATTATTTGGGATTTGAAATTCTACACCATTGGAGTATATTATATTAAACCAGTGATAGCTTCTTGAAATGTTTTGGTTTTCCTTTCATATTGAAATTCAAACTATTGAAGGTCTTCCACTCCTGGTCCTTCCCAAGTTTTAGATTTTTCATCATCTTCAAGTCTCAAATATTAATACCAATGGGTCTATAGTGAAAAATCTTCTCCATTTTATAAAATTTTTGGAGGATAAGGTTACCAACATTAAATAAAATACTTTGAAATCAACTCATGATATTGATTCACAAAATGTATTGCATAATCCTATAACACATGAGATATCTTTTCACCCTTTTCCAACTAGTTTTGTTGCACTCAAGTTAAAATTTTATGATGTAAAGAGTGATTTTGAATAACATATTCGATATTTATATGCAGCATGTCTTGATTATAATTAAAATAATATTTTTTTGACCAAATTATTTCCAAGGAGCCTAAAAGGACTATTCTTTAAGACAGTTTTATAACATACCAATCCAATCAATGAAAGCATTCAAATCCCTAACATATCATAATCTAGCACATTTTTCCATTAAAATCACCAAAAATATGTCATATGCATAAATTTTTGAGATCAAACAAGGAAAAAATAAATCTATCAATGAATATGTCTTTAGATATAGAACAATGTTAGCCAAAATGATAAAGAACTTCAAGACATATTTAAGAAAATTTTACTTTCCTCATTACATGAGTCTATTATTTTCAATAAGTTCAAATATTTTAATTAAGTATCCATATTATCTAAGTCTAAGACATGAAAATTGTTTCCTTGAACAATATTTAGTATGTATCAAACACACTGACTACATATTCTATTAATTTTCAAATCAAATTAAGCTACAAGGTAAAATCTACTTAACCTAAAAAAGGAAACAACCATAATTATTAATGTAGTGTCATAACCAACTAACCATCCATCTTATCCAATGCACCTAATAAATAATTTAGATGATTACTTAAGCCTCTAACTTCATTACTTATGAATATTTATGGAGTGTCATCTCATATCTCTCCCTCTTCCTATAGAGGCTGATATGAATTGACCTCCACCGAAAGGATATGATGTTAATGCATATTAAAACTATCACCAAGGCTTTGGGCATTCTATAAATAGATGACATACATTAAAACATAAGATGCACGACCTTATAGGTAACCAATAGATCACCTTTGATGATCCTCCAAAGGATTTTGGTTCACAACCTTGTGAACATCAAAACCAAAAGATATTTAACAATCCATTGCAAGATCATCTCAAGAAGGATTTATAAGTGAAAATGGCATATCATGCACATACTCCTCCACCACATTATGGACACCCGTTATATAGTATTATTGGCACTGATACATGAACAACACCTCTTATTATTTAAAGACCATTTATTTCCTTTGATGATAGTGAAATTATAGATGATGACTTAGATATTTATTCAATATGTATTCAATCATACTTTGATCATCATCATATACATAGTGTTATGGTTGATAATGGTGACAATGAAAACATGTGTACCATGATGTTAATTACACATTTAGGATATACACATGATGATTTATACCCTTCAACCAAAATGATTAGATCATTCAATGGGACATCACAACACATTTTTTATGAGATGGACTTACCTCTATAGGTTAGTCTAGCACATATGGTTACTAATTTTCTAGTTATACCATGCACAAGTGTCTTTGATATGTTATTAGGATGACCTTGGATGCATAAAATTCATGTAATAACTTCCATAGTACATGACTATATTAAATATATTCATACCAACATGGTAGTCATAGTTTATGTGATTCCATATGAACATCCACTTGAATAAAAGAATTTTATTCCCAAACAACTATTTATAAAACCTATTAAGGTTAATCATCTACAAAGGGTAAGCAATAGGTAATCCACTTTCCTAGACAACATATACTCAAGAGACCTTTGCACCAAATATATATAGTGGATAATATGGAATCCTCGTCTACTCCTACACAACATACCTAATTACATAGAAAAACTAGACATGTTCTAATTATTTCTACTCTAAATAAACCATAAATTTCTCAATAATGGGTTCCATGAACCACTACTTCAATTAATATTAATTCATGATTACATACTCCTATGAGGCATACATAGAGTATTGTCAACTCTTTAGATCCAAATACGACACCTATACATGCTCCTTGGTAATATCACCAATATGATTCACCATATTCTAAGTATAGGGCACCTTATGATCACCCCTTAGATGGGATAATTGGCTAGCTCTTGATTTATAAAAATTCAAAAATCTAAAAACATTTAAATAACCTAGAAAATACAAAAACATTCAGTATGCCCATGTTTATTAGATCATTTACACCTATATTATTTGCTTCATCTTAGTAGATATCTTATCTTTTCATTTATATATACACATACATGTTTCATGCATATTTGAGTGTTATATAGGCATATCAAAAACACATGATATATCCACATACAGATGTTAGACCTCTTATCTACCCACTTCATATAGTGTATTAGGGGCATATGATTCATTCATCATGATTCATACAGGTTACATATCATATCCTTTATGATCATTTATAAATTATCATGTTTAAAATTATATGCTAACACTTACAAGTGTCTATATCCATGCTCATATCTTTCATAGTGTACTTGATATCCTATGTTACATGACATTTTTTCTTAACACACATATGTAGGGACTAATAGGATATGTTTATATTGGTTGTTTATAGTTAATTTATTCACATTGTCATTTCTTGAGTGTATTTCATTCCTTCTTATTTTCTTTATTGTGAAACATTTGAATATGTTCCTTTATTATTTACCCATGTGCCATTGTATGTTCTTTTGACATTTGAATATGTCATTTCCTTTTATTTATGTGGCATTTGAATATTCCCATTGTATGATGTCTCCTTGGATCATTTTTTGAAATTACATTGAGTGATATTGTTTGTGTGCTTGATTTTTTACTTATATTGTATTGCTACTTTCTATATGTTTCCATGATTAATATCATGCATCTTAGGGCTTGATGTGATCACATACTATGTGTTCCATTGATATATATATTTATACATTTTAATCATATATGTTACATGATTCATACCTACCTTATATATTTACCTTATCCTTTTGAGATAAGGTACCTACCATATTCTATTTCCCTCACCTCAAAAGGGGGAATATCAGTGGGGAAATTTCATAAAAGCATAACCTCCACATTTACATAGTTTCCATATTTTAGTTGGAGTATGGCACAAAGACATGACCTCCACATTTACCCAGTTCTTAATATCTCTAGATTTCAATTGGGGAATGTCACAAAGACATGATCTCCACACTTTCATAATCTCTAGTATACTTACATGATTTAGATATACACTTTGGTCAAAATCCTATGCATTGCACTAATTTTTCATATATATAAAATAGAACATTTTATATTTTTGGTACATATATTATACACAATTATAGAGCATAGTTTACATTTTGATAAATACTTTATATTGAGACACATTAGAGGTGCCTATGTCATCTTAGCACCCCAAAAATTGCAAAATTTATCAATTATATCTCTATATTACTATCACTAGGAAGCACCATTTTACACTAGGAAGTATTGATATTGAACCTTTTTTATCTACATTAGGTGGTTACATTTATAGGTTAAATTGAATAAATCAGCCAACCTCATAATATTTACAGGTTGGGTTGGTTAAATCACTCACCCTCACCAAATTATATATTCACACTTCATTTGTGTGATTGAGATTTAGTGGTCTCAATGGCTGTCTCACACCTCATTCTTACACTAGTTTGGGTGCATAATACCTTCCAATGTCCCTCTTAAAATATCCAAGGTTAAAGTCTAAATATCTCTTGCTCCAATAATTCATAAAAAATCATCTTTACTGAGTAAAATACAAAGGGGAAACATGGTTGCATCAACACATGAGTCATACACCATCAAATCACTCAAAGTGGGATCAAGCAAAGGTGAGGTGTGTTATAGACAACTAGGTGTGCATTTATTTCCTTTAACCTATTAATTTAATCCTTTTGCATTATTAAATGAAGGGGGGATGTAGATACCAAAATTAAATATTTATAGCATCTCAGTCTTGTACATTTGATAAATACCAATTAGGTCTCTACCCTTCAATTCTAGACTTTCTCACAACCAAAAGGCTCATATTCACCATACCATTGTGCCTAAATTATTATCTTATAGTCTAACCCATATCATTATAATGAACTAGACAATGAGTCAACTATAGAAATCTTAAAACTTGATTTATATATTTCATTGTTAGTTATATATCTGTATCTATTTTCTAGCCTTCTAGACATTGTCAACCATAAAGGGACACTAATGTCAACATTAATGTCTAGATCCTTATCTAGTGTCCAATCCTCAAAGGTCATCCAAATTTTAAATTATTTAAAACCTATGGGTTTGCTTATTTATCTTATTAAACCTTATCATGAGATATTTTCAAAAGGTGCACTCTAAATACAAATCTAAACCTTCTCATTGTTCATCTAGAAAATACCAAGAAATTAGCTAACAAGGCCCATTCAATTAATATCACAACTAATTTATTATTCCCTATTATTACCTAATTATTTATTAGTAATAAGATCACTCATGAAAAAGGTATCAAGCATCCAAAGAATAGCCCATGAATGGTATCTATCAATTTACAAGCTATATCATTATATGCATCTACACATAAAATATTACACCATTGTCACACACACTCCCACACATAGGTGATAACTACATAAGTTTTAGTCCCTCCTTAGAGTATTGGATATGTAGATAGTGCTCATTAACAAAATGGTATTTGAGGTTAGCTCGACATTGTGAGCCCACTATCCCATTTTTTACAAACATATCCTAAGGGTGAACAAGGGTGAAGAGCTAGGGTTTTGATCCATAATCAAATATATATAACATGTGTTCTAGATCTAAATAAATTAGTATAAAGGAAATATAAAACCTAGAATAGTAAATTTGGTCACATAGAAATCCATTACATATTATTTACTAGACAATAACATCATAAAATAGATTGTAGCACTGGCAATAATGTTCCAATGTTGTTTGTAGTGTCTTCGACTCTAGAAATATCATTTCCAAAATTTGATGATTGTCTTAGAATCTGAATCCTACATAATTTTACCTATTACAACTCATATCCACTTACAAATTATAAATCTAGCTAAATATCATTTATCCTTGGCATTACAATCAATAGAATATATTTTGAATTTGGTACTTTCTATATTTAACATATCTCAATTTACTAATTTAGAATATTCATTTATTTGAGTTTACAATTAATTAGCCTTCTATAGAATATTTTTATTCATCCTTTTATATAATTTAGTATATCCTATTAACTCTTACACCACATATCCCAAAATGGGTTAAATAATTTAAATATGGTGATCTGTAAATGTCTGAGTAGGGTATTCAACTAGTTTAACACATACTGAGAGGTTCTTGTATGTGACTGATAACAATTTTGGATAGATATAAATCATAATTAGAATGTGAGTGTGTGGGAATGGATAATAAGAGTATTTTTGAGATGTTCAAGTCATGTATTATAAGTGTAAGTTAATATTAACATTGTCAAGTGTCAAATGTCAAATGTCATATTTTAATATCTACAAGCCCATAAAAATAACAAGGATGAAGTCGATAAACTATTGAATATGCATCAGGGTTAAAAATAATATAAAATAGAGAGATGAAGTAGAGAGAGGAGAGAGAAATAAATAAGAGGATATCCAACCTATAAAACACATTAAAGACAAAATAGAAGAAAATGATAAGACAAGGCCACATATAGAAGAATGATGCAATAAAAAAACAAGGTAAAATTGTTAATAAGTATCTAATCCAAACCAATGAACCATATGCATAAAATGGCATTAAAACATTTAGATAATGAACCTTGTACAAAAATTAGGTGTCTACATAATACACAATTATATTTTATTTTCCATGATCCATGTCATGTAGATGTATCTTCTCTCTTCCTTGCATTGCCATGATTCATATCATGCATCTATTGGGGTAAGGTTCCTTGTGTGTACTTTATATTAATATATCTACTCCAAAAATGTTTTGAAATTGGGCATGATAACTAAGTTCTTCATTGATTACAATTTACCCATGATGGGAATTTAATTTACATGTTAAAACATTTCTAACACGCTACTCACTTTGGGTATATTAATTTTTGTGATATATTGCTTATGTGTTTCCCATGATGGGACATATTAATATTGTGCTTAAATTTCTTATATTTTTATATTTGGGTACATCATATACTTATTCCTATATATATATAATACTACACACTTGTGTGGATAAATTTATCTATGTCATACATGTTTTCATTATGATATCTTACTACATTAGACAACAGTGCTTTTATTTCCTATCTTACATAAGATGTGTGTAATCCTTTATTTTTTGAATCATATGTGCTTCAAATGTTGGCCCACATCTCAAAATAGTACCAAATATTATCTATTATTATTTTTTACACCAAGATTTAGGACACTTCCACACTATTTCTCATCCATGTAAGGACAATGACATATTGATGTTTTGAGATATTCATAACATATGATATTTTTTCCCATAATGGGATATCTCTAGGAAACTTTATAAACTTACTCTCTTATATTTACATCAAATTTACGTGTCTCATATTCCTTTTATTGCTAAAGGTTGTACTCAAAATGCATGTAAGATTTAGCATAATTCTAATACTTGGACTTCTATAGGAATATTTTACTTGGCACAAATTTGGAGATGTGGGAACTCACACAAGGGAATCATCACATATTCCATCCATACAAAGTGAAAAATTTTCAATATCATATTTTTGGATTTCAACGAGCTATATTCATAAAGACTTATCTGATATATATTTTTCTCTTACCAATCACATGATACCCACACTACAATCTGATATGTTGAAGATTCACATCAAATTTCCTACCAAAAACTAGGTATATCAATTTAAATACATTTTATTATCATTTATTATTTACAAACTTATCCATATGTACATGTTCTTCACATGTTTGTATGGATGCATGCTTATATATCTTAGGAAATGTTGATGGTAAAAATTTTCATGTCAATAAATCAACTAGTTCACCTATCATGATGGTCAAGATGAGATTGAACCAGTTTACTAGTAGGGACCTATGGACTAAAATATTATTTTTAAGGCATGCATGGGTTTTTTTAATAATTCTAGGAATAGATATGTTCAACCAAAACTATAGTTCAAACCATACTATTCAACAAATCAATATACTTACTTCAAATGTATATTAATTTAGAATCAGATTTCAAATATAATCTAACCTATCCAACAGAGTAGAGCCTATGAAAGATAAAATATATTTAATTATTTATATTTTTAAATCATCAAAGGATCTTTCAAAATTAATTTCTTAATGTCCCATCAAAACTAAAGGGATGAAAATAAAAGTAACATAAGAAACTGAAGGACATGGAGATGAAAACCAAATAAGTAAAAGTTAATTAAGACTAATATAATATAATCTATAATAATTAAAGATTAAATAATAATAAAATAAATACTAAGATCAATCTAAGTCAATACTATGGTTAAAAGTTAAGACTGATATTAATAGTTAGGAAATATAAAATATTACAAGTTGAAGTAAATTGAAAGTTATTTAAAGTCAAGAATAAATTAAAAGTAAAAAATTGAAAAATAACTACCTAAGAAAGAATAAATTAAAATTAAAAAATTAAAAAATAACTACCTAAGAAAGAAGAAATGAATAAAGTAAAATAATCTAAGAAAAGAAAAGAGACAAATAATCTTTACCTAAAAGTGAACTAAAATTTTAAGAAAGAGAGCCACCTTGATATAATTTGAAATATAGTAATATATTGAGAAAAATATTATATATAAATAATTAAAATGATATCAACTTAAAAAAAAACTATACAATCATGAAATTCTAATAATTTATCATAAAATAAGAAGTATTCATCATCATTCGAATGAGTTACAATAGTTTATATATATATATATATATATATATATATATATATATATATATATATATATATATATATATATGAATTTATATCTATAATTATCAAAGGAATTAATATATGAAAACCTCAAATAATCAATTATAAGGAACTCAAGAAAACATAGATATACATGTGTTATTCAAGTAGAATATTTCATCATCAAAGAAGATGTTGTCATTTTATCTACAAGTAATGATTGATCTCATAGATGTTTACGTAGAAATAAGAAACATGTGGAAGCTTGAAATCAAAGAGCTCTTGATACATGTGGTTTCTATATACACATAATATTTTCAAACTTTTATTGATTATTGACACTTTGTATCTTGTAGGAACCTATTGAGTCTCAATTTCTCTGAGTGTATGCCTTAAGGGGTGCACCAAGAAAGGGGTGGGCAGACCATCGATGCTTCATAAGATTGGTGTTCCTTTTTCCACTTGCTATCTACACACTAGCTCCCTAAAACCATGAACCCTTGGCTTGTTCTTCTCTTTGCTATCCATTCTAGTCATTATCAAGCTTTATTCCTTCATTTATTTCCTTATTTACCTTTTTACTTATTCAATACACTAGGTCAACCTGGTCAACCTAGTGTATTATGGGGTCATATTTGTTATTTTGACTTGTTTACATCCTAGTTGACCTAACACAAACTTTAGGTATTATCTTGAGAATATACTAGGTCAACTCGATCGACCTAGTATAGCTGACATGTATGAGTGGTTTTTAGGAAAAATAATACTATATATATAAGGCCATTTACCACCATTTTATAAGAATCAAAAGAGATCAAATAATTAAGTAAAGAAGTGTGAATGAACATCTACTTATTGACCATTCTACTTGAGGAATAAATCTTTAGGGTTCAATACTTTCTTTAGAGCTCTGATCTTATCTTATGGAGAAGTCTTTTGGATGCTTAGGTAGGCCATGTAGCCTATATCTTATTTATCTTGGTTATTATTACAAGCCACAATAATCTCTTGTGAAGCACCTTGGCCAAGGGAGAGGTTGAGACTCGATAGGTTCATCTTCAAAGGTAAGTATTCCTAACTTTATTTCTCCTTTGTAAGAGTAGATAGATAATGTAGTATATATTCTTCTCTTCCATGTATTAATATTTTGTATAAATTTACATGAGTATATGTCTCCTATGCATGTTTAATTTAGTTGTATATTTATTTTGTTCTAACCCCCACTTTGTGCCACAAGATTTGGTGTGCATTAGATTAGTTTACTTTTCTTGTTATTAGAATAGTTTACTTTATTGTTCATTAGAAAAAAAGAATATCAAATCATAGGAATATTTTAGTTTTATTGTGTGATTGTGTTATATTTTAGTCTTTGGAACCCTTCCTAGCATGATGTGTTGTGATAAGTGATACAAGTGATCCCCTAATTAGGTCTAGCAGATCCCCATATTGGTCATGCTCCCACTTAACAAGTGTATACCCAATCAAAAGTGTAGGTGTGATGTATCTTATCCAATCTAGGATTAATTCATTGTGCATCATGTAATTTTGATTGCATACATTCTGGTGAACTTGACGTGAATCAAACCCTTGATGGATTTGTTCACTATTATCTCATTTATTTCATTATTTTGTCATCATTTTTATCATATATTTTAACCTAATAGATTAATTATATCAACCCAAATATTTATCTATATGCATAGGTTTTCAATTATCCATACTAATACATCAACCAACTTGACCTAGTGTATTTCTAGACTTCCAGTCCAACCAACTAGGTTGACTAAGTCGACCTAGTGCAGTTTTAGCACTTTTTAAGCAGGTTTCTGTATTGCTTGGTTGACCAGCTCGACCCTTTTTTCAGGTGTTAAATTAGTTTTATCCAAGGTTCTTGATAATTAATATCCTTCATTTCCATCTCTGAACCATCAAGTGAGTTTCTATTCTTTTTTATCTTTCTATTATGTACTTTCCTTTTATAGTTTGTAGTATTTAAAATTATTCTAACATAATCAACTAGGTTGAACTGGTCAACCTAGTTCTTTATTCTTTCATAAATTTCTATCAAATTTATCATCTTCCTTATGTCATTATGAATCTAATGAATTTTAAGGTTTGTAAAATGGACAAGTAGAACTAACGATATAGGCAAAACAAGAAATCAACCCCTTTTTGCTATACTAGGTTGACCTTATCGACTTAATGTCTTTTTTTAGCCTCTGTCCACTATACTAGGTCAACCTGGTCGACCTAGTACTATCTACAACCATTTTATTTTTTCTACAAACCTCTGTTTACTATACTAGGTCAACTTGGTTGACCTAGTATAGTTTTACAATCCCTATTTTTATGCTTGGTCGACCTGATTGACCCTATACTATTTTCTATCATTTCCTATTCTCCTTGTGTGGCTATCTAGTCTTGTTTCATCATGATGACATCTCTATAGCTTCCTTTAGTCAATAACATTACATAATTAAGGAATTGGATAATAACTTCACTTATTTCATTACTTGTGATGAAACTATCCAATCTTCCTTCACCTTCTCCTAAACCAAAACCACTCACTACACAATGCAATGTAGTTGAGATCTTTTGTCATAATCCTCCTCCCAATCCCAATATTGGTAATCCTTCATCACACCATACTAATCAAATTGATAATCTAAATGGTTCCCAAAATTTTAAAAACCTTGATGATAATACTATTTACACTCCTCACAAGAATGGTGGCTTGAATAAGCTTCCTTCTTTTTCTACTACACTTAAGACAATTAACACTAATATTTTGAATCCTCCACCTATAAAGAAAATTCCTCCCACCACTACTAACAATTCTCTTCCTATCAACACCAATACCCCACCTTTAAACCTACCTATTGATACAACTCAACTTCTTGTCCAAGTCATTTAAAAAATGAACATCATGCAAACTTCCAATCAATCTTAAATGATGAGCATGCAACAACACTTATGCAACATGATTAATCAACAATCTCAAGTCATCATGCCTCAACCAAATCAAAATTTTATCCCTCCTCTTAGATATGCTAATGGAAATGTCATCCCTCAACCTCTAATGAATAACAAAATGCTTCAACATCTTCAAAATGAACCTTTAGCTCCATTTATTACATCCATAGATATTGGAAACATTTATCAAATGTAATGGGAATAAATACCCTACTCTTTTTCTTAAGTATTTTGGTAATCTAGATAAGGAATGGGTCTAAACTAACACCTTTGATACCACCAAGGTCTTAGCCAAAACCATTATTGGTGATGCACTTGAATGATACAACTAGCTTCCTAGACATTCTATCTCACAACTAAAGGATATAGTCAATGATCTAGTGAAGGAATTCCAACATTATGACCTTCTTAAAAATTAGCTTAGATATTTCATCAATTCCAAGCAACATCCTAATGAATCTGATCATGCTTTCATCAAATGATGGAATACTCTTGCTCATAAAGTGGACCATAACATGAATGATGACATTCTTCTAAAACTATTTGTCACTGCTCTTAAACCTCCTCTTCAATATAAAGTTTGAATCTTTTTACCTCAAACTTTTATAGAAGCCTTAAACCAAGAAAAAGGGCAAGACTTTATTACGACTTAATTTAAAACACCTCACACAACTACTTAATCATCTTTCCAATCTTCTTCTCATAACACTAATTCAACCAAGTCTACCCAACCTCAAAATGGAACATCTAATTCAACTAATTTTAACCCAACCCACCCTCCCTTGAGTCTAGAACAACTTGAAGATAAATTTCCACCTTCTAAACCCATGAGCATTGATCCTTCCAAACCTCCTCCAAAATGGTACAATTTGGAAAAATTTTGTTGATGGCATGCTACTGTAGGTTATTCTCATGAGTTTTGTCATGATCTTCAGCAATTTATTAGTTTTTCCTTGGTTCACATTTCAATCTTGATGCTCTCAAAAAAAAACATTATCAATATTATCTTCAAGCTTCTCAAATTGAATCTCAAGAACCACAATCAGATCAACATCAACTACCTAATGAACAACAACAATCATCCCATACCTATACCTCATCTACTAGTTTTTTCCACACAATAGTTGATCCTTCTTCCTATACCAATAAATAAAGGATAGATAACATGAACAAATTTAAACATATTATTGCATCCATTGAACCTCAACTTCTTAGGTCCCATGAACCAAAAGAGTACCTAGTTAAAATGCCTACTCCAAAACATATTATCCATGGACCTCCTTTACCTCCTCATACCTCTCCCACACATCATATGTCACATTCAACCTCCTTAAAATCTAAAAAACCAACACATTTACCTATCTATAAATGCACCTATCAATCCAATGCAAATCATTCTAATGGTTTAATATCACCTCATTCCAACTCACACTTTGGGTCATCTTATGATGCCCATCCACATGTCCCTTCAGACCTTGGGGTATCTTGTGATGCCCATCTCTACATCTAATTACCCATTGGGGCATCTTGTGATGCCCACTCTTATTCTACAATGCATAATAACAATCAAATCCAGATTTAAGAAATCTTCCAAGACTTATAAACTTGTATTCGAAATGTTCATCTTTGATACAAACATTAGCATAGATTTTACTTATTCTTTTTGTCTCATGTTTCTTTATTTTATGCATTTTTATTCTTTTATTTTCACTTTAATATCATCATTATTTTCTTTTACGTTCTTTGGCTTTATTACACATCACATTTGGCATTTGCTTTCATTTTTTCCCTTGTATATCTCTTTTATTTTTTGTCTTTTTATGTCATTATTTGCCTTATTAGCTTTATGATCATTTCCCCCCCTTTCTTTAGCATTTACATCTTGATGTACCATAGCCTTCCTTATTTTCTTGAATTTTCTCTTATTTTTCACACCCCTTGGGTTTTTTTTCGTGAGTTACTTTATAATACCACATATATGACCTGACATCCCTCATAAAACCACCATCCTTTTTACTTATTTTTCTCATGTTTCTTGCCAATGTTGTTCCTGGCATCCTTTGGGTTTCTCCCTTATGAGGTGTTTTGTATAAAGGATCCCTCACTCTTTGCTTTTATCTTCATTATTAGCACCCTCGTGGGTCTTTCTTTTTTATGAGTTGCTTTGTAAGACCACAGATAGGACCCGGCCCTCCTCATAAAATTACCATTCTTTTCATGTTATATGTGATCCTTTTTATTAGACATTATCTTTTGATTTTTTTGCTAGATGGAATTTGCATAAAAATCTATGTTAACATGTTTTCCTCCATTTCCCTCATTCTTATGATAAATAATCACACATTTTATATCATTGCATCTCTTTTTCCCCTTTATCACATTTTTGCAATTTGAAGCAATTCAAATGTTTTCATGTGTCATTCCTCTTGATTTCTCCTTTCTCTCATCTCTACATTGGATAAAACAAGGTCAAAGTCAAGATAGCACTTTTATTTCACCTAGATTTATGAGACTGTTAGACCCCATGCTCTTTGAATTTCCTCTCTCTTAGCTACCTTACCCCAAGTTTTCAAATGATAGTCATCTTTAGCACCCATGTTTAGTTTTCCAAATCCGTATGGAGGAGGAATAGAAAAAACCATCAAAAGAAAGTTAAAATCCAAATCATTTGAAAAAAAATGCAATGATATCTAAAAAGCAACATACAAATTTCACAAGTCAAATTCACACCAAAAGGCATAATTACAAGCACATCTCCTATCTCTAATCGAAGCTCAAACTCCACAGTCGGCTTCACATAGAGTTGAAGGTGTGGTAGGAATATAGATTGGAATAAGGGAATTCACAAAAATCTATGGTTTTATTCAATTTATCATGCAATTACCCAATCTTCATAGTAGATTGACAACTCTATAAGGGGTCCTGAAGAACGGGGAAAACATCATGGGGAGGTAGGTCCATTTTAATTGTCATGCATATAGCCTTCATGGGATGATCTATATACTCCATTTGTTTACCCAAGACTTGTGTAGCTAAGATAAGTTCTTTAGAGTTATTAAGGTAGACAATCCTCTTGTTCTAACAAACCAAATTTGTGTCTTGACTCTAATAAAGAGTTTCTCTACCTTGGTTTTTTTTTCATTCTCTCCTCCACCCATTTCATTTCCCCCCTTGACATGCAAATTATGATTCCAAATATGTTTTCCCTCTTCTATAATTCCTTCTTCTCCATCTCTTAAAAACATGCTAGCACTACTTTGTTTCAATTTTATCTATCCTTAGAAGTGAAACAACATGTTTGAGTAACTATGGATCACTCTTTTCTTTTATTTGTCATTATTGTAATACCTTTCTATTGTGGACAGCTGAGTCCAGACCCTTTTGCCATTATTTCATGGTTCTCTTTATGTATGCCTTCTTCATGTTTGTCTTACATCTTGAATTACATTTCATTTGACATTCTTCCATATTTTTCTTTATGTTTGATTCTTTCATGCCTATCTTACATTAGTTTACTTTTTAATTTCTTACAAATCTTTGTTCAAGTTTTCTTGCATTGATATTTCATTTATCATTCATGTTTTACTTACTTCCTAATATGATCTAGTATATTCTACATTCCTTTTTTCCATTTATGTTTTCCATATTTTCTAATGTGATTTAGCTTGTTTTCCTATCATTCGTCATTATTTTGCCAATCATTTATCATATATTTCTTATCATTGGTCATTCATTTGTCATTATTTTTAGCATTTATTTGTCATTCATTTGCCAATAATTTATCATTCATTTTCCATCCTTTTATCAATAAATTTCCTTTAATATTTTATCCTTATATTAAAAATTATAATTTTCCAAATTTTTCTAAAATCTCAATTTAACCACTATATGCCTATTTTCCAAAATTCTATTTTTGTCTATTTTTTTTGCACTAACTTCTATAGGTTTACCTAGTGTACTATACATTGGACACATTCATTTTTCTCACCATCTATTTATTTATATATGTCACTAAGGTAAGTTAAAGGTATGCATTTTTCAATCTAGTCCTTTCATTTATCTTATTTTCTTCTTACTACACCATACTTAGCATCAGCATTGTGTGTTACCATGTTTTATGTTTGAAGCACCATCTTGTGTTGTACTTATGTGGCAGGTGATGAGCTTCAGCTAGGGCATATGTGTACACATAATATTTTCAAAATTTTATTGATTACTAACACTTTGTATCTTATAGGAACCTGTTGAGTCTCAATCTCTCTAAGTGCATGACTTAAGGGATGCACCAAGAAAGGGGTGAGTAGACCATCAATGCTTCATGAGATTGTTATTCTTTTTTCCACTTGCTATCTACACATTAGCTCCCTAAAACCATGAACCCTAGTCTTATTCTTCTCTTTCCTATCCATTCTAGTCATTATCATACTTTGTTCCTTCATTTTTTTGCCTTATTTACCTTTTTACCTATTTAGTACACTAGTTCAACGTAGTTGACCTAGTGTATTCTAGGGTCATCTTTGCTATTTTGACTTGTTTACATCTTGGCTCACCTAGCACATACTTTAGTCATTATCTCAAGAATGTATTAGGTCAATCTGATTGACCTAGTATAGCCAACATGTCTAAATGGTTTTTAGGAAAGATACTACTACTATATATATAAGGTCATTTACCACCATTTCATAAGAGTTAAAAGACAGGGAAGAATCAAGAGAAGAAGTTTGAACAAATATCTGCTTATTGACCATTCTAATTGAGGAATAAAGCTTTAGGGTTTAATTCTTTATTTGGAGATCTATTCTTGTCTTTTAGATGATTAGTTAGGTCTTGTAGCCTAGAGCTGATTTATCCTGGTTATCCTTATAATCCACAATAATCTCTTGTGAAGCACCTTGGCCAAGGGAGAGGTTGAGACTCGATAGGTTCATCTTCAAAGGTAAGTAT